>CAMAPE010000041.1:2212500-3675000 GCA_945859875.1 Cuscuta europaea
ATGTTTTTCAAAGTTGAAGATTCTGATGAGTTATTTGCGGTCGACTGTGTCTCAAGAAAGACTTAATGTGTTGGCAATTTTAACTATTGAGCATGAGATACCGGAAAAGGTTGATTATGAAGCAATTGTTAATGATTTTGCTTCACAATGTTCTGCGAGAAAGATTTTTAAGTAATGTTTTTCTTTTATGTGATACTTGTGTTGTTACTTTTCCCCAAATATGTTTTTTAAATGATAACAATAAAATGAGATTCTTTTTGATTTTATGACATTTATTAGATAATTTTATTATAATTATTATTTTAAATAAGTATAGTTTATTGTTTGTCTTGAATATAAGCTTAAAATATTATCTCGCCCTTAGGCCCGAAAATAGACAGGACCAGCCCTGATTATGAATGCTAATAATAACTACCTTTGAACTTAATTATTATATACTTAATTATATGTTTATAATTTTGATATTATTATATAATTGTTGACCGGTTTTTTGACATTAATTGACGTACCAGACCACTCCTCAGTCCAAATTTTATAACACAGAGATAGGTCTCGTTTGTATAACGGCGAATTGAGCAATCCGTTGTTCTTTTTGAACTACAAAGCGCTGCTAAAAGCAGCGTGTTGGCATGCCCCGCTGAAAAACAACCCCCCATAGACGACATTGACATTATGAAATGTATCCAGTGTATATTGTTCTGTTAGCAAAATACTGGTAAGACGCATCCCTGGCCGCCACTTATTTAGGAAACTAACTCTATTTATCTGGCTTTAAGCGTGCTTTACTTTAATAATTAAAACACACACGATTGTCTTTTTTGTTGGATCCCGATGCAATGGCAAAAGGAGGATTGACACATAAAAGCAAAGACAGGTATTTGAATATATATACATGATCATTGCCCTTCTAATCCGTTAAGCTCAAGTAAAGCATAAAGTGAAAAACAAAGTTTTGTTTTCACTCATTTCATTTTTTCACCTTGACAATTTTATCGATCATGTTTATAAATACGTAACTTTTAATTTCTGACTTTTAATTATAAGGTCGTCTATTGATTTTGGAGGTCCCGGTTTCAACTGATGAACTGAGGCTCCTAAGCTAAAACATGAAAGAACATAAAATTTAACATTGAAAGCAAATAAACTAAATAGTCAATGAAATTTAAGTTTTATACGGAGTAATATTTAAAGTACATACAATGGTAGAAGTTGGACATTAATTTTGAAGGTTCAAATTTATTTTATAAGTTTTGGGTGTTCATATGCATATAGACATGTATTTTTACACTCATATACATGTATTTTTACACTATTAAAAAAAAATTGGGTGCTCACATGAACACTTTTGAACAACTATAGGCCCGCCCCCGAGTACACAAATTAGACAATCCAAAAGTTATACACCTTTTAAAATCTTGGATAAAACATCACATCTAGAAAAATCGTTGTATAACTAGTGTTACTTACTAAATTTTTAGGGGTCCTCCATAAAGGTAGATTCCGGTGTCAAGCACATGTTGAACCTCCTAAAAGACGGTCTTGATTAATTAATGGGTTTTAATTCAATCTAAAGTTATCAAGTTGTACACCTTTTATGACTACTTGAATTTTAAAAAGTATTGTATGTATTTGTTTATTCTTTCTAGGTAGTTTGTCTTTTACTACACCCGTCTCAAAAAACTTTGTCATCTCATAAAATTTGGAGCATAATTTTAATTATTGTAAAAGTACTTTTAACATAGAACATTTTATACTATAAATAATTGGGAAAAGATACAAATATACCCTTTTATACTTTTATAAAAGTACTTTTAATAGAGAACATTTTATATTATAAATAATTGGGAAAAGATACAAATATACCCTTCTAGTATGGGTGTAGGAACAAATATATCTCTATTCTATTTTTTTGGAACAAACATACCCTAAAGTTTATGTGAAAGTGTATATATACTCCTGAACTTTTAAAAGGTGCAAAAGTATCATCATGTTCCATATATCAAAACAAATTTACTCTTATTGACTTTAAATAGATATTGCAATTTATAATAGGAGCAAAAATAAATTATAAATTTTAATTTGATAAAAACAAAAAAAACATGCTTGTATTGAATTCTCCCTTTTATTAATTTTTATATCACAATTTAATATTGTTAGTATAAAATATTATTTCGAAACTTTACTATATATTTAAGATTCTTTAGGAAATGTGTTAACATATGTGTTGCAACGTAAAAGAAATCATTAATCTTTTGTATTCTTTGCAATACATATTCTGTATAATGATAAATAGTCCAAGATTACAAAATAGTGAATTTAAGTTATTAAGGTTAAACAAAATCAAAGAATGTTATTTCAAATGATGTAACAACGTGTTCAAAATTTTGAGTTTTGACACGAGAATAGAATTAATATCTATGAATTCCAAGTGCTTCATTTACAACGGAAAATTAATAGTTTAGCAATTTAAAATTAAAGAGTTAATATTATAACATAAAAATAAATCTTTGTTTTGAACTTTTTAATTTTTTTTAGTTTCCAATTTCGAATTTATAATTTATTTTTAGTTTTTTTTTAAATTTATTTTATCTATTAAAAGCCAACAAGGGTAAGTTTGCTCTTTTGTAGGAATATCAGGGGTATTTTTGCTCATTTTAAAAGTTCAAATGTATATATATATATATATATGTATATATATATATGTATATATATATATGTATATATATATATATGTATATATATATATGTATATATATATATATATGTATATATATATATATATATATATATATATATATATATGCACCTCTACATAAACTACATGCGTATATTTGTTCCTAAAAATAGAACATGGATATATATGTTCTTACCACCATACTACATTGGTATATTTGTACCTTTTCCCCAAGTAATTATTTCCAATAAAAATATATAGTTAGTCGATCATAGTTTTCAAGATGGTAATTTTTTTTGACGGAGGGAGTATATATTATAATAGAATTATTAGAGGCTTAGTATTGTACTCTACATTAAACTCTCTTTAATATAAATATATCTACCACGGCTCCTTAGGGAGCAACCTTTTCCATTAATCTCACATGGTATCAGAGCACAATTTTTTTCCGATCCTCTCTCTCTCACTAAACCCTAGTGCCACCGACTTCTTCCCTAGTGCCGCCGCCTTCTTCCCTTTGGCGCTACACTCCACTGCCGCCGTTCTCTTCCCCTCGACGTCGCACAGCACTGCAGTATGTCGTCCTCAGCTTCCGCCTCCTTCACCACAATGGTAGCCACTGCCCAGCCCGTCGACGCTCCTCCAACGGCTACTTCGGTTATAACCGCCGGCGCTCCTCCGTCTTTTGGTATGCTGTCGGCCCCACATCCGCCTCTTCCGGTGTGACGTTCTCCTCCAACTTTGCATCACCAAGCCGGGTCTCTATGCTATATTCTTTGTTTCAGAATGTACCATCGGTGTTCCCTTGGTCGGCTCCAATTCCCGTGCAGGCTGTCCCTCTAGAGCCGCCGCCCCTCTCGACCGGTCCTTCCTTTGTTGGCCCCATGTTCATCGGCTCACCTGGTGTATCCTCCGTTGTTCCTCCCTCTCGCACACCAGCTGGCAGCCCGGTCGAATCCATTCTCTCTGATCTGGCTCAAACCATATCTCATGTGGCCACCAATGTCACAAATATTGTGACTACTAAACTTTTGGCGGTAGAAGACTACACCACTTGGAGGACACAATTCGAATCGTTTCTGGTTTCCCAAGCTCTACTTGGCATGGTTGATGGCTCCATTCAGGTACCCCTGCTTATTCCATAGATGCTCTTAAGTCTTAACCGACAAATTCCCAATCCTGAATTTTCCACTTGGTTGAGAATTGATCAAACAATCCGTTCATGGTTATTTGCAACCCTATCTAGGGATGTTCTTATCGATGTGCGTGATTTAAAACATTCATATGAAATTTGGGAGCGGTTAGAGTCTCGGTTTATGTCTACCAGTTTAGCCAGCTCTATGGAATTAAAGCGTTTATTTAATCAAATAAAAAAGAAATCTGATCAGTCAATGGATAATTATTTGAGGGAAATTAAAACATTAGCTGATGATCTTGCCACAATCAATTGCCCTGTGACTCCTCGTGAAGTGTTAAAAAAATACTATTATGGGACTCGGACCTGATTATGAATCTTTATTCACTGCTGTTTCATTATTTGGACAAAATTTCTCGTTTGAGACTCTCTGTAATCATCTTCTTGAGTTAGAGCAGCGGGTCATTTATCTCCGCTCCTAGGAGTCCTCGTCCTTTCATCAGGCATTTGGCGCGGCTATCTCCTCTCCCGAACAGTCGTCTGGCCAGCAGATGACTCAGCCGCAGTCGGGGTCTACATACCCGGTCGGGCAGCAGGTGCACCCGGTCGGGCAGCAGCTTCAGTTTGGTGCTCCACAGCGTGGACGAGGCCGCGGTCACGGCAGAGGCCGCGGAGGCAGGGGCGCGGTCGTGGACAGCAACAACCAGTACCATATGGCCAACAGCAGTCGTATTAGTACTCTCAGGGGCAATCAGTTTATTACCCCGGAGGGGGTGGTCAGCCGCGTACACCTGCAGGGGGTGTGACATCTACGGGTACCGTTATTTGTAATTCTGTTGTGTCACATTTAAATATTAATGTTTTACCTGTTTGTGTTACTAACCGTAGTTCTGCAGGCTTGCCATCAGATGGGGGGTATTCTTGAGTCTGTTCCCCATCTTGTTATCTGTCAAATTTGCTTTTATGCAGGTCATTCAGCCATAAATTGTCCTTCTCGTTTCACACAACCGTCCGCCCCTGCTCTGTTGACTACTCCCGGTGACACTACTCATGCTCTATGGTTTCTTGATTCGGGAGCCTATGCTCATATGACTGCATCGGAAGGTATTTTAGTTAATAAATCTCCCTTCATCGGCTATAATTCCGTTAGTGTTGCCAATGGTGTCCTCTTCCCATTTGTCATGTTGGTGATATTGCATTACCTACGTCTGATCGTCCTCTCACTTTAAAACCTGTTTATCATGTGCCTCAATTAAAATGTAATTTAATTTCAATAAAAAGGCTCTGCGCTGATAATAACTGTACTCTAAATTTTGATAAAAAATTTTTTTTGATTAAGGACAAAGCAACGGGGGCAGTGATGTTGGGTGTGTCTCGGTAAAACGAAGAAATATTAATTAATAAAAATAATTAATTAATTAAATAGCCAAAGAAAAACAGAAAAACAGATGGGACAGAGTTTAGCCAGAGCTCGTGCTACGCACGATGTCCTTAAAACGTATTCGTCGCCTTCCACGGTGGTAGGAGCGTTGCAACGTCCATTTCCCAGGATACGGTGGCTAACAAACTAACGTTTGAGCACACAAATGAGAGTTCCGGCGAACGGGAACAAAGGCATAACACTCGGAATTTTTCGGAGTAGCTGGAAGTGTTTTAGACCTCAAAAATACGTGAGGAATGTATAGTGTGTTGTGTTGTTGCAAACCACCTGCCAACTATTTATAGGGAGGATTTTATCAACGTAATGGGATTGGCTTAGCGTAAGACCATCTGGTCTCCTAATTATTTTAATCCTAAGGATTAAATCGGTCAGCCCCATATCCTTCATGTCAAATTTAGAATTTAACATGCTTTTGGTAGAATTAATCATTAGATTATTGCTACCCACGATGAGTATATCATCCACGTATAAACATAAAATGACATAGCCGTCTACTGTGCTCTTCACATAGACGTATTTGCCACTTTCGTTTATTTTAAACCCATTAATTAACATTGCATGATCGAACTTTTCATGCCACTGTTTAAGGGCTTGTTTCAATCCATACAATGATTTAATTAATTTACACACTTTACTTTCTTGGCCAGGAACACGAAAGCCTTCGGGCTGTTCCATATAGATTTCTTCGTCTATATCGCCATTTAGAAAAGCAGTTTTTACGTTCATTTGATGAACTTCCAATTTCCACAATGCGGCAATTGCTAGTATCATCCTAATGGAATTCATTCTCGTCACAGGAGAATATGTGTCAAAGTAATCATGGCCCTCACGTTGCTTGTATCCCTTGATTACAAGTCTGGCCTTATACTTATCAATGGAACCGTCCGGTTTCATTTTACGTTTAAAAATCCACTTGGATCCAAAAGGTCTATTTTCCGGAGGAAGGTCAACCAATTCCCACGTGTGTTGTTGCAAATCACCTGCCAGCTATTTCTAGGAGGATTTGTTGTGTGTTAAATGGAGTGTTAATAGACCAGAACGTTGGACATCAATGACCACTCCGTTGGGCATTGAATCGTCCATAAATTGTCCATTTAACGCAGCATTAAAAGACAAGAACGTTGGGCATTTATTGTTGTAACGGCTTGGAACAGTTCTGATGCGCGACCTAGAATACCCCCACCAGAACACCTCGAGGTGTCCTGTCCGGAAGCCAACTTAATTTTTTGTTCTTCCCGTAATGTTTTATTTTTTTCCAGAACTGCTCCGCTTTCTGTTGGCTTCCGGACCAGAGAACCTGAGAGGCTTTCTGTTGGACCAGAGAACCTGAGAGGTTTTCTGTTGGACCAAAGTCTATCTTTGAATGATAGACTTTCGGACTGCATTCGTGTCTGTAGGTCGCCCGCGCACACGAGTCGCGGTTTTTCTTCTCCGTTTTCGGGATTTAATTGACACCCCCCCCCCCCCCCCCCCCCCGCGCAAGAGAGAGCCTTTACCTTTAGGAATCTTAACTCCTTAAAAGAGGCTTCCCTTTATAAAGGGGTGAAAATCCCTTGAGTTTTCCGGTGTGGTATAAAACACACTAGAAACTCATCATTTTCCCAGTTTTTCCATTTCAACGAGTGAACTTCGAGAATCAATTTCTCATTCACCCGTTTTCCGTTTTGAGCGTACCATATATCAAATTGTAGCCCTTAACAAGGACAATCTGAAACCACTTTGACCCGACCCAAATCAGAAGTGGACCCCACTCAAATATATGCTTCAAAATGACCATTTAATGCAATTTTTAACACTTTTTTCCAACAAGTGCTTCTGCGAGCTACCAGTAGTGGGCCACTTTATCCTATCAGTCTGCCGTCATCATCATCCCCATTAGTTTTTGCTTCTGTTTTAGCTTCACGCCCTGTGTGGCAGCGTAGATTAGGTCACTGCGGTGATAGTATTTTACAGTTTCTTAAAAGAACAATTCTTATGTATGTAGTCATACTCCCTTTACTCATGAGTGTGTGGCTTGTCGTTTAGGAAAATCACAACGTTTGCCTTTTATGGATGCTAGTCATAATTCTATTTTTCCACTTGAAATCATTCATTCTGATGTGTGGCAATCACCTGTGTATTTAAATTTGGGATTCAAGTATTATGTGTGTTTCATTGATGATTTCTGTCGTTATACTTGGATTTATCCCATGTGTCACAAAAGTGAGGTTTTTATGCACTTTAAAAATTTTAAAGTCTTGGTTGAAAATTTTTTTAATCAAAAAATTAAAATTTTTCAAAGTGACGAGGGAGGTGAATTTGTTAATCATAATATGCAGCAATTCTTTTCTACTAATGGTATTTATTTTCGAAAATCTTGCCCTGACACACCTCAACAAAATGGGGTTGCTGAGCGCAAGCATCATCATTTACTTGAGTTAACTCGGACCATGCTTCTTGAAGCTTCGGTTCTGAGTCACTATTGGGTTGGTGCCATTTTTACTGCTGCATATATTATTAACAGATTACTCTCTCCTACCTTAAATGGCTTTTCTCCGTACCAAAAACTGTTTAACCGTGTTCCAGATTACTCCTTTATATGAGTATTCGGATGTGCCTGCTATCCCAATTTTTCGGCCACCTCAGATAATAAATTATCACCTCGTTCAGTTCAGTGTGTTTTTCTTGGCTATGCATCTGGTTATAAGGGCTATCGTTGTTTTGATCCTATCACAGGTCGAGTCTATGTTAGTCGTCACGTTAGGTTTCATGAGGACACATATCCTTTTAAAACCCTCTCATCTGCTCCATCGCATTCTATTCCTACTACACCGTCTCCTATGAACCTCACTGATATAACTCTTGACCCACCTGCCCAGTCCACAATCACAATCACGGCCCAACTACCTCCACCGCCCCCTTCTCGGTCACCCCTCAGTCCTATTACTCCTTATGTACCATCGCCCTATACATCCTCCACCGCGACCACAACCAGCCCACCACCATCTCCTACCTCCTCCAATCACCACACTTCAACCAACCTGCCAGATACAGCTTTAGACACAACCTCGGCTGACTGTGTCTCACCCGAAACCACCTCACCTATGTCCACTACGGTAGTTAATCAGCACCCCATGCAAACCCGCGCTAAGTCAGGAATTTTCAAGCCTAAACCAATTTTTAATTTAACTACGGTTATTACTCTTGCAGATCCTACCTGTTTTACTGAGGCAAATAAACATTTAAAATGGCGTGAGGCGATGGCTGATGAATTTCATGCACTCATTAATAATAATATGTGGGACTTGGTGCCCTTTGATAGCTCTAAGAATATTGTTGGGTGTAAGTGGATTTATAAAACTAAATATCATTCAGATGGATCCTTAGAGTGCCATAGAGCTCGATTAGTTGCACATGGTTTTAATCAGCAGACAGGTATTGATTTCTCTGAAACTTTTAGTCCTGTAGTAAAACCCACCACTGTTCGTATTGTACTTACTCTAGCTATTTCTTTTGGGTGGGTTATACGACAACTTGATGTTAAAAATGCCTTCTTACATGGTCATCTGACAGAAGAGATTTATATGCGTCAGCCCCGTGGTTTTATTCACCCTCAATTTCCTAATCATATATGTCGTCTGTGCAAGGCCATTTATGGCCTTAAGCAAGCTCCACGGGCCTGGTTTCATAGATTTAGTAGTTTCCTTCTACAACATAATTTTTCCTATAGTAAATCTGACAATTCTTTGTTCATTTACCGCCATAATAATACTATTATTTATTTATTATTATATGTGGATGATATTATTATTAATGGCAATTCTGAGTCATCTGTTACCCAATTTATTACGATTATCTCTAATCATTTTGCTATGAAAGACTTGGGTAATCTCCATTATTTTCTGGGTGTCGAGGCTATTCGTTCAGCTAAGGGTATGTTTCTCTCTCAACATAAATATGTTACTGATCTTCTAGCTCGTTTTCATCTCCATACAGTAAAGCTTGTTCGCATCCCGTTAGCTTCCTGTACCACTCTGTCTCTTTCTGATGGTGAGTTACTGTCTGATTCTACTGAGTATCGAAGCATGGTTGGTGCATTACAATATTTAACTTTGACACGGCCAGATATTACTTATGTAGTACACTTAGTGTCTCAGTTCATGCATGCTCCTCGTACCACTCATCTTTTTGCAGAAAAGAATTTTCAGGTACTTGCAGGGAACACGAGATCATGGGCTATGGCTTCAGCAGTCTAATCGGCCAACCTGTGTAGTTGCTTACTCCGATGCTGATTGGGCAGGTTGTCCTGATAGTTCTCGATCCACCACAGGTTTTGCTGTATTTTTGGGTCCTAATTTGGTTTCTTGGAAGACTAAGAAGCAGCCTACCGTGTCGAAGTCCTCCACAGAAGCAGAATATCGTGCCATTGCTTACACAATACAAGACACACTGCATATTCGGTCGGGTACTGTTCGAACTTGGATGACCAATCACGGAGCCGGTACATTTATTGTGTGATAATATCTCTGCTTCTTATTTGACTGCAAATCCGGTTCAGCATGCCCGCAATAAACATATTCAGATTGATTATCATTTTGTTCGCGAACGGGTTGCTCATGGAGATCTGATTGTTAAGCATGTTCCTACTCATCTACAGCTGGCAAATATTTTTACTAAAAGTCTTTCTAGTCAACGTTTTCATTTTTTAAAAGACACCCTACGCGTTGTATCTCCCGCACAGTTTGAGGGGTGTAATAGAACTATTAGAGGCTTAGTATTATACTTTACATTAAACTCTCTTTAATATAAATATATCTGTCAGGACTCCTTAGGAGGCTTCTTGAGATTGTTTGCCCTTCTAGTGAAATCCGCTAGTGATGTTCTAGCTAATAACTATACCAGAAATCCGCTAGTGATGTTCTAGCTAACAGATAAGAGCTAATATTATAGAGACAAATATGTCTTGTAATAAATGAATTTTTAAAAAGTGATCACCTCAAGAGTTTAATAATTACTCCGTATTAACTATCAAAGGAGAGAATACTTCGTTTAAACGGCGGTCGAGGGCCTAGCGGTGGCTAGGATTTTGGTTGGGGCCACGGCGGAGTCTGTAGGCGCTGTTTCAGCTAGGAGATTTCATAGGGAAGAGCTTTAGCATGCAATGCGTGTTGTTTTCTGAAATTATAGAGGGCTGGGGAACTTGATAAGGGGCGGACCGTAGTACAGACCCAGGGGCTACCGCCCCTCCAACAATTGTTTTAGTGTACATATATGCTAAAAATATTTTTACCCTCCTTAACGAATAATTTTCGGCTCTCCGTAATTTTTTTTGAACCCCCCAAAAAATATTTTCGCACTCAAAACATAGCCCACTCGCAGAAACTCAATTGTTTAAAAGCCTAAAAAAAACAGAAAATATGTAAATAATATTATATCAGCCCACTCAAAAAATTATTCCCAACCCACCCTATTATTTATTCTCAGCCCACCCCAAAAGAGTCCAACCCACCTATCCCATAAACAAGCATGCGCACAGCGCACCTAAAAGGAAGCACAAGCACTTAAAATTGCGAGAATGTTGGAAATTGGTGAGCTTGAAACAGGCAGAGAAATTAATCAGGTTGGTATATTACAACGAGCTGGGGAAACTCGTTGGAGCTCGCATTTCAGTTCTGTTTGCAGTTTGATTAGGATGTTTGCTGCAACTTGTTCTGTTTTAGAAGATGTTGAAGAGAATGGCAATCATTTTTCTACTCGTGGAGTCACAACTCGAGCGCTTAAGAAGATTAAATCTATTGATTTTGTTTTCTTGTTGCATCATATTAAAGAAATTATGGGCATTACAGATCTTCTATGTCAGCATATACAAAAGAAGTCCCAAGACATAGCAAATGCTATGCATTTGGTGTCTTGCACCAAAATGTTGATCCAAAAGTTAAGGGAAGGTGGCCAGATGGGATAACTTCTTAGTAATTGTTAAAGAGTTTTGCAAAAAGCATGACATTGAAGTTCCTAATATGAAGTCTCCTTATGTGGTAAAACGCAAATGCCATGATCAAGAAGGGTTTGATATTGAATGTCACTATCGGGTTGATATGTTTTACGCAACCATAGATTCATAATTGTTGGAGCTGAATAGCAGATTCAGTGAACAGATAATGGATCTTCTTACTCTTAGCTGTGCTTTGGATCCTAAGGACTCATACAAGTCCTTTAACATTGATGATATCTGTTCTTTAGTGATAAATATTACCCCTTTGATTTTATTGAGCAGGAGAAGGTGGACTTGAGGTTTCAATTGAACCATTATAAGCTCAATGTTCTAAATCATCCAAAGTTGGCGAATTTGTCTACAATGACTGAACTTTGTCAAGGATTAGCGGAGATGGAGATGTCAAAAGTGTACTTTCTTATTGATAGTATGGTCTTACTTTTGTTGACTCTACCGGTATCGACAGCAACAACAGAAAGAGCTTTTTCAGAAATGAAAATTATAAAACAAGGCTTCGCAATAAAATGGAGGATGAGTATCTTGCAGACAACCTTGTTGTTTATATTGAAAGAGAAATTGCTAAAACTTTTGACTCAAAAGCCGTGATTGAGGAATTTATCTCATTGAAGGAGCGTCAGGCACAATTCCAAGGTATTAACTTTACTATTCTGTAATAATATATTTGTCTCTTCTTCTATTTTTTTCCTATTGTGTACTTTTAATGCTTCGTTTTATTACTATTATATAAAAGTTATAACTTAAAATAATGAGCGCCTAATTTTTTTTGTTTAAATTACTGCCCCTCCACGATGAACTTCCTGGGTCCGCCCCTGCCGATGCTAGTTTTCCTAATGGAGGAAAAGATGAAGTTCTTTCAATGGAAGCTTTGAACCGGAAATTGAAAGAAGATGAAGTGTAGATCGTATGTCCCCCTCTTGAACCGCCACCATAGAGTGAACGAGTATCCAGGGTCTCGAAGAAGACATTTCAAGTTTGTTTTCTTTTTATCTCAAATTTTATATTTCTTTCATTAGATAATTTACCTGTTTTCGCGGGGCAGGTCTTTCCATTTGCTCATTATATGCAATTTACCTGTTATGTGGTAAGTGAATTGCTATGCATTGCCTAGTGCGAGTAATTCTACGTCTAATCTTAAGGCTTATAACCGAATTAAGAGTGTTTGTCTGATAGCTCTTTAGCGTGTTGTCGATATATCAATATAAGCCTTTTCCATTGAAAAAAATCAAAGGAGTGAATATACAGAAAAAGGCACATATTAATTTTGAAAAGACCGAAGTTGTATATAGATGATTTTTTCAAAAAAAGGACTAAAATCTCACTAATTTAACAAGTAGGCTTAACATATGCTAATCTATATAAGGATGTTTTCTTTGGAACTGTTTTCAGCCTTGTACCAGATCAGATTTAAATAGACCAGATTAAACTTAAATTGATCATATCATACTTGATCAGACCAAATCAGACCAGACCAATAAATTTGAGTGGAAAATAAAACATTCTAAACGTGACACTCACTAGGGGAGCTAATAAAAACGCTTTGTACTTGATTGTTGATGGAGTGATGAAAATTAGACCTGCACAATACCGGGCCGGCCCGCCCGGTCCGCCCATATAAATGGGTGGGTTTGGACACATGCTTTAGCCCACCATATAAATGGGCGGGTTTAAAATATGGGCTGGCTTGGGTTGTAATATAGGCCCGGTCGGGCCTAAAAGCCCGGCCCGTAAACATATTATATATATTATATTATATATATTATTCTATATATAATTATACAGTATATGACTATACGTATAAAACTTAAAATACTTGGAAGTATTAAGGTTTGAACTGTAATGATATACATTTGTTAAGTCTTTTTGGAGATACTCTTGACTATTTCCGCTGCACATTGTGAATCTGTGATTGTGATTTTAATTATGGAATATGGATGCTTATTTGGAATTTGGATGCTTTTTGTTTTCCAGAATCGTTTTGTGTATTGCATTTAAACGTATTCTTGTGTTCAAAATGTGTTGTGAGTACATTAATTATTTAATTGCATTTAAAATGTTGTGATGTTATTTTATAAATGTTTTCATTTTTTTAAAAGAGTTGACAAAAGGATATTTTCCGGGCCCAAAAGCCCGGTGGGCAGCCCGGCCCGCTCTCATGGGTGGGCTTGGACATATGAGGAGGCCCGTTTTACCGGGCCGGGCCGAGCCCGCCCACTACAAGTGGGCAGATTTTTTAGAATAAGCCCGACCCGAACCCGTGTTTGTGCAGGTCTAATGAAAATGAAATAAATGCCTAAAAACATCACGCTTAGTTCAGGGTATTATTGGGGACCCATATTCATTCCATGCCAAACGATATTTGTGTTTATTTCGTTATTTTGTTGTGGAGAATTTGACTTTATTTACATCTCACTTTTTGAATGATATTTGACTTTGCATTTTATTTTAAAAAATTTTAATTTTGCATCTTATTTCACTTGCAGATCATTTGGCTTTCACAAAATGGGTATAAAGTCAATTTTTAAAAAATGGGTTGTAAGTTCAATATCTCCTTTTGTTATTCATTCACGTATGTTTTACTACGAAGCATTTATTTTGTAACTCAATGCCAGATTAAAACTTGTTCTCCGTCCACTTATTTTAATTTGGTTTTTGGGTAATTGAGGTGTTTCAAAGTTTGACTAAACTTTCAATGACAACGCTTATTTTAGTTATAATTAATATTACCTACGTTCTTAATGAGTCAATGTATCTTAGAAGAGGGCATATGTTTAAACAAAATTATGTTTAGAAAACACATAAACCGCCCAGGTTTTGCCTTAAAAGTTCAATTCGTAAACAAGCATAGAGGACGCCGACCGGTTTCCATGAAAGTCGGACGGTTTTCATGCCTTCGTTAAAGTCTTGACAAAATCTTGACCCGTAAGTCGGCCGGTTTCCTATAATGAAAACAATAGCACTTTATTCTCAAACCAGTTTTTAAACAAAAGTACTTTCAGAAGGTAGGGTCTTTCTGCATGTTTGATCTGTTAATTTGATGCATGATGGAGCTTTTATTCAGTTGCTTTCCATAATTTCGTATGTTTTGGACAAGTTACCCATAGTAATTATCTTAATATTTGGATGTTTTGGAAACCAGTGTATATAAGTAGAGAAACATGGTAAACGTGCAAATAAGGCAAACATAGTACAAATAAATCCTGCTCTGGAAATGATCTTTCAATTTTTTTTTTGAAGAATTGATCCAAAATTAACACTACCAAAGATAGGGAGATTTATCATAAATCAAACAAAAATTTATGATCCAAAATTAACACCAAAAGTCAATCATGCTCACAATTCTCGCATATTTCTAAACACAATCTACAATCTAACTCAATTTTCCAAAACCACTTAGAGGTATTTTTAATTTTTATAATCAAATAACTCATATATGTGTGTGTGCAAATTTTATACATGCATTTTGTATAGTTGTTTTTTGAAACTATTTATTAATAATAAAAGTGTTCAGTACAACAGTAATTCTAATAGTGTATGATGGAGTATATGGCCCGGGAACCCCCGGCCCACAGACTCCTACTACTCCAGCAAAGGCCCAACAGGCCCGACAGGCTCAAATCACAGCGCCCAGAGTACCAAGCAGTCCGCACAACGCACAGGGGTGCCTTCGGACTCCTGGCCGAAGGCTCCAAATTGTCACAGAGCGGGTTTCTCAAGCAAATTAGGAAACTGGGAGAAAACGGCGAAAACAGCAGCCCTCGGCACTGTGAGCCCTCGGTGCCAGGGTGCCATCGGGCGGGAGAGCCCTCGGTTACTGCTCTATAGCCGAAGGCATCTCACTCGACAAGATGTCCGCCTCACATGCGTACAGATCACCGTACTCTGCACAGACGTCCCATCCAACAGCCGCATTAAATGCGGCCACATGCGGCTGCCAGCGCCAATCAGTTGAGGTGACCCCTCGGCCAATGAGAGCTTGACACGTGTCCCTGCCCGACATTTATTGCTGCTATAAATAGCACCCCATTTCCTCATTTGTAACCACGCTGAAAACGGCTTTCATACTGAATACACTCTCTCTCTACTTTTACTTACTTGCTCTGACTTCTCTCTAAGTTATTCCCCGTAATAACCCTTCGGATATATAACCCTTCGGATATATACCCCTCGGCGACGTCAACGCCCCCGAAGCCTCTCACAGGGCTCCCGAGGGCGGTGTCATCGCTGGGCTGGAACAGGCGGCTGTCGACCTACGCCTTCAGATCCAACAAAACGCCCCCGATGCCCGCCTCGGCATCGAGGCCAAAAAGAAAAACCGGAGCGATGACCAAGTCAGCCCTCCGGTTCTCACCATCGACGTACAATCGGCGCTCTCCGCCTTCATCCAGACGCTCACCCAGAACCCGGGTGCCTTCGGCACCCTGGCTCCAGCTCACCCTCCTATCGGGGAAAACATCATACTTCCCCCTCTGCCACACCCCTTCGGAAATCCCACCCCTCGGGTAAGGAACGACGAGGGGATGGTGGCCCAAGAAACATCCTCCCAGGAAGTTCAGTCCCGGGACCGCCATAATGACAACAGGGAGAGGCCCCGTACTTCCGCCCTCAACCGGCTCGGAGGAGGGCCAGACCGCCGAGGGGTCCAAGACCGCCTCGGGGGGAAAGCACTCCAAAGGCCCCAGGAAAGCGGGGGATCTGTTTCGAGGGCAGACGAGGAGCGTCCCCCTCGGGACAAAGGCAAGGCACACCTTCATGCCGATGATGCCCGGCACCAAATCAACCAGGCCCACTCGGCCCGGGTTCGTTCGCAGGGGGCGGAGACCCTCCCGAGGGACCCCCGGGACGAGATTATTACGGCCCTCCAACGCCGGCTTGACGAGATGGAGTCCAACAAAGCTCACGCCACCACCTCCACCCCTCACTCAGACCTCAAATATGAGGCCATGATGGCCAAAATGGAGGAATTACAGAAGAAGGTGGCTGAGGGATCCGGGGAACCCGTCATCCAGCTCCGAACTCGGACGCCATTTACCCCAAGGGTATTGGCGGCCCGGATCCCGGAGAAATACCGAGGGCAACACATACAGCCCTACAGCGGGAAAACGGACCCCCAGGAACATTACAGCAAGTACCAGAACAGCATGATGATGGTGGGGGCGTCAGACGAATATTTGTGTCGTTGGTTCCTCTCCACCTTAGAGGGACCAGCATACGAATGGTTCAACAGGCTGCCCGAGGGCTGTATTGATTCATGGCAAGAACTCGCCCAGCGGTTCTTGACACAATTTGCCGGGAGGCGTCGCACGAGGAAGCACTTCTCCCACCTCCTAACAATACGCCAGAAGAAGGATGAGACCCTTCGGGATTTCCTGGAGCGCTGGAGGACGGAGGCCGACAAGGTCGACGGTGCTGATGACGGGACCCTCCTGGCCCTCCTACAAACCGTCCTCCGTACCGGCAACTTTTCAAGGAGCCTCATCATTGAACCCCCCCGCGACTACATAAGGGCCTTGCAGCGGGGGGATCGATATGCTGAGGCCAAGGAGGTGGAGAAGTATCACCAGCATCCGGACCAGCAGCCCCCGAGGGCTGACAACAAGCACAACCGAGGACCGGGGGCTCCTCCAAATCGCCCCAAGGCTTCGGGAACCTCTGATGACCGCCCTCGGCAAGGCCAAGCCAAGCCCGGGGGAGGTTATAAAAGCAACCCTAAGACTTGGGCCCAGCCCATTCTCCTGGACCGCCCTCGGACACCATTGACGCACCCCGTCAGCATCATCCTCGATTTTGCCGAGGAAAGGGGCCTCGTTGAGCGCGACTCTCGCGCACCCCCGGAGGTACACGCTATCAACCCTCAGTTCCCCTACTGTCGCTTCCATCGGCACCAGGGGCACAGGACCGATGACTGCCATCAGCTGAAGACGGCCATCGAAAGATTAATACAAGCAGGGCACCTGTCCCAATTTGTCCAGAGCCCTCGGCAGGAGGGACCTTCTCATCAGGGGCCTCCCCGAGGGCATCACACTAAGGTAAAAGCCTGGGTGAATCCGAACACCATCCCCCTCGGCAAGAAGAGGGAGATCGGAAACTTGGAAGAGGAGGAGGAGGAATACCCCCACTACCAGGAGATGAAACGCCACATCCTCATGATCACCGGTGGCAACACAGGGGGCGATTCCACCAGCCAGCGGAAGAAATGGGCTCAATCGCTTTACGTAGGGGAAGTCACTCATATGCCCCCGGTAAAGCGATTGAGGGAGGAACCCATCACCTTCACCAACGCAGATCTCCCTCCTACTTCTTCTCCTCACAGAGATGCCTTGGTGATTCGGACAGAGATAAACGACACCATCATCCACCGAACTTACGTTGACACGGGCAGCTCCGTCAATGTAATGTACCTCAGCACCTTCAGAGAGCTGCATCTGGAGAGGGGGTCCCTTCGGCCCATCAAGACCCCTCTTGCCGGCTTCACCGACGATACTATTGATTCCGAGGGGGTAATAACCCTCCCGGTGATCTTCGGCGACGGGCTCCATAGAGCCCAACTCGAGGTGGAGTTCGTCGTCGTCAACATTGACTGCGCCCACAACATCATCCTCGGCCGGCCAGCCCTCGAGGACCTCGAAGCCATCATCTCCATGAGGCACCTCTGCCTCAAGTTTCCCGCCGAGGGGGGCATTGGCTACTCCCGGGGGAACCAAAAAATTGCCCGTGCCTGCTATCTTCAGGTCACTAAGAAGGTAAGCAAGACGGAACTCCGTGTTGACACCATCACCGGAGCCGTCGACCAGGAGGAAAGAAGGCCGAGGGCTGAACCGGCCGAGGACGTAGAAGACTTTGCGCTCGATCCGGCCCAGCCGGAGAGAGTCATGAAGATTGGAGCCCAGCTCCCTGAAGATTTGAAGACCGGTATCACCGACGCCCTCCGCGCCTACTCCACTGTTTTTGCATGGGGGCCGGAGGACATGCCGGGAATCAGCCGAAGGGTCATCACCCACCGCCTCTCGGTGGACCCCTCGGTAAAAGCAGTGCAACAATGAAGAAGACCCCTCTCCGCCGAGAGAAGGGAATTTGTGAAGAAGGTGGTCGCCATGCTCCTCTCAATCAAGCACATAAAGGAGGTGAAATACCCCTCATGGCTAGCAAATGTGGTCCTCGCCCAGAAGCCCCCTACCTTCCGCATGTGCGTGGACTACACCGATCTCAACAAAGCATGCCCCATGGATCCATTCCCTCTACCAAACATTGATCAATTGGTGGATGAGACCGCGGGGTGTGAAATCATGTCCTTCCTCGATGCCTTCCGAGGGTACCATCAAATATTCATGCACGAGGAGGACGCCGAAAAAACTGCCTTCATGACTCCCGAGGGCATCTTCTGCTACCTAGTGATGGCCTTCGGCCTAAAGAACTCAGGGGCCACTTACACCCGGATGGTGGCCCGGGTCTTTCAAGCCGTCCTAGGGCGCACCATGGAGGCCTATGTCGACGACATGATCGTCAAGAGCAAGCAATCTTCCAGCCATGCTGACGACCTCCGGGAAATCTTCGCCATCATGCAAAAATTCAACCTTCGGCTAAACCCGAAGAAGTGCACCTTCGGCGTCCAAGGGGGCAAATTCTTAGGCTACATGGTGAGCCGGAGGGGTATTGAGGCCAACCCCGAGAAGATCCAGGCCATCATCAATATGGAGCCCCCACGCAATGTGAAGGAAGTCCAACGGTTGACGGGCCGCCTGGCAGCCCTCAACCGTTTTCTATCTAAATCGGCGGAGAAATCTCTACCCTTCTTCCAGATCATGAGGAAGACGGCTGGCTTTCTATGGACTCCGGAATGCCAGGGGGCTTTTGACGAGCTCAAAAGATATCTATCTTCACCTCCTGTGCTCTCCAAACCCAAGGTAGGGGAGACCCTCTACCTCTACCTTGGGGTCAGCCCGGCGGCCATCAGCTCTGTGCTCATCCGGGAGGAAGACGGCATCCAACATGCCATCTTCTACGTTAGCAAGACCCTAAGGGAGGCCGAGCTCAGGTACTCCCCTGTGGAAAAAACGGTGTTGGCCATCGTTTGGACTGTCAAGAAGTTGGGCCACTACTTTCAGGCTCACCCAGTTCAGGTCCTCACTCATCAACCCCTCGGCGCCCTCATGAGGAGCCCCACCAGCTCCTCCCGCATGGTTAAATGGGCTATCTTCTTGAGCCAGTACAACATTGACATCCGTCCAAGGCCTGCCATCAAGGGCCAAGCCCTGGCGGACTTTGTGACGGAATGTACCGCAAGGGCAGCCACGGACGGGGAGCCCTCGGCTACCTCGGACGACTGGTGGACCCTCTACACTGATGGCTCCTCCGCGACCAAAGCATGCGGGGGAGGGGTAGTCCTCATTACTCCCGAGGGCTTCAGGGCCTACTATGCAATCCGCTTCTCCTTCAAAGTCTCCAACAATGAGGCCGAGTATGAGGCCCTCCTATGTGGCCTTCGGCTGGCTGCCAACATGAGGGCTCGGCAGATCCACATCAAATGCGACTCCAAGTTGGTCGTTGGCCAAATCTCCGAAGAATATGAGGCCAAGGAGGGAAGAATGAAACAGTACAAGGAGGCGGCCAAGGAGATGCTTAAAGTATTTGAGGCACACTCTCTCACCCAAATACCGAGGGCTCAGAACTCCGAGGCCGACATATTATCTAAACTCTCGGCAGACTCCCCCGAGCACATCTCCAAAATTGCCAAAATCGAGGAACTCAGCCTCTCAAGCATCCATGCAAGCCCCGTGATGAACATACAACAACGTCAGGAGGCTGAACCCCTCGCCAGCATCACAGAGGCGAAGTGCCGTCACTTCGTCCTCAAGAACATCCTCACAAGGTTTGGCGTCCCCCAGCAGATCATCTCCGACAATGGGACACAATTTGAGGCAGCCCCCTTCTGTGCCCTTCTGGAGGCATGGGGCATCAAACACACCTTCTCCTCCGTTGCCTACCCTCAAGGCAACGGGCAGGTAGAGAATGCCAACCGGACCTTGCTCGAGGGCCTCAAAAAGAAGCTAGAGGCCGAGGGCGGTGGCTGGGTGGAAGAACTCCACAACATCCTTTGGGCCTATCGCACCACCCCTCGGCGAGCAACAGGTGAAACACCCTTCTCCCTCTGCTACGGTTTTGAAGCCAAAGCTCCTACGGAAGTCACCCTTCCTACCCAAAGGGTGATCCAGTATGACCCCGAGGTCAACGACAGCAACATGGCCCTCGACCTCCACCTCATTTCAGAACGTCGGGAGCAGGCCTTCATCCGGGCAGAAAACTACCGAAGGCAAGTTAAAAGCTACATAGACGCCAAAGTTCGGACTCGAGAATTTCAAGTGGGGGACTATGTCCTCCGGAGGAGGGAAGCCAGCCAACCAACCGAGGGAGGAAAAATGGCACCAAAATTCGAAGGCCCCTACATCATAGCAGCCATCATCAAACCCGGGACCTACAAGGTCAAACGCCCCAATGGGAAAGAAGTCCCTAGGCACTGGAATGTACACCATTTAGTTAAATTTTATCAATAATGTAAGAGCGGCCAAGCCCTCATAACTAGTGAATGTACTATCCTATGGCCCAAGGCCTCCAATTTCGAAGAATGAAGATACATTCAAGACATCAAGCCCTCATACTGACTACAGGCCCCAGGCCTCACCTCAAGAAGAACCCCCTCCGGTACCCAGTGCCGAGGGCGGACACCATCAACACCTACAACAAACAGTAGAAACACCACGTGTTTTCAGTCAAGACCCCTCGGCACCCAGTACCGAGGGTACTCCCCCACCTTCAACATCAAAAAAGAAAAGATTAGAACACCAAGTGTTCCTACAGAAGACCCTTCGGCACCCAGTGCCGAGGGTATACCTCCCTCATCAAATATCGAAACGAAGAAAAAACACCAAGTGTTTCAAAGAAGACCCCTCGGCACCCAGTGCCAGGGATATGCTCTCCTAACAGCTTCCAAACATCTATTGGGAAACACCAAGTGTTTCATTTGAAGACCCTTCGGTACCAAGTACCGAGGGTAGACGCCTACACCAACTACAAAAGAGAACACCAAGTGTTCCTACAGAAGACCCCTCGGTACACCAAGTACCGGGGGCTACACATCGAAACTAACACCAAGTGTTGTTTCTAAAAGCCGTACCCCACGAGGACGCATATACCGAAGGCGCCACCATCGGTGCCGGCGGCACGTAGTGCCCCCGGCCATTTGCAACTAGTGTGCAAATGAAAACCCTTCCTTGAAACGCTTTCCGCGTCACTACCCCCAGGGTATGACAGGCATGAGAAATGCCCAGGATTCGACTTTCAAAAACGGAACGCTATCCGCGTCATTACCCCCAGGGTATGACAGGCATGAGAAATGCCCAGGATTCGACTTCCAAACCGAAACGCTCCCCGCGCCACCACCCCAAGGGTGTGGCAGGCCACAGACTATGTCTAGCGCCGAGGGGACGACTTTCAAAAATGAGGCGCTTTCCCCAAGGGGAGGCAGGTTACGGACCACCATATCTTGTGCCCAGGAAACGTCCCTCGATCCCCTCGGCACTCGGAAGGTTAACCCGAGGGAGGAGAGCCATTGGTGTATTCTGATGGTCTCCTAATAGGCCCAGCCTTACCAAGAAACCAAGTTTCTTGATGCCTTCCCTTCACCACCAACCAAAAAAAAAAAAAAAAAAAAAAAAAGGGGGGGGGGGGTTAAAGGGAGTAGACTCAGCGAGAAATCAAAGAGTACACTCCAACAGATCACAACAAGCCGAGGGCTCCCCACGGGAACACCTCCGGTTACTGAAGGCTCCTATTTCCCGAAGGACACCAC
Organism: Cuscuta europaea; assembly: GCA_945859875.1. Taxonomy (NCBI): domain Eukaryota; kingdom Viridiplantae; phylum Streptophyta; class Magnoliopsida; order Solanales; family Convolvulaceae; genus Cuscuta; species Cuscuta europaea. Next base: position 2,234,586 of record CAMAPE010000041.1, read on the forward strand.
TCAAACAAATATTATGAGGAAACGGCTAAATCCACTACCTGGTCACCTCCGGTCACAAAAACACCGAGGGCTTCAACAATACAAAGGGACTGGACTATCCAAAGTCCACTAAACGGTACTTCAAACAAACACCGAAGGCATCTGTCATGCACAAATTCCGAGGGCTCTTTCCCCATGACAAGGGTCAAATTCTACAACCTTTAAAGTGTATGCCGAGGGCACACACTCCTCATTGGCTTTCTTCACAACAACAGGATTCAACATCAATTTATGCTTAGAAAAATTCTAAGTCCTGAAGGAGCAGCCCCCGGGCACCCGAAGGCTACACAGGGAAGCAGCACTTGAAAAAAAAAATTCTATGTCCTAAAGATTGGGCCCCCGGCCCAATCAATATTAAAGCCAAGGGAATATGGTGGCCGAAGGCCATGCAATACAACAACACTTAAAAAAAAGAGGGTATTCTGTCCTAAATGAGTAGCCCCCGGGCATCTCGCAAAGTGATGTGGAATCAAGGAGGGATGCCATCTATCGAAGGCTCCCAAGGGGGATTTTACACTTAGAGTATTTTCTAAGTCCTACATGTATTTCCCCCCCGGTCAACTACTCTTACATCAAGGAGGGATGCCATCTACCGAAGGCTCCCAAGGGGGATTTTACACTTAGAATATTTTCTAAGTCCTACATGTATTTCCCCCCCCCCCCCCCCCGGTCAACTACTCTTACATCAAGGAGGGATGCCATCTACCGAAGGCTCCCAAGGGAGACTTTACACTTAGAATATTTTCTAAGTCCTACATGCTTTCCCCCCGGTCAGCTACTCATACATCATGGAGGTATGCCACCTCCCGAAGGCTCCCGAGGGAAACTCTACACTTAGAAGATTTCCTAAGTCCTACATATTTCACCCTCATCTCAAGGGACCTAATTGCCGAAGGCTACCTATCAATCGAGGGCTACAGTTCACAAGGAATCAACACTCAAGAAAATATTCTAAGTCCTAAAAGAATTAGCCCCCGGCCAATTCAACTTACAGGTGGGGCTCCACAGTAGCCGAAGGCTACATGGCATACTACACTTGCAAAAAATCTCTAAATCCTGTGCATTGGGCCACCGGGCAACATTCACACATCAGGAATAGGAGCCGTATCCCGAAGGCTCTCAAGGGGGAACCCACACTTAGAAATTTTTCTAAGTCCTAGAAATTGGGTTACTGCAAACCCGAAGGCCCTATGGTGAGCTACAATCAGAAAACATTCTAAGTCCTAATTCCTACAGAACCCTCGGTTGCATGTCCAGCAGAGGGTGCCCAACTACCGAAGGCTCCCAGTGGCAAGCTACAATCAGAAAACATTCTAAGACCTAAGACATACATTCAAAGGAACAAGACATACATTCAAAGGAACAAGACATACATTCAAAACAAAGACGAGGGCATACATTCAACAATGAACAGATCAGACGGAAGCATATCATATACGCCAAACCCGAAGGCAATCATTCAATTACAACACAAAAATAGGCAATGTGATCAGTACAGAGTATGGCCGAAGCCGAGGGGTAACAAAAGTTTCATTACAAGGCTTTTTTAAAAATTGACTAAGTAATAATCTTCTCGGCGGCTTCAGCTTCGTTGTCACCGGGGGCATCTTCCACGATAGCCTTGGAGGAGACTTCTTCCCCGGCAGCATCACCCCCGACGGCTCCAACCCCATCACCCCCCATCATCACAGAATCATAGATTGTTGGCCGCTCTTCACCCGGGGGGAGGGGAACTCTGACATCTGGTTGCAACGGAGGGAGGCCATATACCGAGGGGTCAAATTGTTCGAGGGATACGCCGAAGTGCCTGGCGAGCCTCCGGTATATCAGGTGCTGGGTAAAGAACTCACCCCCCTGATAGTAGGCGTCGCCCATGTCGGTCAGCCAGTCAACCCCGGGGCCTTCTACCCAAGCGTCCACCGAGGCTGCCACCACGGAGGCAACCCACTCCTTGTGGCCCTCGGCCCTCCAGCCCTCATCAAGGAACTCCGCGACTGCCTCCCCTCGGGCCTCGGCCGCAGCTCTCTCCTTGGCAGTTTGGGCTTCATCGGCGGCTTTCTTCGCCGCCTCGACAGCGGCCCTCTCGGCCTCTGCCTTGCCTTCGGCTATGCCATCAGCCTTGGCCTTCTCCGTCGCCGCCTTCGCCTCCCGAAGGGCCTCCTCCAGCTGGGCAGCATGCTTCACCGCCTCGGAGTGCTTGCGGATCAGCCCCTCTACCTTCTTATCCTGGGCGGCCTCGTGAAGACGCCTTTCCTCGCGCCTCCGGGCCTGTTCCCCGAGGGCTATGCAGGCCTGCAAACAATGATCAAAGGAGTTAGATTGTTCCTCAAAAAAAAAATAAGACTAAACTGACAAGATAAGGAAAAAGGAAGTGGATACTTACGGTGAGCGAGGACCGGAGGATCCTATTCTCGAGGGCATCGTCATCGTAAGTCTCGAAGACTTCCCTGTCCATCTTCGAGGTGATGCCCCGCAGGAAGGCCTTCGGCTCGGCAGTGCCGTGCATCAACGAGGCGCCGGGGGCAAAGGAAAGCTGACGGATCTCCCGGGGTGATTCCGCCCGGGGGGGATTCACCGGATCCTTCGGGGGGACCGAGGCCAGAAGCCCATCAACAGCAGGCATGTCGTCAATAACTATGAGGGGGGCCGCCTCCCCGACAGCACCCACGGCGCCTTTTTGCTTCTTGGTGGGGGGCTCCACCCCCTTGTCGCTCCTTTTCTTCTTAGCGGCCGCCTCGGCCTTCGACCCCCCGGTCCCCACAGCAGCATGGGCGTCCCCGGCGGAAGGCTCTATGGCCTTCGGGAAAAGCGCGTCAACTGGCTTCTGGCCCGAGGGCCCCTTCTCCTTTTGCTGGGTCTTGCCCTTCCTCTTCGCGAACAAGGCGTTGGCATTCATCCTGCTACCTGCAAAGAACGACAGCAACAAGTTGAAAGGTTAGAACCGAGGGGTCAGACACATGACAACAAACATAACAAAAAATATCTAAGTACGAAAATGTAAAGCCCCCGGCCACTACCTCCTGCTCCCACGAAGGCTTTATCGTAGAGGGGATATTTCTCATCGGTCTCCCCAATGAACCGATACCTCAGGAATCCGAGGGCATACAGGTCCTCCTCGAGGGTGCACTCCTTGATGGTTACGTTCTTTTCCCGACCCTCGGGAATCTTTGCAATCTTCAGGCCATCCTTCTCGAGGGCGGCACTCTTGGCCTTCACATGGCGCCGAAAGCGATTCCGCAACTCCCTCGGGAACGGGCTGTCGGCCAGTCTGATGTAGCACCATCGCTCTCTCCACCCCTTGTTGGAAGAAGGGGCCTCAGTGAACAGCTTGAACTGGGCTATCTGCTGTAAGTTCGCATAGCCCTCGGCATTTGTATGTCCCCCCCGGCATAGGTTGAAGCTTTGGAAAAATAACTCCAGGCTCGGTGTAACCTTCCGGAGTTTGCACAGGTTCACAAACCCCGTTATGTACGAGTGGCTGTTGGGAGTCAATTGGCAGGGAACCAGGCCAGTGTATCTGAGGTACTCCCGAAGGAACGGATGGAGAGGGAATCGGAGGCCCATTGAAACCGAGAGCACGTGCACGGCTATGCATCCCTCGGGAGGCCGGGATAGCACGTCATCAGGATCCGGCTCGACTACTACGGCCGAGGGCCCTACGTGCAGTTGGGTGATGTAGATGTCCGCCCTGTCGGCTTGGGACTTAATCTCCAGAGCGGCGGTGTCCAGGAAGGAGTAACCCTCTGGTAGATCAACTGGCCCCCCTTGATCGACGGCCCTTACTTTCTTCTGGGGGCCAGCCCTCGTCTTTCTCTTCTTCTTCCCGGGGGCCACCCGGATGGGAACTGCATTCAGCGGCTGGGAAGTACTGGCCTCACCAGCACCCCGAGGGGGAAGGACGGCCACAGTGACCTTCGCCCTCTCCTTCTCCTCCTCCTCTTCAGCAACTTGGACGGCGAGGGCCAACTCTTCATCCTCGGCAGTTCGCTCGAATTCCTCCGCCTCGGCCTCAGCCGTCAGATCTTTCTGCACCTCAGTGGCGAGGGCTGCATCACCACAACCCGAGGGCTGATCACTGCTTGACTCCACATCGGAGATGCCTTCGTCCTCCATCGAGGGCGTCCTCGAGATGTCCTGAGAGTCACTCTGGGACGACATTCGCACCCTTGTTCGAGGGCTCGTAGACGGTAGTGTTTCCTAACTTTTCTATCTCCTAAACTAATGGCACAGTACAGCTATGCTAGAAGGAGAAAGGCAGGGAGCACTGACCTCGAAAGCTGAGTTTTGGACCGAAGGCTGAACTTTCTCTCTCTAGAAAAATTGACAGAGCTTCGCTAACAAGTTTATCGCACACGGAGGAATGCCTGGCCTTGGGGTATTTATAGGCGCTGGAATCCGGGCATGGGCCTGGGTTCCGGGCCTCCGGATGGACGCCATCATTACGCGCCGTCGTTTCACCCAACCGGTGACGCCGCCCACGAACAACCAGCCATCACACGCCACGTGTGCCATCCCCCCAACGGCTATATCCTGTCGTTACGTATTCCAACGGCTATATTTCCAATGGCTATATTCTGGAAGCCCCCGCGTTTTTCTACTTCACTCCACTTCATCAAAGATAGCCTCCGGGTACAATCACTCAGAAGTGCCCCCGGGTTGCGCCCCACACAGCACATAACAGACGCCTTCGGGATCACTCCTTCAGAAACCCAGGGCTTCATATCAGGACACCCCCTCGGGGATTCCCCCTCAGCACTGCAAAACTGGGTAGCCCCCGGGGAGTTTCCTCATTGACGGATGGCCCCTGGCACACAGGTGATGGGGAGCCCTCGGGTATCTTCATCACCAACAAATCAACAAACAGTGGACCCCCCGGTAAACACTTCACTGCTGCCCTCATCTGGCAGGCCCTCGATCCCTGGATTGAGGGGCTCCCCTTCGGCGCCACCAGGACATCAACAGCGAGCCTTCGGCTAATTAACACAGGAGCCCTCAGAAGAGAGAGCCCTCGACATTCCCGCCATTCTCCATTTTGTACCAAGGTTTGACATTTTCGATTCATCATTGGGGGAATTCGGTGCACTCTTTTTCCCTCGTTAGGATTTTTTCCCAAAGGGTTTTTCCTAATGAGGTTTTTAACGAGGCATCCCCCCAAAATGAAACGAAAAGCGTCAGCCTTCGACCCACAACAGCAACGTAACTACTTTACTCCTTTTCACCACTTTACAAGTGCCTCAAGGAGTGGGGGACTGGAGGACCCCCTCGGGAAAATCATTAAATTACAAAATCTGTGAAAATCCAACAAACAACAAAGCAAGCCCTCAAGTCCCGACATGTGGGTAACTGAGGGACTGCCTTCGGCAGAGACATAAAAGCAACAACTCCTCACCAACTTCAGAGATCACGACAGGACAACATCAAAGGGCAAGCACAAATTACTCCTTTTCCCTCAAGTACCTTTCGGCAAAAGGAGTGAGGGACTCCTGATGAAGTATATGGCCTGGGAACCCCCGGCCCACAGACTCCTACTACTCCAGCAAAGGCCCAACAGGCCCGACAGGCCCAAATCACAGCGCCCAGAGTACCAAGCAGTCCGCACAACGCACAGGGGTGCCTTCGGACTCCTGGTCGAAGGCTCCAAATTGTCACAGAGCGGGTTTCTCAAGCAAATTAGGAAACTGGGAGAAAACGGCGAAAACAGCAGCTCTCGGCACTGTGAGCCCTCGGTGCCAGGGTGCCATCGGACGGGAGAGCCCTCGGTTACTGCTCTATAGCCGAAGGCATCTCACTCGACAAGATGTCCGCCTCACATGCGTACAGATCACCGTACTCTGCACAGACGTCCCATCCAACAGCCGCATTAAATGCGGCCACATGCGGCTGCCAGCGCCAATCAGTTGAGGTGACCCCTCGGCCAATGAGAGCTTGACACGTGTCCCTGCCCGGCATTTATTGCTGCTATAAATAGCACCCCATTTCCTCATTTGTAACCACGCTGAAAACGGCTTTCATACTGAATACACTCTCTCTCTACTTTTACTTACTTGCTCTGACTTCTCTCTAAGTTATTCCCCGTAATAACCCTTCGGATATATACCCCCGGGTAGACTATCCATCAGTGTAAGATTACAATGGGATAAGACGTATAACTGAATAGTTCAGAAATATAACAATTCGTTAACCCTGTAAAGATATAGACTCATCTATCGACATAGAAGTTTCTGCTACGTAACCAATAATCAATACTAGAAAAAGTACTAACCTGCGACAGAAAACAAACATATAAATCGGTTTCACCATCCACTGACAAGAAAATAATAGAAAATCTGATATGTCCAGCCACTAGAAAGAAACAACTAGAATCATTAGTTTGACCAGCTACTTGGAAGAAATTGCAAATATCGTTAGTTTGACCAGCCACCGAAAAGAAGATCCAATTGAACGTTATCTTTCTCTCATAGCAAGACATGATAAACATGATAAACATTGTCATCCACCAATAATAAAATTTCAACGCCTGATCGGCTTCACCGACGAGGAATACACAAACCATAGACATTGCTAGTAATAAACCACATAAAATAACATGAACATACTTATGAAAGAGATAAATTTTCATCTTTATGATGAGAAAACTGATTGAGAAGAAGAGAGTGGGGCCAGCTAGGGTTTACCTTCGTCGCTCCTCAAGTCGACCAATGTCACTCTAACTTTTAGAACTACTCGGTCAATTAATCATACATTTTGTATAATTATAGAAAAATATTATTTGATTGACAAAGGTTATAGAGAAAAATATTACTTTCTAATTCCTCATTTGATCAGAATATCATATCAAAAATATTATTTGATTGACGCTACAGTATTCCCTTCTCAGGCAAAACGAAGTGTTTTACTCATCTCAACCTGTTTATCAGATCATATCATTTCTCCGGATTGCTACATTTTATCTATTTTTCCCTAATTTGTTTCATTCATAAAAGACGCTGAAATTTTCCTTAAATAATGAAATTGGGGGCATAATAAAGAAAATTTCAATGTTTTTTTACATGAACCGGAAGGGATTTGCAGATCAAGCAAGTGTAGGTTAATTTATGTACTACACTTTTTTAACTAGTTTTAACTAGTCTTTAATTTATGTACTAGTGTTAACTAACATTGTCACTGCCCTATATTAATTTTAATTGTTTCAAATTTGTGCTATTCATGTTACCTACTTTGTTCATGTTTTGTTGTCATTGTATTAAAAAATCATACTCATGTCTCAAATTGAATTGCAAAATTGACTTTTTGGGGTTAAACTGACTCGTTTTAATCACTTTATTAGGACATCAACAAATCTTACTTAAATTCTAATTTGGATTTTGCAATTGTATAGAGATTTTAATGTAGTTTCTAACTATGTAAACTTTAATTATTAAAATTGAATTAATTATCAATAGGAATGGTTTAATTTTAACCTTGATTGACCAAATAATGTTGACTTTGCAAACAATTTGGGACGAGGTAGTATGATGTAAATATCATGAAAATCGTCTTAATGTATATTTCCAACTTATCATTTTTTATATAATTTTTAGTAATGGAAATATATTAATGTTCAAAGCAGTAGTGCATTGTAAAACATAAAATGGAATGAAGAAGTACAACACCATAGAATCGTGGTACTAAACCAAATTCTGGGTTGATGTCCATGGATTGATTATAATTTAAAGATGATTATTATCGTACTAATAGTATGCTTTAATTTTCCACCCCACAGAAATGTTTAACAATAATAGGGGGGACCGGGCCCGCTGCCCGGTTCGAGCCGGGTTCTGGGTCCTAAATATTTAGCCCCGGTACCTGCCTGGGTTTGTACCGGGACCGGGCCGGGCCGAGTCTTGACTCAATTTTTTTGAGTTTTTTTTACTCCAGGGGGTCTGGGGGAGGGGCCTGAGGGCCTGGAGTAACTAGGGCTGAAACTCACTCCATTGAGTTTGAAACCCTTGTGTGCCTAGCGGGATTCGAACTCGAGACCTCCCACTAGACACCGTAATCTCACAACCAGTTGGGCTGGAATGCTCGGTTTCAATTTCTTTAGTTTCATTTGTCTTTTCGAATTAATTACAAACCCCCTAAACCGGCCAGCCCAATGAGAAAAATTAAAAAAAAAAGTAATTGAGCCCAGACTGGCTGGGCCGGTTCATCATTTAGCATGCCCGTAGCCCGCCACATTAATTCCCCGGTTCGGTCCCCAGTCCCGGTCCCATCAGATCGGGTCAGGCCGGTGACACCGATCCCGCACAATAACGGGTCGGGTCATGTCCTGGGTTGGGCTGAACCGGCCCTATCCACCCCTAAACGATAACCACTAATTATTTATAGGTTATATACACACATACATATATATATATATATAGGTTATATAGGAGGAAATATGTTAATGATAGGATGCATTGCGCATTATAATCTTGATATAATGATATGTATTGGAATGATGCATTTAAATTAAGTACAAAGCTTATGCTTCAACATGCATCACTTATGTTGATTGTGAAAGTAACAATTTCTTGAACCATACCTTACCACTTACAGAGTTATAGTGCCCACATTCTACTCAATTTATACGGTACACCCGGGTTTTAGGTACACTCGAGTGTATGTGTGTAAATCAGAAATGAAATGAGCATGTAACTTACTTATAATGATCATTAATATAAACTTCATAGATGCATCTGTCAGCAATCAATAATACAATCATCATTAATGTCAACCTAGATTAATAGTAATATAGCAAATACTAATAGTATTTTACAGCTTATGATTAATGAATTAAAAGACAACCATATGTTCCTCAACACCCACAATATCATTCCATTTGTTCTAGATAAGCACATTTTGTTTCTTCACTTGTTCCATCACCTCCTTCTTGATTTAATTCTTCTCAAATGTGAGTATGGCATGCAAATACTTAATCCTCAGTATCTCAATTGCATTTTCCTGTACACACATTATAGTTTATATATTAACATTTTCACATAATTATTATGTTTGACAAACTATATTAAAAATATTTCAAACTTACATTTTCTTTGTCTAGACCATACTCCCATGCTGTGTCGCCACCAAATGTTTCCACATGCCTCATCAAATACACTCCTTCATTGGTTCTGTTTTTGTTATTTCTCCAATGCATTTTGACAAATTCTGCTTCAGCTTCACAACCTGATCTGCCTTTGGGTGCCTTTCTTGTGGAAGCCATTTCACAAATCCATTTTTCTGTAGTTAAAAAGTTCAAAAACTCGCTTATACGTTTTATATTGTAATGCTCATAATTTCTATGAATCTTACTCATTTGTTTAGTGTAGATTACTCATATACTGACTGTTCCAATTATTTAACAACATACAATATAATAAAAAAAGTATATAAACTATTTACCAGGTAACTTGGTTGAAACAAGTACTTCACTCCAATACATATATCTCCATCGCTACTATCAATAATGTAGAACTTCATGTTCTTCAAGTCAAAACACATCAAGTAGTAGCACCCGTTCTGTTGATCTGGGAAGATGAATATGTCTGCTATTCTCAACTTACTGACATCTGCCTTGGGAAATTTCATAGCAATAGCTGAAAGAAACCTTTTGTTCCTTGTTTGTGGAGCACTCACATGATTTTGATCTAGCACTTGCTGCAATTAAATATTTTAGTGTATTAGTTTGATATGGTTAATATTAATTAATTAAGTTAGTACTTCTTACACATGGTTTTGTTGAGAAAAGCAGTCTACTTTTAGCTCCATCACTTTTCAACTTTTCATTATGGTTAAGCATCATAGCCCATACATCTATCACTTCTACATCAACTTTCAAGTTGCTCTGCAATGTTTCCAATTGAACTTTGGAAAGGGTTAAGTAGTGATTCTTGAACAACACAACACTGCTTCAATGATTTATTCACACAAAAAACATCAGTCTCTTTACTCTAGTAATATTCAACGAGTAAACTTACATATTAAATGTGCATCATTATAAAACAAAATGATTAACTGAAAGTTATTGTGTACTTACTTCTTGTCACAATGATCATGAAACACAAAACCTGCAACTAATCTTTCTTCACTGTCAAACATTGTCTTTGCGTCTATGAAACTGTTCATGTATGGTGACTTCAAAGCAGTTGTTGGTACTGTTTCTCTTTTTTATCTTTTCACTTTGTTTTCTTTTGGGTCAACTTGCTCTTGTGCAACTTGTTTACCCTTTTTATACCTTCTGTCTCTCTCTTCTTCGCCTTCTTCGTTTTCAGCATCCTGTTCATCCTCATTAGCATGCTCTTCATTCTCATTATCTTCGTACATTTGCTCACCGTTACCATCCTCTGTATTCTCAATACCATTTCCAAAGTGCTCAAAATCTTCATTAACATGCTCAACATCATCCTCATCTCTATTTTCCATTTCATTTGACTCCTGCGACAACAACTTGAAGATTGGCTTTTCGTACTGTGTAAAAGTTGGCCGCTCAACTCTTTTGTTCTGAGCCATTTCAATTGCTTCAATTGCTTTGACCACTTCTTCCGTCCAGAATCCATCATCCGGAGTCAACGATACTTCAGTTTCAGCTTCTTCTTTTTTCTCCTTTTCAAAGGAATATGTGTTGAAAAGCCCATGTACTTTTCCCATCAAAGCCTTCATTGTCTCATCATCTCGCAACATCTTTGCAGTCTCTTGGAACTTCTCATCAAAACTTGCAATGCTTTTTGCCAAAGTCTTAGCTGCAACAGCAAATTCTTTCATAATGTCATGTAGTTATTTAATGAGTAATGTTAGAAACGTACTTGAGCAATCTTTATTTTACTTTTTAATACTCTTATTAAAAAATTAAATTAGCATATACATTTATTATATTTGTTTATTTAGTCATTAAAAGTTTTATCCCTTGTTTTATAACATTTTTATTTTTTTTTACTCAAGAAGTTCTTGTTAGTACTCATTAAATTGTATTAAATACTCATAATTAGAAATCATAATTCTCATTTATATACTTACCCAAATTTCTCTCTTAAAATTACATAATGCTCTCTTACCTTCTTTGGATGCTGATTGATGTCTCCCTCAATTGCCCTTTCAACTTCTTGTTCATTTCTTATCACTTTTGGAACTGTCAGTTCTCCTTCGTTAACTTCATCTACATATCCAAATCCGAAACCTCCACTTTCAATTTCTTCCTTCTCTTTTGTTCAGTTTTTGTGTTGTCCATCCAATGATAGATGACAATCCTCTTTGCACTTTTCTTCCTTTGAACACAGCATTGTCAACATAGAACATCTACATATTTTATAAGTTGTTAAAATTGTGTATTGCATATAATTATTTGATTAATAAGATGATACAATTGAGCATTAACTTACAATCAGAAACAATAGAGGCCCAGGGAATTGTGTTGTTCTATTCTTGCTCCAATAGTCCTTTGCTTCAATTAAAGTTTCCAATGCATATCCACACCAATTCAGATTTGGAATTTTCGAATCATCCTTTTAAGCCTTCAGAATGCTTTGATTTGCAAAGCAATTTTGCTTACCTTCAATCAGACATGTTACAAGGAGAACCAAAAATTCTTCTTAAACCAGCCTCCACCTCTTTTGTCTTCTTCTAAGACCTTCCTCAATTGACCAGTCCTCACAACTCCATTTTCTGTCTCAAATTGGGATCTCCAATCAGCCACCATTTGTGATGTATTTTCAGCTTGATTGTCAATCAAATTCTTCACATTCAAGTTTTCTTTTGGAAACCCCAATGTGAAGTGCACTGCATCTTCATTTATCCTCAATTTCTCATTGTTCGGCAGAACAAGAGACACACTTCTGCTATCAAACTTCTCAACTGCCCAATATGCCAACTGCATCGGCAATTGCTTGATTTGAACGTGAAATAATGGACCAAATCTCATCTCCACCACCTCTGTCTTTTGTTCTTCACTCAGTGTTGTCATTATTTCAGTTATACTTCTTGGAGACATTCTAGTCTAGAGCTTCGGAAATTTATCGTTTTCTTCCATTTCTGCCTCCTCGTGCTCGTCCTCTAGTTCTTCTTGTTCAAGTTTCTTCTTCTTTGACTTCTTTTTCTCCACCTTTGATGACTCTGCAACACATTTTCCTTTCTTTCTTACATCATCTTCTTTCTTCTTTTTCTTAACTCCAACTATCTTCTTTTTAGTTTTTTCTCCTGTGGTTGATCTTGTTATTCTCTTCTTTGCTGTCTCATCCTCACACTCAGTCTATTTGTTTGAAGTTTCTTGCTCTCCGCTTTGTTTTGAATTTTTTCTCTTTCTTTTCTTGCCCTCCACTTTCTTTTTCTGCAAACCACCCTCTTTTGCTGCTTCAACATTCTCATTTTGCTCATTCTGAGTCATATGTTGCTCAGTTTCAGCTGCATGATGCTCATCTGGCTTACTGTTATCAACAACTTCTTGCAATACATTATCGCTTTCAACATCACCTTTATGTGATTCTTCCACATTTCATTTTCTTCTGCTTCACGCTGCTCTGGCTGACTGGAACCATCATCTTCTTGAAATACATTATTCCTTTCCACATCAACTTTTAGAGCTATTTCAACATTGTGATTTTGCTCATTCTGACCCTTATGTTGCTCAGTTGCTTCCGTATCATGCTCAATTATTTCTTCCACATTCATTATCCCCTCATTTTGTTGCTCTTTTATCAGGTCCTTTGCAGCTTTGTTCATTACTCTAACTGGTTTTATCTTCTGCTTCTTCTCTTGAACTTTGGAAGCCCTTTTTAATTCCCTTTTTGGCTTTCCACGTAACATCGGGATCTCACTTATTGGCCTTACATCTAAAATCCTTCATTATTAATTAAAATAAGTATTAGATATTCATTCATGATTCACAAATGCATTTCAATACTTAACAAGTACATTGTACCTTATGAACAATGACCATTTTTCACTTACATAATGAGCATAAAACAATTGTGATGTAATTGTATTCCATAACAACCATATTCTAAAACAAAAATTGCATAGTACTTGATGTTCACATAGCACTATATGGACATTTGAAAGTAGTTATAAAATAATTAGTATCACATCATTTGTAATTTAACATCATCAGTAACAATAGTTCTCACATAATGTTTTTTAAAATGAACATTTCTTTTCAAGTTTCGAGCATACAAACAATTGTCCACAAACAGTATTAAAGAACAAGCATATTTTAAACCAGTTTTCAGTACTATAAAATTCTGACAATGTTTTATAAATTCAGCATTTTGCATTCACATTATGAGCATACACAGAATATTCATGCAACTGTATTACAGAAAGTAAAATGTAAAATAAAAATTGCACAACACTTCATGAACAAAAATTTCTATATGGTCATTTTAAACAATGATTAGATAATGAGTATCAATTCAATTTTAATGGCGCACTATGACTAATAAAAAACAGACAAACCATTTTCTAGTCACACTATCACTCATAAGCACATTCTTCAATAAATTTAGAAAAATTAAAGCACATATCACTTTATTCGCAGATGAGTACTACATACAACACAATGAGTATTGTATCACTTTACAAGTAACCTAACTACAATATTACCATGTTCGGATCAAATTTTACACGAGTTCATTGTGAAATCAGAAATATTTGTTAATTTATGGTTAATCTGTAACTTTTAATTAATGCATGGTAAATGAAATTGGAAAAATAGCTTTAGAACTCCAAATAATATTTCCAACGAGATATAACACGCTCTAAATGGAAGAACACACAGCAAGATATGATCGTCACAAATATTTAGCCTTATCTCTGTGATTTAGCGTTTTCAGCGTAAATATAGCACTTGTAGCGTAAATACAGTCTTGTTTTAATAATTACGCAATCACCCCTTGATATTTTGAAGTCGGCGCCAGAAGACAAGTTTTAGAACTCGATAAGATCTTTCCAATGAGATATTAAATGCTTTCAACGGAACAAAATAGAGAAAGATATGATCAGATCAAATTTTACACGAGTTCATTGTGAAATCGGAAATATTTGTTAATTTATGGTTAATCTGTAACTTTTAATTAATGCATTGTAAATGAAATTGGAAAAATAGCTTTAGAACTCCAAATTATCTTGCCAACGAGATATAATACGCTCTATAACACATCAAATTCATAATCTGCTTCAAATATGTGTAGATCATTTCAATTTTTCTGTAATTTTTGCAACATGCAAGTATATTCGTTAATGATTACTAAAATATAAATTACAATAGTATTATACTCCCTCCGTCCCTAAAAGGATTGCCAAGTTTGACCGGCACGTAGAATAATAAAGTAAAAACTATGTGGTAAAGATTTGTGCAAAAGAGAGAAATAACAGGAACCACAAATTGATTGATTAAAAGGGAAAGTGGCAAAGTTTTTGGGGCAACCAAAAAAGGAAAGTTGGCAAAGTTATAAGGGACAGAAGGAGTATAAAATACCTCTCAGATGCTTCTGCATTTTCATGCTCTTCTGCGTTTAACATCATTTGATACTCGCTTACCAAGTCCATCCCTGTTTTCAATGCTCAAACACGAACAAGCTGATGCTCAAACTCTTCCGGTTGCTCGCCAACTCCACCAAAAACTCCAGCAATAACTGCACAACTCCACCAAAAAGTTTACCAATTGTCCTCATTTTTCGAGCTTAAATAAAGCGGCAATGAATGCTATCGTCATTTTGTGAACAGATGTTCAGAATGCAGTTCAATTTTTGAGAGAAGAAGTTACTTTTTCATTTTTGTATTAATCTGTTTCAGTTGTGACTTTACCCAGTAAAATTATGGACCACTTTTGTTATGGGCTATATCTGTTATTGGGCTTTTAAATTAATTGGACCGGATGTAGGATATACGAACCGCAAATTCTAATGTACAACCATGGTGCCATCGTGCCTTTCTTGTGTTCAATTAAAACATTGAATACACGGGGAATTAAGGAGCCATTAATTTTAGAGTACATGAAAAGTGACTAATAGAGTAATAGTAAAAAATAATAATGTTTGAAAACTAAAGTGATTTTGAAACAATAAAAATCGGAGTGTTTGGTGAGAGGCAATATAAATCATCCATCCACTTTTTTGAGCAATGTATAAAGCTTCCTTTTTCTTGTGAGTTGTTAACTACATATTCATGCTTATTCAGTCTCGTTAACGACTCTTCAAATATGACATTTTTTATAAGGTAGCTAGAACTTTTCTTTTGCATCCCTAGCGTATGTTACTCTATTTTAGGGATGGACCAAACCAGGTCGGCCCGGCCCTGAACCGGCCCGGCCCGCCACTGTGCGGGCCCGGCCCGGCCAGGTTACGGAATGGGCGGTGCGGGCTTTTACCCGGCCCGGGGGAGGCTAGCGGTTCGGGCACGGTTCACAAAAAGGAAGGCCCGGCCCGGCCGGTTCAAACCAACAGCTGTATTTAAAAATAAAAAATCTTTTGGCTACCAAACAGGCCCTTAGAGCCGTTGTGATTGAACCCAAACGGCTATATAGCCGTTGGGAGCCTTCCTGGGGTCCAGGGGTGGGGTTAGGGGGGTGGGGGTGGGGGGGAGCGTAGGGGTACAAAAAAAACTATAAATACTCCATTTTTTCTATACAATTTACTACACATCTTCTCCAAATATTCCTACTCTCTAATCTCTATTCTCTACAAATTTATTATTTATATATCTACTTTATACTTAAGATGGAAAATCAAGATGCCGTTATAATATAATAATTTTGATAAGCAGAAAGACCCGAAGACCGAGATGTGGTACGCAACTTGTAAACGGTGCGGGAAAAAATGTTGCATGGGGGTTTCAGGCAGATACGGGATGGCAATGAAGCATATGAAGTCATGTGACAAAACCAAAGGATCAGGAGGTGCGGGAAGTTCCGATTGATTACAATTTACAAAATGTTTCTTTTGAAGTTTGTTTTAATTTTCAAATGTAATTCCTATTTCATTTCAAATAAATGCACTTGAAGTTTGTTTTTAATACTTGTATAAAACTATAAACTATAAAATATAAATTATAAAAAAAATTAACCGCCCCAACCCGGCCCGGCAGGTGGCCCGACCCGTGACCCGGGCGGGTGGCCCGACCCGAACCGGACCCGTCCAACCCTCGGGCCGGTCCCAGGCCCATATGATACGAACCGGCGGCCCGATCGGGCCTAGGCCCGGGCCTGACCCGGCCCGGGTCCACCCCTACTCTATTTTAGTCCCTGATATTATTCATGTTGCGAAAAAGACAACTTCAGCTTATACTCACGTAAATGGGTAAATCTTTGTGACATTGACCTATTCAGTTTAGCTTCGCAGGAAAAAACGATGGTACAAATGAGGAAGGGAGAAGTATTTCTTTCGCCGAGGCCCGAGCTGTGGACAAAAAAGGGTCATATAGACACCTCAAAGTGTGAATTCATATATAGCAATCTGTATAATCTAATAAAATGAAGTGTCTTCATCTACAAAATTGTTTACAACCTAGCAAGTTTGGCAGCCTCACATCGATTATCGATACATAAAACCCCAAGAAATGGATTTCAAAATCCATTAAAATTACTGCTTAGATTTAGACCTTGTGCGAACATACTGATCATATTTCCTGACGATAGCATCTTCGGTTGAAAGATTCCACATCTGCATATTCATTATTCTTTAGTGGATTGTGGATACGCTCAACAGAAAATCATTACCTAATGGCTAATACTCCGTATATCATAGTGAAAAGTCAAGGAAATGGAGAACAGGGGAACAGAAATGAAACATGAAAATGGAACAGAGTACTCCAAATGTATACCCACCTCAAGCTTTCCTTTAGAGCCGCCTATAGCTAGCAAGAACGGGCAGTCATCTGAGAAGGAAATAGAAAATACAGCCCCCTGGCAAAAGCAAAGTGGTGGTTTGGTCATGTTTCCGGATGAAAAAAGTGGAGAAATAGTTTTTCCTTCAGATGAAGGTACAACTAATTGTTTCTTCAAATAAAAACTATAACACATGCACGTACTGCTTTGGGATTCCTAGTGGCAAGACATGAAGGTTGATTGTTGGACAAATCCCATAATTTTACCTGCAGTTGGTTGGTCTCCATCAGAATCTTACCAGAAACAGTTAGAGATATAGAGCTAATTAGGGAGACAGGAGAAGAGCTGAATACCGTTTTATCTAGGGAGCCTGTTGCAATAAGCTACCAATATATAAATAAATAAATAAAATTAGATCACTTGAGAAGCTAATGGAGTAATTAGACATTTACACATCCACGACCCATCTAAAAGAAAGAAAATGTTATACATACATTTGGCACCAATGGGTTAAAAGAAATGGAGCAAACTGCTTTGTCATGAGCATGAAGGGTGAAATTTGGCTTCATCTTTGAAGTAGAATTGGGATCAGCAGCCACCCGAATATCAAAACTAGTTATGGTTCCATTTTCCATACTCACCTGAAATAAATAATTTAATTTAAAGAAGGAAAAAAGCATGAAACCCCTGTCAGAACTAATGTTATTTTTTATGAGAAAGATAACTGGAAGTCAGGAGCTAACCAGAAACGAATGCTCGGCATGTGGGTCCCATTTCAAGCTCTCAACTTGGTCAGCCACTAAAAACTTAAATCCATCATGAGATGGTTGCCTTGCATCCTTCTGCAACATGCATTATATCTCTTTCACAATGAAGGAAATTTGAAAATTAATGAAAAACAATTTATCGAGCTATGGAGCGAAATAGGACTTAAGAATATAACATTCTCAGAGGGCAAATGCCAAATACCAACCAAGATAACAGAACGATCAAATGATCCGGAAAGAAGAATATGGGGGTTAAATGGATTCCACGCAACTGCTTGCACCTGCGGAAACAACACAGGTAAGCAGAGAAAGAAAAAAATGATGTTTAGATATTTGTAAGCTCAAGTATAAATCTATAGTCATTTGCCTTGTCATCATGGTCTTTCATAGTGACATTACATTTTCCTGTTGACACATCCCAAATCTTGACTGATTTGTCAGCACTAGCACTAGCTATAAGATTTCTGCATAAAATGACAGCAGGAATGATAAAACTAAAACATTATTTAGGTAAATGATTGGTAACTATGATAACTAACATAAAGTTACCTATACTCCTTGTTCCAAGCAAGGCTAAGTACTGAATCTCTGTGGCTGCCCTTTTTGTATTTGATTGATTTCTGAAATGAAAAAATGTGAACATTGTAAGAGGCTATAATCATTAGCTCAACATAAATGGATAGCTATGTAATGACGCATACTCGTATCTGTCTATAGAGCCTACCAACTACACATCCAACAACCAACCAACCCCAAAAACTTCAATTCGGATTTGAATTTACCATTTTCCCAACTTAAATTATTAGCCAATAGAACTTAAGGGGTGAGACAAAGTAGGGTTTTCATTGTGCCAGATGAAACAACGTTATCAAAATTACACCTTATGACTTCATCCCAATAATTTCTTTCCAGTTTGATTTGGCATGTTTATTAGGAAAGTAAAATTGCACGGTTGTTGTTAGTGTAAAAAGGAAAGGAAGAATAACAACATGAAAAGGAAATGGGAAGAAACTTTTGGGATGGTGGAAGCGTATCACAAAAGAAATATAATTCAGTGAGGTAATACATTGAAAAAAGTTAGTGTGCCACAACCCACCCTTTTTCTGTTTTTCACTCTTTCAGCATAAAGAAAAGTAAAAATGAATACTCTCAGTCCCACTTGAACTTTTAGGTCTGCAATGTCGATCTTTGACAATTACGGAGTATTATTTACAATTATATACTAATGAAATCTGTAGTAAATAATCATTGCAATAATACATATTAAAAATTGTTTTATACTTCGTAATACTTAATGTTATAAGTTAAAAAAAAAGTTTAAAAAAATTAACTAGTTAAGTGTCAATGTTAACGAACTTTAACTTCAAAAGTAGAGGAAGAGTTGAGGGTGGGATGGAGGGAGTAAATACGTAAATAAAATAAATTATAAACAAATTAATTAAATGAAAAGAAAATGATTATAGCCGATGCTTATCAATCTAAAAAGGTAAAACTGCATTTATCATCAATGATAAGGTGAGGGTAGCTAGAGTGCTAGACACATAGGTCAGGAGAAGATTGTGGAAAACTAAATGAGAAATAGTGCCTGCACAAAATATGTGATAAATTGCAGAAAAGGACCCTAATAAGTTAGTGGATAGTTGTAAATAAATGTGATGGAGAAATTAATTCATATGGAAAGCACCTTTTTCCCCTTCTTTTTTGCAGAAACGCCTCCTAAGATCACAGATGGTAGAACTTCATCTATCTATTCACAAAGACAACGAAGAAAGAATGATATTAATAGTAATATACGCACAAAAGATGTGTACAGAAAATCCCTCAAAAAACATACAATGTCAAGGTCCCAAATTTCAATGGCTGGTTCCATGGAGCCCACAGCCATAAAGTTGCCTACAATCACACAAAACATGATGCTTACATTCAATAATACAGGTTTTTTAGAGGGGTGGGGGTATAATAAAAACTACAGGTTTGTAACCCATATGCTATAGTATCAAACCTTTCTCCCCCCCTTTAAGAGGGCAATCAAGCCACGCTGTACACAGAGGGAATGCTGGAATTATAATATCATGGTGAACATACATGTTCAATTCATTATCTGTAGAATCCTCCAATATCCATATCTGTTTGAAGAGTTTAATATTAAAAACCATCAGTAATCAGATTAAAAACGTGACAAATAAATGAAGGTCATTTATTATTCACAGAATAACCATTACATGCCTCAAGGTGACTGACATCATCTTCATTACGTGCACATACAATAACGGCATCATCTGGTTTTATAGCTGTGTCCTCTTCCTCCTCAGAGTCATAGTCCTAATATTTAAAATGGAATATACTAGTTGTTAGTCGAGGCAGTGAAGCAGATCAAGGAGTTTGACGCATGTATTAGAACTCAATTAAACAACGTACATCCTTATCTTTAAGATACGGATCTAAGTTGTTACTTGGATAATACAAGTCCTTAAGTCCTGGACCAAAGATTTCGGCACCTGAAAAGCAATGAGGGAAATGGTACAAAAAGTGAGGCAGATTACAATTTAGAGAGAAATTTTCCTGTGAAAAGCTTAACCATGAAAATCACATTCTGAACGAGTTATATAGTCACAAAAATGATAATGCATGCACACACACACACATAATTTTGTATGTGTGCCAGTGCAGTCAGAGATACCTTCTTCCTCATCGTCATAATTTTCCATGTCCAATTCCTTCATAGCTTCAGTTATATTAGCAGCACTGATTTTTTTGTCGTCATTTTCTTCTTCATTTTTGTCATTCCCAGATGCACCGATGCTCATTTCTTCATCAGTTTCTTCTTCATTGTCTTCTCCATTTTCAGCTTCATCACTGATGTGTTTTAGAAAGATCATTTGTGGATAAAGAAAGACAGAAAGAGCATACGAAATGAAACAGTCAAATTTGAATAGCTTTTGTAAGCATTCCAACAGTACTTTAATCTCAACATCAACACATCTGTAATTTTATTCCGTCTACATGTGCACTGTTTCTGACAAGAGCATGAATTCTGAACAAGATTGTGGGAAAACATGAAATACAACCACCAAAATCTATTTTATTTTAACTATACGCATTAATCAGGAAAATACTGAGCAGGTTCTTCAAAGAATCACAGCTTTGAACTGGCATAAGTCAATACACTTAGATGAGAGACCTTTAACACTATTAGATTTAACGTAAATGTTTTTCATCTCCTCTCCTACTCCTCTCAGTCATTATATCCACTTTTTGCATTTAAACGAAACCCAGACCATACTTGTCACGGCGGTAAGGTGAGTCACGGCGCCAGCCGACTGCCATATCACCTAGGCGACAATTAGGCGACTGATCGCAGATTATATAAATTCACAATATATTATATATAATTATGTACATAATTATATGTACTATTCTATTTAACTATATTTAAATTGCAACTTATTATTATCATAAGTGCATGTTATTTTACTGTACAATTCGATCTAAATATATTAATATACTGATACTAATAAACTGCAATAAAAAACAAGTTAATGAAACACAACAAAGAAAAACCTACATATTTATAAAAGATCTTTTGTATATATTAATATATAAAACAATACGTAGTATAAGATTTATTTAGGAATAAAGACCCAGACACTTTTAAAATGTTTAATACAACCTTGTGAAAAACAGACTTATTTAGCTCACACCTTTAGATTTTAAAGTTCAGGATAGTTCAGATGTTCAAATTAATAAAATCAGCAAATCGCGTTTAGGAATAAAGAAGAGTATACTGATTACCCTTTTGGAATAATGCCACTCTTAAGAATCTCTTCAATTTCCTCTTTCGAAGGAGGCTCAGCTGCAGCTGGGACTGACTTAGCAGCCCCTTTAGGAACCCACGAAATTGCAGCTATCATATCTAGATATCTTCTACACTAACAAGCCAAATAGAAAAGAACCCTATATTAGAACATATACACAGAGAATAAAATCTATCTATATATATCTATAGTAATGCAATTCGCATTACAAATTTTCATGCCAAAACTGACTGAAGAGGGAGTAACATAGCTATAATGCTATATATATACCGTCCATTGAAGAACATGTAACAAAGATAAATGTAAACTCCCTAGGGGGGAAGCATGTGGGGCAATATCCTCGAGAGTCTTCAATTTTTTTGTTAAAGTATTCATCAGATTTCTATAATTTATATTAGATTGTGGTCACTTTTTGTTTTAAATAACTGGGAAGTGGGAAGTGTTCTGAGTATGGCAAGAGACTAACTATACATATCGATTTAAAATTCAAGATTTTTAAAATCCATCCTATTATCTCTACTAAAGAATTGAGAGATGGAAATAGCTCAAACTTTCACTCTATAAATTGAACTTAAAATGTTCACTTTTTTAAAACCAACAACTCTGTATTCCACCAGCAATAAAATATTCTTTTTCCTAAGCAATCTATCATCATTATATAAAATCAAAAAGTTTTGTGAACAGTATACTAGAATATGTATACCAAACATCCCCATGGTATAGAGCAGCATGCGAGTCCACCAGATAAAAGCCTCAAAAGTAGAATATTGTATACTAACTAAAAAATCATATCAGCTACAATGGAGACTTTTATTACAAAGAATTAAAATGAAAAATAAAGAAAACATATACAGTAGAAACATCGATGAAAGTTAATCACAGAACACACTATAAACAACCCCAATCTAGTCCCAACAGTCTGTTTCTTGGAGAATGTGTACAAAATATACATAAAACATAATTAAATTTGTATAAAATACAGCCCATCACATCTAGACAGCCTATTCATTGGGACGGGTGTATTTTTTGTCAAAAAATCTGGACAACCGGTTCAATGGGACAAGTGTATTTTTAGCCAATCAAATCTCGCCAACCTGTTCTGGACATGTGCATTTTCTTTATAAAAATATCATTCTTTTTTCTATAACTACTACTACCTAGCAAACACTTTGCGAATGAATACAACTCAATCCTTCTACCTCTTCTCATCCTCTTTTTCATTCTCAGACTGTAATATGAAAAATATGATCTTATGTGTGAGTAATGTGTAAACCTATTATTTTATTAGCTTATACAAAAAAAGGTATTTTTTCTATAATGAGTGATTTTCGATGTTTCAGGTTAGGGATAAAGAACTACTTTTGATTGAATGATAAAGAAATGGTTAAACTAACTATATCCACAGCTAAGAGAAGCTCTGTTTATGTCTATGTGAGGGTAAATATTACTTTAGTTGTATAGTTAAATTTTTCTTTAATGTATAGCACAAAGCAATGCTTACGTACAAATGTTAACTTATATATGTATTAAACAATTAACTTGATTGTTGATTCATGGCTGATTTTTGTTTCACTGAGAAGGCATATATATAGAATGATTTAGAGGTAAAATATTTTGATAAAAATATTGCAGAAGGCATGTTTTGAGAAATAGAATACAAAATTAATATTAGAAAATTAAGTATGTGTGGGCTGAATTTTCAAAAAAAAAAGATTACAGCAAGATTTTAGTACTATTTCCACTTAGAGTTAGTTCATGTGCGTGTAAAATAAGGAGAGTTAAATCAGTTAGATAGGTTTGCGCCTTAGTTATAGAAAACCCACAATGTATATAGTATTTATGTTAGTTTTTACAATAGTTATGGTAAAACAGTTAATTTAGATGATATGTACTTATAGTGACAATAGGATGCAAAGAATAACAGTCCGTTTGATTTAGAAAATTTAAAAACTGGCATATATTTGTTTGAGTGAGATGAGGATCAAAAACCATTACACATAGGGGGTTCAATACTGTTTTGATTTAAACATTGAGTCATATTACTTGGTTACTTTTGCTCTTAAGTGCAGGAAAACCAGTTTAAATAGTAAGGAAAAACAATTAGTTCACATGTGTAAAGTAAGAACGGAATGTTAAGCAATAACAATCTGTTTGAGTATCGAGTTGAAGTAAAACACAGTAAAGGTCAAGCACACTGATTGTTACCCAAAATTGTTACTTGAAGCAATTGAAAGCGAGTAAACAAACAATAATTTAATCTAACGATTCTCATACAGATTAGGAAAAAACAGGAAACATATTTGCTTACAAAAATTAAAACTTAACTTTAGGATAGATTGGTATGAAACATAAACATGCACTTAACGAATAAAGTCATATGAAAACCTACCAATTTGGAGACTTCTCTACTGAAGCGATGGAAGGAAGCGGGAATAGAACTCTGCCGGAGTGGGATCGGAGGAGGGTGGTGATAGTGGATGGAAGGAATTGATACCAGTGATATAACAGAGGAGTGGCGGGACAGCTGAGGTGTAGATTATATTGGTTGGGTTGGTTTATATGTTGGGTTATTTATTGGGCCATACAGTGGGTTAAATGGACTGAACAAGTATTTGGTGTGAGGCCCTTTGGTGTGCCAAAAATAATTGAACCAAACCAAGTACTTTTTGGCCTACTACAAGAATCTATATATATATATATATATATATATATATATATATATATATATATATATATATAGTAAAACAGAAAAGTTTAAGAGAGGTTTGAGCGGGATTTTGGGCGGGATTTTGGGCGGGATAAGCTCAATAGGTTTGAAATGTTATATTGGTCATCTAAAGGATTAGCCAACAATGCAGTAATTATGACGGCTTGAGGCTCTTTATCTTCTCCATGAAAAGGTGTGTATGAAAGAATGTGTTTCACGTTGCTCAACATTTATGCATTGAATGTGCTATCACATTGTTCAACACGTGGACATTTAATGCTTGCTACCAAAATGTGGCTTTTCATATTCTAGCATAAAGCTACCAAAATCTTTCTACTATAAATACGAGCTAACTTTTCTACTCCTCTACTGACATACTACATATAACGAAGCTGGCAAAACTGTTCACCCACAACAAAGCCCTGAGATCAACAGTTCTATACAACCTTGCTTATACAAATAATTAGGGGTTCCACCTTTTACAACTTCATCATTGCTTGCAGCCCAAAGAAATGGCTACAAAGAAGCAAAAACATGAAATCAACATTTCTGTAGGACGGTATAGAACCTTCAGATCTTTGCCTAACACAAACTATGATATTATTGTTCTCATAGTTATTGTAAGAAATCTGATTTCTACACATGATTGGTGTTTAGATGTCCCAACTTTTGGTTTGTAGATTACTTCTTCAGACATGCATTGGGCATTAAGGTAAAATACACATGAAATTTATCACACGTAAAGGTAAAATAAGATTCATACATTTAAACTTATAGAACTACTTTAATAATTTCAAATGTTTGTTTGTTATTATCAAAAACTATTACGGTTTCAACTTGTGAATTGCTCTCTTATCGTCAAACACATTTTCTTTAGTTAAAACATACCGTTCTCATCAAAATTGTAGTTTAAACATATAAGAAACTAAAATGCGGAATGTATAAATCACATGCAGAATGTATAAATCACATTGAATATTCGAATGTAGAAATCACACTAAATCCCAATAATCTTTTATTTTGTTGTTGTATTAAAGATTAATAATATCTCATTCTAAATTTTTATGTGCACATGACCATACATATCACTCTAAATTTCACTGTTATTTTTTCTTTCGCACAAGTGTGATATAATTAGCAATAAATCACCATTAATGTGAATTAGATTAAGCAGCATTAATAAATATCTAGATAAGTGGTTCAAATAATGCAATATGACGATTTTACATTCCTTCGGTGTTTTTCTCAAATACTCCCTCCGTCTTTAAAAGGATTGTCAAGTTTGACTGACACGTAGAATAATAAAGTAAAAATTGTGTGGTAGAGATTTGTGCATATGAGAGAGAAATAACAGGAACCACAAATTGATTGATTAAAAGGGAAAGTGGCAAAGTTTTTGGGACAACCAAAAAAGGAAAGTTGACAAAGTTATAAGGGACGGAGGGAGTAAGACACTTATTGAACCACGCTCTTTCTTTTGTCCTACTAATAAACCAGAGAAGAACTATCCAAATTAACTCCCAAACAAAGCAAAAAACATTACAGTCCTATCAAATCTCAATACCACAGTCTTAGCAATTGCATATATACCTCTTTGTGTTCTAAAAAATAAAAAATAAAATAGGTTTAATTATTTAAAGTTAATTCATTATGATCGAGTATGATGTAGTAATTAATCTTTTATTAAAAAACAGTAGTCACTTTATGAGCATCAACTTTGGTGTCAAAACAATCAAATAAGTAAAAATAAAAACAAAAGGCACAGTAGAGAAGAATCTGTGTCAAAAATTAACAAAGATGTATAGTATCTTTATCTAGAAAAAAGGTTTCAAATTAATTTCAGTTTGATCATGTCGTAATATTAAACCAAAATTGTGATTTTCTAATGAAAACATATTCAAAGTGATTAATTTGTTCATAATTTCCAAGTTAGAGTTGAGTTCTAATAAAAATTTAGCCAACATGTTAGCTTTAAGAAGGATTTGTGGCATTGTTGTTTTTGAATTGAAGTAAAAAAAAAAAATCTTTCAGCATATCCCATGTGCACATAAGTGCATATAACAGAAATGCAAAGCTTTCCTTATTTTTAAAAACTCCAAACCACCACTCTTCTCTCTAGCTTTTATCTATTTTTGGGTTTGTATTCAGAAGAGAAATGTATTTACAGAAAAAACTTCATTTGGATGCTTCCTTCATCCCTTTGTTAATATACTCCATGTCCCCGTTACTATGCTTTAAACCAATTTCTGATATCTATCCTATGATGCTCACAATGCAAATTCAACAATAATTACTCATTAAATGTGTGTATAAGTGTTTGGGGTAAAATCTGTAATAAATACGGAGTATAAATTTGGATATACGAAATAGTTGGATAATCATCACAGTTTATTTTTCAGAAATCAATTCTTGTGTAATATGTTTTTTGAAGCAGCACGTTTAGATGCAAGCATTCCACATAATTAACGAGCAATTCCGGATCATATTACTCAGAGAATCACAATTTTTGAGTTCTTATATAAATTTGAACGGAATTTTTTTCAAGCAAATGAATATGAAGTGTACGAACTAAATACATCTTTTTAAATGAAAAAGAAAGTATATTAAAGTACTTCAGAATTGCATGAAAAAAGAAATTAATTAAAGTGATTAAAATGTAGAACTTACCTATGAAAACTTTGTTGACGATTGGGCGTAGTAAAGGTGCTGAGAGTCGTCGGAGGCGTCGAATGTATATGATGACCGGTTGTCGGTGAGGACAACACAGTAGCGATCGGTCTATGGGCTTAATGGTTGCAAGTGGCGAGTGGTCGACAACACTGTGATGATCAGTTGACGCAGGGGCGAGTGCCAGTGGCTATGGTTGTGGTCGACGAAGATGTTGAGGCGGGTGTTGGTGAGACGATTACACCGTACAGATGCGGAGGTGAGGCGGTGGCTTTTGGGATGAGAATATTACGCTAGGTTGGCGTGAAGGAAATTTGGGTTTGGAGAGCAATTCATGTACACTTTGGGCTTTGGATTGTGGACTTTTGGGCTGCATTTTGGTCTGGATCTGTCAATTATTAAAAATATTTTAAATAAAACATGGGTAGTATAGATATGGAATACATTCTCATTAGATTGGAATAAATTCAAGTAATGAATCAATACTAATAGTAGTAATTCTAGCCATATAGAATTCTACCCAGAGTGGTTATTACCAGATTAAGTAAACATGTTTTGGAAACAAAAAAATTGACGGGATAAAGTGCAAGTGAAAATCTATGTTTAAAAAACTGACCCGATCAAGCCGGGTTAACCCGGACTGAAACTCGATTTTGTTAGTTAAAACCCGGAAATGGTCAAAAACTGGAAAAATCGGTGCAGACCCAGACCAGAAAATCGGTTAGTTTGGATTGTCTTTTCCCCAAAATAAACTTTTTAAAAAAAATTTAAAGCATTTTAAACCAATAAATTACAATTTCAATACCCTAAAGAGAAATAATATGCACTATATTTATATACTATTTGTTTTTTTAACAATGAAAATCATATCAAATATGTGACCGGGTTGCTTTTCAGACCGGTTGTTTAACACAGGTTGAAAGGAGTTTTTTTTTTTGAAAGGAGGTGAAAAGAAGTTAAGAAACAAGAATGTCCTCGAACTAGATGGTTTGAGGCTGTCTTTAAAATTTCAAAGAACACAATTTCTTCTGATTGTCTCATATCCATTGACTCTAATATCGGTGCTTTGAAAATAGTTATATGTCACAAAAATCGCAAAAGTATCGATGTAACAACAAATTAAATGTTGTATTTATGCAAGTATTTTGAAATTTGTAAAACGTTTATAACTTTCATCCTTCAATATGCTTTGATTATTGTGGAAATCTTTTGTTTCTTAGATTTTTTTCTATTCATTTATATTTACAATTATTACATTATGACAATCTAATTTATATGTGACAAATTATTAAATTACATGAATAATTCACATGGTTCAAAAACTTACTTTTCATATGAGTAATATATTTTCACGTGCATCGCACGGGTAGAATACTAGTTTTAAACGAAAAAAACATATGTTTACTTTAAGTATATCATACTCCCTCCGTTCTCTAATAGATAAGAGTATAACCTTTGACACAAGATTTAAGAAGGAATTAATAAGGGTAAGATAAAAGATGTAGTGGATTGTGTGTAAAGGTAAAAGTAGGAAAGAGAATTAAAAAGTAGGAAAGAGAATGAGGGTAAATGAGTATATTTATTGAAAAAACTTACCAAAAGTGGAAAGGGGGACAACTAATAGAGAACATCCCAAAATGAAAAGAGGGTCAAGTATTAGAGAACGGATGGAGTACTTCGTATATGAATTGTGGTAAATTTGTAGAACAAATATATTACTCCCTCTATCCCATTGGACTTTGCCAAATTTTCCCTTTTAGTTGTCTCAAAAAACTTTGTCATTTTCTCATTAACCAATTTCTGGTTCTACTCATTTGTCTCACCTTTGCACAAATTTCAACCACACAATTTTTACTATTCTTATTTGTCACCTAATTCAAAGAGTACAAAGTCCATTGGGACGGAGGTATTGATATGTTGATCAGACATAGGGAAGAAACTTTTGGTGTACACACTTTTTACACATGTCTGTGTAAGGTTTTTTTATGTCTGTACAGACATAACGTATTTTTTAAAATACGTTATGTCTGTACAGACATAAAAAAACCTTACACAGACATGTGTAAAAAGTGTGTACACCAAAAGTGTGTACCCCAAGTCCAACTCAACTTCATATATGTTGGTACTGACATTAATTGTACTTGATGGAATTTACCTTTTAATTTGTTCCATAGAGAAAGTATTTGATGGATGGTCTACCCGGGGGGTATGTATCCGTGGGGTTATTGCTGAGAATAACTTAGAGAGAAGCCAGAGCACAAGTAAGTAAGAGAGAGAGTGTATTCAGTATGAATGTCGTGGTTTACAACGGGGAAAAGGGGGTGCTATTTATAGTAGCAATAAATGCCGGACAGGGACACGTGTCAAGCATCCATTGGCCGAGAGGTCACCTCATCTGGTTGGCGCTGGCAACCGCATGTGGCCGCATTTAATGCGGCTGTTGGATGGGACGTTGTACAGGGTACGGTGATCTGTACGCGCGTGAAGAGGAGATCTTGTCGAGTGAGGTGCCTTCGGCTATAGAGCAGCAGCCGAGGGCTCCTCAAACCGATGGCACCCTGGTCCCGAGGGCTCCTGGTGCCGAGGGCTACTGTTTTCGCCGTTTTCTCCCAGTTTCTTAGTTTGCTTGAGAAACCCGTTCTGTGAGAGTCTAGAGCCTTCGGCCAGGGGGTCGAAGGCATCCCTGGTGCACTGTGGGCTGCTTGGCACTCCGGGCGCCATGTTTTGGGCCTGTTGGGCCTTTACTGGAGTAGTAGGAGTCTGTGGGCCGGGGGTTCCCGGGCCATATACTCCATTAGGAGTCCCTCACTCCTTTTGCCGAAAGGTATTTGAGGGAAAATGAGTAATTTGTGCTTGCCCTTCGATGTTGTCCTGTCGTAATCTCTGAAGTTGGTGAGGAGTTGTTGCTTTTATGTCCCTGCCGAAGGCAGTCCCTCAGTTACCGACATGTCGGGACTTGAGGGCTTGTTTTGTCGTTTGTTGGAATTTCACTAATTTTGTAATTTAATGATTTTCCCGAGGGGGTCCTCCAGTCCCCCACTCCTTGAGGCACTTGTAAAGTGGTGAAAAGGAGTAGAGTAGTTGCGTTGCTGTTGTGGGCCGAAGGCTGACGCTTTTCGTTTCATTTTGGGGGGGGATGCCTCGTTAAAAACCTCATTAGGAAAAACCTTGTGGGAAAAAATCCTAATGAGGGAAAAAGAGTGCACCGAATTCCCCCAACGATGAATCGAAAATGTGAAACCTTGGTCAAAAATGTAGAATAACGGTAATGCCGAAGGCTCTCTTTTCTGAGGGCTCATGTGTTGATTAGGCGAAGGCTTGCTGTTGATGTCCTGGGGGGTGCCGAAGGGGAGCCCTTCAACCTGGGGATCGAGGGCATGATGGATGAGGGCAGTGATTGAATTGTTGCCGGGGGGTCCCCTGCTTGCTGTTTAGCTGGTGATGAGGATACCCGAGGGCTCCCATTACCTGTGTGCTGTAGGCTATCCGTCAAGGAGGCATACTCCCCGGGGGCTAACCGGCCCTTACAGTGCTGAGGGGGAATCGCCGAGGGGTGGCCTGATGTGAAGCCTTGGGCTTCTAAAGGAGTGATCCCGAGGGCGACTGTCATGTTCCGTGTGGGGCATAAACCGGGGGCGTCTCTGGGTAGGTGTACCCGGAGGCTCTCCTTGATGAAGTGGGGTGAAGTAGAAAACCCGGGGGCTTCCAGAATATAGCCGTTTGAAATATAGCCGTTGGAATATGCATCGGCGGGATATAGCCGTTGGGGGAGGAGGACACGTGGCGCGTGACGGTTGGCTGCCCGTGGGCGGCGTCACCGGTTGGGTGAAAACACGGCGCGTAATGATGACGGTCCGTCCGGAGGCCCGGTTTCCGGGCCCAAGCCCGGATTCCAGCGCCTATAAATACCCCAGAGCCAGAGTCATTTCTTCTTGCGCGATCACCTGTATTAGCGAAGCTCTGTCGGAATTTTTCTAGAGAGGGAAAATCACCCTCGATCACAGCAATTTTTAGAGGTCAGTTCTTCCTTCGTTCCTCACCGTTTTCGTAAGCTTTTGCTCCCTGGCCTTAAGTTAGGTGTTAGATCTTTGTAGAGAACCCTCGGTTTAGGAGTCTTAGCTTAAGTACACCAAGGATGTCGTCCCAAAGCGACTCGCAGAATATCTCGAGGGAGCCCTCGGTTGAGGACGAGGTTGCTTCCGATGTTGAGTCAACTAGCAGTGCGCCCTCGGTTGCCGATGACGAAGCTGTAGCCTTGGAGTTGCAGAAGGCCCTTGCTGCTGAAGTGGAAGCCGAGGGCTTCGAACAGGAGTGCGAAGATGAAGAATTAGCCCTCGCGTACCAGGTGGCGGAGGATGAGGCGCAAAATGATAGCATGAAGGTTACAGTTGTTGTTCTCCTCCCCCCCCCCCCCCCGGGGGGTTCTGGGGAAGCAAGTAGCTCGAGGCCGCTGGATCCGACACCTCTGAGGGCGGTCTCCGGGTTGAAGAAGAAGAAGGCGAAGGCCGCCAAAAAGAAGGAGAGGGCTGTTGATCAATGAAAGCCAGTGGATATGCTCGAGGGGTACAGTTGGTTGAACACCGAGGCCCTTGAAATTAAGTCGAAGGCCGATAGGGCAGATCTGTACGTTACACAGCTGCACGTGGGGCCCTCGGCCGAAGTGGTGGAGCCGGGTCCTGACGATGTGTTGTCCAGGGCGCCCGAGGGGTGTATCGCCGTCCACATCCTCTCGGTTTCTATGGGACTTAGGTTCCCTCTGCACCCGTTCCTTCGGGAGTACCTGAGGTTTGTTGGTTTGGTCCCCTGCCAGCTTACGCCCAACAGCCACTCCTACATTGCGGGGTTCCTCCAGCTCTGCAAGTCCCGAGGGGTGAAGCCCAGCCTAGATCTATTCTTCCAGAGCTTTAATTTGTGCCGAGGGGGGCACGAAAACGGTGAGGGATACGCGAATCTGCAGCAGATTGCTCGTTTCAAACTATTCTCTGATGCCCCTTCTTCAAACAAAGGATGGAGGGAACGTTGGTGCTATGTGAAGTTGGGCGAGAACCCATTCCCGAGGGAACTGCGCGATCGATTCCGAAGGCACGAAAAGATCAGGAGTGCTGCCCTCGAGAAAGACGGCCTAAAGCTAGCCAAGTTCCCTGAAGGGAAGAATAAGAATGTGGCGATCAAAGATTGCACCCTTGAGGAGGATTTATACACCCTCGGGTTCCGAAGGTATCGCTTCATAGGGGAGACCGACGAGAAGTATCCTCCCTTCAACAAGGCCTTCGGAGGAGCCGGAGGTAGGAGCTGAGGGCTTTAGATTTTTGTCCTTAGTTTTTTTTTGCTTGGATGTCATTGTCCCTTCGCTGTAGACCCGTCGGCCTAATCCTTTGTCGTATTTTTGCAGGTATCCCCGTGTCCATGGTGAACGTGAAGGGCCTTGCACGTTTGAAGAAACAGGACCCGAAGGGGTCAGGACAGGGCAACCAGAAGCCCGCCACTGCCCTCTTCAAGAAATCCGAGGGCGATGCCGCTGCCAGCAAGAGGAAGGCGGCGACCAAGGGGTCCCCCCCCCCCCCCCGGCTACCAAAAAGCCGAAGATGGGGGATGTCACCGATAAGGAGCCCCCGGTCGTGATTGTTGATGAGCACCCCGCCTCCGGGGTGCATGTGGAGAAGCCGTCGGGTGGAACGCCGGCGGGGGCAGAGGAGTTGCTGCCTGAGGTCCTCCATGTTTCTCTCCCGAGGGGGACATCTCTGGCCAGCGGCGCTGTTGACCCGGGGGCCATCTTGAGGGGCATAACCCCTGAGACGGATAGGGCTGCCCTCGGGGCTTATACTGATGCGGCCCTCGAGGACCACATTCTCCGCTCCTCCCTCTCTGTAAGTGTTCACTTGGCTTTCTCCCTCTTCTCCTTTGATCATTTTGTGTGATTGTCTTTAACCGTTTTCGTTGTTGACCTGCAGGCTTGTCTAGCCCTCGGCGAACAGGCCCGGATGCTTCAAGAATGGCGCCTCCATAAAGCGGAACAGGACGCCAAAATGAGGGAGTGTATCCTCAAAAACAAGGAGGCCGTGAAGCTGGGGGCCAGGCTAGAAGAGGAGCTTCGGCAAATGAAGCTAAAATTGGAGGCCGCAGAAAAGAGCAAGGCTGATGCCGAGGCCGCTGCTGAGGAGGCCAGGAGAGCTGCCAAAGAGGCCGGGGATTCCAAGGCGCTAGCCGTCACCAAGGCCCAGGAGGAGGCCGTTGACGCCTTCGTCGCCGAGGGCTGGAGAGCCGAGGGACGCAAGGTGTGGGTGTCCTCGGTCGTGGAGGCATGCGTTGATGAATGGGCCGAGGGCCCTGGGTGGGAATGGATGGCCCGGAAGGGCAGGGAATATTATGAGGCCGGCGAATTCTTCACCCAGGCCCTCATCTATCGAAGGATGGCCCGGCACCTGAACATTGAGCCAAAGGACTTCGCCCCCTCGGCCTATGGCCTTCCTCCCCTGCAGCCTGATGTCCGTGAATCCCTTCCCGAAGGTGTACAACGGCCCGATCTTGAGGACACAGAGCTGAAGAAGGAGGCCGAGGACGACGTTGTTGAGGCCGGAGCGGAGGTATCGTCGAGGCCGGCTGCAGAGGACGCCTCGGGGAATGATGCTGTCGAGGTTGTTGAATGATTCTGTACTTAGAGATTTCTGAACAAATTTTTGTAATGAACACTATTGATCCTTCGGCTTCGGCCCGTTTGTAACAACTACATTTACTCCTTTTTGTGGTGATTGATGGATGAGTGTTAGCCTTCGGGCATTGTACATATATATGACTTGTTTGATTTAATTCATTCCTTCTTGAATGTATGCCGTCGTTTTCTCTTGAGTGTATGCCTTCGCCCTTTTTGAATGTATGTCTAGGACTTAGAGTATTTTCCAAGTGTTTGAACACGGTTGTAGCCTCCGGTAGTTGGGCACCCGAGGGCTCAGCAATAATTAGGACTTAGAAAATTTTTCTAAGTGTCGATTCCTTGTGTACTGTAGCCTTTGATTGATAGGTAGCCTTCGGCTATTAGGTCCCTTGAGATGAGGGTGAAATATGTGGGACTTAGAAAGATTTCTAAGTGTAGATTTTCCTTTGGGAGCCTTCGGGAGATGGCATCCCTTCTTGATGTATGAGTAGTTGACCGGGGGAACAATATGTAGGACTTAGAAAATTTTCTAAGTGCTGCTGTATCGCATAGCCTTCGGCTATCATATTCCTTTAGCTGTAATATTGATTGGGCCGGGGGCCTAATCTTTAGGACTTAGAATTTTTTCTAAGTGTTGCTTCCTTGTGTCGCCTTCGGGTGACGGGTGCCCTCTGACTCTGCGTCGCTTTTGCGGGATGCCCGGGGGCTACTCATTTAGGACTTAGAATATTTTCCAAGCGTAAATTGATGTTGAGCTTTCGGAAAAATCTATGGGTGCCCTTATGTTGTATGAGTATTTGACCGAGGGCCAAATATGTGGGACTTAGAAAAATCTCAAACTGTGTTGTAGATGTTTGAACCTTCGGTCAGTGAGGAGTCTATCCGAGGGGAAGATATTTTGAAATAAGCCCCATCGGTTGGCCTTTGATGACTTGTAATAGATGCCTTCGGTTGTTGGGTGATATATTAGCCTTCGGTTGTTGTCATTTTCCAAAGGTGTGGTCTTAGGAAAAGTGTGGAATCCTGTTGTTGTAAAGAAAGCCGATGAGGAGTATGTGCCCTCGGCATTTTTGAAAAGTTGTTGAGTTTGACTTAGCCAGTTGTGTCCCTTGTCATGGGGTAAGGGCCCTCGGTATTAGTGCATAACAGATGCCTTCGGTATTTGTTTGAAGTACCGTTTAGTGGACTTTGGATAGTCCAGTCCCTTCGTATTGTTGAAGCCTTCGGTGTTTGTGTGACCGGAGGTGACCAAGCAGTGGGCTTAGCCGTTTTCTTGACGATATTTGTTTGGGTAGTATCCTTCGGGAGATAGGAGCCTTCAATTACCGGAGGTGTTCCCGTGGGGAGCCCTCGGCATGTTTGTGATCTGTTGGAGTGTACTCTTTGATTTCTCGCTGAGTCTACTCCCCTTCACCCCCTCTTTTTTTTTTGGTTGGTGGTGAAGGGAAGGCATCAAGAAACTTGGTTTCTTGGCAAGGCTGGGCCTATCAGGAGACCATCAGAATACACCAATGGCTCTCCTCCCTCGGGTTAACCTTCCGAGTTCCGAGGGGATCGAGGGTCGTTTCCTGGGCACAAGATATGGTGGTCTGTAACCTGCCTCCCCTTGGGGGATGGCGCGGAAAGCGCCTCATTTTTGAAAGTCGTCCCCTCGGCGCTAGACATAGTCCGTGGCCTACCACACCCTTGGGGTGGTGGCGCGGGGAGCGTTTCGGTTTGGAAGTCGAATCCTGGGCATTTCTCGTGCCTGTCATACCCTTAGGGTGATGACGCGAAAAGCGTTCCGTTTTTGAAAGTCGAATCCTGGGCATTTCTCGTGCCTGTCACACCCTGGGGGTAGTGACGCGGAAAGCGTTTCAAGGAAGGGTTTTCATTTGCACACTAGTTGCAAATGGCCTGGGGCACTACGTGCCGCCGGCACCGATGGTGGCGCCTTCGGTATATGCATCCTCGTGGGGTACGGCTTTAGAAACAACACTTGGTGTTAGTTTCGATGTGTAGCCCCCGGTACTTGGTACCGAGGGGTCTTCTGTAGGAACACTTGGTGTTCTCTTTTGTTGTAGTTGATGGAGGTGTCTACCCTCGGTACTTGGTACCGAAGGGTCTTCAAATGAAACACTTGGTGTTTTGATTGGAGTGTTCGCTCTCGGCGTTTGGTGCCGGAGGGCCCTCGGAGGAAACACTTGGCGTTTCCCAACAGATGTTTGGAAGTTGATAGGAGAGCATATCCCTGGCACTGGGTGCCGAGGGGTCTTCTTTGAAACATTTGGTGTTTTTCTTCGTTTTGATGTTGATGATGGAGGTGTACCCTCGGCACTGGGTGCCGAAAGGAAATGAAACACTTGGTGTTTCTTGTCGTCGATGATGGGAGTTCCCACCCTCGGTACTTGGTACCGAGGGGTCTTGTTCGAAAACACATGGTGTTTTCCTGTTGTTGTAGGTGTTGATGGTGTCCGCCCTCGGCACTTGGTGCCGGAGGGGGTTCTTCTCGTGGTGAGGCCTGGGGCCTGTAGTCAGTATGAGGGCTTGGTATCTTGAATGTGTCTTCATTCCTCAAAAGTGGAGGCCTTGGGCCATAGGGTAGTACATTCATTAGTTATGAGGGCTTGGCCGCTCTTACATTATTGGTAAAATTTAACTAAATGGTGTACATTCCAGTGCCTAGGGACCTCTTTCCCGTTGGGGCGTTTGAGCTTGTAAGTCCCAGGTTAGATGATGGCTGCTATGATGTAGGGGCCTTCGAATTTTGGTGCCATTTTTCCTCCCTCGGTTGGTTGGCTGGCTTCCCTCCTCCGGAGGACATAGTCCCCCACTTGAAATTCTCGGGTGCGAACTTTGGCGTCGATGTAGCCTTTGACTTGCCTTCGGTAGTTTTCTACCCGGATGAAGGCTTGCTCCCGGCGTTCTGAAATGAGGTGGAGGTCGAGGGCCATGTTGTTGTCGTTGACCTCGGGGTCATATTGGATCACCCTCCGGGTGGGAAGGGTGACTTCCGTAGGAGCTTTGGCTTCAAAACCGTAGCAGAGGGAGAAGGATGTTTCACCTGTTGCTCGCTGAGGGGTGGTGCGGTAGGCCCAAAGGATGTTGTGGAGTTCTTCCACCCAGCCACCGCCCTCAGCCTCCAGCTTCTTTTTGAGGCCCTCGAGCAAGGTCCGGTTGGCATTCTCTACTTGCCCGTTGCCTTGAGGGTAGGCAACGGAGGAGAAGGTGTGTTTGATGCCCCATGCCTCCAGAAGGGCACAGAAGGGGGCTGCCTCAAATTGTGTCCCATTGTCGGAGATGATCTGCTGGGGGACGCCAAACCTTGTGAGGATGTTGTTGAGGACGAAGTGACGGCACTTCGCCTCTGTGATGCTGGCAAGGGGTTCAGCCTCCACCCACTTGGTAAAGTAGTCGATGGCCACAATGATGTATCTGTTGTTGGAGGTACCCCTCGGCAGAGGGCCCACAAGGTCTATCCCCCATCGAGAAAAGGGGACAGATGTGCTGATGGGGGCATAGTTGACCGCTGGCCTGCCGGGGGCTTTCTGGAAATGTTGACATGCGGTGCACCTCCGGGCAAGGTCAGCACAATCTCTGGCCATGGTTGGCCAGAAGTAGCCCTGGAGAATGAGCCTTCGGGACATGGAGAAGGGTCCCTGGTGAGCTGAGCAAGTGCCACTGTGCACTTCCTCCATTGCGACCTCGGCTTCATCTTGATGAAGGCACCGAAGTAGCGTGCCATTGTAAGATCGTTTGTAGAGCCTTCCATCTTCGATGGTGTAGCTAGGAGCCCTCGGCTTTGCCAGTTGAGTGCGGGTCTCATTCTCGGGTAGCTGCCCTGTGGAGATGAAGGCGGTGATATCTGAGATCCAATCCTCTTGGCGTTGTTGTATGTTCATAACGGGGCTCGCATGGATACTTGAGAGGCTGAGTTCCTCAATTTTGGCAATTTTGGAGATGTGCTCGGGGGAGTCGGCCGAGATCTTAGATAATATGTCGGCCTCGGAGTTCTGAGCCCTCGGTATTTGAGTGAGAGAGTGTGCCTCAAATACCTCAAGCAACTCCTTGGCCGCTTCCTTGTACTGTTTCATTCTTCCCTCCTTGGCCTCATATTCCTCGGAGATTTGGCCAACGACCAACTTGGAGTCGCATTTGATGTGGATCTGCTGAGCCCTCATGTTGGCAGCCAGCCGAAGGCCACATAGGAGGGCCTCATATTCGGCCTCGTTGTTGGAGACTTTGAAGGAGAAGCGAATTGCATAGTAGGCTCTGAAGCCCTCGGGAGTAATGAGGACTACCCCTCCCCCGCATGCTTTGGTCGTGGAGGAGCCGTCGGTGTAGAGGGTCCACCAGTCGTTCGAGGTAGCCGAGGGCTCCCCGTCCGTGGCTGCCCTTGCGGTACACTCCGTCACGAAGTCCGCCAGGGCTTGGCCCTTGATGGCAGGCCTCGGACGGATGTCAATGTTGTACTGGCTCAAGAAGATAGCCCATTTCACCATGCGGGAGGAGCTGGTGGGGCTCCTCATGAGGGCGCCGAGGGGTTGATGAGTGAGGACCTGAACCGGGTGAGCCTGAAAGTAGTGGCCCAACTTCTTGACGGTCCAAACGATGGCTAACACCGTTTTTTTCACCGGAGAGTACCTGAGCTCGGCCTCCCTTAGGGTCTTGCTAACGTAGAAGATGACATGTTGGATGCCGTCTTCCTCCCGGATGAGCACAGAGCTGATGGCCGTCGGGCTGACCCCAAGGTAGAGGTAGAGGGTCTCCCCTACCTTGGGTTTGGAGAGCACAGGAGGTGAAGATAGATATCGTTTGAGCTCGTCGAAAGCCTCCTGGCATTCTGAAGTCCATTGAAAACCAGCCGTCTTCCTCATGATTTGGAAGAAGGGTAAAGACTTCTCCGCTGATTTAGATAGAAAGCGGTTGAGGGCTGCCAGGCGGCCCGTCAACCGTTGAACTTCCTTCACATTGCGTGGGGGTTCCATGTCGATGATGGCCTGGATCTTCTCGGGATTGGCCTCAATACCCCTTCGGCTCACCATGTAGCCCAAGAATTTGCCCCCTTGGACGCCGAAGGTGCACTTCTTCGGGTTTAGCCGAAGGTTGAATTTTTGCATGATGGCGAAGATTTCCCGGAGGTCGTCAGCATGGCTGGAAGATTGCTTGCTCTTGACG
The DNA here is from genome assembly GCA_945859875.1 of Cuscuta europaea. Lineage (NCBI taxonomy): Eukaryota > Viridiplantae > Streptophyta > Magnoliopsida > Solanales > Convolvulaceae > Cuscuta > Cuscuta europaea. The sequence continues at coordinate 2,273,221 of CAMAPE010000041.1, forward strand.
ATCATGTCGTCAACATAGGTCTCCATGGTGCGCCCTAGGACGGCTTGAAAGACTCGGGCCACCATCCGGGTGTATGTGGCCCCTGAGTTCTTTAGGCCGAAGGCCATTACTAAGTAACAGAAGATGCCCTCGGGAGTCATGAAGGCAGTTTTTTCGGCGTCCTCCTCGTGCATGAAAATTTGGTGATACCCTCAGAAGGCATCGAGGAAGGACACGATCTCACACCCTGCGGTCTCATCCACCAGTTGATCAATATTTGGTAGAGGGAATGGATCCATAGGGCACGCCTTGTTGAGATCGGTGTAGTCCACGCACATGCGGAAGGTAGGGGGCTTCTGTGCGAGGACTACGTTGGCCAGCCATGAGGGATATTTCACCTCCTTGATGTGCTTAATAGAGAGGAGCATGGCGACCTCCTTTTTCACAAATTCCCTTCTCTCGGCCGAGAGGGGTCTTCTTCGTTGTTGTACTGCTTTTGCCGAGGGGTCCACCGAGAGGCGGTGGGTGATGACCCTTCGGCTTATCCCCGGCATGTCCTCCGGCCCCCATGCAAAGACAGTGGAGTAGGCGCGGAGGGCGTCGGTGATACCGGTCTTCAGATCTTCAGGGAGCTGGGCTCCAATCTTCACGACTCTCTCCGGCTGGGCCGGATCGAGCGCAAAGTCTTCTACGTCCTCGGCTGGTTCAACCCTCGGCCTTTTTTCTTCCTGGTCGATGGTTCCGGTGATGGTGTCAACACGGAATTCCGTCTTACTTACTTTTTTGGTGACCTGAAGATAGCAGGCGCGGGCGATTTTCTGATTCCCCCGGGAGTAGCCAATGCCCCCCTCGGCGGGAAACTTGAGGCAGAGGTGCCTCATGGAGATGATGGCCTCGAGGTCCTCAAGGGCTGGCCGGCCGAGGATGATGTTGTGGGCGCAGTCGATGTTGACAACGACGAACTCCACTTCGAGCTGGGCCCTATGGAGCCCGTCGCCGAAGATCACCGGGAGGGTTATTACCCCCTCGGAATCAATAGTATCGCCGGTGCAGCCGGCAAGAGGGGTCTTAATGGGCCGAAGGGACCCCCTCTCCAGATGCAGCTCTCTGAAGGTGCTGAGGTACATTACATTGACGGAGCTGCCCGTGTCAATGTAAGTTCGGTGAATGATGGTGTCGTTTATTTCAGTCCGAATCACCAAGGCATCCCTGTGAGGAGAAGAAGTAGGAGGGAGATCTGCGTTGGTGAAGGTGATGGGTTCCTCCCTCAGCCGCTTTACCGGGGGCATATGAGTGACTTCCCCCACGTAAAGCGATTGAGCCCACTTCTTTCGCTGGCTGGTGGAATCACCCCCTGTATTGCCACCGGTGATCATGAGGATGTGGCGTTTTTTCTCCTGGTAGTGGGGGTACTCCTCCTCTTCTTCTTCCAAGTTTCCGATCTCCCTTTTCTTGCCCAGGGGGATGGTGTTCGGATTCACCCTAGCGTTCACCTTCGTGTGGTGCCCTCGGGAAGCTTCCTGATGAGAAGGTCCCTCCTGCCGAGGGCTCTGAACAAATTGGGACAGGTGCCCCGCTTGTATCAGTCTCTCGATGGCCGTTTTTAGCTGGTGGCAGTCATCGGTTCTGTGCCCCTGGTGCCGATGGAAGCGACAGTATGGGAACTGAGGGTTGATAGCATGTACCTCCGGGGGTGCGCGAGAGTCGCGCTCAACGAGGCCCCTCTCCTCGGCAAAATCAAGGATGATGCTGACGGGGTGCGTCAATGGTGTCCGGGGGCGGTCCAGGAGGATGGGCTGTGCCCACGTCTTAGGGTTGCTCTTATAACCTCCCCCGGGCTTGGCTTGGCCTTGCCGAGGGCGATCATCAGAGGGTCCTGAAGATTTGGGGTGATTTGGAGGAGCCCCCGACCCTCGGTTGTTCTTGTTGTCAGCCCTCGGGGCCTGCTGATCTGGATGCTGGTGGTATTTCTCCACCTCCTCGGCCTCAGCATATCGGTCCCCCCGCTGCAGGGCCCTTATGTAGTCGCGGGGGGGTTCGATGATGAGGCTCCTTGAAAAGTTGCCGGTGCGGAGGACGGTTTGTAGGAGGGCCAGGAGGGTCCCGTCATCAGCACCGTCGACTTTGTCGGCTTCCGTCCTCCAGCGCTCCAGGAAGTCCCGAAGGGTCTCATCCCTCTTCTGGCGTATGGTTAGGAGGTGGGAGAAGTGCTTCCTTGTGCGACGTCGCCCGGCGAATTGCGTCAAGAATCGCTGGGCGAGTTCTTGCCACGAATCAATGCAGCCCTCGGGCAACCGGTTGAACCATTCGTATGCCGGCCCCTCTAAGGTGGAGAGGAACCAACGACACAAATATTCGTCCAACGCCCCTACCATCATCATGATGTTCTCATATTTGCTGTAGTGTTCCTGGGGGTCCGTCTTCCTGTTGTAGGGCTGTATGTGTTGCCCTCGGTATTTTTCCGGGATCCGGGCCGCCAGTACCCTTGGGGTAAATGGCGTCCGGGTCCGGAGCTGGATGACGGGTTCCCCGGAGCCCTCGGCCACCTTCTTCTTTAATTCCTCCATTTTAGCCATCATGGCCTCGTATTTGAGATCTGAATGAGGGGTGGAGGCGGTGGCGTGAGCTTTGTTGGCCTCCATTTCGTCAAGCCGACGTTGAAGGGCCGCAATAATTTCGTCCCGGGGATCCTTCGGGAGGGTCTCCGCCCCCTGCGAACGAACCCGGGCCGAGTGGGCCTGGTTGATCTGGTGGCGAGCATCATTGGCATGAAGGGGTGCCTTGCCTTTGTCCCGAGGGGGACGCTCCTCGTCTGCCCTCGAGACAGGCCCTCCGCTTTCCTGGGGCCTTTGGAGTGCTTTCCCTCCGAGGCGGTCTTGGACCCCTCGGCGGTCTGGCCCTCCTCCGAGCCGGTTGAGGGCGGAAGTGCGGGGCCTTTCTCTGTTGTCATTGTGGCGGTCCCGGGACTGAACTTCCTGGGAGGACGTATCTTGGGCCACTACCCCTTCGTCGTTCCTAACCCGAGGGGTGGGGTTTCCGAAGGGGTGTGGCAGAGGGGGAAGTATGATGTTCTCCCCAACCTGGGGTTGAGCCGGAGCCAGGGTGCCGAAGGCACCCGGGTTCTGAGTGAGCGTTTGGATGAAGGCGGAGAGCGCCGATTGCACGTCGATGGTGAGAACCGGAGGGCTGACTTGGTCATCGCTCCGGTTTTTCTTCTTGGCCTCGATGCCGAGGTGGGCATCAGGGGCATTATGTTGGATCTGAAGGCGTAGGTCGACAACCGCCTGTTCCAGCCCAGCGATGACACCGCCCTCGGGAGCCCTGTGAGAGGCTTCGGGGGCGTTGACGTCGCCGAGGGCCAGGTTCTTGTCTTCTACGTTTTTGGAGTTGACACGTGTTGTTCTCACCATTTTGGTAGAGGGCTAGTGTTTGGCGAAGGGGGAGGGTTTCTTACTCGATTGTTCGACCTCTCAACGAGAGCACCAAATGATGGATGGTCTACCCGGGGGGTATGTATCCGTGGGGTTATTGCTGAGAATAACTTAGAGAGAAGCCAGAGCACAAGTAAGTAAGAGAGAGAGTGTATTCAGTATGAATGTCGTGGTTTACAACGGGGAAAAGGGGGTGCTATTTATAGTAGCAATAAATGCCGGACAGGGACACGTGTCAAGCATCCATTGGCCGAGAGGTTACCTCATCTGGTTGGCGCTGGCAACCGCATGTGGCCGCATTTAATGCGGCTGTTGGATGAGACGTTGTACAGGGTACGGTGATCTGTACGCGCGTGAAGAGGAGATCTTGTCGAGTGAGGTGCCTTCGGCTATAGAGCAGCAGCCGAGGGCTCCTCAAACCGATGGCACCCTGGTCCCGAGGGCTCCTGGTGCCGAGGGCTACTGTTTTCGCCGTTTTCTCCCAGTCTCTTAGTTTGCTTGAGAAACCCGTTCTGTGAGAGTCTAGAGCCTTCGGCCAGGGGGTCGAAGGCACCCCTGGTGCGCTGTGGGCTGCTTGGCACTCCGGGCGCCATGTTTTGGGCCTGTTGGGCCTTTACTGGAGTAGTAGGAGTCTGTGGGCCGGGGGTTCCCGGGCCATATACTCCATCAGTATTACTCCGTACAAAACTCACTAACTTACTATCATGGTTTTTTAGAAATTTATATTTTCTTCCTTATTCCTAACAACTATTCAACTCTAAGTTATTTAGATACCATGCATTGTATGCCTATATTATGAGAATGTTATTAGAACTTCATATTCATAAGTCTACTAAGTTGTGATTCAAGAGAGCATCATCACCAAACGACAACATCCGCAATTTTTTCACAACATTATTTTGAAAATATTGATTTTTCATCATGTTTATATGTAAATTATTCATAAATTTAATCAGGGCCATCTAGAGAGTTTTTGAGGCCCTAGTCCCTAGACAAGATATAACCCCAACTTTTAATATCTACATTTGTTAATACTACGGAGTAGTATATTTTCTTTAAAAAAAATATAAACGATTGTAATGATAATGAAAAAATAATTAGAGGAAAACACATAATATGTGCACTAAAAGTTACTACGTATGTAGTACTCCATATGTAAAATACAATATACATTTTCTTTTTAGTGATGGAGTTCCTCTATATTTTCTTTTTCACCTTTGAACTCTCTCACCAGAAACATTTTAATTAGTGAGCAGATATTTCTCATATACATTATGTGCATTCTTATTTGTCATTCTCATTTCAGATATTTGTATTCTCATATGCATCATTATTCACAAAGCTCTAAAAAATAAAGACATTCCAGTTAATAAAATTAGATACAGGCACAATCTCGCCTTATATTATTGTACCAACATCAAGAAAAAACAAAACAATTAACATAACAAGAAATCAACAAATAATATAAGAAACTGAGAATATTTATTAAAATAAGGGCCCATAAAGTGCTAAATAATAATGAGTAATGAAAAACATTACATAATTAGTACTCATTCCATCCCACTATAATTGTCTCATTTTACTTTTTCCGTATATTCCACTAAATTTGTCTCATAAAATAAAATAAAATAAAATAAAATAGGAGAAATGAAAATAAAATAAATCTTGCGTACCTCACCCAGACATAGGATTTACCATGCCATTGTCCGAATTGTCAAAAGCGCTTGAGGTAAACAAAATATGAATTAATTGTATAATTTTTATAATTCAAGAATATCAATTGCACACCCAAGTGGAAATTCCTCCTGTAGTTAATGTGTACACTCTTATGTGATAATAATAGGTTCGTGGTTGTTGGTTTTATGGTCAAATAAGTTCAATAACAAGCCACTTAACTTGGGCTTATCTTGGTTGTAAGATGACAAAGTGTTATAAAAAATTGAGCAAGAATGGGAATGGAGAACTATTGTGTGACAATTGTGGGATCCCAGTTGCTTATAGTGAGGGTGTTTGGCGCTACCATCTTAGACTCAAGGCTAGCCATAACAACAATTATGCAAATTTAGTATTCTGGGGTGCCATATGCAATCGTTTGATTGGAAAATCTGCTGGAGATTTCCCCAGTCATTATTATGACATGGTAATGCCACCTCACAATATCAATTTTTTACATATTTTTTCCCTTAAGAACTACATATGCTTTTTATTTGATATTAAATTTGCTGTTATAAATAAATCTCACTTATATATGGGCAACTGCTACATTTCTAGGAGAGGCTATCTCCTTCAGACTGTCCAAATGAAATAAAGGATTTGGTGGGTAGTGAGTTTGTGTTTAAAGTTGAACGTCAATCAGGATCTACCTTAACCGGAAAGAGTTATTCCATAGGCATGGTCTCAACTGACCAAGATAAAATCGATGAGCTTAAATCTTATGGAGCCAATCAGTCTGAAACACAGGTACAATTCTCTAAACTTTCACACTTACCAATAAGGTGCACAAGAAATGCATTTAAATGAATTTATAATCCTATTAAACTCATTTAGTTAATTACGACTATTATTTAATAACTTTAATTGAATAAATTATTTAAATTCCACTTTAAACAACAAACTTTATACAAATGAAGCACCCAATCTTGAAGGACATGGTTCCAAAATAATATATGTGGTATGAGACTATTTTTCAATAAACATTTTATTCAACAATGTGTGTGGTATGCTTTAACAATATTTGTGTGTGTGTATACATATATATATATATATCAAGTTACCTAAATTGTCTTCTGACTACACTCTCATACATTTTAATTTGGATGTTCAGAACTACAACTCTGATGAGGATCTTGATTTACTTTTTGCTTCTCCGACAACTGTTGCATCTAATATAGTAAGTAATTTTTGTTCATCTATACAAACATGGTTGACTGTTCACCGCTAATTAAAAAATGTTGCTTGCAGACACCATCCTCAACTGAAGATGATATATTAGAAATCACCCCTTCTTCAACATCAAAGAGACCTTCAAACAGTGAGCAACATGTTGACTCTTCTACAAATAGTTCAACAACTAAGAAATTCAAAGGCATCAAAATTGAAAAGCTTGATACTTGAGTGTTCAATGTGTTCTTTTGTTTGTTCCAATTACGGAATTGATGATTTTACCCAGATTATTTTCTTTATTAGTAGGTTACCTTCTATTTCTGGAACTACTTGATGCAATTTCTGTTATGAACGAATAATAATTGTTTGCAATTTCCAACTGCAAACCACAATCAATAAACCAAGCTTTATATTGCTCGAACTGGAGTTACTCTGTTTAGTGTTTCTCTTTGGTTTTGATATCCTTCAAGTTTTTAGGTTGTATTATAAAATTAATTTAAATGTACTCATTACCTTGGAATCCTTGGATGATAATCTGCAGTTAAAAGGCTAAGTTTGGTGAATATTATATGCAAAGTGCAGTTCTTTCCATTCCTTAAAAACTCTTGACAAAGTACACGTAAAAGTGGTAAAACTCAGTCAATTTCAAAGAGGGCTGATTTTGCACTTGGAACCAAATCTAATTAAATAAATGACCTGCAATTTCATAAAAGGCAGGATTAATAAAAAACAACATTGATCTTTTTAGTTTGGACAACAACCAAGGAAAGACTGAAAAATTTATTAAAAGGCAGGTTAAATCATTAGAAAGAAACAAATGATATGGGATTTTCCACTTCACCCATGACATTGAGATCCATTTCACTCATTTAATCGGATATGCTCTAAACCTTTAATTTATTTAGTTAAATAAATCATGATGTATAAACACATACCACCGTTCTTATCTATTTGAAAGTAAGAGATAAAGTTTGTTAGAGCTAAGGAAGAATTTCATTTCAACTACACTACATCACGTAATTATTATTAGATAATGTTAAGTGAAGTTAGACATCTATCATTATTCAACCAAAGACCTATATATACCATGTTTTATATTCATAACAAGCACATCACAAGTGCTGTCTTTCTTTCCCATTTCTTTGTTAGCAACTTTTGTTAAAAAGGCTGCGCCTATAATTTAAAACACGTTTAGTTTCAACTCTCAATGGTTAAATGACCAACCTCAGCCTTGCGCGGTAATATTATGAGTGTTATTTCTGCTCCTATGTTACATGTCGTTTTGCTTGATGAACCAGTGCCTAGACTCTACTCCACCATCTTCACCCGACTCATTCAGTGCTTTATTATTACAAGGTTAGTTATACTGACTTCATTTGTATAAGATTGATATAATTGGTTTTTGTACTAAATTGATAATGAAGTAGAAGTTATTTTTGTTATAAAAAATGAACTCTTAGTTATAATCTCAGAGGACAATTTTTATTATTAAAGAACTCTTATATAAGAAATATTTAATTTTTATTATTTGAATAAAAAATTACACAAAATTTTTTACCTTAAAAATTATGAAAATTTTTAATCCCTTATACTCAAAACATAGTTGTGACTGACGAATAAAATTGTGACATATATACAATCTTTCTATTAGTTTTAAGTAGTAACCATCGTGAACTATTTAGTTTAAAAAAGTTGTGGATATAATTATAATAATAACAAGAAATTTAATAATCACGTGTAGATTCTAAATTTTTGTATTCACATGGAAATATCTCTCCTACGTTTTACACTATATATTAGATCAAAAGAAATGCAATTAGAATAGCTAGCTATTGTAATTTTCATCCCTTGATTGTACAACCACCGTTTGGAGTATAACATATAGAAATTCACATTATAGAATAATTATTTGGTGTCTTTAATTATTAATCTCAATATCACTTATAAATGTACAAAAATGAAATTTATTGAGAAAAATAGTTTTTTTTAAGAACGAACAAGGAAAAAATTGGTTGATTATTATATGAGTGGTGCTTTAATTTGTAATGAAAAAATTATTTACAAGAACAATGAAAAAATCAATTAAATTTGCTAGAACTTTTATCATTCATATATTAAGTTGTACAAATCACAGTTGTCTTTAACCAATAACCATTATATATTAATAAGATCAAATATGATTGGTCTTGCCGGTATGTGCTAGAGGTATAAATTAAATACCACATAGTATGATTACTAATAATTTTATTAATAATAATAATAATAACCTGGCATGGGACAGATTTTGGAGTATATTTATTTCAATAGCTTTTCATCCGGCCAACATTATATCTATATATACGAACTATATGTGAAGTTATTATATGAACTTCAAAATTGATTTGGATAATTATCATCTTGGAGTGACAGCTTAAGGTATAACTCTCTAGATAACTACATCACACGTACATACCTACAATTTTTATTAAATGTGTGAAAAAGAGAGAAAATTTGTTAGAGCTAAGGAAGAATTTCATTTCAACTACACTACTTTACGTAATTAAAGTTAGATAATGTTAAATGAGGAAGTAATTTAAATCAAGAGAGATTTTGCTTTCAAATTATAAAGGTTAATAATTACAATTTTAATTTTCCATTTCATCTACCAAAAAAATTACCCATTAATTCTCAAATAAAATCATTAGAAATAAATAAATGAGTAAATATATATAAATGTTATAAAATGATGTTCCCTTGGTATACTTATTTTTATTTATAATAATAACAATAACACTGCATTTCGTTTTACTTTACAAATTAGTTTTAATGTACATATCAATATGTGTGTGTGTCTTTCTCACTGTCATTATATATACGTGTTCGTACATGCATTAGGCAATAGATGCCGAAACGCATGGAGTTACTAAATGCTAATGGAAAACGACCACTTGTGAGTGGCCAGTCTAATTATGATGAAGATGTAGTTGGGTCTAGCAATTTTGACACTCTTGATTGTGACATAGACCTAGACAGCGAAGGTAAGATGCTTGATTAAATAATTTATAAAATCTTGAAAAATTATTAAATGTCTTTTATTTTAGTTTGAGAGTATATTTCCATCATTATTTGAGAAATATTTTTACATTGCAATATTTTAACTCAATGTGAAGTATCTTCTAATTTTACAAATCTAAATTTATAAGTTTTATAATAAAGTATGGTAAACTAATAATAGCATATACATTGTACACACACATCCATAATCTTATTCACATTAATGTGTTTGTATATTTTTTCATTTTCCAGAGTTTGAATATGAAGGAATGCTTGATGAGTCAATTGATTTTGACTTGGGCGACTTTGAAGATAGTTGTACGTAACAATAAATTCAAACACAATGATTATGTACTTTTTGATTTGAAATGTCTTTTTTCCTAATTGGTTGAACTGTGATAATCTTAATTTTTCATCATTCAATTATGAACAGATGCTAATGTTGACCGCTCATGTTTTCATACACAAGGTACTTACTCCTAATTATATTTCTAACTATATTTTTAAACACATTTTATTAATTAAGAAAAATCTTTATTTTTTCAACCATTTGTTATGAATAATATTTTGTAGAATATGTGGATCTTGGAGATGCTACCCACGAGTGTGAGTATTGTGGAGCATTTTTCTGGTATGCTGAGAGGGTAAAGAGACATTCTGTCAAACAACGCCCAAAATTTTCAATGTGTTGTAATCAAGGAAATGTCGTTCTCCCTACTATGCAGCAACCACCTAATATTTTGAATGACCTCATATTTCGCTCCGGGCCTAGAAGTAAGCACTTCTTAAATAACATCCGTTCCTACAATTCTATGTTTGCATTCACTTCGATGGGTGGGAGAATAGATACAGATATAAATAGAGGTAGAACGCCTCCAATATTCAGGCTGAATGGTCAAAATTACCACAAGATTGGTAGCCTAATACCAAATGAAGGACAACGTTCGAAATTCTTACAGATGTATTTGACCGATCCAGAAGAAGAGGTTGCATCTAGAATCTCATATGTGAGGTTAGTTAATTATTATTAAATTTTTAGAAAGTTACTCTATTTTTTATTGAAGTATTTTGATAAAATATAATACCTTCAAAATGTGAATTATATTCTAGATTGAAATTTCAATATTAACATATGTGACTATATCAATTTTAGGTCATCTGGTGGAACAACATTACATGATACATTAGTATCTGATTTGCGAGATATGTTGGATGCGTACAATGTTCACGCACAATCATTTAGGATGGCTCGTGATAGGTTTAATGAGACTAACTCTATCTCTTTGAAGATGAAGCTTATTGGTAAAAGGAATTCAGATGGACGGACTTACAATACCCCTACAGCTCGTGAGGTAGCTGCACTTATTGAAGGGGACTTCAGTTTGAACAGAAAAGAGAGGGATGTTGTTCTTCAGAAGAAATCCGGTAAGTTTCAAATTATATCAGAACTGAATCCTTCTTTTCTAGGATTGCAATATCCGTTACTTTTTCCATATGGTCAAGACGGATTCAGAGAGGATGTTAACCTGACGCGTGCATCTCAAGCGACCACAGGAGGGAGAAAACATGTTACTATGAAGGACTTCTTCTCATACAGATTGCAAGAAAGGAATACAGAGTCCCCTTACATATTGAGATCAAAGAGATTATTCCAACAATTTATTGTTGACGGATATACCATGATTGAGTCATGTCGTTTGGCATATATTAGGCTACATCAAAAGGACTTGCGAAGTGAACTATATACAGGATTGGCTGATGCTTTTGGCCGTGGTGAAACTGATGGATCAAGGTTAGGACAACTCATTGTACTTCCTAACTCATTCACTGGAAGTGCACGTTACATGATTCAAAACTATCAGGACGCAATGTCCATTTGCAGGTGGACTGGATACCCACAACTCTTCATCACATTTACATGTAACCCAATGTGGCCTGAGATCGTTCGCTACGTTGAATGTAGAGGACTCACTCCAGATGATCGTCCAGATATCATTTGTAGAATCTTCAAGATAAAGCTTGAAATGCTCATAAAAGACCTGAAAGAAAATAAACTATTCGGTGAAGTCAAAGCAGGTATGAGTTGATTTTATTTATTAGTTAGTGAAGCTTTATTTAATTACATTATTATAAGTACTTTTCTCAAACTCAACACCTATACTTCCATCTGATGGTAAACTAATAAAAGTATTATCCATCAATTTTATACTATGTAGTTGTATACACGGTGGAGTTTCAGAAACGTCGATTGCCACATGCCCATTGATGGATAGTGTACCCGGGGGATAGCTTATCCGATGGGTTATTGCGGAGAATAACTAGAGAGAAGTCAGAGCAAATAAGTAAGAGAGAGAGAGTGTATATTCGATATGTATTCAGCGTGGTTTACAATGGGGAAAGGGTTGCTATTTATAGTAGTAATAAATGCCAGATAAGGACACGTGCCAGTTTTCTAGTGGTCGAGGGGTCACCTCAACCGGGGTGGCACTGGCACTCGCATGTGGCCGCATTAAATGCGGTGGTTGGATGTGACGTTTGTACTTGGTACGGTGATCTAGGCGCATGTGAAGAGGATATTCTGTCGAGGTGGATGCCTTCGGCTGAAGGGTGCTGGGCCGAAGGCTCTTCTAATCGAGGGCTCCTACCTGCCGAGGGCTGTAGGTGCCGAAGGCTTGGTTTTCAAGCCTTGATCTCCTGTGATGCCTCTTCTAACCGAGGGCTCCTACCTGCCGAGGGCTGCAGGTGCCGAAGGCTTGGTTTTCAAGCCTTGATCTCCTGTGATGCCTCTTCTAACCGAGGGCTCCTACCTGCCGAGGGCTGCAGTTGCCGAAGGCTTGGTTTTCAAGTCTTGTCCTCCTATGATGTTTCTGAGCTCGATTCCGTCACTGGTAGCCTTCGGCCATGGGGCCGAAGGCACCCCTTTGCGTATTGTGGGCTGCTTAGAGCTCCATTTTTCCGGGCTTGGCCCGTTTGGGCCTGTTGGGCCTGATTGTAGTAGAGGAAGTATGTGGGCCGGGGGTCCCTGGGCCATATACTCCATCACCCATATTGTTTTGTGGTTGACACGAAGGGACACAACTATATTGGCATCACACATCGACAACATTATTTCAGCGGAGATTCCTGATGAGAAATCTGATCATGATTATTATGTTGCTGTCAAAGAGTTGATGGTGCACGGGCCTTGTGGCTTTATGAACTCATCTTCGCCGTGTATGGATAAGGGTCGTTGCACTAAACACTTTCCGAAAAAATTTGTGAGCCGTACTACAATTGATGGAAGTGGATTTCCTATTTACAGAAGAAGAGATAATGGAAGGAGAGTTTGGAAGAATGAGAATCCACTTGACAATAGATTTATCGTTCCTCATAACCGTGCATTATTGCTCAAGTATGGGGCTCACATTAATGTTGAGTGGTGTAACCAAACTCGAGCAGTGAAATACCTCTTCAAGTACATCAACAAGGGCAATGATCGAATCACCGTAGCATTCTCTGAGGCGTCCGACAAACGTATGCCAGAAAATATCGATGAGATTAAAATGTATTACGATTGTCGGTATATCTCTGCATGTGAAGCGGCTTGGAGAATATTTGGATTCCACATTCATTACAGGGACGTCGCAGTTGAACGTCTAAGCTTTCATCTCCCGGGCCAACATAGTGTGTGCTACAATCCTGAACAATATGTCACTTCAGTGCTTAGACGTCCTACTATCCACGCTACTAAGTTTCTAGCTTGGATGAATGCAAATAATTTGTATCCTCAAGCTAGGAGTTTAACTTATGCTGAATTTCCTACAAAGTTCACCTGGAAAAACAATACAAGAGAGTGGGTACCACGACAAAGAGGCACCGCAATTGGAAGACTATATTTCATGCGTCCAGGAGCAGGGGAGAAATATTATTTGAGAATGCTCCTTGGTGTCGTGAAGGGGCCCGGGAGTTTTGAAGAACTCAGGACAGTTGATGGAGTCATACACTCGACGTTCAGAGAAGCTTGCTCTGCCCGTAGTATGTTAAATGACGATAAAGACTATATAGATGGACTTATAGAACAGAGTCATTGGGCAACAACACATGAACTTCGCGTCACATTTGTTCATCTTTTACTACAAGAGTCATTATCTATGCCTGATATGGTTTGGGAGAAGTGTTGGCCCTATCTATCTGATGATATACTCTACACTATTAGGAAGAATCTCAATGATCAAGGTATGTTTATTATTTAATGACATTCCATAAATTTACATAAATTTAATAAATGACAATATTAAGAGTGATGTAGATTTACAATAAGCAATATATTTTGAAACTAAAAATTACCTTTTCATATATTATAGTTAAAGATCATTATTCTTATGTCATAGATAATTTTTATGACATAAGAATATGAAGTACTTCTCTTAAAAAATGTTCAAAAATAGTTCATTATATATAATTTAATAAACTATTTTTTTAGATAGTAGTTGGTTTAATAATTTGTTTCCAAAACATCATATTTGCAGATGAAAGTCAAATTGTTTATGCTACACACAAATTCAATTATTTAAGAATATAGAAATTTAAATAATATTCTAATTACTTCTTAAATTTATTAATATTAAAATTGCACTAACCATTATGTTTTTTACAGAACTGCAGCTCGATGAGAAGCAAACAGAGAATTATTGTTTGTTGGAAGTTGAGAAACTTCTACAACATCGTGGAAAGTCTCTATTCTACTATGACGGAATACCTCGAGTGACGAATCTTGACATTCCATCTCTTGATGATGTTTTGATACACGAGGAATTGAGATATGACAGACTTGCTTTGGCGGAGGAACATGCTAAATTAATTTCCGCCTTGACGGAGGATCAAAAGCGTGTTTACGAGACAATAGTAACTTCCGTAGAGGCCAACCGTGGCGGTGTGTTCTTCTTATATGGACACGGCGGTACAGGTAAAACATATCTGTGGAAGACCTTATCAGCATATATAAGGCATCAAGGAAATATTGTGTTGAACGTAGATTCAAGTGCGATCGCATCATTGCTGCTTCCAGGTGGAAGAACGGCACATTCCAGGTCAGTTTTTTTAGTTTTTAAAACTTATAATTCCAAATGAATACTAAGACAATGAATTGTAACTTTCAGGTTTAAAATCCCACTCACAGCAGCAGAAGATTCAACTTGCAACATAAAACCAGGAAGTGCACTTGCGAAGCTGATTCAAATGACAAAATTGATAATTTGGGACGAGGCACCCATGACTAATAAGTACTGCTATGAAGCTCTTGATCGGACTATGCGGGATATTCTTCGACATTCATACGGTTGTGATGGGAGCAAACCTTTTGGTGGAAAGACAATTGTCTTTGGCGGAGACTTTATACAGATTTTACCGGTAATTCCAAAGGGTAGTAGGCAAGATATTGTGCAGGCGACTTTAAACTCATCCTTCATTTGGCCGTTTTGCAAGGTACTGAGGCTAACGAAGAACATGAGAGTGCGAAGTGGATCAGACGATCTTAATTTTGCATACATACAAAGGTTCATTGATTGGATTTTAAAGATATGGGATGGGGTTCTAGGTGACAATGAGGATGGAGAATCATATATTGACATACCCGAAGAATTCCTCGTGCCTTGGATTTCTGATCCAGTTACTTCTACGGTCCAGAGTACATATCCCGATTTTTTAGCACAATGCACATCATCGTCATATTTAATGTCAAGAGCAATACTTGCGCCAACAGTTGACGAGGTGGACAAGGTTAATGATTACATGCTCGAACAACTACCATCAGAGATGAAGACATATTACAGCTCCGATTCTGCATCATTATCTGATTCTGATAGTAGTTTATTGCAAGAGATCCATTCTCCAGAATTCCTTAACGGAATCAAATGTTCCGGAGTACCTAGCCATGAGCTCAAATTAAAAGTGGGTGCCCCTGTGATGCTTATGAGGAATCTTGATCAATCATTGGGTTTGTGTAATGGCACTCGACTTTTAGTGACCTGACTTGGAAAGCATGTTATTGAGGCCCAAATGTTGTCAGGGCCAACTGCTGGCCAAAAGCATTTCTTTCCCTGTCTTACCTTGACTCCTTCTGATGTCAGACTGCCATTCACTTTCCAGCGGAGGCAATTCCCTCTGATGGTTAGTTATGCAATGACTATAAATAAGAGTCAGGGCCAGTCATTGGAAAATGTGGGCATATTTTTACGGCGACCGGTTTTCACCCATGCTGTATCAAGAGTCACGAGTCTAGCTGGTTTGAAGTTTTTGATATGTGATGATAATGGTAGACCGACAAACTCCACATTAAATGTTGTATACAAAGAGGTCTTTACCAATTTGTAATATTGCATTTTGTCTTGAATAAAATTGAGAACATTTTAATTATAATTCACAGAGGGAAAACAATATTATGCGCTCATTTAGAAAAATAATTGAATTATTGTCAAAATAATCCAGTTTTCATCCCGTGCAACGCACGGGTTAAATAACTAGTACTACGTAGTTATCAACAATTCTATCCCTCTATATGACTATGATGGTGAATGCTTGATTGGATAAAAATGCAACAAAGCAGCTATGAGAGAATTCCCTAAATAGGAGTAAACATACTTTGAAATTCCAAAATAGAACTATCATGTTTTTTATTCCCTGAATATGAGTAAATTTCGGGAAATTATCTTAAAATAGTGTGTATAAAAAATTTATTTTATTATGTATTTATACATGTGAGTTACATATTTTTATACGTAAAATTACATATTTGTACATGTAAAGATACATATTTATACACACGAGTTGCATTTGGCCTGCCTGAACGCGAGTTACATATTTTTACACGTAAAGTTACGTATTTTTACACGTAAAGTTACATATTTATACACGCGAGTTACACATTTTTACACGAAAAGTTACATATTTTTACACGTAAAGTTACATATTTATACACGTGAGTTACATATTTATACACACGAGTTGTATTTGACCTGTCTGAACGCGAATTACATATTTTTACACGTAAAGTTACATATTTATACACGTGAGTTACATATAAATAGAAGAGGAAGAAGATAAGAGATAATACTATTTCAGATTGATCTCAAAAATGAACTGAGTACAAGTATTTATACAATTGGTTATAAATCTAACTAACTTCATAACAACCGGGCCCCCATCTAGTATACTGTTTTAAGATGATTCTTCTAGTCTATTACATGATGATGGAGTATATGGCCCGGGAATCCCCGGCCCACAGACTCCTACTACTCCAGCGAAGGCCCAACAGGCCCAGAAGGCTCAACAGGCCCAGATCACAGCGCCCAGAGTACCAAGCAGCCCGCATTACGCGCCAGGGGTGCCTTCGGCCCCCTGGCCGAAGGCTCTAAACTCTCACAGGACGGGCTTCGCAAGCAAATTAAGAAACTGGGAGAAAACGGCGAAAACAGTAGCCCTCGGCACCAGAGTGCCATCGGTTGGAGGATCCCTCGGCCATTGCTCTATAGCCGAAGGCATCTCACCCGACAAGATATCCGCCCCACATGCGTGCAAATCACCGTACCCTGCACAGACGTCCCATCCAACAGCCGCATTAAATGCGGCCACATGCGGCTGCCAGCGCCAACCAGTTGAGGTGACCCCTCGGCCAATGAGCGCTTGACACGTGTCCCTGTCCAGGATTTATTGCTACTATAAATAGCACCCCATTTCCTCATTTGTAACCACGCTGAAAACGGCATTCATACTGAATACACTCTCTCTCTACATTTACTTACTTGCTCTGACTTCTCTCTAAGTTATTCCCCGTAATAACCCTTCGGATATATACCCCCGGGTAGACTATCCATCATTTTGGTGCTCTCGTTGAGAGGTCGAACAATCAAGTAAGAAACCCTCCCCCTCGACCAAACACAAAACACTAGCCCTCTATCAAAATGGTGAGGACAACACGTGCCAACTCAAAGAACGTAGAAGACAAGAACCTGGCCCTCGGCGACGTCAACGCCCCCGAAGCCTCTCACAGGGCTCCCGAGGGCGGTGTCATCGCTGGGCTGGAACTGGCGGCTGTCGACCTACGCCTTCAGATCAACCAAAATGCCCCCGATGCCCGCCTCGGTATCGAGGCCAAGAAGAAAAACCGGAGCGATGACCAAGTCAGCCCTCCGGTTCTCACCATCGACGTGCAATCGGCGCTCTCTGCCTTCATCCAGACGCTCACCCAGAACCCGGGTGCCTTCGGCACCCTGGCTCCAGCTCACCCTCAGATCGGGGAAAATATCATACTTCCCCCTCTGCCACACCCCTTCGGAAATCCCACCCCTCGGGTGAGAAACGACGAAGGGGTGGTGGCCCAAGATACGTCCTCCCAGGAAGTTCAGTCCCGGGACCGCCATAATGACAACAGGGAAAGGCCCCGTACTTCCGCCCTCAACCGGCTCGGAGGAGGGCCAGACCGCCGAGGGGTCCAAGACCGCCTCGGGGGGAAAGCACTCCAAAGGCCCCAGGAAAGCGGGGGATCTGTTTCGAGGGCAGACGTGGAGCGTCCCCCTCGGGACAAAGGCAAGGCACCCCTTCATGCCGATGATGCTCGGCACCAAATCAACCAGGCCCACTCGGCTCGAGTTCGTTCGCAGGGGGCGGAGACCCTCCCGAAGGATCCCCGGGACGAGATTATTGCGGCCCTCCAACGCCGGCTTGACGAGATGGAGTCCAACAAAGCTCACGCCACCACCTCCACCCCTCATTCAGACCTCAAATACGAGGCCATGATGGCCAAAATGGAGGAGTTACAGAAGAGGGTGGCCGAGGGCTCCGGGGAACCCGTCATCCAGCTCCGGACTCGGACGCCATTTACCCCAAGGGTATTGGCGGCCCGGATCCCGGAAAAATACCGAGGGCAACACATACAGCCCTACAACGGAAAAACGGACCCCCAGGAACACTACAACAAATACCAGAACAGCATGATGATGGTAGGGGCGTCAGACGAATATTTGTGTCGTTGGTTCCTCTCCACCTTAGAGGGGCCGGCGTACGAATGGTTCAACAGGCTGCCCGAGGGCTGCATTGATTCGTGGCAAGAACTCGCCCAGCGATTCTTGACAAAATTTGCCGGGAGGCGTCGCACAAGGAAGCACTTCTCCCACCTCCTAACAATACGCCAGAAGAAGGATGAGACCCTTCGGGATTTCCTAGAGCGCTGGAGGACGGAGGCCGACAAGGTCGACGGTGCTGATGACGGGACCCTCCTGGCCCTCCTACAAACCGTCCTCCGCACCGGTAACTTTTCAAGGAGCCTCATCATTGAACCCCCCCCCCGCGACTACATAAGGGCTTTGCAGCGGGGGGACCGATATGCTGAGGCCGAGGAGGTGGAGAAGTATCACCAGCATCCGGACCAGCAGCCCCCGAGGGCTGACAACAAGCATAACCGAGGGCCGGGGGCTCCTCCAAATCACCCCAAGGCTTCGGGACCCTCTGATGACCGCCCTCGGCAAGGCCAAGCCAAGCCCGGGGGAGGTTATAAGAGCAACCCTAAGACTTGGGCCCAGCCCATTCTCCTGGACCGCCCTCGGACACCATTGACGCACCCCGTCAGCATCATCCTCGATTTTGCCGAGGAGAGGGGCCTCATTGAGCGTGATTCTCGCGCACCCCCGGAGGTACACGCTATCAACCCTCAGTTCCCCTACTGTCGCTTCCATCGGCACCAGGGGCACAGGACCGGTGACTGCCATCAGCTGAAGACGGCCATCGAGAGATTAATACAGGCGGGGCACCTGTCCCAATTTGTCCAGAGCCCTCGGCAGGAGGGACCTTCTCATCAGGGACCTCCCCGAGGGCACCATACGAAGGTAAATGCCTGGGTAAATCCGAATACCTTCCCCCTCGGCAAGAAGAGGGAAATCGGGAACTTGGAAGAAGAGGAGGAGGAGTACCCCCACTACCAGGAGAAGAAACGCCACATCCTCATGATCACCGGTGGCAATACAGGGGGCGATTCCACCAGCCAGCGAAAGAAGTGGGCTCAATCGCTTTACGTAGGGGAAGTCACTCATATGCCCCCGGTAAAGCGACTGAGGGAGGATCCCATCACCTTCACCAACGCAGATCTCCCCCCCACTTCTTCTCCTCACAGGGATGCCTTGGTGATTCGGACGGAGATAAACGACACCATCATTCACCGAGTTTACGTTGACACGGGCAGCTCCGTCAATGTAATGTACCTCAGCACCTTCAGAGAGCTGCATCTGGAGAGGGGGTCCCTTCGACCCATTAAGACCCCTCTTGTCGGCTTCACCGGCGATACTGTTGATTCCGAGGGGGTAATAACCCTCCCGGTGATCTTCGGCGACGGGCTCCATAGAGCCCAGCTCGAAGTTGAGTTCGTCGTCGTCAACATTGACTGCGCCCACAACATCATCCTCGGCCGGCCAGCCCTCGAGGACCTCGAAGCCATCATCTCCATGAGGCACCTCTGCCTCAAGTTTCCCGCCGAGGGGGGCATTGGCTACTCCCGGGGGAACCAAAAAATTGCCCGCGCCTGCTATCTTCAGGTCACTAAGAAGGTAAGCAAGACGGAATTCTGTGTTGACACCATCACCGGAGCCATCGACCAAAAGGAAAGAAGGCCGAGGGCTGAACCGGCCGAGGACGTGGAAGACTTCACGCTCGATCCGGCCCAGCCGGAGAGAGTCGTGAAGATTGGAGCCCAGCTCCCTGAAGATTTGAAGACCGGTATCACCGACGCCCTCCGCGCCTACTCCACTGTCTTTGCATGGGGGCCGGAGGACATGCCGGGAATCAGCCGAAGGGTCATCACCCACCGCCTCTCGGTGGACCCTTCGGCAAAAGCAGTGCAGCAACGAAGAAGACCCCTCTCCGCCGAGAGGAGGGAATTTGTGAAGAAGGAGGTCGCCATGCTCCTCTCTATTAAGCACATCAAGGAGGTGAAATACCCCTCATGGCTAGCGAATGTGGTCCTGGCACAGAAGCCCCCTACCTTCCGCATGTGCGTGGACTACACCGATCTCAACAAGGCGTGCCCTATGGACCCGTTCCCTCTACCAAATATTGATCAATTGGTGGATGAGACCGCGGGGTGTACCATCAAATATTCATGCACGAGGAGGACGCCGAAAAAACTGCCTTCATGACTCCCGAGGGCATCTTCTGCTACCTAGTCATGGCCTTCGGCCTAAAGAACTCAGGGGCCACCTACACTCGGATGGTGGCCCGGGTCTTTCAAGCCGTCCTAGGGCGCACCATGGAGGCCTATGTTGACGACATGATCGTCAAAAGCAAACAATCTTCCAGCCATGCTGACGACCTCCGGGAAATCTTCGCCATCATGCAAAAATTCAACCTTCGGCTAAACCCGAAGAAGTGCACCTTTGGCGTCCAAGGAGGCAAATTCTTGGGCTACATGGTGAGCCGAAGGGGTATTGAGGCCAATCCCGAGAAGATCCAAGCCATCATCAACATGGAGCCCCCACGCAACGTGAAGGAAGTTCAACGGTTGACGGGCCGCCTGGCAGCCCTCAACCGCTTTCTATCTAAATCGGCGGAGAAGTCTCTACCCTTCTTCCAGATCATGAGGAAGACGGCTGACTTTCTATGGACTCCGGAATGCCAGGGGGCTTTCGATGAACTCAAGCGGTATCTATCTTCACCCCCCGTGCTCTCAAAACCAAAGGTAGGGGAAACCCTCTATCTCTACCTGGGGGTCAGCCCGGTGGCCATCAGCTCTGTGCTCATCCGGGAGGAAGACGGCATCCAACATGCCATCTTCTACGTTAGCAAGACCCTAAGGGAGGCCGAGCTCAGGTACTCCCCTGTGGAAAAAACGGTGTTGGCCATCGTTTGGACTGTCAAGAAGTTGGGCCACTACTTTCAGGCTCACCCGGTTCAGGTCCTCACCCATCAACCCCTCGGCGCCCTCACGAGGAGCCCCACCAGCTCCTCCCGCATGGTAAAATGGGCTATCTTCTTGAGCCACTACAACATTGACATCCGCCCAAGGCCTGCCATCAAGGGCCAAGCCCTGGCGGACTTTGTGACGGAATGTACCGCAAGGGCAGCCACGGACGGGGAGCCCTCGGCTACCTCGGACGACTGGTGGACCCTCTACACTGACGGCTCCTCCGCGACCAAAGCATGCGGAGGAGGGGTAGTCCTCATTACTCCCGAGGGCTTCAGGGCCTACTATGCAGTCCGCTTCTCCTTCAAGGTCTTCAACAATGAGGCCGAATATGAGGCCCTCCTATGTGGCCTTCGGCTGGCTGCCAACATGAGGGCTCGGCAGATCCACATCAAATGCGACTCCAAGTTGGTCGTTGGCCAAATCTCCGAAGAATATGAGGCCAAGGAGGGGAGAATGAAACAGTACAAGGAAGCGGCCAAAGAGTTGCTTAAGGTATTTGAGGCACACTCTCTCACTCAAATACCGAGGGCTCAGAACTCCGAGGCCGACATATTATCTAAGCTCTCGGTCGACTCCCCCGAGCACATCTCCAAAATTGCCAAAATCGAGGAACTCAGCCTCTCAAGCATCCAAGCAAGCCCCGTTATGAACATACAACAACGTCAGGAGGATTGGATCTCAGATATCACCGCCTTCATCTCCACAGGGCAGCTACCCGAGAAAGAGGCCCGCGCTAAACTGGCAAAACTGAGGGCTCCCAGCTACACCATCGAAGATGGAAGGCTCTACAAACGATCTTACAATGGCACGCTACTTCGGTGCCTTCATCCAGATGAAGCCGAGGTCGCAATGGAGGAAGTGCACAGTGGCACTTGCTCAGCTCACCAGGGACCCTTCTCCATGTCCCGAAGGCTCATTCTCCAGGGCTACTTCTGGCCGACCATGGCCAGGGATTGTGCTGACCTTGCCCGGAGGTGCACCGCATGTCAACATTTCCAGAAAGCTCCCGGCAGGCCAGCGGTCAACTATGCCCCCATCAGCACCTCTGTCCCATTTTCTCGATGGGGGATAGACCTTGTGGGCCCTCTACCGAGGGGTACCTCCAACAACAGATACATCATTGTGGCCATCGACTATTTTACCAAGTGGGTGGAGGCTGAACCCCTCGCCAGCATCACAGAGGTGAAGTGCCGTCACTTCGTCCTCAAGAACATCCTCAAAAGGTTTGGCGTCCCCCAACAGATCATCTCCGACAATGGGACACAATTTGAGGCAGCCCCCTTCTGTGCCCTTCTGGAGGCATGGGGCATCAAACACACCTTCTCCTCCGTTGCCTACCCTCAAGGCAACGGGCAAGTAGAGAACGCCAACCGGACCTTGCTCGAGGGCCTCAAAAAGAAGCTGGAGGCCGAGGGCGGTGGCTGGGTGGAAGAACTCCACAACATCCTTTGGGCCTACCGCACCACCCCTCGGCGAGCAACAGGTGAAACACCCTTCTCCCTCTGCTACGGTTGTGAAGCCAAAGCTCCTACGGAAGTCACCCTTCCCACCCGAAGGGTAATCCAATATGACCCCGAGGTCAACGACAGCAACATGGCCCTCGACCTCCACCTCATTTCAGAACGCCGGGAGCAGGCCTTCATCCGGGCAGAAAACTACCGAAGGCAAGTTAAAAGCTACATCGACGCCAAAGTTCGCACCCGAGAATTTCAAGTGGGGGACTATGTCCTCCGGAGGAGGGAAGCCAGCCAACCAACCGGGGGAGGAAAAATGGCACCAAAATTCGAAGGCCCCTACATCATAGCGGCCATCATCAAACCCGGGACCTACAAGCTCAAACGCCCCAATGGGAAAGAAGTCCCTAGGCACTGGAATGTACACCATTTAGTTAAATTTTATCAATAATGTAAGAGCGGCCAAGCCCTCACAACTAGTGAATGTACTATCCTATGGCCCAAGGCCTCCAATTTCGAAGAATGAAGATACATCCAAGACATCAAGCCCTCATACTGACTACAGGCCCCAGGCCTCACCACGAGAAGAACCCCCTCCGGCACCAAGTGCCGAGGGCGGACACCATCAACACCTACAGTGAAAACACCACGTGTTTTCAGTCAAAACCCCTCGGTACCAAGTACCGAGGGAGGGAACTCCTATCACCAACAACAAGGAACGCCATGTGTTTCATTTCCCTTCGGCACCAAGTGCCGAGGGTACATCCCCACCTTCAAACATCAAAGAAGAAAAGATGAGGACACCAAGTGTTCCTACAGAAGACCCTTCGGCACCCAGTGCCGAGGGTACACCTCCATCATCAACATCAAAACGAAGAAAAACACCAAATGTTTCAAAGAAGACCCCTCGGCACCCAGTGTCAGGGATATGCTCTCCTATCAACTTCCAACATCTGTTGGGAAACACCAAGTGTTTCATTTAGAGACCCTTCGGTACCAAGTACCGAGGGTAGACGCCTACATCAACTACAACAAAAGAGAACACCAAGTGTTCCTACAGAAGACCCCTCGGTACCAAGTACCGAGGGCTGCACATCGAAACTAACACCAAGTGTTGTTTCTAAAAAGCCGTACCCCACGAGGACGCATATACCGAAGGCGCCACCATCGGTGCCGGCGGCACGTAGTGCCCCTTGGCCATTTGCAACTAGTGTGCAAATGAAAACCCTTCCTTGAAACGCTTTCCGCGTCACTACCCCCAGGGTATGACAGGCATGAGAAATGCCCAGGATTCGAGTTTCAAAAACGGAACGCTATCCGCGTCACTACCCCCAGGGTATGACAGGCATGAGAAATGCCCAGGATTCGACTTCCAAACCGAAACGCTCCCCGCGCCACCACCCCAAGGGTGTGGCAGGCCATAGACTATGTCTAGCGCCGAGGGGACGACTTTCAAAAATGAGGCGCTTTCCGCGCCATCCCCCAAGGGGAGGCAGGTTACGGACCACCATATCTTGTGCCCAGGAAACGTCCCTCGATCCCCTCGGAACTCGGAAGGTTAACCCGAGGGAGGAGAGCCATTGGTGTATTCTGATGGTCTCCTAATAGGCCCAGCCTTACCAAGAAACCAAGTTTCTTGATGCCTTCCCTTCACCACCAACCAAAAAAAAAGGGGGGGGGGGTGAAGGGGAGTAGACTCAGCGAGAAATCAAAGAGTACACTCCAACAGATCACAACAAGCCGAGGGCTCCCCACGGGAACACCTCCGGTAACTGAAGGCTCCTATTTCCCGAAGGATACTACTCGAACAAATAGCAGCAAGGAACGGCTAAGTCCACTGCCTGGTCACCTCCGGTCACACAAACACCGAAGGCTTCAACAATACAAAGGGACTGGACTATCCAAAGTACACTAAGACGGTACCTTCAAATATGTACCGAAGGCCCCTACCCCATTACAAGGGACACAACTGGCTGAGTCAAACTCTACAACTCTTCAGAGTGTATGCCGAGGGCACACACTCCTCATTGGCTTTCTTCACAACAACAGGATTCAACATCAATTTACGCAAAGTAATGTAGAATCAGAGGGCACCTATCACCCGAAGGCTACACAAGGAAGCAGCACTTGAAAAAATCCTAAGTCCTAAAGATTGGGCCCCCGGCCCAATCAGCATTACAGCCAAGGGAATATGGTAGCCGAAGGTCATGCAATACAACAACACTTGAAAAAATATATCCTGTCCTAGATGAGCAGCCCCCGGGCATCTGGCAAAGTGATGTGGAGTCAGAGGGCACCTATCACCCGAAGGCTCCCAAGGGAAAATCTACACTTAGAATACTTTCTAAGTCCTACATGTTTTTCCCTGGTCAACTACTCTTACATCAAGAAGGGATGCCATCACCCGAAGGCTCCCAAGGGAAAATCTACACTTAGAATACTTTCTAAGTCCTACATGTTTTTCCCCGGTCAACTACTCTTACATCAAGAAGGGATGCCATCTCCCGAAGGCTCCCAAGAGAAAATCTACACTTAGAATATTTTCTAAGTCCTACATGTTTTTCCCCGGTCAACTACTCATACGTCAAGAAGGGATGCCATCTCCCGAAGGCTCCCAAGGGAAGATCTACACTTAAAATATTTTCTAAGTCCTACATATCTTCCCCCCGGTCAACTACTCATACATCAAGAAGGGATGCCATCTCCCGAAGGCTCCCAAGGGAAAATCTACACTTAGAATATTTTCTAAGTCCTACATGTTTTTCCCCGGTCAACTACTCATACATCAAGGAGGGATGCCATCTCCCGAAGGCTCCCAAGGGAAACTCTACACTTAGAAGATTTTCTAAGTCCTACATATTTCACCCTCATCTCAAGGGACCTAATTGCCGAAGGCTGCCTATCAATCGAAGGCTACAGTACACAAGGAATCAACACTCAAAAAAAAATTTCCTAAGTCCTAAAGAATTGGTCCCCGGCCTACTCAATATTTCAGTTGAGGCTCCACAGTAGCCGAAGGCTACGTGACATACTACACTTGCAAAAATCTCTAAGTCCTGTGCATTGGGCCCCCGGTCCAACGTTCACGCATCAGGAAGGGATGCCATATCCCGAAGGCTCTCAAGGGGAAATCTGCACTTAGGAATTTTTCTAAGTCCTAGGACTTGGGTTACTACAAACGCCCGAAGGCCTCATGCTGTGCTACACTTAGAAAAAATTTTCTAAGTCCTAATTGCTGCTGAACCCTCGGTTACATATCCATCAGAGGGTGCCCAGCTACCGAAGGCTTCCGGGGCAAGCCACAATCAGAAAACATTCTAAGTCCTAAAACATACATTCAAGGGAGAAGGCATACATTCAAAACATAAGGCGCATTCAAATATGAAGAGTCCGGAGGCAGCATGCATTCATCAAAAACGGAGTGAGTGTAAAATTACAAACAGGCCGAAGCCGAAGGATAAATATTGTTCATTACAAGATATGTTCACACATTCCTAAGTACAAAATTACTCAACAATTTCGACGGCATTCCCGGAGGCGTCCTCTACTGCAGGCTTGGACACGGCATCATCACCAATCTCCTCCTCGTCGTCACTGCCCTCGGCCATCAGCAGGGAGTCTTCCAAGTCAGGCCTCGCAACACCTTCAGGGAGGGGAACCCTGGGGTCTGGCTGAAGAGGAGGAAGGCCATAGGATGCCGGATCAAAGGCCTTCGGGTCCACCCCAAAATGCCGGGACAGCCTTCGATATACGAGGGCCTGAGTAAAGTACTCACTCCCGTCATAATATTCCTTCCCCTTTCGGGCCAACCACATGGCGCCTGGGCCTTTCACCCATTCGTCCACCGAAGCTTCCACCACCGAAGCCACCCATTTTTGCCGACCTTCGGCTTTCCATCCCTCTTCGGCAAAAGTAGCAACAGCCTCCTCCCGGGCTTCGGCGACAGCTTTGATCCGGGCCTCCTCGGCATCCTCTGCGGCTTTCTTGGCAGCATCTGCCGCAGCCTTCTCCGCCTCTGCTTTACCTTCGGCCCTGGCCACCGTCTTGGAGCCCTCGAGGATGTCTTTGAAAGCCTCTTGCTCAGCTTTGCGAGCGTCCTCGGCCTCCTTGAGCTGCCTTCGGGCCTCGGCCAGTGCTTCAGCGGCCTTCTTCTTCTCCGAGTCATGATGTTCTATCCTCTGGACCAGCTCGCCAAGGCCAAGGCTCGCCTGAAAGCAGACATGAATTACCGGAGGGTTAGCCACTACTCATGTAAAGAATGAAGTTATCTACAAAAGAGGGGGAAGGAAACTTACCGTAATCGAGGCCATCAGAACCTTGGAGCAGAGGACATCGTCAGCCTGACGGGAGAGCACGGACTTATCGGTCGGAGGGGTGGCACCCCTCAAAAACTCCTTCGGGTTCAGGGTCCCGTGCATGATAGCAGTCCCCTTCGTAATGGAAAATTGGACTTTGTCCAGGGGCCATGTCAGATCAGTCGCCTGACCCGAAGGCTTGGGAGGAGAAGATTCTTCTATGACCACAACGGGGGCTTCCTTCGACTCCGGGGCCCCCTTCTTCTTCTTCTTCCCCTCCGGTTGTGCCGGGTCCTTCCCATGCCTTTTTCTCTTCAGCTCCAGACCGGGGGAGCCCCCGACGGCGGCCTCCGATACGGGCCCCGCCTCCTTGGCCTCTTCGACCGCTCCCGCCTTGGGGAAGATCTCATCGACCGCCCTCTGCTGTGCGGGGGCCTCCTTCTTCTGCTCCTCTCGAGCAAGTTGCCGCTTCAGCTTGACCAGGTTCCGAGCGTCCATGTCTGGTCCTGAAACACAAGAAGGCACACAGGGGTTAGTTCACTATTACAGCAAAGCAAAAAATATGAAGGGGGGAGAAAATTTTCTAAGCATGAGAAATAAAGCCTTCGGCATTACAACAACCTTCAGCACTCTCATATACGCGGTCAATCAGGGGGTAGCCTTCCTCCCTCTCCCCCATCAGCCGGTACCGACGGAAGCCAAGCTTGTACAACTCACTGGAGAGCGTTGCACCTTTGATGGACACATGTTTATCAGAACCCTCCGACTTCTTGGACAACACCCGCCCATTCTTTTCGAGGGCATACCCTTCTGCCTTCGGGTGCCGCCGAAACCTGTCACCAAGCGGAGCGAGAAGGGGTTCTCGGCCAACCGGATATAGCAAAACTTGTCTTTCCAGCCCTTGTGAGACGAAGGCGCCTCATCAAAGATCCTGAACTTCGGGAGTTGCTGCAGATTACCATAGCCCCCGGCGTTCGAATGCCCCCCCGGCATAAGTTGAATGACAGGAAGAATTGCTCCAGAGTAGGGGGGACCCTTCGGCTTAGGCACAGTGACAGGAACCCTGCCAGATATGAGTGACTGTTCGGGGTCAACTGGCAGGGGGCTAGCTTTACAAAACGGAGGTACTCCAACACAAAAGGATGAAGGGGGAACCTGAGACCCAGCTCCACCGAAAGCAGATGCACGGCAAAGCAGCCGTCGGGGGCACGAAGGAGCACGTCATCCGGCTTTGGCTCTACCACTTGCGCCGAAGGCCCTACCAAAAATTGCACCGCCATCATCTCCCCTCGGGTAGCTTTATTCTTGACCTCCAAGGCGGCCGTATTCAGGAAAGAATAGCCCTCGGGGAGTCCCAGTGGCTGGCCAGCGTCGACGGCAGCTTGCTTCTTCTTCGAAGCCACCCTCGCCTTCTTTCTCTTCTGTCCTGGGGCCACACTGAGGGGTACAGCGTCTATAGGCCGGGAGCTCCCAGCTTCAGTACCACACCGAGGGGGAGGGATAGCTACAGTTACCTTCAGGCCCTCCTTCTGGGCCTCGTCCTCGGCCACTTGACAGGCGATGGCAAGCTCCTCATCCGCGTTCACCTGCTCGAAGTCTTCGGCCTCGAGCTCAAGTTGAAGGTCACTCTGTACCGCCTCGGCTACGGCCCTATCATCAATGGCCGAGAGCTGCTCGCTCGAGGATTCCACATCAGACGGTACTTCAACGTTCACTGAAGCCTCCCCGGAGATGTCTTGGGAATCACTAGCTGACGACATCTTTCTAAAAGGCGAGGGGTCGGGAAACTCGTACGAAGGGGGGGTTCCTGAAGGGTCCTAAAGACTAACCCTAAGGCCAAAAGAAATACTCAAATGGAGCTAAGGGCGGAAGGAGAACTGACCTCTGAAAGCTGAGTTTTTGACCGAAAGCTTGAGTTTCTCTCTCTAGAATTTTTTGCAGAGCTTCGCTACAGATGTGGATGCGTAAAGGAGGAATGGCCCTGGCTTGGGGTATTTATAGGCTCCCAGATCCGGGCTTGGGCCGAGATCCGGGCTCCCGGCAGCCAAAGCCATCATTACGCACCGTCGTTTCACCCAACCGGTGACGCCGCCCACGAACAGCCAGCCATCACACGCCACGTGTGCCACCCCCCCAACGGTTATATCCTGTCGTTACATATTCCAACGGCTATATCCTGTCGTTACATATTCCAACGGCTATATTTCCAACGGCTATATTCTGGAAGCCCCCGGGTTTTCTACTTCACTCCACTTCATCAAGGATAGCCTTCGGGTACACTCACTCAGAAGTGCCCCCGGGGTGTGCCACACACAGCACTTAACAGGCGCCTTCGGGATCACTCCTTCAGAAACCCAAGGCTTCATATCAGGGCACCCCCTCGGGAATTCCCCCTCAGCACTGCAACCCCGGGTAGCCCCCGGGGAGTTGCCTTCATTGACGGATAACCCGTCGCGCACAGATAATGGGAGCCCTCGGGTATCTTCATCACCAACTAATCAACAAACAGTGGACCCCCCGGTAACAACTCCGCTGCCGCCCTCATCCAGCAGGCCCTCGATCCCCGGATTGAGGGGCTCCCCTTCGGCATCCCCAGGATATCAACGGCAAGCCTTCGGCTGATCAATACATGAGCACTCAGAAAAAGAAGAGCCTTCGGCATTACCGTTATCCTCCATTTTTGACCAAGGTTTGACATTTTCGATTCATCATTGGGGGAACTCGTTGCACTCTTTTTCCCCCCAGGGTTTTTCCTAATGAGGTTTTTAACGAGGCATCCCCCCAAAATGAAACGAAAAACGTCAGCCTTCGGCCCACAACAGCAACACAACTACTCTACTCCTTTTCACCACTTTACAAGTGCCTCAAGGAGTGGGGGACTGGAGGACCCCCTCGGGAAAATCATTAGATTACAAAATTAGTGAAATTCCAACAAACGACAAGGCAAGCCCTCAAGTCCCGACATGTGGGTAACTGAGGGACTGCCTTCGGCAGGGACATAAGAGCAACAACTCCTCACCAACTTCAGAGATCACGATGGGACAACATCAAAGGGCAAGCACAAGTTACTCCTTTTCCCTCAAGTACCTTTCGGCAAAAGGAGTGAGGGACTCCTGATGGAGTATATGGCCCGGGAACCCCCGGCCCACAGACTCCTACTACTCCAGCGAAGGCCCAACAGGCCCAGAAGGCTCAACAGGCCCAGATCACAGCGCCCAGAGTACCAAGCAGCCCGCATTACGCGCCAGGGGTGCCTTCGGCCCCCTGGCCGAAGGCTCTAAACTCTCACAGGATGGGCTTCGCAAGCAAATTAAGAAACTGGGAGAAAACGGCGAAAACAGTAGCCCTCGGCACCAGAGTGCCATCGGTTGGAGGATCCCTCGGCCATTGCTCTATAGCCGAAGGCATCTCACCCGACAAGATATCCGCCCCACATGCGTGCAAATCACCGTACCCTGCACAGACGTCCCATCCAACAGCCGCATTAAATGCGGCCACATGCGGCTGCCAGCGCCAACCAGTTGAGGTGACCCCTCGGCCAATGAGCGCTTGACACGTGTCCCTGTCCGGCATTTATTGCTACTATAAATAGCACCCCATTTCCTCATTTGTAACCACGCTGAAAACGGCATTCATACTGAATACACTCTCTCTCTACATTTACTTACTTGCTCTGACTTCTCTCTAAGTTATTCCCCGTAATAACCCTTCGGATATATACCCCCGGGTAGACTATCCATCACATGATGTGTATCTAACATTCCCCCCTCAAAATTAGGGTGATTGGTTTGACAACTCAATCACACTAAGTTTTGTTTTCAAATCAAGAAATCTGGAACTGGAGAGTGACTTGGTCAGTATGTCTACAATCTGATGAAGAGAGGGAATATGATAAACTTGAAGTTGCTTGAGCAGAACTTTTTCTCTGACAAAGAAAAGATCAATTTCCATGTGCTTGATCCTGGAATGCAAAACAGGATTGTGAGCCAGTTGAACAGCACTGAGGTTATCACAGTATACTCTGGGAGTAGAAAAGGGGACTTGAAGTTCTTTTAATAGAAATTGAATCCATAAGAGTTCTGCAGTGGTGTACTGGTGTCTGCCAGACTCCTATACTCTGCTTCTGTTGAAGATCTTGCAACCCTAAGTTGTTTTCTTGACCACCAGGAAATAATGTTGGTTCCAAGAAGTATGCATGAGCCAGATGTAGACTTTCTGTCATTGGGATCAGATGCCCAGTCAGCATCACAGTAGGTTGATATTGGTAGAGGTATAGAAGACAAGGAAATAGGTCTGGTAACAATTCCATGATTTACACTTCCAGAAAGATATCTGAGAATATGTTTCACTGCATTCCAGTGCTCCTGCAGTGGTTCTGCCGTGAATTGGCACACTTTGTTGACAGCATAACAGATATCTGGCCTAGTCAAAGTTGCATACTGTAACATTCCAACAATGGATCTATACTGGGAAGGATTTGAGTAGTAATCACTGCCTTGTTTCTGCAGTTTGCAAGTGCTCACCATAGGTGTCATAACTCCCTTAGATTCAAGCATGCCATCTTGATTTAGAACATCTCTGATGTACTTAGCCTGTGATAGGTGAAGACTGCCATCTGGGAGCTTGTGTGCCTCTATTCCAAGAAAGAAATCAAGCTCTCCCAAGTGTTTTAGAGAAAATGAGGAATGGAGTTTGTGAATGAGTTAAGTTATGGTTGCTGAATTGTTCCCAGTGACCAAGATATCATCAACATAGATAAGAATGTAAATTTGGACTGTAGAGGATAGATAGATGAGTAGGGAAGGATCAGATTTGCTTTGTTTAAAACCAGCAGCATAAAGAACTGAGGTTAGTTTTTGAAACCAAGCTCTAGGAGCTTGCTTTAAGCCATATAGTGATTTGTGAAGTTTACAAACCAGAGATGTGTCTTGAACTTCAAAACCTGGAGGCTGAACCATGTACACTTCCTCATCTAGTTCACCATTCAAGAAAGCATTGTTAACATCTAACTGCTGGATGGACCAATTGTGTGAAATAGCAATGGTAAGCAAGATTCTGATAGTGATAGGCTTCACAACTCGAGAAAATGTTTCCCCAAAATCAAAACCAGACTTTTGATGAAAGCCTTCAGCCACCAATCTGGCTTTGAACTTGTTTAGAGAACCATCACGGTTTTCTTTGACTCTGTAAATCCACTTGCATCCAATAGCATGCTTATCTGGAGGAAGAGAAACAAGAGTCCATGTTTTATTAGCAATCAAAGCATTATATTCAATCTTCATGGCTTCAAACCACTGTGGAGAAGAGAGAGCTTGTTTAACTGATTTAGGCTCAATATGAGCCAACAGTAAGGTAGGATGAAGTCTTGGTTTTACTATGCCTGACTTTGCCCTTGTCCTCATGGGATGATTATTGATGATAGGAACTGAAGGAGGTGGAGTAGTTTGGTGAAAAGAATAAGATGAAGAAGAATGAGGGCTAGGTGAGGAGTGTGATTCATGAGATGTGTTGGGAGGATGTTCATGAGATGAGGATTGTGATTCATGAGAGGAAGATTGACTTTGAGTATTATTAGAGAGAGATGGATGGTGTTCATGAGATGTGTTTGAAGGGTGGTTTTGAGAAGATACAGAGTCAGCACTTGAGGATTCAGATTCAGGGGTGCTGGGAGGGTGGATGAAGGTCTGAACACTAATAGGTACAGAAGGATGATCCAGATGGAGGTTAGAAGAAGAGGCAGATGAAGTAGGTTTGAACAAAGTAGGATAAGGAAATTTGGTTTCTTGAAAAATAACATCTCTGGAGATGTAAATTTTCCCTGAGGATGATAAGCATTTATAGCCTTTGTGACTTGGTGAATAGCCCACGAAAACACACTCTTCAGTGTGAAAGTCCAGTTTGTGTTTATGATAGGGTCTGGTGAAAGGGTAGCAGACACATCCAAAAACCTTGAGAAAGGTATAATCTGGAACAGATTTATGCAGTTTGAAGTATGGACTGGAATTAGAGATTGACTTGGATGGTGTTCTATTTATCAGATGAACAGATGTAGCAAAAGCTGCATCCCAGAATTTAAGAGGCAAGGAGGAGTGGGACAGAAGAGAAATGCCCTTTTCAACAATGGTACAATGTTTTCTTTCTACAACACCATTTTGATGGTGTGTATGAGGACAAATAACTCTGTGTATAATGCCTTTTTCAGTGAGAAGTTTAGTGAAAGACCTAAATTCACCACCCCAGTCAGATTGAATGGACTTTATTGAGGTAGAAAACTGGTTCAGAACATATTGAGAAAGGTTATTAAAGGCTGTAAGAGCATCTGATTTTCGTTTGAGAAAATAGATCCAAGTGTATTTAGTATATGCATCAATGAATGCTATGTAGTAGTAGTATCCATCAAAGGAGGAAATGGGGGCTGGTCCTCATAGGTCTGTAAACACTAACTCAAAAGGATGGTTATATTCAGTGGTGGAAGAATAGGAAGGTAACTTATGTGCCTTACCCATGTAACAAGCAGAACAAAAGTCAATCTCTTTTTTATTGATGTTTGAAATATTACATTGCTGAAGAACAAGTTTCAGAGCCTCAAAGTGAGGATGACCAAGCCTAAGGTGCCAAAGATTACAAGTTGAAATAGGACTACAGGATTTGGCATTATTACAAGTAGATAACAAAACATTAGACTTGGAACAGTATGAAGAGAACATAGAAGATTGGTTAGTAGATGTAGGACTTTGATGTGAACCAACAGCAGGAAAGGATTTGAATCTATAGAGACCATCTTCTCCCAGAATTCCACGCAAGAGAATTTGCTTAGAACCCTGAGATTTCACAAAGCAATCATAAGGATAAAATTCAAAATAGACATTGTTATCCTTAGCAAACTGACTAACACTGATCAGATTTTTGGTTATTGCAGGCACATGTAGAATATTTCTGAGAGAAAGAGAAATAGAGGACTGATAAGGGGAAGGAAAGGAAGTAAAACCAATAGACTTGATGTCCAAACCTTGATCATTGCCCATAAAGAGTTTATCAGTTGTAGTAATAGGCTCACTATGCTGCAGGTTAAGGGGATCTGCAGTGACATGGTGAGTGGCTCTTGAGTCAGGAAACCAAGTTTGTGGATGAGGCCCAAGAATAGAAGTGTTGGCAGTAGGTTGATGTTGTTGATGAGTAGCAGTGGGTTGATATTGGTGTTGTGTAGGAGATGGTGAAGTATGGTAAGATGATATCTGATCCCAGATGAATTGTGGTTGAGGAAGCTGTGACTGAGGATAGTTAGATCTTTGTGGAAAGGTATTAGGATTGGGAAAAGTAGAATGTTGGCTATAGGAATTTGAGGGAGTGGAATTTGAAGCAGTGTAGGCTGGACTGTAGCGGTGATAGCATATCAATGCATGGTGGCATGGTTTTCCACAAACTTGACATGTGACTGAATAGCGACCTCCAAATCTTCCTCCTCTACCTCGGTTGAAACCTCCACGACCTCTTCCTCGATAAGAGTTAGGGTTGTCATTGTTGTTAAGCTGAGCAAGTTGAATCGAAGCATTGTCTGGAGTATTTTCACTGGCAGATTGATTAGTTGTGGACGTAACCTCCAGACGAGCTACATTAGCAGACAATAGATTCGTCTGAGACGATTCACGAAGTTTCTGCAATCGCACCTCTTTGGCAGACAAAAGAGATTCGACTTCCGACAAAGTAGGAGGGTCGAGAATGCTACGAGAGGAAATAGATGACACTAGGGATTCATATTCCTCCGGTAAACCTTCTAAAATCACATTAATGTGTTCCTTAATGGTTATCGGTTCGCCAATAGAAGGGAAATTATCAGCGATGGTTTGGATCTGTAGAAGGTACTCAGAAATAGTACGTTCACCTTTCG
The DNA here is from genome assembly GCA_945859875.1 of Cuscuta europaea. Classification (NCBI taxonomy): domain Eukaryota; kingdom Viridiplantae; phylum Streptophyta; class Magnoliopsida; order Solanales; family Convolvulaceae; genus Cuscuta; species Cuscuta europaea. The sequence continues at coordinate 2,308,110 of CAMAPE010000041.1, forward strand.
CAGTAGTATACAGTTCCGATTTCAACTGTCTGGCCTTCGCAACAATACTTGCTCTGAAGAACGTGTTGATCTCATTCCAGAGCTCATATGAATGTCTGCAATGGATCACTCGTGCATGAAGCGATTCTGACAAGGATGCGAGCAACCACGAGAAGAGCATTTGGTCTTGTTGTTCCCAGGTAAGATACAATTCATTCACGTTTCCAGCTTCTTCATCAGCACCGGAGACAAATTGCTTCGGAATTTCTGGTTTGATGATGAACCGAAAGAGTTTGTGTGCACGAACGATTGATTCAACATGATGCTTCCAAAAAATGAAATTATTAGCATCAAGCTTGATCGGAAGTTGATGTGCGAAAGTAACGATGGAAGAAGAATTTGTGGAGGTAACAGAATCTGAGTTAGATGACACCATTATTGGATCGATCTAGAGCATGAGCTCTGATACCAAAATAGAAGAGGAAGAAGATAAGAGATAATACTATTTCACATTGATCTCAACAATGAACTGAGTACAAGTATTTATACAATTGGTTATAAATCTAATTAACTTCATAACAACCGGGCCCCCAACTAGTATACTGTTTTAAGATGATTCTTCTAGTCTATTACATGATGTGTATCTAACACATATTTATACACACAAGTTATATTTGACCTGTCTGAACGCGAGCTACATATTTTTACACGTAAAGTTACATATTTTTACACGTAGAGTTACATATTTATACACACGAGTTGCATTTAACCTGACTGGACGTGAGTTACATATTTCTATACATAAAATTACATATTTTACATAGGTTAATATAATAGTTCGATAATATGTTAAAATTACATAGGCAATATTGGTCTCATTTGAAAGATCATGAAAAATAAAAAATGTTGATATAAATTTTATAAAAATCGGATCAAAAATAAAAAAGTTATTACCATTTTTTTAAAAAAGAGAAAAAATAATACCCGATGGGTGCATGGTGCTCACCATGCACCGATTGCAAGGTATACACACTCGTAAATTTCTGCCAAGTTTGGCATTACTAGGCTTTAAACATGGCATTTTTTTCCAAACTTGGCAGATTACTCATATTCAAGGAATAAAAAACATGATAGTCCTATTTTGAAATTTCATAGCATTTTTACTCCTATTTAGGGCAATTTCTATTCTTTATTCGAGCATATATGAGGTTGATAAAATCAATGATTTCAAGCCGAGTCATAGTTACAACTCATAATCAAAATAATCAACTTAGACTAATATATTTGAAAATTAAATGATGACCGAAATTATCAGTTACTATCCCAAGTCACATAAACTTATATACTTCGTATAAACATAAGGAATTAGGACTATCACACATGACAAAGACATATTATCTAGGTTGGGTTATATATTTTTTAAACACTAATGAGGGAAAAAATCATCAAGAATGTTTTTCTCTTGTAATGAACATTTTTACCATATCTTCCCTAATGACACTCCACAAACAAGCCAGGTATCAAAGTAAAGCTTTAACAACAAATACACTGCCAATGTGATCATAAAGCAGAGTTTGACATAACTTCATAATACTCATTAGACTCCATATCAGCAGAGATTGTAACATATATCAGTTAACCCTTGGTTAAAACCTTGCAACAGATACATATATCTGTAGCATAGTCTATATTTGTTTAAAAACAAACGGAGCGTAAATGTCCAAATAGTGAGTCTAATACGAAGAGGTTGCTCAAAAGTTAAAACATTCATAATAGGGTTTGCATGAAATCTAAATGACATTCTTCTTTTCTCCTTAAAACATGTAACAAGCGTGGTATGGCCACTTTCAGGTTCACCCAATTCTTCAATTCACCACAATCTCAATTCTCACATGACCTATTCTTTACAATGAATAACAAATAATCACATTTGACATAAGATACAGCCTATCCAACACAACATCTTCAACCGCCCTGCCCCTCCCCAAAATGATATAAAATAAAAAGGCTATTATTCCAGTGGTAATTCACTACTGAATACCTGGATTGCACACAACACCTTCAGTCCTCTGTAAAACAGCTCTCAATGTAGTCCGTCCAACACGACTTATCCCGGTAGGTCTGTCTAAACCTCTGTGTGCGTGGCTATGCCTTTAGAAGGTGGCATTATCACAAAATAACCATGATTTCATTAATATAGTAATACTCTGTAACAATTAACTGGATGAAACAATCTCCTTCCCATGATCTTCATCCTCGCAAATATGTCTCTTCAACCTTCTTAACCATATTGCATAGTCTAACGGGTACGGGGTCCCACACAGACTATCAACGTAATCCGCAAACGCTTTCAAAACAGCAGATATATCCCCCAGCCTCTGCTGTATCTGCCTCTTTGACCAGACCGTTTCCCTCCATTGCAATGCCCCCTCAACCGAATCCAACTCCGGCATATCTCCGCTGCCGGAAGCAGAGAAATAGAGCATGTACACAAGGCTCTCAGCATCTGAAGCTGAGCACAGTTTTCCCTCCTGAAGGGCATAAGTGGAAGAGAAGTGTAGGTTCATTGTGGGACGGTCCCTCTCTTCGAGAATCGCGTGTCCCCATCCAATAAGGACAAAGTGGGGATTCCTCATGCCTGAGGTCACGTAGATGACGTTCTCTGGCCGGATATCTCCGTGCCGGATTCCAGCAGACAGGGCCGACGAGAGGGCGGTGAGACAGTCGTGGCAACACCTGATCGCCTCGTCAATCCCAAACTGCCCGCCTCTGACCATATCTGCGACAGTTTTTCCGACCGGACTCGTTATGAGAACATGGGTCCCACACCAAACGTATTCGCAGTTACTAGGTCTCCGGCACTTTCCGGGATGAACTATCCGGCCAGATGCACTCAGCTGAGGCAGATATTTGCAGGACAGTCCCTTTTGTTTCATAACAGACAGCACTTTAGTCTGCCTTTGGACTTGATACCACAGTTTCATATCTTCCCATGCCGGTTCCAGATGAGAAGGATGGGACCCAACGTAAAGAAACAAAGATTTCAACGGACAATCGACAGGAGAAGCAATATAATACATCATATCCCCGTCACTCAACATATCGTTGATCCGGTATCCTTTCTGTAAGTTTGTATCCTCTATCAACATGACAGAACCTACTTCCAGCATCATTACTGGCTTATTATTGTTTTTACTATTTAGCTCCAACCTTACGGGTTCTTCTTCTTCTACTTCTACAATTTCAGGCGAAGCAGTATGTTGCTGGAGCCGGAGTATACCGTTTCTGTCCACACTGTTATTATTGCTGCCTAAGTGCCTCTCGATCTGTCTCGATTGAAGGCGAGAGCTATGGTCAGCCGCTAAATCTTCAACAGAGTTCTTTGGCGTTCCAGCATATTGTGTGATCGCATGGAATGTGGCAAAGAGTGACTGTAAAGCACCAATGTCCCCCCAGTTGGCATTTCCAAGCTTGTTCCATATCCTATCAATAGGTGAAATTGAAACCATAGCGTGGTTTTTGACCCACTCAGTGGCACATCTGTAAACGTCATTCACGCCCATTTCCAGCTTTCTCATGTCACCTTCAATTCTCATCACCCCGCCATATTGAGAATCGACCAGGAGGACAAAAACGGAACTTAGGCTGAGGGGAATGTTGGATTTACTTACGTTTCTTGAAACTAATACGCGTATGGCAAAAAACAATGCTTCACTGATAATGGAGAGAGAAGGCTTATTATCTGACGTGGCAAGGCCACCCATATCGGGTCGGAGAATTGCTAATTCAAGAATATCATCCCACTTCCCCAGTGGGTGCCTAGGGTTCTTCAGAACTATTGCCGCAGCACAAAGACCATTGAGCTTGTTTTTAGAAATTGCCTTCTCAGCTTGATAGAATCTGAAATTTGTGTTGTGAACACAAGAAACATAGAAAGGAAAGGGCTCATCATGACCCCAGAATGCCTCCCATAAGCCCTTCACACTCGCATGGAGAAAGTCCTCTAAAGCAAGGTAAGCAGTGGCTTCAACAGCATTAGATGTTGAGGCATACACAGCACTGGGCATCCGAACCAGTTGCTGAAAGGGGATTCCTTCCAATGCGTAATCAAACTGTTGAAGATCTATCAACTCAAATGGCGTGTCAAAAGGCTGTGCTGCAGTTTCTGTAATTTCCTTAAACCATGGGGTTAGGTTTGTTGTGAGTACTTCACTGTCAGAAAATCTACGGAGAAACTCTTTGCTTTCTTGAACCCTACCACCTGATGAAGACACGGTGGATAATTTTGCCACAGATTCCCATGACTCTCGATCAGGGGACCCGCCTGTAACATTTAGTCAAAATGTCTTAAAAACAGCATCAACAAGCTTGCAAGAATTTTGAGATTACAAATAGCTAATACCCGCTTTAGCCCCTCGTACATTATTATTCAATTTGCTCCTCAATTTCTTGGACTCAGTCCTTGACAATTCAATTTGGAAATAATTTAATTCCCATAGATTTTTTGCTCTAAGAGAGTAGGGTATTTTTGTCCTCATCAGAGCAAATGCCCTTATTAATTAGAGCAAGATAGATCAAAGGGCTGAATAAGATACAAATTGCATAGTCAAGGACCACAAATTGAGTAATAGTATATATCCTATGGGCCAAATCCATTTTAAGAGATATGGTGGCATACAACCTCAACAAAAACCATTTTATTGCATCAGAATGGTAAGTGAGAAGACAACTAACACAGTAACACCATAAAAGAGATCAACCATTACATGCTGTCACAATACTTGACACTTCCCTTCACCTCTACAACATTTTACACTTCACAGTTCAAACATTACACTCACACCTGGAAGGGAAAATAAAGTTATACAACACCAATGCTTGTTGACACTAGCTACGATATAGAAATATAAAATAGTTACAATTGCAATAATGAGTTGGGAATATTTGAGTTGCACCCACTATTATTTACCATTGAAATTTGTACCCCATTTTTAAATCATTTGAGTTTGCACCTCCACACCCCAAAAGTGGGCTATTTATCTTAGACATTGCACCCCATGATTAGATTTAAATCATTTAATATTTGAGTTTGCACCTCATTTTTGGGAATTGGGACATTGGGGTGTGAAATCCAATGATTTTAAAATGAAATGCAAAGTCCACCCGGAGTGCAAACTCAAACTTTTGTCATTCAATAAAATTTACGAAATGGGCTTTTTCCCTGAATTTATAGAAACTAGCACCCATGTTGCATCAAGATCTGAATCAGAAGATTTTATAATTTTGTAAATTTGAGAAAAAATTAAATTTTGTTTGAAAAATCAAATCATTTTCCCACCTTAGGGTTGTCAAGAATTAAAAGTATAACAAGGTGGAAAACTTAAAGAAGAACAAAAAACAGTTCCTTCACTTCCTTGTTTACTCTCAAAGCAAATCAAAATATCAAATTCATATCAAACAAATGAAACAATTGTATAATATATTCAAAAACATACTCTTTTATTATCACATTAGTGCAAATTAGTATGAGGGCATCATAATATCTTTCTCGAAAAAAATGGTTTTATTTTGCTAAAGCTGCAGAAGATGTTTTAGGGAACATAAATAGTCAATAAGTACAAGCATTGATTTGAGCAAAAATGTAATTTCATTACATAAAAAACAATAATAAAAATAAATATACTAAATAAGCCTCCAAACCAAGGCTTCCCATCTTCATATCCCCTCTGTAGTACTTAAGCTCAGATTTCTTATAAACCAAAGGAAGTTATATTCACTTTCTCATTATTCGAGAACAGAGTACTTCATACAAAAATAATGAGCCTTCAAGTGGGGATCAGAGCAAGGCACATAGCACTGGCCAACCCAGCAATCAAACATAACATTTATAGACATGTTGATCCGGTAACACTTTTTGGTATCAAATGACCGCACATTTGGGATCAATAGCCATACTTGAGTAAAACCTGTAGTCAAACCGACCACTAGATTTTAGGGTTTTGCAGAAGAAAAAGATGGCATAGTGCAATGTTTACCTTCCATTATTCACTAACGAAATATCTGGAAATCCGTTCAAATCTTCAGCCTCAAAGAAAGCATCGCTCCTCAACCACGAGTCACCCCCGAGCGCGCCGCCGCCGTGCAATCTTTGTTTTACTGTTTACTCTTTGTCCCGTTTCTCTCTCAACAGCACTCTTCTGCGGTGGTTATGTCTGCCCGGACAGTATTTTATTACTGGGTGCTTTTTTGCTGTTGTTTTTCCTTTTCCTTTTCTATTTACACAGGAATTTATAGACTGCTTCTATTAAGAACTTCCTCCCCAATTCATTAATTTTGTGCCATTAACTTCACTTCATTTTTTGACAAAACAAAACTCCACTTCATTTTATTTGCAAAAAAACAACTTCACTTCATTTTAATTTATCACCAAAAAACTTCACTTAATTTATGAAAGATCAATTTTTAACCATATCAATTATAAAATTTTTTTTATAAAATTTGTATTAGTTTTTTGTCTTGCCAAAGTAATCTCTAACTTAGTTAACTTGGGATATCTAAAAATTGTCCATATATTTAATTTAATTTACCTTTTCCTTTGACTTCTGCTCTTCTACTCTGATTATTAAAGCATTTACATTGATGATCTGTAAGAAGATGAATTTTTGTGCTTCTCAATTATAAGTCATTGTCACATAAATATATTTTTAATAATCTAAAAGCTCTTATATTATTCTTAAGGATGTTTTCACTTGGACCATTTTCAGTCTCAAACCAGACCAGATCAGACTTGACTAGTTATAAAATACAACATTTACCAGAACAGATCGGACCAATTTATACCAGACAAGATCAGACTAGAAAATTTTAGTCGAAGTAAAAACATCCTAACTATCGTCTTCAAATAAACTCATCGGAAGATGATATATTATTATATGGTGTATTATTCTTAGATAGCGTCTAAAAGGAGTTATTCTTAAATATTACCAATAAAAATGTCATTAGTAAAGATGCGACTTAACAACTATTAATGACTATATTTGTGATCAAAGATTACATCACAGTAACTTACACTTAGTTACTACGGTGTAAATTTTAAACACAATTTACGAATAGTAGTGTTTGTGGAATTTTTTCAAAAAGAACCTCCATCTTCAGATTAACTAATTTTTATTAGTCCTATCTTAAAGTAATCTGTAATCATGTTTTAATCTACATCACCCAACCATGACCAAATTTATCTTCTAAAAATTTTATGAATGAGGATGTTTTTAGAATGTTGATTGATACAATATTATTAAGTATGTTGTACTCCGGTATCAGGGGCGGATGTATGCTAGGTCAGGGGTGGGCTTCAGCCCAGCCCAAAATTTTTTTTTAATAGTATTGGTACATTTTCAAATCTCAGTCCAGCCTAAATTATTTGTCAGCCCACCCCATAAATAATTTGTGAATCAGTGAAGTTATGAACTTCTGCCGTGAATTTGTAAACTGTGACTAACCGATTGTGTATTAAACTATTAATGTATTAATTATTATTATTTTTAGCATTTTAGAGTTTTAGGGCTAGAGAATCATACAATCGTTTTGATTATTAATTGAATTTTTCAGTACATAATTAAATAGTTTTATTTTTTATATATAAGTATTTTAATATATACCAATATTGAAAATGTTTTTTAGAATGAATAATGAACATGTTGCCAAGAAGGGAAAGAAGTTGATTTCATCATTCTTTTCGAAAGTGAATCGTCAAACTGGTGAAGGGAGTTCTGAACCTATACCTACAACAGTGCAAGATCTAGTCAATGAGGATCATCCACATGATGTAGTCCATTAAATCCAAACTATCTCAAATTTGGATTTCAATGCTCGATAGACATGCTCGAATGTAGAAGTTTAGACTATTCTCGTTAATAGATTCATGTTCAAATTATTCAATAAGTATTCAAATTTTTATTAATCATTAATAAATTTATTAAAATTGCACTAAAACGTTTAAATTTTATGATATGTACAATTGTATAATTTATATGTGAATGATAGGCTCGTGTTCGGATCGAAACATCACTATGTTCGATCTCGGCTTGAATAATTATTCAAACTCAAAACCTACTCCGTGTTCGAGTTCGAAACTTGTTAAACTCAATTCATTAAATTAGATTCGAAATCAAGCTCGAACTCGAGTATATAATTCAAAAAAATCTTTGTTCGATAACAACTCTGGGCTAAATTTGGTATGTATAGTAAAAAAATTACTTCTGCTTAGCCCACCCCATCTCTCGATCCTGGATCCGCCCCTGTCCGGTATGTTATAAAATGTATTAATAAGATCTATTTTATTAATCAATAAAATATTATTGAAAAATATCATAAGATCTATTTTATCCTTATTTTGAAACTAAGTGGTAAATAAGTCTGAAATGTCAATTTTTAAAAGGGGAAACTAAATATAAAATAAAACAACCGAGGTTTTTTCTAGCGAAAATATTACTAATAAAAAAGTTATGACAAAAAATGATTATAAGTTATTATGCTTAAGTTTTATAGTCACTATAATGTCATATTTAAATACAATTGTAGTCACTTAAGTTACCGATGTCACTTTTTTGTCCACTAATTAAATTTTGGTTATATATTTAGAATTATTTTTTATAAATAAGTGAAATAAATATCTGTAAATGAACTAATACGAGCATGATCTACAGATTGAGCACTAATAATAATTAGAGAAGTGAATAATAAGTAAGAAGTAAATTAAGTACGTAGCAATAGTTTGATTAAAAAAAGTGATTATTGACATTAATGTTTCTCTAAATTCAAATGAACGTTATCCATAAAGAAGGAAGACTACAATGGAGTTTGCTTAATATTTTTCTTCATCAGCACTAAAAGGTGGGGAATAAAGGCATGGTCAGAAGAAACAATAATTACACCTAGCGGGCATGGTTACATTTTGTCTTGCGATAATTTATAGTGGCCACACGGTGAATTTTGACTATTGATTTAGATTTTAAATCATAAATATTTTATTTTAGGTAAAACACTAATGACCTGTTTGGATCGAGTGTTAGGGAGTGTTAGTAATGGAAGTTTTAGTAAGTGTTAGTAAGGGCCCAGAAGTAGGGATGGATCCGAGCCGATCCGGTTCCGGGCCAGTCTGGTTCCAGTTCCGGGCCGAGCTCAGGTGGACTTTTTTTTTCAAATTATTGGGCCCGGAACCAGCCCGGTTTAATACCGGGTCCGGGCCGGGCCCGGGTCAAGGTAATTTTTTTTGCTTTCTAATTAACCCCCGACCCCCCACCACCCAAAACCCCCCAAAACACCCAGCCCTAACCAAGAAAAAAAAATTGAAAAACCAAAAAAATAAATAAAAAAAAACCAAGCCTGACCCGAAACGCCCGGACCAGTTCAACAAATATAGGGCCCGAGCCCGGCCCACCCAACCCTCCCCAACCGGGTAAAAGCCCAGACCCGGTTAGCACCAACCGATCCGGTCCGGGCCAGCACAGTGGCGAGCCGGGCCAGTTCCGGGCCAAGCCGAACCGGTTGAGTCCACCCTTACCCAGAAGCGAAGGGAAGTGTAAGTGTTAGACATAATTTTATTGACCGTAGTAGTTAGGACCTGATTTCTCTATGACTCTATTGGAGTATTACAAGGAAAAAAACTGCATAGTGGCACCCAATATAATGTTAAAGGTGGTTTTAACTAGATGAATTGCTAAGTTAATATAGATTTAAAAAATTGTTTTTTGAATGGAGATTTAAATAATTGTTTAATCGCTATGGATATAGTGTTTTTGTTTAGCTTGTGTTTTTTTAATAGTCTACATAGATTTTCTGTTATTTTTCTTTTTCATGGTTGTATGGAGCAAATCTTTACAATCTCCATTTAACAATCAATTGGAATTAGATAACGAGATTACAATCTTTCTTTGTCAAGGTACGTGAACTATATTTCATTTCATTATTTAAAGTGAGATTGTTGTTTTCATTTCATTTTAAATCAATATTGACCGACCGCTAAAAATTATGAAAAAATGAAAATGAAAGCTCAGAATGGAGTTATGGTGATATTATATCGTTTTGAGATTGACTAGGATCAACAGCTTTAAAAAATATACTCTCTAGTAATCCAGTCTTTCATGCATAGGGAGGGGGATGAATGAGAATTTAAGGAAGGGGTCATACTAATGAATCACTTACTTCGTGGCTGATATGCTTACTTAGTTGATCACTCACCAGCCATCCCACAGAATCTATGTTGCAAGATATTTTTCCTAATTTCTCAAGTTAGAAAAATCTTATATTGTATCTCATTCCATGACCATTCTTTATTCGAGCATCTATGAGGTTGATAAGATCAATAATTACAACGCGCACGGGTAGCTCAGTTGGTTCAGTGCTGGGAAATTTGGACCAAGTGACCAAGGTTCGAAACCCGAAGCGGTCGTGTGGAGGTCACAAAACCTGAAATAAGGCTAGGCCTCTGGTGCGCACGGGAAAAAGGCCTACCATCATTGGGCCGACTGAGTCACCGTGATTAACACCCTCCCAAAAATCATGTCGGGTCGGGGTATGGAGGGCTCCGGGGTGGGAGATTCCACCTTTTTTTGGGACCAAGATCAATAATTACAAGCTGAGTCATAGTTACAGCTCATATTCAACTTAGACTGATAGTGACATCCTTCACAAAATACATTTCCCGGAATTTCTTAACTCACATTTAAATGTCATGGTGTGTTAGCGGGGATGGGCCCAGGACTTATTGTTAGGGGGTACCTGATTTTACCTAGGTTAGATTATATGTTTAAACACTAATGAGGGAAAAATCCTCAAGAATGTTTTTCTCTTGTAAATGCTTATATAATATAGCAGTAAAAGGCAATACTTTCCAAGACATCAAACCATCAGTGGCACATTTTTACCATATCTCCCCTAATGACACTCCACAAACAAGCCAGGTATCAAAGTAAAGCTTTAACAACAGATCCACTGCCAATGTGATCATCAAGCCTAGTTTGGCATAACCTCATAATACTCATTAGACTCCATATCAGCAGAGATTTGTAGTTGCTACATAAATCAGTTAACCCTTCGTTAAAACCTTGCATCAGCAACCTGAAAGGAACAATGACAACAAGATACATTATCCATACTCTTCTGTAGCAGAGATATACTACCCCTTGTGGTTCCTAATTTACATATTTGTTTTTCCTTTTATAGTGGAACAAATAAAATCAGAACGATACAAAGAATTAGCATGCCCCTACACGCATGAATCAAGAACTGGTCTCCTCTTTTGGTCAATAAAATCTGCATGTGCATGGTTATTTAGAAAAATATAAAACATGACAAACTCAATAAGAAAAGGCAGTATTAATTATACCTCACTTCTATAGATCTGCCTTTTACAGCACAAGTTTGAAACCCTTGGACAGGAAATCATCTCTACTCAAACATAGGTAGAAATAAAATCCAGTAAGATAGCAGTCAACACTAGAGTGGTAATCACAAGTAAAACCTGATACTTAGTACGGAAGAATACACTTCCTCATACTAGTAAAATCAATTTAGGCTTTACCTCTTTTTACCACTTTGCTTCTTCTTCCCTAAGACGTTGATGTTCTTCCCCTGTTTACTATTCCAACTTGTTGTGTGTACAGAATCAAGTCCAACCAGACTTTTTACACAAACAATGGTATCACAAATGTATGGAAAACTGGAACCCACCCTTTTCATGACCCTCTTCATCTTCATATCAAACAGAAGGAGCTTCTTACCATCCTGCTCCAGCAAAACCTGATCACCATTCTGCAAAAATGCAATGGGGACCAAATAGTTGAAGGGACCAGTTGCAATTGAAGTTGCCACAGAGAACAACTTAGTCCAGGACTCCTTAACTCCGTACTGCTTCATCTCCCACACATCAACCCGTTCCGATATCTCAAGCACAGGGTCATAATTTGGCACCATCACAGCACAAAAAGATCCTCCAAGATCCACAAGCTTCAAGCAGCTACAGGTCTCCCGGCCATTGTAATCTGGCAACCCCATCTCCTGGCACTTTTCAGTCACTAGGTCAAACACAAGTATGGTATCCCAATTATCCGGATTCACCTTCACCATCCAGTAGTGCAAAGCATTTCCAAAAAGGACGCCATTGTTACGGAGATAAGTGTAATTGCTAGGAAAATGATCGATTCCCTTCCATTTCCTGGCCTTTAGACTATAAACCTTGACTTCACGGGTAAACGAGAGATCCATTATCCCATTAAATTCAATCATCAGTAGAAACTTATAGTCCTCCGTGATCGGGTCGTACCCAAATCCGGTGAGGAGAATTTCAAATGAATGGAACGGGAAGGAACCAAAATGGTCGGAAATGGGTAAACTGATGTACCTTCGACTTCGCGTGAAAGGATTCCAAATAGCCGCATCTCCCTTGGAATTCATAAGAGCAAGCAATCCGTTACTGCTACCCGCGACGGTGATGCCTTTGTCATCGCCTATCGGGTAAGTGAGTCGTATGAATGAGCTGAGATCGCTGAAGGCGGCCCAGCACAGGTCGTTGGTGCCTCCGAATATGAAGCCCAGTTGGGAGGTCGATTCTGGAGAGTGCTTAAAGTGGAGCTTGACGAAATCACGGCCGTCGATCAGGGAGCACCAGGACGTCGATACGGACCTGTACCGCAGCACATCTTTCAACGGTAATCGGCAGAGAATATCTGTGATTATCTCCCATGGGAGGTGGTGAGAGGTCGTCGCCATTGTTCTCTCGTTTTTCTGTTGTTTTTCTTTGTTTGTTCAGATTTCAGACAGTAGTAAAGGGAGTCTATATTGCTTGCTCACTCAGTCAGTGCGTCTTCTTTCTTTTTTAGAAAAAGACTTCCGCCCTTTTGCATCACTTTGCATTCCAATTTCCTTTTTACATGTCTCTGTAATTAAGTCTATGTAATTAAGTTATCACTTTCTTTTTGGGAGTCCTTAAACTAATTTCCTTAAATTAGTATGTTTAAGTCTAATATGGATTGATATAGTATGATAAGATGTGATATACTACGTATGTGTATTTTATTATATAATCCATGTATATCTTAAAACGATTCCAAGAGGGATGTCCAGAGAATTTCATTCATCATTTCATTTTCATTTACCCCAGTGCCGCAAAGGCTCTCACCTACGGTGAGGTAAGGAGGGTCGGACGTACGCAGTCTTACCTCTGTACTAAAGCAAAGAGAGACTGTTTCCGGATGATCCATAGTGAAAATCGCGTCCAGAATTGCATGGGCTGGCTGCTGCTCCATAACAAAGAAGCGCAGACAGTTTAATGAGCCATTTTGCTTTATTCCATCATAATCTCAATCCAAAAAATAATGAATCTTTGGCTCCATTCCAAGAGGGATCTCCAGAGCGATCTCCAGAGCGATCCAACAATTTTCGATCCAATAATCCCGTCGAAAAATGCATAACTTCTATTTTGCTATCTGGAGAGTGTATTATAGTTAGCCAGATGAAGCTTGAGATCCTGTCCTTCAATCATGTCTTCACTACAAGGAGTAGATTCGTTTTGTGTAGATTTTTCCTCGAAGCTACTCTTAGATATCTTAACGTGAGGAACGTACAAAGAAGTTTGTAGTAAAAAGGGAGTCTATGACTTTGTTTGCAAACACTACTAATAAGTGCTTTTGAACTTTTTAAAGTAATTTTGGAAAAAGTACTTAATAATACAAGTTTGTAGTGTTTGAAAAAAATGAATTTGAAAAGTAAAAGTTGGTAGTGTTTGATAAAAAATACGTGATTTTTGTGTAATAGAAAAAGTAAAAAGAAGATTCTACCTTTTTAGCTTTTAAGTATTCATTTAAGTAGAAATTGTCATCTTGCAAAAAAAGTAGTTGTCACTCGAAAACACTATTTTTAGGTTTTTAAGCCAAAAGCTGGGAAACACTTTTTAGTGTTTGCAAACAAAGCCTATATTGCTTGCTCACTCGGTCAGTGTGTCTTCTTTCTTTTTTCGAAAAGGCTTCCTCCCATTTGCATCACTTTCCTTTCCAATTTCCTTTTTACATCACTAATATTGGATTAATTGGATTAATTTGAATCTAATAAATTTAATGACATTTTCGTCAGAGCAGTTGAGTTGCCTGAATTTACTAAAGTATTAAAAAATCATATTCAAAATATATGTTCTTAATAAATAAAATAAAGAGAAAGTTATATGAAAAATAACTAAAATGATCTTCTACGGTAATTTCAGTCAATTTAATCAGAAAAATAACTTCAACCTTACTTATTTGGATTATTACACAATTCAGCATTTGAAATAGAAATGTATGTGTTTGTTAAAGAACATGCATGATAAGGCTGATAAGCTGAAAGTAGGAGTTATCAAATGAGCTCTATAAACCAGATCATATTTAAATAGAACAAAGTCAGACAAATAACAATACAAATACATATATAGCAGACACTTATCATATCATATTAGGCATAAATCTATCTGATCAAAATAATCCAGTCCAAGACAAAACATCCTTAAATGTTTCATTTGTATGGAAATGAATTTAAATCTAGTTGTGTTTACTTTGATTTTAAATGATTTGCCCTAATATATTTAAGTTTGATCCGTACTAATATGTTTAAGTCTAATATGGATTGATGTGGTATGATAGATGTGATATATGTGTATTTTATTATATAAGCCCCATATATTTTGGTGTAACTTTTTTTAATTTTTTCTTACCTAATTTTAAGTGTGAACTGAACATATCCAGTCTAGTTCAATAATGAAAGTAGTACATGAAAGCATCAATGTCTGAACCTCTACTTTTCTATGTATTTTTGTAAACATTCACATTGTCATTCACTTAAAAGAGGACCTTGAAACATCAATTTAACTTATCAACATCTAGTAAATAAATGCAAGATATTGATGTATACAAAAAAGTAGAACAACAATGTTTCCTTATACTTATTCCTTTCTTATTAGTACTATCACTTCAATCACACTCTAGTTAGGCTAAAGTTTTTTTTGTGCAATATTAACATTTTACTTTGTAATGATAAATCATGAACAAAGAAGTGAATTGTAATTTGTAATGTTACCACTAGGGTTGAGCACAGATCTAGGATTTCTTATCCCATACAAGTGCAATTGCTTGTTAATAAAAATGCTTCATGTTTGGTATAATATATGCTTATGATGGTCTATTGCCTCTTGGATTTTGGTAATATAGTGTTTTCATATTTAGATGTATTTGGTGTTATAAGTTAAGTGAAAATGTTTGGTTATAGTGTAAGTGAAATGACTTCTTACATGATATATTTGACTTAAAAGCTCTCATTTTAGAAAAATCAATTGAAATGTTTTTAATTTGTAAAAATGTTTATGGAAGGCATAATAGTTTGATAGGTAGGTAATCAATTAGACATCAAATTAAAACTATGAGAAGTCAAAGAACTCAAATGAAAAGAACTTACGATAGAATAGAAACAAAAGATATACCAATAAAAGAGACAACTGTTATCAACAATTAAAAATAAAATGGAAACAACTTCTCTCAAAAAATAATAAAAGAAAGTTCAGTAGAAGACCATCAAGAAAATCCAAATCAAACTTCTATAGTTAATAGAACACCAATTAGTGTGGATTTAGAAAATATGAAACGATTGTTTACAATAAACATTAGTGCAACATTGAAGACTACCCAGAAAGCTTATTGAACAAAAAAGAAGAAATTAACGATGAAGTGAATGACCAATACATCAAAAAAAGTCTTCGAAGAGAATGAAAGTTGTGAAAAAATGAGGTAGAAACAACAAGTAAAATCCTCTAGACCGTTTCTAATACTGAATCATCCTATAAACTCATAATGTCAAACATTATATGTGTACTAGTTAATTATTCGCGAGTTGCACGATTGGGTAAGTACCCAATATTTTTTTTTATAAATATGCATGTTTTATTTTGAGGTTTAAATCTCGAGATTTTAATTTCGAGTTTGCCTTGAAAAGTAATGACGAAATCCACCTGCAAAACAAACCTCAAAATATCAAAATCTTCAGAATTTCAAAATGTTTGGAACATCGAAAACTTTGGATTTTCGAAAACCTCAGAAAATCGAAAACTTGTTGTTTGAAAAACATCAGAATATCGAAAACTTCTAAAAACTTTGATAAACAAATATTCAATCAGAAATCCTATAATGTAAAGCTTCGATGAACTACGAAGAATGTCAAGTTTGAAGAATTCCGAGTTTCAAGAAACTGCAAACTTTGAAATATTCAAAACATGGACAAATTCCAAAAATCTCGAAATCTTTCAGAAAGTCGAAATCCTAAACATCGAGTTCCTAAAACTCGAAATTCCAAAACTCAAAATTCCAAAACTCGCAATTTTAAAACTCGAAGTTTTTTAAAACTTGCAGTTTCAAAACTCGCAGTTTCAAAACTCGCAGTTTCAAAACTCGCAGTTTCAAAACTCGCAGTTTCAAAACTCGCAGTTTTAAAACTCGCAGTTTTAAAACTCTCGAGTTTAGGAATTCGAGACCCTAAATGTCGAGTTCCTGCAAAATGAAAACTTCGAATTTTGAGAATCTGAAAACCGTTCTGATTAGCCCTCAAGGTCGAGATTCCTCCTGTATCTGTTTCAAGTCGAAATCGTTTCTGCACCCATGTAAAAGCATAAACACGAAATTTCATGAAGAGTTCTACGAAAATGAAAATTTGCAGAAATCGAAAACAAAGATATGCTGTAGAATCATTTTGAAGAGGCGATTCCAACAGTATAATTTTTACAGATTTTCGTTCACAAACAAGATTACAGGAGCAAAACTCTATATTGAAGAAAAAGACAAGAAAAGCAGAGCAGTTCTTCGTTAGATCCAAAAAAATCGCAGATAGATTCAACCTGTTTCACGTCTCGGCTCTGATACCAACTGATAGTCCCTAAAACTTAATAATCGAACAATCATAGCAGGTGATGGATAGTCTACCCGGGGGTATATATCCGAAGGGTTATTACGGGGAATAACTTAGAGAGAAGTCAGAGCAAGTAAGTAAAAGTAGAGAGAGAAAATGTATTATAAATGCGGAGTGTTTTCAGCCTGTTACGACTTGGTTACAAATGGGGAAAAGGGATGCTATTTATAGCAGCAATAAATGCCGGGCAGGGACACGTGTCAAGCGCTCATTGGCCGAGGGGTCACCTCAACTGGTTGGCGCTGGCAGCCGCATGTGGCCGCATTTAATGCGGCTGTTGGATGGGACGTCCGTGCGGGGTACGGTGATCTGTACGCATGTGAGGCGGATATCTTGTCGAGTGAGATGCCTTCGGCTATAGAGCAGTAGCCGAGGGCTCTTCCACCCGATGGCACCCTGGTGCCAAGGGCTCACAGTGCCGAGGGCTACTGTTTTCGCCGTTTTCTCCCAGTTTCTTAGTTTGCTTGAGAAACCCGCTCTGTGAGAATTTAGAGCCTTCGGCCAGGGGCCGAAGGCACCCCTGGCGCGTAGTGCGGGCTGCTTGGTACTCTGGGCGCTGTGATTTGGGCCTGTTGGGCCTGCTGGGCCTTCGCTGGAGTAGTAGGAGTCTGTGGGCCGGGGGTTCCCGGGCCATATACTCCATCAGGAGTCCCTCACTCCTTTTGCCGAAAGGTACTTGAGGGAAAAGGAGTAACTTGTGCTTGCCCTTTGATGTTGTCCCATCGTGATTCCTGAAGTTGGTGAGGAGTTGTTGCTTTTATGTCCCTGCCGAAGGCAGTCCCTCAGTTACCCACATGTCGGGACTTGAGGGCTTGCTTTGTTGTTTGTTGGGATTTCACAGATTTTAATGATTTTCCCGAAGGGGTCCTCCAGTCCCCCACTCCTTGAGGCACTTGTAAAGTGGTGAAAAGGAGTAGAGTAGTTATGTTGCTGTTGTGGGCCGAAGGCTGACGCTTTTCATTTCATTTTGGGGGGATGCCTCGTTAAAAACCTCATTAGGAAAAACCCTTTGGGAAAAAATCCTAATGAGGGAAAAAGAGTGCACCGAATTCCCCCAATGATGAATCGAAAATGTTAAACCTTGGTAAAAATGGAGGATGACGGGAATGCTGAAGGCTCTCTCTTCTGAGGGCTCCTGTGTTGATTAGCCGAAGGCTTGTTGTTGATGTCCTGGTGGCGCCGAAGGGGAGTCCCTCAATGCAGGGATCGAGGGCCTGCCAGATGAGGGCGGCAGTGAAGTTGTTACCGGGGGGTCCGCTGTTTGTTGATTTGTTGGTGATGAAGATACCCGAGGGCTCCCCATACCTGCGTGCCAGGGGCCATCCGTCAATGAGGAACTCCCCGGGGGCTACCCGGTTTTGCAGTGCTGAGGGGGAATCCCCGAGGGGTGCTCTTATATGAAGCCCTGGGTTTCTGAAGGAGTGATCCCGAAGGCGTATGTTATGTGCTGTGTGGGGCACAACCCGGGGGCACTTCTGAGTGAGTGTACCCGGAGGCTATCCTTGATGAAGTGGAGTGAAGTAGAAAACCCGGGGGCTTCCAAAATATAGCCGTTGGAAATATAGTCGTTGGAATATGTAACGACAGGATATAGCCGTTGGGGGGTGGCACACGTGGCGTGTGATGGCTGGCTGTCCGTGGGCGGCATCACGGGTTGGGTGAAGATGCGGCGTGTAATGATGGCGTCCACCCGGAGGCCCGGTTTTCGGGCCCAAGCCCGGACTCTGGGGTCTATAAATACCCCGGAGCCAGAGCCATTCCTTCCTTACGCGTTCAAAAATCCTTAGCGAAGCTCTGCCAAAAATCCTAGAGAGAGAAACTCGAGCCCTCGGTCACAGCACTTTCAGAGGTTAGTTCTCCCTTCGCTCCTCAACACTTTTTGCAAGTTCCACTCTCTGGCCTTAGTTTAGGGTTAGGGTTCCGTAGAAATCCTTCGAAACTTTAGGCACATTTTTTGGCAAAGAATGTTGTCCGAGAGTGATTCCCAGAATATATCGAGGGAGCCCTCGGTTGAGGATGAGGTTGCTTCCGATGTCGAGTCAAGCAGCAGTGCGCCCTCGGTTGCCGATGACGAAGTCGTGGCCTTGGAGTTGCAGAAGGCCCTGGCTGCTGAGGTGGAAGCCGAGGGCTTCGAACAGGAGTGCGAAGATGAAGAACTAGCCCTCGCGTGTCAGGTGGCGGAGGACGAAGCCCAAAAGGAGGCGATGATGGTTACTGTTGCTGTGCCACCCCCTCGGACTGACTGTGGTGAGCCTAGCACCTCCAGGCCGTTGGACCCGACGCCTCTGAGGATAGCCCCCGGTAAAAAGAAGACAAAGTCGCAGAGGGCTGCCCCTAAGAAGAAGAGTGTGGCCGCTGGTGCCGGGGGGCCTGTTGAAATGCCAGAGGGGTATACCTGGCTAAACACTGAGGCCCTCGATATTAAGTCGAAGCCGGACAGGGCTGACTTGTACGTCACGCAGCTGCACGTTGGGCCCTCGGCCGTAGTGGTGGAGCCAAGCGTCGATGATCTGCTGTCCCGGCCTCCGGATGGATGCATTGCCGTCCACATCCTGTCAGTGTCCATGGGCCTCCGGTTCCCCCTGCATCCATTCCTCCGGGAGTACCTCCGGTTTGTTGGACTCATCCCCTGCCAACTTACCCCCAATAGCCATTCATACATTGCTGGCTTTCTGCACCTGTGCCGGACGAGGGGTGTTACCCCAAGCTTGGACCTTTTCTTTCAAAGCTTCAACTTGTGCCGGGGGGGGGGGGGGGGCACGCGAATGCCGAGGGCTTCGCCAATTTACAGCAGGTAGCAAAGTTCAAGCTATTTACCGAGGCGCCCTCGTCCAATAAGGGCTGGAAAGACAGATGGTGCTACGTCCGGCTGGCCGAGAATCCCTTCCCGAAGGAGCTACGGGGCCGCTTTCGGCGCCACGAGAGGGTGGGGAGTGCTGCCCTAGAGAAGGATGGCCTGAAACTCGCCAAGATTCCGGAGGGCAAGACGAAGGTCGTGACGATCAAAGAATGCACCTTTGAGGAAGACTTGCATGCCCTCGGGTTCCGACGGTACCGGTTCATCGGGGAAGTAGATGAGAAGTACCCTGTCTTCACTGAGGCCTTCGGGGGAGCAGGAGGTAGGCTACGAGGGCCCCTAGTCTCCTACTTAGGCATTTTCATTTTGCATCCCGATAGTTGATTTTGGTATGAACCCTTCGGGTTAACATTCTCTTTGCTTTGTTTTGCAGGTATGGAGGCTCTCTTCGCAATGAAGAAGAAGAAGGAGAGGGCGCAAGCCCAGAAGAAGGAGAAGACGGAGCCCTCGGGTCAAAAGCCCATTGATGAGGTTTTCCCGAAGGAGACCGCAGAGCCTTCAGCTGCTGCTGCTCCCGTTACTGCGGCCGGGGGGCCGAAGGCTGATGTTGCAGCCAAGAAGAAGAAGGGGGGCAAGGGGGTGGAGCCCCCGATCAAGAAGCAGAAGGTTGCCGGGGACGCTGTTGAGAAGGCGGCCCCCCTCATAATACTCGATGATCAGCCCTCCGCTGACCCCCCGGCAATTGATACTCCGATGGCTCAGACGGACCTTCCCTCGGGGAAGATGCCTCGGGAGATTATTCGGCTCTCCCTCGCTCCGGGGGCATCCGTATTGCACGGTTCAGCCGAGCCGTTGTCTTTCCTGAGGGGGATTACCTCGATGATGGACAAAGAAGCCCTCTCCACCTATAACGATGACGCCCTCGAAGCCAGGGCCCTTCGATCAGCTCTGACTGTAAGTTTTTCTACTTTGACTTGATCTCAATATTTTATCATAATCCCAATGCCCGTCTGAACCCTCTGTCCGTTGTTCAACATGCATGCATAACCTTCGGTGAGCAGGCCCGAAGGCGAGAGGAGTGGTGCCGTCATAAGGCCGAGCTAGAGAGGTCCGTGGAGGAGCTGATTCGCGACAAGGACGCTGCCCTTCGGGAGGTGTGCAAGTTGGAGGATGCCCTTCGGCAAGCGGAGCTGCGGCTGAAGGAGGCCAGAGAAGACGGGAAGGCCGAGGGCAGGGCTGAGGCCGAGAGGGTTGCGGCCGAGGAGAGAAAACAAGCTGCCGAGGACGCCGAGAAGGCCAAAGCTGAAGCTGCTGCCAAAGCCCGAGAAGAGGCCACTGCTGGGTTCACCTCCGAGGGCTGGAAAGCCGAGGGCCAGAGCGAGTGGGTGGCTTCTGTGGTGAAGGCCTCGATCGAGGAGTGGGTGAGGGGCCCCGAGCTCGACTGGATGAATGAGAGGGGTGACACCTACTATCAAGCTGGCGAGTTCTTCACCCAGCACCTGGTTTACTGGAGGCTCGCCCGGCATTTTGGCACCTCCTTGGATGAGTTCAACCCCTCGGTGTACGGCCTCCCCCCGTTGCAACCGGATGTGCGGGTCCCCCTCCCCGAGGGAGAAGAGCGCCCGGTGATTCATGATTCCATGATGATGGGCGTCGATGATGATGCCGAGGACGCCACCGGGACGGAGGTTACCTCGAAGCCATCGGGGGAGGGTGCCCCCGGGAATGATGTAGTTGATGTGTAATATGTTTTTAGAAATCTCTGAACATATTTTGTAATGAATAACTTTGATCCTTCGGCTTCGGCCTGTTTGTAATTTCACACTTACTCTTGTTTTTGATGAAATGCATGCTGCCTCCGGGCTTTTCATATTCGAATGCGCCTTATGTTTTGAATGTATGCCTTCTACTTTGAATGTATGTTTTCGGTATTTTTGAATGTATGTCTAGGACTTAGAATATTTTCCGATTGTAGCCTGCCCTTGGAAGCCTTCGGTAGTTGGGCGTCCTCTGCTGGATATGCAACCGAGGGTTCTGTAGGAATTAGGACTTAGAAAATTTCTCTAAGTGTAGCACAGCATGGGGCCTTCGGGCGTTTGTAGTAACCCACTTCCTAGGACTTAGAAAAATTTCTGAGTGTAGGTTTTCCCCTGTGAGCCTTCGGGTGTCACTAGTAACCCAATCCATAGGACTTAGAAAAATTTCTAAATGTAGATCTTCCCTTGTGAGCCTTCAGGAAATGGGATCCCTTCCTGATGTGTGAACCTTGGACCGAGGGCCCAATGTTCAGGACTCAGAGATTTTTTGCATGTGTAGTATGTCATGTAGCCTTCGGCTACTACTGTGGAGCCCCAACTGAAATATTGAATAGGCCGGGGGCCAATTCTTTAGGACTTAGAAAAATTTCTGGAGTGTTGATTCCTTGTGTAATGTAGCCCTCGATTGATAGGTAGCCTTCGGCAATTAGGTCCCTTGAGATGAGGGTGAAATATGTAGGACTTAGAAAATCTTCTAAGTGTAGAGTTTCCCTTGGGAGCCTTCGGGAGATGGCATCCCTTCATGATGTATGAGTAGTTGACCGGGGGGAAAATATGCAGGACTTAGAAAATCTTCTAAGTGTAGAGTTTCCCTTGGGAGCCTTCGGGAGATGGCATCCCTTCATGGTGTATGAGTAGCTGTCAGGGGGGGAAATATGTGGGACTTAGAAAATCTTCTAAGTGCAAAATCTCTTTTGGGAGCCTTCGGAAGATGGCATCCCTCCTTGATGTATAAGTAGTTGACCGGGGAAAAGCATGTAGTACTTAGAAAACATTCTAAGTGTGGATTTTCCCTCGGGAGCCTTCGGGAGATGGCATCCCTTCTTGATGTGTGGCCTTCGACTGTCATATTCCTCTAGTCGCAATACTGACTGAGCCGGGGGCCCATCTTTAGGACATAGAAATTTTCTTTGTTTGCAAGTGTTGTTGTATCGCATAGCCTTCGGCTATTGTATCCCCCTGGCTGTAGTGTTGATTGAGCCGGGGGCCCAATTTTAGGACTTGGAATTTTTCAAGTGTCGTTTCTTCGTGTAGCCTTCGGGTGCCCGGGGGCTGCTCCTTCAGGACTTAGAATTTTTCTAAGCATAAATTGATGTTGAATCCTGTTGTTGTGAAGAAAGCCAATGAGGAGTGTGTGCCCTCGGCATACACTCTAAAAGTTGTAGAATTTGACCCTTGTCATGGGGAAAGGGCCCTCGGTATTTGTGCATAACAGATGCCTTCGGCGTTTGTTTGAAGTACCGTTTAGTGGACCTTGGATAGTCCAGTCCCTTTGTATTGTTGAAGCCTTCGGTGTTTTTGTGACCGGAGGTGACCAGGTAGTGGACTTAGCCGTTTCCTGATAATATTTGTTTGAGTGGTATCCTTCGGGAAGTAGGAGCCTTCAGTTACCGGAGGTGTTCCCGTGGGGAGCCCTCGGCTTGTTGTGATCTGTTGGAGTGTACTCTTTGATTTCTCGCTGAGTCTACTCCCCTTCACCCCCTTTTTTTTTGGTTGGTGGTGAAGGGAAGGCATCAAGAAACTTGGTTTCTTGGTAAGGCTGGGCCTATTAGGAGACCATCAGAATACACCAATGGCTCTCCTCCCTCGGGTTAACCTTCCGAGTTCCGAGGGGATCGAGGGACGTTTCCTGGGCACAAGACATGGTGGTCCGTAACCTGCCTCCCCTTGGGGGATGGCGCGGAAAGCGCCTCATTTTTGAAAGTCGTCCCCTCGGCGTTAGACATAGTCCGTGGCCTGCCACACCCTTGGGGTGGTGGCGCGGGGAGCGTTTCGGTTTGGAAGTCGAATCCTGGGCATTTCTCATACCTGTCATACCCTGGGGGTAGTGACGCGGATAGCGTTCCGTTTTTGAAAGTCGAATCCTGGGCATTTCTCATGCCTGTCACACCCTGGGGGTAGTGACGCGGAAAGCGTTTCAAGGAAGGGTTTTCATTTGCACACTAGTTGCAAATGGCCGGGGGCACTACGTGCCGCCGGCACCGATGGTGGCGCCTTCGGTATATGCGTCCTCGTGGGGTACGGCTTTTAGAAACAACACTTGGTGTTAGTTTCGATGTGTAGCCCCCGGTACTTGGTACCGAGGGGTCTTCTGTAGGAACACTTGGTGTTCTCATCTTTTCTTTTTTGATGTTGAAGGTGGGGATGTACCCTCGGCACTGGGTGCCGAAGGGAAATGGAACCCATGGTGTTCCTTGTTGTTGGTGATAGGAGTTCCCTCCCTCGGCACTTGGTACCGAGGGGTCTTGACTGAAAACACGTGGTGTTTTCGCTGTTTGCTGTAGGTGTTGATGGTGTCCGCCCTCGGCACTTGGTGCCGGAGGGGGTTCTTCTCGTGGTGAGGCCTGGGGCCTGTAGTCAGTATGAGAGCTTGATGTCTTGAATGTATCTTCATTCTTCGAAATTGGAGGCCTTGGGCCATAGGATAGTACATCCACTAGTTATGAGGGCTTGGCCGCTCTTACATTATTGATAAAATTTGACTAAATGGTGTACATTCCAGTGCCTAGGGACTTCTTTCCCATTGGGGCGTTTGAGTTTGTAGGTCCCGGGTTTGATGATGGCTGCTATGATGTAGGGGCATTCGAATTTTGGTGCCATTTTTCCTCCCTCGGTTGGTTGGCTGGCTTCCCTCCTCCGGAGGACATAGTCCCCCACTTGAAATTCTCGGGTGCGAACTTTGGCGTCGATGTAGCATTTAACTTGCCTTCGGTAGTTTTCTGCCCGGATGAAGGCCTGCTCCCGGCGTTCTGAAATGAGGTGGAGGTCGAGGGCCATGTTGCTGTCGTTGACCTCGGGGTCGTATTGGATCACCCTTCGGGTAGGAAGGGTGACTTCCGTAGGAGCTTTGGCTTCAAAACCGTAGCAGAGGGAGAAGGGTGTTTCACCTGTTGCTCGCCGAGGGGTGGTGCGGTAGACCCAAAGGATGTTGTGGAGTTCTTCTACCCAGCCACCGCCCTCGGCCTCCAGCTTCTTTTTGAGGCCCTCGAGCAAGGTCCGGTTGGCATTCTCTACTTGCCCGTTGCCTTGAGGGTAGGCAACGGAGGAGAAGGTGTGTTTGATGCCCCATGCCTCCAGAAGGGCACAGAAGGAGGCTGCCTCAAATTTTGTCCCATTGTCGGAGATGATCTGCTGGGGGACGCCAAACCTTGTAAGGATGTTCTTGAGGACGAAGTGACGGCACTTCGCCTCTGTGATGCTGGCGAGGGGTTCAGCCTCCACCCACTTGGTAAAGTAGTCGACGGCCACAATGATGTACCTGTTGTTGGAGGTACCCCTCGGCAGAGGGCCCACAAGGTCTATCCCCCATCGAGAAAAAGGGACAGAGGTGCTGATGGGGGCATAGTTGACCGCTGGCCTGCCGGGAGCTTTCTGGAAATGTTGACATGCGGTGCACCTCCGGGCAAGGTCAGCACAATCACTGGCCATGGTTGGCCAGAAGTAGCCCTGGAGAACGAGCCTTCGGGACATGGAGAAGGGTCCTTGGTGAGCTGAGCAAGTGCCACTGTGCACTTCCTCCATTGCGACCTCGGCTTCATCTGGATGAAGGCACCGAAGTAGCGTGCCATTGTAAGATCGTTTGTAGAGCCTCCCATCTTCGATGGTGTAGCTGGGAGCCCTCAGCTTTGCCAGTTTAGCGCGGGCCTCATTCTCGGGTAGCTGCCCTGTGGAGATGAAGGTGGTGATATCTGAGATCCAATCCTCCTGACGTTGTTGTATGTTCATCACGGGGCTTGCATGGATGCTTGAGAGGCTGAGTTCCTCGATTTTGGCAATTTTGGAGATGTGCTCGGGGGAGTCAGCCGAGAGTTTAGATAATATGTCGGCCTCGGAGTTCTGAGCCCTCGGTATTTGAGTGAGAGAGTGTGCCTCAAATACCTTAAGCAACTCCTTGGCCGCTTCCTTGTACTGTTTCATTCTCCCCTCCTTGGCCTCATATTCTTCGGAGATTTGGCCAACGACCAACTTGGAGTCGCATTTGATGTGGATCTGCCGAGCCCTCATGTTGGCAGCCAGCCGAAGGCCACATAGGAGGGCCTCATATTCGGCCTCATTGTTGGAGACCTTGAAGGAGAAGCGGACTGCATAGTAGGCCCTGAAGCCCTCGGGAGTAATGAGGACTACCCCTCCCCCGCATGCTTTGGTCGCGGAGGAGCCGTCAGTGTAGAGGGTCCACCAGTCGTCCGAGGTAGCCGAGGGCTCCCCGTCCGTGGCTGCCCTTGCGGTACATTCCGTCACAAAGTCCGCTAGGGCTTGGCCCTTGATGGCAGGCCTTGGGCGGATGTCAATGTTGTACTGGGTCAAGAAGATAGCCCATTTCACCATGCGGGAGGAGCTGGTGGGGCTCCTCATGAGGGCGCCGAGGGGTTGATGAGTGAGGACCTGAACCGAGTGAGCCTGAAAGTAGTGGCCCAACTTTTTGACAATCCAAACGATGGCCAACACCGTTTTTTCCACAGGGGAGTACCTGAGCTCGGCCTCCCTTAGGGTCTTGCTAACGTAGAAGATGGCATGTTGGATGCCGTCTTCCTCCCGGATGAGCACAGAGCTGATGGCCGCCGAGCTAACCCCCAGGTAGAGGTAGAGGGTCTCCCCTACCTTGGGTTTGGAGAGCACAGGAGGTGAAGATAGATATCGTTTGAGCTCGTCGAAAGCCTCCTGGCATTCCGGAGTCCATAGAAAGCCAGCCGTCTTCCTCATGATCTGGAAGAAGGGTAGAGATTTCTCCGCCGATTTAGATAGAAAACGGTTGAGGGCTGCCAGGCGGCCCGTCAACCGTTGGACTTCCTTCACATTGCGTGGGGGCTCCATATTGATGATGGCCTGGATCTTCTCGGGGTTGGCCTCAATACCCCTTCGGCTCACCATGTAGCCTAAGAATTTGCCCCCTTGGACGCCGAAGGTGCACTTCTTCGGGTTTAGCCGAAGGTTGAATTTTTGCATGATGGCGAAGATTTCCCGGAGGTCGTCAGCATGGCTGGAAGATTGCTTGCTCTTGACGATCATGTCGTCGACATAGGCCTCCATGGTGCGCCCTAGGACGGCTTGAAAGACCCGGGCCACCATCCGGGTGTAAGTGGCCCCCGAGTTCTTTAGGCCGAAGGCCATCACTAGGTAGCAGAAGATGCCCTCGGGAGTCATGAAGGCAGTTTTTTCGGCGTCCTCCTCGTGCATGAAAATTTGATGGTACCCTCGGAAGGCATCGAGGAAGGACATGATCTCACACCCTGCGGTCTCATCCACCAATTGATCAATGTTTGGTAGAGGGAATGGATCCATAGGGCATGCTTTGTTGAGATCGGTGTAGTCCACGCACATGCGGAAGGTAGGGGGCTTCTGTGCGAGGACTACATTCGCTAGCCATGAGGGGTATTTTACCTCCTTGATGTGCTTAATAGAGAGGAGCATGGCGACCTCCTTCTTCACAAATTCCATCCTCTCGGCGGAGAGGGGCCTTCTTCGTTGCTGCACTGCCTTTGCCGAAGGGTCCACCGAGAGGCGGTGGGTGATGACCCTTCGGCTGATTCCCGGCATGTCCTCCGGCCCCCATGCAAAGACAGTGGAGTAGGCGCGGAGGGCGTCGGTGATACCGGTCTTCAAATCTTCAGGGAGCTGGGCTCCAATCTTCACGACTCTCTCCGGCTGGGCCGGATCGAGCGCAAAGTCTTCTACGTCCTCGGCCGGTTCAGCCCTCGGCCTTCTTTCCTCTTGGTCGACGGCTCCGGTGATGGTGTCAACACGGAATTCCGTCTTGCTGACCTTTTTAGTGACCTGAAGATAGCAGGCGCGGGCAATTTTTTGGTTCCCCCTGGAGTAGCCAATGCCCCCCTCGGCGGGAAACTTGAGGCAGAGATGCCTCATGGAGATGATGGCTTCGAGGTCCTCGAGGGCTGGCCGGCCGAGGATGATGTTGTGAGCGCAGTCAATATTGACGACGACGAACTCCACTTCGAGCTGGGCTCTATGGAGCCCGTCGCCGAAGATCACCGGGAGGGTTATTACCCCCTCGGAATCAATAGTATCGCCGGTGAAGCCGGCAAGAGGGGTCTTAATGGGCCGAAGGGACCCCCTCTCCAGATGCAGCTCTCTGAAGGTGCTGAGGTACATTACATTGACGGAGCTGCCCGTGTCAATGTAAGTTCGGTGAATAATGGTGTCGTTTATCTCCGTCCGAATTACCAAGGCATCCCTGTGAGGAGAAGAAGTAGGAGGGAGATCTGCGTTGGTAAAGGTGATTGGTTCCTCCCTCAGTCGCTTTACCGGGGGCATATGAGTGACTTCCCCCACGTAAAGCGATTGAGCCCACTTCTTTCGTTGGCTGGTGGAATCGCCCCATGTATTGCCACCGGTGATCATGAGGATGTGGCGTTTCTTCTCCTGGTAGTGGGGGTACTCCTCCTCCTCTTCTTCCAAGTTTCCGATCTCCCTCTTCTTGCCGAGGGGGATGGTGTTCGGATTCACCCAGGCATTTACCTTCGTATGGTGCCCTCGGGGAGGTCCCTGATGAGAAGGTCCCTCCTGCCGAGGGTTCTGGACAAACTGGGACAGGTGCCCTGCCTGTATTAATCTCTCGATGGCCGTCTTCAGCTGATGGCAGTCATCGGTCCTGTGCCCCTGGTGCCGATGGAAGCGACAGTAGGGGAACTGAGGGTTGATAGCGTGTACCTCCGGGGGTGCGCGAGAGTCGCGCTCAACGAGGCCCCTCTCCTCGGCAAAATCGAGGATGATGCTGACGGGGTGCGTCAATGGTGTCCGAGGGCGGTCCAGGAGAATGGGCTGGGCCCAAGTCTTAGGGTTGCTCTTATAACCTCCCCCGGGCTTGGGGAGTAGTCTCAACGAGAGCACCAAATGATGGATAGTCTACCCGGGGGTATATATCCGAAGGGTTATTACGGGGAATAATTTAGAGAGAAGTCAGAGCAAGTAAGTAAAAGTAGAGAGAGAAAATGTATTATAAATGCGGAGTGTTTTCAGCCTGTTACTACTTGGTTACAAATGGGGAAAAGGGGTGCTATTTATAGCAGCAATAAATGCCGGGCAGGGACACATGTCAAGCGCTCATTGGCCGAGGGGTCACCTCAACTGGTTGGCGCTGGCAGCCGCATGTGGCCGCATTTAATGCGGCTGTTGGATGGGACGTCCGTGCGGGGTACGGTGATCTGTACGCATGTGAGGCGGATATCTTGTCGAGTGAGATGCCTTCGGCTATAGAGCAGTAGCCGAGGGCTCTTCCACCCGATGGCACCCTGGTCCCGAGGGCTCACAGTGCCGAGGGCTACTGTTTTCGCCGTTTTCTCCCAGCTTCTTAGTTTGCTTGAGAAACCCGCTCTGTGAGAATTTAGAGCCTTCGGCCAGGGGGCCGAAGGCACCCCTGGCGCGTAGTGCGGGCTGCTTGGTACTCTGGGCGCTGTGATTTGGGCCTGTTGGGCCTGCTGGGCCTTCGCTGGAGTAGTAGGAGTCTGTGGGCCGGGGGTTCCCGGGCCATATACTCCATCAGCAGGTATAAAGAAGCAGATAGAAAGATATCAAGATAAACAACACCTTTGGTATACCGTGTAAACTGGCCGCTGCTCTCCCTGAAGAAGGAGAGCAGCGGCAAACCCTAATCTCTCTATCTCTGCGCCTCTATTCTCTAAAGCCTCGATCGTTAGGGTTCTCGTAAGTTAGCCTCCTTTTATAGGAGAAGTTGGCTAACTTACGAGTTACAAGGAAGCTAACGGGTTGATACACATTTGTGGCCCGTATTACACGTTTAATTAATAACTACACAAATACTAAGATATTTAATTAGATTGGACACCATAAAATATTCCTAACAATCTCCCCCTTGGTGTTCAATCGTGTTGAATCAGCATTGCAGCCCAAATATCTTTGTCTTTGTTGTTATTCAGTTTCCTTTGTCTTTGAACTTGACTTCTTGAGAAGGCTTTATGAAGAAAATCTCGCAATCTCCCCTTTGATGTTTTCTTGGCAGTTTGATCTTTGATGCTGGGGGTTGAGGGATCTTCAGTATCTTGCATGTAGTCCTTGCCTTCCAGAAGTTGCTCTTGATGAACTTCGATGAAGTCCGGTGACGCCTCTAGAATGAATATTCTTTGAAGAATAGGGGGCGTGCACGGGATTCATCTTCAGTACATGAGTATTTGACCTCTGTCTCCTCCACAATGTAGTCTTTTTGACTATTTTGGAATCAATGCATTTGAGGAGAACGTGTCGATGGCACAGCGGAACAAGATGATGGTTGACTTGTGAGCGTAGCTGACCATTTGAGTTGCGATGATAGTAGAGAGAGTGTTGGAGGATAGAAGTGTCCCAGAATGATTTTTTTACAGTTAACAGCTGTGGACCACTCTTCCCCCCATGACGATCCGATGACTCGGGGCATCATGCCTTTATTTTTTTATTCTTCGGAAATAAATCAGGAAAAACAAGCAGAATGTAAAGAAGATAACGTAGCCCCACGGGGTCGTGAAGACGCCTGTTATCATCACTAAATAGATAAACTCTAAAGCAATGGCCTGAAAATGTTGGTGATTCTTATGTTGCAACACCAGGACTTCCTTCCAATTATTGGTCTACATTTGTAATAGATGAGCCCTATGGAAGTTCTCGCGGGTCATGTAGACCTACAACTGACTCAAAAAGTGCATCCGTGTCCTAGAAAATTTCAAAACATTTGGGAGTGAGGTAACTAGACACGGCATGATCAATGAAAGTTCAGTGGCATGGGGTTGAGGCCACTGTAGTCAGTTTTACTTGCCTCGGAAAGAGACAATAATGAGAGTTGCGGTTCCCCGTGAAATATGATTAAGCACCTGTCTGTTGAGAGACAAGTGAGTGGTCTTGGGTAGGGTTAAACAAACACTGTTGGACAAGATGCAGTGACTTCTACCCGAGATCTGATTAAATCAGTCCTGAACCTATTTGGGAATTGTCCAGAGTATTTGAGTGGCTAGGAGTAGATGTACAATACATAGCAGGCAGTTGAGGTAGCAGACTCATGATTGATTATTGTTTTCCTTCTCACTTGAGCCTTCTGCTTCCTAACTCTCATAATGATTACTCACTCACTCACTTACTCTCGGCTTTATCCCTTGGGTAGGCTTAGTTGGGTTTACTAAGCCATAGGAACATGTTTTTTCATTGATTTTCTCTCTGTACTCCCCCTCAACTGGAGCACTCGGTATGCTTTGTCATTGTTAGGCACCGGGGAGGATAACATTGAACACTCCCCCTAAAATGTTGCATCCGTTGAGAGATTCCTTGCTTTGTCGGTGTAAGGCGTCAGGAGGAGAAAACTGAAACTCCCCTTCAGAATGTGCAATGTTTGATTGCTCACAGCTCGTCATACCCGCCATGTGTGTGGAGCAATATGAACAGGAACCACACATAACGGTTTCCATTAGCTCATCATTTGGAATTTCAGCACGTTTGAGAATCACACAATGTTGATGAGTCAGGGGAGGATTCAACAGTTGATTGTTGATTGTTGCAAGATGACCGTTGACGCGAGGTTGATTGAATTATCTGCGATTTTTGGATCTCTACAGTGGAGCTTAGACCTTAGGTTTGACTTTGAAAGAATTTGATCAAATTTGCCTAAGTTTTGACCTGGACATCGGTGATTTACAAAGTTTGTCGGAAAATTTACGTTTTGACCCTCAAGGACTGCGAGTGAGGGCGCGTAAGATAAGGCTCAAAATTAATGTAGATCTTTTCGTTAGATTTCCAACAAAAAAAAGTTTGCTAAAATCGGATCACTGAGTCAAAAGTTATGGCCAAAACAATGCGGTGTCGCAGAAAATCTCGAATTTTGAGTTTTTGAGGAAATTCTTCGAGGTTGAGATTCTCGATGTTGAATTTCGAGAGCAGGTGAAATTAAAAAAAATTCAAAGGCAAAAACTCGAAATCCTAATCTCGAGGTTTAAATCTCGAGATTTTAATTTCGAGTTTGCCTTGAAGAGTAATAGCGAAATCCACCTGCAAAACAAACCTCAGAATATCGAGATCTTCAGAATTTCAAAATGTTTGGAACATCGAAAACTTTGGAGTTTCGAAAACTTCAGAAAATCGAAAACTTGCTGTTTGAAAAACATCAGAACATCGAAAACTTCTAAAAACTTTGATAAACAGAGATTTAATCAGAAATCCTATAATGTAAAGCTTCGATGAACTGCGAAGAATGTCAAGTGATAGAGTATATATCTAGAGAGAAGTGAGAGCTAGAGAGACAAGTGCAAGTAAATGCTTCAATAGAATGATTTTGTAACCCCTACAACTACCTCCAGAGGAAGTATTTATAGGAAAAATACGGGCTGGGCTCCCAAGCTTTGGGCTTGGGAGGCCCATTTACAACTGGACCGCTATTGGGCCGAATACAATGTGTGTAGGAATGATTAAGTGTAAAATCTAGCTCTGTGAGGCTTCCGTGGCCGACGAGGGTCTGGCCGACGGGGGCTCGGCCGATGAGGGCACGGCCGACGAGGGCAAACTGGTTCCCTGGCTTCAGGATCATATTCTGAGTTGGTCCCTCTTTGGCCGACGAGGGCTCGGCCGACGAGGGCACCGCTTAGTGGCTTGTACTTTCTGTTCTTCTGAGTATGTGGGTCCTGGGGCCTAGACCCATATACTCCATCATCAAGTTTGAAGAATTCTGAGTTTCAAGAAACTCTAAACTTTGAAATATTCAAAACATGGACAAATTCCAAAAATCTCGAAATCTTTCACAAAGTCGAAATCCTAAACATCGAGTTCCTAAAACTCGAAATTCCAAAACCCCCAATTTTAAAACTCGAAATTTTTTAAAACTCGCAGTTTTAAAACTCGCAGTTTCAAAACTCACATTTTAAAAACTCACAATTTCAAAACTCGCAGTTTTAAAACTCTCGAGTTTAGGAATTCGAGACCCTAAATGTCAAGTTCTTGCAAAATGAAAATTCGAATTTTGAGATTCTGAAAACTGTTCTGAATAGCCCTGAAGGCCGAGAGATTCCTCCCGTATCTGTTTCAAGTCAAAATCGTTTCTGCAGCCATGTAAAAGCATAAACTCGAAATTTCATGAAGAGTTCTACGAAAATGAAAATTTGCAGAAATCGGAAACAAAGATATGCTGTAGAATCATTTTGAAGAGGCGATTCCAACAGTATAATTTTTACAGATTTTCATTCACAAACAAGATTACAGGAGCAAAACTCTATATTGAAGAAAAAGAGAAGAAAATCAGAGCAGTTCTTCATTAGATCAAAAAAAAATCGCAGATAGATTCAACCTGTTTCACGCCTCGGCTTTGATACCAACTGATAGTCCCTAAAACATAACAATCGAACAATCATAGCAAGTATAAAGAAGCAGATAGAAAGATATCAAGATAAACAACACCTTTGGTATACCGTGTAAACTGACCGCTGCTCTCCCTGGAGAAGGAGAGCAGCGGCAAACCCTAATCTCTCTATCTCTGTTCTCTAAAGCCTCGATCGTTAGGGTTCTCGTAAGTTAGCCTCCTTTTATAGGAGAAGTTGGCAAACTTACGGGTTACAAGGAAGCTAACGGGCTGATACACATTTGTGGCCTGTATTACACGTTTAATTAATAACTACACAAATACAAAGATATTTAATTAGATTGGACACCATAAAATATTCCTAACAAAATGCATCCAAATAAAACAAACAATATTGACCGGTTCTCTTTCATCGGTCTAAAGAAAACATATAGTTGTTGATATTTTTTTGGTGAATGTTACAATATTTTGTGCGAGAGAGGTACAATATAATAGTTGGAAAAAGAACATCAAATACACATTCACTAAGATTTCCATAATTTACGGATGCATCTCACCATTGACACCATACATATATTTAGATATTAGTTTTTGTGATAAGTTGAAGAGTAGATTTTGAATATATACTTTAGACAATTCAATGCAAAAATAATTAAGAAAGTGTGTGCACGGTGCAGTTTTTAGAAGAAAAATCAGTATTTCCTATCGCACAATAGTTTAATATTTTCATAGAAACATAAGAACAATGTTATGTGCTACAATAAGTAAAAGAAGCATACTTCATGTACGTTATAATGCATAATAATCGAGGAATATTAAGAAGGTGAATATGAAGTAAACAACATACTTAGATGTGCCTTAAAGCTATCAGAATTCTCCTTAGATCCACCTGTGTGGGGTATATGTGAGAAACACAAGTGAGTTAATTTTAATTTTAATCTCACCATGAGGACAAACCAATTGCCTAGGTAATTTTAATTTTGATTCTATAATAGTATGTCAAATCTGTGGTAAAACAAACTATCTGACTATCAACTGTTAGCATCAATATGAACAACAAAATTACCCCCCCCCCCCCCCCCCCCCCACCTCAAGTCAATAATGTCACAACAAGAAAAAAGGGATGGTTACTGGACTCTGGAGCCACTCATCATGTCATTAATAATCTCACCCTGGCGTCAGATTATACCGACATAGGCTCTCTCATTATATGTAATGGTAAACCTCTTTTGGTCGCACACGTCACAAATATGGACCTTCACTCTCTTTCTTTACCTAATACTCTTTATTTCCTTTCTATTCATAATACTCTAATTTTTGTTGCCAAATTATGTCGTGACAATAATGTACTAGTTGAGTTCCACCCTTCATTTTTTGTTAAGGACCGCAAAACAGGAGCAACTTTGTTATGAGGTATGAATAAAGGTGACGTCTATATCCTACCGAATGTACCAACTCCATCATCTCCATGTGTCAATGTTATTACAATTTTTTCTCTTAATGAATGACATTGTCGTCTAGGTCATCCCACCCATCCTATATATTGCCCAATCCCCCCCACCACTAATTATACAAAACTTTCTATATTTGGGTGTAGTTGCTTTCCATGGTTGCTTCCTTACACAAGTCATAAGTCAAAGCCTCACTCTAAACCTTGCATTTTCCTTGGGTATTGTGATCAAGAGAGTGCTTACCTTGATCCAACAAATTAACCGTAACTTTATTGGTAGACACGTTGTATTTGATGAGTCTGTCTTTCCCTTCACTAAGAAACTAATTCTAGTTACAAATCCATCGTGTGAGAGTGTGAGGCTGATGATTGGCTCCAACCACCCACTTCCTACCTTCCTATTTCAGGTACACCGATAACAGAGACTTCCGGGGTAACTCATATTATCCCATCTCAACAAGAAACTCCTGATATATCTGGTTATACCCCACTCCCTTATATCCTCATCACACCAGTACTACCAATACACCCACGCTCAATCCAGCGATCCTCATCACATATCACCGCTGACCTAAACAAAAACCACATGCAATGTCCCTTCCCCTCCCCAACCATCCCCTAATGAACCTACTACCACTTCCTTAACCACCACTTCCAATGCTCTCATATACTCCTCACACCAACATCATGATCCAAATACATCTCCACCTAACAAACGTACTCATCCAACGATCCTTCGACCTTGTAAACAAGTCAATAATGTCACCCAATCACCATTAGCTCATCATCTTATTCTTACATATGGTTCTAAGGTTTTACACGTACCCCCTATGTCTATAGAATTTGATGCCTTAGTTCAACAAGGAACTAGGGAACTTATCCCTGCTCATCCTGATCAGAATGTTGTTGTTTGCAAATGGGTATATACGGTGAAATACAATCCATATGGTTCCTTGGATCGTTTCAAAGCGCGATTGGTGGCTAAGGGTTTTCATCAGTGCCCGAGAGTTGATTATTCGGACACTTTTAGCCTGGTTAATAAACTGATCACTATTCGGGTTGTCTTAACCACTTCCCTTTCCCATGGTTGGGTGATCAATCAACTGAATATCAGTAATCATTTCTCCATGGGAATTTTTGGGAGGAAGTTTACATGAAACAACCTCATGGATTAAATGATGGTATTGGGAAAGTATGTTATGTTTGCAAATCCATCTATGGTCTAAACACAGGCACCTCGAGTGTGGTACCAATCCCTTAGTGGATTTCTTCTATCACTTGATTATATTACTCAACTTCCGATGTCAGTCTTTCCATATTCTCTTCTCATCCCGCCTATATATGTGCTAGTGTATGTGGATGATATAATTGACAATGGGTTTGCACATGTGTTGGTAGCACAAAAATCAGACTAATGAGTTACTAGCACAAAAATCTCTGTTGAGGATTTAGGATCCTTACATTACTTCTTAAGCATGCAGGTTACACCTACATTAGTTGTACTCTTCTTGATCAACACGACTACATTACAGATTTATTGTAGGTGCTGCAGATGAACTAGGCTAGCTAGTTCTACACCCACGCCCTTGTCGTCCTCTTCTTTGACTCTATTTGACAGTTCATGGTCTTGTGACGCGACTCTCTACTGACAAGTCATTGGATAACTTCAATACTTGAGTCTCATCCAACCAGACACTGCTTTTTCCATCAACAAACTAGCTCAGTTTATGCACAAACCCACGATCAATCATTGGCGGCTTGTGAAACGCCTCTTACGATATCTTCAAGGCACTACTTCTCATGGTTTCTACCTTCCTCACAGTTAACATATTTCTTTACAAACTTATGCCAACACGAACATGGCAAGGAATCCAGATGACCACTCCTCTATAAATGCTTATGCTATTTTTCTAGGTGATTCGTTTATTTCTTGGAAATCATCCAAACAACGGACCATCACCAAATCTTCCACCGAAACAGAGTATCGGGCTCTATATACTGCTTCATCTAAAATTCTATGGATTGAATCTCTTCTTCATGAGCTACGACATTCGTCTCATTCTCCTCCGATTCGCCTTTGTGATAACAATATTGCTATTACTTCTTCGGCGAATCATGTCTTACATTCTTGCAGGAAACATGTTGCAATTGATTCCAATTTGTTCAGGGACGTGTACAACGTGGGCTTCTTCATGTACTTCATGTCTCCTCTCATGATCAGGTGGCTAGCGTTCTCATCAAACCGCCTTCAAGGCAGTGCTTTACTCTTCTCAAGGACAAGCTCAGGATTCTTGGAAGTGATCGAATACCTGGTTGCGGGGGCGTGTATAAGAATCCAAATTCTAGGATTTCAGTTACAATTATTTATTGTATTCAATTACACATATTTGTAGTTAATATTGTATTTAGTAGCTTACCTTATACATTTTCTACATCTATGTATAAATACCACAACATACTTGTATATACTATGGAATAAGTATGGATTAAGCCTAAACATCATTTGTCTTCTAAATCTCTTTAGATGTTAATTACGTGTTCATCTATTTCTTATTACAAGTGCCTCTTTCTTGGAAAACTAATTCTTCCTTTCCCAAATTCTAGGATTTGTAACTATCATATCGAGAGTATTCACTTGGATGAAGAAGACTATTTGTTGAGTCGTAAGGTTACCCATTGTAGTTGTTGAGAGAAACGAGGCATTGTTATGTGCATAATAAACTCTATTGCATGTGTTCTACCCGATGCATCAGTGTAGAAACAGAAAGGATTATAAAATACTTCAACATAATAAACTACAATTACAAACATCAAAGAAATATTCTTTCTCACGGTGATTTACTTCTTTGAAATACATTATTGCCATTAGTAAAAATAATTTGGAGAAGAGCAATAAGGAATTATTTTTAAATAATAAAAAATAAAAGAAGAAGAAATTGTTTGCATGTAAAAGAGATTTGACCAAATAATCTAACAATCAAACTATCTAACCGGATGTTAGCAATTCGTTTTAATAAATTAGTTTTATTCTCCCATTCATTTTGCTTTTCATTTTTATATAAAGATCTAAGCTTGGCTAAGCACTAATAAAGTATAAATCTAGAAAATTTTAAAGGATACATTGTGGGTGTGTAAAAACCAACCAAAATGATTATATATTATTGTAATTGTGTTGAAATGTAAGTTCTCTAATACAGAATGACAAAAAATGTAACCATGAAATTAAATTGGCTAAATGTTATAAAATTCAAAAACATCCCAGCACTCAAGCCTCCCACATCGGATATGTATTATTGAAGGCCTGCAAAATAGTGCATGAGCATACATGTCCATAAACTTGAGTTTATCAAATTCCATGAACAACAGAACTACAACACTTTAGACAACCACAACATGTTGGGGAAACCAATTCTCACCCCAATATCGTGTACTTGAGTAAAGAAAGGAGAATGAAAATACAATAAAAAATGCAAAAATGGCTAACCCTTACTGGAAGAAGCCTGATGAGTAGCCAAAAAGAAAGTCTGCAGACCGAACAATCTATATCTATAAGGCCCGAGTGAATGATAGGTGAGAGCGCCTCTTGGAATTTCATAACTTGCACCAAACATGAGAACAATCAGTTTGCAGGGTGCACATGAAATTAAGTTACCTTCTTGAATATAAGAATCATGAGCATAAAAATAAAGGACAATAAATACTTACACAAGAGAAGATGAAGAGATGCCAAGAAGGAGGCAATCTGGGCTGGAGCAGGGTCTTTAGTTGCTAATAACCTGGTTAAGGCATAAATGGTTAATCTAACGGGTTGAAAGGGAGACGTTATACTAACGAGATGACAACCAGAAGTTTCATAACGAAGATCTATGAAGTTGAAGGATTCACAAACATTTAAGCACGAAGTACATGTGAATTAAGCTATATTATTACACACCAGTAAATTTTGTATACCTAAAATAAGCCTACTCTTATTCATGTTTATTATTTTGTAAAATTTGTGTTTTTGCATTTGATTTTTTCAATTACATTTGTTATTTATTTTGTTGCTCAAAATCATGAATCCATCTGGGTGTACAATGAGGCATAATGATCAAAATAGAAAATTAATTCCAATGATTAGGTATGAAATTAAAGTTGTTGGAGGAGACATTAGAAAATAAAACTTGATAAAGTTTGTAATTAACTATGAGGAATTATAAGATTTTGTTTCTAGTTTTTTAAACCAGAAATAAAATCATAATCAGTTTTTCAGAAGTTGGTCATTTGGTCTCTTACCTTCTCAAAAACTTATTGTAGGAGCAGTTTGGAGTACTTAAAAGTATATTTACATTTCATCTAAACACTTCAATATGTTTCTGTTCTCTAAAAAAGTAGAAACAATTTTAAAAAATAGATCCAAACACCTCCAAAATACGGAGTACTAAATTATGATATTACTTAATTTTCTATATGTGTGTGTCAGTGTGTGTGTGCGCATTTTGTGATACACACATATGGCCAATGACCAGTAGAAAATATAATGTTTTTGCATTACACGGGATATTGCTGATGTCATTATTCATTAACAATATGATGCTAGAATGGATTACATTTGGTAACAAATGTGTTGATACATTTAGCAAAATCGTAACATCATCCCGTCAAACTTGCAATGTCTTAATTGCATTAACGCTAAAAAGGATCGTGACATTTTGTTTGTATTTTTTTCAATATTATGAAGTAGTATTCATGACAAACTTATCTACTTTTCAAATGCTCTAAACACGAGGTGAGATATTCCATTTTTTAAATTATAAAATGAAGTGAAAATATAAACATTGTAAAATACGCGCAATCCACCATTTATAAAACTTTGTTGAGAAATTTTAACAAATTTATGAATTGATATAAAAAGAAGATTTCTTTAAAATATCACTAAAATTAAAGATATGATGAACAAAAATATGATTAAGCTATTATGTGTATAACCTTATAGAGTTATAGTTGTTGTGTATAAAATTTAAAATATTCATGACCACCAAAATTACTTATGTAATCATTTTATATAAAAAATCATATTATTACCCATCATCTCTATTTTATTAATAATATAAATGTCATCATATATATTGAAAAAATAGTGCAATAAAAAAGAACATATAAAATGGAAAAGAATGACTACCAAATGACTAGCAAATAAGTTTTGGTTTTTTCCTTTTTGACGATAACCTGAGTGTTTTTTCCTTTTGTTTACGAGTATTTTATTTTATTTGTGGAGACGGGAGATTCAAATTCAAATTCACTTTCAGAGGAGATCCGAGGAGGAAAGCGGTGGAGATTAGATACGTTGAGATAGGGGCATTCCCGTACTTGTACACTCTCATTGCCTTCGTCTTTATTGTTGCCCAACATAATAAACATCCCAATTCTATTTCTTTCTTCTTCCCCATCTCTAAATCCGTTTTTTTGTGGCCGTTGTGCTCTACACCACTGCAGGTCCGTGGATTCACCTCTCTGTTCTTTCCTTAACACCAAATCAAATCAATTAATTATATGAACTCTATAAACGGAACCTAATCCTTTTTCTTGTTCTTTTTTCATTCTTGAAATATGTTGGTGCTCCTTTATTACTTATGATGTTTATAATTATTAGTCAATTCCTCTTTTTTCTCACTGATCTACTGATTCTTGATTGCACAATGAGATTGCGCAATCGTGTGCTTTTGGGTATTTCTGGTAATGCGTAAAATCTAACCTTTCTTTAAAAAAAGGATCTTTTGATGCTTATTTTGGTTTATATCTGAAACGTGGATTTTGTTGGTGGGGTTTCGTTTTCGATTTCAATAGGATCTTGAAGAAGTTTAATAAAATTAGATCTATTTCTTAGCTCGTCAAACTGTAAGAAATTAGCTGAGCCATCATATGAAATTTGTGAAAAGTGGGTTGTTTTGGCAGGGATGAATCTTGGCCATCTTCCACCCCCATTAATAACACTATTGTGGTCTTTAACACCATGTGTAGCAGTGTAGTTGGGGGATTTCGAAAGGGAGGCCATAATATTTATTATTTTATTAACTCACTCCACATTAGTTGGTTGCAAGGGAAGTGATATCGATAATTAGTAAAGCCAATTTCACCTTATGGAAGGTTTGCCCCTTATACACTCTTGTGTTGACTCTTGTGCTTGAGACCCTTCCCCAGACCATCGCACTGAGGGATGCCTTCGTGCACAGTTCTTCACTTTGGTAAAACCAATGTCACCCCATCTCCTCGAAATCTCCAAATAAAAAAAGGCTTTAAATGCTATCTATGTTGGTGTTTGGTTTGCTTTTTCCTGTTTTAGGTTACATGATACGTAGTATTTGATATGTGTATGAGAATCCACCTTGCTTTGGGATGTTACTTCTTTTAGGGTTCTTTTAGGGTCTGTTTACTTAACTTAATGAGCTGAATAGAAATCGTATCTTAATCGTTCAGTTGTATAGAGGTGTTTACTTACTACTTAATTTCTAACGTGACTTATTTTTCGGTCAATTTATGACTTATTGGCTCACCATCCACACATGTTTGTGTTAAAGGATTGCCTTCTTTAACCTGACTTTTTGTTCAAATATTTCATTGCAAACACAACAGCAGTCTTGGCTACAAACCTGTGAAAATCACAGCAACTTGCGAGCTATCACAAAAGCAACAAAGAGAAATCTCAACCCCTGCCTTCTTCGTCTAGGTATTTCATCTAATTTATATTTTTGTTCTCTTTTCTCTCTCCTTATTCTCGATCTGGC
Organism: Cuscuta europaea; assembly: GCA_945859875.1. NCBI lineage: Eukaryota > Viridiplantae > Streptophyta > Magnoliopsida > Solanales > Convolvulaceae > Cuscuta > Cuscuta europaea. The sequence continues at coordinate 2,349,394 of CAMAPE010000041.1, forward strand.
TGTTGAATTTCTAAACAGTCCAGTATATTTCTGGTAAAATCAATATATTCCGATAGTTTGGTAAAATTTCTGAAATTCAACTTAATTTAGATCTGCCATATTCTTAAACCTGAAGTTATATGGTCAAATTTCTTTTATTGGAGTCTCATATGTGATATTTTGATTTCTTCTTGGGTTAGGATTTCTTTTTATTGTTGTTGGTATACACGGTGAGTTGTTTTTGTCTTCCGAGCACTGATTGTTGATTGATGATTCATTTTTTATTGTTCTTCCCAATAATGAGGCAGATTTTATTTGTAGTTAATGTAAGTAATTGCAGATTTGTTGTGGCCATAGTGTTATTATTAGATATATTACACACATATCATTTTATTCGTTTGCAACTCTTAGCCAAGCTCAGAACTGATATACGTCTTCTTGGGTTGGATGAGAGTATGACTTTGGAGAGGGCAAAGTGGAGGGCGCACATTCGTGTGTACGATTGATCTCCTTTCTATCTTTCCTCTTTTTTTTTTCGTTTATCTTCTTTTTCTTTTTTTTTTGTTATTATGTTATTTTTATCTTCTAGCTTTTTTATGTTGTTTTATCTTTTTATCTTTTATCTTTCTTATATTCTTATGTTATTGTTATCTTACACTATGTATTTATTTATCTTATCTTATTCGTTTTTCTTCTTGTCGATCTTCTCTTTTTGGCATCGATATCATGGATCGATTCATGTTAGCCGACCCCAAAATCTTTTGGGGATTAAGGCTTGGATGTTGTTGTTATTGTTGTTGTTGTTGTTGCTGCAACTCTTAGCCGGGCATGTGGTAGTTGCCGTGTTCATACTCTGTTAACTCATACGGAGTAGTCTATAATTACATAAACATATATGATTGATATACTATTTTGGTGAGTAGCAATTTTTACATCATTGACCATGATAGTTTTTAGTTGTTCTCTACTCTATTACATGCTGTGTACACCAGAAGTTTTTTTTTGTAGTTGTATTGAATGTGGGGAAGCCCAGCCACACAAAAAATCCTGTTCTCTCATAATTGATGCTAGTATTTTAGTAAACCTCAGGTCACCAGGTGTTATAAAATAATACGTAGTACTACATGTTGGATTTTTGGTAATATTTTACTGACTTATTTTATGGCGAATTATGTCATTTTGGGTTATTATTACATGAATATCATTATTAATTTAATTAGAATCAGTTTTTGTGTTTTTTCTTAGACCTGATTTTCTTGAACACAAAAGTATCAGTAAGGGAAATTGGCATTGCACTGAAGTTAACATTTGCTACTGTGAGGCGAGCACAGTTCTTTTTGAAAAGTTTGGCTATGGTAACTTTTCGGTTTAATTATCAAAACATTTCCATAAGTCCATTTACGGTATTTATTTGTTCGGCTAAAAAATCGTTGTTGCATTAATTTCTTCACTTAGGCAACCAACGAAAATCTCCCACCGAATGTGATCAAACAGTTGGCTAGGGAATTGAAGAATCTTGATGAAACCCCCCCTGAAGGCATTAAAGTTGTTGTAAATGATGATGACTTTTCTACTATATATGCTGATATTGAAGGACCAGGTAGGTATCCTTTATCTGCTGTTAATAATGCAGAGTATCGTTGTTTTTTGGAAACAGAAAATTTAATTTTATTAATTCCTCCATCTGAATTTTCTTGCATCTTTCAGCTGGAACTCCGTACGAGAATGGTATCTTCCGCATGAGGTTGATACTATCTAATGATTTCCCACATTCACCTCCTAAAGGTTGTATTCGAATTCATTAGGACTTAAAGTCATCGTTAATACAATCATTTTTCTTGCTCTTTTAATGTCCGTTTGGAAGTCGGAAAATGCTCGGGAAAGTAAACATGGGGGACTTTTGGAAGAAAGAAACTGTTGAGGAAAATAAAACATTGGCTCAAACTCGGCGAACTTATTTTTATTATTTGTTGAAATTCTTTTATTTATTACTTCTACTATATAAGCACCAAGGGAAGTTAACATTTGTAAAAAGTAAAAAAAAAACAGTAATCATTTTTCATTTTTCTATGCATTGGTAAAACCAAACTTAAGAAAATAGCTTTCCTCTACCGTGCCCCCTTTCCCTAGCATTTTTGGGACCATACATATCCTAAATGTTTAAATTAGTTTTGGAAAGTTGTGTTATTTGGTAACCTTTCATAACTTCGTACCATTTAACAAATTTTATTTTTGCCTTTCATACTTGAAGGATATTTCCTGACCAAAATTTTCCATCCCAATATTGCCGCGAACGGTGAGATTTGTGTAAATGCTCTGAAAAGGGATTGGAATCCAAATCTTGGCTTAAGGCATGTGCTCATGGTAAGTTATCTACTTCTTTAATCAAAGTCCATTTTTTATATTTTATTGTCTTCAAGAATCTTATGTCAGTGTTTTCACAGGTGGTCAGATGTTTACTGATAGAACCATTTCCAGAATCAGCATTAAATGAACAGGCTGGGAAGATGCTTCTTGATAACTATGAGGAATACGCTAAACATGCAAGGTTTGTTCATTAATATCTTACCCATATTTCATTTCTATCCATTTTTTGGGGCATGTTTGTTTCAGGTATATCAGAGGGAAAGAGAATACAGGATTAGTTGGTTTTAGACTTCAAATTACTATATGATTATTAATTGGATCTTGGAATTCTAAAAATAAATAAATATCTCCCCTGCCCTTCCTTCCCCTCCTAAACGTCAGACCAAATATTTCCTTTTTCGATCCATCAAAGATGGAAAATTAAGTAAATAAATTGTGGGGTAATCTCGATAGCAAGTCTTTTCGGACCAAATATTTCCTTTTTCGGACCAAATTTAGCTGAAACATTTGTTTAAGATAGATGTTTATATCGGTTATACGAGTAGTTAATCTCGATATATGTAAAAAATATATACTCCCTCGGTCCCATAAAACTTGACCAAATTGACTTTTCTTGGTCAATGATAGCAAGTTTGACCAATATTATCTTTTAATATGAAATCATTTCAAATATGAAAATTACACAGAAATATTCTTTGTTCAAAATACTTCTATAGAAGTCTTCAAGTTATAAGTTTCACACAAATAAAGTAACTAAAATCATTGTCTAAAATTTATTATAATTGACCATGAAAAGTCAAGTTTTATGGGATGGAGGGAGTATCAAACAATATCCATATTTCATTTTCCTTTGCAGCAACAATTCTTATGGTAAAACACTAAAACCAACACAACGTAACTTTTCTTAGGCTTCTTAGCACATTTTCACTCTTCCGTACTCCATAGCAATGTATGCAAACATACCCTGATACATAGGGTAAAGAGTTGCGTTTCTTGATTTTTTTTTCAGGCTATATACCGGGGTTCATGCTATGAAACCAAAGCAGAAACAAAAAGGTGGGGCCATCTCTGAATCAACTACTGCACTGAATGTTGAACATAAGACAAATTCTGCATCGGTCATTGTTGATAAGAAGAGTTCGGGTATGGGTGTTCCTCTCCAACAACCATCTTCGCTCGCCCCTTTGTCGAAAGGAGGGAACAGCCTGGACTCACCAGCAATGCCGGTAGCTGTTGCCCAGAAGAAGGAAGGTGCTGGGTTGGGAAAGGTCCATCAGGTTGAGAAGAAGAAGATGGATGCTAGGAAAAAGAGTTTGAAGAGATTATAGAATTGCTTGCCGTGTTTCCAAATGGCAGCCTGTTGTCAGTCTTTCTGTTTTACAGTTAGGGGGAAAACTAGTTCCAATAACAGTTTGGTTTCCTCGCTATGCATTGAACTCGTAACAAATATTTGTACCATTATTCTCCACTTTAAATGACTTCAATTTATTTAATTTAACTATCTCTCGACTTGATCATTTAGAGTTTTTCACATTTATTCGACTACTCAAGATTGAATTATGTTCTCAAGAAGCAGGGTAGTTTAATAACATGGCCCGTTGGTGAATTCTTAATTCTTGTTATGGGTGGAGCTAGGGATGGACTCAGGCCGGGTGGCCCGACCCGGAACCGGCCCGGGACCGGTACTGTTCCGGCCCGGCCCAACCCGGTGGCCCGGTCAGTGACCGGTCCGGGTAGGCCCGGCCCGTGGGTTTTCCGGTCCGGGCTCGGGTCACCCAAAACAAGGCCCAACCCGGCCGGGCCCGGTTCAGGCCAAAAACTATTTTTTTTTTCAATTTTTTTTAAATTTTCGGGTTGGGCTGGGTATTTTGGGCCATTTGGGGTGGTTTGGGGCCTAGGGGGGTTGGGGGTGGGAGGGGGGTTAATTAGGAAGAGGAAAACAAAAAAAAAATTATAATGGGCCCGGCCCGGACCCGGACCGGACGCGGTGGTTACCCGGTCCAGTCCCGGGTCCACCATTTCTGACCCGCAGGCCCGCCCGGGCCTAGGCCCGACCCGGACCCGGCCCGGACCCGAGTCCATCCCTAGGTGGAGCCGGGTCAAGTATGATTAGAACTGTGATCGGTTAGACCAGCTCCGAGCCAAGTTCTAATCTGATTTTGGATCTGGACAGCAGGTGCCTACTGCCTAGTTTACTTTGAGGAACCGGTTAAAACCAGCTCTTGCACTCTGTCCCGGAACCAAAAAACAGTTGCCTCGCCTCGAATTAGTCCAATGTGGTTTAAAAACGGATTCCTCCATACCTGATTCTAGTTCTGCCAGACACGACTTTATCAGAAATTGAATGGAACACAAGAATAACTGCTCATGGCTTATAACTCCAGTCTGTTATCAAATACTCCGAATCACTTAAGCAAAAAATCAAATGAAAAAGGTTGAAGTTGGAAGCAACAGAAAACAGAGTATTAGTTACCAAGTTGATTTCAAGAGGGATATTCACGCCAATCGAGTGGAGCAGGAGAGGCCATAGTGGTGATGGTCTGACCCATCACCATATAACAGTGTGTTTACTTTTTCTATCAAAACCGGTCATAATATGCAAGCATATTGTTCACGTGTTTAGCGAACTACAACAACGAACAATCTACAAAATAAATCACCAAAAAAGTGGAGTTGTTTTGAAGATTGAATGAACAAAAAATATCACCTTCATTTCGTGCGTTGTAAGATTTTCAATGTTCCACTGCAGAAAAGGAACCATCTGCCGAATACAGCAGTTGAATGCAGCATGCATTATCATGCCACTTCAATTAAAGAAAAAGGACTTCAAACCTTTAAATTTTTTGAATCTTGCAATAGGAAAGTATATAATGCATAACAAACCAAGAGATACAATGGAAAAATTCCACTACCCTTGCATTAGAGAAAATTACAACCATTCAACATCAAACCTGACACCATCCAACAAAAAAGGAACATAAGACTTAAGAATCCATAACACTAGCTAAACACATCCAAATTCAATACCTTGTTGGCTTGTTTTATAAAAAATAATTCTAGTTATGTAAAACCACAAGACAACATATTAAAGATTATAACTTGTGGTCGTGGTGGGTGGGATCACTTGGCCATCATAACCTTAACGAACTCCTCATAGTTGATCTGACCATCGCCATCAACATCGGCCTCTCTTATCATCTCATCAACTTCTTCGTCAGTTAGCTTCTCACCAAGGTTTGTCATCACATGACGAAGCTCCGCAGCAGAGATGAAACCGTTCTGGTCCTTATCGAACACTCTAAAAGCCTCTTTCAGCTCCTCTTCAGAGTCAGTGTCCTTCATTTTCCTGGCCATCAGATTTAGAAACTCTGGGAAATCAATGGTCCCATTGCCATCAGCATCTACCTCATTTATCATGTCCTGTAGCTCAGCTTCTGTTGGATTCTGCCCTAATGATCTCATCACTGTCCCAAGCTCTTTGGTAGTGATGCAACCTGTAGATTACAGTGTCAATTAACAAGAATCGAGATATATTTTCAGTATTAAAATTATGCTACTATAAGGGTTATTTCCTGACGTGAAATGATCTTCTAAATTGTCTGAGAAAATACTCTTTGGAAAATCAATTTCAGCTGAATAATAACAAGTGAAAAGCTACACCATCCACTTATTCTGACTATTCTGCTTGTAAGCAGAATAATCCTGACAAGGCTACCAAACAGGGTAATAGAAGCAAATAACAATCAACCAAATACCAAATGTGAAGATAAACTAACATAAGTAATAAACTTGCAGTCAACAAATCATACCAAACTATCATCAAGCCAGAACATATCATTCAATTTTCAACTCTTTGCAGAGGTGTTTTCTTCCCTCTTTTAGCAGAATTTTTGAAGTCAATGAGCAATTCCTCGAGATATGCAACATGTCAGGGTATAGCAGGTGAGACTTCTGTAAAAAGAGTATGCACGATTGTTTGTTCACAAAAATGAATACCCACATTATCCACCAAACAACTACGGAGTATAAGCTAGAACTAACAACATTTTGTCCTATTAGGAACCCATTTTTCTTCGAGGAGATGGATCAACAAAAGCGGACATTTTCTTCCTTCATAAGGTCGAGTTAAGAATTGCGTTTCCCAGAACATCTCAGAAGTGAACACATATGACTATTGAAGATAATCTTGTTATTGGTTAGAGACTATCAGATTCAAGAGTCAAATAATAAATCCACAAAGACCGCAAAAATCAGGGTCATCCATACATGAATGACGAATCGCCTCGGCCGTAAACTCATTCTTAACAATTTGTTTACAAACTAAATGGAAAAAACAGATCTGTGCGTGCGTATGTGATCATTTAAAGAAACAAATGGAAACGGTTACGAATGCAAAGCAGCAAAAGAAATGAAACGCGTAAAGGAGAGAGTCAAACCATCGCCATCTTTGTCGAACAGGCTGAAGGCTTCCTTAAACTCCGCGATCTGATCGTCGGTCAACTGATCCGCCATGTCTGAGTTTTGTCGTCGTCGTCGATAGGGTGTGGGAGGAAGAAGGTCAAGAATGAGAAAGAGGCTATTTATTTATTCGAAATAATCATCACCAATCATCAAAACCGTTCCTTTCCTTTGCTTTGAATCCGGACATCATCCCTCAGCCTCCGAGTCTCTATCTTCCGTCTTTCCCGCTTTACCCCTCTCGCATTTCTCTCTCTTTTTTTTTCTCTTCCTCATTTTATCATTTTATATCTCGGTTTACTTGAGTGTGTTTGTTTACTTGAGCGTGTGTAAAATCTTTTTTTTTGAAAGAAAGTGATTTATACTCATATGAGATGAGATAACAAAACTTAAGCAAGATATAAAATGACAAAAAGTCTTTTGTTTACCGTCTGCTCTTGAACCAAACTTAGAATCTATCACGCATGTATAAGTAATAAGTTTCGATGATCCAGTAATAGACTTAACTAAGCCAACCAATGATAGGCAAATCAGACTTCCTATCACTTGTCTTAAATTCTAGAGTTTTTCTGCTAGAGAATAAAAATACAACCAAAACAACATGCACTTCGAAATAAAAACATGAACAAAATAAAACGGGATTAAAACAAAGTTCACTCATCTTCTTCCAAACCCTAGACTCTCCTACATTCCATGGCGGCGGTTCATGAGGGGGACGTATCAGCAGTACAATAGCTTCTTCTTCAGCCTACCTCTTATTCGTCGTGTTCTCTGTCAAGCCATCACTTTCGCCACCAATCACAAATGACCTCGAATCCAAATCTGTTCCTGACTGTAGCCCCCAAGCTTCGCCCATGACCTTCTGATCTTAGCCATGAACGTCTTCCTCGAAACTCTCCACCTACTGTCAGGAGTGCATGACCTTCGGCCGCCGATGACCAAGCACCCGTCTTCCGCCCATGACCAACATTAAACAAGATGTTTGTGGTATTCATGGTTATGGATATCTTGTTCTCTTTCAACCAAACAAAAATCTAGAACCAAAAATCAACGTCGCACCAACCCTTTGCTATGGCCAACGACGGCGGAAAAGAAAAAAAACTACTTGAAGGGAGACACCGCTCTTGAAATAATTTTAATCAAGCGACATTATGGAGTAGTGTTTGTGAACTTTTAGAAAATTATGTTCTTCTTTTTGTTAAAGAAAGATGGGCTTACAAAGGTTTTGAGAGCTGGCGATTTTGAATGACCTCCGATCCTGCATCCTCGGCGGCGCAGCCGCCGCCTCCACCAGGCAATGTGTGGACTGGCAGAAGCTTTGCGTACATAGTGGCCGGCCGATCCAATGGGTCTCTATCGGCTAAATCCCCCTCTCGGCATAAAGGAATGCCGGCCATCAGCTTTCCAGATGCTGACATCCAGATTCTGGCGGATCGTCACAAAAAATCATTGATCAGTTACTTCTATAAGGGAAGACCTAGTCTAGCCATAATCCGGAAGGCATTTGAGATTATTGGATTTAAGGGCATATTTCATTTGGGTGTGCTAGAGCGTAAGCATATTCTTATTCGTTTTGATTCTGATGAGGACTATTTTAGATGTTGGAATCGACAAAGTTGGATTATTCATGGATGTGAAATGCGTGTGACTAAATGGACTCCTGAATTCCGTCCTAACGTGGAATCCCCTGTGGTTCCGGTGTGGATAGCTTTTGAGGGATTACCGTTGCACCTTCATGACAAAAGGGCCTTGTTTGATATTGCGGGATTAATCGGTAAACTCCTAAAGATTGATGCGGCTACTGCCAATTTATCCAGGCCATCAGTGGCCAGAATATGTGTTGAACTGGATCTTACTAAGGAGATGCCTCAACGGGTGTGGATAAATTGTGGTTCTTTTGGATTTTCACAGCCGGTGATATATGAACAAAGGCCAGAGTATTGTTCTCATTGCTTGCATTTAGGTCACTCCTATGCTAAGTGTCCTAAAAGGAACCCGGATGTCCACAAGGCAATTACTCTGCCTAATGACAAATGGGTTGTCAAATCTAAGAAGAACGATCATAAGCAAGTTAGATTTACAGAGGCTGAAAAAGGGAAAGGAAAAATTACAGCATCTATGATACCAAATAGTATAGCCTCTACTTCTACGACTATTACAAACATAGAGGATGTCTCGGATGGGGAGGAAATCTTCCTTGATTCTGAAGAGCCTCCTGTGACATATAATCCTGCAAAAGATGAAGACTTACAAATTCTTTTAAGTAAGGATATTCCTGGCCTTACTAACACCAAAGTACACACAATGATCAAGGATGATTCTCATCTACCTTATCTTCACAAGGTGTTGGATTATGATTCTGAATTGGAAGCTAAGAGATGTTATTCTGATGGTGATTACAAAAACAAATCAGAGACTTTGAAAGATTGGAAAGTTGGGTGGCCTGAAATCAAATTAAAGGTTGAGCATATGGCCAAGGTACTAGCAGAAAAAGAAAATCCTACACATTTCATTCAAGAACAAGATCATATCTCCTTACCCGAGTACAAAGAATCATCAGAAGATGCAGGGTTTTCTAGAGCTACTGGGAACAAGATCAAGAACAAAGCTGTGGATGTTAGCCCCAGAGTCACAAGAAATGCAAATAAAAAGAAAAATGCAATTGATACTCCAGCTACTGGGAACTGCAATGATTCCAGGGAGCTGTCTTTAGCTTCCAAACCAAATTTTAAATGATGTGTCTTATTTGGAATGTAAGGGGTCTGGATAATTCTTTAGCCAGACTCAGTTCCTTAATAAGACAATGGCAGATCAAGGTTTTATGTGTTATTGAGCCTATAGTTGACAGTAAAAAGGCTGATTATTATAAAATGGAATTGGGTTTTCAGAATGTAATATTCTCTCCGTTAAATAAGATCTGGATTTTCTGGGATCCATTTTTCTTTACTCTCTCAAATTTCCATTGGCATCAGCAATTGGTACATTTTCATGTGAAGGGTGATATGTATACTGGGTGGATCTCTGCTATTTATGGTGCACACAATCATGTTAATAGAAGGCAGATGTGGAGTTTTCTCTCTTCTACTGCAGTTAATATGAATGATCCATGGCTAGTTGGTGGTGATTTCAATGCTATTGCTAAGGTAGAAGAGCATAAGGGTAACGCGGTTCCTAATATTGACAGCATAATGGACTTCTCAGAATGTATTTCTACTTGTGATCTAGTTGACTTACCTTTTCAAGGGCCAGTTTTTACCTGGACAGGTGTGAGATCTAATGGAAGGGTATGGAGGAGATTGGATAGATGCTTAGTTAATTCCAAGTTTTTGGATTATTATGATAACATTCAAATTCACATACTTGAAAGAACTCCTTCAGATCACAGTCCACTGTTAATCCAGGGCACTAAAGGTATTCCTACTGGTCCTAAATCATTTAAATTTCAGAACATGTGGCTATCTCACCCTTCTTTTATGGATACTGTGAAGAATAGTTGGAATAATTGTCCTACTGGGTGTGGTATGATTGGGCTCACACACAAACTTAAATGCCTCAAGCAGGAACTTAAAACTTGGAATAAGCACACCTTTGGAAATCTGTTTGAGGATATTAAGTCATGTGAGAATAAAGTGCAGGAAGCTGAGTTGATTTTTGAAACTGATCCTACTGACCATAATAGAGAGACATGGTTTTATTTGAAAGCTTTGTTACAATCTAAGCTTAATCTGGAAAAGAAGTTCTGGAAGCAGAAAGCTCATATTCATTCTAACTCTCATTTTTATCACTCATATGTAAAAGTGAGACAAAGGAAGCAGCAGATCACCTCAATTTACAATAGTGCAGGTTCTTTGGTCTCTTCTTTGACAGATATTGGAGAGGCTGCAGTTGATTTTTTCTCTAACTTATTTTCAGTTGAGCAGCAAGTTGATCCTGATGATATCCTGCAATTCATACCACAGTCAGTAGAGGAAAAAGATAACAATATGTTAATGCAAATGCCCATGGCTGATGAGATCAAAAAAGCAGTGTGGGATTTGAATAAGAATAGAGCCCCGGGTCCTGATGGATTTAATGGGAAGTTTTTTAGGAAATGTTGGGAGATTGTAGGACCAGATGTTGTTCGAGCTGTGCAGGAGTTCTTCCTTGGCCTGCCTGTTCCTAAGGGCATGGGTAGCAGTCTTATTGCATTGATTCCAAAAATTGATAATCCTGCTACTTTTGCAGACTTTAGACCTATATGTTTGTCTAATTTTGTTAATAAAGTGTGTACTAAAGTGGTGACTGCCAGACTCACCAAGATTCTGCCAAAGCTAATATCTGCTGAGCAAGAAGGATTTATGAAGGGCAGAGATATCTCAGAACAAGTTCTCATTGCTCAGGAGATGGTTCATTCTCTACACAAAAAGATAAGGGGTTCTAATGTTATAATTAAATTAGATATGGCCAAAGCTTTTGATAGGCTTTCCTGGACATTTTTAAAGGAGGTTTTGCTCAGATTTGGCTTCTCACACAGCTTTGTTCAGATTGTACTGAATAATCTTGAAGCTACATATTTATCTATTTTAATTAATGGAGTACCTCAAGGATTTTTCAAACCTAAGAGGGGGGTTAAACAGGGTGATCCCCTATCACCTTTTCTTTTCATATTGGCTGCAGAGGCCTTTTCTAGGGGTCTTAAAAGGCATATGGAGGTTGGGCTTATTAAACCCTATTGGATGGGTTGCTATGGATTTCCAGTATCTCACCTTGGATTTGCTGATGATTTATTAATCTTTTTAAATGGAGGATCCAAATCTTTGTCTGAATTTAAAAACTTTATTGGTTCTTACCAATCAGCTTCTGGACAAGCTGTTAATCTAAGCAAAAACACTTTTGTAACTGGTAAGTCAGCTAGATCAAGGCTCAAAAGCATCCACAATCTTCTTGAGCCAGTACAACATTGACATCCGCCCAAGGCCTGCCATCAAGGGCCAAGCCCTGGCGGACTTTGTGACGGAGTGTACCGCAAGGGCAGCCACGGACGGGGAGCCCTCGGCTACCTCGGACGACTGGTGGACCCTCTACATCGACGGCTCCTCCGCGACCAAAGCATGCGGGGGAGGGGTGGTCCTCATTACTCCTGAGGGCTTCAGAGCCTACTATGCAATCCGCTTCTCCTTCAAAGTCTCCAACAACGAGGCCGAATATGAGGCCCTCCTATGTGGCCTTCGGCTGGCTGCCAACATGAGGGCTCGGCAGATCCACATCAAATGCGACTCCAAGTTGGTCGTTGGCCAAATCTCCGAGGAATATGAGGCCAAGGAGGGGAGAATGAAACAGTACAAGGAAGCGGCCAAGGAGTTGCTTAAGGTATTTGAGGCACACTCTCTCACTCAAATACCGAGGGCTCAGAACTCCGAGGCCGACATATTATCTAAGCTCTCGGCCGACTCCCCCGAGCACATCTCCAAAATTGCCAAAATCGAGGAACTCAGCCTCTCAAGCATCCATGCAAGCCCCGTTATGAACATACAACAACGTCAAGAGGATTGGATCTCAGATATCACCACCTTCATCTCCACAGGGCAGCTACCTGAGAATGAGGCCCGCGCTAAACTGGCAAAGCTGAGGGCTCCTAGCTACACCATCGAAGATGGAAGGCTCTACAAACGATCTTACAATGGCACGCTACTTCGGTGCCTTCATCCAGATGAAGCCGAGGTCGCAATGGAGGAAGTGCACAGTGGCACTTGCTCAGCTCACCAGGGACCCTTCTCCATGTCCCGAAGGCTCATTCTCCAGGGCTACTTCTGGCCAACCATGGCCAGGGATTGTGCTGACCTTGCCCGGAGGTGCACCGCATGTCAACATTTCCAGAAAGCTCCCGGCAGGCCAGCGGTCAACTATGCCCCCATCAACACCTCTGTCCCATTTTCTCGATGGGGGATAGACCTTGTGGGCCCTCTACCGAGGGGTACCTCCAACAACAGATACATCATTGTGGCCATCGACTATTTTACCAAATGGGTGGAGGCTGAACCCCTCGCCAGCATCACAGAGGCGAAGTGCCGTCACTTCGTCCTCAAGAACATCCTCACAAGGTTTGGCGTCCCCCAGCAGATCATCTCCGACAATGGGACACAATTTGAGGCAGCCCCCTTCTGTGCCCTTCTGGAGGCATGGGGCATCAAACACACCTTCTCCTCCGTTGCCTACCCTCAAGGCAACAGACAAGTAGAAAATGCCAACCGGACCTTGCTCGAGGGCCTCAAAAAGAAGCTAGAGGCCGAGGGCGGTGGCTGGGTGGAAGAACTCCACAACATCCTTTGGGCCTATCGCACCACCCCTCGGCGAGCAACAGGTGAAACACCCTTCTCCCTCTGTTACGGTTTTGAAGCCAAAGCTCCTACGGAAGTCACCCTTCCCACCCGAAGGGTGATCCAATATGACCCCGAGGTCAACGACAGCAACATGGCCCTCGACCTCCACCTCATTTCAGAACGCCGGGAGCAGGCCTTCATCCGGGCAGAAAACTACCGAAGGCAAGTTAAAAGCTACATCGACGCCAAAGTTCGCACCCGAGAATTTCAAGTGGGGGACTATGTCCTCCGGAGGAGGGAAGCTAGCCAACCAACCGAGGGAGGAAAAATGGCACCAAAATTCGAAGGCCCCTATATCATAGCAGCCATCATCAAACCCGGGACCTACAAGCTCAAACGCCCCAATGGGAAAGAAGTCCCTAGGCACTGGAATGTACACCATTCAGTTAAATTTTATCAATAATGTAAGAGCGGCCAAGCCCTCATAACTAGTGAATGTACTATCATATGGCCCAAGGCCTCCAATTTCGAAGAATGAAGATACATTCAAGACATCAAGCCCTCATACTGACTACAGGCCCCAGGCCTCACCACGAGAAGAACCCCCTCCGGCACCAAGTACCGAGGGCGGACACCATCAACACCTACAACAAACGATGAAAACACCACGTGTTTTCAGTCAAGACCCCTCGGTACCTAGTACCGAGGGAGAGAACTCCTATCACCAACAACAAAGAACGCCATATGTTTCCTTTCCCCTCGGCACCCAGTGCCGAGGGTGCATCCTCACCTTCAACATCAAAAAAGAAAAGAAGAGGACACCAAGTGTTCCCACATACCCTTCGGCACCCAGGGCCGAGGGTACACCTCCATCATCAAACATCGAAACGAAGAAAAAACACCAGATGTTTCAAAGAAGACCCCTCGGCACCCAGTGCCAGGGATATGCTCTCCTATCAACTTCCAAACATCTGTTGGGAAACACCAAGTGTTTCATTTGAAGACCCTCCGGTACCAAGTACCAAGGGTAGACGCCTATATCGACTACAACAAGAGAGAACACCAAGTGTTCCTACAGAAAGACCCCTCGGTACCAAGTACCGGGGGCTACACATCGAAACTAACACCAAGTGTTGTTTCTAAAAGCCGTACCCCACGAGGACGCACATACCGAAGGCGCCACCATCGGTGCCGGCGGCACGTAGTGCCCCCGGCCATTTGCAACTAGTGTGCAAATGAAAACCCTTCCTTGAAACGCTTTCCGCGTCACTACCCCCAGGGTATGTCAGGCATGAGAAATGCCCAGGATTCGACTTTCAAAAACGGAACGCTATCCGCGTCACTACCCCCAGGGTATGACAGGCATGAGAAATGCCCAGGATTCGACTTCCAAACCGAAACGCTCCCCGCGCCACCACCCCAAGGGTGTGGCAGGCCACGAACTATGTCTAGCGCCGAGGGGACGACTTTAAAAAATGAGGCGCTTTCCGCGCCATCCCCCAAGGGGAGGCAGGTTACGGACCACCATATCTTGTGCCCAGGAAACGTCCCTCGATCCCCTCGGAACTCGGAAGGTTAACCCGAGGGAGGAGAGCCATTGGTGTATTCTGATGGTCTCCTAATAGGCCCAGCCTTACCAAGAAACCAAGTTTCTTGATGCCTTCCTTTCACCACCAACCAAAAAAAAAAAGGGTGAAGGGGAGTAGACTCAGCGAGAAATCAAAGAGTACACTCCAACAGATCACAACATCCCGAGGGCTCCCCACGGGGACACCTCCGGTAATTGAAGGCTCCTATTTCCCGAAGGATACCACTCAAACAAATATCATCAGGAAACGGCTAAGTCCACTGCCTGGTCACCTCCGGTCACACAAGCACTGAAGGCTCCAGCAAGGGTCGAAATCTACAACTTTTAAAATGTATGCCGAGGGCACACACTCATCGTTGGCATTCTTCACAACAACAGGATTCCACACATATTTGGCCCTCGGCCAGAGACTCATACAACGCAAGGGATCTACATCCGGAAGCCACTAGTGCAAAATACATATTCTATAACTAGGTTTTTAATATGGGTTCACGTTTAACCGTTATGAAATGTAGGCACGGGGTCATATTTATAAATAATAAAAGTTGAGTAAATTGACCGGGTAAGTATTATAAATATAAAATCTTATTTATAACGGGTGTAAGAATTAACCGACATTGTTAAGTAAAAACGGGGTCATTTAAATAATTTCTGGAAACTTAATTTTGAAATCGGGGCTTTTTATAATATTTAAAAATGCTTTTTACATCGGCTGATTTGTAACCCTTACGAAAGATACAGCCGATTAACATACGCAGTACATGAGTACTTTAACCTACCGCTCGGCCCAATTACAATTAATCTTTCTCTTTAAACCCTTTTCAGTAAGCATACGAAGCATACGGAGTACACAGAAGATCTGCCACGGAGAGGAGGACTTCGACGGAGAGGAAGACTTCGACGGAGAAGACGGCGTCGACAGAGAAGAGGGATTCGACGACCACCTCTGCTGCTCCCAATCAACCACCGCTCGGCCCAAGTACAATCACCGCTGCTGCTCCCAATCAACCGGCGCTCCTTCTTTCAACGTTTTTTCCACCTAATCTCTAGGAAAATATAAATGCAAACTCATGCCTCTTTTCTATACTAATGTTAATAGTTCTGCAGGAATTCTTCCATGCCTGCTATTTCTTGTTGGTCTGATCTTTATTCCAGAATCCCCTAGATAGCTGGTAAGTATTTTAACTGCTATGGCTCTACGCTTCTTTCTTTGTTGTTCATTGGGTGTTTTGATATAAACAAGAAACTATTTCAGGCTAAACTTGGCCGGGAGAATGATTTTGAATTAGCACTGCAAAGATTCGTGGTAGAAATGCCGATCTCACTCAAGAAGCTGCCTACATCCAGGTGTACGTTGAGACTCTCCAAAGTCTACCCAAAGCCAGATTCCTGGGCTTGTTTGACAGCAAATACATTTGTTCTGTCATTGTAAGTATCTCGGATTTCCTTTCTTATAATAAGATTAATTGTAAAACTCTTGATTAGATCGGAGCATAAACGGTTTGTTTTCAGATTGCTGTTGGATTGATGGTGTTCCAACAAGCAATTGGGATCAATGGCATTGGTTTATACACGAGTGAAACCTTTTCGGCAGCTGGTAATTTCCTCGTTTCACTACAATAATATTGCTTTTTTATAGCATACAAGCATAGCGTTTTTATAGCAATTGCTATAAATTGTATTACCCTTTATTTATATCTTTGTATATTAGCTTGATTGGATTATTTTGAAGCTTCTTGATATATCTTTCATTCTTTATTGGATTGGAAATGGTGATACCGTTTTTTTCAGGAAACAAGGTAGTAATACTTCTTTTTCAATATTCCTGTTTCTTTATTGTTTTTATTAACTTAAGGGATTATATTCCTTAAAGTAATGAGCTGATTCATTTATATGATTTCTATGTGCAGTGTCTTTGAGTTTTAAGGTAGTGGGCCAATGCTTTCAACTACCACATTTAAAGGTAAGTTCTATACTCTAATAAACTTGAACTACATCAATACTTACACTTCTTTTGAGTCCTTGTTTACCCCATTGCCTAACTAGTGCATTTCTCTATGGGGGTAGCAGTAGGTCATTCGATGTTTATTAATACAATCATTTTATGTATCACAGTCTCGGTTGTTAATGACCAAGCTCAAAAGATTCTCCTTGATCATTTTTGAGTATTCTAGACTTGAAAGGTGAACAATGATATTGAAAGAGGTAGAAAGTGTGCAAAAATCCTAGTAATGTTTTTCGAAGTGTGTGCTCCTACGTTTAGGGTAATCTGTGTAATGGAAAACCAATTGTCTTTTGGCGGGATATATCTCAACTTGATTCCATGTGTAGGATTTCTTTTGTCCTTGAACAGGTTACTCCAAGGCTTAGCTCCTGAATTTTTTACAGTTTGCTGCTGTGTAGAAGTGGCAACAGTTTCCAACATTTGTGTCGCATGTGAAGAGTTAACAGTTTGCTTAGGCAATGCTCCATCTTGTTGAGTAGACTGTCCATGAACAACCAAACTCCCCTCTTTGCTTCCATTTTTTATTCTAGCTACATCTGAAGAGTTTAACAGGTCTGCCTCATGTGTTATTCCAGTAGCATTGATCATTGTCTTCCCAGTAAGTCCACTCCCAGTAACCTGCCTAATATCCTAAACAGAGTTCCCTGGAGGTTTCCCAGGTTGACCAGAGTTCAGCAGGTCTGCCACATGTGTCATTCTTGCAGCATTGGTCATCTTCTTCCCAGTAAGTCCACCCATTGGCCTGCATAATATCCGTAACATTGGTAGAGTTCCCTGGAGTTTTCCCAGGATGATTTTTGTCAGCTAGCTTCACGAAATTCGCAGCACTCAAGGAAGGGAATTCCTCGTCTGAACCTTCCAAAACAGAATACTTGGAGGATGATCGAGTAGTGCAAGTGGATACATACTCTGGTCTCTGTTTAGTTCGTGCCATAGCTGAACTAGGTCGCAATACCAATCCAAAACAGCGTAAGAATCAAGCCAAAAAAGCTGGAGTAAGAACAATTCCCACGTTACCAGCCTGTAAAAACAATGCCCTGTTTGTCGCTAACACAGGATAATCTGAATTCTAAAACATACAACACCTTACAGCGATTTGTTCACCAAAAACGATTCGTAAAGAACAGTCCTCTGTGCGTAAGCAAATCGATTTGGGGCTTTTTAGCCCAAATCAGTATTCCTATTACGACTCCGAAACCTGACCTGCAACAAGGAATGAAAATCGCACCAAAAGCTCATCTCACAAGCAGTAGCGAAGACCTCCATCTTTCTGCGTGAGTCTGGAACGAGGGTTCCAGAGAGACGCTCTCAACACGCGTGAACTCCATAGATCTTAGTGATTTCTTTTATTCTTGTTACTATTGGATGCTATGACCAGTATTTTATAGCACAATGGCTACTTCAAATTGCTATGATTTCTTATTTTTGTAAATGATATCTGCAGGACTTTCTTTTTTTGTAATACTATTGTGCAGGTTTGCCAGAAGTACATGCATTGACAAATCTCTTCATTTTCATGTCTATCCTTGGCCAAACTAAAATTGATAAATGTTGTTTCAACAGGTTCCCATTACTGTCATTGGTGCAATGTTGATGGATAGATCTGGAAGACGATCACTTCTTATGGTGATGCAGTAGCTCAAACCTTATATTTAACGTTTGTGAGATTACTTGACATTTTGATATTTTGTAAGACATGTTTTCTAACAGGAGCTTCTTTTCTATCTAAAGGTATTGTTGGGATCATGTGAACCGGTGACAAATTGAAATATATCAGTAGTTAGACTTGTGTGAAAATTGAAATGTTGCAACTATGGAGGAAGCATATTGTGAGCTAATAGTGAAATGTAAGAGTTCAATTTGAACAATTTGGTGGATTACTAAGTTTAATTTCTGTCACCAAATTCATGTTGCGTTGTAGCTATAGGAAAGAGAAACTATAGGATGATCAATGTTAATACTATATCATTTCTGTTTGTTGGAGCAACATTAGAGTTAGAAATTATGTTTTTGAGGATTTTGATTACCATGTTGAAAATCGTGTGATCTGAGTTTCCACAACTTTTTCTTAAAAAAGTTATCAGAACTCAGAAGTGTACTCGCTGTAAAGATCATTGTATTGCTTGATTAGAAATTTTATTATGTAGTAAATTTAAATAAAAACATTGCATTTTAAAATATAAAATCACTTATATAAAAGTGAAAGTAAATGCGATTTTTTTTAATAAAAAAAATCGACTTTCTATAACGGTTGATGGTTTAACCCATATAAAAAGGATTTTATATGGGGTATTATTAGTTTGACACGGAAAACATTCTATAACGGTTAAATTCGAACCGATATAAAAAACATTCTATAAGGGGTGCGACTACTCGACACGAAAAGAGTCCGACTTTCTATATCGCTGGCTACTATGTCGTTACGGGAACCGACATAGAAAGTGTTTTTTAACCCATATAGAAAGTGTTTTCTACACTAGTGAGCTCAACACCAATTTACGCTTAGAAAATATTCTAAGTCCTAAAGGAGTAGCCCCCAGACATCTCGCAAAGTAATGCAGAGTCAGATGGCACCTATCACCCGAAGGCTACACAAAGAAACAACACTTGAAAAAATTCCAAGTCCTAAAATTGGGCCCCCGGCTCAATCAACATTACAGCCAGGGGAATACAATAGCCGAACGCTATGCGATACAACAACACTTGCAAAAAAAAAAATTCTAAGTCCTAAAGATGGGCCCCCGGCTCAATCAGTATTGCAGCTAAAGGAATATGACAGTCGAAGGCCATACATCAAGAAGGGATGCCATCTCCCGAAGGCTCCCAAGGGAAAATCTACACTTAGAATATTTTCTAAGTCCTACATGTTTTCCCCCCGGTCAACTACTCATACATCAAGAAGGGATGCCATCTCTCGAAGGCTCCCAAGGGAAAATCTACACTTAGAATATTTTCTAAGTCGTGCATATTCCCCCCCCCCCCCCCCGGTCAACTACTCATACATCATGGAGGGTGCCATCTCCCGAAGGCTCCCAAGAAAAACTGCACTTAGAAATCTTTCTAAGTCCTACATATTTCACCATCAACTTATAAAGGGACCCAATAGCCGAAGGCTAACTATCAATCGAAGGCTACAATACACAAGGAATCAACACTGAAGAGAATTTTCTAAGTCCTAAAGAATTGGCCCCCGACCTAATCAATATTTCAGTTGGGGCTCCACAGTAGCCGAAAGCTACATGACATGCTACACTTGCAAAAATTTTCTAAGTCCTGAACATTGGGCCCTCGGTCCAATATTCACACATCAGGAAGGGATCCCATTTCCAGAAGGCTCACAAGGGAAAATCTACACCTAGAAATTTTTCTAAGTCCTAGGAATCAGGTTACTACAAACACCCGAAGGCCCCATGTTGTGCTACACTTAGAAAAAATTTCTAAGTCCTAATTATTGCTGAACCCTCGGTTGTATGTCCAGCAGAGGGTGCCCAACTACCGAAGGCTTCCAAGGGCAAGCTACAACCAGAAAATACTCTAAGTCCTAAAACATACATCCAAAGGAGCGAAGGCATACATTCAAAAATACCGAAGGCATACATTCAGGAGGGGAGGAATTAGAAAGAAAGAGGCCATAGATACAAAGCCCGAAGGCATTCATTCATTCATCACAAAAAGGAGTAAATGTAGTTATTACAATGATTGGCCGATGCCAAAAACATGCCAAGGTGGCTATTACAAAAGTGTTCAAAGTACAAAGTACATATCAAACAATGTCATTCCCGGGGGCCGCCTCCCCCGATGGCTTCGAGGTGACTTCTACATCGGCCTCAGGATAGTCGCCCTCGGCTTCCCTCCGGAGCTCGGAATCCTCCAGGTCTGGCCTCTCGACATCAGGGGGGAGAGGAACACGGATGTCTGGCTGCAGGGGGGAGACCGTACGCCGCCGGGTCAAAGTCCTTCGGCTCAATCTTCAGATGGCGGGCCATCCTCCGGTAGATGAGGGCTTGAGTGAAGAACTCACCCCCATCATAGTACTGCTTACCCTTCCGGGCCATCCACTCCTCGCCCGGGCCCTCGGACCACTCATCAACCGAGGCCTCCACAACCGAGGACAGCCATGCCTTGTGCCCCTCGGTCTTCCACCCCCCGTCCAGGAACCCGGAGATGGCCTCCTCCCGGGCTGTGGCGACAGCCTTCGCCTTGATGGCCTCGGCCTCCTCGGCTGCTCTCCTTGCGGCCTCCGCAACGGCCGCCTCAGCTTCTGCCTTCTCCTCTCTGAGCCTCCCGGGCTCCGCCCTCGCAAGCTGGAGGTCCTCTTCAAGCTGGGCCATCAGCTTCGTGGCCTGGGAGTCCCTGAGGATCAGCTCCTTCATCTTGGCGTCTTGCCCAGCTTTGTGGAGGCGCCATTCCTCCAGCCGTCGGAACTGCTCTCCGAGGGCAACGCAAGTCTGCAAAGATAAACGAGTCGTCAGAGCCGAACGTGATTTCTTAGTTCAAAGTGGGAAAGAGAAAGACAAACTATAGTGAACTCACCGTGAGGGAAGACCGGAGGATCCTGTCTTCGAGGGCTTGATCATCATCGGCCTCGAGAGCTGCCCTGTCGATATCGAGGGTTATACCTCTCAGGAGCGCCCTCGGGTCAGCCGTGCCATTCAACACGGCCGTGCCAGCCGGAAGGGAGAGCGTGAGGACCTCGAGAGATGGCTCCCGGACACCCCTCGGCATCTGCGCCATCGGCATCTCCGGAGGTTCATCTACAATCACCACCGGGGGGTCATCCTTCACGGCGTCCCCCTTCTTCAACTTTTTGGGGGCCTGGGGGGGGGGGGGCTCCTTTGCCGACGGCTTCCTCTTTGCCGCAGCAGCATCGCCCTCGGGCTTTTTGGGAGGCGCACCGACGGGCTTTTGGCCGCCAGCGTCCGGCCCCTTCGGATCCTTGGCCGGTTTGTTCTTGAATCGGGCGAGGCCTTTGACGTTCATCATGCTTACTGGAACACCTGCAAAAAAAATGAGGGGTTAGGATCGAGGGGTCACTACTAAGTGGCATAAAGAATTAACGAAGCAAATGAATAAACGTGCTAAGATATGAGGGAGAGAATGCCCTCAGCTACTACCTCCGGAGGCTCCCTCAAACACTGGGAACTTCTCATCAGTTTCCCCCAGGAACCGGTACCGCCGGAACCCGAGGGTGTAGAGATCTGCTTCTTTGGTGCACTCCTTGATGGAGATATTCTTGTCCCAGCCCCCCGGGATCATGGCCAGAATCCTGCCATCATTCTCGAGGGCGGCACTCCTCCTCTTCTCGTGCCTCCTGAAGCGGTCACGCAACTCCCTCGGGAAGGGGCTCTCGGCTAGCTTCACGTAGCACCACCGGTCCTTCCACCCCTTGTTCGAGGAGGGCGCCTCAGTGAAGAGTTTGAACACGGACACCTGCTGCAAATTGGCGAATCCCTCGGCATTCGCGTGCCCCCCCGGCACAGGTTGAAGCTCTGGAAGAAGAGGTCCAGGCTAGGCGTCACCCCCCGGGACTTGCAAAGCTGAAGGAAGCCAGTGATATAAGAATGGCTGTTCGGGGTCAGCTGGCAGGGAAGCGGAGCCCCATGGATACTGAGAGAACGTGCACCGCAATGCAGCCCTCGAGAGCCCGGGAGAGGACGTCATCCGGACCCGGTGTCACCACGATGGCCGAGGGGCACACGTGAAGCTGGGTGACATATATGTCCGCCGCATCAACCTTCGACTTGATCTCCAATGCGGCGGTGTTGAGATAGGAGTACCCCTTGGGCATATCGAGGGGCTTCCCTTGGTCTGCTACGCTGCCCTTCTTCTTGGGAGCAGCGGCCTTGGCCTTCTTCTTTCCGGGGGCCACCCGGATGGGGACCGCATTCAGCGGCCGAGAGGTGCTGGCCTCCCCGGCACCCCGAGGGGGGAGCACAGCAACGGCGACCCTCTCGTTTTCTCTTTGTGCCTCCTCTTCAGCTGCTTGCCAGGCGAGGGCCAACTCTTCGTCCTCACATTCTTTCTCAAAGCCCTCGGCTTCCGCCTCAGCTACGAGGGCTTTCTGCAACTCCAGGGCAACGACGGCATCCTGTCCCACCGAAGACTCTGCACTTGAGGACTCCACGTTCGAGAGGACTTCATCCTCCATCGAGGGCGCCCCCGAGATATCTTGAGAATCACTCTGGGACGACATTCACACTCTAGTTCGAGGGCTCATAGACGCTAGTGTTTCCTAACTTTTCTATCTCCTAACCTAAGGGCACAGTACAGGTAGCTAAGAGGTGAAGGGAAAGCGGGTACTGACCTTGAAAGCAGAAGTTTCGACCGAAGGCCTTATTTTTCTCTCACTAGAATTTTGGGCAGAGCTTCGCTAAGACAAATGATCGCACAAGGGGATATGGCTCTAGCCTTGGGGTATTTATAGGCGCTGGAATCCGGGCTTGGGCCCAGAAACCGGGCCTCCGGACGGACCGTCATCATTACACGCCGCATCTTCACCCAACCCGTGATGCCGCCCACGGACAGCCAGCCATCACACGCCACGTGTGCCACCCCCCAACGGCTATATCCTGTCGTTACATATTCCAACGACTATATTTCCAACGGCTATATTTTGGAAGCCCCCGGGTTTTCTACTTCACTCCACTTCATCAAGGATAGCCTCCGGGTACACTCACTCAGAAGTGCCCCCGGGTTGTGCCCCACACAGCACATAACATACGCCTTCGGGATCACTCCTTCAGAAACCCAGGGCTTCATATAAGAGCACCCCTCGGGGATTCCCCCTCAGCACTGCAAAACCGGGTAGCCCCCGGGGAGTTCCTCATTGACGGATGGCCCCTGGCACGCAGGTATGGGGAGCCCTCGGGTATCTTCATCACCAACAAATCAACAAACAGCGGACCCCCCGGTAACAACTTCACTGCCGCCCTCATCTGGCAGGCCCTCGATCCCTGCATTGAGGGACTCCCCTTCGGCGCCACCAGGACATCAACAGCAAGCCTTCGGCTAATCAACACAGGAGCCCTCAGAAGAGAGAGCCTTCGGCATTCCCGTCATTCTCCATTTTTTACCAAGGTTTGACATTTTCGATTCATCATTGGGGGAATTCGGTGCACTCTTTTCCCTCATTAGGATTTTTTTCCCAAAGGGTTTTTCCTAATGAGGTTTTTAACGAGGCATCCCCCCAAAATGAAACGAAAAAACGTCATCCATCGGCCCACAACAGCAACGCAACTACTCTACTCCTTTTCACCACTTTACAAGTGCCTCAAGGAGTGGGGGACTGGAGGACCCCCTCGGGAAAATCATTAAATTACGAAATTAGTGAAATTCCAACAAACGACAAGGCAAGCCCTCAAGTCCCGACATGTGGGTAACTGAGGGACTGCCTTCGGCAGGGACATAAAAGCAACAACTCCTCACCAACTTCAGAGATCACGACGGGACAACATCAAAGGGCAAGCACAAATTACTCCTTTTCCCTCAAGTACCTTTCGGCAAAAGGAGTGAGGGACTCCTGATGGAGTATATGGCCCGAGAACACCCGGCCCACAGACTCCTACTACTCCTTTAGAGGCCCAACAGGCCCAGAAGGTCCAACAGGCCCGAATCACAGCGCCCAGAGTACCAAGCAGCCCACACTACGCGCAAGGGGTGCCTTCGGCCCCCTGGCCGAAGGCTCTAAACTCTCGCAGAACGGGTTTCTCAAGCAAATTAAGAAACTGGGAGAAAACGGCGAAAACAGTAGCCCTCGGCACTGTGAGCCCTCGGCACCCGGGGTGCCATCGGTTGGAGGAGCCCTCGGCTACTGCTCTATGGCCGAAGGCATCTCACTCGACAAGATATCCGCCTCACATGCGTACAGATCACTGTACCCTGCACAAACGTCCCATCCAACAGCCGCATTAAATGCGGCCACATGCGGCTGCCAGCGCCAACCAGTTGAGGTGACCCCTCGGCCAATGAGCGCTTGACACGTGTCCCTGCCCGGCATTTATTGCTACTATAAATAGCACCCCATTTCCCCATTTGTAACCACGCTGAAAACGGCACTCATAATGAATACACTCTCTCTCTACTTTTACTTATTTGCTCTGACTTCTCTCTAAGTTATTCCCCGTAATAACCCTTCGGATATATACCCCCGGGTAGACTATCCATCAGTATGTATCAAATAAATTATACCGGAAAAGAAAAAATGCAATAAGGTAATTTCTACCTTAAAAAGGATATTTAAATCCTACCGGCATATATTTATTTGATTACAAACATTTTAATCAAAAGGCATATTGATGTGAGAAAAGAAAAAAAAATGTGTCGAATTGAGAACAAATAAATGTACAATTTTTAAGTACTAATAAAATTATTACTGGACAATAAAAATGCAATAAGGTAAACTTATTTATCTTTAATAGGATATTTAAATCCTACCAGTATAATTTTATTAGACCTAAAAATTATTCTGTTCGAACACATTGCCTCGTGTTTAATCTAGAGCCAATCAAATATCCAGCATGGGTGCAAAGAACGTACAAAGCATGGGAAGCGCAGTCTAATTGGATAAACGCAGAAGAACTGGAGCAGCTAGGCAGAAAGAGACAAAAAGTATTATCGGCTCCGAAGAAGAAGATAAACAACACGTTGTTTATCCTCTGCGATCAAGATTCAACGAACAAGATTAAATCATCTCAACCAACGGATGAGATTAATCTACCGGAGATGCCTATAAATGAAGGCCGAAGCATGAGTCCGGAAATAATTTTTTGAGCTCAAAGCAGAGAGATTCCATAAGCATTCAAAGAATATCTAGCAACTCTGCTTTGACTCATGCTTCACTAAGCTCTTAGACTAGATCATCATCTTCATATTTTTAGAGCTTAGTTTATAGTTGGAGACCAGAATTTCCTTGTAGTTCACAAGATGTTGTAAAACACGTCAGGAGGACAGTTGTTCCCGGCCTGAGTGTGGTTAGATAGGTCAGGAGTACCTTTTGATCCCCACTGGATCAATTGAGAAAAACCTAAAGGATTGAGTAGCTTGGAGTGGTGTTGTACTCCTCGTGAAACACCTTCAATCTAGGCCAGAGTTGTCAAGGCTAGATTGGCACTAAGTGTATTGGGCTTAATACATTAGTGAAATCCATTTGAAATAGGATGGGACTGGATGTAGGAGGATTACACCACCTCTGAACCAGGATATACTGTGTGTTGATTCACTTTCAATCAACAAAGCACACACTGAACACTTCTCACATAAAGATTGGAGTTTGCCAGCAGCATCCTAAGCAGTCGTCTTTATTGACCCAACTGCTTATCCTACTGCTTAATTACTCACTCTCTTTGAGATACACGAGCTTCACAATATCACAACAAAAAGGTCTGCTTCATTAAGATTTCAGGAAATACTACTTAAGGCATGGCAGTTGCCTCAACAGTCTCCTAAGGACTACTCAACTGCTGAGCCCATTGCTCACACAAAAGTATTTCCTGTGAACATCTTGACATTACTAGACCTTTACATCTTTATCTCTAAGAAGTCTGTTCAAAATAATCTCTGTGATTCAGGGTAATAACCTAGCAGGTACCTCAACAGTTCCCTCAATATCATCCAACTGCCTAGACCACCGCCTAAGTAAAAACCTCTACTTACTTGGTCCAAAGCACATCTTCAGAAAGCCCACATCATCCTGAGCAAAACCACATAATCAAACCTTCCATACCTTCACCTTTACTTCAGCAGGTGCCTCAGCAGTTCCCTGGTCTCCACCCAACTGCTGAGACAACTGCTCTCATTTAAGGTTGATTATCTATCCACCTCAGTACATCATCAGGAAGCTCTTCCCACTCTAAGAAAGATTCTGAATGCACCTTCATCATACTCCAAGTATTTGGTAAGCAGTCGACTAAGTAGTTCCCTGCTTTCTAACCAACTGCCTAGCCAACTGCTCACTAATAAGCAAAGACTTCATCCATCATAGAAAGCTGTTACACATTACATAAAGGGTAAAGACTTCCGCTGTGCATCTATTAATCTCTCAAAAGATTATGGATCATCTCTTCTAGAGGGAAAACTTTGTAAAGGTCGAAAAGATTTTAAAAGTCTATTCACCCCCCTCTAGACTTTTACCCTATCCGGGACCATCAAAGCATTACTGTAGCATTAGTGAGGTATGATTATATTAGTAAGTGTATAATAGTGTCTTTAGTCTTTTTTGAAAACTTAGAAAGGGCTTTTTTATCCATTCATTAATTTTTAGTAATATTCTTGTCCTCATCCCTTAAAAATTTGAAATGAAAGTTTTCAAATACGTGTTTCTGCTTAATTTAAGCACTGCAAAATTGAAAACTATAATATATACGATTGTTTCTAACTGCTTCTCATTTTTATAAATAAGTCAAATTTTAAAGATCATAATTATGTTAAATACGGTGATCTAAAAACCAGACTAGGCGGGTGCCTAGTCATTGGGCGTTAGCATACCGAGGCGAAAAAATATAATTAGGCTTGTTAATTGGCCTCCCAGACCACCTAGTCGGCCAAATCTTCCAAATTGTGGAAATATGTTGGTTGGTCCCGCACTTAATTTACGCTCCTTAGGAAAAAATCTATACATTTTCCGCTTCATCTTCTGGTGTACAAATCGCCTTCTTCTCTTTTTTTCTAGGACCACCCTTCGAATTTACCATTTGTCATGTGGGTAAAATAGCGTGTACAAAAAATGTGTACAAAAAACATTTTTGCTTTTGAATGGGTTAGTACTTTGAAATTTCATTACTTTAATTTCAAGTTTTACAATTTAACTTAGCCTAGAAGTAGATTATACATTTTAGTACCCAAAATAACTTTAATGTTTAACCATTGATTTTTTAATGTTTGAATTCATTTGAAGAAAAGAAGTAGGTTAGATGTGAAGCGTCTTAACAATTTTGTTTATATCCAATTTAATGCAAAACTGTTGAGAAGGAAAGAGAAAGAAATGAATGAGTATATTGATCTACTAGCAAGTGGTGTTAGGAAAGCACAAGGATGGTTGGTTGATGTCAATGAAACATGTGAAGAATTTAATCATATTGCCAATGAAGCTTTGGAAGGAAATAAATTGTCCCAACCACGAATAAGCGCTAGACTTAGGGTATGTTTGAGAGTTTGGAGGGAAGAGGAGTGTAAGACTTTGGAGGTATGTTATTGGAGTGGAAAGGAAAGGGAGGATGGGGAAACCCTTATTTGTATTACAATCACTTTGAGATATGACGAATTTAAATAATTGAACTGACAATCATTTTTAATTGAGTTTAAATTATCATTTCATCAATTACCCTTCAAAACCCTCCAAATTGGGGGAATAAAAATTGAGCATTTAGAGGGTTTTGGAGAGTTATGAAAGACCTCCAAAACATCCCCTCCAATTTTTTAAACTTCCAAAAATGAAAAGGAGGATAATAAACCCCCATCAACCTTCCTATCCCCTCCAAAACTCAATTCCCAAACACACCCTTAGAGAACTATATGTTGATGACTTTGAATCAAAAGAAACAAATATGGACATAGGGCCTATAGGAATATTTAGTGTTATCATCGATGAAGGTGATGAAATTTTCCCACCTCTAGTTTCTTCATAATTAAGATCACATAGATCTGTGTGTATGAGGTCTAGCGGTTCTGTGTCTCTTACGACAGTTTGAAAAGGTTTTCTAATCATTTTGGCATTCACACAAGCTCCACACTGATGATTAGGATCAATAAGATACAAAGGCAACAAATCTAAATACATAGATCTATGCAAAGTGTGAAAAATGATGTGTCCTAATCTAGCATGCCAAATAGTAGAAGACTCAAGCGAATAAAAGGAAGCAACTTTATCATTATTTATACCATTGTTTCGTACAACAAACAGCAGCTTCATTTTTGAAGAGTCCAAACTACGGTATCCCTTTCCAACAAATATATCATTTTTAGACAACACAAATATGTTGAATAAAAAGACTAGCTAGAAAACATTCTTTATTAAAAGGGAGACCAAAATCAAATTATTTCTTATCGTCTTCAAACCTTTTGGTCGGACTTGCATTTATCATTTATCTTCTTCTATCGTTAAACGGACAATGACCTTCTCTAGGGGCAGTTCCTTGCGCTTAGGAATTAACTAGTTCTTAAAGTCTTTTCACTTGAGTGGTAATTTCTCAATAATTACCGCAAGTTAGACGAATTCGCTTAGAGACGTATATACTCTCAACATGATTTCATAATAAAAAAAATTGGAATTCTTTAACCTAAAAAACGATCGATTTATGGTCAATCATAATAAAATCAAAGAAATGATTGATTTTTTTATTCCGGCATCCTTGGTTTTGTATTTCTCTCAAGTGATTCCCAAAGTTCCTTCTCCATTTTAACATTGGCATAGATAAATAGAGGGAGTCAGCAGGCCCATTCAAGAGATAATTTCTACAAAAACAAAACGGAGTACTTCCAATCACCCACCGCGCTACCTTTTCCTTATCTATTTCCCCTTCCTCTAACAAAGGTTGACCTTCGGAGAGACATTTAGATAAATTCACAGTGATCAAATAGAACAACGTCTTTTGTATCAAACGTTTAAATTTATGAACAATGAATTTATTAGGTTTCTCTCCATGGGAATGTGATATCGGAAACGAGGTGTGCGATTCAGATTTAGGAATAGCAATGTTCGTTTGGTTATCCATTATGTTTACACAAAACAGCAGGGTTTAAATTTGATCAGATAATAAAATATACACAAAGTATATGCAGTATGACAAAATTGCCAAGTAGATGGCAAACATGACAATATGCGAATAAAACCGATAACAGGTTTAAATTCGCAAGATGACAGAAAATGACAAAAAATATGTGAATAATTACAAGCGAGCAGTAGATGGAAATAACAAAAAAAATTAGACAAAAACTATGGCAAAAATAACTTCATAGCAGTATATGAATCATGAACAGACGTTTGCAAATGAACAAACAAATATGTACCGGTTCACATGAACACTATCAAGTGTGCGAAGAATACCATGTACTCCGTATAATACAACAATTAACATTATAAGTTGCACACGTTAGTTCATACATATAAACACGTACATTCATATCCAAACGATTAACATGCATATTTTATTTAAACATGCAACTATTAATGAACTTAGCAGTGGAAATATAATATAGAAACAGCAACGCAGAATTTTCTATAATATTATTAAATCATGCACTTTGATGATATTTTAAATCAAGTATTACTAAAAAAAATCCCTACGTCCAATAGTCCACCGTTAGTGCATCATTTGGTTCGCCGGTGTCCTTCAGGAACGAAAGAATGTTCTATCCTGGGAGACAATTGCAAGCGGGCAAATTTGTCTTAAGATTGTTATTTGCGTATCTCGAAAATCTGCAAAATAAATAAATATCTATTTATATATAAGAAAAGAAATAGTTCATTAAAATACAATTATGCCCTTAATGAATCTCATGTGTAATCTCTGCACAATTTGCTCATTTCCTATAAAAATGCCATGTGGATTTCTAAACTAACTCACCAAAAACAATTCAACCTCTTTATTTATTACTAAATAAATTAAAATTCTTAAAACAAATGATAGCTCCCAATCAAATAAAATCCCTTAATTTTTTGAAGTACTACATCTTTTTTATTTGTAATTTGATTGTCACAAAAATCATATCAAATTTCATATTTTTTTATTATCTTTCATATAACACCAATATTGTATATATAAATATTTAAATAATAATTTAACTCTTTAATAAACCTCATGTTTTATAGTGGTATAACTTTTTCATTTGTCCAGATTACCATCATTTTTTTCATGCACACTATTAATCTAGAGTGATAGCTTACAGTAAAATTGCAAAATTTCCAGTGCAAAGAATAAAATAATAAATAAAAGTGATAGAATTTGTGCAATTTTATTATAAGTTATTGCTTCAGATTAATAATGCGCACGGTAAAAAAAGAAAATACACTGCATACATAATAGAATTTATATTTTTTATTTATATACTTCCTCTGTCTCTTAAAACATTGTCAAGTTTGATCGGCATAGAGAATAATAAAATAAAAAACTGTGTAATTGAAAGTTGTGCGGAGGAAAGAGAAATAAAAGAAATTTCAAATCAATTGATTAGAAGAGAAAATGGAAAAGTTTTTGGGACAATATAAAAGAAAAGATGACAAAATTTTAAGGGACGGAGGAAGTATATGCACGATTAGTGCCCTATGAATGATAATGAATTATTTGTCCGCTTATCTTATCTTATACCGAAACTTTTTCAATTGTACTTCAAGTAGTATTTATCAAAAAATATTATTTATATATTTATATATACAATATTGGTGTCATGAAAGATAATAAAAAATATGAAATTTGATATATTTTTGAGCGGGGACATTTTCTCTCATATATGCAGTGATTTTGGGTATAAGAAAAGATAAACAGACTAATAATTGAACGAGCGAATTCCGTCTCTCATATATAATGCGTTTAGGTATAGCATAAGCGAATTAATAATTGAACGTGAGAATTTTCTCTCTGATATGTAGTATTCTTATGAATAAAATAAGCAGACTAATAATTGAGCGGGAGAATTCTATCTTTCATACGCATTACTCTTAGATACTCCGTATAGTATAAGATAAGCCGACAAATAAATGAACGGAAGAATTTTCTCTCTCACGTGTAGTGCGGCTTTTTGGTATAAGATAAGATAATCAGACAAATAATTGAGCGGAAGAATTTTCTCTCTTACGTGTATGTAGTGCTTTTTGCTATAAGATAAGCAGGCTAATAATGCAGCGAAAAAATTTTCTCTCATATGAAGTGCTTTTACGTATAATATAAGTGGATTAATAATTAACCGAGAAAATTTTCTCTCTCATATGTATTACTTTTAAGTATAAGGTAGGCAGACTAATAATTGAGAGGGGGAATTCTCTCTCTCTCATATTTAGTATTTTTAGATATATGATAAGCGAACTAATAATTGAACAAGAAAATTTTCTCTCTCATTTGTAGTGTTTTTTGGTATAAGATAAGATAAGATAAGCAGACTAATAATTGACCTGAATATTTTCTGTCTCATATGTAGTACTTTTATGTATAAGAAGATAAACAGATTAATAACAGTTGAGTGAAAAAAACTTCTCTCTCGTATGTAGTGTTTTTAGGTATAAGATAGGATAAACGGATTAATAATTGAGGTGGAAAATTTACTCTCATATGTAGTGCTTTTAAATATAAGGTTAGCAGACTAATAATTGATTGGAGAAATTTTCTTTTTCATATGTGGTGTTTTAGGTATAAGATAAGCAAATAATAACTGATCGGGAGAATTTCCTCTCATATTTTCTATATCAAGATCTTTTAAGCTTATGTGAAGACATTTTTCTATAATTGTCACATATCTGATGACAATCAATAAAGTTCTAGCTCTATCACTCGAAAAAAAGAAATTTTTCTACCTATACATATTTTAGTCATGTAAAGCTTTATATGTATGGCGTTATTGAGGGAAAAAATATGGATTGATGATTTTATTAATACATTATAAGAAGAGAAAAGCACTAGATGTTAAAAGTTCTCTTTAAAGCAGTTTTTCAAAACTCTAACAATTAAATTCAATATTTTATTATTTGTTGCGAACAATGCTAATTATTACGTATCAAATTCTAATGGATAGTGTTGATTTTTTTACTCTAATTTTCTTTTACTTTGAATATTTGTGGTATGGAGTTATACTTTTTGATATTAACTTATTGTACTCCATTTTTTAAATGATATAGAATTCTAAAAAAACATTGTTATATTTAATTAGATCATGAACATAAATATATAAGGACCAATTATTTCCCGTGCGTATGCACGGGTGCTGTGCTAGTAATTATGATAAATGAGAAGCGTACAAAATTGTAGAAGATTGAACCGATCCCAACAAATGCTTGTTGTCTCCTTAAGACAAGTTTGCCCGCTAGCAATTGTCTCCCAGGATAGAACAATTTTTCGTTCTCAAAGGACACCGGCGAACCAAATGATGCACTAACGGTGGAGTATTGGACGTAGAGAAAGAAGAAGACTTTGAGATAATTTTTGGACTTGTTGCTTGTGTCTAAAACGCAGGAGCCAATTGGGATATAAGTACTCTGACGAGGAGACTAATCCCAAAAGGCACCTATTTAGATAAGTGTTGCCTTATCCAAATTAATTAATTATACAAAAACAATGTTTAAGTCTTAAAGTCATGCGGGTACCCACCCATACCTGAATCCCGACCGCCCTGTCCAATCGTCCGGACGGCGGCGCAGGACAAGTCCTACACAAACACGGTTCCAGAGAGAATTTCGGGATACAACTTCTCATTCATTTCAAAATGATTTTCTACAAATAATATATAATTTGTAGAACCATTATTTCAACATTGTATTGACTGTGCAGTTTTGTGTAATGTGTGGTCATTGCTTATATAGATTTTGGGTTGACTTTAAATTTGTTAAGTAATATTTTTTCTTTTGGTCTGTACAATAGTTTCTTTTAACATACGAATACAAATGTTATATATTATTCTACTCGCTCTTGTTCGTTTACAATTTGTGGGTAATTTTGTCAATGATATTATTTTTGTCATTATTTCACTAGTACAAAAAAAGGTTTTCACATCGGTCAAAAAAGGCTTTTCACGTCGGTCGATGTAGTGGTTCCAACCCATGTGAAAAGTCAGTATTGACTTTTCACATCGGTCAATGAACCGATGTGGAAATTCTTTCTACGTCGGTCGTTCAGTGTCCGATCTAGAAGATAGTCCAAAACGACGTTTTAAATGATATTTCACATCGGTTATAACTCATGTAGAAAAGTAATCACATCGGTTATTTTACAACTGATGTAGAAAAGCTTCAATTTTTTCCGGAGCATAAGTTTTTCACATTGGTTATAACTCATGTAGAAAAGATTTCACATCGGTCATTTTTATCAACCGATATGAAAAGCTTCATTTTTTTCCGGAACATATGTGTTTCACATCGGTTATAACCCATGTAGAAAAGCAATCACATCGGGTTTTTTTTTAACTGATGTGAAAAGCTTCATTTTTTTGGTATTTTTCAAGGATTTTTGTTTGCAATATGACCCCTCATTTATACTATAATCACATCATTAACAGTATCATCAACTACTATAGCACAATTTTTCACTTGTTCACTTGATCCATCGAAAACAATAACACAAGCTATTCTTCAATTCTTCCACAAATGTTCAACAAGTTCAAGTAACAACTTATTAGTACATAATAATAAGCTAAGGGCCCGTTTGGTAGCACGAAAATCGGCTGTTTTGGCTGATTCTGCTGAAATTTATGAAGTTCTGGCCGAAGTGGCTGCATTGGCTGATTTTGCTGATACAAGAAAAAAATATTTTTAAAATATATTTTATTAATAAAATAAAGAAAAAAATATATGTAAAAATAGCTAAAATGATCATCTACAGTAACTTCAGCCAATACAGCCAGAAAAGTAACTCCAACCTTACTTTTTCGGCTTATTACACAATTCAGCGTGCGAAAGCAAAATTTACGTGTTTGGTAAAAAAGTTGGTTGATAAGTCTGATAAGCCGAAAATGAGGGTTGTCAAACGGTCTCTAAAATAAAACAATCCTTGCACAAGTCTAGAGTAATAACACATTGTATAAAGTTACAAGTCTCATCATCACTCAAAACCTTACACAAACACGTTCATCATGTGTCGTTGATGGATTGCATCATTTCTAAGAAATATGATGCCCAACGAGTTCGTACTTCATCAATCTCTTCTGATGAGAATGGTTCCGGATTGACGAATCGCTACATATTAAATAAGAAGGTTATTAAAAAATATTACATGGAGCAAACCTATTGAATTTAAATAAAATAATAATTTACTTCATCCCACATTTCAAGAATTACCGCCGAAACAATGTTCAACATATGCAACATCACATAATATCCACATTCATAACTCCCAACTTCAATTCCAGACTACATTTAGAACAACATAATTACTAATCAAGAATTATGGTATTAAATATATGCATATTATGTACAAGTAACTTTTAAATTATAAACCAAAAGTTGAAAAAAGACCACCAATAGAAAAGCCAACTACGAGATAGTCACATTAGCAGGTCAATTAGTTATATCGGTCAAAGCTCATCAATCTGGGCAAAAAAATATGAATAAGCCACTTTACCAAACAAGATCATCTTATGCACACATCTATAAGAAAGTATAGGGAGCGTATGACTTACTCTCAAGATTTTCTTGAAGCCACCCTCTTTTGACAACTGGTAAAAGGTTAATGCCACTGTAAACACATAATAGTATATAAAAATCAAATCCTCTATGAATCATATATTTTTATACATGTATTTGTGAACATTTTACAAGTTAAGGCAGATAACAAAGAGATTCGAAAATCTAACTGAGTTGGACGACATCGAGCAGAACTTTTATATTACCCAAAATCCTGATACAATATGGGAGTATTAGCAGTTCTGTTTAGCAAAAGTCGGATGCCAGTCACAACCTATTGAGTACAAACGTTGATCGTGCCAATAAATATACTATGTAATGATAATAATATTAAAAACAATAGCAATAATGACAATAGCAACAATAATGATAATAATACAGAGTAGTAAATGATAAGAACTTGTAAACGTATGTACTAGCCTAGTGAGGAGCACGAACTTGATCATATGATAAGTACCAGAACGGAACAAAGAGTGTGGATATGAATGGTGATTGAGTTGATAGAGAGGTATTATAATAAGCTTCTAATAAAAAAGTAAAAGGAGTCCAACAATTAGTAGTAGTAAGCACGAGTATAGCCAAGAAACATTCATAATATAAAAACCACTATTACAAAGCCTAAATTTACATATTCAGAAACTACATTAAAATCGCTACAAAGCCTGATAAAAAAATGTAAATGTGATAAAAGTTTGATATATAAAGCAAAAGATTAAAAATAATTTAAGTTGACCATATAAATAGTGGACGAGAATCTTCTCATGGGACGGAGGTAGTAACAAATATTTTTAAAAAATGTTTAAGGAATAGGGAAATGGTAGCATAAATCCATATTCTTTCTAAAACATGTACGTAGTTTCTTTATATCTGCTACATGCTATGATGAACATTGCCAAAAGATTCAAACACTTGACTGCCCAAGCTTACGTTCAAACAAATGCTTTAGGAGAAAAACTAGTAAAAAACTAGCGCCAGTTAGATCTGCAGACTCGTACAATTGTACAAAGCTTTGTGAAGTGCCCTTTTGCTTATCCCTGCATTCAGTATAGCTTGTCGGTCAGTCTGAGCCTCTAGCCAATGCTGCTCAAACTGAATATAATCACTACTAGAAAAATAGCTATTTGCTGCAGTCATTTTTAGCTATTTGCTGCGGTTTTGAACCGCAGCAATCGGAAGAGCAGCAAATTGTAGGAAAACGTATTTGTTGTGGTTCAGAACCGCAACAAATAGCTATTTAAAAAATGAATTTTGACTTATTGCTGCGGTTCAGAACCGCAGCAAATAGCTTTTTTAAAAAAATCAATTTTTTGACTTATTGCTGCGGTTCTGAACCGCAACAAATACTCCCTCCATCCCGGAATTATCTTCATTCTTTCCTTTTCGGTCCGCCTCAAATTTATCTCCTTTTTCCCTTTTTGGTTAAGAATATGTGGTTCACAACCATTCTTACACATTTTTCTCTCCTCTGCATAACTCTCCACCACACAAGTCCCACTATCTTAAAACTCGTGCCCGGTCAAAACCGGAGTTAAATATGGGACGGAGGGAGTAGACGAGTAGTATTATTTTTTAAATAAAAAATTGCAACAAAAAAAATCAAAAAAAGCTAAAATTGAAGTAATTATTTTTGTTTTGTTATACTACCCAAATGGACAAGTTTACAAACATGGTGTTTCAAACCAAAACATATGCTATTTATAAAATAAGAAACATTCAAATTACAACACGATCATCTTACATCTTAAACCAAAATCATAATTCCAAAAGAACTAAGGTATACATCACCAAAGTTCACTATGCATACAATAGAAATCCTGATCTTTTAAAGTTTATAAAAACTAATACCTAGTAGTTTACAATAAATTATCATACACTTGTATCACCAATGCATCGCAAGCTTCGCACACTTCATCTCTCAACAAAGATTGATTGCTTCCGGTACTCCAAGAAACCTAAAATATTAAAAACACAGTTAGAGAAACACATATGTATCATAACAATTATATAAGTGGCAAAAAGGCAAACAATTGACTTTCAACCCAACAGCTTAAGTAAGCCAAGCTGATGCTATTGTTGGAGTTGGAGCCGTAGTTAAACCAACAAGAGCAACCCCCGGCCCAAAGAACCCAATTGACTACAAAGAGAAAAAACAGATAAGATCAAATAATAGATGCCTTAGAAGATAAAAAACAGATTCTGAAATGACAAGATCAAACAGTCCCTTTCGAACTTGGGAAAGAAAATAAATAAGAAAATAGATACAATAAATTTGGACAGAACTAAATTGTGTAGTAGGAAATTTAGAAGGAAATATACTAATGGGAAATAAAAGAATCACTTCACACTCCATAAATCAATTGTAGATATTTGTTCAAAGTCATTTTATTTAAGTATATATATTAAATAAGATCTAGAAGTCTGAATATATATATACAGTTTTAGCTTTTAAGAAGTTCTAACCAAATATGATTTTCCTTCATTTTTACCAAGGTAAACCGATCAACATAAAAATTTATTCAATCCATTGATTCGACAACCTTCCTTTGATCTAAAGGAGTGGGTAAAAACAACTTGAAAGTTACCAAAGATTGGAGTTCAATCTATGCTTACCTCACAGTTTTGTTGGAAGTATGCCACTACAAGAATTTTCGCGTTTTACTGTCGGATTATCCGACACTAAATCTGTCAGTAAACGCTTTGATGGCGGATTTTAGTGGCGGATCCTGCCGTCGCTAAAATCTGGACATTAATCAAATTAGCGTCGGATAAGCTCGGTAGACGCAAATCAGACACGGAATTTAGTGGCGGCTATTCCGTCACTAATGTTTGTGTCGGATATTCCGCCACTAATATCCGTCAATGATTTATTTTTGTGAAACTAGGATTTTTATTTAATAAAATATAGTT
Source organism: Cuscuta europaea (assembly GCA_945859875.1). NCBI lineage: Eukaryota > Viridiplantae > Streptophyta > Magnoliopsida > Solanales > Convolvulaceae > Cuscuta > Cuscuta europaea. The sequence goes on from CAMAPE010000041.1 coordinate 2,387,313, forward strand.
TTATAATATAAATACAAATTCTTTTTAAAATTCGTAATTTTGTATACAAAAAAACGTAATTATGTCCATCATTGATTTAAGTTCTTATAAATAAAATCTTTTAAATAACATATACATATACATGTTCAACAATATAAATTCAATTTAATAATTATAAAAAATCTGTATACTAAAAATGTAATAATAAAATCTAGAGACAAATAAACAAAACACATAGCAACCATATTCAACACATATTATTACATACTTTGGTCCAAAACTTGCTAAGAAATAAAAACATTCATCATTAATCAATTCATAGTGAAATTTAACAACTTGAAATAGAAACGAGATAGTAAAATTAAACTTAACACGAATCTAATGACAAACTAATGAGAACATGATTCATCAAGACTGTCTCCCGAGTCTCTAGAGGATTCCGATGTTGCAAAGAAAGTGGGCGCATCAATCCCTATTGATTTTAAAAATGGAAGCCATGTTTGTTCAAAGTTCTTAGGCTGTGAATCGGGCTCCTCGTCTTGAACAAGATCATCTACAATTGGCATAACTGGGGGGGCTTCATCACCCTCTGAAATTCACACCTCCCTCATGCGTGCATCCCAATAAACACAAAATTCACGCATCCGGCGAGCTCTTGAAGACAAACGTTCTGTACTTGACTTATTTACATGATGAAGGAAAGCTTCTGAATAGCTGCCAAGTCCACCAACTCTCATCTTTTTGCACCCAACAACTTCCAAGTATTTGGAAGACAATTTAGTTGATGAGATCTTGGGTGTTGTTGAACTTTCTTCTTGACTTGAAGGCTGAGACTGTTGTTGGAAATCATCTTGACAAGCATTATACAATTTACTCAAAGCATCGTATACAAGAAAAAATAACAAACTTAAGTAAATCTGCACAAAAAAATAACAACATAAAATGCCATATGCCACTTTTTACAGATTTTGACCTAAAATATATACTAGGATAAGTTCTGCAGAAAAGAGGAACTAGGCAAGCATAGCATACCATGTTTAGACTAGAAGAGTCTATAATAGTGTAACCATCAGACCTAGTTGAGGAAGCAAGCACCACTGCTTTCAACTTTTATAGTGTAAAATCTTTCCACATCAAAAAGCAGTCTTATATTCAATACAAAGTGAATTATTTCTATTCTAATGCAGACCTGTCCACGATATGAATATCATATTACGTATAAATTAAGGCCTCATTCAAAGATTGATGTCTTCCTGCACTTCAATTAGCCATCAAACTTTTATTATTACATAAAAATTGAAAAATCATAAAACACACCCCTCCTTTAACTTGTGTGGCTAGCTTAATTTAGTATCTTTTTTTAGACCATGCTCTCAACGAGAACAACTTTAAAGGGACTGGAATATTAGTTTGTAACTAAAATAGTTGAAAATTACATAGAATATGCAGACTACGGAAGGAGATAGGTAACTCATTACAATCTAATTTAGACTTAAATCTAATTGTCTTTTTAGTATATAACAGATTATGTTTAAAGCAAACTAAAAAGAAACGTAACTACATACCTTCACCACATTTTGTGAGGGACATGTAATAAGCTCTCCATTCTTCCTTTTCTCTGGATGATAAATACCATACATCTTCACAGGGTTTATGTGTTTGCCAGTGGCTCTCAACTAAAATAAATACTCAAAATCAAATAAATATGATGAATTAAGTAAATGTATGACAGATATGCTAACATCAACTTAAATTTCAACCTCTTGTGTAGCTAAATCAATAGCGGATTGAGACCCTCCGTATTGCTTACACCTATCTCCACCTGCAATGCGATTTTTTTTACCAGACTTTGATGCCTTGACAAACTGTATAGACTTCTTAAATTCTTCAACAATAGACCAAGTGAAATCATTCACAGTTGGAGGTCAAGTTTTCCTTGAAAGTTTGAATTAGTTAGATAAACAAATGAAGTAAACCATGTATGTTGACAGAAAAAATGAATATTCAAACAAATATGAAGCATTTATTTTACTACCTTAATCGAGTCATGATTTTGGAGTAGGCTTGTTTTTTCAAATACTTTAGATAACCGGCTTTTATTTGTTCATCACTGAACTGCTCACTATCCCAAGTAACTAACCTCTGTGAAATGAAAATAAGTTATTTAAGAAACAAATTATATGAAAAAATGATTTATTATAGAAGAAAATGATTTATTATAGAATTAAAATTACCTGGAACTGATCCCAATAAAGGTCTTTTGTTCTTGTTGGTACCCATTGCCATCTTTGGCCAGCCGGGTGCAAATTATATGTGATTTGCCTACCCACAATTTCCTGAAATTTTAAACTGGTTTGGTTGATAACTATGTTTGTTAGGCTGCATTTAAATTGTGTGAGTTAGTTTACATAGTTACAGAGAAGTTAAAATAAAAAAGAATGTATAAAAGTAGTAAGGGTGAACGGTGAAACTCACTTCTTAGTTGCGTTTAAACGAAGTGTGTTGATCGAGTGACTTGGGGCGAGGAGATACGGCTGCGACAACGAAGTGTGTTGATCGAGTGACCTGGGGCTGGGATTTTAGGAGGGTTGGGTTTGAACTTTGAAATGTGTGGATCTAGTGAAAAGGGAAGCTGGAAGCCTGGAACATCTAGGGGCATTTGTTGCGGTTCCGTATGACCGCATCAAACAGGTATGAGAATGAACGTGTTTGTTGCGGTTCTCCTATCCGAAGCAAAAAAAAAAGGAAATTTATAAATATTTGTTGCGGTTCCTACGTGACTGCGGCAAAAAGTATCAAATTTTCCAACTTTTTGCTGCGGTCGTGATATAACCGTAGCAAATACTTATGAAATTTACCTATTTGCTGCGTTTTTACTAAGAATCGCAGCAAATAAGTAGCAGAAAATAAGGAAAATTCTAGTGGTGAATATAAAGCTTCCTCTATCTTGCCAATGTATTCAAACAAACGCATGAAATGTTCATCTATATGTCTATAATTCTACTCCTAACTACTAAGGGAAAACATATTTAATTGGTGGCTGAGTTAACAATTACGATTTAACCTAATGGCCTTTCATTTTCAACAATCGAGTGATGATATGATCATGTCATGTGTTCATGTTTGAGACTTTCTGGACTATGGCGAACATTTCAACTGTGACGAAGTTTGATGCACCCCCCCCCCCCAACACCCTCCATTCCACCAGTCCCCTCCCCAGCTCATCAGAATCCTCCCCATCCCACCAGCCCCCTCCCCAGCTCCCCAGTCCCCTCCCCAGCTCACCAACACCCTCCCCATTCCCCTCCCCATCCCACCAGCCCCCTCCCCAGCTCACCAGCACCCTCCCCAGCCCACCAGCCCCCTCCCCAGCTCACCAACACCCTCCCCAGCCCACCAGTCCCCTCCCCAGCTCACCAAAGCCTCCCCATCCCACCAGATCCCTTCCTAGTTCCCCAGTCCCCTTCCCAGCTCGCCAGCACCCTCCCCAGTCCCCTCCCCAACCCACCACCCCCTTCCCATCCCACCAGCCCCCTCCCCAGCTCCCCAACCCCCTCCCCAGCCCCTTCCCAGCTCACCAGTATGGTTTTGAAAGGTGTTTAGCCTTTACGCACCTGAGGAGCAAAGGCGTTAATGCGTTCGGTAATAGCCTGGAAGGCTTAAGCCTTATCCTCCGCTAACAAGGTTTACGCCTTTGTTGAAATCGTACGGCTAAAATGCGTCAGATGCTTGAGCGGGGAAATGTCTCCTAAAAAAGCAGTGTATTCATAAAACAAAGGCTTTTTCCTAATGGGGGCACACAACAGATTCATTTCTAAAATGAATTTTATAAGTCAAAAAATTCAGTTTGTTTGACCCCCATTCCATTTAACGTACAATCACACCTAGATTTAGCCCAGTCCAAGCAACACTTATACGGAGTATGTTACTAAAAACAATACTATTGAAAGCAAAACTTCAATTTAGGTGAAAGAAAACTTAAAGAAATTTGACTCAAAGCAAAACTAAAATAAAAAATGTCTAAATAAAACATAGAAATCCTGACTTGTACTCGAGTCCTCGACGCCGTCCTATTCCTCGCTCGAATGTTATCCTGTGTGCGGTCAAACTCTACGCGGTCGAACGCCATTCTATGCTCGCTCGAAAACTAAAAGAAATTTGACTCAAAGCAAAACTAAAACAAAAAATGGCTAAATAAAACATAGAAATCCTGACCTGTACTCGACGCCGTCCTATTCGTCGCTCGAATGTTGCCCTGTGCGCGGTCGAACGCCGTTCTACACTTCTATGCTCACTCGGAACGCCGGAGCCGCGATAATTGTACACCACAGTCGGCTTCAGTCGCGGTGGTCGATGGTCCGACTTCAGGCCATTAGTATTCCGCCGACCCTGTCTTTGGTTGCTGGTCCAACAGGTCGGCCAAGAGTGTTTGTTCGCTAGGTTGGAAACGGGAAGTAGCAGATACGGATGAAGGTGCTTTTTTAAGTTGTTTTGTACATCGGGCAAAGTAAAACCGATGTTGACTAAACTTTCATTAATCTAAAATTTTACCCCATTTTTTTTCAAGATCGGTTTTTGGGAGACCCGATGTTAAAAGTATTTTTAAAATTTTAAAATATACCCGTTTCACTATTTGACATCGGTTATACCAACAATTGATGTTAAAAAGTTTATCAAAATTATAAAAATGACCCCGTTTCACTATTTTACATGTGTTTTGATATAACACATGTTGAAAAAGTGATGTAAAAGCCCTTTTTTGTACTAGTGTTTCTTGTTTAATTTTGGAATTTCGCTTCAATTTGTGAAAACATAAAACACTTTCTCTAATTTTGCGGGTAAGGATGTTTTTACTTGGATTGTAATTTGTTTGTCTAGTCTGGTCTATTCGAGTCTGGTCTAGTCTGAATTGGTCTGATCTGGTCTGGTAAATGTCTGGTCTCTGCATATTTTATAACTACGAGAGTCAAGTCTGATCTGCTTCGCTCTGCTCTGTTAAGTCTGGTTTAATATGATTTTTTAAAATCTGGTCTAATCTAGAACTAAAAATGATAGAAGTTAAAAAAATGTCTCTTTTTAATCACGGAGCATGAATTTTGCAAATTTAGGAGAAAAGAAGAGAGTACGTTTCGAAAACGAAACACGGTGTTGACCTTATGCAGCCTCCATTCTTGACTTTCATACCTTGACTATTATTACTTCAAACTTTAGACTTCTTCTTCTTCAAAAAAAAAAAAAGGTTAATTAGTGCCGTTTGTTGTAATTCACCCCTTGTTTATTACTCCGTATCTAATTTCCCTTTTTTGCCATATCCAGTTACTGAGTTAGCAATACTTAAATACAAATTATACAATACAAAATGCTTGGGCAATAGAGAGAAATCCAGTTACCAAATCATTCCACTAAAAAGAGGATTAAAAATGAATAGGGTCTTTCTATGGTACCTCTCTTAATTACAAGTGCACCGTACATTTCAGTAGATAACCCATTTAAAACATTACACGTGTCCATTTCATTTCCCTCTTCTATTTCACTTTCGTGTGTTCTTCGTCAACATTTGATTCCACCATAGCCATGGGAACAACAAGTCAAGCCCAATGCGAGCCCAACATCGTCATCGTCCCTTCATCCACCTCCTTCCGCCTCCGAAGCCCCGGTCTGAACTTCATCTGCCTCCGCCGCATCTTTGACATGTTCGACCGCAACATCGATGGAATGATCACCATCGACGAGCTCAACAAGCCGAGAATCAAAGTGATAGGCAAGAATCGATGGTCTGCCAAAAATTGGCTTTTTTCTGTAAGCTCACAGGCGGTTCTCTGGGCTCCAGCAACGTTTTTCGGCAAACACCTCCAGATCAATGGCGGCAAAAATTAACACCGGCAACCATCAACGATGGTCTGCCTCTCTCTCCGCTCACTCCCTCTCTCAACGGCAACGGTGGTTCAACACCCTCTTCAACCTTCCTGGTTTCCTGGGTTTGCCACCTTGTCAGCCTCCCGTAATACATACGTAGTAATACTCCCTAACAAATTACGAAGTACTAGGTACTATGGAGTATACTTTATTTGGTAACGTGGCACCATAATGTAATTTGATTGGCTTTGAAAATTTGGTGTACCGGTACATTGAAAATTAATAAATGCACCGTAGAATTTTCTAAATGAATAACAATTTCAGAAGGAGAGGAGATAAAGGGGCCGTTTGGAGCCTATAAAATGGGCTGATAAGCCTTAAAATAGAAAAAAAAGAGTCAAACACTAGCCATTTGGGCTGTTAGGGCTGATATTACTTATCAGCCAAAAAAGTAGTCTAACCCTTACTTTTTGGGCTGATTTCTATTATAATACCGTTAACCATTAAAAAGACATAGCTATCCCCTGCTTTTTACGTACATATACTTCTTCCCTAATTCTCCTTCAGATAGTAGTTGTTTAAAATAGATTTATGAAATTAAACATTCCTTATGAAAATGGTTAACGAATAGTAGTTGTTTAATTCTTTTAGTAAATAGATTTATCGGGAAGTAGTTATTAATTCTTATTCCTTATAAATTCTTTAAACATTCTCTTCTTAACCGATTTATAAATTCTCTTATAAATCGGTTCATTAAAAGTACTTATTATATCTTTTATAATCGTTAACCCAATTGAATTCCTTATGAAATTATTTATGTCATCTTAGTTAATAGATTTATCGTAAAGTAGTTGTTTAAAATAATTTAAAATTCGAAGTAAGAGTAAGAATGAAATCTCCAAACTAATCAATTATTTAAGTAGTCTTATAATTGCCTAATCAAACAAAACTAGTTTATTAGTAAAATTAAGACCCATATATTTAACACAAATAAGCTAATACCCTTTATAGTAATTTTATACACAATCAGCCATTTCAGCCAATATAATACCAAACACTTTCACTTCAGCAATTTAAGTCTTTTCAGGCTTTTCAGCCATTCCAGCCAGTGCAGCTGTCACCAAACAGGCCCAAAGTATCTTTTTTTTCTTCACATGGTATATTATTGCACTTTGAGGAAATTAAATTGTAATAGTTGTCGTTATGATTGTTAATTTACTTCATAATACTCCATGTTCTCATAATACTCCTTTTTTAATGCTAATATTTTTCTCTTAATTTATGTATGATAGTTGCTCAATCTTGAATATTCGTTTGTAATTTGTAATGTAAGTTAGATATAACTGGCTTGAGAATAAGTCGGGTCTATGTCGAAACATAGTGTTGTCGAGTCAGACCCAACGGGTCCCAGATTCAGATCGGATAGACTTATAGATCATTCCATATGAAGTTAAAATATTGTAGATTTCCTAAAAATCATAGCTACATATTTGAATTGATTCACTCAGGAAAAAATCATAAAAAGAGTACGTGAAAAGTAGAAATAAAATAAAGAGTTTGAACCAAATTACATAATTTTGATAAAACAAAATCAAAATTGAATAACAAAATTAAAACAAAAAGTAAACATTTACTTTTAAAATAACAAAAGATGTGTCATGTGTGTATAGAGCGGTCACTAGATATGCATTTGTGCATTGTGTGAGAGTAGTTGGATTATGTAATTTATAACAGATAAGAGTTTTTAACGAGTTGGAACCACATTGACTATACTTGATCTATTTATAATAAAAACATCAGAATACTACGTATGAAAGATAGCTACAATAGTTTTTAACAATAACTTCAATCAGTTCCATCAATCAAAGGTCAGTTCAATCAAACAAATAACTTCACATTCAGTTATTTTGATGCTTTGTGCAAAATTAAAGACGTAAACCCTCAAGCTATTTGCGATTCTGCAATCAAGCTCATGAACATGAAGATTTGCAATACACTCATTGAAAGTTAAGCAATATAATCCTCTTTACCTGCATCATCAGGTAAACAAGGATACGATTGTTTAATTTTCAACAAGGATTTGATAGTTGGAAGATTATTTGCGGTTTTCTCTGTTTTTTATTAAAAGAAATTGAAAATGTGAAAACCAATCCATATCATACTACCGGGTTGGGAACGCTTCCTGGATGCTTTTATACAAATGCATTTGAAAAAGGTGATGACTCTTCTATATTTTTTGATAATCCAGGGGCTTAGACTCCCATAGTACTGGCTCCAAAGGACGAATCCAGCAGGACTTACATTACCTTTCAGACTTCTTCTCCCATCACACGAACCCGCTAACTTCATTATCATTCTCTTCCTTCTCAGCCGCTGAGGAACTCCGCAATGGTAGGAACAATCATTGGGAGCAAAACCTCTCTCATCTCCCTTGATGAGAAATTGAGAATTGAATCCAAAACCTCCGCAAAGAGAGACTTGGGGCGGATGGTCCCACTTCACCCACCTTCCCACGATGGCTCTTCTACTTTCTACAGGCTGGTGTAAGTGCATAAGGTGTTGAGCCGTACACAAGGACTATTCTTCTTCATTTTTGTATTTTCCTGAGTATATATATCCACGGGCCGATCACGCCTGACCTGACAGATATCATTGACCAAACTCTAACCCTGTAAGTCAGCACTCGGGTCGGGTATTGGTTGAAGCTATGGCGATTGCTGCTCGTTCTTCTTCAGGATGGGTGCTCGTTCTGGTCGCAGTAGCAGCCCTTGCTGTCGGAAGAGTTGCCGGAAATTCTGAAGGAGACGCTCTCTACGCGCTCCGGCGTAGCCTTTCAGACCCGGATAAAGTGCTCCAGAGCTGGGAACCCAATCTGGTGAACCCTTGCACCTGGTTCCATGTCACTTGCAACAGTGAGAACCGAGTTACTCGCCTGTGAGTCCACTTTTCTCTCCCTCTATTGCTTAAATTATGTTTTGATTTTTATTATTTCGAGTATATCCTTTTTTACTTTGCTTGGTAGATGGAGAGTTAAAGGTCATTTATGTTGTTATTCTAAATTACTGAATGATCTGTCAGTGAAAGATCCCTCTTTCCTTTCTTGTGTTATGTGCAGTGTGTATGCGATCTGTTGAATTGTTATGTTCTCCTCCCTTGATTTGTGTTAAACGATTTATCCCAAATGGAATTAAATTTATGATACAAGCCTGGGTAGGTTGTTCTATACTCTTTTCAGAAAGAGTTCTGATCAGCTATTCTACAGTGGCCGATCTAGGATTATATGTTATTGGGGGCAGGGTAATTAAAAAATGAGTTAGAAAAATAGTATTAATGTAATATTAAAATAGCAAAAGTTTTAACAAAATACATCAAAAATATTGCGCCGAGTTTTCATCTTTTGGAAGAGATCCATTACAGTATCATTTGAAACAATTTTTGTGGGAAGTCATGACCACGTGGCAGACAAGATCCTTTAATCAAATATTTTCTCCAGATTTTATCTATTTGTTTAAGATGATATCCTTAAATTTTTCTCCTTTTTGTGAGATCTAAGGCAAGCTCTTCTAAATCGAATTCTTTAATTATTGTAGAGAACATTAAGAAGCACTATTAGAAACATTACTATTTGAACTATCGGGTGTTGGTGAAAGAACGGTAACCCAATATCTCTTCATTGAGTCTCTAGAACAAGTTATATTAAGCAAAGTCTTTTTAATACATTAATACATTTTAATTAACCACCTAAAATAACATATTAGTTACATTTAGGAATTCTATCTTAATTGTTAAATGACATTTTCTTTTTTCTAATAGTGTAAAACATTAGACAAATTACATATTTATGATTAAAATAAAGATTCTTTATAAAAATGTGACTAGTGACTAGATTAGGAACGAAATTATAGTAACTTATGTTCAACTTTTTCACTTAAGTTCATGACACTACATTAGTTGTAGTAACTATTAGTCATATTTGTGTAAATGAGTTTTATAATAGTAATATTTTTGAAAACACTCTTAAAATAAATCTAATCGATCCTTCTAAAAAATTTATATCCAATTGATATAAATCAATACTCCTATATACATTAACAATATTATACGGAGTAATATGTTTAATTAAAAAAAATTAATACTTATATTTAAATAGAAGTTAAAAACTACTGTATAGCCTTAAATAAGTAAACAACACAATGATCACATACGGATGTATGAATTAAACAACTAAACAAGTATCCAACCATCAAAAGCAATCAAAGTCAACACACCAACAATAAATTGATTAATAGATACTCGTAAAAGAAAATAAAAATAATGTGAAGATGTTTTTATCCATCAACGGTGTGCGGCTAACCCATTACCTCTTGGATTACCCATTACCTCTTGGATTCTAGAGCGGGCAGAAGGATCATTGGTTGATTGGGGGCAATCCTTTTTTTTATTGGGGGCAAACATTTGAACTTTTAATATTTATAAACAAATTAAAGGAAATTAGTGGGTCTTTATTGGGGGCAGCTGCCCCCCCTCAGCTCTTAGTAGATCCGCCCCTGCAGTATTCTATATGGATTTCATACAAGATTTATGATCAGCATGCATCCTTTTCACGCCCAATTGCAAAAATCTAAAAGACTTCAATTATAGTTCTCCTATTTTGCATCTACTTCTTCTCGTTCCTGACTATTATCTTGATATTCATCATGAATATGGTTTGTAGTTCATAAAAGAATCTCGATTTGTATATTATCTACTGCAGGGACCTTGGAAACGCAAACCTATCTGGGCATCTGGTGCCTGATCTAGGGAAGCTTGAGCATCTAGAGTATCTGTGAGTTTTCTGTTTACATGAAATATCTTAATAACAAAGGGCCCATTTGGTAGCCTCTATTTTTGGCTTAACAACCAACTCTTTTACCAAATATTGAACTTTTGATTTCGCGTGCAGAATTCTTTAATAATCAAAACAAAAATAAGTAAGTCTGAAGTTATTTTCTAGCTGAACTGTCTGATTTTGCTGATGAGGACATAATACAAAATGAGATCTGACAATGATAGCGTTTCATGAAATTAAGATAATATAGTACACCAATAAGTACTAACTAACAAGAGACCTCTTTTTCAGTGAACTTTACAAAAATAACATTCAAGGGAAAATTCCTCATGAGCTTGGTGAATTGAAGAACCTTAAAAGTTTGGATCTGTACAACAACAACATGTCTGGGAAAATTCCTCGTTCATTGGGGAAGTTAAAAAACCTTGTCTTCCTGTAAGTCTCTGTACTCAACTTTTCTTTCTATCCTTCTATTGTACCTCCTGCCTGAAATTATGTTTAACTTTTACCTTCTAATTTATTTGCTTAGGGTAATATAGTGACATTATCATTTTCACCTTCTTAATGAACATCTGAGTAATGCGATATTTCACAAGAACCAAGATAGACCTAGTGGCGGATCCAGAAATTCCACTTATTGGGGGCACTTTTATGGATGTGTTTATCTGTAACTCATAGTAACTTATTTTAAGGGGGCTTTTGGGATCTGCTTATGAAAATTGCTTCTGCTCCTTCATGAAATATATGCAAATATTGAAGTGTTTGGGTGAAAGTGTAGAAGTACTTTAAATGCTTCAAATTGCTAGTAGAAGTAAATTTTGAGAAGTTGAGGTAGACCAGCGTCTGAAAAACTAATTCTGATTATGCTTCCGTTGTAAAAAAACAGATTCAAAATCATTTCCAAACAGCGCCTAATAATTCATCTCTAATTGATTGTCTTTCTTGGGTTTGCACGGTTGTTAATTAATTTTTTTCACTAATATTACTTTTAGAAAAGTGGTGAACAAAAATGTAACTTGGTAATTTTTAGTGACTATAATTGTGTTCAAAATAATTACTACTCCGCTATAATATAGTGACTATGATATAAACTTTGACACAACTATTGCTAGTAATAGTTTTTAAGTCACATTTTTGTTCATGAATTTTTTTATTAATAATATTTTAGAAAAAACATCTATTAATTAGGTGATTGAAAAAAACATTGTTGGTTAACATACTTTTTCAAAAATGGAAACTCAACAATTATTTTATGACACTTGGTTTGTTCTTCTTTAAGACTAAAATAAATCTAAGTAAAAACATTATTATTTTGAAGAGAGAACGATAATATCACCTAGAGAATTATTTACTAAAAATGATGAAATAGTTTAGATAAGGGTGAAAAGATTTATGGATAAAAATGGAAATGGAAAATCAAAAAACTTTAGCTAGTCTTAAATTTCAAACTCAAGTAAAGTTAGTCCCTAACCACGTAGAAACTAAATATATATAAAAATTCAATCAAAGAACTTGGTAAAACTCTTTTTTATGGCAAGTGATTTGTGATCATAGATTAAAAAATAGATTAAAAAACGGTAGACATGAAAATTTAATGGGGGCATATCAAATTTTTAATGGGGGCATATCAATTTTTTAATGAGGCAATAAGTAAAAAGTGTAAAAACTATAAGCCTAAATCAAATTTTGTTGGGGGCATGTGCCCCCATCGATCAAAAGGTGTATCCGCCCCTGGATAGACATTTGGAATGGAGTACTAATCAGAAGTAATATGCGGGGCTTAATCATGCAGACGTCTTAACAATAATCAGTTTGCTGGAAGAATTCCCAGGGAAATTGCTAGTATTTCTACCCTTAAAGTCATGTAAGTGGATCAGAACTTAGTTCATTTTGTTGTTAGTACTTGTATTATGGTTTAAGGAACATCACACCTTAATTTTTCCTTTATACAGGGATGTATCAAGCAACGATCTGTGTGGAACTATTCCAACCACTGGTCCATTTGAGCACATTCCGCTTAACAAGTAACACTCTATCATTTATTCTTTTCATTTTTTTTATGATGTTTCGATTGTATGCTTCAGAACAAATTTCAAATACTCTTCAAAAGTTGTGAAGGGGCTAGAGGGTTAACCTATTTTATTTGTATGGAGTAAAATTGTTACTGTTTGTATTCTTGCTGATATAATTCAGGATCGGGTTGAGGTCATTCAACTAGGCCATATGGCACTTAGACTCTTAGAGGAAACCACACTTAAAGCGTGCATCTAATTTATCAGTTTGTGCAACCGATTGTTTATTAACCCATCGTGCTCCACCCTCCGGTCAAGTTTAAATTTTCTTGTGTTAAGTGATTCCATATCAAACAAATGTAAAAATACTAAGCAACTCATTTGTGGGTTCTTCTTCCTACCTGGCAGATCTTTTAGGAATAATCTCATGCCTTATAATATAGTACTAGAGAGAGCAATTCTTTCCTAGTAAGCATGCACAAAAAGCAATTAGACATATTTCAAGATTGGCCTGTTCTAACAAGTCTCCATATTTTCTTGCTATTTAAAGTGTAATATGGTCTTGTTTTTTGCGCGGTGATTAATTTTTTTCTCTGTTATTGACTTGCAGCTTTGAGAATAATCCTCGGCTGGAAGGCCCCGAGCTGATTGGACTTGTAAGTTATGACACAAATTGCTAGGCGGTCGCACTTTTGTTGACTCATGTAAAAGTAATACTGTTCCGACCTGGAGGGTTACATATAATTTCGTTAGTAAATATGTATATCGCTATACTGCCCTGCGTCCTAATTTCTGAAAAGTACTGTTCCTTGTTGATGTAGGATTTTTATCCAAATTACCAGGATATGTGTGATACTGCTGTACTTTTGCCAAAAGTTAATTATGACAATATATGAGTTCACTGGAATTGATGTTTGGTTTTGCTGATACCACTTCTAAGCCATTTCATTTTATTGCAAGTGCAATCACATTTGGGGTATCATTTACCACTTAACCCCATTATAATTTGGTTAGATCAATGAGACTGTCCCACAGGCAGGGGCGCATTCAAGGGGCAGGGTCACTTGGAGTGGTGCAGTAAGAAATGTATGGCTAAAGGGGTCAATGCTTAAAATTGTAACATATTTTGCGGATCGTAAATATTTTTACATACGTATGTACAGTTTTGGGATGTTCAGACCTCCTCCAGCCATTCTCTTTCTCTACCACTAGTCACATGTATAACGAATACAATACAATAGTTTAGAAGCTGAGGCATTACTATAAGTTGGGTGGTGAAGTGGAAGTTATACAATACTTTCATTTGATATTCTCCCATGTATTGAAAGCATTCAACCAGTATGATATGGCTTTGAATAGCTTTATTTTTTCTCTACTTGAAAGATTTGGACTAGCTTAGAATGGCAGAAAGTTTTATTTTAAAAAGTTAATGGTAAAATGTTTTCTGTGATGAGATCTTCATTACCCAGGCAGTGTCTATTGCTACAACAGTACAAAGTTATGCCCTTCAGCTTGACATCTGACAAACGCAAGGAAAAACATTCACAAATTTGAAGGTTCAACAAGTGACCTGCTTTTTGGTAGTCGTGAATTACAACCTTCTGCTATAAGTTGAGGAAAATTCTTAGGTTACATGATCAGCACAAGAGGCATTGAACCAACAATATATACACGAAACCTGGGACTCTGGGAGGATTCAGAAGGAATCCAACAATTAACTAGAACCTCTTAGCATATTCATTTACGAGTCAATTAATTGCATTATTCTAGAACTTGATATATGGTGGCTTCACATGAAAATCAGAATGGAAACATTATTTTCACGAATCAAAAGCGTACTACTTCAAAAAAGGAGATGTAGGAAATAGAAGTGTGATGTACTCTAATTGAAAATATGGTGTATGACTTTGGTAGAAACAGTGAGAAAATTTGTTCCATACTTGTAGGTGTATATTATCCACGTATTGAGTGATCATCCAATGAAAAATATCCTAAAGTTAAAGTGTCAAGTGGGCACTAAAGTTGATACAATATGATCTCCAATACAGACTCAAGCTATATATTAAAGGGAAGTTCCAATGAGGTCTCTTGAGGTATTATTTATCTATTAAATTCGTGAGAGAGTAGAATAATAGCTATGAAGGTGCAGGCACTCATGGCAGGTCTTGTGGGATCCCGCATGGATCAGGATCCTCTGCCATAAGGCAGAGTGCCTTGCGGCATCCGACGGCAGGGAAGCTACGAGCAGGATCTCGAGATCGGCAAAGGGGTGGAGCCCAAGATCTTCAGCCGTCGAATTTCCCATCTGACGGAGGAAAACAACCAGGCACCCTCCTTGGCTGATTAACTAAGGCAGAGACGTCTGATCCATCCCGCATGACCTTATGTGCATTACACAACACAAAACCCAAAACCTTCAATTGGTGTTCCTTTACAAGTGTTGAGAAATATAACTTTCCGCATGCCATTGATGATATCTTCACGAGTTTCACATCAAACAAGCAATTAACACCCACGAGCTCAAAGAAATTGAGCCCGAGCTTGCTTAACGAGTCGGCTCGTGTTCAGTTCAATTTTGACCGAACTCGAGTCGAGTTTTGATCGAGCGGTTCAGAAGTAGCTCACGAGCGACTTGACTTAGTTCGCACCTCTATCGGTGATTGCTCTTGATCAGTTTTGCTCTATGTGGGGAGGAAAAAGAAGAGTATGTTCTTGCCACTTTCAGAGGAGTGACAGATAAGAGAACGGAGCTATGGATGCCATCACGCCACAATCAAATTGATAAGCCACACAACTCATTTGAACTCAATATAACACATGATATTTTGAAAACAAGCTGCTTTCATTTTCTTGTTAAAAGTTCTGCCCTTTCCTCGCCCCATTTTGGCAACTCTAGAGTATTTTTAATGCTTGGATCAATTTTGAGGTTGATTTGACCAGCCCATGCCACTAAGTGAAGCAAGGCTCCTTATCATCTCCTTTGGATGTGGTTAAGGTCTCACTCCATTTAAATTTCTCTCTTTCAAACTCTTCTTGTTCTCTTGTTTTTTTTTTACTTTGTTGACTTTTGTCTTTTCTTCTCTTTTTACTTCCTTTTCTTTTCTAACTAAAAATAAAACTATGCGTCCATATTTTTTAGTTTTTACCAAACACGTAACTTTTGATTTCACGCATTAATTATGTCATAATAAGAAAAAGTATGATTGAAATTACTTTTCTGGCTGTATTGGCTGAAATTACTGTAGAGATCGGCTTATCTATTACTCATATAATTTTTTCCTTCTTTTATTAATGAAATATATTTTAAAAAGTATAATTTTTTTCATAAACTAGTTGAATCAATTAATCCAGCCACTTCAGTTACAATTTCATAAATTTCGGCAGAATCAATCGATTCAACCAATTTCATTATTAAAAAACGGGGTTCAAAAAGTAGGAAATACAACAAAATTTAAATGAAATAGTAGAAAAAGTATGAAAGAGAATTTGAAAAAACAAGGTAAAACTAACAAACATGATCATAACGTTATGCGATCACGTAACGTAGCATATTGCAAATAAAAAATTGTGTATTAACAAAAATAAGTAAAATTGAAGTTTTTTTTGGAGGTAAAATTGAAGTTTCTTTTCTAAACGAATTGACCAAATTCCCTAAAGAGAGTTATTTCAGCTGTTTTTCATACAAATTTTTCTTTATTTTGTTAACAAAATACGGAGTATGTTTAGATATACATATTTCATAATTCAGCAGATTCAGGCAATTTGGCAGGTCTTGTCATAATTTAATCAATTTCAGTCAGTTGTGTCAATTTCAGCGTTATCAAGCAAACTCTATAAGATAATTAATTACAGCATCTCCAATGCTTTTATGTGCACGGTGCACATGCGGTATGAGAGGTAGCCACATAAATATTAGCAAATAAACTATCTTTCTCCTTATTTGAATGATTTTGTACAATTTTGGTAAGTTTTTCTTTGTAATGTCAACCACAATGTCAACATCTAGACGGTCTGATTATTTGTAATGTGGTCTATTGTTTTGTACTGGATAATTTGTCGGCAAACAAATTAAATGTGCTGTAGCTCCAAATATATTATTAGGCATTATTGGAAATAAATAAATATAGAATATGGAATACCACCAACTGCATACCTAAATTATGATTGGTAATTTGTTACGAGTCCATGCTAAACATGCCTTATTGTCGGACGAAATTTCCGAGCCTTCTTTGTTTTTGACTAAAAAACATATTTAACAGTTTGTATTACCCGAATCAATTCCAATCATTTCCCAAATCGCATAATACATGCACCGGACAAAGTCAGCATGCACAAAGTACAATACACTAAAACGAAGATACCCTTATCCGCGAGGATCCCTAAAAACTGGCCACGCCATTTCTCTGGATAAGTAAAGCTAGGATTGGTCATATTTGGTTAAAGGCACGAATTTTGTCAAAAATATTAGTAAGAAAAGAGTGGAAGATATATAAAAAAGATTTTTTTTTTCAGTTTTCGAAAATGAGAGTAAAAAGAGGGTGAGAGACTATTACACATTTACACTCTTATTTATTTAATTTCACCTTCTTGGTGCGCGCTAGAGTACTGTCAGTGACAAAAAATCCGTCAGTGACTACCAAAATGCCGCCACCGCTATCACCGGTCACAATGACCTCCGGCCACTCTGGTCACAATGACCAACACCCCGACATCACAATGACCAATTTTCCCTCGGTGACCACTGAGCAAAATAGTGACCACCATTCATTAAGCTCACTTATGTATGAGTTTCTTTGATGATACTTTTCACTACTTGTTTCTTGTTACTGTTGTTGTTAATAATAATATACAAATAGTGTTAATAATAATGATAATATTGAAAGGTAAATACTATGGAAAAACTAGATCTATAATAATAACATACGAATAACAACAACAATAGTGTGTGATAATGTTATTGTTATTTTAAATATTGATAGCAAGAACCTATGATTTTGTATTTGTATACACATAACAATGATGATGATGATGCCGGTGATGATGAAAATAAATAGTACAATCCTGGCATCAATAATAATAATATCTAAAATGATGATAATAATAGTAATAATAATATTGATGATGATAATGACGATGACAACAACAACAACAATATCAAGTAACAACAACAGTAATAAAATAATAATAATAATAATAATAATAATAATAATAATAATTCATGTCTAAGCTTTTCTAATCTAAATCTGAGTGTTTCTTGCCTGATCTGAATGTTTTAATTTGATATGATACGATCTGAGCTAGATCTTTGTGATTCAACCTCAATTTTCCCATTTGATTAGATTTGATTTTTTATCAGATCTAAATAAAATAGGAATAAGTAATAAGCAGTAGATATATAATGAGGAAAATAGCTTCTTAGTTCATATCAAGTTATTTACGAATCTCAGAGATGGTGTACCGGCCTTAGGGTTATGGTGGGTTGAATCCACTAATCGTGTTACCGGTGACTAAGTGAATATGTATGAATTGGTGGCTTAAGAAAATCGGGTTGAATACACGGCACATCAGGTCCATTCTGTTCGAGTTAGGGGTGCCCATTCGTACGCCGATTCAGATGCTACGTGATAATGTGTCAACTTCTTACTTATCTACTAATCCTATTCAACATGCACGCAACAAACATATCAGCATCGATTATCACTTTGTTCGAGAGCGAGTTTCTCATGGAGATTTTGTTGTTCGCTATGTTCCTACGCAGTTTCAAATTGTAAATATTTTCACCAAGTGCCTGTCTCCTCAGCGGTTTATTTTTCTTAGTGTATTAATTAGATTAATTAGCTTTCCATATTTTATTAGTTTCCTATTGTAATCAGGATACTCCTTTTATTATATAAAGTTATACACCGCGTTCCAGTGACGATTTATCTTGAACTTTTTTTTCAATTTATGGTTTATTTTTTATTATTTTCACATTTAGCTTACTCCGCTCATGTTTAAGCCTATATAATAACTCATTAGTTAAGGATGTTTTTACTTGGACTATAATTTGCTGGTCTGGTCTGGTCTGATCTAGTCTGGTCTGGTCTGGTCTGGTCTAGTCTGACTTGGTCTGGTCTGATCTGATTTCTTTGTATTTTTATAACTATCCAAGTCTGGTCTGATCTGGTCTGAACTGGTCTGGTCTGGTCTGGGACGAATTACAATCCAAGTAAAAATATCCTAAGTCTTACTCATATTCTTGGATCTTCTCCTGCTCAGATCAATCCAAAGTCTCACACCTCAACGTTTATCTGACTCATTAGTATTTGATTTATATTTTCCTCTTGTGGTATGTGGATTTTGTTATATGATCTTATTTAAACAAGAATAACAAATAACACATAGCAAAAGAAAAAATATTCTAAAACCATAAATTAAATTAATGAAGTAAAATGTAGTGGGTACTGGTAGTAGCGCAGAAGGTGTGGTTATCACTTATGGAACGTGTGGCTTGGGGGGGTTGGATTGAAAGCCGATATTATTCCTTATAGTAAATGGACGAGTCAAACAAAGTTAAATGTTGTTGAATTTCTGCGATATTGTCCCGTTCCTTTTATGCGCGCATTTGTCAACAAAGTCTGCTTTCTTCTGTTGGTTTTCCCCTTCTAAAATCCACGCATATAGCTGTTGGGTTGATTTCAACCACTTTAATATCCATTCAAACAAATATTTTTTGTTTAAAGGTACTATTTATTGTACATTGATAGAAATTTTCCAATATTTTTTGTATTAGTAGATGATTGATTTGATTAAGGGGGTGTTTGCTTAGGAGTCTATCGGCCATTTTTTGGCTGATTTGAGTTTTTGACCAGATGAATCAGCTATTAGGAGTGTTTGGTTAATGACTTTTTCACTTGATATTTTGTCCCAAACAATCAAAAATAGAAAAACCAATAAATATGACGTTTAGGTTTTGGCTTTTCAATATTTGTCATTACATTCCTATTTTACCCAGGCGTCCCTTTCTCTTCCTACTACAAAAAAAATTACGAGATTGATAAGGAATTCAGCACGAATTTACCGATTTTTCGTGCCAAAATCTCTGCCAATCTCATGTTTTTTTGTAGTGTCCGATAATTTCCCATGGGAGAATGTGTTTAGTAGTATACTATGTATGTATTACTCGTTAGATCGCATCATCCTTATCAATCGTGGAGGAAGACCTTACTTAGACGCATTAAAGCGTAATGTTATTGGAACGACGACCTATCTTTCAATTTCATTCATTCTTCCTTCTTGTATAATTGCAACACTCAATTATACAAGAAATTCATTCTTGCATGAGATTCATTTCTTCATAAACTGAAGCATGTGCTTTCACTTTGAGG
Source organism: Cuscuta europaea (assembly GCA_945859875.1). Taxonomy (NCBI): domain Eukaryota; kingdom Viridiplantae; phylum Streptophyta; class Magnoliopsida; order Solanales; family Convolvulaceae; genus Cuscuta; species Cuscuta europaea. The sequence goes on from CAMAPE010000041.1 coordinate 2,407,355, forward strand.
GTTCACGTCTAAACGTCATCGAAAAGAAGGCGACGTGGATGTATAAAAAAGTGACATACATCACCTTTTTGTGACAAAGTTTAGACGAGAACTCTCAAAGGGAAAGCACATGCTTCACTTTGTGAAAAAATAAACTTCATACCTAAAATCTGCATTAAATTTGTCGGAATTTTGTCCGGAAGGACGAGGGGTGGTGAAGGGATAATGGTCACGGACTAAATGTGGACAATTTGAAAGTAAGAGACTAAATGTGAAAGTGGTATAATAGTCACGGGATTAAAAGTGGAAATATTTTAATTTGACGGAAAAGTAGAAAAATTGAAGAAAAGAAAAAAAGAAGAAAGAAAGAAAAAAGGAATAACGATGCTTGCTCCAGGAGGAAAGAAAAAAAAAAGAAAAAATATGAGTTGTCTAAAGTGGGATCGGGACACCATGAAGAAGGTGGGCCGATCCCACCGTATAATTCGCCTATTTTAACTATTTAAGAACAATACGGAGTATATGTCCGCACCTTTATTTTACACAAATAACACGAAAGGTGTAACAGCGGCGCAAAAGCCTCATTTTGCCTTTGAGTTCACGGGAATTCGGTGACTTTTATTTGAGTTCATTATAATATTATTTGTATAATAATTGTATTATTGGCACTAAAATATTAAAGCTATCTAACACTCAATTCAACAGAGTTAAAAGACATAATAATAATTGACTTTAAAAGTCTTCAATACAGTTCGTTGCTGAATGCGGAGTATATAGGTTGCATTGGTCCGTTTATTCTCATTTATTCACTATTAATCTAACCTAGTCCAATAAATAGTCTATTGAAATGTGTATACGCTTCACAATTTTTTTCAATTTTTGTAAAGATTGTACTTTATTTCTCTACTGAAGTAAATTTTCTTTAATATACACATGTGTTACGAGTATTTAATTATTTAGAAAGAGCGAAATTACGCGGCACTCCCTCTCTAACAAAAAAATCTTTCCACTTTTCTTTTCCAACCATACCTAAATAATCTCTAAATCTTACAAGCACAACAAATAAGAGCAAATATCACCAACTTTATGAATAAATATGAGAAATCGTATTAAAGATATGAAAACCATTGCATAATTTTCCCCTAAAAGTAGGTGAAAATATCATGTAAAAAGGACCTGGAGCTTTAATTTGAAAGAGCTACCAAACATTTAAAAGTATGAAAGAGCTAGCACATTGAATCCCGAATTGGTAAAAATTTAATAGCTAATACTTTTAAATTTCCATCTCAGTTGACTAATTTTATATGTATCTCATCAACATCTATATTCAGTTCAAGCATAAAAAATCAATAAGACTTAGAACATTGCATTTAAATTACAATGCGGCGTTATACTCCAAAAATTTGAGTCGAAATTTGATTTTTTTTATAGATTTAACAATTATAGTTTAAACATGTAAATGCGTTATACATTGCATTTACACTACATGTATTAGAACAATTTACACTTCATGAAAAACATGCTCAAAAAATAAGATAAAAATTCCTTCGGGAAGCACATCAAACTGGTTTGGTCGCAGGAGCCTCCTGTTCAATCTGGACTGAGCTGAACGGACTCTACAAATAAATCAGGTATTTACCAACAACATAGTGATGGAGATGGAAGAGAAATACGACTCACATGTTATTTTCCTTTTCTTTTTCTGTACATTGTACGTGCACACACGTGCACTCATATTTAGACATCATTTCCTTTAATCAACTACATTACGAGTATTTAAAAAACTACTACGTGCATTACTTAACAACATATTTTCAACATATTCACAAATTTTGAGAAATTGTTCGATATAGGAGTAAACATAAACATAATTGCACAAATAGGAGTAAAACTTAAAACTTCCTTCAATAGGAGTAAACATTAATTTTGTACCCTTAATATCCCTAACCTAGTTCATTCTAAAAATATGACTTATTTGTACCTATTTAAAAAAAACTAAGTTCATTCAAGGGAAACGATACCTTTATGCATGCCATTTAATTTTAAAAATAATCTAAGTTCATCCCAACAATATTAAAATATTAAAAATTAAAATATATATTTTTGTAAAAATAAAATACTTTAAAAATAAATAAAAAATAGATAAACTGTATTAAAAAATATAAAAAAATTATGCCGGCCTTTCCCGCAGCCTCGGTCATCACCCAGCAATGCCATTTTATGTAAAAACTGCCATTTTTCGTTGAAAATGTCATAAAGATGACAGTTTTACTCTTTGAAAATGCCAAATTTTCTCAAAACCTGCCATCTTGATGGCATTTCGGGAAAATATTGGCATTTTTTTCGGTGGTCGGAGCTGGTGGTGTTGGGAGATTGTTGAGGCGGCGACAGACACCTACATTTTTTTATATATTTTTTCATTTTTTATTTCATTTTTATATTTTTTTATTTTTTTATTTTTTTATTTTAATAATTTTTTTATTTTATTTAATATCAGAGTATATTTTATTTGATGTTTTTTTGTGTTTTTTTTGTTTTTTACAATGTTTTTGGAGTTTTTTACAATTTTATTATAAATTAATTAATCGTTCGAAGTATTTATTTTATGTTTTAATTATTAATGAAAGTTGTTGGGTCTTGGGTAGGGGTATATACTTGTCCAAACACTAAAGTTACTCCAATTCAAAACATTGTACTCCTATTTTTGTATTTTGTCTATGTTTTAATCCTATTTTGAGAAATCTCTCATAAATCTTCTCTAAATGATTTCAAGTGGATTTGTTTCAATTTCATATCCAATTTAACCTTGTTTAAGCTCATTGTAATCTGGAACATTATTTGGCATAGAGCAATACTAGCCCATAAAACTTGCTAACCAAAAGAGTTGGAGTGGTCAAATTTGCTTAAATGAGAAATAATAGGGGAAGCAAATGCATTCCTCCACATCTTACAAATGGATTTTCTTCTCAAATCCAACTCTAATACATACAATATCTTACAAATGTAAAACTACAACTCCCCATCTATAAGGGTTCACTACAACCAACAGAACAGTTACCTTAGAAAATGAAAAATTGAACTTTGATCATATATCGATGAAAATAGAGTAATGTTTCATCTCAAGTCCATTGTTTGAAGTTGAAACCGAAGTCCTGAATTAATCCAATTTCCATAACTTGTGTATCTTTTGGTCAACTAACAAGACAAAATTAACAAACAAGGGTCAATCAGGCGGTGGCTCCCAATCCTAGGAAATCATAGAAACGGACTTTATTGTACATAGGATTGCCTTGATCTGATGATGTCTTCTTCCTACTATTGTCCACTGACTCTGACGCAGAAACCTGTGATGAGTTTGATGAATCTGATTGACCACCCAACCCTACCGATCTTTCCTTCACACCCTCCACCCTTAACCATGATGATGACCCTATAACCAAAATTAACCCAAATGATAATTGTGGACGACCAAGAAAATGGATTTTACCATAGCCCTTTTGACCGTTGTAAGACAATGGAAATTCGGACGATAAAGAAAGTGACAGTAATGATCATTTACAAAAGCCATACAAAATACAAACGTGCACAATCCCGGCCATTTTTCAACACAATCATATCCTTTTCACATTAATGGTCACCCATATCATTGATCCAAAAAAAAGTGGAATCTCACACTCCAGGAGCCCCCACCCGACTCGACAGGATGGTGGGGAGGTTAGTCATGGTGGCTCAGTCACCAGAATCCCACCCGACCCGACAAGATGGTGGGGAGGTTAGTCATGGTGGCTCAGTCACCAGAATGGTAGTAGACTCATACACCCGTGTGCACCAGAGACCCAACCTTATTTCAGGTTCTGTGACTTCCACCCGGTCGCTGCAGGGATTCGAACTTTGGTCCATTGATCCAAATCTTCCACCACTCGATCAACTGAGCTACCCGTACGGGTATGGTCATCCATATCATTGTGCCTAGCCTCTTCAAGTTTTTTTGAACCATTTTGTAAATCTTTATTGTTTTTATTGTGTTTTAGAGGAATTGTTTTTTGGAGTAATCTGATTTTTCTGATGTGCTTGAAAATTATGGATTACTACGATCCAAGTTTCTTATACTCCGTATTTTCGTAGAACCAACCATCTGTAATGTTTATCCAAATTTAATTTTATGTTGTTTAGTCTGTAATAAAGTGAAAATTTTATGATTGAAATGGATTTTTATGAAATAGAAGCACTGAAATAATAAAAAAGACAAGAGTGAACTTGATTAAGGGCAAGACAAAGAATATACTCCCTCCGTTCCATAAAAGTTGCAACATTAGAATTTCTGCACCATTTAGACACCTTACTTTGACTATGATTTTCTAATAATATATATAATAAAAATATTACGTATAAAATATTAATAAATTTGTATTAATTTAAATTTCCAATATATTAACTTTTTTTAATGTTTACTAATACGTAAATAAATATATTTACGGTTAAAGTTGCGCGTTGTCAAACGTGAAAGTCAAACCGTTCAACTTTTATGGAACCGTAGGATAGTGGGACGGGTCAAATGCATAAATAGTAGCTTAACTATTGGTAATGTTGTATTTTGGTACCTTAACTTTTAAATTAATCAAAACGGTACCTTAACTATACACAAATGTTTCAGATTGAGAATTTATTCAAATTTCTGACCAAAAAATCACGCGTGGCGGCAGAATTCTATGTGTAAATAAAGTCTACTTCACCTTAGTTTTGTTCACATGATCACCATAGGGTGACTCTACACATGCAATTTTGAATGATATGAATGATTTTTTGATCGGAAGTTTGAATAAAATCTCAAATTGAAACATTTATGTATATTTAAGGTACCGTTTTGATTCATTTAATAGTTAAGACACCAAATTGTAACATTACTCATATTTAAGGTACCATTTATACATAAAAAAGACATAAAAACACAGTGTACTTTCAAGGAGGGTACTCTTTTTTTAATTTTTAAAAGTTTTGATCACATAATCAGGTGACAGAATGGCATAACCAGGATCAGATCTCTGTATTGGGGTTTAGAAACCTAAAACCAGATTTAAGATTGTTTTTTTTTTCCAGAAAAGTACAGAAGTAAAAAATTTGTCGATGGGCCGGAAATACCTTTAACGGTTCTGACGATTTGAAAGTCCGGCAGAGGTCTAGGATAAAGAGAAAACGAAGCTGCAGGGAGGCAGAGATCAGTGCAGGTCGACGCCGTTTCGTCTGCGGCGGCGAATGCGTAGCTCTCAGTATCATCAGCCGTGGATTCGTCTCCCGCCGCAGCATTTAAACGGACGTCGTTTGATCGCTTCCTCCTCTTACAACCGCTGTTACTAGTACTGGCTCTGCTTTCGCCGGAAACAGGGGAACTAAACTGCGGCGGCGGCTGGCGGCGGTGGTCCCGGGCGACGAGGACGTGCCAGTGGTTCTTAACGGCGTTATCCGTCCGGCCGGGGAAGAGGCGGGAAATCATGGCCCATTTGTTGCCGTACATTTTATGCGCCTCGATCAGCATTTCTTCTTCCTCCTCTGTAAACGCTCTCTTATTCAGCTTCGGATCTAACTGGTTAAACCACCTCAGTCTGCAACTCTTCCCTGTTTTGGTTTCACAAAATCAATACAAAACCAAACCAAGCAAAAAAGTAAATAAAAATCAAACAATCCCCTATGTTGCAGGGAAACGTAATAATCCCGGGAATACTGAAACAAGGGAGATTTCTAAAGAGTTTCCGTTAAGTTTTTGAAACGGAAACGTAATCTTTCTCGAGAGTTTCCTGCTTCATAAGCCAATAAGCAATCCCTGTGTTGCAGAGCAACCTAGAAATTCCGGGAAAACGAAATAAACATATTCTTTCACGAGAATTTCCGTGCTACATTAGCGCCCCCGGTTCAACTACTACCTGATCGTCCGTGAAGATGCTGGGCAATGAAATTCCAGTTGTGAGGGCCGTGAAGTGCTACGAGCTCCTTGAGCTTGGCATCTTCGTGGGGCTTCCAATGGCTTCTGGTACAGAAACCGGGGTGGTTTCCTCCGGCCGCCGCCGTGCCGTCAGGAAAAGAAGGATTAGCATCGGTTTTAGGGCGGGGTTGGGAAATGAGTTGGAGTAGGTGAGTGGGAGGAGGATGAAAATAGTCAATATTCATATTTTGTGAATCTAATCTATAACCCAAAAAATGGACCCCAAAGTTTTGGTGAGTTTTAGGAGGAAATAGAGTGGATGGGAAGCATTTCTTTTCCTTTTATATACAAAAAGTAGTCCGTACTATAAATAATACCGAGTATATAAATTTTTTACATTTTAACGTAGTCCTGCCCAATAAGTACAACGTTAAAGTGAGGGAAATGTTAAAAGATGAGTAGGTTTTTTTAAGATTCGAATTGCTTTTTTGGTTTTTTCCATTCGAATCCGCCCGGGAAAAATCCATATTCCAAAAATGAGTCCTTTTAGTTTCTTTTTTGATTTTTTAAATTATACGTAGTATATGACACATTGAACATTTTTTTGCAAACCTGGTGTTAGAACCGTTAAGACCTGGGGTTCCATACTAAAAGGTAAACCTGAGAGGGGGAATAGTCCATGTCTTAATATAGCACTTCGTTGACTCAAACATTTCCAGTGTGAGATTTAACACCCCTCCTCACGACCAGACTCTTCGTTTGGATCGTGGCGTCATTCATTTTTTTCGTCAATTCGTCATTGTCATTTTTTATAATTGTGTCAATCATTTTTCATAAGGGGCCCACAACATGGATCGATTTGGCTCTCATACCATGTTAAGACCCGGAGTTACATCCTAAGAGGTCAACCTGATAGGAGGAGGAGCTCATGTCTTAATATAGCACTTCGTTGACTCAAACATTTCCGATGTGGGATTTAACATGAACCAAAACCCGGGAGTTTTGGGGTCAGGGTCAAGGAACACCTCACTTATTTATTTAATTGAAAAAATACAAGGAGTAGAAGGGCTAGACCAAAGCCTACTCCGGAAATTAAACAACATAAGGATAACTTATAGCGTCAAATTTTAGGATGTCAACAAATTGACTAAAGTGATGAGTTTTGGTTTTAATCGATGTGCTATGATAAGCCAAGTATTATGTTGCCCTGTTGAACTAAAGTTTGACAGTGGTTATGGTCCAATTAAGATATCTGAATTTAGCTTTTATTATACTGATGCATGACGAAAATTTCTAATGTTGAAGATTATGCCTAGTGATTCCATCATACACATCTTGGTTTTCCACCTCAAACACCACATTAATTAGGTTTAGATTCTGCAAATGAGGAATAATATTAATAATAGCATCATATAAGGCCATACTACTACTAATACTCCTGTCAATCTGAGTGTGGTGGGCAATATAATTTCCCTCCTAGTTCCGTAGGAGAGCAGCAACACAACCTAAAGTGTTGGTAATGGACCTGTATGCAAAATTAATTTTGTTGGAGTTACGAGAAGGCTTGACTCAATAATTGAGAGTAGATCTATTAATATTCTTGGGGGGTTGGTGTGGACAACAAAAAGGGGGTTATGACATATATTGAACAAAATATCCTTTCATGACACATATTTAAACCTCCATTTTTTAATTTCATATGTTAATTTTTTATGGAAATTCATGTCGATTTTTAGCAGCGTAAAAATACTTTCTGGTAAATCACTTATATATGTCAAACACCATTATCTGGTACTCTATCATTTATGTCACTCAGTGAGCAACTGAATTTCCCCTCCTTTATACATGTGAAAAGTCAACGACATCAAATCAATTGAGAGCAAAAATGAAAAATATCATCCAAGAAAATTCCTAATGGAGTATCATCTTCCTTTCTTGGGGAAGCTGCCTTAATGAACTTAATGCATCACTTTCAAGTACAATTTTCCTTGGTCCAGTCTGGTGCATTCTCTGTAGTGCATATGCCGCTGGTGCATATTGTGTAATCTCCGCCTCCCAATTCACACCCAAATTTTCGACTCCTGCCATCACTAGTGTGTCGAGTTCATCTTTTGAAAATAGCTGAATCGTAGTTCACTTTCATACAACACTTTGTTGTTTATCAAATTAATAATCTCTTTTGTATACTTACATGGACTCTCATCAGTCTCATGTACTCTGAAAATAGTCTCATTTGCTTTTTATTAGCATTGTGACATCCTCAGTTATCACTCTTATTCCCAATCAAATTCCAGAAATATCATGTGAGTCATGAGCCAGGGGTAATTGGCTTTTCTATAGCCCTTTCAAATAAATTACAGCTCACATTTAGTTAGTGATAATTATTTCTCCGCTATTAACGATAAAATTGATGAGGGTAAAGTTCTTAAGCAAATATGAATCTCTCGATTTTGTCCTTATTCCTAAGGAGAGGCTGAGAACCACCAACTTAGAAGTAATTGCATGAATAGATGTAACATATAACTATAATACCAAAACTCAATCCACTAAATTGGATATGATTTAAGCATATGTTGTGGATTTTGCTCAAGCAGCTTTCGATAAAGAGATTATATTTTTGTACCTCAAAATCTTGTTCAAAGGTACACAAATAAAGATAATATCTCCTAAGTATAATATCACCACCATGCATGTTTTTGAAAATTTGAGTTATGATTAATAATTTTCAAGTTCATTAGTTGGATATATATTTATTTACATTAATGAAAAAATACATTATTACCTTAATGGTAAACCAGAAGAAATAAATGAAAGTTCGACCGGAAGTCATGTGGTTGAATAATTTCTTAAGCATTTTTGCACCCTTGGATCATCATAGACTTCATAAAAAAATTAGGAGCTAATGAATTTAATTTTCAAATTCCTCCCGGATGTTTTTCTAAAACACACCATAATGAATGGAAAAAATGTAGAACTCTTCACTTATCCAAATGGCGATGGTAGCCAACATATGTGGAGATGGCAAATGGCGATGGTTGTGCCGAGTAGCGTAGTGATTGAGGTGAGCGGGGTGAGGAAGTATGGTACATGAAAGATGGTCATTGACCACCTAGTGAGTATTGGTCTGTCTAAACATGATAGAGGGTGCACATATGAAGAGATGTAGGATGAGGGTGCACATTATCGTTCCTCGCTCGTGGATCTTCATAAAACCGATTTGGGCTACTTGTTGATAAATGCTTAGCTAGGCGGGATCTACGATGAAAGTATCTTTTGATAACTATAAGGAAAGATCAAAATGCCTTGTCAGTTTGTTGTTCAGTGAAAGAACAACATATGAAGGGTAGTAGTTCCTGGGTGTACATTGTAGTCCTCGTTCATGGATATGTAACCGAGACGGATTTCCCCCATCGTCCACTCCTTTAGCTCGAGTGTGCCCTCATCTGGGTGAGTAATCTTCTGATATAGCCGAGGTGCCCTTTTGATAACTTGGTCAATGATATAGTCTCTTTGGTGATCCCTGACTGAGGCAATTATATGGGAGAAAACCTCTGTCAAAGGTTGTGGGCATGAGACCGTTACAATTAGCCTTGGTGATCAAGGGCATTCTCTGGTGCATCCTTGATCTCTGACGTGGCTTGCTCCAAGATTTTGATGGATGCGACCGACAACGTGCTGTGCTGCCAGATGTTGCGTGTTGTGAATCACAGGTGGTAAGAGAACATGTGGACATCACGCTTTGATTGAATTGAGGGTGACACATGTTTAACGTGTATCCTAACTATTGGCTTCGTATAATAATGACTATGTAGGGTAACTTAATAGTACGATCACAAGGTAACCATGTTTGGCGTTTATATTTACCCTTGGTTCGGGTCATTTCCTCCTTACACTTTTTGTGAAGTGAGATGAGGTGCTACCCAAAAAATACTTATAGCTCTTTTGTTCACGTTGTTCTTGCATACTCGAGGTCAATGTTCTTCTGCATTTCATATTTTATCATCTTCTGCTTCGTCTCCATGTAGATTAGTTGTTATTCTAGGTAGTTTAAAAATCACTTTTATCCTTCAAACCTTCATCATCCCCAACTCATGCCTTTTTAAGATGTCACCTTCATCTTGTGAATCTCATTAGTCAAGAAATCTCTCATTTTCACAAGTGGAGGTCCGTTCAGCCTCCACTTCCTCTATGTTTGCGCACATGGTGTGTCAAAAATCGGGTGATCAGACGTCGATTGTGCGCGCCCCCAACCTTCAGCCCAAGGTGCAGATGAGGAAAACTTTAAAATAAAAAATAAAAAATAAGCAAAATAAAAAATAAAAATCAGAAAAAATGAAAAACAAGTGAAGGTGTAATAAATATATAATTAAAATGTAATAACTTTTAAAAACATGTAGAATATAATTAATTCAAAAAATGCAAAACTTTAGACTTTGACATTCTTAAAACATCCACAACTTTTATTGATATTTCTTTAAATTTCAACATATTTTTAGAATATTTTGATTTAAAAAACTGTTATTAGAGGTAAAAATGTGGGAATATGAATTTGACCTTTTTCCAAAAACAAAAATCCGTCAGGACTCAGTGAGTCGGGTGGATTATGGAGCTAGGGGCAAATCGACAGTGTGTCCATTATATTGGGAATGGATATGGAAGACGTATTTATGCAAAAAAGAAGACTTATTTATGCAAAAAAAATACTTATTTATAAAAATTGGGATAGGACATGGACAAAGTTCAACGGTTGCCGGACCCAATCCTTCTTCCGTCGCCCCCAGGTTCCTGTTCTTGCCGTCTGAATCGGGATTCCTCGATCTAGTGGTGTTGCTGCCATTCTAGCTCTGCGTCGTTGAATTTTCCGGGCACAAGTGACGGATTTTGAATTTTCATTTTGGGTGCTCAATTTTTTTTTACAATTAAGAATTTAAAGAACACTAAATTATTACGTTAAATTCGCTCATATATACCTACATACTTTTCAAATTTTTGAGTGTTCATGTGAACACTTTTGAAGAATGGTGGCTCCGCTTGTGCAGCTGCCTTACCCCCACTTCACGCTTGAAGTTCCAAGATGAAGGGGAAGGGAGAGACTTTGAGAGAAAAGGGCCTGGTTGAAAGAAATAAGAAAGAAAAAAAGAAAGAAAGAAATAAGAAAAAAGAAAGAAAGAAAGAAACAAAGAAAGAAAAGAAATAATAACCATTAATAACCACTTAGGATGTTTTTACTTGGACTGTAATTCCTCCCAGACCAGACCAGATCAGACCAGACCAGATCAGACCAGACCAGACCAGACTTAGATAGTTATAAAAATACAAAGAAACCAGACCAGACCAGACCAGACCAGATCAGACCAGACCAGACCAGACCAGACCAGACCAGACTAGCAAATTACAGTCCAAGTAAAAACATCCTTAGACCGGTCGGTCATAGGCTATCTGAGAGCGTTAAGTGTATGATTTAAAATTTTGAACGTTTTTGTAATCTTTAAGGGTCTGGTCTGGTTGAGTTTTTTTTTAGTTCAAGGACTTAATTCATTTTTTGATACACGCATATTTAATAGTTTCTATACTGTTTTAATTTACATATATATACTGTATAGTAGTAACATTTTCTCTTGATCACATTGTGTCAAGTAGTAATGTTTTATTTTGAATACAACGTATTTGTCAAACTTATTATAATCTTACACGATTATAAGCATTAGTATTAATGGATGCATGTATGTACACATGCAATAAATTTTTATGCATAACCTGAATTTGATTATGCCGCGGTACCGTATGTGATAATTGCATTATTAACGGCTAAATTCATATAACTTCTCATCAAATGAATAAATTGACCAAATTTCTTATTTTTATATTTTATATATGTAAGAAGTAAAGAAACCAAATAGCAAAATATGATCCTTGAGAGAGGCTTCTTATATATAAAGAAGTCGATCTGAATTGAAGAATCAAGGTTGAAATGGGGATGCTGGACTGCATCAACTGTAATCTCTTAGGATTGAAATACCATAAGAAGATGAAACCCCATTTCATCATGTGGCTTACCCTACTTGTTGGAATTGGAGCTAATTTATTCACCTCATCTCAAGGTTAATCTTATTTTTCTGTAATTAATCAATTAATTTAATGGTATAATAATAATCTACATGTAGACTAACAATCAAATACTCTTCTACATGCATCTTACTCCAACGACATAATTATTCTCTAGTGTTACTCATCAATGTTTAATCCTATTTTCATTGTTTAATTAGGAGTCCGTTTGGTAGCACGAAAATCGGCTGTTTTGGCTGATTCTGTTGAAATTTATGAAGTTCTGGCTGAAGTGACTGCATAGGCTGATTCTGCTGATACAAGGAAAAAATTATTTTTAAAATATATTTTATTAATAAAATAAAGAAAAAATTATATGTAAAAATAGCTAAAATGATCATCTACAGTAACTTCAGCCAATACAGCTAGAAAAGTAACTCCAAGCTTACTTTTTCGGCTTATTACACAATTCAGCGCGCGAAAACAAAATTTACGTTTTTGGTAAAAAAGTTGGCTGATAAATCTGATAAGCCGAAAATGAGGGTTGCCAAACGGTCTCTGGATGTCCTGTGAAATCACTCAAATCAGACCTATCTCTCCATTATACACTAAAGAGAAAAAAAATCAATTTTGTAATTCAAATTTTAACTATGCTAAAATATCCGCCATTGCATGAGAATTGAGACCATCCCCATTCACTGCAAAAGCCTCATTTTAGTATATTGGAAAAATGATAATTTTTTGTACGAACTATATTTGGTTAGACAAAAACAATATAAAACTCAGTTTAAATTTTTAATTCTGAACATTATATTTTTCTTGTTACTGATTTTATTAATTTGTTATTGTTTTTTTGGAATGCAGGAGTCTCAAACTATGATTACTCAGCTCCCATAGAAGTAACAAAAAATGACACACCATATCATCCATTGCATATTTGCATATTTTAGAGGAATGTTTTTTGAGAATTTTTTTTAAATAAAACTAAAACATACATAAAGTGCACAAATAGAATTAATTATCACTGTTTTCTACCTAAAATATGAGTCATTTACTCCTAATATATAACTACACATCTGTGCACATTATCCATATTTTGGTCATATTTGGAGTAATTTCTTAATTCTTTAAGTATGAGTCAAACATGTCAAGTAACGTATGGTCTGATCACATCATTGTGACACTCAGCTCACATGATCAAATCTCATTACATTCAAGCAAGTTGACCTTAACATAGAACAAATATTATAATATGTTAGAAAATCTTACAAAAAAAGCACGAGTCAAACATGAAAAAAATCAAATACAATTAATTTCTTTTAAAGTATGACTCATTCGTAGCTAAAAGATAAAGATCTATTGTTTTATGAGCCCTAGCTACAAGTAATTGTTTTATTCTTTAATTTTATTAAAAATTATGATCCCTACTTGGCTACTTCGAGAACTAAACATATCAGTCTTATTATTTTTCAATTTATTCCTGTTTGTTACTTATATATACTGGATAATTTGTAATATTATATCACACATGTTTTTAATAAAAAATAGTCCTCTAATTGGGGCAATGTATGCTTGAATTATATATTAATTAGTCCTACATAAAGCTGAAATTTTTTGTGAACAGTGCAAGCATCAACCTGATAGGCCACTATATGGGGGAGGGCTTCTCAAGGATCAAGAGCCTCAGTATCAATGGGTCAGAAATGTGTGGGGATATAGGGTTTATGTCCCTACTTATATACTGCCCGAACTCATACCGGGCACTTATTATGCCTTTTCCAGTTAAGATATGAATAACCCCTCTAATCTCGCAATGACCCATATACAGTGAGCACCGTATATCGATCTTTATTTTTGGAAAACAGCGTATACGGTATTTTTGACTTCTTTATTTTTTATTCCTTTTGTTGTTAAAAATTGTAATAACTTTTTTATTTCATATTCCATTTTTATAAATTTTATATTAGTTTTGTTATTTTTCATGATCTATCAAATGAGATCAATATTGCTTATGTAATTTTAACAAATTATCGAACTATTATATAAATGGTTATTGGATTATAAGAGGAACCGAACTAAATTTAATACAGAAAAATAATTGTGTAAATCACAATTTATCTTAAAATTGTGTATATAAAAAATTTATTGAATTATGTATTTATACATGTGAGTTACATACTTTTATACGTAAAGTTACATATTTGTACACGTAAAGTTACATATTTATACACACGAGTTGCATTTGGCCTGCCTGAACGCTAGTTACATATTTTTACACGTAAAGTTACATATTTTTACACGTAAAGTTACATATTTATACACGCGAGTTACATATTTATACACACGAGTTGTATTTGACCTGTCTAAACGCGAGTTACATATTTTTACATGTAAAGTTACATATTTTTACACGTAGAGTTACATATTTATACACACGAGTTGCATTTGGCCTAACTGGACGTGAGTTACATTTTTCTACACGTAAAATTACATATTTTACATAGGTTAATATAATAGTTCGATAATATGTTAAAATTACATAGGCAATATTGGTCTCATTTGAAAGATCATGAAAAATAAAAAATTTTGATATAAATTTTATAAATACCAGATCACAAATGAAAAAATTATTATAGTTTTTAACAATAAGATAAATAAATAAATAAATAAATAAATAATAGGACACACTATCACTTTAATACATGTTTATATACGGTGCTCACGTTATACTTAGGTTTTACATAATCTTTATCACAATTAATTAATTAGCACTTATTCATGAGAAAACTTTAACAATATAAATATATGAATAAAATATGGTGGCGATCATTCCATTTGATTAAAGAACGTCCAAGTTGCAACAGGAAGAAATTGTTTTTCGATTCAATTAAACTATAATACATAATAATATAATACGGAGTATGTGATAATTTAATGGGGAAATTGCCCTAAATAAGAGTAAATGAGGCCGTTTGGAATTCCAAAATAGGACTACTATATGTTTTTCTTCCCGAAATAAGAGTTTTTACTTCCATGTATGAAAAATACTGCCATAATTAAAAAATATTGTCATGTTAAATGAACTGTACTGCAACTATTTGACGGTCACGTCAACAAGATGACAGTAAATAATGTCATGTTAGTCATATTTCGGGAATAAAAACATAGTAGTCCTATTTTGGAATTATAAACTCCATTTACTCCTATTTCGGGAAATCTCTCTTATTCTTATTATCATTTTGCTTCTGATGTTTACACATTAACATTTGAGTTCTTGATATTATAAACATAGTAAACGTATTTCGGGAATAAAAACATAGTAGTCCAATTTTGGAATTATAAACTCCATTTACTCCTATTTCGGGAAATCTCTCTTATTCTTATTATCATTTTGCTTCTGATGTTTACACATTAACATTTGAGTTCTTGATATCTCTAGCATGTTTGTGTCAAACTCCTAATTGTTTGAAATGGAAGGATATTTTTTATCTTATAGACTCGACATCAATAAATCAGTGTAAGTACGGAGTAATAATTAGTAGTCCAGTCCTAATGAAATACACACTTTCAAGATCATGAAAAAGCCTAGATCAATGGTCTATACTCTATACACATTTTCAAGATCATACTGATTTATGGTGACCATAAAATTGATAATACAGTGATTATATTATTCCAATTAATTCAGAGTTATTAAAACTTGGGCAGGTTGGGTGAAGACGAGTGGAGGAGACGGTAATTCTACAGTTGTATGGGCCAATGTGGGATCAAATGCAAGCAATTGTGGAGCCACTGTTATTGCCAATCAAGGGTGTTGGAGCTTTCTTAAGGGAGGTTTTTTCTTAAATGACGCTTTAAACACATCTGTCGTCCATTTTGAGGTGTTAATTACTCTCCAATTAATTAATTACGTTTATTAATTACACCTCAATATTACTAAAAAATGGATCAAGCACAAAAAAAGTGACATTTTTCTTAATTTCCAAAAAAATGACAAATAAACATAATTTACTCTAATCTGCAGTGACTTTATCTTATAGTGTCATGACCCGTCATAATAACCACCGACACAGTGACATCCGCCGCAGTGATCACCGACCGCCACCGATTGGTGACTGTCGTCGGTCACAGTGGCATAGTGACTCCGTCACAGTGACATAGTGACTCTGATCACAGTAACTATGTGACCCATTGCCGGTCACCACCATCGTTTACCAGACCTCAGCCACTCATACTGAAGCCTAGCCTCGAAACTCCAACCCACCACCTTTGTCACTACCGTCGTAACCACCACCACCGATGGTCACCACCTTGTACCACCACTAGTGAAGGTCACCATCGGAAAATTCCAGTCACCAGTGACCTCCGCGCCTTCGGTGACCACCCCCCATTCCCCACCACCACAGTCACCAATGACAAACCCCACCACTCCCCACCATCACGGTCCACACTGGTGCACACCCAACCGAAGTTCCTAACCGCCCATATCTAAATATCTACAGAAAACGACGGATGTGCTCCGAAGCGACGACGATAGAGTCGCAGACGAGAAGAAAGAAAGAGAATGATATTCTCTTTGGATTTTTCGGCTCTATGTAGATTATTTTTTAAAAACAAATCCGTTAATATCACTTTTTGGTGGACTTTCTTGCGACAGTGTAGCTGAAAAAAAAACAGATGGTCTGGAGGTCTTCTTGACGAGGCGCGCTTCCTAGTATTTTTCTTTTAATTTTTCAGAGACTTTTGAAAATCGGATTAGTTTTTCCAACGATGTTCGACGTCATGCCCCAACTCTGACAACGGTATCGAAACACATGTCTCACTTTGTTAAAAAAGGAAACATGTGCCCCCATCTGAAAACGGCTCTAACCACATGTACATTTTCTGTAATTTTCCCTTCATTAAAATAACGGAAAGAAAATTGACGGGTTTAATGCACCAAAACCCCATGTGATATGGAAATTCAGCGCATTAGCCCTCTGTGATTTAAAAAATGTGTCAAACCTACTTGAGTTTTAATTAATTATGCGCAAAATCCCTTCTATGAACAAATTCAATTGTCAAATAAAAGAAAAATGATTAACATTTTCGTATGATTCAGAGATTTTGACATATTTACTTTCATATTCAATCACATTATTAGGAAAAGTTATTTCCAAATCGTTAAATTTATTCATAAAATGGATTTTTTTCATGATTAATTAGAACACAAAAGAGGTTGATGCATTTTTGAAATCACATTAGTCTAATGCATTGAATTTCTATTTCTACGAAAAGAATCCTTCGTAGATTCTGCACACATTTTCACATTAATTATCACTCTCACAGAAATTGTACCACACACACATACGAAAGATCCAGTAGAATAAGAGCAAAGATATCAAAAGTATGACAAATTGACAATATAAGTATGTGAGTGCTAGAATCGGACATTGCCAAGAGGTAGTGGTGGCGGATGGTCAGGGCAGGCCTAAGAAATTGAGGGTCTTTTCCAACAAAATAATATGGGCCCTTCTAATTCAAAAAAGATGACACACTAGGGCTCCCAATCCTGATCGGACGATACGTTGAGAGGATGTAATTTGAATTATAATCTCAATTCGACAGATAGAAAGTAGGGCTCTGTCCCAGGTACTTGCAGAGGTCCTATGCATTTCTAGCATAGTAACCCTTCATCGCAGTTGTCGGGATTCGAACCCGGGACATAACCCTTGTGACACTCCCTTGCTATCAGTTGAGCTACGCCCACCGATGGGCCCTTTTAATACAAGTAAAAAGAATAATGACCTATGTCATGATTCATTTTATTAATTAATAAAATTTAATAAAATAGCCAGAATAAAACTAAACAATAACAAAATATAATTAAATTAAAAGAGGCATTTGTCTAGCACATTTAGATGCAAAATCATATATCAAGCTTTCAATGTCAATTATTTGAGTTATTTTAATAATCTCAATTGAATATTAAAAGAGAATTTACCTTAGATAGGACAAAAAATGTTTGCATATTTCTAAATAGGATTATCATGTTTTTATTCTCAAAACAGAACTAATTATTGTCATGATTTGTCATTACTAAACATTAAACATCATAGTATTTTTCAAACATTGAAATAATTACTCCTATTTGGGAATAAAAATAAGAGTCATATTTTGGAATTTTCAAACTTTTTTACTCCTATTTCGAAGATTTTGCCACATTAAAACTACTAAAACTCTAAAACAGATAAAAATAAAGTAAAAACAAAATATTATTTGAGCTTTTTACAAAAAATATTATTTGAGCTTTTTACAAAGGAGAGAGAACTAATATTATTTGATTAAAAAAGTATCAAATTTTTGGAATAATCAAAATAGAAAAAATTGACAAAATTATAAAGGATAAATGAAGTATTATCAATATTTTGGGGCCTTTTATTTTAGTGGACCTTGTGCGAATGAACGCCTTATACTCCCTCAAGACCGGCCCTGACTGATGTCAATATTCGACGTTGTCATCTTTATTGCATGATACTCTTGTAATAACATCTTATTTATGAAATTCTATCTTGGTGTAAGTAAATACATGTTTAATTAGGAGCGTAGCCAGAATTGAACTCGTCTGGTGCGACAAATTTTTTTACACAATAATTTTAAACTTTTAGCCAAGGATATTTTGAAATTTGTGGTGGGGTGGGACCTAAGATGCCCCCTTCTCCGTCCCTAAGCTCAAGGCACTACAAAAAAACACGAGCTTTATCATGAATTTTGTCACGGATTGCAGTTCAAAAATCCTTGTCAAAGTTTCTTTGTCACGGACTTTGTCACGATCAACATCCGTGACAACTTGGGCGTGACAAAATCTTTGTCACGAATCTGGATAAACGGACTGTTTTTTTATAGTTCGGGAAATATGTTTATACACTCTGCGTTTAAAAGGAAATTACTGTCATGTTTAGAAAATACTGACATGTTTGAAGTCTGGTACTGTCAAAACATGGCAGTAATTAGTCCTATTTTGAGAATAAAAACATGACAGTCCTATTTTGAAATTTTCAAACTGCTTTAGTCCTATTTTGGGTAATATCTCATTTTTTTAATAGAAATGAGAAGTTCACTTTGACATATCTAAAGAATGTGAGAATTCTCTTCCAAATCAAAATATGACTTGGGCTGTTACTTGTACTTTTGTAAAGTTCTTATCTGACCTTTCATTCTTTCTTTTTGTTTGTTTTTATGATGCTTTAACTTGGTAGGATTTCAGTGGGAATAATATCCATATAGATGTGGCGAGTAGCTCACTGCAGCCATTCTCAGAAGAAGAATGGGCAGCACAGCAACAGGATATGATTGAGAAGGTAACCAATTAATTGTTGTATATAATTAATCACAAATATATAGTAACAGAATTAATTGTCCTCTAATCATTACAAATAGCTTCCTTCTTTCACAAGAGTACAAATTAAATAGTATGAGTGCAGGTAAGAAAACGTGAGGGAGTAATTACAGTCTCAAATCAACAAGGGCTTAAACTACAAGGAGCCAACATCACTGTGGAGCAAATTTCCTCAGCCTTTCCCTTCGGAACAGCAATTTCAAAAGCCATCCTTTCAAACGTTCACTATCAGGTTATCCATCTCCATAACGTTTTGTTGCTTTTGTTTGCTAAATTATTGAAGAGGATGTGAAGATGGAATCACTATTTAATTTAAGGCTTAATACAATATCAAAGTCAACTTAATTAGTGTATAAACATGCATGGTTCAAGCCCAATGTGAGATTGTAAGGTTAACCGCAACCTAGCTCGTCAATAAATCTACTATCACACCAATTTATACTTATTCACTCGGTCACTCCTGTTGTTCCCTACAATCCAACACTGTCGATATATTCTCTCTACACATTCTTTTTAGTTAAATCCTTACTTTTTTATTATACATTATTTTGGTGCCATATTCTATTATTGCAAATAATTATGATTTAAAATATCAAACATTCCGATGTAAAAATAAATAAATTTAGAGTGACAAAGAAATCTTAATTTTAACACTTGAATTGATTTGAGAAAAATGTTAGATCTAAAAATCTCTAGCAAATGAAACTTCTCATTTTTTATTTTTACATATTCAATATTTGTGTCATATGAAATGTTATAAAAGGTTATATTGAATTTTGATATATTTTTAATACAAATTAGTACAAATAAAAAAACCATAACACTTTAAAGAAAAGAAATATTAATTTCACATGGATCCCATATTTGGTCATTTCTCCTGCGTGCGCCACATCTAGTCCTGCGTGAATAGCTTGTGAATTGCTAAAACCCAAGGGTCCTCTGTTAGAACTGGGGAGTTGGGAAACTGTTTTAGAAAATCTGGCGGATTTCTCAGAGTATCGTGTGATCACTTTCCGAATCTAATATTTCGACCCTATGCCTGGGTTACACGAAATTTAGATTATGGGGATAATCACTCTGAGAGACAGTCTAAAACTGAGGCACCAATATATAGACCATGAACTAGCAGTTTTAGTAGAACTCGAATTCTTCTGATTACCAAAGAGATAAGGCCAATCGGTTAGAGTTTTACTCTAACAGAAAGTCATTCTATTAAATAATTAATATGGACATGTTTATCCGAAAATAAACTTCCATATTTATTTCTTTAATAAAATAAAATTTTGGTCAGGGGCGCTGCCCCGAACCCCGCGAGGGCGGCCTCCCTCGACCCTGCTCGCTGACCGGGCAGCGAGACCCCCGCCAGGGGCACCTGGCGCTGCCCCTTGGACCCCGCAAGGGGGCGCAGCCCCCTTGACCCCCGCCATTTAATCGAACCAAGTTTAAATTTAATTTCGTACAAGTGTGCGCTCCGCACCTCCTAACTTGTCTAAAATTAAACTTGAACTCCATTGGTAATCTGTAAATTCCATTACACTAAAATGAACCTGGTGATACTAAAATCACCAACAATCCTCCCCCATTTTAGTGTAACCATGAATCTACATAAACAAGAATAAGAGACAACCAAACTTATGCATACATGAAAATATCGAAACGATTGAATTTTCATATTAGTACATTACACATTCCAAATACTCGAGAATCAGGGTGTTCTAAGAATTGAACCCTTCAACCCATTTGAATACATGAAGATAACATACACATAAGTTCAAATAAACAACTAGTTCAAAACTTTGACACTATTATTAAGCCGAGTGTCCCAATCCATTCATAATCGTATAAAAGTCAAGTCCCAACTTTTCGAAGTGCGGCTACACTTCACGATCATATAGGTAATTCCTTTAATCATGTACCTGCTTACATTTTAACAAAGGAATTATTAAGAATATATATTCAACCCTTTTACTACAGGTCCGAACACACTAACCTGGGATGACAAAATGCATGTGTTCCATTCCTTAAGTATGAGCTTTCCTCATTGAATTCAACCTCTAATATTATATTAGAGGGGAATTGGGTGTCTCATTATTATGGAATTAAATGGACTTTAAACCCATCCCAATCGCAGACTTGTGCACTAAGTCCCTGACCAGACCTTTAGTTAAATGATTCGCCAAATTCTGTTGTGATTTCACATACTCAACAGAAATTACACCCTTCATGATTAAGTCCCTAATCATACTGTGTCTAACACCTAAGTGTCTAGACTTCCCATTATACACTTGGCTATAGGCCTTAGCCAACGTGGCAGCACTATCACAACGAATAGAAATGGGTGCAATTGGCTTTGTCCATAATGGAATCTCAAAAACCAAATCCCTTAGCCATTCTGCCTCTTTACCGGCAGCAGCTAAAGCAACAAATTCAGACTCCATTGTTGAATTTGTAATGCAAGTTTGCTTCTTAGAGGCCCAAGAAATGGCACCTCCCCCAAGCAAGAATACCCAACCACTTGTAGAAGAATGATCTTCTAGGTGATTTATCCAGCTTGCATCAGTATATCCTTCTAGAACCGAGGGATATCCAAGATAACATATTCCATAATCCATGGTTCCTTTTAAGTATTTGAATACTCTCTGAATTGCTTGCCAATGTTGAGTACTAGGATTGCTAGTATACCGACTCAACCTCCCAACCGCGTAGGCGATATCCGGACGAGTGCTTGTCATGGCATACATCAAGCATCCTATAGCTTGAGAGTATTCTAATTGTGATATTGCCTTGCCTTTGTTTGGCATTAATTTGACACTAGGGTCCATGGGAGTACTCACGGGAGAACATTCACTATAATTAAATTTCTTGAGAATTTTCTCAACATAGTGTGCTTGCGTCATAGCAATTCCTTTGTTCAACCGCTTAATCCTAATACCAAGGATTACATCAGCCTCCCCCATATCTTTCATGGAAAACCTTGATGACAATAAACTTTTCGTTTCATCAACTTGAAGTTGATCAGTGCCAAAAATCAGCATGTCATCAACATATAGGCAAATTATCACACCACACCCGGTTGAATCAAACCGACTGTAAACACATTTATCAGATTGGTTTAGCTTAAAACCACTTGATAAAATAACTTCATCAAACTTTTGATGCCATTGTTTTGGTGCTTGTTTCAGACCATACAAGGATTTGACAAGTTTACACACTTTATGCTCATTACCGGGCATAACAAAACCTTCTGGTTGGTTCATGTAAATTTCCTCATCAAGCTCTCCATTTAAGAAGGCTGTTTTGACATCCATTTGATGGACAACCAGATTGTGGATGGCTGCCAAACCAACCAACAATCTAATGGTAGATATCCGAGCCACTGGTGCATATGTGTCAAAATAATCAATACCTGGTTTTTGTTTAAACCCTTGTATTACCAAACGTGCTTTGAACTTATCTATAGTTCCATCCACCTTCATCTTCTTTTTGAAGATCCATTTGCAACCCAAAGGTTTAGAACCTGGTGGCAAATCACATAGCACCCATGTATTGTTTTCTAAAATTGATGATAATTCATCATCAATTGCCTCTTTCCAAAAGGTCACATCTCGGGATTCCATGGCCTCTTTAAAGGTCTTTGGATCTCCTTCAATACTGTAACAATACGAGTATTGAAATCCAACCTCATCCCTTGATCCTTCCACCAAATACAGCTGGAAATCGGAGCCAAAATTTTTAGCAATTCGAGCCCGTTTGCTCCTCCTGACCTCTTGGGGTTCCGGATCTGATATACCTTCTAAAGTTTCTGAAATTTGTCCTTCATTACTGTTAGAAATCAGATCCTTAGGCCTTGGGATTGATGAAAAACGCATTTCATCAAAAATCGCATCTCGCGACTCAATCACGGTATGTACAGAAACCGAATTATTAGGATCTATAACATAGAACCTATATGCCTTGGAATTTTCAGCATATCCTATGAAAATGCAGTCAATTCCCCTTTCTCCCAAAGTATTTATTTTGGGATTGGTTAGTTTGACAACTGCCCGACAGCCCCAAATTCTGAGGTAACTCAAATTTGGAGACTTTTTGAACCATAATTCATATGGGGTTTTCTTGTTCCTTTTATTTGGAACCCTATTCAAGACATAACATGCGGTAAGCATTGCCTCCCCCCAAAAACCCTTACTCAAGCCTGAGTAAGACAACATCGAGTTGACCATTTCTTTTAAAACTCGATTTTTCCTTTCGGCAACACCATTCTGTTGTGGTGTATATGGTGCCGTGGTCTCATGGATGATACCAACTGATTGGAAATATTGGGTATCCATATATTCCCCTCCCTGATCAGTTCTAAGACATTTAACCGGATTGCTTAATTGCAATTCCACCTCGGTTTTGTATATTTTGAATTTTTGTAAGGCTTCATCCTTAGAATGCAACAAATACACATAGCAAAACCGAGTTGAATTATCAATAAAAGTTACGACATAATTTTTGTTGCCAAGTGAGGGAGTTGAATGAAAATCACAAAGATCACTATGAATCAATTCCAAAATTCCAGAATTTCGATTAATATTTTGAAAAGGTTGTCTTGTGATTTTGGTCAACATGCAAGTTTTACATTTTTCTGTATTGATATCAAAGGCAGGAATTGATCCATCTTTTGACATTTCGTGCATTCTTCTAAAATTAACGTGACCTAAACGAGCATGCCATAGCATGGCATTATCAATTGAAGAAGTGAATGATGCAGATGATACAAACACAGAATTTCCAACAGAAGATAAAGTATCAACCAAATTCAAACAAAACATACGATTAGTAAAATAACCAAAACCAACAAACGTGCCAAATCGAGATAAAATAAATTTATCCGATTCAAAGACTTGCTTAAAGCCATCAGAATTTAAACAACCACCACTAACAAGGTTCTTACTAAGCCTAGGAACAAATAAAACATCAGACAACTTTATTGTTTTTCCCGAAGTAAACGTAAGACTAACAACTCCAAAGCCACAAATTGGTTGACTCGACTTATCACCCATCATCACCGTGGAACCATCATCAACTGGTGTCAATTTCTCGAACCATCGACGATCTTTACACATATGACTTGTGGCACCCGAGTCAACCCACCATGTACGGTCATCATCCTGTACATAAAAAGAACCAGGAATTAGTGAACAATAATTCTGAGTAGAATTATAAAGAGGGTTAGAAAGATTCTGACCTCCTCTAGATGCAGTAGAGTCCTTAGGCCCACTGTTTCCACCACCACTGTTTCCTCCACCACTATTTGCAGCTTTGTTCTTATTGAGATTCACCCGACAATCACGCTTAACATGACCCGTCTTTTGACATCTCCAACAAACCAGATCCTTAGGATTCTTATTTGGTTTGTCTCGGCTATCATTCTTGCGTTTGATGCTTTTTCCCTTGTGATTTTGATTGTTTTTGTTTACTTCAACCATGTGGACAGTAGGCTGTCCAACATCAGGCTTTGCCTTATTTTTGTCACCTTCTTGAATGCGGAGTGATTCCTCAATCTGTATGTGACTACCGAGTTGTAACAGAGACAACTCTTCATTCCCATGTTTCAGATCACGCTTGTAATCCTTCCATGTTGGTGGTAATTTTTCAATTATCATCGCTACTGCGACGCACTCATCCATCTTCATATTATGTTGAGTGAGTTGGCCCAGAATGCGAAGAATTTCATTGTATTGTTCCATAACAGACCTTGAGTCCATCATCTTATAGTGATAAAAATCACTAACAAGGAACTTCTTACTAGAAGCATCCTCAGCCATATACTTGGACTCAAGTGAATTCCACAATTCCTTCGCACTCTCCACGTTTTGGTAAATATCAAATAAAGTATCAGACATACCGTTTAGAATATGGCCCCTGCAGATGTAGTCATCGTTTTCCCACTTGGAACGACGCCTTGACTGCTCAATAGTTTCATCTTCGTGATACGCTGGCATAGGCGTACTCAGAACGTAAACCACCTTCAGTGTGGTCAACAGAAAGTGCATCTTCTTTTGCCAGCGACAGAAATCAACTCCTTGGAATTTCTCCAACTTGTCGAATTTGGAAGTCATCTCTTTTACAGATTCAGCCATGATTTTCCGAAACAAGAAAAAATATTAGATTCGATTGTTAGAACTGGGGAGTTGGGAAACTGTTTTAGAAAATCTGGCGGATTTCTCAGAGTATCGTGTGATCACTTTCCGAATCTAATATTTCGACCCTATGCCTGGGTTACACGAAATTTAGATTATGGGGATAATCACTCTGAGAGACAGTCTAAAACTGAGGCACCAATATATAGACCACGAACTAGCAGTTTTAGTAGAACTCGAATTCTTCTGATTACCAAAGAGATAAGGCCAATCGGTTAGAGTTTTACTCTAACAGAAAGTCATTCTATTAAATAATTAATATGGACATGTTTATCCGAAAATAAACTTCCATATTTATTTCTTTAATAAAATAAAATTTTGGTCCGGGGCGCTGCCCCGAACCCCGCCAGGGGCGCTGCCCCTTGGACCCCGCAAGGGGGCGCAGCCCCCTTGACCCCCGCCATTTAATCGAACCAAGTTTAAATTTAATTTCGTACAAGTGTGCGCTCCGCACCTCCTAACTTGTCTAAAATTAAACTTGAACTCCATTGGTAATCTGTAAATTCCATTACACTAAAATGAACCTGGTGATACTAAAATCACCAACATCCTCTGTATCCAATCTTCATATACAGTTTTTATCTTGGGTTGCAGCACTCATGGGAGTCAATAGCTTCCCATTAGTTTTTTGACTCCATGCAATGCTTTAGCCTAAAGGTATCCATGAGTGGAGCTAAGGGAGCTTAGTTGACCTCCGGAAAGCTTGAGATCAAGGGTCGGAGTCAAGGAGCTCAGGATGGTCTGTTAACCCCCCTAAGTACATGGAGCACGTAGAGCATTCAAGAACATAACCTTTGATTTGATATATTATGAGTTTTGCAGTTCATTACAAGTCAAAAGTTATCACTCTTGAAAAATCGGATAATCTCAATTTGAAATGATTGAAATAGTCATTATATTGCCAAATTCTAAAAATAACATCTTATTTACCTTTAACTACGTGATGTTTGTAATAAATATATTGCATATATATCAACCAAATAGTTCTTTTTAGGTCTCATTTAAATCAATGTTTATCTCATTCAATTCACATATAAACTTTTCACATATGAACTATTGTGTCAAAATGATCTTAACTTTTGATAATGCAAGTACATGACAAAGTTATGAACTTATGACACCTAACTTGTTTTTCTAGTTCGGCCAGGCGGGCCAGCAAAGGGATCATGCCATTGTAATATGGCACCATAATAAGTACTCACTACTTCACTTCATTACCCCTAGAAATTGGATAAACATAAATGAAATGGAGGGAATACATGAAATTGTAGGTTAAATAACTAGATAAGTGTTACATTAGCCACAATGAATGTAGTAAATGTTTGTGACAATGAAAGTTAAACTTGATAAACACAATAAATTACATACGAAAACCTCCTAAACGTTCAAAGAGAAAAGGTGGTGGTTATTTGGTAAAAAGATGACTGTTTGATTTAGTTCGGTTTGATATACAAGCTGTTAGGACTAATTAATATGGAACATTTTTTGTTTTTTGAAAAATGAATTATATGGAATATGGTGAAAAAACTACATCGTCTTCTTTAAGGAAAGAAAAGTAACTATTTGCAACGGTTTGCAGGAGTGGTTCTTGAAGAAGAAATTCGGGGTAACAGTCTTCGAGAATGAGCTAAAATGGCCATCAACCGAACCGTTCCAGGGCAGAACAAACTACACCATCCCCGACCAGATGCTAGACTTCGCGCTGAAGAACAATATCCTCTGCCGAGGCCACAACGTGCTCTGGCAGGACCCCAATTTCCTACCGTCCTGGGTTCGCAACCTGACGGCGTCGCCGAAGCTTCTCAAACAGGCGGCGGACGACCGCATCCGCAGCGTCGTGGGGCGGTACAGGAACAAGCTCATCCACTGGGACGTCAACAACGAGATGCTTCACTACGCCTTCTACGAGGAATCCCTGGGGGATCCAAACGCGTCTTTGGAATTCTACAAATTGGCGCAGGAAAACGACCCGAATGTCACCCTGTTCCTCAACGATTTCAAGCTCGTCGAGTCCTGCGGCTCCCGGAGCAACGTCGACGCGTACGTCGCGAAGATCGCCGAGTTCCGGCGGAACGGGATCAGGAATCTCGGGATGGGATTGGAAGGGCACTTCTTCAATTCGCCGAATCCGGTTTACACCAGATCCGTTCTCGACAAATTCGCAACCCTAGGGGTCCCGATTTGGATCACCGAAGCCGACACCAGCGCGAAATTCGGCCCGGAGAAACAGGCGGTGCATCTGGAGATGGTCTTGAGGGAACTGTTCTCGCATCCCGGCGTGGACGGAATCGTGCTCTGGGCGGCGATGAGCACCGCCGGGTCGTGCTGGCAAATGTGCCTGAGCGACAAGGACTTCAAAAACACGCTCGCCGGAGACGTCGTCGATAAGCTCCTCGGAGAGTGGCATACCGGCACGGTCACCGGTGTTACTCACAGCGGTGGTTCTTTTAACTTCTCCGGCTTCCTTGGAACGTATAAAGTGAGAGTTGAAATTCCTTCGAAGAATTCGGAGACTGTAATTTCGCTCACCAAAGGCGGTGGACCTCTAACCTTCCACATCCATATCTAAAAAACTCTACTTAGCTTATTCTATTAAAAAATTTAAAACATGATTTTAAAAAATGATTTTTTGTCTACAAACGGTTTTTCTTTTGGTTGAACATGTTTCATTTTCACATTAGACCTGCACACTATTAATACTGAATTAGATTAAATTTAAACAAATCAAATCGTATCAAAATATTTGGTGAGACTTAGACAATGACAAAATAAATTTGCTAAAAGGTCAAAATAAGCTCATGTACATGTATGAAATGTTATGTCTCAAACTAAAAGAATGCTCAATTGGCACACCATCAAAAAACATGTCACTGTGCATGTCCAATGCTAAAATATGCACGGTGCACATGTGACATGAAAGATGATCACATAAATATTGATAAATAAATTATATTTTTCCTTATTTGAATGATTTTATTCAATTTTGATAAAAAAAAATTAACAATGTCAACTACAATGTCTACATCTAGACGGTCTCATTGACATTGCACAGAAAACTTACCAAAACTGTATAAAATCATTTAAATAAAGAGAGAGATAATTTATTTACTAATATTTATGTGGTTATCTGACATGCCGAATGTGCATCGTGCACATCAAACGTGGCAAATTAAGAGTCAAATGAGCCCCTAAACCTAGTCGAATGATTTAATTCACCACTTCAATCATTTAAAAGTATCAAAAGTATGAGAGAGAGAAAATTAAATTTGAAAATACATATACAAAATAAAATATGATACAAGTTGAAAATTTAAATTATAAATACGATTTAAGTGAACAATAGCAAAGTGTGATTTTGATGGATTTAAATGTTATAAACGAATTTGAATATTGTGTTGTTTGATTACGAGAAATGGTAAATGGATCTATATGCGTGAATAATAAAATTATGATGCATGAGCAGGGGCGGATCCAGAAAATGGGGTGGGCTGGAGAAAAAATTGAAATACACATACCTAATATTCCTAATAATAAGTCAAGTTGTCAACCATTTAAATATTCATCAAAACAACATTTAAGTTGTGTCCTACGCGACTTCAAAGTATAAAATTCATCAATAATAGAATCTACATCTATTTATTGGCAAAATCTCGTTCAATGTAGATCATCAATGAAACTTCAAGAAAATCATCTCCCATTTTGTTACGGAGTGTCGTCTTCACATGCTTCATTGCTGAAAATGCTCTTTCCGTAGTAGCGGTAGAAACATGTAGGGTCAAAACAAGACGAATTAATCTACATAAAACTACTAAGCTTTAATAACTAAATCATTTTCTACTATTCAATTCTATCTTTAATCATATATATTTATTATAATGAATTAAACATTATTTATTTATGTACTGAAAAATTCAATTAATAATCAAAATGATTCCCAAACCCTAAAACTTTAAAATGCTAAAAATAATAATATATTAATATTATACACAAATAATACGTTATAACCGTATAACACATTGACACATTCATGAAATTACAATCCAACACCAAATCAATTAAAATAATAAATTAAAAATCTAAAAAAGAAATTGAATTTTGAGTTTACCTGGACTCTTGGAGCCTGGAGGGAGGCAGTCATGCAGACGCGCAGACGCACAGTCACCGCGTAGAGGCGGAATGCCGGAATTGGTGGACAACGTCGGCGGCGCGACTAGAGACTGGAGTCGTTCACTAGTCACTTCTTCGTCGCAGATTCAAGCTCCGTCTGCAGTTCGCTCCAATGCTCCCTCATCGTTCTTTCTTCTTCGTTGCTAGACACTATTGCTCTTACGCGAAGCTCCAATTGCTTAAGGCTTTAGCGCAAGTCAGAACTCAGAAGGTCGAGAAGCTGGGCAGTGAGCTGGGATGGAAAATAATTTTGGAATGGGCTGAGAATTTAACATATACTTGTACTAACTAAAAAAAATTATTTTGGGCTGGGCTGAAGTCCACCCTTGCCCTAACTACAATCCGCCCATGTGCATGAGAGGATAAATCATTCAAATATTGTGATTAATGAATTGACATGAATTCTTAGTGATCACTTGTGAATTTTTATTCAAAATATTGAATAAGATAGGTGTGTATTGGAAATGATTCATGGGTTGCGGACTGCGGTCATGTTCAAATGAAACGAGGAAGGCGTGTAGGTTGATATGGGGCAGCTCGGCTAGTCTTGATGAGACTAGCCCAAGGTTATATGATATGAAATTATGAATTAAGTATGATATAATATACTTTGTTGTACTAGTTGATTTTATAGTCAAATGAGGGTATAGATGATACTCATATATGATACGTGAGGTGTACGTGTAATCTCTAGACGATATTCGTGTATGACACACGAGGTATCGATACCTGAGGTGTGTAACCTTTGGATTATATTCGTATATGATATTTCTTTCAATGCTAGTTGATTTGAGTGAATTTTACACGTAGGTTAAATTATAGATTACTTTAACATTTACTTTTCAGCATGCAACTATTGAGAACATGTTTGGTAACTAATATTTTCATCTTATCAGTTATTCTTGTTTATCATAACACATAACTTTTGATTTTACACGCTGAAGTATAATTTCTCATCGCACAAAACTTGGCCAACTTTGACTTGTGATTGAGATTTGTGCAGAAGATAAAGAAACTAGTTTAGCCATATATTTATCACTATAAAGAAAAATGACAAAGGTTTTTGAAATGACTAGGAAAAGGAAATTTAGCCCAGCTTTGTGGAATGAATGAAGTATAATACTCAAACATAAGTGAGTTTTCAGTTACTTTTGTGATTGAATTGACTGAAATTACTATAAAAGATCATTGTAGCTATTTTTCATAAGATTTTATCATCATTTGTCATTACAAAAAATTTAAATATAATATTCTCGCAAATCAGCAAATTAGTGAAATCGATTAATTCAGCTAGAATTTTTCCAGCTTCAATATATTCGACTCATTTAACCATTTTCAATGTTGCAAAATAATGGGTACTAAAATAAATTTATTTCGTTCATTATAACCTGACCAAGATTGGCCGACATGAGTAATAATAAACCAAAAACTGTATAGTTGAAGTTTGTGCAGAGGAGAGAGAATTAACATGAACTAAAAATTCTTTAATTAAATGGAAAATGAAAAAATTAATGGCACAATAAGAAAAGAAAAATAAGCAATTTTTAAGAGAGAGGAATACAATTTAATAAAATCTGGGCAATTTTTCACAACTAATCATAAAACTGAAAATAATAACACTTTTTTCGCTTTTCAAAGTTTCTTTCAAAAATAAAATATCTAAGAGCATCTTCAATGGGGCTCTCAATTATTAGAAGTGCACGGCCACGTAAATAAAATCGAGTCTGAATAAAAAAAAACTTCTTCCAATGCAAATGTCTATATTACATACGGTGCTGAGTTGAAATTTTAAAACTGCCACAATGTGCATCTTGATTTCTGGTTTTAGAAAGGATGTCAAACAGGATGAGTCAACAAGCTATTATGTTACTACGTAATTTAGATTTATTTGAACATATAAAAGTCACTAAAAAAACCTCCGCACTAAAATAGCATAATGGACACCATGAAAACTCACGGCTCTGTTGGAGAATGAATTTTATTTTGTCTTTGTGTTTGGCCAACTCATCCCATATCCTTTTCAATAGTCTGTTCATGCTAGGGGTGGGCATGGTTGGTTAACCGTAATTTGGTTAACCAATTTAATGGTTAACTGAGATTCCGGTTTATATATTTATAATATGATTAACCGTACCGTAATGATGATTAACCGAGTAATATTTAACTGTGATATAGGTTAACCATTAATCGGTTAACCAAAAAACCGTTCGCCAGAAGAAGCAAACTTGGTAGCAGTCCTCCCGTAGTCTCGTATATACAAGAAATCAGTGCACATACTTCTGGACTCCCGTATGTCAATTTCTTTTTTTGCTCTTCTTATTTTCAATGATTAATTCATTTTCAATGTAGATAATCTTGGTAGATAACAACTAGCTGACTCGATCATGTAAAATGCGATAAAGGTAGTCGATTAGTTTTCAATTATAAATTTATGCATTTACACGCACAGCCAATTAACCTCTTGGATAATGGCTTTGTATTTATTTTCGAGTAAATGAGGAAAACAATTTCGGCTAAAGGCTTATTGTGATATGCCCTTATCGGAATGATATTTTAACTTTGCATTATCGGTTAACCGACGGTATTTAATTTTAAAACCGTAACCGTACCGTGAACCGCTTTATTCTTTCGGATAGTTAACCGTACCACAAATCTTTAAAAGTATGGTATGGTTAACCAAAAAAAGCATCGGTTTTTCGGTTATTTACCACGGTTAAGCGGTTACGGTTTTTCATGCCCATCCCTAGTTCATGAAGTGATGTGTCCACATTTAAAACTCTAGAATCCATGTTGTTATTGGAGATGTTCTAAATCTTTCTTTTCGAAAATAGGCTACTCGTATGAAAAACACATACGGCCCATGGGATGTCTCTCCTCACAAGTGCACTGTGCACGTAAGTTCTCAACCATTGCAACTTCTCTCTAAAGCTAAAGCTAATACAGAATACAAAATACATGGAACAACTCAATATTTGTTTTTAAATTGAAAAAAAAATGTAAAAAACTATTAAAAATTATGAAAACACTTAGAAAAATAAAAGTCCAAAAAGTAATAGTAATTTATAAAAAGAGTAGAAAGCTCAAATTCAAAAACAAAATATTTCAAAAAAAGAATATTAAAAGATGCAAAATTGAAAACATGTAAATTAAATTTTAAAAATAAAAATAGGAGAAATTAAATTAAATTAAAATCTAAAAAAATATCTAATTTAGAAAAAACAGAAATTCAAATCCAGAAAATGAAAATGTAAAAATTTAGTAGTCAGAAATGTAGGAAAATTCTGCAGTTTTGTAACACAATTTTTAAAATTGCTAATATATATATATATATATATATAATATGACAAAAATATGGATTTTTAAAGTTGTTAAAAGAAAAAAATATAATGAAAAATATAGATATAAAAATATTAAAAATAGAAAATATTTTTAAAATTCAAAAAATGTATATCAGATCTAAAAAAACTTATTGAAAATGAGAAAAAAGTGCAGAAAATTTTTAAAAATACAAACTCTTAAATAAAAAGGGTAAAAAAAGTCAAATTTAGAGAAAATGTCGAAAAATACAAAACATGACTTTTTTGTATAATGTTTCTCACTGTTGTTTTTTGTTGACTTTTTTAGACAACTTTTAATATTTTGTTTTTTATTGCTTATTTATGTTTCATATTGTTGATTTACATGGTGCAATTTTTTTTAATAATAGGAAAACTAATTAAATATCAAAATTGTAATTTACAATATCACAAAGGGGCATACTTAATACTTCTACTTAAGCAGTAAGAGCATAACAAGCCAATGCTTCATGCACTAGCATAGTGCACCAAACTACAAATAAAACAATCTCAAACAATTTTCCCAATGTATAATCTACCCAAAGGAACTACCAGCAGCACCATATAATCTGCATAATCTGACAGGTAAAGTCTGCCCAAAGTAACAACAACAACATCATATAATCTGCATAATCTTATCGGTAGAGTCTGCCCCAACAGCAGCAGCATGCACTCCACAACTACTCCACCTTTGTCACCAAAGTACAAGGTAAATCACCAC
This sequence comes from Cuscuta europaea, assembly GCA_945859875.1. Classification (NCBI taxonomy): domain Eukaryota; kingdom Viridiplantae; phylum Streptophyta; class Magnoliopsida; order Solanales; family Convolvulaceae; genus Cuscuta; species Cuscuta europaea. The sequence goes on from CAMAPE010000041.1 coordinate 2,441,082, forward strand.
TCCACAATTTGCATATCAGTAAATACATGCAAAACTCCTAAGGCAACATGAGATAATCAAGAATAGAAACAAGGAAATCGCCATAAAAATCAATAAAAATGGTAGGAGTAGACCATATGAATAACACGTTGTACATCAATAGTTTAGTATGCAAAAATGGAATCATAGGTGTGTGCCTACTGCCTACACACATACATATCAAAGTACTACATACAAATGGAATCATAAATAAAAATAAACAATAAAGATACATAGTTGAAGATGATAAACAAGAAGCAACATAATGCAACAAAAAGAAACACAATACAACAAAAAAACAAAATAAAAAAACAATAAAAGAAACAAAAGCAACAAAAAGAATAAAAAAAATGAGTTTGTGAATTTTGTTTGCAATGGTGGACAAAAAGATAAATTAGTAAAATAGAAGTAAGTACATCCCTATATCACTTTTTCTTATATTTCATAATCATTTGAGTGGAAATATATCTTCCCTCTTTGATAGAGACCACAGACCACAACATCAACAAGGTGAAGTAATTTAAAAAAAATAGAGCCTGACATATGTATATAAAATATACACAGTTTTTAGGAGCTTGAGAATTACTGGAATTGCTCTTTCTATGTTGACTACATCTTCTGCAAGTTCAGAAAAAACAATTTCTTGAATTCATGTACAATTTCATTCTATTAATACAATTACCAATTAAAAGACTCAAAGCCAGTGTCATGCTGTGTAGTACATATTTTAAGCTGAACGGCCCAACCTTTTCAGGGCAGTGTTTGAGACTTGAGAGGAAAAGAATTAAAGACAGTGAAAGTTGAGTCATTAGAAGGACGGTATCTTTAGCATTTACATCACCCTCACTCTTCTCATTAATCCCACTAACATCCTTCATTGATGTAATTTTCCACAAAGATTTGTAGTCTCTCACAGTCTAGTCAACCTAAAACATAAGCCAATTCCCTCCATTCCAAACACAAACATCTAGTTACAAATCATATCTAGTTACAAATTAAAACATAAGTCAATTTCCTCCATTCCGAACATGTATAGTCCAATCACAAGAAGCTACTCTACTAAAGGATGTCAATATACAAATATCATTCACAACCTTGAAGAAGATGAAGAATAAAATGGAATTCTTTGATGCGTAATTTAATCCCTGTTAAAAATTAGTTGTGCTAAATGTTATCAACATAAATAAGGTTCACAAAATTATTAGTGAATAGAATAGGACTATATGAGACATTAAATCAATTTACAGAGATAAATGATCTGCTCAATGAAATGGCACCAACAATTGATTTATAGTCACTGCAATTTGATTCATCATCTGGTTTATCCTCATCTCACTCTGCGATCAGCCTCTTATCTTCTCACTACTGCATTTGAATTCATTTTCCTCCTATAATGGAAAAATATTGCACCGAGCTGGATAACCCGATTTGAGATTAAATGAACCAATGTTCCTGAAATCGTAGATAACCTGTAGCGAAAAGCTTCTCAAATCTGTGGAATTCAAAGGGTAGAACTTTAATTCCTAATTGAACCAATTTGTCGAGGAAAAAATCAATTTCGATAGCCACTTAGAGTTATGAGAAGATAATCAAGATATTACACTGGTTGAGAGGGCTATAGTTCAGAATGAATACGGCCATCGTCGTTTCTATACCAATTCCAATCTGGAAGAAGGCAACACTGATTCTCAGAGAGATGGATGGCAACTCAGAATGAAAACGACCATACTACTCTGCTACAGTGTTAAAACAATAACTCTACTCTCTATTCCAAGCCTGGAGACCGCCGGATCGATTGCCTGACGACGGTGGGACGAGATATCCGAACACAGATCCATCGGTGATGCCCAATCCCAACCATGGGATCCACCTCTCGGAGAAGAGAGTTGAGAGTCATGGTCCGGTCTACGGTCAGCTCTCTCAAATTTTTTTCACCGACAAGGCCATGAGAAACGTTGATCGGAAATCGATCTCCCCCCGTGCATCAATCTCTGTGATACTACTCCACTTATGGAAGATGTTAGGAAAATTGAAAAAGAAAATCAAAATTGAGAAAGCAAAAGTTAAAAATGAAAAAGAAAAGCACGTGGGTCATAAATGATACGTAGTATCTTGAACCTAAAACTAGCCCATACGGGTAATTTGCACTAAAATCTGTCAATTTAATGTTATTGGCCCAAATTGTTGATCCGATCCAATTAGAGAATGACATGCCCAAGAACTACATTCTGGAATAACAAATTTATCCGATTTACCATCTCCCTACCGCTCAGCCCTCCGTTTCCAGCTCCTCTTCCGCTCAGGTCGGACGCAGTCTACGCCACGCCAGTTCGTATAGTATCCCGAGGTTAGTCGACTGTGAACACTTGTCACATCATGATGATGTCATATCGACGTCATCATTGTCAGGCGGGAGCCGTTATCCCAGGCGGTCCAGCTTTTATATATATATAGAGAGATAGATACCTGAGTTCTGGATCGTGGAAGTTAACATTGTTCAGTGTTCTTGCTGGGGTGAACCTATTTGTGCTTGTAAATTAGGATAGTTTCCCGATTTCTAGTTTAGTGACAGAGAGGGTGGTTATTTTGTAAATGTTAGTGCCCAACAGATACTCTAGGAGTCTAGGGTTTGATGGATTGCCGTATATCAAGTTATTATAAAAGCTAGTGTGTATGATTGGCGATAAAGTGATATGATGACCAATGAGTAGACCAAATTGGCATCTTAGAAATTCTCTTTTTATGCTATAGATAGGTTCTTGTCAGTTTCTCTTAGGGAGTTGTGGAGAATATTTGGGATTAGAGATTGCATCTTACTCCATCCCTCCCAAAAAACATGTATTGTTCATAACACTATTTAGAGGTAGTATAGGTTTATAACCTTCCATAAGCATAAGATTTATGAGAGTATACATTCACTGTGTAGTGTGTAGTTTACTCCCTCCATCACATTTTAGAAGTCTCTACTGCTTCTTGCATGGATAATGATGAAACATACATATTTGGTTGATTTTATATTTTACCATAAAAATGTAGGGTACTTTTAGTGAAAAGGCAGGTAAATGCCTTAAAATGTCAAAACAACAATGTGTAAGTATCATCTAGGCATCTGAAATGTGAGTGTAAGTTTAGTTGAGTATTGTTACTAATTTTGATTTTGATTCTGTTGAATACTTGGATCAGACAGCAAACATAGTTACCTTTAAACTGAAGTTCATTTAAATTTCATTTTGTTATTGTACAAAGCATGATGGATTTGTCGAATCCTGCGGTGTTTGTCAATGCTGAGATACTACGTATGCATGTGGGACGGAGGGTTCGGGCAGTGATTCAGGTTATTCGCGCTGATGGTGGCACAGTGACTGGAAAATCAACAGATGAGCAGCAGATATTCATCAAAGGTCATGCTCCTGGACCACTCTCCACATTTGTTGAGGTTATTGGCATTGCCGATAGTCCCCAATCAATCCGTGCTGATATATGGACCAACTTTGGGGACACACTCGGTATTCCTTCTGATCCTTTCATTAAGCGTATATCAATGCTTATGTAATTCAATGATAAACGTCAGAGTTTAATCGTTTTGGTCAGCCAATACTAGCCTATCAGTGCCCTTATTGAATTTTAAGCTGCTATAAGAAATTTTATCTTTCATTTTTAGATTCGGTGAATTAAAATTTGTTTTTCAACTGAGTAGTACGGAGTAAGATACTAAGAGCAAGCTTCCCAGAATTTCTGCTACTTTTTTGCGAAAATGTTGATATTATTTGTTCAGATATGATGTGTGAATATATAATTATATATACGAACATCTACTACTAGTCCTTTTTACTAAATAATCACACTATTCCTCGCATCTTTCTGTTTTTCCATGCTTAATTATTACATGCAACTTAGGCCTTTTGAGGACTCAAATTGAAATGAACATAATGTGATTGACATGCCATTTTTGCCTTCACCAACAACGCACATCAAGGTCAACATGGGAGACTCATTGTTTCCTTTGTATATTAATTCATATTTGCAAGCATGCAATCAATTATTTTGGACGCGATGTTCACTATGAGTCATCCGGAAACAGTCTCTATGTGCTTTAGTACAGGGGTAAGACTGCGTACACCCGACCCTCTTACCCCACCGTAGGTGGGAGCCTTTGCGGCATTGGGGTAATGATGATGAAGCATGCAATCGATTGGTTTTGTTTGGGTAATAGCTAGTTCCTCCATTTTTGGCCAGTTAACGTGGATTGAGAATGTTATTAATATCTAAAAGTATTCATGCAAAATGACTATTTTTAATTAAAGATTTTTTTCTGAAGCAGCCTTTAAGTTTTTTATATTCGTTAAAATGACCCTCTGCTATGCATGTTTCTTAAAGTAACATTTTTGGATACATTTTGTGGATACATATTCTTAAGGTAACATGAGGTATGCTAAAATACCCTTGCACAAATGAGCACAATTCCCAAGTTAATCGTATGAGATCCTTTGGGGATTGGTTATTTTTTAGAAATGCGTCATTTTTAGAAATGCCAAAACCCTAAGGGTTAGGTTAGGAAATTTCTATTTAATCAATGATTCCACCAAAATCAGGACGTGGGTAAAGTGTTGAAATTGAGCAGTTAATGCTCTCGGAAATCCAACAGTGAAATAGAAGACCGCGTTTATTATGTCAAGTCACTGATAGAACAAAATGGAGGGATTATTACGGCAGTCTGTTTTAAGCGTGTCAAGTGACTGATACAAACCATTGATAGAACAGTATGGGGTTGTTTGGAACTGATTCTGATTCTGCTTCTTTTTTAAAGCAGAATCATAATCAGTTTTCAGAAGCTGGTCACCCCCAACTTCTAAAAAAACTGATTCTAGGAGTAAATTAGAGCACCAGAATCACTTTTGCACTTTTACCCAAACATTTCAACTTCTGCTTCTGCTCCCTGAACATCCCCTATGAGCAGAAGCAGTTTTAAGAATCAAATCTAAACATCCCCTATGTGTAGTCATTGAACCCCTATGTGTAGTCATTGAACGTGTTTCCATTTGATTGAGTTGCAATAGAAATGATTTAACTTGCAGTTTTCTGGAAATGATGCAAGCACATGAATTTTGGAAATGCTTGATTATCCTTTTCTTGTTTTGTTTTGTTTTGTTTTGTTATGCTTACAGATACAGTTAGTTACAACCGCGTTTGTGAACTTGCCAACAGGGAGTATAAGCACCTCTTCATGTGAGGATCTATCTAATCGACTAATCTAGGTTTATGATGCTGTAGTTCCATTTGTTTAGCACTTCATGAACATAGTACATGAGAATATTCAAATGATGGTATTTCGAGTCTTAACCGTCTGTTTTGGTAACAACACTGATCGGAGGGTATCATTCAATGAGCATTGTTATATTGTGTGTTCGTATATTCTGTACCGCAAAACAGCTAAATCTTCTGCCATGCATGTAATTCACTGCTATATTGTCGGTATTAACACTAATATCGTTGTCACAACATACTGGTGGTTTTCTGAAATCTTTTAAGAAGCCCTCTCATAAAAACTACTCCGTATAAGATATCATCCACAGATCCGCTCATCCTACACAAGTCTGATGTGAACAGGGGTGGTCCGGGTGGTGTCCAAAATCCAATTGAACGCGTAGTATTTAGAAATATTAACTACTGGTAATATTTTACAGAAATTTATATGACTTTTTAAACTGAAACTATTAAACTGAATAGCTCTTAATTAATTTTTATATGATTTTTTTGTTGAAGCAGAGGGTCACTTTTACTTTTCATCCACACAAGAACACACATAATGATACTATTATGTATTCTTCAAATATTGGCTCTAGAGGAGCCATTGCCCCTTCCAACACACAACATGCGCATACATTTGCAAATTGTAACTATGAGTGAATTGAGGTCTCTCTTTGTATTGTATTGACAAACTGGTTACCAAATAAAAATCATTATATTTTGTTTTGGTATATTTCTAAAATATATTAAAATTTTATTATTTCATTATTCAGTTTTATTCGATTTTCTTTGGTTTCTTTTCATTTTGATATGGCTTAGAAGAACGATTGCCCAATTCAAATTGAACTACACATAGTGGTTTCAGATCCATTGGTACAATGGTACCTATTCAATTCAACCAAATTGAGTTGAAATGACAACCCCTAAAACCCTAAATAGATCAGTTTACAAGTCTATCGTTGATCTCCAGTGAAATTGACTTATCGACATCTTGATGAAAAATGAAATATTATGATTTCATTTGAAATTATGATATTTTAAAATCGAAGATGTACAAAAATATGAAAAAGATGCTTTTGTTTTTGAGAGGAAAACTTAAATTATATTAATATCAAACATCATTACATCATCACATCATCACCCTTACACTAATTCCACTTTCTCATCTTTCTTAAGCTAACAAGCATTTCGCCCTCTGATCAGACATAGAATATACTACCCAAAATTGAGTGTGACTATTCGCTGAACATACGAGAGATTCGAACCTATTATCGGTCCAAACAATTTGACTACTTCCAAACAATCTCCTTCCTACCGGAACAAAAAACAAAACCCACCTACCACCCTCAGAGTCAAAAGCAACAAAACAAATAAAGTGTTGAAATATAATGCATAAAATAAATTGAAAGAAATAACTAGTAATCATCTGATGAAGAGTATCCGCTCCATCTTTATTCTAAACCTTCTGCAAGCTTGTCAATGACGAGTCATGCGAGTTGCAGAGCTTCAACTCGCCTCCTTCCCGTTTTTTAATCTCTGCGTTTCCACCTCCATGTTGTCGTCTTCCTCCTAATTGACCCTCCTACGCTTTTGCTCCGACCTATCCTCTGTCTGCTTCTGGGCAGCTGCCATATCCAAGGAAATCTTGCTACTAGAACTAGGCCCATTCCCCATTCCCTCTTTGCCTTGAGACAGATTCTTCCCCACCGGTACTAGCCACGTGTTATCTCCAACCTGAGTGTTACTCTTAGTAGCCCTAAGCCATGGCCTGTACGGTTTATCCCTCATTCTTATACACCCCTCAGGGTTGCGAGGCAATACTTATCAATGTGCCCAATAATGCCACACAAGGCAAAAGTTGGGCAGCTTCTCATAACGAAAGATGACACAGACACTAGCTCCCTCTTTTTGTAGAACTAATTTCTTTTTCAAAGGCCTAGTTATATCGAGACTCACCCTTATTCTCATAAAAGGGTTCCATTTAACCGAGAAATATGTACGTCCACCCTTATGGACCTTCCTACAAAATTCCCAATTTTCACCGCATTTTCCTTAGAAGAGAAACTCATCGCGATATCATGCACTTGAATCCAAAACTCAACCATGTTCAAGGGAACTGCCAAACGCAAATCCCCTTCCTGTAGCTTAGCCATAACGATAAGATTCTGGTTGAAAATCCAAGGACTGCCCTCCAAAACATGCAACATATCATTCACATTATAAAACTTGAACAAGCAGCGTCTATTACCCAAATCAATGATAGTAACCGGCCTCCAAACAGATGTTATAGTATCTCGAAAAGTAGTGAATCACGCTGACTTCTTCGAAGTGACCTTACCAACAAGTGCTAGGTTTCCATCCGCCGCACCCAAAGTCGTGGCTTCCACCAATATGGTCTCGCCTTCATCATCCATCTCCATGTTTCCATACGCCTCAACCAGCTTATCCACCTCATTTTATTCTGGAAACCCCTCCATCACTTGGACCCCTTATTGTGCGAAGCTCCTATCACCAACTGTCGTCTAGGAACTCTGCTCCCTACGCTTGAGTGTCTACGACACAAATCGATCAGAGAAGATAACTCCTTCTTCACCCTGAGCGAGATGTTCGTAGCCCTAGCCCAGACGAAATCTTAGCCAACTGGCCTCACCACACTACCCACCGAAGTATCCTCGCCGCCTTCTGCGTCAATCACGCTGCTCCGTTGAAATCTGTTCAAGTCTTGCCGCCTAACCCTAGGCTCTTTTAAACGGCTTTAATTCCAAAACAAGGTTGAAATACAAAATTATTTACCGGAAAAACTACTATTTTCGAGCATTTTGACTAATATAATATTATATAATTTATAAATTATACAGAGTATGCTTTTATGAAAATATTTTCAATAAAGAATATTTCCGTATCATTTTTATATTACATCTCTTCCATTCTCTTTTAATTGAAACACTTATCTTAACGTTTGTCAATACACAACTTTGACCATTAATACATTTAGTTCTCTCTTCGTAAGAAAATTAAAAAAATCAGATTTTGAAAAATTATAACATAAATTTAATGACATTTTTCAAAAATTAATTGGATAATAAATTAATGAATGAAAAGGAATCAAAATATAATATATGAATAATGTAAAATTCAACATCTTAAAATAATTTAAGAACGGAAAGTAATACTCCAAAATCGTTTAGGATTTGGCTACTTCCTATCAGTGATACAGCCGCAGCTAGGTTAGGTTAGTGGGGCCAAAGTAATTTTAAAAAAAAACCATTTTTTTAAAGTGTTTTTGTGTTTTCATTTTTTTCCAATTTCTAAAAAAAGTAAATCAAAATTCATATTTTTTTACGATCTTTCATTTGACATCAATATTGCATATAGAAAAAAAAATAAAGGTTAATTTTGTGTTATATAAAGAAATCTTGTGTATCATAATTGTAGTATAGTTTTCCTTAATTGTGTTGCCGTTCATGTATTTAAAAAAGTTAAAGACAAAAATGTAAGTCTCCTAAATGTTTCCTAGAATTTATTATATGTCGTTTCTTATATTTTTCATCAACATTTAATGTGAAATTGTCGCTTCAAGTTATAATAACGACATAAGCAAGTTATAGATACTATGAAATGAAAGCGAGTTTCTTCTGCTCTCGAATTTAATGATATTTGCACTTAAGGAAAGGTTGAGTTTTTTCCCACAATATTTAGTCAAACTTAGTCCACAATATTTATTTTAGTAAGGTTTTAGGGAAAACCGCTTAAATAAAAGTAAAACAATAAATAATTCTATTCACTTGAAAATTTTTCTCTAAATTATTACTAAAATAAATACTATGGATAAACATGTGACAAAATTGACTACGAGTACGTGTTCATATTCAATTTAATATAAAATTTATTCATAATCATAGTCACTAAAAATTAGTAAGTCGAAATTTTGTTAAACTATTATTCGTATTATTTTCATCATACATTAGAAATTAATTCTTTATTATTTTGTTACTCAGCCAATCTTAATGTTTTTTGAATTTGAAAAGTTCTAATTAAAGAGGGATATTTTCGACGACAGAAGAAACTCGCTTACATTTCATAGTATCTATAACAACTTTATGTCGATATTATAACTTGAAGCGATAATTTCACATGAAGTGTTGATGAAAAATATAAGAAATGACATATAATAAATTCTAGGAAACATTTAGGAGGCTTACATTTTTGTCTTTAACTTTTTTAAATACATGAACGACAACACAATTAAGGAAAACTATGCTACAATTACGTATGATACACAAGATTTCTTTATGAACACAACATTAACTTTTATGTTTTTAAAATTTTCTATATGCAACATTGGTGCCAAATTAAAGATCGTAAAAAATTATGAACTTTGATATACTTTTTATAAAAATTGAGGGGAAAAAATGAAAACATAAAAACACTTTAAAGAAAAATGGTTTTTTTAAATTACTTTGGCCCCACTAACATGACCTAGCTGCGGCTGTATCATTGATAGGAAGTAGCCAAATCTTTTGAGGTTTTGAAAGTCCTCAATTGGTTTGGCGATTTTGCCAAAGATAAATACTTCGGAAATAGTTTTAACCCAAACTTAATTTGGTAAATACTTTTTTATTTAACATTATTTTGGAAAAAAAATCATAATTTCCAATGAAAATTTGTACCAATTAAAATTTCCACTTTCCTTTTTAGTAAAGAATTTGAAGTTCACAACATTTATTACACATTTCTCTCTCCTCTACAACACTCTCCACCACACAATACTCGATATTTGGAAGTTTTAATATTTGGAAGTTTAAAACATATTTGGAAGTTTGAATAGGAAAGGAGGAGTAATCGAAGTAAAAGAGTATTTTCGAATCACAAAAAAACTTCTTTTTGTGCGCGCGGCTGGAGTAGCGCCACGGATACGACAAAATTACAGGACCGCCATGGCACCGCCGAGTGCCACATTTTCAGATCAGGATTCTTCGACGATCGACAAAGAAAAGGACCTAAGAAGAAGAACTGAAAAGAAGAAATCAAACTAGCCCTCCGGAAGCAAAGATCAAGGAGAAGATGGATCACTACAGGGTATTAGGGGTGAGCCGTCAGGCAAGCAAGGAAGCAATCAAACTAGCCTTCCGGAAGCTCGCAGTAGAATTCCACCCAGACAAGCACGTCAACTCCCCTCCGGACGTGAGAGAACGCGCCACCTCCAAATTCAAGCAGCTCTCCGACGCCTACGACACCCTAATGGACGATCGCAAGCGCGCCGATTACAACATCCGCTCCTCTAACCCTTCTCCCCCCTACGGAAACAATCGTCATAATAGCAGCTATTATCAATATCAGAATGGTGGTAATTACCGAAATCCGCGCGGTTACGGCTATAATGACGGTTATACCCACAGCCGCCCTGCTTCAGCCGGCATTAAGTTGGAGATGCTTTTTCGCTTCATGACTACCCGGAGTTTTCTTCTCAACCTTTCATTCGCTGGGTATTAGTTTCTCTTGTTCTTACTGCGTTTAGTCTCTTTACTTGTGGTTAATTTGTGCATTCAATTGGTTTGGATCATTTGTTTCCTCCTTAGAGTTACTGTTTCATTACTTTAGTGAAACTGGCTTGATAGGTTAGTGACAAAATCAAACCTACAATACTGACCATTACCATTTTCTCTTCTTTTCCCTACTGTTGGTTAATTCAAAACAAGGTTTGATGTACAGATCTATCAAAATACTTCGTATCAATTAAGAATAGTAAAATAAACAACACATGATTCTTAGTTAATCCAGGCCAACTCTCGTATTATTATTCACTTCACAATTTTAAGGATCATTTAGCTGTAATATAATGATCCTTAAAAGTAAACTGGAATATACTACTCCGCAGTATTTATGTAAATAAATGAATTTGTTTTTTGAAAATGTAACCCAATAATATTAAATTGATTGTTTTACTCAATTCAGATTGTTTATTCCACACGCAAAATCAACGACCTCATATATAATATCATTCAATCTAGACAGACATTTTAATATAGACCAACATCTTAACCCAAATACAATTTAATAGAAAAAAAGTAAATGTCCCCCCTAGGGAACTCTTGAACTCATCCACACGAGTCAGATGCTGACTGGTTAATATGCATTGCATTTTGTTGTCCTTCATGCGAGTGGTGTAAAATACGTATAGAGTTATTTAATCAGAAAATGACTAAAGCAAATGTCATTTTGTTATGTGTAAGGAAGCTATATTGATTCATTACTTTTGTTGGCAAAGGCTTTTGTTAGGTGCATCTGTGGGAATCCATAGCGGTGGGAAGGCACTATGGAAGATGCACAACTCTGGAGTATGTTGTTATTGATATCTGACTTCAATTAGTTCTAAGTTATTACTCCTGATCACTTTTATTGGTTTCAGTATGATTTTCAGTTAAGTTAAGACTAAAGCTAGTGGTAATAAATACTGTAGAAAAAGTAAAAAAGTATGAGGTGTTAAAAAGTAGGAAAAGCAGGAAGATAAGTTGAGAAAGTTAGGATATTTACTTACTTTAATATGATGTAGTTTCATAAAATGGAAACCAGAACAAGTAATTAAACTTACATAGAATGATAGTTGAGCAAGTAAAAGTGAACACAGGTAGGTTGAAGGTTTTCCATTTTGGTGGGTGCTGACATATAAATGAATAAATGATCTCAAATTATCTCAAGGTGATAATTCCGACCGCGTGTTTCTTCCCACATCAGTCATTTTTGTGATATCTTTCTAATTAATAATGCAGAAATCATTTGAAGATGCAATGGAGTCCATAGACAAATCCAAAGGATTTAACGGTGAAAAATAGAGAGATTGTTCATGTCATCATTAGTCCATTTTGTCATAGTCCAATGACAAAAATTACATCGTTCTTAATATGTGCAGGAATTAAAAGGTAAAGCAATTTCTAACATGGGCTATATAATCTTCACGTCACTTGAACATACATGTGCATACAAATGTGTGTATTGAGTGGGTAGGTGCTTGTGTGTGTTAATAGAATTAAGGCGAAAAAAGAATATTTGCATTCATTGGTTACAAAAAGTGGAACATCGATTTCATCAAGAGGTAGCAAAACATGACTAGGTCTGAACCGTCCGATGAGAGGTACAAAATCTTGATCTTCCTGGCAGTCATTGTGCTTCTCTTCTTGCTGTACACAACTCTTCAGCAAAAGTGTTGGACTGTTGGGATTGAAAGAAACTTGGCTTTGCAATAACCCTGTCATCAAGGTGAACAAGAAGAGGAGGAAGAACAAACAATAATTGAATAATGCACTGAATGCCTGAACCTGTTTTTTATAGCTTTCCGTGCAGCATTTTTTTCATCCTCTTTCAGTCTCATCTGATGTGTATAGTCTTCTCAAGTTATTATACTCATAGTTACTCACTATTCATTGATTAAATTCTCCAGTAGGGCTGGATAAAAACAGATAAATGGAGATCAAATAAAACAGAACTAAACAAGCCAAATCTTAAGTGATTATGACAAAACTTACTAAGAACACCCCAGGTTGCTGAATAATAAAATAATGTACTATCTTTGTTTTTTAGTTGCAATATGTTAAATTTAACACTATTCACATGCTCTACGTTGATTACATTCAATTTATTTAATGTATTATAAATTTAACCCCTCGCCTTGTAGGCATACCTTTGTGCACCAGGCTCTACTTTTATTATAGTTAATTTTTGAAAAGTACTGTTAAATTTCTCATTTTAAATTTTCAAACTCTGGATTTTTTAATTTGTTTACTAACAAGTAACAAGGAGTCAATATAGTAATGATCAAACTTGTGGGTTGACAAAAGTGAAAATGAAAACGTTGCAACAAAAAAATGGAGAAAGTATTATGTATACTTAAATTTAGTCCTATTTAATTCAAGACTTTTATGTTCTTATGCTAGTTTGGAAATATTTTGCTTTCAAAAAGAATAAACTTCACTTTTTGTCCTATGGATATCACATCAAATTTAAAATTAGTCAATGTCTTTGACTTTAATCACTTTTGATATATGATTATTGTTTTTTGTTCTTATGATCACTTTTGTTCTTATTAAAAGTGTATAAAATGAAAGCCACGAATTAAAGGTGAAATAGACATAAAACTGATAAGATCAAAAGTGAGATTAATTCTATTTCACTTTTGATTATACAAATTGGAACTAATTTTCGTTCAGGACAAAAAAATGGACTACATTAATATGAAATGTCTCAAATGTCCTAGGAACCTAACTCCCAATTTGCGTGTCTGCTACCCATCTTCGTCGAACAACTAAAGCCCATCTTCGCTGAAGCATCCGATCAATCTGGAAAGCTGCACTGCATCAATCTCCCCTTCTTCAAAAGGCTCGTCGAATTTAAGATGATGTCCACATTCAGCAACGATGAGGATGACGACAGAGCCCTCTTCACACATTACGACGATGGAGCTTTGGAAGAAAACGATGGAGCTCTACGAAGACGACAATGGCGGCATTGTACGCACTTGAAGGTGAATGTTTCATCTTCACCTTCTTCTTTGCTTTTAGATCTCGGAAAAGTCTTCACCGTCTTCTTCACCGTTTGAGGCTCCTTTAGATCTATGGTTTGAACTTTGAAGGGGGCTAGGCAGGGGTGGTGAGCCGGTGATGGACAATGATGGTCGCCGGCATCCAGCGGTGGACGGTGGTAGGGGGTTGGGGATGCTAGAGAGGGGGTTGGGTGGGGCTGGAGGCTGGCCGTCGGAGAGGGGTGGGGATGGGACGCCGGCTAAAGTGGTCGGTGGAGGCGTTTAGCAACGGTGGTTGCTAATGGTTGTCGCTATCGCATCGGGTAATTTTAATTAATCGGTTCGGGTAAATATAATTGAGTGATTCAGATAACTATAATTGATCGTGTCAAAAGACCTGCGAATCGTGTTGCTCATATGTTAGCTAGGGCAACTATTTCAAGACCAGATTGTATGAATAGCTATATGTTTCCACCTGATTACATTGTAAGCCAGTTGGCTAACGATTGTTTAGATTTATAAAGTATGAAAGTTTTCAGTAAAAAAACAACCATTAACGTAATCTATAGCCTCACCCGCCACGAGTTAGGATGATTTTACTCATATTCGAATTTTCTGATCTCATCTGATTTGGTTTGATCTGAATTGGTGTTCTAATTATATGACCTTTATGTATTTTATAACTATCTATGTCTGTTCTGAAATTAAAAACAATCCAAGTAAACACACATCCTTATGATGTACGTTGTATGTACATGTTCATGTAATGTGTCATTTTTCAATCCCAAATAGACTAGACCAGATTAGACTTAAACAAATCAGACCATGCTTCCATAGTTATAACATACACATAAGCCAAACATTTATCATACTAGACTAATTCAAACCAAATCAGACTTAAACAGCCCATACTAGCAACTTCCAATCCAAGTAAAAAAACCTCTTTAACCTTGAAGATGGAACAAATTGGGTAGAAATTAATAACTAAAACCTGACCAAATTCAAACCGAAACCACTTGGAATTCTTGATCCAGATCAAATTCGGTTTTATGGATAACAACATTCAAACCCAAACCACTTGGAATTCTTGATCCAAATCAAATTCGGTTATATGGATATTGGATTGGGTTATTCTGATTCTAGATAAAAGTCATAAAACTTATCACTTGCACATTGTTATCGAACTCAACCCCATCAATCCTGGTCTTGCACAATGATGACATCGCAAGACAAGACGAAAAAGCACCGTTAAAAATAACATCCCAAGACAAGACGAAAAAGCGACGTCAAAAATACCAAGTATGCTGTATGCATTGATTAAATACTGTACCTTGTAATTTCTAAATGGTCAATGAATACAAATCGTACTTTTACAAGAATTAAGTTGAGATAACACTATAAAACTAACAACAGACTATATGGGGATTAAAAAAATCTAGGCAGATTCTGATTTCACAAGCAAAATACAACTCAAAATCTCCATCTTTTTTAAATACAGAGGGAAAACTGTCAATTTGGTCCTCATACTATCACGAAAAAGTCGATTAAGTCTTCGTAATTAAAAAAAAAAATCAAATCCCTAACTTTGTAAAAACATTTAATTGAGTCCATTTGCAAGTTACTTGTCATGTCAGCACAAATAGCTGATTGGGCTGCCACATAGGTGCAACGTAAGCAAAGTCACTGCTGATTGGGCTGCCACATGGGTGGCACGTCAACAAGTGACATGCTGACATGACAAGTAACCTGCAAATGAACTCAATTAAATGTTTTTACAAAGTTCGTGAATTTGATCGATTATTTTAAAAGTACGAGGACCTAATTGACTTTTTGTGATAGTATGAGGATCAAATTAACAGTTTTTTCTAAATACAATATTAGTTTGGGGAAAAAAGTGGCCTAACCCAATTCATTAATACCAATATATAAAAAATAAATAAACAAAATGCAAATGAATGGGCAGAAAGTGTGTGTGTATCTTCATGCGAAGGGGTTTCCACCGATAGGAGCAATAGGCCCTTGTTTTGGCAAATCGTTCCTGCAAAATAATGAACCAAGTGAAATAGCACATAATAAATCTATTAACAAAGAGCAATCTCTCAGAGAAATAACACAACAAGGATGGCAATGGAGTGGGGGATACCCCCATCCCTGCATTGTCATGCTGTCGTATAGGTACCCCATTGTTGGTCTCTCAAAAAGGAGGTTGTAGGTTCAAGTCTCATCCCAATCAAGGATGTTGACATTATCATGAACAATTTAGGGTTTAAGTCCGGATAATATATCACCCATCCTTGCACCCCCCCCCCCCCCCACCCCCCGCAAGGCGAGTAACCGTGTTCCCCTTCTCCATTGCCATCCATACTCGAGAGATTAGATTTCTCTTTCATTACATTTGACGGAAATAGCAATTGAAACTTCATATCCCTCTTTCGATGGAGGGGTTTGAACTTTGGAGGAGATCTTTACACATATGAGAATTTATGAGAAAATGAGAGATTAACATAATAGTATGTGATTGTATAACATTTCAATTATGTTTTATCTGTACATGTGTACATAAGGAGTAATATATTTATGCAATTAAGTTTTACAAGGATGGACTCACAGTTGGCTGCCTGTGGGTTGTGCTGAAATGAATCCCGAGGTATCTGCAGTACGAGCAGTCATAGAAACTGAAAAAAGACCTGACAACATAATGAGATGGAAATATTACTCTTCAATTCACTATTACCTTCTCCCGAAGCTGAAACGTAAGATGCAACTGAATTCTGTGAAAACCAAGACTCTCTTTCGCCACCAACAAAGGGTGCAGGCGTCTTTCCATTTGGCAATCCAGCTTGTAAGGAGCTCATGTCCCAGAAATTGGGCTGAAAGTGAAAAGGTCACATGTTCAGACACAGGACATATCTAATGACAGCTATATGCTATGTAGGCTAAAAATATTAATTTAGCACCAATTTAGGCATTGATCATAGGAAATGGGTAAGATAGACATGAAACATTTCCTTTGAATAAGGTTTACATTCCATAATACTACCTCCGTCCCACTAAGAATGGGACAATTCGGTTTACGATGCTTCACCGACGATAAAGCAAACAGATCCTAGTCCGCACTCAAATTATTTTTAGGGAAAAAAATTACATATTCAGAAACTACATTAAAAGTTTTACAAAGTTGCAAAAACCAGAATCAAATTTGATAAAAATTTGATATATAATAAGAGATTAAGAGTGATTTGTGTTGATCAAGTGAATAGGAACTAGGAACTGGGACAATCTTAGCGGGACAGAGGGAGTAACTTAAATGGAGTAACCTTGTTTGAATGTTCGCAATTTGGTGTACAAGCCAAGTTTAGGTAACATGGACAATATGCAATAATGCAATTCATTAATCTTCTACTTGGATTAAGACTTCCATCCGACTTAATTATTTATTTGTTTATTTATTTTGGTCTTCCTTTTCGAAACCTTTCAGAAAATTGTTTTGTTCAGTAACAATTCTACATATGTTTCTAGTCTCCCATTTCAAATTAATAAACGGTTATCTAAGATATCATAAATTTCATCGGGTGCGGTTAAAAACTTAAATATTTAAGGGAAAAATAATTAAAATACCCCAAACTTTGAAGGGGTGTGAGATGAACACCCCAAACTTGCATATGTATTTAAATACCCCACACTTTATATAAAAAGTTATTTTGGCACCATAATCAAATATTATTTTTTTAAAAGTGTAAATTTATGGTGTTAATTTCATAATTTAAAAATATTTTAGAATTCATGAAGACACAAATAACATTATAAATTTCCATTGCGAAATAAATAATGTTACACCCAATCTATATAACTGCAACACTTTTAATTTGCTATTTTAAATTATGCAATTAACCCCATAAACTTACATTTTTGAAAGAAATAATACATGATAATGGTGCAAAAATAACTTTTTATATAAAGTTTGGGGTATTTAAATTACATGCGCAAGTTTGAGGTGTTTACTTCACACCCCATCAAAGCTTGGGGTATTTTTATTATTTTTCCCAATATTTAATGTAAATATGTGTGTTTGATGGTGTTAGAAAATATGATTCAGGATTCAATCAATCGTATATGTTAACTTTAATGTGTTTTATTTGTGACTTAGTATAAAGAATGTCTCGCAAAAAGGTTTAGTGAAATCCTCCAAATTTTGTTACATTCTCTAACAGTAGAAAGAATTATGGAATACATCAAATGTTTAAATAAAAAACATGAAACCACATTTCCTGTCATGCTGTCATCCTGCTGCTCAATATAGATGTCATTGGCAATGACTTACATATAGGACACGCGATAAGTTGGGAGAGCTGACTTACCGTACTGTTAATTTGCATGTCAGGTTCATAGGGAAGATCAAATGGATTGGTAGATTTGCTGTTTTCAAGTTCATGTAATCCGCCCTGTAAGTGAGCAGCTTATTGTGAAAATGAAAGATGAAGAATAGACTCCTCAAGAAATATGGTTGCACAAAGAAACCTACATATGATGATATGGTTTGGTTGACAACTTCCACTCCTGTTCTTAGAATTCCATGATCAGCAAAGTTCTACAAGATAGAAACTTATTAGAAATGCAATAACCAAACAATTAATTAGCAGTTATAGAAACGTTTAGTTACCTCTGATCCTTTTAACCCCAGATATTGATCAGTAATAGGAAGATGGCTGGTTAAAACCTCTTGAGTACTAATTTGATCCCTTTGTAATGCTAAGAAATCACTGGAACCCCCAAATGCTTTCCATGGCTGCACCAGAGGATAAAAAAGAGTTAGTGTAAGTTGTGTTCAACATCCATTCATACAAATTACAAACAGAAATCATGTCTGCTACAGTAATTAGAGTCCAAGCTCAAACGCAGCTGCCTCTCAGTTTTCTTTAGTTCTGCTTCAATTATAATCACTTGCCTCAGAGCTTCCAAGTAGGGTCGCTTCAGTATTTTGGATGCCTCCATGTAATGGGGCAGGAATTGATGGATATCCTACTTGGACATCAGGATGCGGAAAGAATAGTCCACTCAAGGGAGATAAGTGATGGCTATAATTTTCTAAAGTGCCAGAGCCAATTTGTGCTGAGTGATTTGGCATGTCAAACGCTGTCCAGCCACCATCCATGTGGGTAACAACATTTGATAGGCTTGTGTTGGATACTGCATTTGACTGCTGATGTGGCATCCCAGAGAAAAGTTTTAACGGGTCGGGTAAAGGTGCTGCAAAAGCTGGTGTAAACTTCTCACTTCCCACAGGTGCATTGTGCTGAGGCGTGTCAAATGTCGCCCATCCCTCGTTTTTCAAGGTGTTGTTACCAGAGTGTGCAGCTGATTGCTGGTTAGGAACCTCTGATGAGAATAAATCAAAACCTGATGCAGGAATGTGTGAAACTTGATGTGAATCAAGACTTGGATCAGTTGATGCAGAGAGCTGCTGAAACAAATCAACTGAAGAAGTTGATGATGACTCTGTCAAATGAGCAGCGTTTGAGAATGAAGGAGTAGTTTGTGAAGTTCCAGGTACATTACGTATGTCCACCGATGAGTGAGGCAAAGAAGGTAAAGCAGACAATTTATTGTGGTGGGTCTTGACTGATTGTTCAGGCTCTGAACCAGCATCAATTAAATCAGAAGAGCTTACTGAATTGAAAGAAACGGAGTTGTCGAATGATCCAAAGCTTCCTGATGATGCAGTTCTCTGAAATAAGCAAATTAACGCTCCAGCTTTAGGGGACACAATAATGAAGAAACATCACTCTTACAAGATAAGCCAGTTTAGCCCCTCTTGATACACCATTGCCTTAATTTCTCAATTTTCAATTCATATCTCTGTAGTTTTTTCTTAGTAACTACAGAGTCCCACTGTTGCTTATCTGTTGTAGCGGTTTGACTAACAGTTCCAAATTCATGACTTTGACCAAAATATATATAATTATCTATTCGTTTTTTCTTTTGACAAAATTATCTATTCGTTTTTTTTTTGACAAAATTATCTATTCGTTAAAATTATAAAAATGATGTGTCTAAAGCATACAAGGGGGCAAACTTAACCTTTCACAGTAGGCTATAAGAAGATCTATTCTTCTATATTAGTTAGAAATATAGGGTATGTGAGTAATGCAAAAAAAAAGTTTTGCAACTTAAAGTGATGGAGGAAATGTTAAATTTATTCCAACCACATTTCGGGATCAACAAACTTTGAAGCCCACACCAATCTTGACTTTAATATTCTTCTGACTACCATATTTAACCAAACAGTGCCTTTGTTACATCTTTTATGTGTCTTCCCTATCAAGCACATTCTAGAAATGACATATGGATGTTAGCATAACCTGTGTACGACCAGGAAACCCTGTATCTTTTTGGTAGTTAGGAGACTGCAACTCAGATCTAAATGGGTCGCCTCCACTAGAAACAGAGAAATCTGAAGCTCTAGTATCAGAACCCTCATTTGCAAACCTGTCCTCATGCATGTGGTCACTCAGATGACTAGGACTTGAGAAACTGGAAACTTTCCCTTCATAAATCCCTCTATCTGAACCAGGTTTTCTTGTAAGAGTAGGCCCGTGCTTTCCATAAATCCGTTCCTCATACTGGAAATCATATGGCGGACTTTGAGAATAAGAATGATAGGAACTTGCCCGTCTCGACTCATCTTCATGGCCTCTAAGATTCTGGCAAGTCAAGGCATATCCAGCCAATTAGTTGGGAAAAATCATGACAACGCTACAGCATAAATCTCCAAAAGAGTAAAAACAATGGGTAGTTTGCACCAAGATACAATTTCAAGAATTTTACTTGTGTATCCCTTGGCGGTCTATCCAACGACTGTCCCCCATCATATCTTTTATCCACAAAAACAGCCTTTATAAATTCTCGAACTTTTTCAACGTTACTGAAAGTTAAAAAAATACTGGAAGTTAGAACAACCAAAAACTATATTACCTCTGTGGCTCTGTCCTATTGGACATTACCAACTTTGAATTGGGTGAGAAATAAGAAAAGTAAAACTTGTGTGGTTGAGGTTTGTGCAAATGAGAGAGAAAAGAGCAAAACAACAAAATAGTTACTTTAATGTGAAGTGGCAAAGTTTTTGGGACAACCAAAAAAGAATGTGGCGAAGTCCAATGGGATGAAGAGAGTACTATAATCTGAAATATAATAGATGCGTCTAGGCAGATTTATATACCTGTTAGCTGGTAACCTTTGTCTTTGGAGATCCCAGCTTTTTAGATATGTCTCCCTCGCTCGCTGAAAAATTAACAAACTATCAAGAACACATTAGATATTGTATAGCTAATTGATAGAGAGCAGATTCAAACATGTGTACCTGATTACCACCCTTTTGAAGAGCTTCAACTTCTTGCGAAGTAAACTTAGCCATTGATACGGACTTGACACGATGAGTAAACTCGCGACTGCAACAGAAGACAAGCTAAAATAGATTATAAGGAAAAAGTGGAAATACTGGAGGATTTTCATACCGCAACTTAATACAATTTATCTGTTACATAAAAAATAATGGATTCAGCTTAAAATTTGAAGAACAGCATAGCCAAATCGCCCTTTTCAAAGTCTTATTGCAATATTGCCACATCATAACCTCACTAAACCACCATTTGTCAAACTTCACTTGGCCAATGGAGAAATCTATGACAAGTCCTGTGAACTTCATACTTCTGGAAGTGAGTGCATTTAGATATTAATTCGCGAAGTCCCAAACATTGCATGTTTGTATCAAGAATACTAATGACATAAATCTTTTCTAGAATTTGCGAAAAGCACTGGTGGAGCTCTACATATAGTTGGAAGGGGGGATTTATTTACAATAATTCCCTGCACACCAAGTCTCTACAAATTCAATACATTTTCAAATACTTTTCATCAAGGCCACACTGCTTTACAGTAATTGTCAACTAAACTTACCAAACCTTCATCTTATTCACTTCAAAGAGAAAATTATTCCTTTTTTCTAAAAGGAGACGAAGAGTCAAATCGGGGAAAAAAATAACAGTAAGAATACAGTAATAGGATAATTAGAAGACAATTTTGTAAGGTCTTTCTTAATAATAATCAACATAGTTTATGAATAAAAATGTTACTACAATTACTATGAGTATAATTACATGATCACTGCAGTGTAAAATTGAACATGATCAACAACATTCAAGCCTTAGGCCCAAAGGAATTTGAGGTTGGCGACTAATAAAGTCATGCATAAGATTGAACATGATCATGGTCATTACATTTCCTATAGTGGTCCCTCCGTATTAAAAGTTACATTTTTTGTCCACTATAGTATTATAGTCATATATCGGTCATTATTTCATTTTATGAAGAATTGCGGGGAGGGGGTTATAAAAATTTTGTTAAGTGATACAATAATAAGGAAAATATTTGAGATTTTGAGGAAACGCTTATTCTTGAGTTTATCTCAAACAATAATATTGCCTCAAGAAAGTATCTAGAAAAGATGCTTTATACATATTTTATTTTATTTTAAGATAATAACTTCATAGAGTTTGGCGCATGTGTTTAGATTGTAGACTAAAGTAATGGGTGGACCACATAGGAAATTCACTCATACAGTATCAATTTTGTGGATTATTTGCAATTTGCACCAATGCATCATAGTGCACAGGGCCCAACCAATGTTGTATGAGCCCAGATCTAAATGATATATTGAAGCTGTGCTGAGAGTTGCATTGTATGTTCGACTGTTCATCAAATGAACAAGCAGCAACATGTCTCGCGGTAAATGACAACAACACCACATGCGAAGGAATTGATGATTTGTTTTTGAATAGAAAGTCACGTTCATATAGTTCATGTTTGAGGAAAGGGCAGTGGGGTTACCGAACACCTCCCACATGGCCACAATACAGAGATATGAAAAAAGAGATTTCTGATATAAGCATGGATAAATACTCCACTAGCATAAGACTTTCTTGGTGAGTTGGTGGTGCTTCCTCAATAATACTGGATTGAGCCTAACCAAACTCAATAATACTGAATTGGATTGGGGTCACATAACTCAACCAGAACTTGGGCCTAACCAAATTAAAGTTGAATCTAATTAATTAGCCAGTTCAACTCAAGGTCTTATGAACTCACCTTATTAAGATTGTTTTGGAACTCTAACATTTATTTAGTCCTAACACGGACAAATATCATAGTTGTCGAGAATTGTGTATATAGGATGCACCAGCAAACAATACACAGAGTGAGACATGCTTCAGATGCCTCTTAAACAACTATGGGTACAGTCTATACTATTTTTCTTTTCATGAAAATATGTGGAAATACATGGAAGTTTCCATCATTTTCAATGGAGCCAAAGACTCACTATTTTTTGGCTTGGAAATATGATGGAATAAAGCAAAATGGCTCACTAAACTGTCTGCGCTTCTTTGTTATGAAGTAACGGTCAGCCTATGCAATTTTTGACGTGATTTTCACTACGGGTCATTCGGAAACAGTCTCTTTGTGCTTTAGTACAGGGGTAAGACTGCGTACATCCGACCCCCCTTACCCCACCGTAGGTGGGAGCCTTTGCGGCACTGGGGTGATGATGATGATGATGAAAATACGTGGAAGAAAACCCAAGAATAAAACTTAAAAGTTAAAATGAACACTAAATAATGTGAGCTGATACCCAAGGAATAATTAGGATCCATAACATCAGAACCTAAGAAGTCACTTTTGTGAACTGATAATCACTTACTGTATTCCACTGCAAGTCATACAAACAAAAGTCCAGAAGTTTGTGCAGACATACTGGGGTCCCTACAAGAACAAAATTTGAGCTGGGGGCGGTCAGAGCTAAAGTAACCAATAGAACTGAAAAATGCCTAAGAACAAAATAGTCAAACCAATGATTTTATATATTTTGACAGTATTGTATTGAATCTGGAATCTTTGCATACTGCGTATTTAGTAGAGAAGAGATGAAATCACACACTAGACACTGGAAAAATAGTGCTTGGAAGTTAAAATTGAAATAAAAATCAAAGAAAGGGAGACCCCTTTGTGCAGAAGCACATCATATCATAATCATAAAAAAGAGAACATATATGCTATAACTTGATGGAATCGTTACATCAGTGCTTAGATGGTCCAAGCAAGTGAAAGAAGAAGGTGAAGCAAGGAACGGCGCGTACCAAGCTGTCGCAGTTAAAGCATCGGCGATTGGGAGGGAGTTTCATGAGCCCGCGGATGATCTTCTCGTTCCGCTCCTCTTCTTTTTTGTTGCTCATCTTCGCACCTCACCCTCCTTAACTCGATTCTACAGTTAATTTCTCCAGAAGCGAACGAATTTACTCCAGAAACAGAAAACCGGAAATTAAGCCGAATATACGGAATACGAATACAAATAAGTATGCACAGCATACATGGAGAGAGAAATTGAGCGGAAAGGTAACAGTAAGATGATGAGCTCACTTCTCTCTCCGCCCTGTGGATTTCAATTTCGGATCATCAGCATCTATCGATCTACTCCCCTCTGGAGTAATAAGCAGCTGTGCTGATTTGTATGTTATGCTATAAAAGGGGCAGTAATCATTGATCGACAGCAATAATTTTGTCTAAGTTTTTCAATTCCATGTTTCTGCTGTTACCTCTGAACTTTCCAATTGCAGAGTAATTTATTAAAAATTTAAGGAATGCGAATACTTGAAAGAGATAAGATTAACACAAAATTTTAGATTCCGTCTAATCTCAATGTCATTATAAATATTGTCAAAATAGATAATGTCACAATACTATAAACATTGTCAAAATACTACGTATATACTATCCTTCGTATCGCATTAGTTGCAACATTGTAATATATACATTATTCATGTTCTTTACTTTGACTACATTTTATTTTTACTAATACGGAATTAAATCTAATGACGGTCAAAGTTGTGCGTTGCCAAATATGAAAAATAGAATGTTGCAACTAAAAAGAGACGGAGGAAGTAATTGTTTGTTTCGGAAT
Source organism: Cuscuta europaea (assembly GCA_945859875.1). Classification (NCBI taxonomy): domain Eukaryota; kingdom Viridiplantae; phylum Streptophyta; class Magnoliopsida; order Solanales; family Convolvulaceae; genus Cuscuta; species Cuscuta europaea. The sequence goes on from CAMAPE010000041.1 coordinate 2,465,870, forward strand.
CAACCATTCAAAGAGGCTCACATTCTCGCCTTTGTAAAAAACTAGATACTCACCTGCGCGATGCGCGGACGAAATTGTATCAAAGTCTAATTAAGAAGTGTATTATAAAAACACAAAAATAATTGAACTCATAATGAAGTGGTAAGTAATATAGTAATTGTTCGTAGTTAAAGATAAACTGTAACATCGCCAACGTAGTGTTAATGTAATTTATTTTGGCATAGTCAAATGTAAATATTAAAAGAGAGAGATAACATTTCGAACTATGAAGAGGAGAGTAAAATAATAATTGTTCGTAGTGAAACTATAAATTCTGAAAGACTTCTTTGTAAACAACATTAGTAGTATGATCAATCTGTTTGTCATCTTCATTACAGATCAATATTTTCAAGCCTTTGCGATTGGTAACTCTTGACGCTGCGACGTAAAGTTGACCATGAGTGAAGCATGGTTTCTTTAGTAAAAGTCCAACATGTGTTAGAGATTGACCTTGACTCTTGTTTATAGTCGTCGCATAAGAGGTCATGATTGGGAATTGCCTTCTTTGGAACTTGAACGGTATTCTTGCATCTGAAGGTGTTAATGTCAATCTCGGTATGACTACTTCTTGACCATCAAATTTTCCTCCTAGAATTGTTGCTCCAAGAACATGAATTCCAAGCCTTATAATAATCATCCTCGTGCCATTGCATAAGCCCATGGAATGATCAGTGTTCCTCAAAAGCATAACCGGAGTACCTACCTTTAGAGTCAACTCATGATTTGGAACACCGGATGCTCGTATCTTATTTAAGAATTCTGGTGTATGCAAATCTGCCATAAAATCAGAATTACAGTCTGATTTGCAAATGCTATCAGAACTCAAATATGTCCTACATTCCTCTGTGACATTCAATGCAGTCATGTACTCATTAATTGCGGCAACAACATCTAGTGTTGGGGCCAAAATTGCACGTTCTTTTAGGAATGATGGGTTAGTTGGCATAGCTTCAAAATCAGGATTCGTACTGCGTACAATTGTTGAAATAGGGTCTTCACCACTTTGAAGCAAAATGTCACTTGGTATTTGTATATCAGCACAACCATCATTTTCACCACCTGTTGTTCCATCTCCCAAACTTGCTATCCACTCAGCAAACTCAACCAAGTCAGCATAATCACGATCGTTACTTAACGATTGTAGTCTCATGTTCTTCGTTAAGCGTAAAACAATGCAGTCTTGCCATATGTATGAGGAATTAATTGTGGCATTAACTATGTCTTGTCTTGTACCTTTGGTAATCACCAATAAGATTTGTATGAAGTCTCCTCCAAATACAATAGTTTTCCCTCCAAACGGCTTATCATTATTTAGAGGATGCACAACCCTGAGAATGTCACGAAAACTTCTATCCAAATCTTCAGAACAATATTTATGCATCATCGGTGTCTCATCCCAAATAATAAGTTTCGACTTAATTATCAATTGGGCAAGTGGACTGTTTTGCTTGATGTTGCATGTCGAGTGCTCGGTAGGGTTGATTGGTATTGCAAAACGTGAGTGAGTTGTTCTTCCACCAGGCAATAATAATGAAGCAATCCCACTTGAAGCCACGTTTAAAACAATTTCACCATTTGACCTTAAAGCTGCTGACAACGTTTCCAAATAAACGTTTTTCCTGTACCCCCGTAGCCATATACAAAGAACACGCCACCTTTGTTCTCTTCGATTGATTCCATAATAGTCTTGTAAACTTCCCTTTGTTGCTCATTCAAACTCTCCATGCATTTTTCATGTTGTTCGCGCATTTCGGCATGATCATATTGCAACTCGTCATAAATAAATATGTTCTGAAACATGGTTGCGTTACTAAAATTAGGAAATGGCATTGATGGGTAGTCTCTTAAACTTCTTCCTCCAGTCCTCAACATTATCTCGATCTCAACCAATGCATAATTCTTTATTTCGGCTTCCGTCAACTTTAATTCTACAACAAAACGTATAAACATTTAGTTCCACGATATTTTTTTATACCATATTATAAACAATAATAAACTTAAAAAAATTGTAATTTTTTAATAACCTGGATGTAGCAAAGCTCGTCGTTTTCTTAGTAGAATGTCATCGGACATGAAATTCCAACATTTCTCCCAAACATATTCAGGTGTACTCATTGTATCTGCTAATAACAATATGACAAACAGAACTCTCAGTCTCCATGCAGAAGCCCAAAAACTACTTTCCGTAAAACCTTCAATGTACTCTTTATCACCGTCCAACAAACCCAATGCGTAACACGTGTCACGATATGATTCATAACAAACCCCATCAATAGTCCGCAAATCGGCGAAAGACGTAGCACCACGCTTTAAATTCAGAATACACCGCAAATAAAAAGATTCTCCTGATCCTGGAGGGACATATGCCACTCGACCCAAAGCAAAACCCCTTTTCCGAGGAACAAATTCCCTTGTTGTTGGCTTCCAAACAAACTTCTGAGGAAATTCAGCATAAGTTAAATTTTTAGCGTTTGCATACTGATCATTAGCCTTCATCCATGCCAGAAACATGCTTTGTTTAACAGATTCATGTTGTACAACATCTGTCATTGCATCCTCGTCTTCGAAGTATACATAGTGCTCATCAGGAAAGTGAAAGCTCAAACGTTCAACCGAGGGATTCTTATATTGTATCTCAAACCCTAATATACGCCACATTGCCTCACACGGTGAAATGTATCTGCAATCATAGTACAATTTAACTTCATCCACGGGCTTTTCTGAGTCATCTTTATCCTTATTTGTGGTCTCATAAAATGCAGCTGTAACGCGATCATTACCTTTATTCACATATTTGAAAAGATACTTGATAGACCTTGATTGGTTACACCACTCCACATTAAGATGAGCCCCATACTTCATTAACAAATACCTATTATGTGGAACAACATGTCTGTTGTCAAGTGGGACATGATTCTTGACAATCGTTTTCCCATCATCCCGTCTCATGTACTTAGGATGACCATCATTGTCAATGTTAGTATGTACATTGAAATTCTGTGGAAAGTGCTTAGAACACTTAGAATTTACCATGCACGGCGCGTTTTTGCAATCACTCCCACATGAACCATGCATCATATGCATTCGTACAACATTAAAATAATCAGGATCGCTTGACTCATCGGGTATTTCGGCTGATATAATGCGATCTATATCTCCAGGAGTGGGGAATTTATCTGCATTTCCCATGACCAACAAAATATGGGCATGTGGAAGGCCACGCTTTTGGAACTCAATAGTGTAAACTACTGCATGAAATAAAAGTAAGCATTGTCATCAATTATTATTTAACATGAACAATTACTTTATTAATAATTAATAATTTAGAACAATTTAGAACACTTATTTTGCTAACCTGCTCGGACATCACCATAGACTTTATTATTACGTAAATCTTTGATCAATCCATCTAACTTCATCTTGAAGACTCGACAGATTATATCAGGTCGATCTTCAGGATTCAAATTCCTTCCCGAAAGGAACCTAACAATCTCAGGCATTTAGGTTTGCAAGTGAAAGTCAAGAAAAGATCTGGATATCCAGCCCATCGACATATAGCCATTGCATCTTGATAGTTTTGAACCATGTATCTGGCTCCTCCAACAAATGTGGGTGGTAGGACTATTCTCTTTCCTTGGGTAGAAGCATCTCGTTCACCACTCAATAATGCCTCTGAAAGGCCTTTGTACATTTCACATCTTAATTGCTTTTGATGCAACTTATACTATCGTATAAGTTAGTCTAGATGATTCAACCATCGTGTAACCGTCTACCACAAATTGTTGAAACAATCTCCTAGCTTTGAGGATAAAGAAATTCTCAATACCACGATCATGTAATCGATATGCAAGAAATTCGCGTATGCTAACACTTCGGCGACCTTTAGTGCCGGTACATCTAGAATCTGAAAAACTTATATCCTCTCTATACCCATCTTCACCATAAGGAAACAGAAGTGGATACGGAATCCCCAAATAAGCAGGATTCAGCTCATTGATTCGTTTCAAAACACCCCCTTGAGTTTCAACCATTGTGTCTCTTTGCCCCAAAGATTCATCAAAGTCACCAACTATCAAAGCCGCCACTTCAGACACCATGGGCAAATTATATGTTCTAGCATCTCTACCTCTCCGGCCAATCAACTTCAAGTTAACATTACAATGTCCACATTCTGCAATCTTATCTCTAACCATCCTTAACGTTATGTTGATCCAACAGTAGCCTTAGGGTAGAGACAATATCAACATGCAATTTGTTCTTTCGTAGATGATCCCTGAAGTTGGAAAACAAAAGTACAACAATGGTTACTAAAATGACATAATGAAAAAGAAAAATAATTTATCTTGTATTAGGTTATTACCCCACTGATTTAAGGCGATTGACATCTTCATGTTGTGTGTCATAGATATACAATTGGGCAAATTTGGGGAAATTTCCTTCCACGGGCAACAAACTACCAATGAGATGATAGTTTTGACCGCCAAGTTTAAAGACTGGAGGTGACCCACCCCTATTGATTTCTTTATCAACCCTTCTGCCCATTGATGTGAAAGAAAACATACTATTGTATGATCGAATATTATCCTGAAAGTGTTTGGATTTGGGATCCGTGCCATTCATCAAATCACACAATTCTTTTGGAGCCTCTTTGTGAGTTGGTAGTTGGATCTTCCCTTGACCGTAACATATAGAATACTTAGGGCTTGTTTTAGTAGAACTTCGTAGCAATCTTTCATCATACCAAACCAATGCCCCACAATGTTCACAATTGTAACTGAGATCACCAACGTCCCAATATTCGTTGTTGATTATATCTACAAAAGTAATCATATGTTAACCAAGAAGTGATTACCATTCGTGAAGAAATGCAATGCATAATTTTCCCACCTTCACCAACGTTCATATATGATGGATGTGCATCCTCAATGTTAGGCAATTGAGGTTGTGGTACAATAGCAGTAGGACGTTGTATTCCACAAATGCCGAATATGTCATTCACGTTTTGTGTGATCAATATTACAGAAGAGTTTAACGGGGACTGCAACACTGTAATTCTCATTTTCATTATAACTAATGAATTGGCATAGTAGCACATATATACATATATCTATATATTATAAATATTTACATATACAAATAATATATATATATAATGACTATCTTATTTGATTACGTAGATCAAAAAAGCAATAACATATATTGTAGTTGTATAAAAATATAAAAATCAATACTAAAATTTTAATAAAATTGTAAAGCAAGAAAATTGAAAACATTTTTATAAAAATACTACATACCATTTGTTTTGTCTGTTAAAATATTAGAATTCCCTTTTTTTGCAACTGCGCTTGTGAATTTAGAAGAACTCCAACTGAATTCCACTATTCGAGAAGGATGGTTATTGTCGAACCCACAATCAACATTCTCTTCAGAAAAAACGAATAAAATTAGAATTTATAAATCTTCGAATCTGTAATTACGCAAATTATTAATGATTAATTTTAGTAATTTAAAATATGAATTAATTTTTATTTCAACCAATGTGGAGTATTATTAATTAATAAAACAAATGAATGATATCATATAAAATTAAAGTAATTAAATTTTTATTCAAATTAAATTCTTAGTGGTTTAAGAATTAGGCCCAATACTTTAGACCTTTAATTGTTAACATTTTACAATTTTACAAATTTTAAGAAATGACTAATAACTAATTAACTAATATTTACTGTTATTAAGTATTATTAACTAATTACATAATATGAATTCAGAAATAAGAATTATTATAAATACAAATTTTAAAAAATTTGGGATTTTTATTAAAATGATAAGTTGAATAGTCTAAGTAGTAGGACTACCAATTTTTTCCTCTAATTGGACCCAATTCCAACCCTTTTAACCCAACAACCAAATAAAACCTACCCAACCCAACAACCCTATCAGCCCAATCATTTAAACCCTAAACCTACTCGACCCGACCCGACCCGACCTGACCCTCTCATATATATACCACCTAAACATCGAGAACCATCGGTTACTCATTCAGACCGATGGTCTCCAGAATCTTCACTTCTATCCGCTCTTTTCTCCTCCGTCTAGGTCTTCTTATAGGGTGTGGGATTTACCGGTTTTCCGGCCGTCTGTGAAGCTTGGAGGGGCGATACGGCTGCATGTGAATCGATGGTTATCAGTCTCCATGTATTCGCGGCCTGGTCTCAGTCATTTGGTATAGCCTCTTTTGTATGTTTTATTTCCTCAAACTTAGAGTTCATTTTAAACAGTTGTTTAATATATCAAATGATTTACACTGTTGTTATTTCACAAAGATTTTGGTAATCCGTTGCACAAAACCTTACTTTGTTTTCTCGCATGCGTTCCCATTCGCTAATGTAAAATTGTTTATGATGAATTGTTTTTAAAAGGTTTAACTGAAGTCTGTAGATCTGTTGATTTCTGTTGTAGATCTGTTGATTTCTGTAATGTTTGAGGATAAATAAATGTTGTCCTATATGCCATTTCATGACCAGGTCTGTGAAATATCAGACCTGTGTATGATGACGAACGAACATGTTTTATTTATTTTGTGTGGTATTACTATTAATTTTCTTGAAGTTGCAATTATACACATTGGTCTCTAAATATTGAGATTTAATTAGTGTATACTTTGTCAAACATTAAGTTGGCTGCATAGATGAGAAAGGTGATTACAGAAAAAAGAATTTGTCACTGTTCATGCCTTTCAATGAATCTATATAAATGTATATATATATATACACACATTGATGGTATAAATATGTTATAGTATTCTATATACTATCTATATACATGTATGTTTATATAGATTGGTGATATAGTATGGTATATAACTGTATGATATTTTATACCATCTACTGTGAATACTATGGTATATGATACTATGGTACACTATCTATATACATGTACGTTATAGTATTCTGTATACTATGTATATAACAGTGTGTTAAATATATTGCACTCAATACAAACTTCCAAAGGAAATATAAAGTTTTATTTTCCATATTTATTGAACTGTAATCTTACTATATAAGTTAAAATAGCTAAAAAATGTATTTGATACCTTGATCAACTATCTCTTCTATCCCTCTTTTGCGATTTATTATGGTTGATTTTGTGAGCTTCTTCATTTTAAAACTGTCAACTACATTACCTGTCAAAGTAACATTAAAGAAATGTACTTAGTATATGTTGTTTCTATGTTTCATATAACATTTTCTGCTTTCTTGAACCCTATATGCAATGACATGTTCATTTGCATTCTGTAGTTGCTATTTTAATCAGATATGAATTATACTATATTTAAGTGCACTATCATATACCTTGCTAAACTATCTGTCTGGTTGCAAACATCATTGCCTTTGCAAAAAATGTTTATCATTGATGAACATTGTCTATATACATTCATGAACTATTATGTGATGCAGCTTACATTCAGTTACATGCATTTCACATGGTACAAAGACATACATTACATTACATAACCTCATATTGCATAACATATTTATCACTCTATGATCAATAAGAATATTATGATAGATGTATTTTAGTGTAAATTGATAAACTATCTGTGTATATACATTGCTGAACTATGTGATGAATACTACATTATGTGACATGCATCTAACATGACAAAATGTTGAACTATGTGTATTACATTACATGACCTCATTTAGCATTATGTGATTTGCTAAACTATGTGTATTACATTACATGACCTCATTTAGCATACAACATTTGCTTTGCAAAGCATGTTTCTCACTTTGTCATGATTAAGAATTTATGCCTACACTGACCTCTGATACACCTTCTATTGCAATATGATCTTAGTTATGAACCTTAAAAATGTATGTCTGCTTTAGTTGTATATGATTTTAAAATCAATATCACACTCTCATTCATGCATTTCATTTTGAATAACGAAAAACTATGTGTATTACATTACATGACCTCATTTAGCATTATGTGATTTGCTGAACTATGTGTATTACATTACATGACCTCATTTAGCATACAACATTTGCTTTGCAAAGCATGTTTCTCACTCTGTCATGATTAAGAATTTATGCCTACACTCACCTCTGATACTCCTTCTATTGCAATATGGTCTTAGTTATGAACCTTAAAAATGTATGCCTGCTTTAGTTGTATATGATTTTAAAATCAATATCACACTCTCATTCATGCATTTCATGATATTTTATCTAATATGAAGGAGTATCATGCATCAATGGATACTTGTATTATAGGTTATCACATGTGTCTGCCAGATTCCCTGTCAGCCACATAAGCGGCCTACGGAACTGCGTGGTCTGGTAGTTCAGTGACCCTAATACATGTAACCTGTAAAAGGCCAATTGATACTTCTATGTTAAAATTGTATGTGAAACATAAAACCTTCCAGCATTCATGTGTCATTGTATGGAGATCACAATTGCTGCCAAAATCCAAAAACAAACTTGCATTACATATTCAAGTTTCCCTGCACTTCAAATATTACATTTATATGCGCTGTAAACTATTGTCATGCTAAGTTCATCCAATCAAAACACATGCCCTCAATTAGGTAGTCATTGAAGTACTTCCCATTCAGTGTTATAGTGCGTCCAGATCTTCTAGGTAAGACATGACATGCATGTACCCATTCAAAACAATCTTTGCATAACAGGTTGCCATTAGGTCTTTTCTTGTTTAGAGGCATCATGCAGTAAAAGTGACTTAAATTTACATGACACCAAAAGCATGGTTCCAACAAAAAAAAACCCAGAAAGTAGTCCACATGCATGACATTTTGGTGAAATGCATGCAGTACATGAACAACATCTCATCTTAAATAGGAAATTAAGAAATGTGATCAGAAATAATTATTTTTCATCAAAAGACTATAATATTTTTGTTTAAGCTTACTTATTTTGAGTTATAACTATTACAAATAACTGAATATGATTTTTTAGGTCCTCAGTTGGATATTGAAATCTTATGTGCAAACATAAGCATGCAACATCCAAAGAAGAATAAAAAATCTGTGGTACACTGCATGAATTTTTTTGTGACACCAACTATCAATTAGATACAATATTTTACTTCATCAAAAATATACAAATTTTATTTTTTGAGCCTTTATATTAGCATCAATTTTTTGATATCACTGCATATATCACGTTACAAATTTACTTGGCATCTAAATATATTTGAAACATACCTCTGCACTATGAAAGAATAAGGCCGGGCAAAATTTATTGTTGTTGTTATGCTTAATTCCTTCTTTGTATGTCAGCCCAGTGTAAATGCGGTTGTTGAGCTCATAAATGAGTTGAGCTTGTATATATGGTATCATATTTGGCAGTTGGGCATTATCCAATGGTACGTTTTCTGTTCTTTTTATTATTTTATTGAGCAGATTCTACAGCCACCCTACTTGTGCTGTGAAGATGTAATGATGGTAAGAGAAATGTTTTAAGGGCCGCACCATCCGATTTGTTACATGTTTTAAAAAAAATATTTTTTTGTAGTACATTGGTTTATTTGCTATTCTGGGAGCTTAGATATTGTAGTACATTGCATTAAATGTTGTTTCATCATTAAAACTTTGGCCTATTGGTCATCTATAAACTTGGTTTATGTGCACTGCATTAAATGCTTTTTGTTAAGCCCATAATTGTCTGGTCTTTTATTACGTGTGGGTTTATATTCCTAATGCTAGGCTTGGTAAATTATACATAAAATACCTGGTCTAGCATATTTGGGAAGAAATAAATTTGCTAAAAAAGTTGAAGTGAGACGTGGCATAGTTTTTTATTCCTACTGTAATATACATCATTTTTTAAAAGTTTATATTATCTATTTATTACTCAATCCTCACTATTACTATACTTTCTTTTATACTTATTGCACATACAAATTTGGTACGATTGTTTAAAATATTTAGTGTAAATTATATTGAAAAAATATTACTATCCTAAAAATTTTTAGTGTAAACTATATTGAAAAAAATTGAAATACAATTTTCAAACTGTAATTTTTTTACTTGTGTACGATTGTTTGAAATATTCAAAGCCAATAATTTGTAGATGCCTATTTATAGACCGCATGCCACAAGTTGCACTTCAAGGAACCTTAGCAAACATTATATATGCACTCATTATTTAAATTTTTTGAACTAAGATGTTTAATATTTTTGAGATAAGTCATAATATACTTATCTCAAAAATATTCAAGGCATTGTAAAGTTTTTTATTGAAAAATCAGTTCAATGTTCATCCCCTTGTTCGTGGCATTTAATGGAATTGTACGTTTAAGATCTTTTTCGATTTGTTTTGTGGCCCAAGAGGATTGAAGTGTACCCGATGAACAAAAACACTTTTCAAAACAGCTGTTGTACTAAAGAACCAAAAAAGTTTTGAAAAGACAGGTTGCAACAACCATTTAATGCTTAGTACCTCCTAAATTAAATGCAATTCTGTGACATTACCAATAAAGATCCGGCTGAACCTTTTATACCCGACCCATAGTAAGACATTTAATGTTTTCAGACCAGCACCTTCCGAGGTCTTACATGTTTTTGAAAATAAAGATTTAGTAGTACATTAGATTAGTTGCAATTCTGAGAGCAAGATATTTTAGTACATTGTATTAAATGTGGTTTCATCATTAAAGCTTTGCTTTATGTGCATTGCATAAAATGGATTTTTTAACCCCATAACTGTCCAATGTTTTAGAACGTGTGAGTTTATATACCTAATGCTAGACTTGGTAATTTAAACATAAAATACCTAGTCTAGCATATTTAGGAAGAAATAGAATTCCTAAAAAAATGAAGTGCTACATGGCAATTTTTTTCCATATCTGTTAATTGAAATTTATTTTAAATTATGAAGTATGAATTTTCGAATATACTTCATGAAATTATTATAAATACAATCTCTTATAATTACTGCTATTTACGTATTTGAAAATACCCCAGGTGCTTTACTTGGCCATTTTTAAATATTTATATCATCCATTGCCTTATATACTTATATTCTAAAGTATTTTCATTAATTCTCTAGTATATTAATTCCCTTGTATACAATATAATGCAAATAATATTTAATCATTATTTTGTTTTTCATATCTGATAATTAAAATATATTTTAAAAAAGTAATAATGACTCTTTGAATATACTTCATCAAATTGTTTTTCATGTAATTGACCCATTTCATGCCTTTTACACTTCAATAATATTTGCATTAATTACCTAGTATTTACGTGGTATACGCAATATACGCTATCATGCAATTATCATATGCATTTAATATGTAGTTGACTTGTATAAATGTAATATTGGAATCATTATTTTATTTTTTTAAAATAAGATATATTTATATTGTTTATATCAGTAATTAAATAAGTAATAATATACTTTCGAAAAAACTTCATGAAATTATTATTATTATTACAATCTATTATATATATTTCATATGTTGTACCACAACGTCCAGTTGCCATATATCATTATATGTTAATGAATCTAAAATATGTTATTGTATATATACATTTTAAAGTTGTTTACACATAGTTGTTCTGAAATGAGACTTCTTCATGAAATAGTAGTGAAATATAGTATATGTGTCAACATGTTCATTGCTTAAATATAGTTTGTTTACCTAAAGTTATTCTCCTTGAATTTTGCAGGTCTGGGTGTCCGTATTGAATTAAATATTGATATATAGATACCATTATGGAACCTTTAGAAGGTTGCCAATTATGTAAAAGTTTTGTTTGGTCTGTAATAATTAAGTAATTAATTAATTAGTCAAAATTAAGTATTTGAGGTATGACACAACCATCCCTAACCTATCATTATTTCATTAACTTTTCATTATTTCATTCTCCTTTCATTATATCCGTATTTATTTCATTAAATTTATGTTTATCATTACTTGACAGCTCAACAACTTTTTCTTGCAAATTTGAATTTAGAATTTGGATTTCATTTAATGAAAGGTTAACCCGAAGCATTACAACATAGAAATTAGAAAATAGAAATTACATTTTACAAATTGCAAATAGAATCAAGAATGACAACTTGAACTGATTGGTAATGCCTTAATGTTCCCATCCTCAGTCTACTAACTTCAAGCTCATTCCTGTAGTTGCCTTGATCAATCCTTCACTTTATGAAATAACATGCCCCCTCGAGTTTGTTATCCAGAGCATCTTACACCTACGACCACCTGCAAAATAAAATAGAAGACACCTTTCGAGATAGAGTGTAGTCATCTGAATGTGTCAACTTGGCATAGGAAACCTACTAACCATTACCAAGTACGTAGTCTAAATAAGCAAAATATAACATAACCATAGGTTCACGAAACCAAGTAGCCAAGCTCATAGAGTTAAAGTTCTGCAAAAATCAGAGTTCATGGCATCTAGTTTTAACACACATCACTGAATAGTTTGAAGTTTAAACAAAAACATATGCCCTTCAATCCCTTCGTTGCATGATCTGCTATTTTATTTTGGTTCCTTCTTGATTTTCACCTTCAACTTCTTGCTATTAGTAGAAAAATCCCCCAACAAGTTCCTTTTAAGTGTGTCATCTTCAAGTTCACACCTTCCACGTTTACTCTGTGTCGGAGTGACACCATCTTCAGTTTCCTGCCGCCACACGTGATTTGTATTCAAATAAGATTAATTTATTTATCTTTTTCAAAGCCAAACAACAACCACAAAATGCTTCCATATGATATACCTTTTCTAAATCAACTACATTATCCTGTTTTGTGCGCGCTGTGCTCACCAATAAGTTGTTACCTGTCGATCCAGTCTGCATAACATTTCATTTGATGGTTAAGACGTATATATGATTGTATATTCTAGGTTGACAACTACAACTAATATTCTCTATGTTTGCATACCTTCTTCATATCAGACAGTTCATCAAGCCCTTTTGTATTAGGCTTTGGATGTTCATAAATTTTCAAAATATCTGCATCCCTGATCATTGAGACAACTCCATACGATATTGGTCCTCTGTATGCACTGCTCTCCTCCCTATTCTTAAGCTGGACTTTAAACAATCCCCTTTTGTCTATGATGGCTTCTATGTCTTCAGGAAAATGAGTTAGATCTCCAGTTCTCTATTACATTTTATACATTTTTAATAAATTTGTCATTTTATAAAATATTTTATTGAAGTCACAAATATACCTTCTCCACTTCCTTCCTTAGTGTTGCAGCTGTTTTTCCAAGCATGTCCAAATATTCTCTGTCCCAAAGAGTGAAAGACCCATGACCGCTATCATCCATAACACAAACAGTAACTTTCTACCTACATGTTAGAGTTTTGACTATTAAAAATTGTCATGAATTGCATTAGAAAGACATAGACAGCGTTTTCCAAACCCCATTCAAAAGTACCTCAGAATTCCCTCAGGAAGTGTCATATTGCATGAAACGCACATGAACCTATCCTCTTCTGCCATAAGTTTCTTGTTGCAGGTGTTGCAACTGAGATAGCACCATTCCCTAAAATTTTCTATTGAGACAACGTCACCCAATATCCAATAAAATCCCTCCTGTAAAAGAAATAGTTAAATAGGTTCCTGAATTAATACATTAATTCCTTAATTACAATACTAAAACTACCTCTGTTTTCTTAAGTAGATCTGAAATTGTAGTGATGGTGATATTTCCTCCTCTGATGTCTTCACGAATGTCCGTTTGAGAATTCGCTGTGAATGTAGTCAAAGTTCCATTCTCCCCATCATCCCCTGGATATCTGTCACCCATACATAAACTTTTGAATTAGATTTTTTCAGTGTATACAACCGTTTTTATGCATTATGAAAAAAATTTCCCAAACGTATAGGTTATAAAGTATTCTGCGTACTGTTGGATAAACTCCATCAGCTCGTCTGCGTCTCCATTAAATAACAATTTGCCAGCATCATAACAGGTGGTCACTGATATTGTACCTGAAAAAATATTTTCTGTAAGCACAAAAATAAATTTATTAGCTACTTAAATTGTAATTTCGGTTATGACCTCGGTAGCGCTTAGGCCTACACATTTGCACAATCACATAAATTGCCTCGGTTTTGTGAGCTTCATAGTATTCTAGGAACTGGTTTATGTAGTTATTCCATAGAGTGCATCCCGGTCGGTTCCCCCTGTCAAATAGAAGTCATCAAAGTTAGCTATACTTCTACAGTGTCATCAAATATGTTAAAGCCATGAATCTGTTATGTAATACTTTAGTCACTCAGCATCTTCAAGAGTGAGCTCCATAAGTCTCTCTGATTTACCATTAATGACATGATTTTGAGGGGTACATTTGCTCAAAACCTTTCCAATAACATCTGCCAAAAATAGATCGTTATAAGATTTTATAATTTATATATTTATATATATATATATATATTTATTTATTTACTTATGATTACAAAAATAAACAAATAGAAGGTTACCCATCAGTTGTTTGTCATCAACCACACGCAAGGATTGTATTACTTCAAATTCCTGAAACTCGTACACCGAGTTGGGAATGACCTCTGGTTTTATTTGCTTAACCGTAGTCTTCCCACAAATTTCAATCAAGTAGGCGTGGCTAGTCGCTTTGTAGGTATGGTAGTTATCCGTTACCAAGAAATCTCTTATGACGTAAACCGTATTTTCACTTATCATTGACCTGAACTTCCTCAGTTGTGGCCTCTTGATGACTCCATGAATTTTGTCACCCTGCAAGGAAGATGATTGCCTTAATCAAGCTGAACATTTTTTTGGCACCTCTTTATTACAATTTTACTACATGTGAATCAATAAAAACCATTTCCAAACGTTCTCCTCCCCGAGACTGTGGAGGTAGTTCATAAGCCCTAACAACCTTGACCTTAATAGCTCAGGTTGTTTTGGTGTGGTCAATGTCCCTGAGGAAGGAATACATTCCTTGGTTTTCTGCCATTGGAATTTATGTCGTTTGCAGTGATTGTGCGAGGGTGGAATGCAAAATGAAGAAATTGAGTTACTCTTTTTATACTAAAACTTGGGGAGGACAAAGTTCATATATGACACAAATACCCCATAGGTAATATCCAGTAAATAAACAATCGTAAACCTTTCTATGCAACTTGCATTCAAAATGAATTGTGCTATCCGAAGCATTAAATTCAATTGTACCTTAAGATCCTTTTTGGATTTGTTCTGCGGCCCAAGAGGATTTGAAATACAGATTATTTATTGTAAATCTTTGAGTAGTTGTACTCTACGAATTAAAAAAGTATAAATGAATCTACGTTTGTGTTAAATGACGAAAAAGTTTTGAAAAGACAGGTTGCAACATCCACTTTAATGCTTCAGACCCCACATACTTTACATGCACCTTGCTCGGATGGACCAGCTGACCCGCTCCATTGGATCCGACCCGTATGAACACTGTAGCTTTGGGCGAGAATCTGACCTGGCTTCCCACAACTGTTTGTATATAGAAAGATTGGTGATGTTGTGACAACATCAATTTCGATGTTAATGCCATAAAAATGACATTATAGAACTATCAGGGAAAAAATGAAACAATTTCGGATAAATTCCGCAAGATCAAAGTGTTATCTCGGTGTCAAACATTGTCATTATAAATATTGTCCAAATAGACAATGTCACAATACTATAAACATTGTCAAAATATATAAAAATGTCATAATGACGGGAAATGTTACAATGTCACAAAAATCGCACATTGTCATTATAAACATTGTTAAACAAACAATGTCACAATATTGTAAACATTATTAAAATATAGGGGAAATGTCACAACATCACAAAAAGGAAAAATGCCAAACATTGTCATTATAATTACATTTCTCATCACATTGTCATCATGAGAAACCTATAAGCTACAAAAATATTGTACGTAGTAATATTTACTCCGTACAATACATTGTCAACACTGACATTATTATAAACATCATCATTATAAATATTTACAATACATTGTCAAAAAATGTTATACGTAGTATTTAATACGTAGTATGAAACTATCATTTCGAGAAATAATATCATCGTCACTATCATTATAAATCTATCAAAATTTCATGACATTGTAAAGTTGGTAATGTAATTCATGCCATTGGCTCACACAATACAACGAAATTAATGTTCCAAAAATCAAATCTACTAAAAATATCACAATTAGTGACTGCCGCCTAAGTTACTAATAATATCCACCGCCATCACGATTGGCATTTCAGTTCTAATGACAAATTAAATCCTTAAAAACTCGTCTATTTCAGTTTCTATTGTTGTCACTATTCATTATTAGTGATTATCTAAACTGCCCATATACATTTCTTTACATACTTTCAGCACTATTAAATTGCTACCAATCAATATGATTTTAAAAAATAAAACAGATGTTAAAAATAATGCTCCTGAATCTCTTGAAATTAAAGCTAATGCCCATAAGACACAATATGATTTTACTATGTCAAGTTTCCAATACTTATATCACATAAAGACACATTAGTAAATTAAAATATGCAAGGCTATTTAAAAAACTTTTTCACATTTGTGATTTCTTTTTACTTGTCACTTTTTTGCCTTCTAATACTACATACATTAGTAAGGAAAAAGGGTTAATTAAGTTCTTCTAATCGGTTATCGGCAAATGTAACTCGATCACTAAAATGTAACTCGCGTTGCTCATTCCAGAGGTTATTCTATCACCTTTCATATATGTGATGTAAATTGAGTACATGCAAAATGTAACTTAAGACAAGTCAAAAAGTAAATCGCGTGTATGCAAAATCTAAATTGTTGAGACAAGTCGAAATGTATTAATGTAAATCGCGTTAATGGAAATGTAACATGAGTCAAGTTGAAATGTAAATGACATTAATCGAAATGTATCTTGAGGCCTGTGAAAATGTAAATTTAAGTCATGCATATGGAAATGTAACTCAATGTTTATTTGAATATAACTCCAAAAGTCATGTATATCTAAATGTAACACGCACATATGAACATGTAACTCGTACACATGTAACTGTAACTCTATGTATTATCAAATGTAACTTTAGCAATTTTGTATAAATTAACTCACACATATGAAAATCACACACAAGAAAATGTAATCTCACACATTATCAAATATAAATGGAAATAAACAAACTCAATGTCTTAAAAGCTCACTAAAAACATATCAGTTTCGTCACTTTTTAGTTAGCCGATATTAATTTTTTTCGGTCAATGATGATAAACTGTAATAAATCATTTTATCTCATACTATCTCCGTCCCACTAAGTTTGGGACCATTCAGTTTACAATGCTTGACCGACGATAAAACAAACAGATCCTTGTATGCACTCAAATTATTTTTAGAAAAAAAAATACATATTCAAAAACTACATTAAAAGCATTACATAGTCGCAAAAACCAGAATCAAATTTGATAAAAATTTGATATATAAAGTAAGAGATTAAAAGTGATTTGTGTTAACCAAATAAAATAGTGCCTGAGACAATCTTAGCGGGATGGAGGGAGTATATTTTTGCAAAATTTATAAGTTTTATACTTTTATGATAGTATATCTAAAAAATTATTTTCATATTATAAATACTTTCATATATAAATATATTATCAGTCAAAGTTTAGCATCATATGGAGTATTACATAAAAAATAGTGTCTCAATAATGAATGCAATAATATTTATTTTATTTAGACTAACAATTTTTCGTTATGAAGTGATAAAAAACAAACAAAAAAACTAAATTTAGTCGTAATTTAAGTTGAAGATTAAATAAAATTAAAACCGCAATTAAACTTTTAGTATTTTAATGAAAAGGATAAAAAATTAAAGAAAAGAAAAAGAAGAAGATGTTCATATATAATTTACTTATTTTGAACTCAGAGTGGCCGGGCTTGATCGGGACAGTCGTCTGGCTTAGCCTATCTGAGAGTTTTATAGGTGAATTTTTTTGATGAATTTTTTGAGCATGTTCATTATCAAATCCAGTTTATACATACCAAATTTCAGCTTAAAATTCAATCGAAAAGACAGTTAAATAAATTGCGTAATGTTTTTCAATTACACATTTGGCTAACTTCCCGATTGAATTTATAGCTGAAATTTGATGGACATTAACTATACTTGATGAAGAACATGTTCGTAATGTTTATTAAAAAAAATCCATCGAGAAGGCTCTCAAACGGGCTCGGTTGGACGGCTGGTCCCGTTAAGGAGGCCATCTTTAAACCTGTTTCTTTAAAAAAAAATGACACCCATCCATGAGGCCCCCCAACCCCGACCGGACGGTACATTGGGAGAATGTAAATTGGACTATAATCCCATCAATCTGACAGATAGAGAGTGAGGTTTATCCCGATACTTGCAGTCAACCTTATCACGCCTCTGCCCCCAACCGGTTTCTTTTTTGATTGTAGTGCTGTCCACCGTTTAGCCCATCCCTTATCACGGCCCTCCGCTTTCATATTGAAATTCCCATCTTGTCTTTTCCCCCATCAAATTCAACTTATCTATTCCTATTATATTAAAAAAATACAGAGTATATATACAGAAGACATGGTACCTCTTACCACAACAACCAGTCGTCAGAACCATCACAACTACGTAAATTATATAAAAACCACACACACAAACCAACCAACCAAGCAAACTCAATACACCACCTAACCCTACCCATGAGGCAAAATAGAATTAAATATGGTGTGGGTATAAGTTCCAGAATTCTGTTCAGTCAAACAGAGAGTGGAAACACCCCTTTTCTTTGTTTTGCTCATCTCTCTCTCTGTCTTCTCCCTCTCTCTGAAATCTGGCATCTTCTTAGCTCTTCATGTAAGTCTTCTTCACAAGGACACAAAATCTAAAAGTCAAAGATTTGTGTTCCTTTTGTTATACTTATGTTTCTTTTAATCCACATAATTTCCTATTGTCCACACTGGGCTGTCTGTTCTTGTAGAGAATAGTAGTAGCAGACTAGCAGCTTGATCTTTATCATAATTCAAACTTGTAATTTAAAGAATCCGATTTTTGGTTTTTTTGGGTCCCCTTTTTCTTCATATGAGAAGAGTTCTGCAAGATTCTTGAGGTGCTACTTTTCTCATTCTAACTATCTCTATTAACGTTTCTTTTTGCTTTTCAGCTGGAAGTTTTGTAACTTTTTTTTCAATCATTAAAGAGGAAACTCACTTTTTATCATCCAAAGTAGCTTTTCTTTGAAAAAGATGGACATTTTTGGGGTGGACAGTTCACCAAATGATGGTATATATATGCCCATCAATTATTTTTAATATAGAATCCTTGATCGGTATAGAAGAAATCAGCACAAAAGTTGAGGCTTGAGAGATAAATAAGTAAAAGTGTTGTGTTTTACTTTTTAGTCCGTATTAGAATAATGTATAGGGCTAATGGGGAATAATTATTCATTATTTTGTTCTTTTTTAAGAATAAGTATGTTCTAATTCAGTAGAAAATAAGGAGATGTGATTTATTTTAATAATGAACAAAGCTGATTGACTTTTACCCCGTAGATTGTATTGTAAATTCTGAGATCGAAAGTGATTTTAAGGGTAAATAACCATTGATTATGTGCTTCCAAGCCTTGCACGTGGCTCTTTTTTCACTTTCCGTTCATTTTTAACTACTAAAACTTTACTCTGCAATTAGTGAGTTAATGAAAAACTAAACACTTTACAGGTTATTTATATTTATTTATTTATTTATTTATTTACACACAAACGCTGTGTCTTTACTCTTGATGATGCATGTGATAAATAATAGGATTGGGACCACGCAGTTGTGCTGATTTTCTAGTAAAGTAATTTTGCAGATGTGAGCCTATAAATATTTTTTTATGGTGTGAGTATATGATATCACTAGAGAGACAGACATAGTTTGGGAAAATATTATTTTCCTAGTTTGGATAGATACAGAAAATCTTCCCTCATATATAGTTGGTGGTCTATTCAGATTTGAGTTGCCAGGTTAAATTTTTGTGTCAATTATCTTTATTCAGCTTGTTATTATTTTCTCATCTTAAACCATTGTTTCAGATTTGTTGCAATCCGGCGTTTAGGGGTGGGCATTTCCGTTTGGTTTGGCCCCGAACCTGACTTAAATGGAACCATATGATATTCGGTTTTAATTTGGTAGTAGTTTTTCCAAAGAGCACTAAACTGATATGAAGCGAAGAATGAATAGGACCAGACTATTTTAAAAAAGTCAATAAAACGTCTGCATTTTACTAAATTAAATAATTGAAATGGAAACATAGTTTGATTTTAGTTTAATAATCATCCCCAGCTCTTATCGAATGAAAAAAAAAACAAATCCGAAATGCCCACCCTTACCAGCATTAGTTCTGCAAAATTTACTGCATATGTTAATTAATTTATTTAATTACAAAGACTTTAATACTACCTCCGTAACATTGGAATCTTCACAAATTAAAAGTGGGTGAGATTATGAATAGTGATAGGGGATATAAATTATTGAGGGTATGATAGGAAGATAATAAAATAGTGTGGTGGAATGAAAGATAAATCCAAAAAAAGTGGGTGTAGTAGTGTATTATTTTTAAAATTATTGAGGGTATGATAAGAAGATTTAGAAATGGGAAGATTATTTAGTTAAGGTTAAAAAAGGGAAGTGGGAAGATCTTTACGTTAAGGAGATAGTATGTTTTTCTTGACTCTTGTCTATGTTTTAACCCCTTGTACTATGGTACTATATACTTTAGGACCACCACATCATTTTCAATGTATATGCCAAGTTTGTTCTTTTGTAGTTTTGTTTTACTTCCAACTCCAGAACTATCTTATATTTTTGGAAATAATTGTTTCTATTGAAAGCAGGTTTATGATCATACGTTCAGTTATTGTTTCCTATATCTTCTTTTTTACTAGCCATTTTGTAATTAGACATCATTATATCAACTATTCTAACTAGTGTAACTGGAAATTTAAAACTGCTTCAATTTCTGTTACATAAAAGTTTGCTAATTGAACATTTATCCAATTATAATGTTGACACTGGGCTTGGCTTTTTCCCACAATCTATAGAGTTATTTAATTTCAGACAATTAGTGCTCTTTCCGTGACCACTTATTAGCAGAATTTTTAACAAACAACTTATTTGGTTTGACTAGAGCAGATGTTTTTGTTTTTTGCTTAAGTTGATGAAATGGATGAAAGTGATAAATTTTGCCTCGTTTATTTAGATATTTTCTAATATACATTTTAATCATTCAACAAGTTTAGCAACTTCTGTCAAATCCACCTTTACGAAACAGGTTCATAGTTTGTTGCTTGGTATTAGCATGTTTCCTTTTTTGACCTTTGATTATTCTAGTTTTTTCTAATTTCCCCCTCTATGTGGTGTAGTGTAAGGCTGTGTAGAGTGTGGGGCATGGCTAACAATGGGATGAGAGAAAGGTTGCTGACTAGTTCAGAAGAAGAGAAGCAGGTGGTGGCGGAGGGTGGTGATCTGAAAGCAAGAGTCTATGATGAAACGAAGAAAATATGGAGGGTGGCATTGCCCGGAATACTATCAAGAGTGGCTTCATTTGGGAGCATAGTGGTCACCCAGTCATTTATTGGACACATTAGTGGACTAGACCTTGCTGGCTATGCCCTTGTCCAAACGCTCACCGTTCGCTTCGTCAATGGCATTTTGGTAAGTTAATTTACACTGCAACTTAATTATCTGCAAATTGCATTCATTGATCCATTGCATGTGAAGGAAACTTTTTTTGCTACATTGTTGCACTTAAGGGAGAGCATTTTGATGATATTCAAATCGCTCTTACGTGCTAAAATAAAAATGCTATGAATGGGTAGCTTCTTAATATGACCTTTTTCCTCGCAAAAAAATAAAATGACCTTTTTGCTTTTTTAATCAAAGTGATCCTAACAAGCCCATTCTTCCTATTCTACTCCGTATTATTTTGCAAGAGGTAGAAAAGAAATCAAACTCTTCCAACACAATGTTTTCTCAAGCATTTATCCCAAAACACTATTGTTTTCTGGGAAAATACCTGAAATAGGAGTAAAAACATTTGAGAATTCCAAAATAGGATTGTCATGTTTCTATTCCCTAAATAGGAGTACTTATTACCTGCTTGGAAAATATTGTCATGTTTAAAGTCAAACGTGGTAGTAATTACTCTTATTTAGGGAATAAAATCATGATAGTCCTATTTTGGAATACACAAACGTTTTTACTCCTATTTCTGGCAATTTCCCTTGTTTTTCCTGAAACCACAATGTTTTCAAAAACGGGTTTTGAAACCACACCCTTTTAATTGTTAAAAAACAGGGTTTTCTTTTGTAATCAACATACTCTGTCAAAAATGTTGCGGGACAGTGTCCGCAAATAACAAAACATTTTGCAACCGTGTTTCTCAAGAACATGACAGATGAAAACTTTACATCACCATCATTTATGTTTTTCTTCTTCCAAATATACAGCATTTTTGAATATACTATGAATCTATGGTCATTTCTGGATATCGGAATTAAAAAAGACAGTTTCACAAGATCTATTAAAGTTATGAACATTTACTCCTTTCTGCCACATGTATTTTTATATATATACATATATACTTTTTTAGAAATATAAAAAAAAATATATATGTAGGTAGATGGATAGGTTTTGGTTCAGGTAAGATGTTGATCTTATGAAAAATGACAATAACTCTCATGCATTGAACATGACAACTAAGGGCTCTAAAGATGTGCACAGTACAACAAATATGGCCAACAATGTGATGACATCTTTGTAAATCAACCAAAATTTCATCCACTGCAAACATTATTAGACACATTAAAATCCACTTAAGAATCTCCCTAGTAAATCTGTGTGTGCGTGTCAAATACAGATAGGAATGTCAAGTGCAACTGAAACGCTATGCGGGCAAGCATACGGGGCAGGGCAGTACCACATGATGGGAGTTTACTTACAAAGGTCATGGATAGTTGACTTCATCACCTTGACAGTCTTGCTTCCCCTCTTCATCTTTGCAACCTCAATCTTCAAACTGCTAGGAGAACAAAATGACATTGCCAACTCAGCCGGTTACGTCTCCTACTGGTTCATCCCCTTCATCTACAACTTCGTCTTCAGCCTGACCATACAAATGTTCCTTCAAGCACAACAGAAGAACCAAATCATTGCATGGCTTTCGGTGTTCCAGTTTATGGTGCATGTTCCGCTGTCTTGGCTGTTGGTTTACAAGCTTGACTATGGTGTTCCGGGTGCAATGATAGCGCTTTCTATATCTTCTTGGCTGGTCGTAATCGGCGAGTTTGTATACATATTGGGTGGGTGGTGCCCCGATACATGGAAGGGGTTCACTAGGGCTTCCCTGAAGGATCTTTTTCCCGTTGTGAAGCTCTCCATATCATCTGGGATTATGGTTTGGTAATAAATCCTCTTCTTAGCTAGCTCTCATTTTCTTCTTCTTATATTGCCTGTCAGATTAAATAACTGATCTAATTAAACAGTTTTTTGTTGAAAAAAAAGAAATAGTCAAGTTTGATCAAGTAAAGCTATTTTTATGTGCTTTGTAAATCAAGAGTGCATAAGATTAACATAGTTAAAACAATGTATAAATTTAAGATGTGGAAGTATGATTCGTATTGATTTATGATGGTTATACCTTAACAAAGTTTAAAAGTTATTTATTGGTCAAATATGCATTTTTCGATGGGGAGTAAGAGACAAATATCTAGAAAAGAAATATTCAAATCTATTGGATACAATACATTTATTCATTTTCATTTACCCCAGTGCCGCAAAGGCTCCCACCTACGGTGGGGTAAGGGGGGTCGGATGTACGCAGTCTTACCCCTGTACTAAAGCACAGAGAGACTGTTTCCGGATGACCCATAGTGAAAATCGCGTCCAAGATTGCATGGACTGACTGCTGCTCCATAACAAAGAAGCGCAGACAGTTTAGTGAGCCATTTTGCTTTATTCCATCATAACCTCAAGCCAAAAAATAATGAATCTTTGGCTCCATTGCAAATGATGGAAAATACAATACATTTATTATAGTAAAATATTATTTTTAGATTTTACTAGCTATTTAAAGAAAAAAGTCATGTTTCTAGAGGGTACAACAGTATATTTCTTGGTCCACGCAATGAAGACATGGCATGTTCAAGTAAACTGTTCTCATTTTTTCCCTTGCTTATTTGTGTAGTTGATGAAACGCTGCAACACGTCATTTTTCTTTTATTTTTGCTATTGGCACTGTCACAGTGGGGATGCAGAGCGCTTTAAGCTTATTTCTCTGCGGGCATTATAGAAAGTTCACTTACAAATTAAGCGACTCTTAAAACATGACTCTTTTTTGGGACATTTTTTTGTAAAAACATGGACAGATTTTCCCTGGGATGGTGAGAGTTATATTTGTTAGCGTAAAATACATATTTGGTCCTCCAACTATTTACTTTTTGTGTGTAGCTTGGAGCTGTGGTACAATGCTGTGCTAGTATTGCTAGCAGGGTACATGAAGAATGCTGAGGTTGCTATTTCTGCCTTCTCCATCTGGTAAGCTGGCCACCTTAATGACTACTATACACGGTCTCTATATACTGACTGTATTTATTCATCCACACCTATGCCATTCCTATTCCAATCAATTAAATATATATTCCTGCAGTCTTAATATAAACGGATGGGAATTCATGATAAGCCTGGGCTTCCTTGGCGCGGCTTGGTAAGTTTCACAAACTCAAAACTTTACATTGTCATTTTTTCTCCACTTGCATCAATCAAATGGCGGGAAGTCATTGTTTTCTTGTTGTTTCTTTAATAAAATTTGCAGTGTTCGAATTGCAAATGAACTGGGAAGAGGAGATGCTAAAGCTGTGAAGTTTTCTATTAAAGTCCTCGTCTCTACTTCAGTCTTGATAGGAGCCTTCTTTTGGATTCTCTGTTTGGCGTTTGGCAATAAGCTCGGCTACTTATTTACTAATGAGAAGGAGGTGGCGGATAGTGTCTCCAACCTTTCTATCCTACTCTCCTTCTCTGTGTTGCTCAATAGCATCTATCCAGTGCTCTCAGGCAAGTTCTCAAGTCATCCAGCATAAAACAAATAAAATAAATTAAAACTAATAAGCTCACACTTCAAGATTGGTATGTTCTACAATGTCACTAATATAGTGAGGCCATGCCAAATTATCTCATATCATCAAATAAAAATAAAAATATAGGATAGTCTTTTTATAAGGTCAGCATTTTAATATGAAATCTAATAAGACATGGAGTTTCATGCTAAAAGGTTACCACATAATAAGAGAAGTTGTTTAGAATCTTATATATGTGCTTAATACTTTTTACTTTGCCGGTTGAGACCAATATTTCAATAGAATCTCATGTTTTAATCCCCAGGGGTTTAAGATACAATTCAACTCATCCTTTTTTAAATGCTTGACAAATAATTATTGCATCCAAACAGGTGTGGCAGTAGGAGCAGGTTTGCAAAGCACTGTTGCCTATATAAATTTGGGTTGCTACTATCTGATTGGAATACCTGTTGGGGCTTTGCTGGGATATGTGGCTCATCTTCAAGTCAATGTAAGTCATCCTGGGGGTGTATTGAATATGGATCGTGGTAGACTTTTTTTAATCTGTGGACTTTTAAAAAAGTCAATGGACTTTTAAATCCACGGATAAGTTTATTGACTTTCAAAAAGTCCATAGACTTTTAAATGCGGATCACCATTGCTGGTCGTCGAAATTTTCACCTAGATTGCCGCTACCGATCTGCCCATCCGCCCCATCACCGGAGTTCCCCGTTGTCGTCATCACACTTATCCGCCACCAACAAAATCGATTTGGTTATGCAAGGGAACTAGGGACAATTAATTATATTAATTAATTAATTAAATCAGGGGTGAATATGTTATATTTAGTCCTATTTAAGGAAAATCAAACATATGATCACACTTTAAGAAGAATGCTATGTTTTAGTCCTACCCTGAGTAATTTCCTCTGTATAATACGGAGTATGATAAGAAACAAACAAATAAATAAATAAATAAATGAAACAAATGTAATTCATATAGCAACACAAAGTTCTACAAGAATAAATGAAGCATAAGAATCCAAATTTATTTTTATTAAAAAAACTCAGTTTCAAAAATGCTCAAGAATTTTGGTTATTTTATTAATGAGTAAGAACATTAATCGTTACATAACCGTTACACTCATTGCTACATATGGTACAAGCATAGTTGCAATCGAGTTTATCTTCTTAATAATTGTTTTCTTTTCATTTCTATCTTGTAAAATTTTGTGTACTTATTTACGGTTATATATTTATTAACTTGAAATTATATTTTTATGTGTTAGCGATTTAACGATGAAAGAAAGTAATAGTTAATATATTTATTTTCTTAATGGTTAAGTGACGACGTACCAGAATTGCACTAATGTAATACTATCGATTCTTATACCAGTTCTTCTAGAAACTTCTAGAATCGAACCAATATGGGATTAACGAATCAAGGGAGAATTGATGGGGGTGGGGTGGGGCAAGCTGAAGAAGAAAAAGAACGGAAGGAGGGGTGGGGCGAGCTGGGCTGAAGAAGAAGAAGAAGAAAGATCGAAGGGGAAGGGTGACTTGGCTAAAGAAGAGGAGAGTTGGAGGAGGGGAGGGATGAGGTGGGACGGGATGAAGAATCGATATAAGAAAAGTTCACGGAAATCTTTAGTGAGGAGAAGAGACAATTGAGGAGAATTGATGTACAAAAAATGAGTGAAAAGTCCACGATATTTCATGGTTTTAGAAATCCATAAGAATGAACGGAACTTTGAATATGCCTATGTTGGTGATTTTAGTATCACCAGGTTCATTTTAGTGTAATGGAATTTACAGATTACCAATGGAGTTCAAGTTTAATTTTAGACAAGTTAGGAGGTGCGGAGCGCACACTTGTACGAAATTAAATTTAAACTTGGTTCGATTAAATGGCGGGGGTCAAGGGGGTTGCGCCCCCTTGTGGGGTCCAAGGGGCAGCGCCCTCGTGGGGCTCGGGGCAGCGCCCCGGATCAAAATTTTATTTTATTAAAGAAATAAATATGGAAATTTATTTTCGGATAAACATGTCCATATTAATTATTTAATAGAATGACTTTCTGTTAGAGTAAAACTCTAACTGATTGGCCTTATCTCTTTGGTAATCAGAAGAATTCGAGTTCTACTAAAACTGCTAGTTCGTGGTCTCTATATTGGTGCATCAGTTTTAGACTGTCTCTGAGAGTGATTATCCCCATAATCTAAATTTCGTGTAACCCAGGCATAGGGTCGAAATATTAGATTCGGAAAGTGATCACACGATACTCTGAGAAATCCGCCAGATTTTCTAAAACAGTTTCCCAACTCCCCAGCTTTAACAGCCTAGACTTTTATAGACTTGTAAAAGTCTACATTGAATACACCTAGACTTTTGTAGACTTTTAAAAGTCCACATTGAATACATTTAAACTTTTAAAATCCATGGACTTTTAAAAAATTTACACTAAATCCTAATACAATACACCCCCACGGTCCAATTTTTCTTTATAAGACTGCCTTATTATGATGAGAACCCCATGCTAAGTGCTTTGTGGTGCAAAATGTTTTTCTTTTTTTATCTAAGCAATAAATTTAGTATCTATGTTTCACAATATATCATTGGGTGAACCACACCCAATTTTTCATCAAAATTTTTGTTTGCACCCTCATTTTAAGGTGATTAATATTCTTACTGTAAAGTTTGAAACATATGTTGAAAACGGAAAACTTCAATATAGAAAAGATAATGGGGTTAAACATTAATGATTCAGAATATGGGAGGTGAAAACTGCAAACTCTGATCCTCCTTATATTATTTGATGTCAAAATGGGATTCCACATTCTTTTTTGTATAGGGAATATGGGCTGGAATGATATGTGGAGTGGTCGCTCAAACAGTGGCTTTGTGTTACATGACATGGAGAACAAACTGGGATGAAGAAGTAAGTGAATTTTGAAGTACAAATTAGACGAAATCTCATATTCAGCTTTCAACTGTCTTAAACCTAGCTTAGTCGAGCCGTGTTTGTAACTCCAATATGTGTTACGTACAGGTGTCCAAGTCCCAGGCACGACTCAAGCGTTGGTACTTGAAATCTTCTGACGTATCGAACAGCAAGAATCCTGAGTTAGCTTAAGGTTTCTCTTTTGTGGGGGAATGGATGATAAGCAGTTGCTAATATGGGGATGTGATTTCCTGGAGAAGGTAGCTCTGATTTAACAGTTCATTCATCTGCATTGACACGAGTTGCTCTTGTGAGTTTTGTTGCACTGATCAAGTGTAGTTTTGCTGCCACCATACTTTTTGTTTCTATCTGCAATAGTGCAATGGAACATGGGAAGCATTTTTGTTGTTGAGAATATATTGTTGCAGTTTCAAGTTGTGAACGTTGCTAATCTTCAACTGAGCCAATAATCCATGTGATATAATATTTCAAATAATTTTTCTCTATACATTTGTTTTTATTTGGAAGAAAGCCAGAAGAAGTTTCGCTCCCCAGTCACCACAAAGAAAAACGAAAGGTGATATTCCTGACTCCTGAGGCTACTAAAGTGGAAAAAAAAAATCGATGTACTTTGGTGAGGGAATAGAAGTATAAAACCACTACAAGAATAATAATCCAATGACTAAAATTGGATATGCAAATAATAGAGGGGCCAAATATGCAAACCCCTTTATTTGAGGGACTAAGACCTTCATAAACTTGTTATTTACTCTCATTTCTTTGCATGCTCCGCGTACAGAAATTCATACACAATAATTATCTGTATTACTGTGTGCATAGGATGTAATTACAGTTGTATTGGAAGACCAAATTGGATCATCTTGTCAATAGATTAAATGCAGGCATATCCTTTATGCTGGAGATGTCTTCGAGTGCGAGCTCGCGCTCTAGTTGGGTTCTGGTAGACTTTAGGACATCCTGGCAAAATGTAAAACCATTATAATAACAACAATAGTAAAAATAACAATGATTATATGTAAGTGTTGCCTATCAACAATGAAGAAACTCCCTTAATCCTTACATTAAACTCCATGTATGAGGCCCGCTTTGCAAGCCACTGTGCATCTAGCATTTCAAAGGCAACACAAAAGAGGTTGTCGAAAGCCCTTTCATCAAGGCTGAGTAAATTTAGAAAGCGTATGGCTGGTAGTGTGCTTGGAATCCCTGCTAGTATTGGATACAATCAGAAGAAATAAATAAAAGATGTGTTTAAAATACATAAAGAAACAAATAAATCCGTAGACATATTAAAGATTGCAATTCCATTTCACCAAAGTTTCTGGCCTAGAGGTCACAACTCACAAGTTCAATCCAAGGGGTTGAAGTTCTTTACTTGCTTTATATGCACAAAAAAATAATTCATCTTTCATCCGTAATTGTGCATGAAGCAAGGGGTTGAATTTCTTTACTTATTTTATATGCACAAAAAAATAATTAATCTTTAATCCGTAATTGTGCATGAAGCAAGGGGTTGAATTTCTTTACTTATTTTATATGCACAAAAAAGTAATTTCCTTGATCCATAACTGTGCGTGAAGGTAAGTTAAATTAAGAAAGAATGACTAAAATAAGATCGTGGACTTTAAAGTGGACAAAAATAGAACCTACCTTCGGCCCATTCTATTATACGATCCATCTCCCATCCCCATCTACGGCTCTTCTCCATTTTCTCAGACCTAAGCACCTATTGCAGAGTTGCGAGGTGAACTGCGAGGCGAGCAGCGCCTCTGCTAAGCGAGCGTCGATTGCGAGGTGCTGGAGAGCGGCGATTGCCAGCTGCTGGCGAGCGGAGAAAAGCTATGGTGAGCAACAACTGCGATGGCGACGGCGAGCGTCACCCATATTGGAATCAACGGACTGCCTAGTTCGTCGTGGAGCGTGTGGGCTAAATCTGGAGGACTAGGGTTGTGGGGTGGTGGTCCGGCGGTGTGGAAGGGTGGCTGGGCTTGGGATCGTGCGCTGAAGATGTGGATGGCTGTTGAAAGGGGGCTGTGAAAGGTGCAGGGGGTGGGGGATAGGGTTGGGGAGTGGCTGGGACAGGGGAGGGGCTGAGGAGGACACAGTCAGGGTGGTGGCAGACTGGCAGTGGTCACTGGGATGAACGGTGGAGATCACTAGTTGACTTGGACAATGGTCGTGATTGTCACTGGTTGGGTTAGTCAGCGGTAAAATTGGTCCTGGTCATTGGTTGGGCAGGTTGGTTACTTGTAAAATTGGTCATGGTCACTGGTCGGGTTGGTCACTGGTCAGATGGGTCATGGTCACTGGTCGGGTTGGTCACTGGTCAGATGGGTTATGGTCACTGGTCGGGTCGGTCATTGGTTGAATTAGTCATTGCTTGAATTGGTCATGGGTAGCAGTTTAGTCACATTTTTGGAATTTTCAAAAGTGATCTTATATTTGTCCATGACATTTATTTTTGTATTATTAATGGACAAACCCTTTCAATTAATTCCTACTCCCTCCGTCCCAGAATTTACTTCCAAGTTGTGTGGTGGAGAGTTGTCCATGAGTCACTGTGATTTACTCCCCCACCATCCTGTCGGGTCGGGGTGGGGGGCCCTTGGGGTTGGGGATTCAACCTTTTGGACGGAGAGTTGTGTAGAGGAGAGAGAAATGTGTAAGAATTGCTGTGAACCATAAATTCTTTGCCAAAAAGGGAAAGAGAAGTTCTTTTTGGGACAAATGTAAAGAGAAAGTTGGAAGTAAATTATGGGACGGAGAGAGTATAAAAGATACTCCCTCCATCCTATATCTTTCTTCAAATTTGATGTTGTGACATAAATATTTAAGAAATATAAATGTGGTCAAAGGCGGATCAATGCAGGGGGCTGGAGTGAGCCTAGTCCAATTTTTTTATTAGTGCATGTATAAGATTAATGTCCAGTCCACCCTAAAATTAAAGTCTAACCCAGCCCAATTTTATTCCACCCGAAGTCCGAACTGCGGCCTCCCTACCTGGCACAATCAAGCAGGGGCGGATCTAGAAAGTTACAATGAGAAGGACTAAGAACTAAAATTTGAAGACATACATAATAATACGTCAACACTCTAAATATTTATCAAAACATCATTTAAGTTGTGTCGTATGTGATTTCGTCGAAGTATACAATAATAGAATCTACTCTATATTATTGACAAAATCTCATTCAATGTAGATCATCAACGAATTTTCAAGAAAATCATCTCCCATTTTGTTCCAAAAACGCTCTTTCCGTATTAACAGTAGAAATAGGTAGGGTCAAAACAAGACGAATTAATCTTGTCAGAATAACATAAACTTCTGATTTCCCGCTCTCAAACAAATATTGACATTTTTTAACAAGTGTCAAAACTTGAGATGTTGAAACAATACGATGTTTGTAATGAATCAACTCAAACTCAAGTGAGACAATGTCTTGATAACCGAAAGCTACAGGATAAAACTTTTGTGCAAGCCTGCAAATATCCAAATATCCTCACTGTTAAATGAGTTGAAAGAGTTCTTGGAATCCAAAGCAAGACTAAGTTGAAGAATTTCTATAAATGTATCATCACAGTGCGTGAGACTCAGACAAAGTAAAGTCAATCACTTCATCGAAGACATCAAAATTATAATGATGTTCTATAGAAGGTTGAAAACGAGAATGCCGAATCTTATATGGATTATCTAAATTTGAAACGTCAATATCATTTGAAGAGCAAAAACTCTTCTTTTCTTTTAAAAGCTTCCTACCAACCAAATGTTTTTAACGATGAAAGGATAGTTTTAGTACTATCAACAAATGTAATAGCACCCAAAATATCAAGAGTTTTTCTTTGAAGAATTTTGGCAGAGTATAAGTTATTCTCATAAGTTTATGCATCAAGTGTAAGACAGATATGAATTCAAAGCTTGTCATTTTTCTATAGGTCGCGAGAACTTCAACTTTAGATCGTTCATTTGGATAGTTGTCAACCAAATATTCAAACACTTTGCAAGTTGCGACATACATGTCTATCAAACTCTTCACGGAGTTATAGTGAGAACTTCAACGAGTAGATCCTATTCGTTGCAAATTACCAATTTTACACCATGTCCCAAATCATGCATCCCGGTAACTAATAACTTCTCAATTTCACTTCCTTAAGACACAGGCAAATCCGAAACCCACTTTGGTGAAGATGTGATAATATGAACAGTATTATCCAAGTGAGAGAAAAATTCTCAAATTAAACTAACATCCTTAGATACAGAAATCAACGTAAATTGTAGGAGATATATCTGAAGGTCATCCATGAACCTCGCATATCACTCCCACCATCATACATTTGGTCTCTCATTTTTTAAACTTAAAAATCATAATGATCAAGCACGTCGCATATATTATCTTTCAAGGTTGTTATTATAGTGTTACCAACACTTCTGATGTCAAAGAAACTTTCTCTAAGAACTCCACAATTGTTTACCAACCTTAAAATAATAGTCATCTGCTCTTGTTTAGATATATCTTGTGCTTCATCAACAAGAATGCAGAAACAATTATTTGCATTTCTTCACGAACCATTAAACGAACTCTATTGGCCATTGCTTAGTACATTATAAAACTAATAAGTAAAAAATAATCGTTCTACATAAAACAATGAATGTAATATGCATAAGGACAGTCGTTGTGCAACTTGTAAAACACATCGAACTCTACTTGTACCTTAAAAATGTCCAGTATATTGCTCCCGAGATTCAAAAGAAGATCTTGAATATAACGGCAAATAGAGTTCATCAAATGGTTCGTGAAGAAATTGCAAATAGTTATTTTTGCATTCTTGTTGATGAAGCACAATATATATCTAAGCAAGAGCAGATGAACATTATTTTAGGTTTGTGAAGATTTGTGAAGTTTTTATTGAGCGTTTCTTTGTCATCAGAAGTGTCGGTGACACTATAGCCACAATCGCACAAAGTAATATATGTGATGTGCTTGGTCACATGATTTACAAGTTTCAAAAATGAGAGGCGAAGAGTATGATGATGAGAGTAATATGTGAGGTTCACGCAATGTCCTTCGGGTACTATTTCGTAGAGACTATCATTAATCATATTACTATTGTTTTGCACATCGCTTATAACTTGCGTTGGTTTTCACAACTAAGAATGTTAGTTTAACATGAAAATTTTCTCTCACTTAATTAATATTGTTAATATTATCACTTCCTCACCAAAGCGGGTTTTGTAGTTGCACGTGTCTCAAAGAAATGAAATTGAGAAGCTCCGGGGAGAGTGTTTTGGGATGTGGTGCAAATCAAATTAGTAATTTGCAACTATCAAGATCTACTCATTGGGGTTCTCACTATAACTCCATGAAGAGTTTGATAGACATGTATGCCGCAATTTGCAGAGTGCTTGAACATTTGGTTAAAAACTCTCCAAATGGACGATCTAAAGATGAAGTTCTCGAAACCTACAAACAGATGGCAAGCTTTGAATTTCGTGTTTGTCTTGCACTTGATGCATAAACTTCTGAGAATAACTTGTGCTCTTTGTCAAGTTCTTCAAAGATAAACTTTTGATATTTTGAGTTTTATTACATTTGTTGGTATTACTAAAACTACCTTTTGAAAGTTAAAGGCATTTGGTTGAGCGTTTCTTAAAATGTCTGTTCTTAAAGAAGAAAAGAGTTTTTTGTCTTTCAAATGATATTGATGTCCCAAATTTAGATGATCCATATAAGAATGGGTGTTCTCGTTTCCAACCTACAATAGAACATTATTATTATTTTGATGTCTTTAATAAAGCGTTTGCCTTTACTTTAACTGAGTTAGACACGCGCTTTAATGATACATCATGGAACTTCTTCAACAATGTCTTGCTTGGGATCCCAAGAACTCTTTCAGCTCATTTAATAGTGAGGATATTTGCAAATAGGGATGACAATTTAACCCGACCCAATGGATACTGTCACAGACTTATTCTCGAACCCGTGCGGCACTAGCAACACTCACTCAAACTATGCTAGTCAGCCTAACTCTTGCGGAAACTAGGACACCGATTGTGGAGAAACTTGTATAAAGGCTTTATTGCTCTCAAGCTTTCGATGATACAAATGAGCCAGCCATGAGGGATATTTATACTTGCCCTCCTCCTCAATGGATGGCTTAGATCTACTTGATCTAACGGCTACTATTCAATTCTAGAGTATTCTATACAACTCTATGATATTCTAGAGTATTCTACTCTATTCTATACAAGTGTATACTTATCTACATGAGTCTAGAATGTTCTCTTAGTCTCCAGGATTCTGCCCCTCTCTCTTAGGCATCTCTAGACTCCAACTCGCCTCCAGGTCTCAGTATGCCGCAGCCTATGCCACTCAATGCCGCGGCGTTCAGGAGAGTCGTGACATTCTCCCCCACTCAATCTCACGACGTCCTCGTCGTGGTCTTCTTGTAAGCCTCTATCAAATCCTTGTAGTTCCACAAGGTTAACTCGTGTTCCCAACTTGCCTCGCTGTCCGGAGCATCCTTCCACTTGATGAAGTACTCCACGTAGCTCAGATGTGCGCCTCTCCTCGGTATGACTCTATGAGCCAATATCTCTCCAACCTCGCGCTCGGGAACCTTCGTTATAGCTGTCGGTGCTCTCTTCGAAATGCCCCTACTCGGATCCTCCTTGTCTTCCTTGTAGGGCTTAAGCAAGCTCACGTGAAACACCGGATAAATCTCCAAGTGTGAGGGTAAGGTCAAGCGATAGGCAAGCTTACCAACCCGCTTCTCTATGGGAAACGGACCCTCATATCGCCGCACCAGCCCCTTGTGCAGCTTAGCAAACGTATGCTTCTGGTGGGAAAGGAGCTTCACTAGCACCAAGTCTCCTTCCTCAAACTCCAAGTCTCTCCTCTTAGCGTCAGCCCACTTCTTCATCTTCTTCGAGGCCTTAGCTAAGTATGCCCTCGCCATGTCGGCCTTCTCATGCCATCCCTTGGCAAACTTGAACGCGGATGGACTCGGACCTCGATATCCTACGGCCAAAGAGTGCGGAGTAGCCGGCTGCTGCCCCGTGGCAATCTCGAACGGACTTGCCCCCGTCGACTCACTCCTTTGCAAATTGTATGAGAACTGAGCTATGTCGAGCAACTTTGCCCAATCCCGCTGGTTTGCACTCACGTAATGCCTTAAGTACAGCTCCAACAAGGCATTAACCCTCTCAGTTTGGCCGTCGGTTTGGGGGTGAAAGCTCGTAGAGAAGTTAAGCTCGGACCCCATTATCTTGAACAGCTCCATCCAAAACTTCCCGGTAAAACGGGTATCTCGGTCGCTTACGATGTCTTCGGTATGCCCCAATACTTTACCACATGCTTGAAGAATAAGCGTGCGGCATCTTCAGCGGTGAACTTCGTAGGGACAGGAATGAATACTCCATACTTACTAAACCGATCCACCACGACCATGATGTTCCCACACCCCTCGGACTTAGGCAAACAAGTGATGAAGTCCATAGAAATGCTCTCCCACGGCTTCTCCGGTGTGGGTAACGGCTCCAACAACCCCGCTGGCTGTTGTTGATCCACCTTGTCTTGTTGGCACACAAGACAAGTATTCACATACAACTCTACTTCCTCCTTCATTTGGGGCCAATAGTACGCACGTTCTATCAGTGCCATCGTGCGTCTAATTCCGGGATGTCCAGCCCATCTCGAATCGTGGCACTCCCTGATGATCTCTTTCCTCAATCCTTGCCACTTCGGCACATAGATCCGATCTCCCTTGGTCATGAGCAACCCCTCTCTAAGCCAAAACTGGCGTGTCTTCCCTCGACTTGCCAACTCCATCAAACTCTTGGCCTTTGGGTCATGCTCCAGTCCTTCCTTGACTCGATCCGTCAAAGGGAAACTCGGGCTTGTGATGGCAGCTAGCTCGGCTTTCCTACTCAATGCATCGGCCACATTGTTTGTCTTCCCGGGCTTATACTCCATCACAAAGTCAAACTCCGCAAGAAAGTCTTGCCACTTTGCTTGCTTCGGCGTCAACTTCTTTTGATTCAGGAAATAACTCGTCGCCACGTTGTCCGTCTTCATTTCTTCTAACTCGGGTGGTGCCATCCTATATGGCACGCCCGCCGGTGGTGTAGACCCGGGGATCAACTCGATCTTGTGGTCTACGTCTCTCTTGGGCGGAAGTCTCTTCGGCAACTCGGACGGTATCACGTCCTTGAACTCCACGAGCACCTTAGCCACTCCTTCCGGCATATCACTTGTCGGCATTGGTTCTTCCTTCAAGATGGCTAAGTATGTAGGTCGCCGCTTCCTCATGCCCTTAGCAAGTTGCAAGGCCGAGATTTGCTTGGACTGAATCCTCTCCTCCCGTGATAGCTTTACCATGCAAGTCTCACCCTCCTTCATTATGCACATAGTGTTGGCAAACGGAATCGGTATTGCCTTCACCGAATCCATAAACTCCATGCCCAACACGATAGGATAGTCGTCCATAGGAACGACCGAAAAATCAATTAAGCCACTCCACTCGCCCAAGGTAACCCTAACCCCACGAGCCACTCCATAGATTGACTTAGGCTGTGAGTTAACAGCTTTCAGCCAACCATGGTCTTCAACATAGGGGATGCCCAATCTTTTTGCCTCCTTAACTTCTAAGAAGTTGTGAGAAGCACCAGTGTCAACAAGGGCTTTAGTAGTTTGTCCACGTACCTTAGCTTCCACGAACAAACGCCCCTTCTTCTCCGTCTTGGTCTCGGTTACCTTGGCCTTAATGGCGTTGAGAATGTGAAGGGAACCAACCATAGCTTCCTCCCGTTCTCGTTCCTCCCTTTCTTCAACTAAGGCCGAGAGCTTGGCCTTCTTTGGGCAATCCTTTGCCTTGTGTGGCCCATCACAAAAGAAGCACTTCAACGGTCTCTTCTCCCATGTTTTGGTCTCCTTTGCTCCCTTGCTCTTGTCAAAGTGTTGGAAACCCTCTTTGTGCGGACGGTGGTCTCCCCCACTCTTTTCCTTGCCCTTCTCCTTAGTCGGTGGCTTCACCTTCTCCGGCTTCTTGAACTCCACCAAGGACTCGGCAATAGCAATGGCAGTGTCGAGATCTTGAGCCCCACGCCTTTGGACCTCGATCTTAGCCCAACCTTGCAACCCATCCGTAAAAGCAAAGAAAGCTTCCTTATCAGGATAGTCAGGGATATCTAGGAGTACCTCAGTAAATTCCTTCACGTATTCACGCAGGCTTCCCTTGTGTTGCAAACGCCTTAGCTTAGCTCTCGCCTCCTCTTCCGCATTCATAGGGCTGAACTATTTCTTGAGTTCACTCTTGAACTCCTCCCACGTGTTTATAGTGCAAAGACCCTTCTCTCGGTCCCCGTACTTTCTTCTCCACCACAACATTGCGGTATCCTCCAAATACATGGTTGTCGTGTCGACCTTCTTGGTATCATCAACAATACCAAGAGCCTTGAAGTATTGCTCCATACTCCACACAAAGTTCTCTATCTCCTTAGCATTCCTAGCCCCTTTATAAGTCTTGGGTCTAGGAACATCAACCTTAGAGGGAGTAGGACTTACCTCACTCGACGATGTGCTTCCTCCTTGCACGACCGCCTTCTTGCATAGGACCAGCTCTTCCTTGGTTTCCACCAACTCGTTGGTGACCTTCTCCAACTCCTCCCGCAGTGAAGCAACCATGGTCATCAAAGTCCCCTCCAAGCTCTTGACCTCGGAAAGACACCGGTCGAGGATCTCATTGACCGCTCATTGCACCTCCCCTCGAAGATCTTCACTATTCTTCGCAAGTTCCACGATGCGTTGGTCGACTTCCTCAAACCTTTCTTCCCCATCGGCTATGGCAAGCTCCGCCTTGGCTAGCCGAGTCTCCACCTCCGTCATGGCTTCTCGAGACTTGGACCTTCCCCTTTTGGTTTGCTTCCCGGCATCCATGTGAGTTGTCTCGCTATCTGAACCGGCCATCTCTTCTCAAGGACACGAAACCAAAAACCTTGGCTCTGATACCAACTGTCACGGACTTATTCTCGAACCCGTGCGGCACTAGCAACACTCACTCAAACTATGCTAGTCAGCCTAACTCTTGCGGAAACTAGGACACCGGTTGTGGAGAAACTTGTATAAAGGCTTTATTGCTCTCAAGCTTTCGATGATACAAATGAGCCAGCCATGAAGGGTATTTATACTTGCCCTCCTCCTCAATGGATGGCTTAGATCTACTTGATCTAACGGCTACAATTCAATTCTAGAGTATTCTATACAACTCTATGATATTCTAGAGTATTCTACTCTATTCTATACAAGTGTATACTTATCTACATGAGTCTAGAATGTTCTCTTAGCCTCCAGGATTCTGCCCCTCTCTCTTAGGCATCTCTAGACTCCAACTCGCCTCCAGGTCTCGGTATGCCGCGGCCTATGCCACTCAATGCCGCGGCGTTCAGGAGAGTCGTGACAATACCCGCGCCGAACCGGTCAAAATGGGGAAAACCGCTTTTACTGGGTAACAAATACGGGGCGGGGAATACACGATTTATGTAAACGGGTAATGGGGTGGTTATGGGTTTATAACTACCCGCCCCATTACCCACCCCGTTTAATTTGGATATGGTTACCCGCACCATTACCCGACCCGCACAATTAACTTACATATTTTAATAGTTTATGTATTTATTATTTAAT
Source organism: Cuscuta europaea (assembly GCA_945859875.1). Taxonomy (NCBI): domain Eukaryota; kingdom Viridiplantae; phylum Streptophyta; class Magnoliopsida; order Solanales; family Convolvulaceae; genus Cuscuta; species Cuscuta europaea. Next base: position 2,504,641 of record CAMAPE010000041.1, read on the forward strand.
ATATTAAGTATATATGAAAAGTAGTACATTAGTATATGACACTTATTCCCTCTAATTTTTTAAAAAATATTCAACTAATCGGCTATCCTTTGCAATTTTAAGGAGTTGGTGCTCAAAGTTCATTATTTTAGATTTTTAATTTTCAATATCATTCATCATCCTTCCTTTATTAACTTCTACTCCCTCCGTCCCTTAACACTTTTCCATCTTTCCTTTTTGGGACGTCCCAAAAAACTTTGACACTTTCCCTTTTAATCAATTATTTTGTGGTTTCTGTTATTTCTCTCTCATCTGCATAAACCTCAACCACACAGTTTTTACTTTATTATTCTCCGTGCCGGTCAACTTTGACAAAGTTTTAAGGGACGGAGGTAGTACAAGATTTATTTTCTTCACATATTGATTATTTGATTTTCGTGATTTTTTGTACACTATTTTCACATTGTGACTCTTAAGTTTCCACCCAATAACTTTCATAAAGCTCACATATGAGTTTAAAGCCCAAATATTGGGAAACATTACTCTAGATTGTTTTAATTTACGTAATTGCTAATAATTTTGTAGAGGTGTATTGGATGATTAGATTAATTTTGATTGGTTGCTCTAATTTATATCAATTTTAAATTTAAATTATGAGGTTTCTAAAAGAGTAACTACAAGAATACCTAAATCATAGTATTAGAAATACATTTTTTAGAAATACTTCCAAATCTATAATCAAATTAAAAGTTGTGTACAAAAGTGCGACTCTAGTCACTTTAGTATTTATAATTTTATTCAAAAAAAAGGATGACACCCCATCCCTGAGGACCCCCAACCCCGACCGGACGGTACGTTGGGAGGATGTAAATTGGACTATAATCTCAATCTGACAAATAGAGAGTGGAGCTCTGTCCCCGGTACTTGCAGAAGCTCTATGCATTTTTAGCATAGTAACCCCTCATCGCAGTTGCCGGGATTCTAACCCGGGACCTAACCCTTGTGGCACTCCCTTGCTACCAGTTGAGCTACGCCCACCGGTTATTCAAATGTTATATCATAGTGACTATAAAACTTATCCATGGTAACTTATGCTCACATTTATTATGTCCATATATTTTTATTAGTAATATTTCAGGAAAAAAATTCCATTTTCATTATGTTACTTGTATACACTATTGTTCTTAAATTTAGATGTTGAATTCTGGTGAGGTATGATTATTGAATTTTTGGAAGTTAAATGTTTTTGTGATTCATATGTAGATTTTACTATCGAGAGAAGACTTAATCTTTTGATGTTGATGTGGTAAGAGATTCATAATTTTGAATCTAGACATATATAATTTGTGAATATTAGGTTCAAACGATTGTAATTTTTTGTGATGTTTAAAAACTTTTTATGTAGTGCTATTTAATTTTGATTTTTTTAATTTAGGTGGTCAATTATAAGCCGTTAATCATCATTTTAGGATTTATACTAATTTTGAAGAAAAAATTATCTTTTAATAAAGCGATTACCCGCGGGAAAAACCGTTACCCGCGGATAAAAAATTACCCGACGAGTAACGGGGTGATTTCGGGGGAAAATATTATCAAATGGGGTGGGTACGGGTAATGGTATACCCGACCCCGAACCGCCTCGTTGCCATCCCTATTTGCAAACTTGCACAAAATTTTTAACCTGCTGATTTCACTAATCAAGACATTGTTTCACTTAAGTTTGAATTGATTCTTTACAAGCATGATATTGTTTCAACATCTCAAGTTTTGACATTTGTCGAGTTATGTCATGACTGAGTGTGAGAAACATAAGTTTATGTTATACTGACAAGATTAATTCGTCTTGTTTTGACTCCACCTGTTTCTACTACTACAAAGGAAAGATTGTTTTCAACAATGAAGCATGTGAAGACGGCACTTTGTAACAAAATGGGAGATATTTTCTTGAAGATTCGTTGATGATCTACATTGAACGAGATTTTGTCAATAATATAGATGTAGATTCTATGATTGATGAATTTTATACTTTGAAGTCGTGGAGGGCACAACTTAAATGAAGTTTTGATGAATATTTAAAGTGTTGATGTATTATAATGTATGTGTCTTCAAATTTTATTTCTTAGCCCACTCCATTGTAACTTTCTGAATCCGCTCCCGGTTGAGGTTATTTAAAAAGTAAAGGAAAAATGTTCAGGGCTATGAGGTTATCCGAAGAGGCAACAGAACGGAAAATGATGACATGGAAGGAATATAAAAGTACTTGTTTCGAAATACACCATCCAAAACTCTCTTTTGAATGAGGCACTTCATTTATGTAGATTGTGACTTTGACCCATGAGGATGATTTATTTGGACTCAAATATTCTGATCTGGTCTCGTCTGATATGATCTGGTTTGGGCAATGTTTGATCTCTTTGTATTTTACAATTATCAAAGTTTTGTCTGGTCCGAGATTGAAATAAATTCAAGTAAAAACTTATGTCTTATTTTCCAAGACTAAAAACAGCACTTCAAACAAATCTTTTTAGACATGGGGAGTGCATGATAATTGAAAGGATATTCATGTCCAGATTGTTTTGCACACCTGATTGAAGATCCAACATCTGAACCAACATAAAAGATATATTGATGCCAGCTACAGCAAAGGGATACTCCCATTCAGATCGTTTCCCATTTCGCTTTTGCAACAAGTTCTGGAATGATGTCTGACAAAAGAGAAAACATCACCTAACTTAGTGCATCATTCTTACACGTCCAAAAGAAAAGTTCAGAAGCACGTAATCAACGTATCAAACCATAGTCTTATTAGGCAATAGGAAAGACTTCAAAGTAATGATGGCAATATCATTTTGTGGAGGAGAAGTTGGCATAGTAAAAGACTTCAAACTTCAAAGCCATTTTTAATATGTCAATAAATAAAAGAGTCCTAAAGTATAAAAACATAACAAAGATGAATATAGTCAACAAACACATTTTGCAACGAGTAACCTCAGATGATTAAAAATCAAAGACACTGAAAAATAGAGTCAATACTATCAAGACATGCAATTCAATTTCCTCCCAGGCTCCCAGCAAGATGTCAATAAAAGTTCAGGAAACTGGAAAAGGTTCAAATAATTGTACGAATTCAAATCCATCACTTAAACCCCTATATGGAAAAGTATCATATAAATACGCTTACTTAAAAAACAATCAATTCGGCCAATTCACTTGTTTCTTAAAGATGAGTGTGACAGAGATGCGCATGCTGCGTTAGATGCGTAGACATACTAAAAAAGACCACTTGAGGAATGAGACAATCGGACAAAGGTGAGAGTAGCACTTATTGAAGATAAGATGCGGGAGTCTCGATTGCGATACTTTGATCATATGCGTATAAGACTGAGTGATGCATCTGTTAGAAAAGTTGAGAGGTGATGAGAAGAGGCGGGGAGGAGAAGGAGAGAAAGACCCAAACAGACGTGGATTAAAGGAGTATGACTTTGGAGAGACTAAAGTGGAGGACGAGTATTCGTGTGACGGATTAATCTCTTATCATTTTTTTTCTCTTTTATCTTCTTTATCTAACTTTTTAACTTCTTTGTTATATATATATATATATATATATATATATATATATAGGGGTGAGTTCACATACAAACCATGCTTAACTTACTAACCAACAAACTCAATAATATGCAATACTTTGAACTTCAATATGCAGTACAAATAATGTAAAGATGCACTCTTTGAATTTCAATATGCAATACAAATAATGTAAATACGAAACTGCTATTTTATGGTTTGAATAGTATGAAACACTTTGAACTTCAATGTGCAATACAAATAATGTAAAGATGATTTGAATGTTTACATTATTTGTACTGAAGTTTAAAGTGATGCGTATTATTGAGTTTGTAGGTTAGTATTTTAAGCATGATTTTTTGAAGTTGACTGCACCAAATTATACATAGAAAAACGCAGTCAACTATATATATATATATAGTTGACTGCGTTTTTCTATGTATAATTTGGTGCAGTCAACTTCAAAAAATCATTTGAAGGTCTTCCCTATCGAATTTTTAGCTGAAATTTGGTATGTATAAACTAAACTTGATGAAGAACATACCATAAAAATTTCATCAAAAAATTCCACCGGGAACTGCCCCGAACGGCGGTGTTCGGACGGCGCTTCAGGTCCGAACGTTCGGACCTGAACATTCTTGTGTGTGTGTGTATAAAGCGGTTCCGGTAAGAACGGACTCTCACGAGAGAAATGAGAATAAATCTGGACCGTTAGATTGTATCATGTAGAACTAAATTGTGCATTTGGTGATACTGAAATGTGCATTAGATGATATTGAAATGTGCAAAATAAAAATTTAAACTCAAGTGTGCATTAGGTGAAACTGAAATGTGCAGAATAAAAGGTATAAAAATAACATCACATCGTACCTTTTATTCTGCATATTTCAGATTCATCTCGTGCACATTTCAATTGCACTTAATGCACAATTCAGCTTCACATAATGTCACTGTATCGTACCATTTGTGCTGCACATTTCAATTTCACCTAATGCATATTACAATTATATATATATATATATAGGTTTTGGTTCAAATAAGAACATGATCTTAGGAGAGAAATGAGAAAGAATCTGGACTGTTGGATTTGCTTTAAGTGAAATTCAGTGTGCATTAGATGAAAATGTAATGTGCATTAGATGAAATTGAAATGTGCAGCACAAATGGTACGATGCAGAGACATTATGTGAAGTTGAATTGTGCATTAGGTGAAATTGCAATGTGCACTAGGTGAAACTGAAATGTGCAGAATAAAAGGTATGATGTGATGTTATTTTTGTACCTTTTATTCCGCACATTTCAGTTTCGCCTAATGCTCACTTGAGTTTAAATTTTTATTCTGCACATTTCTATATCATCTAATGCACATTTCAGTTTCACCAAATGCACAATTCAGTTCCACATAATACAATCCAACGGTCCAGATTCATTCTCATTTCTCTCCTAAGAGTCCGTTCTTACCGGGACCGCTCCCAAATGAGAATAACATCTCAGGAGAGAAATGAGAATGATTCTGGAGCGTTGGATTTGAGCATTGTGCATCATGTAAAACAGAAACGTGCATATAAAAAATTGGAAAATGTGCATTTCGTCTGTGCAAAATTTGAAACGTAAATGTGCACATTAGAGTTTTGCATTACTTTAACTATATAAATTCTTTTTATTCTTTTTTATCTTATCATTCTGAAGTATATATCCTATCTCTATTTTATACTTTTTTATCCTTTTTGCCACACCTTATCTTCTTATCTTTCTTTTTCTTTTGAGTTTTGACTCCGACATCATGTATTGAATTATCGATTCATGTCAGCTGACCGCAAAATCTTTTGGGACTAAAGCTTGGATGTTGTTATTGTTTATGTTTTATGCTTTTTGGAATTAATTGTATACTCTACATACTTTTCAATATTTGCACATTTTAATTTTATGTTTTGTTTTTTAAAAATATTAGCATTATTAAATTGTTGGCTTGGGAGTATGATGAAATAAAGCAAAATGACTCACTAAACCCCTCGTGGTTATAAAGAAGTTGTCCGTCCATGCAATTTTCGACGCAACAATAGGCTGAAATCCAATATTATTAATTGATAAGCAAGAATGAATCCTAACAAGGGGTTTAAATATCCATCTACTAATTCTCAATCTAGGAAACAAAATCATAGAAATCCTAATCAGCTCCAAACAGGAAACAGAATAATAAAATACATAATTAACTCCATATAGGAAATAAATAATAGAAATCCTAAATAACTCTAAATAGGAAACAAATCAGGAAAATTATAAAGAATATAAATTAATTAAACGGCCCGCAACCAACCCACGAACGTGGGCTCAAGCCAGTCCCCGCCTTCAGTAAACCCATGGAGGCCTCTACCTCTCTTCCTCCAAGCCCACCTCTTGCTTTATGTCAGATTTTCATCATGGGTCTGTAACAATCCCACACCGGTCAAGTATTGGCTTGACCGGTGGCTTATAAGCAAGATGTTCCCTCTTCCTAATCAGCTGGTCTTTAAGGAGTGAGTTCTACACTTGAGCTTATGACATTGGTATGGGCCTATTATGGTCCACGTTCGTAACAAATGGTATCAGAGCCATCCCCATATTTCTAGTCCCAACACTCAGAGTGGTGGTCTATGGAGTGGTGACTTGGCCCTAGGGGGGTGCCAACCGTAACCAACGTAAGCGTGACCAATGAGGATGTTAGCTCTTTGAAGTGTGGGGTATTGTAACGATCTCATACCGGTCAAGTATGAGCTAGACCGGTGGCTTATAAGCAATATGTTCCCTCCTCCTAATCCGCTGGTCTTTTAGGAGTGAGTTTTACACCTGGGCTCATGGCATTGGTATGGGCCTAGTATGGGCCAGGTTTGTAACAGGGTCATCGGAAACAACCTATGTGCTTTAGTACATGGGTAAAGCTGCATACATCCGACCCCCTACCCCACCGTAGGTGCCTTTGTGGCAGTGGGGTAATGTTGTTATTGTATTAGCATTTTTAAATAACTTATCTACCTTTAATATTTTTGGATAGTTTTATTTCTATATTTTTCAAAATTATACGAAGTACGAATTTTATCAATTTTCTTAACATATGTTTTCAAAATTGACCTGCTCCAGCAAGCCAAGATAAGATGACTGGATTATTATTTTTCAAGTTAAACGTTATCATATGATACTTTTTTAGTATAGGGCCTTAAGCGATGGATTTGATCGTAGAAGGGTGTATTTCAGTATTTGGACCTTTTCCCTAAAAATTCAAAACATGTTATGGACGCCTTTGTGGGTCTGACCTATCACCGCAGTTAGAAGCATGGAGCAGGCAGATATGCACACAGTTAGGCCATGCACCAAAAAGCAGACTTGGGGCGCAAGAAATCAGATATTATCTCTGAAGCTATATAAGGTTTATTATTTATTAGTTTACATAATAATTAACTTTTGGAGAACTATTTTATTGTGCTTCTTTGCCAATGTTAAAGGAAGGTAATGTCTCAGGAATATCTATTGGATAATCCATATGGGCTACTGTTTTTGTTAATTTCATTTGACAAACAAAGTGATACTTCAAGGTAAAAGAACACCTTTGACCTTTATATGAAGAATGAAGACAGGAAGAACTTAGTGTTCAGATCAGAGACATTAAAGCTAAAGTCTGGGTCCTCGTATTCAAATTTCTTATCCAAAACAAATTATCCTTTTAAAGGGGATAAAATAAAGGAAGCAAATAACAGAAAGGTTAAACACTTAAACCCTGACCATTAAGAGAAAGGAAAACTAACCGGGTATGCCTTGGCAAAGTATATCAAATTTTCCAATGATATGTAGCCTCCACCCCTGAACATTTACATTATTAAGCTTCCTGGATAATCCATCAGGCAACACCTAGTAGTGAGTTGCCATAACCTCATACCTGAAGTCTGTTGAAGGATCACATCCTTGCCAGCCCATGTCTTTCCAAAGTTCTGACTTAAGGGGTGGAAGCTCCCTATTCGGGTAAGCTAACTTCCACAGCTGTTTCAGTGCCTCCTGAAAGCAAAGTGCAAGTCCGCTCAAGATATGTAAAAGAATGCAAATAAAGGGTCATAAATAACCTCATAAGCTCAATAATACACTTGCGTATAAAAGTGTGTACTAGTGTTTGATGTGTTCATGTGCATCCCATAAATTACTTAACAAACTAGGCAACAATGTCCCTTGATGTTTGAAATTCAATGCCTAAAAAGCATGACATGATGAAAAGTTACGGAGATGGAACATGACAGTCTGAACAATGAAAGTGTTCATGGAACCCAAACTGCACTACTTTGACTGAATATTTATGTGGTCATAAGATGCCATGCATTTTTCATTATTAGTCCATCTTTGCTATTTATGAGAAGAGAAACATGAATGCAAATAAGAAATGCCTACTTGATGCTCCCCAAAAGAGCCATCAAAAGGAACTCCAACTCTTTGCTTCAGATGCTTTAACCTGGCCTCCTACAATAACAAAATCAAATTATTCAAAGAAAGACACCATTTATCCATATTTTGAGAGAAATAGATGAAAGCATTGAAAGGTGGTGAATTGTGAGTTTGAATAATATGAAAGATGGTGATGAAAGCATTGAAAGGTGGTGACACTTCGAAAGAGGTTTTTATTTCTTGAACTTGTTAATGTTGTTGATGGATTTACTCAAACGGGGTTATAATTTGCCACGATTGTCGGTCTAAATTGACTCGGACGGGGATGTTGATGGGATTATAATTAGTACCCATAGATTAAAAAGGGTCTAGGCAAAAACTCATAAGGCTCGAACAATATATTAATTACTAGGCATAGTTACAAAATACAAGGCTAGTAGTGTGTCCGTACAATGCTACAATACAGACGTACTGATGAGCAGTTGCAAGGTACATTTCTTCATTCAGAGTGCAAGTCTTCAAGACAAGGTATACTTGTGTTTGAGTACAAGGTAAGCAGTTAAATCGCTACTCAATAGCTACTCAATCAAAGTTTAAGAGTAATTACAAGCTATTCAGTCATGCAGCAGTAAATATATGCTACTAGTATGATATACTCCTTAATCTAATATTAGGTACTTAAAATTCTTTTAATTAGCATGTAATCAATCCTAACTTCTTATGTCCTTAGATAATATAATTTAGTTCAAGATTGGCATTATATTCAACTTCGTCTACGTCCACAAACACATATTGAGTGAGAATTTATAGTTTCAAGAACTACCAAACCTTAAAAAAGTCCCTACATTTTATTTGATCACATAATGGCGCAATTTTTATTTTCAACCTTTCACAATTAACTACAACAGATTAATCAGACTCGTGGAGTTGCAAAATCGCCAAACACTTGCTGAATAACTTGTATTTTTTGAAGGGACCGACTAGGTGGAAAACTCAGAAAGGTCTAGGACCAAGGGATGAGGTCTCAACGAGTACGCGCTGATTAATAACATAGAATACATGATAGCATGTACAACCGTACAAGTAATATAAATGTATTTTAGCAGACTGAACGAGTACACACTGATTAATAACATAAAGTACATGATAGCATCTACAAGTAATATAAATGCATTTTAGCAAAGAGTTGCTCCTGTGAGGCCAGCACCTCATCTCCGATTCTGTGATGGGTGGGGCCTAACATTTTTGTGCCTTGTGTCTTGACTCTAAAAACCTAAACTGCTTCAGAATGACTCACTCCTTTATAAGCTAAGACTTAACATTTGCAGCAATTTTCTATGAGCAAATCCACCTCAATGTATCTCTATCCAATACACGTCAGCTATTTAATTAGTGTAATTATGAATCCTGGAGGTTTCTAGTACGGCCCACCCAAGAAAATAAATCTCTTATTATATTCAACAAGCGCAACAACAACAAAAATTTTACATTGCTTTCCAATGAGGGACCCAACTTTGACGTATCTTTCTCCAAATTGGTAATTATAAACCTTTATAGAATGGCATCACATATGTAAATCCACAAAATGACAAAGTTGCATTTTTTGTCACCAAAAATTCATAAAAAGAGATTTGACTTTTTTTTAGTTAGTGACTTTTCTGATTATTGAAATCATCAATAAAAGCACACTTTCAATGGAAATTCAAAAAAATTCTGAAATGTTGATAAGTTGAACATTAACAGTCTAGTTTTAAGACTTATAAACTAAAATGTCTTATGATCTAAGGCATTCACCTAATTTCTTTTAGTTAGAGCTTACTAGTGCATGTCTAAAACAGGTACAAATATTTATAACCTAACAACTTAATTGGATACAACAAACAACAACAACATTCAAGCCTTAGTCCCAGAAGAATTTTGGGGTCGGCTAACATGAATCGATACATGATATCAGCACCAACAACATAATTGGATATCATCGTGAAATACCTGCAAGGGGTTGAGCAATGGAGGTAAAAGCCTGGTTGTAAGTCCACTTTGGGATACCATTGGCAAGAAGGGGAAAATCCATCCTAATAATGATCCTGTGCCGAAGACAATGCTTGCTGAAATTAAGAAGTTATTGTGCACTTATAGAAGATGTTCAAACGCAAGGATAAAAACATATTGAGTTCAATTTTTGAACTCATGCACTGAAGTTACAAGACATAACTGATGAGAAAATATTTTAAAAGATCCGTGCTTTTTTGTCGAACAGAGAGATATATGACAGAGCACAAAGTTGAAAAGTTGAACAACTAAAATAGAGAAACATACGACAATGAATGGAGGAGAATTAGTCCAGTGCCAATTGAATGGAACTGATTGTCTGATTCTTTAGATAACATGGGCTTCTTTTTCTCATGACATATATGCATTTGTCAGCTTTGTTAGTTTTTGGTCTAGAAAAACTCTAAAAAATGCAATGCTCCAAAAAAATCACATCACACTAGCATCTCATATTCTCACGAGCCTAAGATAGCAGGCAACCGTTACTCTAAATGCATTGCAACCACTCAGATAAGAAAAAACTAAAACCCACCTAACCACTGTGCCCACTGAGCAATTAGCTGTGAAAATAGTAGGGTCCAGTGGAGGTGTTCTTTCCTTCGCCCTTCATCCAAGATCTCCGCCAGGGAGCATCCCTGCGATGAAAGTTTTCATCATTTTAACTGGCCTTAACATTATTCACACAGCATATATAACATGACATCCATCACTGACAAACTTCACCAAGGAGAACTGAAAAACGCACCTCGGAATGGTCGTCGTCATAACTGGAGCGGTTATGTAATTTATAAGCACCAAGTAATGGCTTGTCCAAATCATCGTCGGAACTAAAGCTCTCGAATTGGTCGTCCCGTTTGCCGTCGAGGTCCCCGTGGTGGAGCCGTCGTCTCCGCAGAGTTGTAGAAGACATCTACTGTGTCTCCCAACTATTGCGCAATTGGAAAAATCTTCCGAATGATGGATGAGGAAACCTGAATATGAAGCAAGCCCCTCTTCAGCTCTGTCTGGGTGACTGGGGTGTAAGAATTGATCCCCGATAATCAAGAGGGGACCCGATCACACGTATAAGCACGTCGATCTTCAATGTTCGAAACTTCGAGCTGCCGTGCCAATCCTCTTTTTTTTTTTTTTTTTTTTTTTGTTTCACCCCACGCTAATACCTTGTCAAGTGAAAAGGCAATTCTTAATTATTTGGTAATTGTTTTAAATTTTTAATTTTTAATCCAATTTTTTTAAAAAAAAATATCAAAAAATTTTATTTTTCTAATATCTTTGATATGGTACCAATATTACATATAAAAAATTAAAAAGAAACCAATTAGAAATGAATATTTATAAATATACGATTTTTTGTCCAACTTTTTTGTATACAATATTAATATCATTGGAAAGATCTTAAAAAGTTATTAAATCTGATATATTTTTTTATAAAATTTGAACAATAAATAAAAAATTCAATTAACTTAAAGAAAAAGAGGGAATGGGAAGCCACATGACAACAAAGGAGGAAAGGGGGTGATGTTCACCCTCCTTAGAGGGGTGAACAAAATTGCACTCTCATATATGAGCCCTTTTGGAGGTCCTTTTTTGACTTATCAAATTTAACTTTTTCATTAATCACATAATTTTGATTTTGTGCGCGCTGAATTGTGTAATAATAAAAAAAAATAAGGTTGAAGTTACTTTTCTAGCTGTATTGACTGAATTTACTGTCCATTTTTCATATATATTTTCCTTTATTTTATTAATAAAATATTTATAAAATAGGTTTTTTCATAAATCGATAGAATTAGTCAATCCACCCACTTCAGCCATAACTTCATAAATTTCCGCAGAATCAGTCAATATAGCCGATTTAAGTATTATGATATTACCAAACGGGCTAATACAATTCCCTTTAACACTTGCACTATTCAGGCACATCACGATTTTCTAGATCAAACCATTAGATACAAAATGTTATGGAGTATTAAATTTTGTTCATTTGTTAAATATTAACATTTTATTACGTTTACTAATACATAATTAAATATAATTATTTACGTTGACAAACATAAATGTAAGATTGATACAACTATTAATGAATAGAAGATAGTACTTTAATTGTGCTAACTATCTCTTAAAAGTTTGTATCTTCACTTTTCATATTAATGTTGGTGAAGTTTTGACAATGATTTTAATTAGTATAATATTATAAAAATTATAGATTTTTACACATTTATGAAATTTGGAGGCATGCTTCAGAAATTTGGGTTAGCAAAGAAGGTGAGTTTGTCCGGCCTACCAACAAAAATAACAGCGACTAAACTGAAAAGTAATTACACTAGATTTAAATATTAGCTGGGTGGGCTAAATATGAAAAATGAAAAATTCACACTAAAAAATTGAGAGCTCGTTTGGTAACAGTGAAATTGGTTGAATCGGTTGATTCTACTTGGCTGAAGTGGTTGTATACTTGTATTTGCTAATCCTTTTGATTTATGAAAAACAAAACAAAATACTTTTCATTGATAAAATAAAGAAAATTATATGAAAACATCTAAAATTATCCTCTACAGTAACTTCAACCAATGCAGACAGAAAAGTCTTAGACTTCAGCATACCACAGCCGTACATAAGTCTCACTATCATGACTTGTTCCTCCCTATATCGTAACTTGTTTTTGCAGTGTTCTAGGATAATAATTAAAGGAAGAATTAATATCGACTTTTTCAAAATATCACGAGTAAACCTACATGAAATGTTGGGATGGGAGGCGGGGACACACCCTATCAGCTTATTAAAATGACAAGAACAAGAGTGCTAGACTGGAGTATGCCAATAAGTTATAAAATATTCAAACAATTAATAGCATCAAATTTAATGATACCTACAAATCGGTCATTCTATCTTTATTACTTAGGGCATCCTCATTCATGAGATTATTTGGGAATCATGTTGATTATGTGGAAGTTCTTTTTAGAGATTATGGATTAGTAGATGCGACTATTTTGAAAGATTATTTAGATAAAAATCTAGTATCAAATAATGAATCCTACATTAATCAAGATTATTCACAAGTTTCAATAAAAACATTTGATAGAGTATTAACTCTTAGAGAGAAGTGAGAGCTAGAGAGAGAAGTGCAATGAATATGCAATAAATATATTTGTCAACCCCTTACAACTACCCCCAATAGGAGTATTTATATGGAAAATATGGGTTGGGCTCCCAAGTCTTGGGCTTGGGAGGCCCATTTACAATGAGGCCACTATTGGGCCGAATACAGAGTATGTAATTTGACTAAGTATGAAATCTAGCTATTCGAAGTCTTTGTGGCTGATGGAGGTCTGACTGACGGAGACACGGCCGACGGAGACCCGGCCGATGGAGGACCCTCGGTTCTCCTAGAGTCTGGACCATATTCTGAGCAGATGTTTTGTCCGTCCGATGGAGGTCATCTGGCCGACGGAGGACCCACCTGATGACGGCTGTGTTTCCTCTTTAACTTCTGAGTAAGTGGGTGATGGGGTCTGGACCCATATACTCCATTAGGAGTCCCCCACTCTCTGAGCTGAGATGCAGACGAAGTGAAAGGGAGTAAATTCTTGTCTTGATGATTTCTTGGCCGATGCGGAACCGTAGTAGCTATTCCTTGTGCTTGGCCGTTGTGTGACCAAGTTGGGTATTCTTTGTTGGAGTTACAGGCGTTTTGCTCACTCAGCCATCGCGTAGTTCCTGTTTCCATGTCGTGGACGATGTGTGCTCTTATGTTTTGAGGACGATGAGTGTACTAAGGCTAGGGGACGATGAGTGTCTTTGTTTGTGAAGATGATGAGTGTGACCCCTGAGGACGTTACACGTGCTTTGGCCGTTGTGATGTTGTTCTCCTATCTTGGCCGGAGGTGGAACATGTGGGTTGAAGACATTGGCACTGATTTGTTTCCCTTCACAGTTTTTGGTTACCTTGCACAGCCGAGGGGGCACCGTAATTGTTTTTGGTGCTCCAGGCCGAAGCGGAACCATCAGTGGTTTGGTAGTTTGATTCGTAATATAGACGATGGAGGTCCTTATGGAGTGGATGTTGTGTGTCCATGGTTTTGAGGACGATGAACGTCCTGCCTTTGTGCCTTTGACTTTAGCTGAAGATGGATCACCTGCCTGTGGACGTTGAGTTGTCGATGCAATTTTACATGGTATCCTTGTCATTTTGGCCGAAAGTGGATCACATGGTTGAGGATGTTGTGATACCACTATCTCTGGCTTGTGGTCCTTTGTATTTTTTTGAACTTTTGCTTATCTTGGGATCTTTTGGAGCACGTGGAGGCCGATACAGTCCCCCCAGTCCCCCACTCCTTAAGGCCGAAGAGTAAGTGAGGGGTGAAGGAGTGAAGGTAACAACCCCAGGCCGAAGCGGAACCCCTTGGCGATTCCTGACCAAAGTTACCCTGTGGGAGAACCCTTGGACGCAGGTCGCAGACCCAAGGTTATCATCAATGGTTTGTACAATGGCCGATGGTTGTTAGGTGGTACCTTACTTGGGTTTTGGTCATTGGAGAGGCCATGTCGTCGCTGACTAGTTTGGCCGAAGTAGGCATGCATTTGTATGGGTTAGCCGTTGTGGTGTCATCAGCGGCCGTTAAGGTCTCTGATGATGTTTGTGGCCTGTTGGGCTGTTGAGTGGCCCTTTATTTCAGCCAATAAGGCCAGAGAAGGTGGACAACCTTGATACCTCGAACCGGTGGCAGTTGATTGGTTGTGGGGGAGGTGACCGTTGGTGTAGCCACTGTGGGGAGGCCACGTGTTAGTGACCGTTGGGAGGAGGTCTATAAATACTTCTCTCATCCGAGGCGAGGTCCTGACTTGCATTCTTGTGACAACAAAGTTGTAATACTTGAGATTTAATTCAAATGGATTAATAGTACTACTCATACCAACAAGGTACATCTCCTTTTAAGGGAGCTCATTAGCCAAGAACTCCAAAGTTAAGTGTGCTTGCACGAGAGTAGTCTTGGGAAGGGTGACCCCCTGGGGTGTTTCTCAGGGCGCGCACGAGTGAGGACAAAGTGCGCGGAAAAGGGTAGTGACGGTTTGTGAGGACAGTACTAGAGGTCAGGGGTAACTACCTCGGGTGGGCTAGGTGTTACAGGCTGCCGGATTTCCTAAAGAGAGAAATTGGTCCTTGGTGTTCTTTGCATCTTCATATCTTCCAAGGTCACTTCATCACTTGTTCCTCCTTGTTTCTCTATACTTTGCTTCCTTAGGCTTCGATCCAGTGTTAGTTAGGAAACTTCACTTAGATCCAAAGTATCTCCCCTTATGACTCGAATAACTGTTATGGCGAGTGTCTGGACGAAGAATACTACCCTTACGATGATGAAGGGGCCTCCACCAAATCTCTCGACCTTAGGATTGTAGAGGAATGTTGCGAGGAGATAGATGTCATGAGCCCATTCCGGTAAGGGAATCAACATGACAATGAGGAGAGTGCAGATGAGGATGCTGCCTCGTCATCGTCAGGTGAAGACATTGGGGCTTCGCATGTGGGAGATGGGGCTTCCACGTCGGCCACTATTTCGTGTCCTGATCCCCTCTCTGCCGTCAAGGGGAAAGCTCCAGTAGCAGACGTTCGGCTGAAGAGGAAACGAAGACCGAAGAAAGGTCCAGACATTTCTTTCCTGGATCTCACCAACTTGTATATTTTAAAGCCGGAGAGCAACGCGGGTGAGTACTACATCGCCGAGATGTACGTGGGGCTGTATAGAAGGGTTAGGGTGTCACGCCCCGGACCGCGTCCGAGCCACGTAGACAACCGCCGTACAACCCGATAAGAACAACAACAGTTCATCCCCATTGAGTTGTACAAGGCGTCCGATTGATTCTATTGCCAAACCGATTAGTAAACACATACAATCAACATCAATATCATAATCAAACAAATGCGGAAAATAATAAAATGTTTGATACTTAGCCACACGTGGCAAACACGGGCACGCAGGCCCCCAACTGTTTTAATGAAAACATTGTTCAAAAATCCATGAGCAGTTTATACATTTGAAATATGAATGGAAGCACGAACCACGTCTTCCTCCTCGAATGATCACCCTAGGCAAAGGTGCAGGTAGTAGGACTCTAGCCTCAACCTAAAAAATGTGAGGCCCCCCGGAGGGGTCAGTACTCCATAGAAGTACTAGTGACAAGCAGGCTATATGAAGAATAACTAATGTTTCAGACACGAGACCCAAAAATAGGGTGATATATACATATAGATGTCCCTCATCCACCCGATGATACATACTGTATATATATACTCGTAAAATACTCAACCCGTAGGTCATTTACCTTAAAGAGTCTTTTAGAGATAAAGTTCTTACCTGACTTTTCTCACTCCTTTCCCGGTTACCTAGCTCACAAGCTATAGTCCACCTTCGATTCATACTACCGAGTGTTTTAGGATCATTTACCGTCCAAGGCACTCAACCCATCCTGGAGTATTTAAGATCATTTACCGTCCAAAGGTACTCGGCCCCACCTGGAGTATTCTGGATCATTTACCGTCCAAGGGTACTCGACCCCACCTGGAGTATTCTGGATCATTTACCGTCCAAGGGTACTCGACCCCACCTGGAGTATTCTGGATCATTTACCGTCCAAGGGTACTCGATCCCCAGTCTATTCTCTACCAAATCCTAACCTGGATATGGCTAACCTTTCATTCCTTTAACTATGGACAATGCCTAGCCCTATAGTCATATAACAATCCTTAGGATCAAACGTGGGCGGGTCACACCCGAACGGCCCACGTTAACCTACTCAAAACTGCCCGTTTTGAGCTTAACCCAATACCCGGTCGGGTATCCAACCTTACCCGGTCGGGTGGGGTGAGGCAGTAGCCCCTGGAGCCAACTTTACTTGAGACCCGGTCGGGTCTAGTGTGGCAGTGGCTTCTGGAGCCATTTTTTATCAAAACCCGGTCGGGTATTCACCCATACCCGGTCGGGTATCACCTTTGTCTTGGCGGTCAACGCTCGTTTGACCGCCCAAACGAAGTCCGATTAACGTGAAATTTTATACACTTATACTTCTTGACGTCCTTGATCCAAAAATACCATTTTGGATCCCTGGAACATCACACATAAGAAGTTGTCACATTTTTTATCACCAAACCTACATAACATGCTTTTCAATTATGTTTTATGTATAATCATGGCATAAGCACACACTTGGTTATCTTTAATCATTCCACAAAACATATTCCTGATTACTTTAGGTAATCTCATGCCTCACGCAAAAGTTATAAAGCATAAAGCCGTCTTCTCACCTTAATGAAGCTTATGAAGTTCTAGCCTTCCCGATTTAGCTCCGTCGAAACTCCGGCGAACTTCAACGAACTCCGGCGACAACTCCGGTGACTCTTTCAACTCCGTGAAAGTTCCTTGAATACCTTAGACAAGTTACTAACAAGGTTTTATCATCATAAAACCCATAGTAATACAAATAACCTCCAAAAGGTTATTTTCCGGTGAACCGGTTACTTTGGCTTCTAAGCCCGTTCTTGGACTTAGAACTACCTTCCAACCCCTCATTCTACACTTCCAAACGTGTAGAACAATCCTAGGGTGTGGAATATGATTGTATAATCGTATAAAATGATTGAAGAACAAGAAATGGGGTTTATGGAGTCATTACCTTGTTAAACACAAGTTTTCCCACCTAAACTCCTCTTTTCTTTTCTCTTTTTCCTTTCTTCTTCCTACCTCCACTTGGTGCGTGTATGCTGGATGAAAATGGAGTTCTTGCAGAGCTTCTCTCCTCCAAAATGATGGTTGGGACGCAGTGTATGGGCTGGGGTGGTTGAGAGTGTCCTTTTTGGATCATTCATCAATGAAATGAGGGAGGGACCCCTTTTCTTTCACACTTTGTCCCCCATCCTCCTCACTCTCTATCAGCAGCCAAAAGGTGCGGCTCCCCTTTCCATTCTTAAGCCTAAAAACGTGGGTTGGCCCCCACTTATGTGGGAGGTCAACCCTTTGTGTACCCGAGTGTACAATCGGTCCCGAAAGTTGTATTTTCCGGACTGTTTTAAGTATATTTTATTTTATCGGGTCAAATAAAATATAACACTTGTTCCCAATCCTTATTGGACCTTAGAATCAATATGAATTCCCCAACTTTAATTTATAGGTTCTCGGAATCCCTTTTTGGGCTGTTATCTGATAAATTGCCGATACCGATAATTTGGCCCGTTTGACCAACCGGTCAACCTTGTGCCATTGTCATGGCCCAATTAGGATATCCACCACCATATACATATTATCTAGTCCAAGATTAATATAATATATGGTCCCGATAATATTGGGCGGCCCCACATCCGGTGTGGGCCCCACGTAAATTTTACTATTCACGTAATAGAAATGATAAAAATTTTCAATCACGTAAAAATGCTTTTATACATTTCTCAAGGTTCAATACATGATTTGGTACAGTACAAATACTCGGGGGCGGTGTTACAAGTTCTACCCCCCTTATTTGGGATTTCGTCCCTGAAATCCACGCGTCTAGTCAAACAGAACTGGATATTGTTCCCTCATCAGGGTCTCCACTTCCCAAGTTTGCTCCTCGACACGATCACTCTTCCAAAGTACTTTTACCATCGGCACCTCTTTGCTCCTCAGCTTCTTTACCTGTCGGTCCATGATTTTCACTGGCTGCACCGTATAGTGCAGGTCTTCTCGGATTTCCACCGGTGGTTTCTCAAGAATATGTGACGGGTCCCGCACATACTTCTTGAGCATAGAAACATGAAATACATTATGAATCTTTTCTAACTCCGGAGTCAACTGAAGTCGGTAAGCTACAACCCCAATCCTTTCAAGGATTTTGAACGGACCTATGTAACGTGGGTTAAGCTTACCCCGACTGAGGAACCTGATGATCCCTTTCCAAGGTGATACCCTCAGAAATACCTCATCACCGACCTCAAACTCCAACGTCCTCCGACGTTTATCAGCATAGCTCTTCTGCCGGTCTTGGGCAGCCTTGAGCCTATCTTGTATAACTTTTATCTTCTCTTTAGTGATCTCGACTAGCTCGATGCCCTCGAGCTTAGCCTCGCCGACCTCGCCCCAACACAATGGTGTCTGGCATTTCCTCCCATACAATGCCTCGTATGGAGGCATGCCTATACTCGCCTGATAATTGTTGTTATAGGCGAATTCCACTAAAGCCAACTGATTGTCCCAGCTCCCCTGGAACTCCAAGGCACATGCCCTCAACATGTCCTCCAGGATCTGAATCACCCGTTCAGATTGCCCATCCGTTTGAGGATGAAACGCGGTGCTAAACCTCAATTTCGTACCCATGGATTCCTGGAACTTAGGCCAAAACCGTGATGTGAACCGTGGGTCTCTATCTGATACTATAGTAACCGGAACCCCATGCAGTCTCACAATCTCATCTGTGTACAATTTGGCCAACCGCTCGAGCGTATAGGTAGTGTTGATAGGTAGGAAATGAGCGCTCTTGGTCAGCCTATCGACTACCACCCATACTGCGTCGTAGTTCCTAACTGTCCGTGGTAGACCCACCACGAAGTCCATGGTAACATGCTCCCACTTCCATTCTGGAATGGTAAGTGGTTGTAGTAACCCTGCTGGGTGTTGGTGCTCTGCCTTAACCTGTTGACAAGTAAGGCAACGACTCACGTATTCTGCAATCTCTCTCTTCATCCCCGACCACCAGTAACTTTCTTTCAAGTCCCGGTACATCTTTGTACCGCCCGGGTGCATGGCATACGCAGATGAGTGAGCCTCCTCAAGGATAGACTTTCGGAGCTCCTCATCTGATGGCACACACACTCGTTCCTTGAATAGTAGAAGTCCATCTTCTCTCTCACGGAAACCCTCGACGAGCCCCACAAGCATCCGTTCCCGGATTTTCTGACATTCCCCGTCATTGCCTTGACATGTTCTGATTTCATCTAACAAGGTGGGTCTCACCTCAAATCTGGCCAATAGCGCCCCATCCGTGGATACCTCCACGCGTGCCCTCAGTGCCCGTAAGCATGTGAGTAAAACCCCCGATGATGAGCTCTTCCTGCTCAATGCATCGGCTACTACATTAGCCTTGCCTGGATGATAGTCAATGACCAAGTTGTAATCCTTGATCAACTCCATCCATCTCCTCTGTCTCATGTTCAACTCTTTCTGAGTGAACACATACTTCAGGCTCTTGTGGTCGGTGTAAATGTGACACAACTCTCCGTAGAGGTAGTGCCTCCAAATCTTCAATGCAAATACCACAGCACCTAGCTCCAGATCATGTGTGGGGTAGTTTACTTCATGCTTCCTCAACTGCCGAGAAGCATAAGCAATTACCTTCCCTGATTGCATCAGTACACATCCCAGTCCCTGAATGCTAGCATCGCTATAGATGTCATACCCTAACCCTTGCACGGGCAAGGCAAGCACTGGTGCTTCGGTTAAACGTTTCTTTAGCTCAAGAAACCCCTTCTCACACTTATCATCCCACACAAACTTAGCCCCCTTTTTAGTGAGCTTCGTGAGTGGAGATGCTATCACCGAGAACTTTTCCACGAATTTGCGGTAATACCCCGCTAAACCGAGGAAACTCCTTATCTCCTTCACGTTCTTGGGCCTCTCCCAATTAGTGACCGCCTCAATCTTTGAGTTATCAACTGAAATGTCCGAGCCCGATACCACATGCCCGAGAAAACCGATCTCCCCAAGCCAAAATTCACATTTAGAGAATTTGGCAAAGAGTTGCTTCTCCCGCAGTGTTTCAAGCACAAGCCTTAGATGTTTTTCGTGTTCCTCTTCATTCATGGAGTATATCAAAATGTCATCAATGAACACTATGACGAGCTGGTCTAAGTATTGATGAAAAACTCGGTTCATGAGGTCCATGAATGCCGCGGGGGCGTTCGTAAGCCCGAACGACATCACTAGAAACTCACAGTGACCATACCTTGTACGGAATGCACTTTTGGGTATGTCACTCTCCTTGATCTTCAGTTGATGGTAGCCTGACCTCAAGTCAATCTTAGAGAACACGGTTGCCCCCCGTAGTTGATCAAACAAGTCATCGATACACGGTTGCCCCCCGTAGGTCCCACCCGAACGGCCCACGTTAACCTACTCAAAACTGCCCGTTTTGAGCTTAACCCAATACCCGGTCGGGTATCCAACCTTACCCGGTCGGGTGGGGGTGAGGCAGTAGCCCCTGGAGCCAACTTTACTTGAGACCCGGTCGGGTCTACACCCATACCCGGTCGGGTCTAGTGTGGCAGTGGCTTCTGGAGCCATTTTTTATCAAAACCCGGTCGGGTATTCACCCATACCCGGTCGGGTATCACCTTTGTCTTGGCGGTCAACGCTCGTTTGACCGCCCAAACGAAGTCCGATTAACGTGAAATTTTATACACTTATACTTCTTGACGTCCTTGATCCAAAAATACCATTTTGGATCCCTGGAACATCACACATAAGAAGTTATCACATTTTTTATCACCAAACCTACATAACATGCTTTTCAATTATGTTTTATGTATAATCATGGCATAAGCACACACTTGGTTATCTTTAATCATTCCACAAAACATATTCCTGATTACTTTAGGTAATCTCATGCCTCACGCAAAAGTTATAAAGCATAAAGCCGTCTTCTCACCTTAATGAAGCTTATGAAGTTCTAGCCTTCCCGATTTAGCTCCGTCGAAACTCCGACGAACTTCAACGAACTCCGGCGACAACTCCGGTGACTCTTTCAACTCCGTGAAAGTTCCTTGAATACCTTAGACAAGTTACTAACAAGGTTTTATCATCATAAAACCCATAGTAATACAAATAACCTCCAAAAGGTTATTTTCCGGTGAACCAGTTACTTTGGCTTCTAAGTCCGTTCTTGGACTTAGAACTACCTTCCAACCCCTCATTCTACACTTCCAAACGTGTAGAACAATCCTAGGGTGTGGAATATGATTGTATAATCGTATAAAATGATTGAAGAACAAGAAATGGGGTTTATGGAGTCATTACCTTGTTAAACACAAGTTTTCCCACCTAAACTCCTCTTTTCTCTTCTCTTTTTCCTTTCTTCTTCCTCCCTCCACTTGGTGCGTGTATGCTGGATGAAAATGGAGTTCTTGCAGAGCTTCTATCCTCCAAAATGATGGTTGGGACGCAGTGTATGGGCTGGGGTGGTTGAGAGTGTCCTTTTTGGATCATTCATCAATGAAATGAGGGAGGGACCCCTTTTCTTTCACACTTTGTCCCCCATCCTCCTCACTCTCTATCAGCAGCCAAAAGGTGCGGCTCCCCTTTCCATTCTTAAGCCTAAAAACGTGGGTTGGCCCCCACTTATGTGGGAGGTCAACCCTTTGTGTACCCGAGTGTACAATCGGTCCCGAAAGTTGTATTTTCCGGACTGTTTTAAGTATATTTTATTTTATCGGGTCAAATAAAATATAACACTTGTTCCCAATCCTTATTGGACCTTAGAATCAATATGAATTCCCCAACTTTAATTTATAGGTTCTCGGAATCCCTTTTTGGGCTGTTATCTGATAAATTGCCGATACCGATAATTTGGCCCGTTTGACCAACCGGTCAACCTTGTGCCATTGTCATGGCCCAATTAGGATATCCACCACCATATACATATTATCTAGTCCAAGATTAATATAATATATGGTCCCGATAATATTGGGCGGCCCCACATCCGGTGTGGGCCCCACGTAAATTTTACTATTCACGTAATAGAAATGATAAAAAATTTTCAATCACGTAAAAATGCTTTTATACATTTCTCAAGGTTCAATACATGATTTGGTACAGTACAAATACTCGGGGGCGGTGTTACAAGTTCTACCCCCCTTATTTGGGATTTCGTCCCTGAAATCCACGCGTCTAGTCAAACAGAACTGGATATTGTTCCCTCATCAGGGTCTCCACTTCCCAAGTTTGCTCCTCGACACGATCACTCTTCCAAAGTACTTTTACCATCGGCACCTCTTTGCTCCTCAGCTTCTTTACCTGTCGGTCCATGATTTTCACTGGCTGCACCGTATAGTGCAGGTCTTCTCGGATTTCCACCGGTGGTTTCTCAAGAATATGTGACGGGTCCCGCACATACTTCTTGAGCATAGAAACATGAAATACATTATGAATCTTTTCTAACTCCGGAGTCAACTGAAGTCGGTAAGCTACAACCCCAATCCTTTCAAGGATTTTGAACGGACCTATGTAACGTGGGTTAAGCTTACCCCGACTGAGGAACCTGATGATCCCTTTCCAAGGTGATACCCTCAGAAATACCTCATCACCGACCTCAAACTCCAACGTCCTCCGACGTTTATCAGCATAGCTCTTCTGCCGGTCTTGGGCAGCCTTGAGCCTATCTTGTATAACTTTTATCTTCTCTTTAGTGATCTCGACTAGCTCGATGCCCTCGAGCTTAGCCTCGCCGACCTCGCCCCAACACAATGGTGTCTGACATTTCCTCCCATACAATGCCTCGTATGGAGGCATGCCTATACTCGCCTGATAATTGTTGTTATAGGCGAATTCCACTAAAGCCAACTGATTGTCCCAGCTCCCCTGGAACTCCAAGGCACATGCCCTCAACATGTCCTCCAGGATCTGAATCACCCGTTCAGATTGCCCATCCGTTTGAGGATGAAACGCGGTGCTAAACCTCAATTTCGTACCCATGGATTCCTGGAACTTAGGCCAAAACCGTGATGTGAACCGTGGGTCTCTATCTGATACTATAGTAACCGGAACCCCATGCAGTCTCACAATCTCATCTGTGTACAATTTGGCCAACCGCTCGAGCGTATAGGTAGTGTTGATAGGTAGGAAATGAGCGCTCTTGGTCAGCCTATCGACTACCACCCATACTGCGTCGTAGTTCCTAACTGTCCGTGGTAGACCCACCACGAAGTCCATGGTAACATGCTCCCACTTCCATTCTGGAATGGTAAGTGGTTGTAGTAACCCTGCTGGGTGTTGGTGCTCTGCCTTAACCTGTTGACAAGTAAGGCAACGACTCACGTATTCTGCAATCTCTCTCTTCATCCCCGACCACCAGTAACTTTCTTTCAAGTCCCGGTACATCTTTGTACCGCCCGGGTGCATGGCATACGCAGATGAGTGAGCCTCCTCAAGGATAGACTTTCGGAGCTCCTCATCTGATGGCACACACACTCGTTCCTTGAATAGTAGAAGTCCATCTTCTCTCTCACGGAAACCCTCGACGAGCCCCACAAGCATCCGTTCCCGGATTTTCTGACATTCCCCGTCATTGCCTTGACATGTTCTGATTTCATCTAACAAGGTGGGTCTCACCTCAAATCTGGCCAATAGCGCCCCATCCGTGGATACCTCCACGCGTGCCCTCAGTGCCCGTAAGCATGTGAGTAAAACCCCCGATGATGAGCTCTTCCTGCTCAATGCATCGGCTACTACATTAGCCTTGCCTGGATGATAGTCAATGACCAAGTTGTAATCCTTGATCAACTCCATCCATCTCCTCTGTCTCATGTTCAACTCTTTCTGAGTGAACACATACTTCAGGCTCTTGTGGTCGGTGTAAATGTGACACAACTCTCCGTAGAGGTAGTGCCTCCAAATCTTCAATGCAAATACCACAGCACCTAGCTCCAGATCATGTGTGGGGTAGTTTACTTCATGCTTCCTCAACTGCCGAGAAGCATAAGCAATTACCTTCCCTGATTGCATCAGTACACATCCCAGTCCCTGAATGCTAGCATCGCTATAGATGTCATACCCTAACCCTTGCACGGGCAAGGCAAGCACTGGTGCTTCGGTTAAACGTTTCTTTAGCTCAAGAAACCCCTTCTCACACTTATCATCCCACACAAACTTAGCCCCCTTTTTAGTGAGCTTCGTGAGTGGAGATGCTATCACCGAGAACTTTTCCACGAATTTGCGGTAATACCCCGCTAAACCGAGGAAACTCCTTATCTCCTTCACGTTCTTGGGCCTCTCCCAATTAGTGACCGCCTCAATCTTTGAGTTATCAACTGAAATGTCCGAGCCCGATACCACATGCCCGAGAAAACCGATCTCCCCAAGCCAAAATTCACATTTAGAGAATTTGGCAAAGAGTTGCTTCTCCCGCAGTGTTTCAAGCACAAGCCTTAGATGTTTTTCGTGTTCCTCTTCATTCATGGAGTATATCAAAATGTCATCAATGAACACTATGACGAGCTGGTCTAAGTATTGATGAAAAACTCGGTTCATGAGGTCCATGAATGCCGCGGGGGCGTTCGTAAGCCCGAACGACATCACTAGAAACTCACAGTGACCATACCTTGTACGGAATGCACTTTTGGGTATGTCACTCTCCTTGATCTTCAGTTGATGGTAGCCTGACCTCAAGTCAATCTTAGAGAACACGGTTGCCCCCCGTAGTTGATCAAACAAGTCATCGATACACGGTTGCCCCCCGTAGGTCCCACCCGAACGGCCCACGTTAACCTACTCAAAACTGCCCGTTTTGAGCTTAACCCAATACCCGGTCGGGTATCCAACCTTACCCGGTCGGGTGGGGGTGAGGCAGTAGCCCCTGGAGCCAACTTTACTTGAGACCCGGTCGGGTCTACACCCATACCCGGTCGGGTCTAGTGTGGCAGTGGCTTCTGGAGCCATTTTTTATCAAAACCCGGTCGGGTATTCACCCATACCCGGTCGGGTATCACCTTTGTCTTGGCGGTCAACGCTCGTTTGACCGCCCAAACGAAGTCCGATTAACGTGAAATTTTATACACTTATACTTCTTGACGTCCTTGATCCAAAAATACCATTTTGGATCCCTGGAACATCACACATAAGAAGTTATCACATTTTTTATCACCAAACCTACATAACATGCTTTTCAATTATGTTTTATGTATAATCATGGCATAAGCACACACTTGGTTATCTTTAATCATTCCACAAAACATATTCCTGATTACTTTAGGTAATCTCATGCCTCACGCAAAAGTTATAAAGCATAAAGCCGTCTTCTCACCTTAATGAAGCTTATGAAGTTCTAGCCTTCCCGATTTAGCTCCGTCGAAACTCCGACGAACTTCAACGAACTCCGGCGACAACTCCGGTGACTCTTTCAACTCCGTGAAAGTTCCTTGAATACCTTAGACAAGTTACTAACAAGGTTTTATCATCATAAAACCCATAGTAATACAAATAACCTCCAAAAGGTTATTTTCCGGTGAACCAGTTACTTTGGCTTCTAAGTCCGTTCTTGGACTTAGAACTACCTTCCAACCCCTCATTCTACACTTCCAAACGTGTAGAACAATCCTAGGGTGTGGAATATGATTGTATAATCGTATAAAATGATTGAAGAACAAGAAATGGGGTTTATGGAGTCATTACCTTGTTAAACACAAGTTTTCCCACCTAAACTCCTCTTTTCTCTTCTCTTTTTCCTTTCTTCTTCCTCCCTCCACTTGGTGCGTGTATGCTGGATGAAAATGGAGTTCTTGCAGAGCTTCTATCCTCCAAAATGATGGTTGGGACGCAGTGTATGGGCTGGGGTGGTTGAGAGTGTCCTTTTTGGATCATTCATCAATGAAATGAGGGAGGGACCCCTTTTCTTTCACATTTTGTCCCCCATCCTCCTCACTCTCTATCAGCAGCCAAAAGGTGCGGCTCCCCTTTCCATTCTTAAGCCTAAAAACGTGGGTTGGCCCCCACTTATGTGGGAGGTCAACCCTTTGTGTACCCGAGTGTACAATCGGTCCCGAAAGTTGTATTTTCCGGACTGTTTTAAGTATATTTTATTTTATCGGGTCAAATAAAATATAACACTTGTTCCCAATCCTTATTGGACCTTAGAATCAATATGAATTCCCCAACTTTAATTTATAGGTTCTCGGAATCCCTTTTTGGGCTGTTATCTGATAAATTGCCGATACCGATAATTTGGCCCGTTTGACCAACCGGTCAACCTTGTGCCATTGTCATGGCCCAATTAGGATATCCACCACCATATACATATTATCTAGTCCAAGATTAATATAATATATGGTCCCGATAATATTGGGCGGCCCCACATCCGGTGTGGGCCCCACGTAAATTTTACTATTCACGTAATAGAAATGATAAAAATTTTCAATCACGTAAAAATGCTTTTATACATTTCTCAAGGTTCAATACATGATTTGGTACAGTACAAATACTCGGGGGCGGTGTTACATAGGGTGCCAAAGCCGACGGATCATGTGCTCAATCCTCCCGCGGGGTACTTTGGAGTGTACCCTATGAGTTTTGCCAAGGGGCTCAGATTTCCCCTTCATCCACTCATAACGGAGTACCTAGATATGGTGGGTTTCCCTTCAGCCCTGCTGACCCCGAATAGCTACTCGCTAATCGTTGGGTTCCTGCTTCAGTGCTCAGAGCTGGTTATTGTGCCGATGACGGCCCTGTTTATGAATCTGTATGAGATAGGCCGGGGTAGCCACAAGAATTGCGCCGGCTACTTCAACCTCCAGCGGGTGAAGAACAGGAGGTCCTTCACTGATCTCCCTTCATCCATACACGGCTGGAAGTACAAGATCGTCTTTGTGACTTTGGGCGAGGGAGGTGACTTTCCCTCGGTACGGCATTCGAGGGCCTTCAATATGCATGAGCCGCCGAAGAGTGCATCCATAGACGCCCAGGTGGAGGCATTTTTTAAAGATGGACCGAGGAGTGTGAAGGATTACATCACGGAGTATAAAAATGGTTGCCATCGGCTTCATCAGGTACTTTGTTTATGGAGACGAAGATGATTACTTGTGACTGAAGATGACCACATGATACATTTGTAATTTCCATATGTATGTTTGTGTTTTTAATTAGTTTTGATTGAGTTTTACTTTGGAAATTACACACTTTTGGTGTAAGGATGTTTTTACTTAGACTGTAATTTGCCGGTCTGGTCTGGTCTGGTCTGGTCTGATCTGGTCTGGTCTGGTCTGAACTGGTCTGGTCTGGTCTGAACTGGTCTGGTCTGGTCTGGTTTCTTTGTATTTTTATAACTATCCAAGTCTGGTCTGGTCTGGTCTGGTCTGAACTGGTCTGCTCTGGTCTGATCTGGTCTGGTCTGGTCTGGGACGAATTACAGTCCAAGTAAAATATCCTAATAGTTTAGTTTGTTAAATTCTTGTAAATTGTTTAGATTAGGATCACTCTGAGCTCAAACTGGTCTTGATCACTCAAAGGATAGTTGGTGAACCCCAAAAAGTGGAAGGAAGGTGCATAATTTGAAGACACAAGAAGGATCCTGAAATTTTGGTCTATACCCGGTTGGGTGTCACCTATACTCGATTGGGTATCTTGTTGAAATTTCAAATCGGATCGGATCCGAAGACAAAGGATCATGCAGAGAAGATTCGGACCACGATCGAGTGTCTATACCCGATCGGGTACACCGACACACCCGATCGGGTATCTCTTCAAATACAAACCTGAATTCGGTCGAGTATGCCCCGGATATGAAGTTATAAACATACTCAACCGGGTACAAAGGTATACTCGATCGAGTATGCTTATGAAATTTTCCCTTTGATCGATCGAGTATACCTAGAATTTGAGGTATTACACATACTCGATCGGGTACCGTGGTATATACCCGATCGGGTACCCGAGCTGCTTCTCAAAAGCCTATAAATACACCCCCTTTCCTTCACAATTAGATCACCAATTCCTCTACACTTCTAAGCTCAGTCTAGAATAGTTCTTTCTTTATATTTTTCATCATGTTTAGTCTCCAAATGAGGAGCTAAACTCTTCCATCTTGGTTTTGCTACTTTGAAGCTTAATGATTTGTAACTTGTGAGTTATTTTCTTTAATCTTCTTCCTTGAATATTAATTACTTCCTATTCATATTCCATATTAATATTCTGAGCATTACTTAAAGTATCAACTAGTTTTGTTTCTTATATTAATTATTACTAGAATCAATCGGTTAATACGCTTGTTATTAATCTGGTTCTTTCAACAGTAGTAAACTTGGATCATTAATGCATGCATCTCATGATCAATATGCCAAGGGGAATTAATTATATTGATTAAACCAATAAACCGCTTGTGTTGAGGTTATCAATCTCAATCGTTTTCATCTTAAGTTTATTGATACTATCAAGTTAGTATACGCATCTCGTTATTAATAACTACCCTCGATGAACTGGATATACTCCTCAATTGAGTATTCGAGAGGAAGATAGTTGAAGATATAACCGGGATCGACGAACATTCCATTAAGTGGATAAAAGCAAAACCAAGTCTCCACATCTATCAAGTAAAACACATAAAATCATTCATCTTAGTTTCAAATATTCTTAATTACATCTACAATCACACCCCCCCTTGTTACTATTCATATAAAAGATAAGTATTCCTTTCCCTGCGGACACGAACCTTACTTCGTTATACTACGTATAATCGTTGTATTGTATTTATTTTGAGTGCATCTTACGACAAGTGCACGTCACCACATGATTTGAGGAGGCCGATGGCCCTTACTTGGGCGTTCCTGCTGAGGACGATGGTAATACTCCCTCAGCGTCCTTGGTCTCAACTCTTGTTTTTGTTTACTTGCCTTGTCTAACATGTTTTGTTGTGCAGGCTTCGTCATGGATCACACCTCATTTATGAAGAATGCCGCGAAGAAGGCAGCCGAGGAGCTCAAGTTTTTTCTTCAAGCCCTCCAGTATGGTTCTGTTGGCATTCTCGACTTACCTGCCTTAAGGGTGGGCAACGGAGGAGAAACGATGCTTGATTTCCCATGCTTGGAGGAGCTCTTAGAAGGGTGCGGTTTCAAATTGAGTGCCGTTGTCAGAGATGATCTCTTGAGGGACGCCAAAGCGGTTGAGGTTGTTTTTAAAGACAAACCTTTGGCACCGGGCTCCAGTGATGCTGGCCAATGGCTCTGCTTCGACCCATTTGGTGAAGTAGTCAATGCCGACGATGATGTGGCGGTTGTTACCGGCGGCTGTTGGGAGAGGGTCGACGAGGTCAATCCCCCATCTTGAGAATGGAATCGCCGTGCTAATCAGGGTGTAATTGATTGCTGGCCGGTCAGGGGCTTTCTGAAGATGCTGAATGCACAAGACCGGGCTGACATGGATGCTGGACATGCTGAGCTCCTCGATCTTGGCTATCTTAGAGATGTGCTCCGGGGTATCTATGAGCTTGGAGAGTATGTCATTCTCGGCACTGTCCACCCTTGGAATCTGAGTGATCTCATGTGTTTCAAATGCCTTGAGCAATTCTTCAACCGCTTGTTTGTACTGCCTCATTCTACACTCCTTGGCCTCATATGAGCCCCCAATCTGACCCACTACCAGCTTAGAGTTGCACTTGATTCTAATGTGTTGCGCTTTGAGGCGGGCGATGAATCTGAGGCCGTTGAGGAGTGCCTCATACTCGACTTCATTGTTGGAGACCCTGAAGTTGAAGCGGATGGCATAGTAAGCTCTGAATCCTTAAGGGAGATGAGGACGACGCTGCATCCACATGCTTTCGCGGCCGATGAACCGTCAGTGAATAGGGTCCTTGCTTCATCCGGGTATGGTAACGGCTGTCTCCCTCGCCGTGCATTCGGTGACGAAGTCGGCCAAAGCCTGCCCTTTGATGGACTGCCTCAGCTTGATCTCAATCTGGTATTGCCTAAGGAAAATGGCCCACTTCACCATCCTTGAGGAGCTGGATGGGCTCCACATGAGTGCACCAAGGGGCGGCTGTGTGAGGATATGGACGGAGTGCGCCTGAAAATAGTGCCCCAATTTCTTCACCGTATGGACGATGGCTAGCACCGTCTTCTCGATGAGGGAGTATCTGAGTTCTGCCTCCCGCAACGTCTTGCTGACGTAGAAGATGGCCTTTTGTACCCCTTCATCCTCGCGGATGAGCACAGAGCTGATGGCCGAAGTGCTCACCCCCAAGTATAAGAAGAGCGTCTCGCCGGGCTTGGGCTTGGAGAGGATGGGAGGGGAGGGGAGGCAAGGTACTGCTTCAGCTCCTCGAAGGCTTGCGGGCACTCCGTCGTCCACTTGAAGCTGTTGGCTTTGCACATGATTTGGAAGAAAAGGGGTGATCTTTCAACCGATTTGGAGAGGAAACGGTTTAGGGCCGCAAGGCGTCCCATCAGCCGCGGGACCTCCTTGACATTGCGTGGTGGCTCCATGTTGGTAATGGCCTCGATCTTCTCCAATTTTATCTCAATGCCCCTTCAGCTGACCATATACCCAAAGAACTTGCTTCTCTGGACGCCGAAGGTGCACTTCTTTGGGTTCAAGCGAAGCTTAAACTTCTGCATGATTTCAATAATCTCCCGGAGGTCGTTAGCATGAGTGGTTGATTATTTGCTCTTGACGATCATGTCATCGACGTACGCCTCCATCATCCAGTCGAGGACGGCTCGAAAAACCTTGGCTACCATTCTTGTATAAGTGGCGCCGGAGTTTTTCAGCCCAAAAGCCATGACGAGGTAGTAGAAAATTCCCTCCGAGGTCATGAAAGTTGCCTTCTCGGCATCATCTTCATGCATGAAAATATGATGGTATCCTCTGAAAGCGTCAAGGAACGACATCAACTCACACCCCGCCGTCTCGTCCACCAACTGATCAATGTTGGGGAGAGGGAACGAGTCCATGGGGCACGCCTTGTTCAGGTTAGTGTAGTCAACGCACATTCTGAACGTCGGCGACTTTTGGGCGAGAATGACGTTTGCCTGCCAGGTAGGGTACTTCACCTCCTTGATATGGATGATGGAGAGGAGCATAGTGACTTCCCCTTTGACGACGTCCCGTGTTTCGGCTGAGAGGTAGCGCCGTTTCTGCTTGACGGGTGTGGAGGTCGGGTCGACAGAGAGTCGATGGGTGATCACGTTGTGGCTGATGCCTGGAATATCCTTCGCCCCCCACGCAAAGATAATGGCATAGGACCGTAGGACGAGGAGGATGGTGTCGCGTTGATCCTAGGGGAGTTGTCTCCCAATCTTCAAGACTCGCTTTGGCTGGGAGGCATCCAAGGGAACTTCCTCGGCGTCCTCCGCCGGCTCAGCGTGTGGTCTTTCCTCATCCTTGGCGATGACCATGGTGATGGTGTCCACCCTTTGCTCAGTGCTGGCGGCATTCTTCGTCAGCTTGAGGTAGCATGTCCTAGTTATCCTCTGGTTCCCCCTGGCATAGTCGATGCCACTGTTGGTAGGGAACTTCAAGTAGAGATATGATGCTTCATGGAGATGATGGCCTCCGGATCCTCTAATGTTGGCCGACCCCAGATCAAATTGTGGGGACATTCGAGGTTGACCACCATAAACTCCATATCGATTTTGGCACGATGGGAGAAGTCGCCGACTTCCACGAGGAGTACTATCGTGCCTTCGGCGTCGATAGAGTCCCCGGTGAAACCGGACAGTGGCGTCCTGATCGGCTTGAGCAACGACTTGTTCAGCTTCAGCTGCCTGAACGTATCCAGCCATCCAGGTACATGACGTTGACGAAGCTCCCCGTGTCAATGTAAGTCTAGTGGATGATGGAGTTGGCTATCTCACATCGGATGACGAGGGCGTCCTTGTGGGATGTGGGGCCTGGAGGCAAATCATTGTCAGTGAATGTGATTGCCTCCGTCCGTTGCTTCTTTGGTTGGGGAGGAACATGGGGCAGCTCGCCAATGTACAGGGACTGAGACCATTTCTTTCACTGGGCGGCGGTGTCCCCCCAGTGTTGCCTACAACTATGAGGTGAATGTGATTCTTCTTAGGCGGTTGCTCCTCGATGTCATCGTCATCGCTGAGCCTCCTGATCTCACGCTTCCTCGTCGAGGTTTCCCCCATTTGTTTCTGGTGTTCACCCAAGTATTATTTCACGCGACACCTTTGACAAATTGGGAGAGTTCCCCCTACCGAATTAAGCGCTCGATGGCTCTCTTTAGTGTGACGCAATCATCGGTGTTGTGGGAGGTGTTCTTGTGGTAGCGGAAGTAGGTGTCGCCCTGCTGCACGAAGTAGATTTCCTTCGCCCGACCGGGGATCCCTGGGGATGAGATCCTATTCCTCTGCGTAGTTGAGGATGGTGCTGACCGAGTGTGTAAGGGGAGTCCTCGACCTGTCCATCCTCGGGCACCATTGGTGTTCCTTCCTTCCTTGTCCGCCGTTCCCCTGGCGGGCCTGTGCCCCCTGACCCCGGTCCTCGGCCGAGGGTGCACTCGTAGCTGGTGCAGGGTTTGCCTTCTTTGATGGTTGTCCGCCATCCTTCTTTTGGGAGTGGAGCTCATCGACGTCAGCGTATAAGCTCCCTCGCTGGAGTGCCTTGGTGTATGACCTCGACGGGTCAATGATGAGGCTTCTCGCATAGGGGCTGCTACGGAGAACGCCTTGGAAAAGGACGAGGAGAGTGCGATCATCGGGACCCTCAACCTTGTCGGTCTCCTTCGCCCACCGGTCGATGAATGACCAGAGTGTCTCGTCATGTTGTTGCTTGACGGACAGGAGATGGGAGAAGTGCTTCTTCACACGCTTCCTTTTCGGCAAAATGGGAAGGAAGCGTTGAGTGAGATCCTACCACGAGTCCACGCTTCCTTCGAGCAGTGCGTTGAACCACTCGTACGCTGATCCCTCGAGAGTGGAAAGGAACCAACAACAGAGGTATTCGTCAGATGCGTTCACCATCAACATGTTGTTCTGATAGCGGCTGAAATGCTCCTGGGGTCAGTGCGGCCGTCATACGGCTTGATGGCGTTCCCTGGTACTTCTCGGGTATAGGGTCCGAGAGCACCCTTGCGGTGAAAGGAGTTCTGGTCCTGATTTGGATGATGGGGTCGCCATGCCCTTCGGCCAGCTCCCTCTCCAAGGCACTGACCTTGTGTAAAAGGGCGTTAAAGCCGAGATCCATGGACGTGTTATCCGTAGGAGTAGCGGCCAGCTGCTTGGCCTCCATTTGAGCGAGCCTCCTCTCCAGCTGAGCGATGACCTCGTCCCGGGGTCCTTGGCGGCCGTGGTGGCGCCTTGGGCTTGGATGCAGACTGCGTGAGCCGCATTGATCTAGTGGCGTGCATCCTCCTCATACAATTTGCCCTT
The DNA here is from genome assembly GCA_945859875.1 of Cuscuta europaea. Classification (NCBI taxonomy): domain Eukaryota; kingdom Viridiplantae; phylum Streptophyta; class Magnoliopsida; order Solanales; family Convolvulaceae; genus Cuscuta; species Cuscuta europaea. The sequence continues at coordinate 2,538,731 of CAMAPE010000041.1, forward strand.
GCCTTGTCAAGACGGAACCGTTCCGCTGTCCGGGAAAGGGACCCCAGGCTTTCCCTCGGTGAGTGAGGCTCACGTTCCCTAAAACGTCCTACCATCCTCTCCGATGCTGGCCGACGACGCATGTCACCTAGCCTATTGAAGGCCAAGGCTTTTCCACGCACTGGGGTCGGTCCACCACGGGGAGGTGCGATGGGAGTGGGATGAAGACGTGTCCTGGGCCTCGACCCCCTCATCGTTGCTTATTTTCGTGACCAACGGCTGAGGTGGGGGCGGTGGCGGAATAGTGTTCTCCCTTGTCCTTGGCATCAGCGCGCTGAGGACGGTGGGGTTCTGAGCCAAGCTGGCTATGATGGCCGATATAGCAGCCTGGAGTTGAGGGTCAACAACGGGAGTAGTTTGTTTCCCTGATGCATGGTCACCCTTGTCCATGCGCTTCTTCTCGAGGCCGATGCGAACGTCCTGAGCGTTGTCGTTGAGCTGATTGCGAAGGTCAGTCGTGGGGTCGATAGTCTCCTGAAAGATTTATTTGTCCCCTACCTTGTCGGCCGTAGCGTCGCCTAACTTCTATTTATCTTCCCGAGTTTCAGGGATCGCCTTGCCGATGAGGTTACAGTTTGACCTTGTTCTTCCCATTGTCAGTTAGCTGTGCTTGGTAGTGACGAAGGATGCTAACTTGATTGTTCTAGCTCTCAATGAAAGCACCAAATGATAGAGTATTAACTCTTAGAGAGAAGTGAGAGCTAGAGAGAGAAGTGCATTGAATATGCAATAAATATATTTGTGAACCCCTTACAACTACCCCCAATAGAGTATTTATAGGGAAAATATGGGTTGGGCTCCCAAGTCTTGGGCTTGGGAGGCCCAGTTACAATGAGGCCACTACTGGGCCGAATACAGAGTATGTAATTTGACTAAGTATGAAATCTAGCTATTCGAAGTCTCTGTGGCTGACAGAGGTCTGGCCGACGGAGACCAGGCCGATGGAGGACCCCCGGTTCTCCTTGAGTCTGGACCATATTCTGAGCAGATGTTTTTTCTGGCCGATGGAGGTCATCTGGCCAACGGAGGACCCATCTGATGACAGTTGTGCTTTCTCTTATTCTTCTGAGTATGTGGGTCATGGTGTCCGGACTCATATACTCCATCAACATTTAATGCAACCATATCTTTTTAATTTGGAATAACGAAAATACCTTATTGGTAATTACAAAAAGCTTAATAAAAACTAAATGAATAGAGATCATCATGATTGAGAGGAATCGGTAAGTTTTGATTTTATTTATGTGGCAATGACATGACAAAAGAAAAACATGAAAACCCGAATATTTAAAGATCATGGATGGAGATGTTGTTAGTTGAAAAGGACATTTTCCACTCTCTAGATAGGTGAACACTTAGTGGGAGTTGATTTTCTTACTACCCTTCCCTCAACTCATTCAACGCAAAAAATGAAGGGAAATAGAAAATTAGATGGGCACATAAAATTAAAATCGAATTTTCAACGTAAACTTAATGCTCAATCTATATAGAGGCACAAAGTAGTTCACAAATACAAATACTTATAAACATGATTCCCAACCAATACAATGTGTAATCTGTGTACAAAGTCTATGCAAGGAGATTTACCTAAATAGGATTAGAACAATGTCATTTTTCCTAAAACAACATCTACCAGTAAAAATGACATCAATAGGACTCTTTTATTTGTGATCGGACCAAAGTAGCCTCATATGGTTGGAGTAGGGTTTACAAGGGAATTAGGTGTCAATTATATCTATTAATTGAGTTAGGAGTAGAAAGGTAATGTTTAGTCCTATTTAGAGAAAATCAAACATATAGTTCTGTTTTTGAAAAAAATGTTACTACCTCTATCTCAAGATACTTAGTCATCTTTAAAATTTTGACCAATTATATTATATATATATATATATATATATATATATATATATATATATATATATGATAGAGTATATCTAGAGAGAAGTGAGAGCTAGAGAGAGAAGTGCAATAATATGCTTCAATAGAATGAATTTGTCACCCCTATAACTACTCCCAAGGGGAGTATTTATAGAGAAAATACGGGCTGGGCTCCCAAGCCTTGGGCTTGGGAGGCCCATTTACAACTGGACCGCTACTGGGCCGAATACAAAGCCACTAATGGGCTGTACAAATGAGCAAGTGTAGAATCCGGTTCTGTGAGGTCTTCGTGGCCGACGAGGGCGTGGCCGACGAGGGCACGGCCGACGAGGGCGCGGCCGACGAGGGCACCCGGGTCCCTTGGGCTCAGGACCATATTCTGAGTTGGCACCCTTTCGGCCGACGGGGGTCCCATGGCCGACGAGGGCACCACTCAGTGTCTCGTGCTTTCTGTTCTTCTGAGTATGTGGGTCCTGGGGCTCAGACCCATATACTCCATCAGGAGTCCCCCACTCTCTAAGCTGAGACGTAGACGAAGTGAAGCAGAGTAGATTCCCGTGCTTTGGTGATTTTGGCCGATGCGGGCACTCCCGGGCCGTTAGCTGTTGCGGCGTTGGCGCTGTTTCCCTTTTGGTGACCTTGTTCTGTGCTTGGCCGTCACCTGTTCCTTGTTGTGGACGGGGAGGCCATTGTTTCCTTGGTGTGTTCGTTTGGGGACGATGAGTGTCCTGCTTCGATGGTGGCCGTTGAAGGCGCGTTTTCCCTTTCTTGGACGTTGGTGGTTGAGATTTGCATTTGGGCCGATGAGGCTGTTGAGGTTGAACCTTGCTTCGAGGACGATGGTGTCCTTTCCTTTGGGTGGCCGGTAAGGGTGCTTGCGCACTCCTTTTGGCCGTCGCTTACTGGCTTTTGTGTCCCTGGCCGAAGAGCCCATTATGGTTTACTGTTGGCGGGGGACGATGAATGTCCCTGCCTTAGGTGGCCAGTTGGCCGTTGTTGATGGCGTTATGTGCCTTTGGCCGACGAGGCGCAGTGTGATACATGGACGATGTGGCCATGCTTTGTGGTTACATTTGTGTTTGCATTTTTCCTTTTGTTTTGTTGAGGCCAATGTAGTCCCCCAGTCCCCCACTGCTTCAGGCCGAAGAGAGTGAGGGGTGAAGGAGTTGCTTGAGTCCCTGGCCGAAGCGGCCTCTCCGTAGTCCCCCTGAATCCAACCCTCATGGCGATTTTCTGGCCAAGGTAACCCTGTGGGAGAACCCTTGTGCGCAGATCGCTTGTAAAGAGTTATCATCAAGGGTCGTTACAGAGGGCCGATGGGTGTGCATGACATTCCTGGCCGAAGTTATCTCCTTAGTGTTGGCATTGGTGAGCTTGGCAGGCGTATAGGCCGTTGTGGGCGCTTGCTGGCACTTGTGAAGCCGGCAAGCATATAGGTCGTTGTGGGCGCTCGTTGTCCGTGTGATCCGTAGGCTTTTACTCCGCTGATACGTTGGTTCACGAGTCCGGCCCATTTCTGAAGGGGTGGCACCTCATCGGCTGCTAGGAAGGTGACCGCTGAGGTGGCCATTGATATGGTGCCACGTGTAGTGACCGTTGGAGATTTTTCTATAAATACCCCCCTCCTCCGAAGCGGTTCCTCACTTGCATTCTTGAGATATTGAAGTGCTGCCCAAATTTCTAGAGAGAGAGAGAGTCTTCGAGCTGTTCTTCGATTTCTTCATACCTTCAAGGTTAGTTCTTGACTTGTTCTTCAATTCCTTTGTATACTTAGCTTCCCTGAGCCTTGATCTAGTGTTAGTGAATAAAACGCCTTAGATCCGAAGTTATTCCCTTTAGGCTCGTAGTAGTTGTAATGATGAAGAGCTTAGACGAAGAATACTATCCGTACGACGACCAGCCCTCCACTAGGTCACTCGACTATGAGGTGCTTGAGGAGTTCGAGGAAGAGATAGAACGTTTAAGTCCTTACAAGTCCGGAGAGCCGGTGGACGACGAAGGTGAGGACGAGGAGTCTGCCTCATCTTCAAAAGGTGAGGACGCAGGTGAGTCCCGAGTGGTGGACGGGGCGTCCACTTCCGATCTTATTCCGTGCTCGAGGCCGGTGTCTGCCGTGAAGGGAGCAGATAAGCCGAAGAGAATAAGGAGACCGAAGAGTGGGTCGGGCGTCTCCTACCTGGATCTCACAAATATCTTCCTGATCAAGCCGGAGAGCAGCGCGGCTGACTACTTGGTTGCCCAGATGTACGTGGGGCCGTTTGGGAGGGTTAGGGCACCTAGGCCGACGGACCATGTACTCCATCTGCCACCGGGATACTTTGGAGTATACCCGATGAGTTTTGCCAAGGGGCTGAGGTTTCCCCTTCATCCCTTCATCACCGAATATCTGGACATGGTGGGACTCCCTCCGGCCTTGTTGACCCCGAACAACTACTCGTTGATGGTGGGGTTCTTGCTCCGCTGTGAGGAGCTGGGCTACAGGCCGACGACGGCTCTGTTCATGAATCTTTATCAGATCGGCCGAGGAAGTCACAAAAACTGTGCGGCCTATGCTACTCTCCAACAGCTGCCGAAGAAGAGGAGCTTCACGGACTTGCCTTCGTCCATTCATGGGTGGAAGAGCAAGTTCGTTTTTGTGTCCCTTGGTGAGAATGGCACTGAGTTTCCCTCTCTCGGCCATACCGGGAGGTTCAATCTGCACGACCCGCCGAGGAGTTCTATCTTGGACGCTCAGGTGGAGGCGTTCTTGGAAGGGGGGCCGAGGAGCGTGAAAGACTACATCACTGAATATAAGATGACCGCCCTCGGCTTCTTAAGATACTATGTGTATGGAGACAAGGAGGACGATGTCCAACTTTGGCCGAGGATGACCACTACCTTCGAAGAGGCCGACGACCCGGATTTGGGCATTCCTGCTGAGGCCGATGGTAATTCTTTCTTCGGCTTTCTTCCTTTGTTATTTGTTCTTTTGCCTTGCTAATCTGTTCGTTTTCCTTTGTGTAGATTTTGTCATGGATCGCCGTTCAATCATGGCTATAGCCAAGGCCAAGGCGGCCGAGGAGTTGGCTGCAAAGGCGGTCGAGGCGGCCAGACGTGCTGCGGCCGAGGGGGGCGGGGCTACTGCTAGTGCGGCCCCGAAGCCTGCCCAGTCCAAGAAGAAGAGGCCTCCCACTGACGGCCAGAAGAAATTGACCGAGGCTGGCCTGAATGTCACTAAGAATACGAAGAGGGCACTGTCTCCTTCCCATGCCGATGAGGTCGGTACTCTGACCGTCCCAAGTGTGAACGATAGTGGTCTCGTTGTGGATCTTACTGCTACTCCAAGCGATGCTGCCCAATCGCTCCCTCTCGTCCAGGAGCCACGGACGAAGAGGGCCGACAAGGAGATTGCCGCTGCCACCTACCAGAAAATGGTGGAATACCCCGTCGGCGGGGCTGTTTTTGACGATGTCGTCCTCGGCCACGATGTGCTGGCCCAGGCCATGCCGGCCAAAGATCGGGCCTACCTCAAGAGGCTCGGGGACGTCAAGGTGTACGAAGGCGGGATGGACCTCCTCGTCCAAGTAAGTTCCCTTCCTTCTTATTTGTCGTTTTTCTCGTCGTCCGGGTGGAATCATTTGTCTGAGTCTTTGTTTGCCTTTTGTGCAGGGTGCCTTCATGCTCATGGAGAGCCACAAGAGGCAGCACCGGGAGATTGCTCGCCTGAGGGAGCTTGAGCAGAAGGCTGCCTCGGCCGATGAGGCGGTAGCCTGCTTGGATCGGCTCCGGGAGGATGCCAAGGCCTTGCAAAAGAGGGCCGATGAGGCAGCTGTAGCCAGGGACGATGCCCTGGCCAAACTCGAGGAGAGTCAGAGGGCGCTCGAGGCTGAACGGCGCAAAAATGATGAAGCCGTGAAGGCAAAAGCTGAGGCCAAGGCTGCCGCTGTGAAGGCTGCTGATGAGGCCGTTCAGCAGTTCTTGGCCGAGGGGTGGAAGGCCGATGAGCGGCTCTCCTGGTGTTATGAAGTGGTGGCCGCCAAGATTGAAGATTGGGGAATGAACTCCCCCGCCGGCCATGAGTACTTTAGCAGGGAGATGGCCGTGTACTACAACATGGGCCAAGAGCGGATGCAGAGGCTCCTGTGTCGGCGGCTATCGCGTGCCCTCAAAGCCATGAATTATACCTCCGGGTGGGCTAGGCGGAACTTGAAGCTTCCCAAGCTGATGAAAGATCCCGAAGAGCAGGCCAAGCTTCCTCTTTCGGAGCGGGAGCCCCCAATCGAGAGTTCCGGCCTCGGCGAGCCGGATTACGACGAGTTCGACTTCCTGGATGATGCCACCAGTTCTGCAGCTGCTGTCGTCCAGGAGACTGAGGCCGAGGAAGGAGCCGAAGATGAAGAGCAAACCCAGGCTGGGCATGGAGGCGCCCAAGAGTCTTGATCGGCTACTCCCCGCTCCTTGTAATTAATTATCTTATATTTTTGCCCATCTGATGTAACGGCCGAAGCGCCCACCAATGTACATGATTGTTTATGAATGAACCTTTTGATGTCCTGCTTGGCTTTTGAATGTCTTGTATGTTTATTCCCTTTTGCTATTTCAATTTTGAGATTTGTCTAAGTGTAAAAGTTACAACTTAGGTCACCCGCGAGTGTTTGCTACGTCCGTGAGGTAGGCCATTCAGTCTGGTGGCCTGGTCGGCCTGTCCGGTGTTTCTTTGCTGTCGTAACACTTGGGATTTATTCAAAAAATTTCTAAGTGTTTTAGATCCACTTAGGTGTTTTCCTTTCCGTCCCTGACTGAGGCGGGCAAGCTGAGGTGTCCGCTGCGTCCTGGCGTTGTCCCATTCTTCTTTTTTTGTTAGAATTTTTCTAAGTGTCTAACTTCAAGTGGATGGGTGTTCTCATCGTCCTGGTATTGAATCTCTCCTCAGTGTTGAACCAATGTCATTGTCGGCCCAGTGTTTTGTGTGGCCGTCGTGTTCCCTCGTTCCTGATCTGATCAGGAGGGTCAGCCTGGATCATTGTGTTGTGGCCGATAAGGGTACCTTGAACTTAGTTTTTTGAACTTAGAAATTTTACTAAGTACACATGCAAGTCACAGGTAGCTAACGGTCTGCGGGTATACAGGTGCCTGCCTCGTCTAGAGTTTCTTCATACGAATACTTAGAAAATTTTCTAAGTATAAATGCCACAGTTTCTTCTTTGGGGTACCGTTGTCGGCTAAGAGGTGGCCCTACCTTCATCGGCCAAGGCCTGGCTTTGTGGCCGATGAGGCTGCCTTTTGCTTTCCCCAATGGTTTCTCTAAGTGTCGGAATCCTCTTAAGGAACCTTTTTCCCTAGAATTTTCTCCAAGTGTTACACTTGGACAAATCCCCAAAGAACTTTCGCTTGACCAACAACCTAGGTTTCAGTGCCTGTATCGGCCATCCGGGATGGTGTGGCCAGTAGGGATTGTTCCTTGATTGCTTGATTCTTACGCGGATGTGATACTGCCCGCTTCGTCCTGGTCATTGTCAGGATTGATACTGCCCGCTTCGTCCTGGTCATCTTTCAGGATTGTAATTCTTTATTTCTTACCAAGTGTTGATGCTTCAAAGAGCTGTGGCCGATGAAGGTTGCCACTCGCGTGTCACCCAACCACTGGTTAGGGTTTTATAGGCGTGTGCTTCGTCCTTGACGATGCCCTTGTCTGTGGTGGACGTGTGGCTATATCGTCCATGTCACCTGTTAGTGGTACTACATTTGTGTTCAACTGATATGTACTTAGCCAAGTTTGGCCGGGGTTGTGGGGATTTTATTTTTCCATTGCTCGAGGCCGGCAAGTGCGCGCGGTCCTCGGCTTCCCTCTTTTTTTTTCGTTCCCTATTTCAGGGGAGTATTCTTCTTTCAGGCTTCGGCTGAAGGGTGTGCTCGTCCTTCGGTCGGTTCGGACTTCGTTTATAACGTCCGTGGTCTCAAGGCGGGTCCCGTCGCCTATTTATGACGCGGGCTAGACTTTTGGTTGGTTTCCAACGGCTGTCGTTGCCCATCCCTGAGTTTTGGGATTTTGTCACCTCGGCCATGATTTCAGGCCTGTCGTCCTGCGATCCGGCGTGTGGACGACGCGGTGAGCTTCCCGTTTCAAGACGTGGGCCGTTTGCGGGCCCCTCGTCCTGGGGACATCGTCGGCCATACATGAGCGTTTCACTTCTAGGCTTACGGGGCCAGGACGACGTGCTCTCTCAGCTAGGCCTGAGCCCTTCACTGATACAAAATACAATGGAGTGCCTGAGCCTGTCGCTCGTAGGCTGCAAATGCAAGGTGCCATGTCAGCCATACCTGAGTCTTTCGCTCTGAGGTGGCCGATGAGGGCACCTGCTAATTTTTTACTTTAAATTCCAGAGAAAAAATCAAGAGGAACATGATTTTATTCATAAGTGGCTCGAGGTCGAGGGTGGCGTTCAATCAGTAACCCGTTAAGGGGTGAGGGCTTCGCCGTCTGCACCTCTGTCGGATTACCGATAAAACTTCACCAGATGGTGTACATTCCACGTTCGTGGTACATTGGACCCATTCGGGCGTTTAAGCTTGTAGGTGCCGGGTTTGACCACGGCACTGACGATGTAGGGCCCTTCGTACTTCAATGCTAGCTTGCCACCCTCTGTCGGCTGGCTTGCTTCCCTTCGGCGGAGGACGTAGTCCCCCACTTGAAATTCCCGGGAACGTACCTTGGCGTCATAGTATGACTTTACTTGACGCCGGTAGTTCTCTGCTCGGACGTAAGCTTGCTCAGGCCTCTCATCGACCAGATGCAGGTCAATCTTCATGTTCTCTTCATTGGCGTCAGGCTCGTATTGTTCCACCCGCCGGCTGGGGATGGCAACTTCCGTGGGTGCCTTTGCCTCAAAGCCGTAACACAGGGCGAAAGGCGTTTCACCTGTCGCCCTCCTCGGCGTGGTTCTGTAGCACCACAGGATGTTGGGGAGCTCGTCGACCCAACTACCCCCTGCGGCCTGGAGTTTCTTCTTCAGCCCCTCCATGATTGTCCTGTTGGCGTTCTCGACCTGCCCGTTGCCCTGAGGGTAGGCAACGGAGGAGAAACGATGTTTCACCCCAAACTCCCGGAGGAGCTCCTGAAAAGGGGCTGCCTCGAATTGGGTGTCGTTGTCTGATATGATCTCCTGGGGGACGCCGAAGCGTGTGATGATGTTTTTGTAAACAAATTTTTGGCATCTGGCCCCCGTGATGCTGGCCAGGGGTTCCGCCTCGACCCACTTGGTGAAGTAGTCGACAGCGACGATGATGTAGCGGTTGTTCCCGGCGGCTCTGGGCAGGGGGCCGACCAGGTCAATCCCCCATCTAGAGAATGGAATTGCAGTGCTGATGGGGGCGTAGTTGACGGCTGGCCGACCAGGGGCCTTCTGGAGTACCTGGCACGTGGTACACTTCCTGGCCAGGTCAGCGCAGTCTCGTGCCATCGTCGGCCAGAAGAAGCCCTGGACGACGAGACGCCGGGACATGCTGAAAGGGCCCTGGTGCGAGGAGCAAACACCACAATGAACTTCTTCCATGGCCACGTCGGCCTCATCATGGTGGAGGCATCGAAGGAGAGTGCCATTATAGGATCGTTTGTAGAGTTTGCCATCTTCAATTGTGTAGCTTGGGGCCCTGAGTTTGGCGAGTTTGGCCCTCTCCTCGTCCGGGGGCAGCTCCCCCGTCGTGATGAAGGTGACGATGTCGGAAATCCAGTCCTCTGGTCGCTGTTGGACGCACAAGACAGGGCTGGCATGGATGCTGGACATGCTCAACTCCTCGATCTTGGCCAGCTGGGAGATGTGCTCCGGGGTGTCCGAGCTGAGTTTGGAGAGGATGTCGGCCTCGGCGTTCTCGGCCCTTGGGATCTGTGTGATCTCGTGGGTTTCGAATGCCTTCAGCAGCTCCTCCACTGCTTGTTTGTATTGCTTCATCCGGCCTTCCTTTGCTTCGTACGTACCCTCCACCTGGCCCACTACCAGTTTGGAGTCGCACCGGACTTTGATGTGTCGGGCTCTGAGGCCGACGGCGAGTCTGAGGCCACTGAGGAGAGCCTCATATTCGGCTTCGTTGTTGGATACCCTGAAGTTGAAGCGGATGGCATAGTAAGCTCTGAATCCTTCAGGGGATATGAGGACGACGACGCCGCCGCATGATTTCGCGGCCGACGAGCCGTCAGTGAATAGGATCCATGTATCGTCCGGCTCCGGCCCGGGGTTGGCAACGGCCGTCTCCCTTGTTGTGCATTCAGTGACGAAGTCGGCCAAGGCTTGCCCTTTGATAGATGGCCTTGGCTTGATCTCAATTTGAAATTGACTGAGGAAGATTGCCCACTTCACCATCCTTGAGGAGCTGGTGGGGCTCCTCATGAGTGCGCTGAGGGGCTGCTGGGTTAGCACATGGACGGCATGGGCCTGGAAGTAGTGTCCCAGCTTTTTCACCGTATGGACGATGGCCAGCACCGTCTTCTCAATGGGGGAGTACCTGAGCTCGGCCTCCCTGAGTGTCTTGCTGATGTAGAAGATGGCCTTTTTCACCCCTTCGTCCTCACGGATGACACGGAGCTGATGGCCGACGTGCTCACCCCTAAGTACAAGAAGAGGGTTTCGCCGGCTTTGGGCTTGGAAAGCACGGGCGGGGACGATAGGTACCTCTTCAACTCTTCGAACGCTTCCTGGCACTCCGTCGTCCACTTGAAGCTGTTGGCTTTACGCATGATCTGAAAGAAGGGGAGTGCCCTCTCGGCTGACCTGGAGAGGAAACGGTTCAGGGCCGCCAGGCGCCCCGTCAGTCGCTGTACTTCCTTGACGTTGCGGGGCGGCTCCATGTTGATGATAGCCTGTGTCTTCTCCGGGTTTATCTCAATGCCTCTCCGGCTGACCATGTAGCCGAGGAACTTGCCGCCCTGGACGCCGAAGGCGCACTTCTTGGGGTTGAGGCGGAGCCTGAACTCCTTCATGATTTCAAAGATTTCCCGGAGGTCGTCGGCGTGGGAGGAGGCCTGCCTGCTCTTGACGATCATATCGTCGACGTATGCCTCCATCGTCCGGCCAAGGACCGTCCTGAAGATCTTGGCCACCATCCTAGTATAGGTGGCGCCAGAGTTTTTGAGTCCGAAGGCCATGACGAGGTAGCAAAAGATTCCCTCTGGGGTCATGAATGCCGTCTTCTCAACGTCATCTTCATGCATGGAGATTTGGTGGTACCCTCTGAAAGAGTCAAGGAACGACATCAACTCGCACCCCGCCGTCTCGTCCACCAGCTGATCAATGTTGGGGAGAGGGAACGGGTCCATGGGGCACGCCTTGTTCAGGTCAGTGTAATCAACACACATTCTGAATGTTGGCGGTTTCTGAGCGAGGACGACGTTGGCCAACCACGTCGGGTACTTCACCTCTTTAATGTGTTTGATTGAGAGGAGCATGGCGACCTCCCCTTTGACGAAGTCCCGCCCGTCGGCGGACAAGTAGCGCCGCTTCTGCTTGACGGGCGTGGAGGTCGGATCGACGGTCAGCCGGTGAGTAATCACCTGGTGGCTGATGCCTGGCATGTCGTCCGGGCCCCACGCGAAGACAACGGCGTATGACCGCAGGACGAGGAGGATGGTGTCTCGTTGGTCCTGAGGGAGCTGCTTCCCGATTCTGAGGACCCGCTCTGGCCGGGAGGTATTCAGAGGGACTTCCTCGACCTCCTCGGCCGGTTCGGCATGCGGCCTCTCCTCGTCCTTGGCAACGGCTGCCGTGATGGTGTCTATCCTCTGTCCTTCCCTTTCGGCCGGCCTTGTTAGCTTGAGGTAGCATGCTCTGGCTATCCTCTGGTTTCCTCTGGCGTAGCCGATGCCGTCATTGGTGGGGAACTTTAGGCACAAGTGCTTCATGGAGATGATGGCCTCCAAGTCCTCCAGCGCTGGCCGTCCCAAGATCAGGTTGTGGGCGCACTGGAGGTTGACCACCATGAACTCCATGTCAATCCTGGCGCGGTGGGGGCCGTCACCGACCTCCACGGGGAGGACTATCGTGCCCTCGGCGTCGATAGAGTCCCCGGTGAAGCCGAATAACGCTGTCTTGATCGACTTTAGCAGAGCTCTGTCCAGCTTCAGCTGTCGGAAGGTATCCAGGTACATCACGTTGACGGAGCTCCCCGTATCGATGTAATTGCGGTGGATGATGGAGTCACCGATCTCACACCGGATGACGAGGGCGTCCCTGTGTGATTCCATCCCCGGAGGCAAGTCCTTGTCGGTGAAGGTGATCGCCTCCGTTCGCTGCTTCTTCGGCTGGGGGGGAACATGGGACACCTCCCTAATGTAGAGGGATTGGGCCCATTTCTTTCTCTGAGTGGCGGAGTCCCCCCCAGTGTTCCCACCTACGATGAGGTGAATGTGATTCTTCTTTGGCGGGGGCTCTTCGAAGTCCTCGTCGTCGCTGAGCCTACCAATTTCCCGCTTCTTCGCAGAGGGTTCGCCCCCATGTTTGCCGGTGTTTACCCATGTGTTTTTGCGTGGGCCACCTTTAACAAACTGGGAGAGTTCCCCCTGGCGAATAAGACGTTCGATGGCCTTCTTCAGCGTGATGCAATCGTCGGTGTTGTGCGACGAGTTCTTGTGGAACCGGCAGTATGTGCCGCCCTGCTGGATGGCAAGGACCTCCTCGGCCGGCCGAGGAGCCTGCTCGATGAGGCCATGCTTCTCGGCATAGTCGAGGATGATGCCGACCGGGTGAGTGAGGGCAACCCCCGGCCGCTCCAACCTCGGCCGCCAGTGGCGATCTTTCTTACTCTGTCCACCAGAGCCGTGACGGTCCTGGGCACCCTGGCCGGCCGGGGACGGACCCGGGGCCGGCGAAGGATTTGTCTTCTTGGAGGGAGGGCCCCCCTCTTTCTTGTGATTGTGGAGCTCGTCGGCGTCGGCGTACAAGCCTCCGCGCTGGAGCGCCTTGGCGTACGACCTCGGAGGGTCGGTGATGAGGCTCCTAGCGTACGGGGAGCTGCGGAGGGCTCCCTGATACAAGGCGAGGAGGGTGCGCTCATCGGCCCCCTCGACTTCTTCGGTCTCCCTCGTCCACCGATCAATGAATGACCGGAGGGACTCATCGTGCTGCTGCTTGACGGAGAGGAGGTGGGTGAAATACTTCTTCGCCCGCTTCCTCCCGGCGAAGTGGGTGAGGAAGCGTTGGGCAAGATCCTGCCATGAGTCGATGCTCCCTTCGGGGAGCGCGTTGAACCACTCGTACGCGGGCCCCTCGAGAGTAAAGAGGAACCAACGACAAAGGTATTCGTCTGACGCGTTCACCATCAGCATGTTGTTCTGATAACGGCTGAAGTGTTCCTGGGGGTCTGATCGGCCGTCGTAGGACTTGATGGCGTTTCCCCTGTACTTCTCCGGGATGGGGGCCGAGAGGACCCTGTTGGTGAAAGGGGTCCTGGTCCTGACCTGGATGATGGGGTCACCTCGCCCCTCGGCCAGCTCCCTCTCCAGGGCGCTAACCTTGTTCATTAGCGCGTTGAGGCCGGGGTCATTGGAGGCGCCGGCGGTAGGGATGTTGGCCGACTGCTTGGCCTCCATCTGAGCCAGCCTCCTTTCCAGCTGGGCGATGACCTCGTCCCGGGGGTCCCTGGTGGCCGCAGCGGCGCCCGGCTGGTTCCTCATGCGCTCGTTGTGAGCCGCATTGATCTGGTGGCGCACGTCGTCCTCATGCAACTTCCCCTTGCCCTTGTCCGGGCGGGGCTGGTCCGCTGTCCGGGACACAGACCCCAAGCTTTCCCTCGGCGAGCCAGGCCGAGGCTCACCAATCCGTCCTGCCATCCTCTCCGAAACCGGACGACGGCGCGTGTCACCTAGCCTGTTGAAGGCAGAGGCTTTTCCACGCGCTGGGGTCTGCCCAGGCCGAAGAGGGGAAGCAGGGTGGGAGTGGGACGACGCCGTGTCCTGGGCCATCACCCCCTCATCGTTGCATGTCTGGACGGCCAACGGTTGGGGCTGAGGAGGTGGAGTGACGTTCCCCCCGGTCCTTGGCAAGAGTGCGCTGAGGACGGTGGGGTTCTGAGCCAGGCTGGCAATGATGACTGACAGCGCGGCCTGGACCTGTGGACCCACGGACGGAGAGGCCGCGGCCATAGGCTGGGCCGGGGCGTGGTCCGTCTTCTCAGCTCGTTTCTTGTCCAAGCCGATGCGGACGTCAGGGGCTCCGCCGTTGAGTTGGTTGCGGAGGTCCGTCGTGAGGTTGAAGGCCTCCTGGAAGACGTCCCCCCCGCCGACCTGGTCGGCCGTGGCGTCCTCATCGTGCTCCCTGGCCTCTTGGTCCTCAGGGATGACCTTGCTGACGAGGTTGCGGTTTGATTTAGTTCTTCCCATGATCAGTGGTTAGCTGTGTTTGGTAGCGACGAAGGGTGCTAACTTGATTGTTCTAGCTCTCAACGAGAGCACCAAATGATAGAGTATATCTAGAGAGAAGTGAGAGCTAGAGAGAGAAGTGCAATAATATGCTTCAATAGAATGAATTTGTCACCCCTATAACTACTCCCAAGGGGAGTATTTATAGAGAAAATACGGGCTGGGCTCATTTACAACTGGACCGCTACTGGGCCGAATATAAAGCCACTAATGGGCTGTACAAATGAGCAAGTGTAGAATCCGGTTCTGTGAGGTCTTCGTGGCCGACGAGGGCACGGCCGACGAGGGCGCGGCCGACGAGGGCACCCGGGTCCCTTGGGCTCAGGACCATATTCTGAGTTGGCACCCTTTCGGCCGACGGGGGTCCCATGACCGACGAGGGCACCACTCAGTGTCTCGGGCTTTCTGTTCTTCTGAGTATGTGTGTCCTGGGGCTCAGATCCATATACTCCATCAATATATATATATATATATATATATATATATATATATATATATATATATATATATATATATATATATATATATTTCGAAAATTATTTTTCTTCGATCATGCAATTTTTACTTTATTATTATTTGTGCTGGTCAAATTTGATAAAATTTTAAAAATAGTCTAACAAACATTTGAAGTCTAACAAACTCTTGTGATGTAATCCAAAAGTAATAATTACGGAGTAATTAATACTCAAATTTCAAATGTTTAAGTTATTTTTACTCGGTTACTCTGCTTAATTGAAAATCCGTTATCTTTCCATCCCGCTTCCTAACTGCATAAAGCATCCCTAAAATTAGGCTTACAGAAGCTCTTAGCTCACTCTCACATTTTGAGGTTTTCGCCCCATCATCTTATCTCACTCTCCTCCCATTTCTTACGTTAAAAACGACGACCGCTGTAATCCTCCTCCCTCAGGCTAACAGAAGAGCTACCTGATATCTGTTCGGCTGGGCTTCATTCTGCACTCGCTATCCCCAACGCCCTTCCATGCCAGATCCGTCCGCATAACCACTCAAATCCTTGGTTCTGTTGCGTACAGGTCTAACTCAGAGAAGAGAAAAGTAATGGTATTCTCTTATTTTTCATATATGACCTCGTGTACATTCTTTTTCTCCATTTCTAGTTCAGGGTTTATAATTGAAATCGAAGTGGATTTTTTTACTTATTGTAGGATCTCACTTCCCATGTATATTGTAGGATCTCACTTCCCAAGTATAATTGAATTACTAAGATTAAATCAAGTGTTATAGTGAAGAAAGTAGAAGAAGAGTCTTGGCGCACCACTTAATTACTAAGAATAAATCAAGTGTTATAGTGAAGAAGTAGAAGAAGAACCTTGGCGCACCTGTTAAGGTGTTGCTGTGTGACCCAGAGGTTACGGGTTCAAGTTTTGGTAGTGCCTCTTGTCAAAATATGACAGGGGAAGACTTACCCCGTATACACCTTTTGTGGTGAGACCCTTCCCCGGACCTTCGCCTTGTGGGATGCCTTCGTGCACCGCGCTACCTTTTATAGTGAAGAAGTAACTCTATGTTACCCTTAACAAGTTAATATGGAACTTAAGGGGTACTTGGAAAGGAAAAAATGACCTATATAACACTCCTAAAAACAAATTGGTTTCCCACGCATACTATGTTTTGTCTTAAATAAGTTATACTGAAAAGTCTGAAATCATGCTCTGTTGTCATATTATGACATTATGACTATCATGTTAGTGTTTAATGTTTGTTAATGTCATATTATAACGGTATGATTTTCAGGCGGCAACACTTACTCTTATTTAGTGGAAAAAATACAATACTCCTATTTTCAAAAAATACTTTATTTTTATTAAACAAAATTCCCTTGGGATTTTACATCATTTCCAATGGAGCCAAGACTCGCTATGTTTTGGTTTGAGAGTATGAAGGAATAAAACAAAATGGCTCACGAAACTGTATTCACTTCTTTGTTATGAAGCAATAGTCATCCGACCCCCCTTTACTCCACCGTTGGTGGGAGTCTTTGTGGCACCGGAGTAATGTTGTTGTTGTACAAATTTCTCTAGGGATGAAATCCTTGGAAGTGGTGTCATTTGTAGAGAGGGATTTTTTAGTTTATTGATTTGGATCTTGATGGATGTAGTAGAGAGGAATTGTTTTGTAAATTGATTTTGATCTTGATGGATGTTAGGGTATAGAAACTTAAGGTGTTTTTACTTGAATTGATTTCAGTCTCAGATCATACTTGATTAGACTTAGACAGACTAGACCACACCAAACTAGACAAACCAGACCGCAACAAACTTAAACAAATCAGACCGCATCAGACTTAAACAAACCAAGCTAGACGAGATCAAACATGACTAGACTTGGGCAATACAAAAATACAAAGAATACCAAACCTTATCATATTAGACCAAATTTAAACATACCAGAACAGCTCAAACTTGATCAGACTGGACTAGTTCATACTAGACTGACAAAAGAATTTCATTCAAAGTGAAAACACCCTTACACCAAGCCATACCGTATTTCATCGCGTCCATAACTTTGAGGGTTTTTGAATGGGTCCCCATGAAATTTGTTCTAAAGTTGCATACCTATTATAAACAGTTTCTTCTTTTTTGAATTATGTATCTCACAAGATTAGTGTTTAAGTAGTCTGTTAACTAATAGGGTAAACACAGTTGTATGCCTTTATTTTATGCTTTTTCTTTTCATTACCATACAAAATTGATAACAATAGATCACACCAGTTTTAGATCAATTTGATGTTGGAACTTAGAAGTTTTTATATGGCTATGTGGGGAAACTGATACAAATAAACTCACAAAACGTAAACTGAAGTGTTTATTACTTACTACCTCAAACCTCAAGAGCTTAACATTTTGTTGGATGACTTGGATCAAATTTTTCTACTTTTCCTAATTTACTTATGCTATAGACAGCTACATTGCACAAGTTGATTAAACTGCATTTGTCATGTCATGTTATAAGTTATAATGCATTATATATGACATTTTCGGCATTTCCATGCTCTCATAGTCTCATGTGTTACCCAACAAAATTAATTTACTCTGGGTACAAAGAAAAAACAATGGCTATCTCAATTTTGAAGCAAATATAGGTAATTAAATATTGCTATGAGCAGGCGAAGGATATCTAGTTATGAAATCTTGGCCTATGTATAAAAAGCTGAAAATCATTTGCAGAAATAGAAATTGTGCAGTTATCTTTCCATTCAAGCAAAATAAATTGCAAATTGTCAGAGAACTTATTTGATCATTCCCAACATTGTTTCCAGATCTCATCATTTAATTTTGGTTAACAAAGCCTCGACTACAGAATAAAAAAGTATTTTGTTAATTGGGAGAGGGGAGTTATTTTTACACTTGATGCTCATGCTGAGGGCCGGTGAGGGGGCATATGCAATAAAGAAGTTGTACTATATGATCATGAGGGTGAATAGTAATCCAAATTTCCCTGGAAGACATCTTGCAGACCTTTAGTTACATAATAAATTGTGATGAATCTGTTCTAAATTTGTTACCCGGTGGTCAGTGCAACCTGCAAACTGCTCAAAATGATAAGTGTGTTTGCAAATAGATTCTATGTTTGCAAAAGGCCATAAGTTGAAGACTAAAAGGAGCCCCGTTTGTCATTAGTGTTTGCTGATAAACTGGTTCTAGAAAAGACTTACATGACATACACTTATATATATGGCAGTTTTTTAGTTCCTATTCTGATGGCGTTGTGTGATATGCACACACTTATATGTCAGTTTCTTAGTTCCTAGCTCTGCCTTTTCCTATATTATATTATCTCTATCAAAGTTAGTGAAAAACTCTAGCTTGACAGGCTCCAGAGTAGCCTTCTTCTGATGAACTAGGTAAACAGATTCTTATGCTTTCTCTGGGTTATATTTTCTTCCGTCCAAAGCAGGTTAAGCGTGTAGCAGTTCCTGCTTGAAATCCGAATGTTCTAAATGACAGTCTAACACAACAACCCTTCTTTGCTATCAAGTTACTGGAATCTCCTTGAATTTTCTTAGTTCCATACTTGCACCATATTGCACATTATCTCAGTGTATATTTAATTCGAATTTGTGCAGCAGCTCTTGCAATCACCCGATACTACCAATTGGGAAGATGTCGGTAAGAATGAAAAAGGTGAAAACATGAATCCACTTAATGCTCAAGTAGACTCCATTGCTGTATTAAGAAGCGAATCCCCTGTTCATCAACAAGGCGGTGGCAAAACAGGAAAAATAAAGCGCCCTGCTCCACTAAAGATAAAACACGTGCGAAAGTGGAGTCGAGACGATGTTGATTCTCCCTTACGGGGGGCTGAGAATGGTGGAAGGAGAAGTCCCTTTGAGTCACCCCTTCATCGTAATGCTGGCGATAGTACTCCAAGGAGAGCTTCTCGTCACGGAGACCGAAGTCTTGAGTTTTCACCACTGCACCATGCAAGGATTGTAGGTGGTGGTGGTAGAGGGGGTGCAGGGGTTTCTTCTCCCACATGGGAAAGAAAAGGTTCATCCGAAGGTGGCCGTCCTATAGCTCCCTCGACACCTTCTAGATCTCGTCTTAGACCAGTCTCAAAAGGTGATGACACGGTAATGTCCTTTCCCCTCCCCTACCCTCTACCTCTAGTGCATTGTCGATTAGGAATTGTTAAATGTCTTATGTTGGATGTTAACTAGATCCATATGATCATATCTAATACTTCCTCCATTTTTAATAGCTGCAACATTTTGGCTTTTACACTATTCGTAGTACTCACTTTGACTACATGTTATATATTAAAGTTCTATTTAGTAAGAAATTACTCATCCGTCATGTTTTAAGGTTCTCACTTTTCTTTTTGGACGTCCCATATCAAGGTTCTCATTTCCATGTTAGGAAATATAAATCTCATAAATGACAACTTTGGTCTTCTTATAAGATTCCTACTTTTCCAATTCTTGAGAGTAACCCAAGCTTTCCAAGCTACTTCAACTAACAGGCTATTTTGGAGTGAACCTGTTTTAGCAAATAAATAATTTCTAAATGAAAATTTTAATATGTGGTTGAAAGGTGAGATTGTTCTCACGAAAATGAAAGGTGAGACGGTTATAACTTATAAGCAGACTGGAAAAGACTGGATTATTAGAATCAGTTTTTTAAAAGTAACTCTATATAATGCGAAAAACAGTGGCTATGTTGTATGCCGGATCCCGATTACATGATGTGCTATTTTTCGATGCAGCCAGATCACAACCTTGCAATTCCGAAATTCGGAGATTGGGATGACATGGATCCATCATCAGCAGAACAGTTTAGCCAAGTGTTTGACAGAGTGCGGGACGAGAAGCAGAGTGAGGCAGGGAAAGTGCCTGTCATGCCAACTGAAACACCCGACCCAAACAATGAGAAGCAATTCAGAAATGAGAGTTCTAAGGTACAGCTTTGCTGGATTTTCAAAGTAGAGGAGCATCTGGTTTTTTCCATAGTTTTCTATCTCTCTCTTCTTTATCACATTTATCTGTTCTTCCAGGGCTGTTCTTGCTTTCCATGGCTTGGAAAGTAGTGACTAGTCTTCAAATGGGGGAGAGCATACAACTTACTGGAGGCACTTACACAACATGTTTTTTGAAAGCTCGGTTATTTTGTTGTATATGCTTTGTCCAAGATTTAAGTATATCTTTCTTTTTTTGCTTTCAAAAAGACATTTGAAAAAGTTGTTAAAGAAGTAACTGAAAAGATTTTGAATGTCATCGTGGTTTTGCGTCTTCTTGTCAAGTGTCAACCATTTTGACATGGAAGTGTGGTTTCATGTAATTTGTACTGTGTATTACGTAATTTATAAAAGACTCCTTACAAAATCTCTCCCATACACACACATACTCAAATGAGATCACATAATCTTCCCTAATATTTATGAGACATTTACCTAAGTAGGATCAAAACAATGTCATTTTCCCAAAGCAGGACTAAATGTTTAAAATTCCATATCTAAGACATTTTATTTGTGATTGGAATGAAAATCCCCTCATAGGGTTGGAGTTCTGCTGCTCCCAGGTTGCCGAACTGCCGCCAGTTGTAAAAACTTTTCGTCGATATGCTGCTAAGATGTTGTCATCGGAGTTCCCTACTGCTATCATTGAACTGAACTACCATCAACAGATTGATTAATTATACTATTGATAGAAATGTAATGTTTACTCCAATTTAAAGAAAATATATGGTCTTATTTTTGGTAGATAGCTATATGTATGTTTTAGTCCCACTATTAGAAATTCTCAAAATTTATTAAACTATGGTCCTAGCTAGGCATTGACCGGGCTCGGGCCGGGCCAGTTCAAGCCGGGCTTTTTTTTTCCAGGATGTTGGGCTGAAACTGGCCCGGGTTGATACCAGATCCGGCCAAAACCGGTCCGTGCCGGGCCAGGCCCGGTTCAATGTAATTTTTTTTGGCTTTGTAATTAACCCCCGACCCCCTCCCTCACCCCCACCCCCACCCCCCCCAACCCCCCAAAACACCCAGCCCTACCCAAGGAAAGAAAAAAAAATTGAAAAAACAAAAAAAAATGAACTAGGCTCGGCCCGGACCGCCTGGGCCGGTTCAGGAAAAATAGGGCCAGAGCCAGGCCCGCCCAAACCGTCCAAACCGGGCTAAAGCCCGGAACCACCCATCCCCAACCGGTCCAGTCCGGGTGTGCACAGTCGCGGGCCGGTCCGGTTCCCGGGCCGGTTCGGCCCGGTTGGGTCCATCCCTAATCCTAGCTTATGGTTTTGATTCATACAACAACAACATCAAAGCCTTAGTCTCAAAAGATATTGGGGCATGGTTTTGATTGATAAGACATCATTTTTGTTATCTACGTCTGATCGTATTTAAATTTCAAGTTCTCCATGTTTGCTGTCAATTGAATTCTTTCTTAATCTTGAATTTTGTAAAGAAAGTTTTGTCATGGTGTAGTATCTAAATATATAAATTTTCTTTATTTAAAATACTTTAAATACGAGTATCACATAGTATCAAATATGATTTAAATTAATTATCGATCAATCAGTGTAAATCTTAACCGAAAGTTCTTTAAGAGATGAAAGAAGTTATGGATGGATATGATTAATCACATCTAATGAACTGGATGCTTACAAGAAAACGAGTTCTCAAATGAATCGTTTTCCATACACACGAATGGACGTATGGACTCGAGCCGGTCCGGGCCTGATCGGGCTTTTTTTGGTTTGTTGAGAGCCGGAACCGGCCGGGGTAGCTACCGGGCTAGGTCGGGCCAGGTACCTTATTTTTTTCTAATTACTTCCTACCCCCACCGGCTCACCCCCACACCCCAAACCCCTGCAAAACACCCAGCCCAACCCATTTACCTCCCAAAGAATTTGAAAAAAAATGGTCCGGGCCGATTCATTATTTGAAGACCCGGAGCCCAACCCAAGAAAATCCGGTTCGGGTATAGTGGACCCGACCCAAAACCGGGCCGCGGACTGGGCCAATTCGCAACAGTACCAATTCAGGCCGGTTGCGGGCTGGTCGAGTCCATCCCTACACGAATGCACCCCTTCCCCTCAACTATATATAGGGATGGACCGGGAGTCCGGGCCCGGGCCGAGATTGAGCGGGACCGAGACTAAAAATTTCAGGCCCGGTACCGGCCCGAGCTTGTACCGGAACCGAGCCGGGCCTAAACAGAACTGGTCAGGACTGGCCCGGGACCGATCGGGACTGGCCCGGGATGCCCGGGTCGGGCCTAAAAAACGAGCTCGAAGCTCGCCCTTATAGCCACCGAGCCAAGACCGGGCCGAGCTCCGGGCCTAAAGAGGACCGAGCCGAGACTAAACAGTGTTGGGACCAAACCAGGCCCGGGCCGGGCCAACTCGTCCCAATCCATCCCTAACTATATACGAGATGGCTAATCGTTGATGCTGTTATTATTATCAGGAAAAAAATTCACTAATACTACTCCTTAAAAAATGATGAACAAAAACGTGACTTAAAACTACTACTCCCTCCGTCCCATTGGAAGGTTCCCATAGCAAAACGGCACGGTTATTTAGGCAATAATTAAATAAAGTACTTCGAGTATATTTTGAAAAATAATTTTAATAGGTATATATTATAATGTAGTTAGTATTGATAATTGTGATATAAATGTATTACTTTTAATATTTAATGATTAATTTGTCACTTAAGATTGTTAATTATTTCCTAAAATGGAAATGGGAACCTTCTAACGGAACATCCAAAAAAGGAAAGTGGGAACCTTCTAATGGGACGGAGGGAGTATTAATTAGTAAACAAAGTCACCACGATGCAAACTTTGAACAAGAAGCACGATTATTTAAACGATAATTAAATGAGGTAATTCGAGTACAATTTGAAAAATGGTATTGATGAATATATAAATATAATATAATGGGGACACCGGTGATAATTGTCATGTCACCATTAGAAATAGTTGTACATGAGCTAAAATTAGGGATGGACCAAACCGGTCCGGCCCGGCCCTGAACCGGCCCGGTTAAGGATAGGGAGGTTCGGGCTTTGACCCGACCCAGGGGAGGGGAGCGGTTTAGGCATGGTTCTGGAAATTGGCGGCCCGGGCCGGCCAGTTCGGGCCCGGTTCAGGCCAACGGCTAGATTGTTTTTATAAAAAATCTTTTGGCCATCCAAACAGGCCTTAGAGCCGTTGTGATTGAACCCAAACGGCTATATAGCCGTTGGGAGCCTTCCAGGGGGTCCCGGAGTGGGTTAGGGGGGGGGGGGGGGGGGGGGTACAAAAAATCTATAAATACTCCATTTTTTCTATACAATTTACTACACATCTTCTCCAAATATTCCTAGTCTCTAATCTATATTCTCTACTAATCTTCTCCATCTTCATCTTCTCAAATTTATAACTACATATATTATATTTATTATCTACTTATATTAATATCTAATCATTATATTATTGTTACTTATATTTATTTACTTATATTTACATATTACTGATGGAGTATATGAGTCTAGGCCCCAGGACCCACATACTCAGAAGAACAGAAGGTACCACGATCACCGGGTGACCTCGTCGGCCATGCCCTCATTGGCCATGCTCTCATCGGCCATGCCCTCATCGACCAGAAAAAGGTCTACTCAGAATATGATCCAGAAGCCCGGAGAACCGGGTGCCCTCATCGGCCATGCTCTCATCGGGCATGCCCTCATCGGCCAGAAAGAAGGCCACCCAGAATATGATCCAGAAGTCAGGAGAACCGAGTGACCTCGTCGGCCATGCCCTCATCGGCCATGCCCTCGTCATCCATAGATAGCCTCTAGAACAGGATTTTATACTTATCATTTCTATACACTTCGTATCCGGCCCATTAGTGGCCCTGTTGTAAATGGGCCTCCCAAGCCCAAGACTTGGGAGCCCAGCCCTAATTTTCTCTATAAATACTCCCCTTGGGAGTAGTTGTAAGGGTTCAGAATTCATTAATACAAAGCAAATATACTACTTCTCTCTCTAGCTCTCACTTCTCTCTAGACTTATAGCCTATCATTTGGTGCTCTCGTTGAGAGCTAGAACAATCAAGTTAGTCTCCTTCGTCGCTACCAAGCACAGCTAACTGATAATGGGAAGAACTAAGTCAAACCGTAACCTCCTCGGCAAAGCCATCCCTGAGGCCCAAGAGCATCAGGAACATGAGGAGGACGCAACGGCCGACAAGGCCGCCGAGGGAGACGTCTTCCAGGAAGCCATCGGCCTCACCACTGACCTGCGCACCAAACTTAACGGCGTCGCCCCAGACGCCCGCATCAGCTTGGACAAGAAGCGCGCAGAAAAGGGTGACAACGTCTCTGGGCAACCGGCTTCTCCTGCCGTTGACCCTCAGCTCCAAGCCGCTCTCTCGGCCATCATCGCCAGCCTGGCCCAGAACCCCACCGTCCTCAGCGCACTCATGCCAAGGACTGGGGAGAACACTACACCACCTCCTCAGCCCCAGCCGCTGGCCATCAAGCTGGGCAACGACGAAGGGGTGGTGCCCCAGGACACGTCGTCATCCCACTCCCACCCTGCTTCCCCACTTCGAGCTGGACCAGCCCCAGCGCGTGGAAAAGCCTCAGCCTTTAATAGGCTAGGTGACACGCGTCGTCGGCCTGCTTCGGAGAGGATGGCAGGACGGATTGGTGAACGTGAGCCTGGCTCACCAATGGAAAGCTTGGGTCCGTATCCCGGATAGCGGATCGGCCCCGCCTGTACAAAGGCAAAGGAAAATTGCACGAGGACAATGCGCGTCATCGAATCAACACGACTCAAGAAGCTCGCATGCGCAACCAGCAAGGCGCCACTACGGCCGCCAAGGACCCTCGGGATGAGGTCATCGCCCAGCTGGAAAGGAGACTGGCCCAGATGGAGGCTAGACAATCGGCCACCATCCCTATGGCCAACTCATCCGAGGGTCCAGGTTACCACGCGCTCATGCTTAAGGTTAGCGCCCTGGAGAGGGAGCTGGCCGACAGACGTGGTGACCCCATCATCCAAATCAGAACAAAAACTCCCTTCACCACGAGGGTGCTCTCGGCCCCAATACCCGAGAAGCACCGAGGGAACGCCATCAAGCCCTATGACGGCCGCTCTGACCCTCAGGAGCACTTCAGCCGCTATCAAAACAACATGCTGATGGTGAACGCATCAGATGAATACCTCTGCCGTTGGTTCCTTTCCACTCTTGAAGGGCCAGCGTACGAGTGGTTCAACGCGCTCCCCGTAGGAAGCATAGATTTGTGGCAGGATCTTGCCCAACGCTTCCTCACCCACTTCGCCAGAAGGAAGCGCGTAAGAAAACATTTCTCCCACCTTCTCTCCATCAAGCACCAACACGATGAATCACTTCGGTCTTTCATCGATCGATGGACGAAGGAGACAGACGAGGTCGAATGTGCCGATGAGCGCACCCTCCTCGTCCTCTTCCAAGGCGTTCTCCGTAGTAGCCCCTATGCGAGAAGCCTCATCACTGACCCACCGAGGTCATACACCAAGGCACTCCAACGAGGGAGCTTGTACGCTAACGCCGATGAGCTCCACTCCCGCAAGAAGGATGTAGGCCAACCATCAAAGAGGTCAGACGAGGCGTCGGCTCCAAACGCATCCTCGGCCGGGGGCCATGCCCGCCGAAACCGGAAGGAGCGCCCATGGCAGCCGAGGACGGACGTTCCAAGGACTACGCTCACGCACTCGGTAGATACCATCTTCGACTATGCGGAGGAACAAGGTCTCATCCCTAAAGATCCCCGGTCGGCCACAGAAGTCTACGCCGTCCACTAGGGTGGCACTTATTGTCGTTACCACAAGAACACCTCCCCCAATACAGACGACTGCGTCGCGCTGAAGAAAGCCATTGAGCGCTTGATTCAACGGGGTGAACTCCACCAATTTGTCAAAGTTACCCCAAGGAACTTCACCGGCAATCAGGAAGGGGACACCTCAACGAAGAAGCATGAAATTGGGAAGCTCAGTGGTGACAAGGACTTCGAGGAGCCCCAACTGAAGAAGCGTCACATCCGCTGACTGCGTCCTTCCTCGAAGGGACGCACGGCCGACGGCTGGGCCTCCATGGTGAAGTTCTACCAGCAAGCCGACAGACGGCTTATCCCTCAAAATACGGAGGGCCCTACATCTCGGCGGAGTTCTACCAGCAATCTGAAGAGGGTGCAGACGACAGAGCCCCCACCCCAAGGTCAGAAACTCATTGGGAAGTTAACTCTTGTACGAGTTGTTCAGAAGGTTACCCCCCTCGGCCTCGAGCCACTGACCCTAATAAAAGTCGTTGCCATAAACAACACACCTATTGTGTTCTGCTTATTTCTTGTAAAGTTTAAGTAAAGGATGCCACACAAAAAAGCACGTCGCTTCGGCCCCTTCGAGCGAAACGCTCAGGTATGGCCGACAACGCCACACAAAACAACACATCGTCCCGGCCCCTTCGAGCGAAACGCTCAGGCATGGCCGACGATGTCCCAGGATGAGGGGCCCGCAAACGGCCCACGTCTTGAAATAGGAAGCTCACCGCGTCGTCTTCGCGCCAAATCGCATTACGACAGGCCTGAAAGAATCGCATTACGACAGGCCCGAAGCTCACCCCACACTTGGGGTTGGGAAACGGCAGTCGTCGGTAACCGACCAAAAGCCTAGCCCGCGCCATAAACAGACGACGGGACCCCCCAAGGTCTAGGGACGCGCCAGCGCGAGAGGCCGGACAGTTGCCCTCCTGGACTCCCTATCGGCCGAGGGAATAGTAACCCCCTCGGTCGAGCCTGAAAGAAGGACCCCCACTCCTCGCTGAAAGCAGTAGAGGAAGAAATAAAAGAGGGACAGCCGAAGACCGTGCACTCGCCGGCCTCGGCGAAATCCCCACAAATAAAAGAGGGACAGCCGAGGACCGTGCACTCGCCGGCCTCGGCGAAATCCCCACAAATAAGAGAGGGACAACCGAGGACCGTGCACTCGTCGGCCTTGGCAAAATCCCCACAAATAAAAGAGGGACAGCCGAGGACCGTGCACTCGCCGGCCTCAAGTGAAATCCCCACAAATCAAAAGAGGGAAGCCGAGGACCGAGCACTCGCCGGCCTCGAGCAATAAAAATGAAATCCCCACAAATCAAGCCACATATTTGGCTAAGTACATATCAGGCAAATACTATGCATTATGGACGAAGCAAGATCATATATGCGGATCAGACGAGCGCTCAACGTCGTCCTTCATTATAGGAACGGCTTCGCCGTCCTCATCATAGGACCGGCTCCGCCCCCTTTGTCTTCAGACGACTGGCTTCATCAGCACCGTCGTCCTCAGATCACGGCAGACCCACTGGTCTCAACGTGATCCTTCATCTCAAGGTCGGCTTCCTCAATGCCGAGAGCCTCGAGCTTGCATGACGAATGGCTCCATCAACGCCTTCGTCATCATTTATTTGGACTGGCTTCATCAGCGCCGTCGTCCTCAGATCACGGCAGACCCCCCGGTCTCAACGTGATCCTTCATCTTAAGACCGACCTCCTCAGCGCCGGGCGTCTTGAACTAGCAAGCGGGCTCGCCATTCCCTTCCAAGATGGCGACCCTCGCCTTCATAGGAGGAGCGGCTTCATCAGAGCCGTCGTCCTCAGATCACGGTAGACCCCCCGGTCTCAACGTGATCCTTCATCTCAAGACCGGCCTACTCAGCGCCGGACGTCTTGACCTAGCGAGCGGGCTCACCATTCCCTTCCTGGATGGCGACCCTCGCCTTCATAGGAGGAGCGGCTTCATCAGCGCCGTCGTCCTCATATCACGGCAGACCCCCCGGTCTCAACGTGATCCTTCATCTCAAGACCGGCCTCCTCAGCGCCGGGCATCTTGAACTAGCGAGCGGGCTCGCAATTCCCTTCCTGGATGGCGACCCTCGCCTCCATACGAGGAGCGGCTTCATCAGCACCGTCGTCCTCATATCACGGCAGACCCCCCGGTCTCAACGTGATCCTTCATCTCAAGACCGGCTTCCTCAGCGCCGAGAGTCTTGAGCCAGCGATCGGGCTCACCATCCCTTCCTGGATGGTGACCATCGCCACTACATGACGCACGGCTTCACCAACGCCTCGTCATCATTTACTTGGATCGGCTTCATCATAGCCGTCATCCTCAAGTCACGCCTGGTCCCTCGTCCTTGGCATGATCATCTATCTCAAGACCGGTCTTAGCCATTCCTTTATCGGATGGCGACCGTTGCACGGATTTTCGAACTGGCCCCTCAGTGTCGTCCACCCTCACGTCACGACCGGCCCCTCGGCCAAGGCGTGATTATCTATATCAAGACCAGCCTCCTCAGCGCCGAGAGTCTTAAGCCAGCGAGCGGGCTTGCCATTCCCTTCCTGGATGGCGACCCTCGCCTTCATACGAGGAGCGGCTTCATCAGCGCCGTCGTCCTCAGATCACGACAGACCCCCCGGTCTCAACGTGATCCTTCATCTCAAGGCTGGCTTCCTCAATGCCGAGAGCCTCGAGCTTGCATGACGAATGGCTCCATCAACGTCTTCGTCATCATTTATTTGGACCGGCTTCATCAGCGCCGTCGTCCTCAGATCACGGCAGACCCCTCGGTCTCAACGTGATCCTTCATCTCAAGACTGGCCTCCTCAGCGCCGAGCGTCTTGAGCCAGCAAGCGGGCTCGCCATTCCCTTCCTGGATGGCGACCCTCGCCTTCATACGACGAGCAGCTTCATCAGTGCCGTCGTACTCACATCACGACTGGCCCCTCAGCCAAGGCGTGATCATTTATCTCAAGACCGGTCTTAGCCATTCCTTCACCGGATGGTGAGCGTTGCATGGATTGTAGGACCGGCTCCTCATCACCGTCGTCTTCACATCACGACCAGCCCCTCGGCTATGGTGTGATGCTCTATCTTAAGACCGGTCTTAGCCATTCCTTTACCGGATGGCGACCGTTGCATGGATTTCGGACCGGCCCCCCAGTGTCGTCGTCCTCATATCTCGAGACCGGCTCCCAACGCCGAGGTACTGTTATAGCGACCGGGCTCGCAATTCCCTTCCTGGACAACGACCGTCACCTTCATATGACGCACGGATCATTACCATTTTCGTCCTCACATTCAGACAGGCATCCACCGCCTCGTCCTCATATTCGGATCGGCTCATCAGCGCCGTCATCCTCACCACCAGGCGGGCGTCCCCTCATCAGACGGACATCGCTTCAGCTCCACACCTAGGTCGAAGGGTTCACCCCTTGGAGTTCATTTTGGGGGATCCGGTGTGCTCTTTTTCCCTCGTTAGGATTTTTTCCCACAGGGTTTTTCCTAATGAGGTTTTTAACGAGGCACCGCCCCATTGTGGATCAAAAGGGGTCGACCCTCGGCCCCCTATTGAAGACGTGTATTGCTCTACTCCTCTTCACCTCACTACATGAGCCTCGAGGAGTGGGGGACTGGGGGACTACATCGGCCTCCACATACATGAAATCATCCAGAAAGCAAGGACTACCAAGTGGTACCTCCGTCAGCCATGTCTCCATCGGCCAGAAGAAGGTCTGGGGGACTACATCGGCCTCCAACGTAAAGAAACAAATTCAAAATCCTACGAACACAAGCCCATGACAACGGCACCTCAACGTCCAACAACCATGTGTTCACCCTTCGGCCAGGCCGAAGCGCAAAGCAGGACGCACACCGTCCTCAAGGTCAAGGACACACATCGTCCTAAAGATCAAGGGCACGTGTTGTCCTCAAAGCCAAGGACACTCCTCGTCCTCAAGGCCAATGGCACGCATCGTCTCCGGGACTACGACATTCATCGTTCTCAAAATGAAGGACACTCATCGTCCTCAAGGTGAAGGACATCCACCGTCCTCAAAACGAAGGACATTAATCGTCCTCAAAATGAAGGACATTCATCGTCCTCAAAATGAAAGACACCCATCGTCCTCAAACAAGAGATAACCGCAATGGCCTCCTCGGCCCAAAGTACGAAATTCAACCATCAACGGCCAGGAATAAGGAAGCACTGTCTTCATCAGCCACTCATGACAGAGGACGCTCATCGTCTCCACCAAGCAAAGGCACTCGTCGTCCTTTAACAGAAAACACGCATCATCCACATGACTAGGGCCCTCTTCATCCACATCGAGGAGCACACAACGCCCAAACAAAAAAGGACATAAATCTACTCTCCTTCACTTCGTCAACGTCTCAGCTTAGAGAGTGGGGGACTCCTGATGGAGTATATGGGTCTAGGCCCCAGGACCCACATACTCAGAAGAACAAAAGGTACCACGATCACCGGGTGACCTCGTCGGCCATGCCCTCATCGGCCATGCTCTCATCGGCCATGCCCTCATCGGCCAGAAAAAGGTCTACTCAGAATATGATCCAGAAGCCCGGAGAACCGGGTGCCCTCATCGGCCATGCTCTCATCGGGCATGCCCTCATCGGCCAGAAAGAAGGCCACCCAGAATATGATCCAGAAGTCAGGAGAACCGGGTGACCTCGTCGGCCATGCCCTCATCGGCCATGCCCTTGTCATCCATAGATAGCCTCTAGAACATGATTTTATACTTATCATTTCTATACACTTTGTATCTGGCCCATTAGTGGCCCTGTTGTAAATGGGCCTCCCAAGCCCAAGACTTGGGAGCCCAGCCCTAATTTTCTCTATAAATACTCCCCTTGGGAGTAGTTGTAAGGGTTCAGAATTCATTAATACAAAGCAAATATACTACTTCTCTCTCTAGCTCTCACTTCTCTCTAGACTTATAGTCTATCAATTACTTATATTTACATATATAATCATCTCTAATTTATTTACTTATATTTACATTTTAGATATACTTAATATATACTTATATATATTAAAGAATTATATGTAAGTGTATTACTAATCTTATAGTAATATACTTATATTATATATACTATAAACATAATATTATATAGGAAAAATTGACAAGAATAATCTCACCTTTCACTGGTCTTCTCATAATAATTCCACCTTTAAATAATCTCAAAATAATCTCACCTTTGCATCTGATCTTCTTTCATTGGACCCTGACCAAGTTTTTTACCTTTTTTAAAAATCTTATATAAATAATCTCACATTTATAAGGATATAATTAAAAAGTGAAATGTGAGATTATTTGTATAATTTTCAAAGAAAGAGTGAAAAACATGGTCAGGGTCCAATGAAAGAAGATGAGGTGCAAATGTGGGATTATTTTGGGATTATTTAAAGGTGGGATTATTATAAGAAGACCAGTGAAAGGTGGGATTATGCTTGTCAATTTTTCCTATTATATATTACTAGTTAATCTACTTATTATCTACTTATAAATATATATATATATATATATATATATATATATATATATATGTATATATATATATATTAAGTATATCTACTTATACACTTATTATCTAATTGTTACATTTATTAATGACTTATCATAGTAGTTAATTGTTACATTTATTATTCTCCTATAAAAGCTAGTTAATTGTTAAACTTGTTAAATAAAGTTGTTAGATTGTAAAACAAATAGTTCAAATTTTGTTAATTCGAAATTAATTATTTAATTGTTAAATTAGTTAATTGTTACATTTATTAATCTCTTATCATAGTAGTTAATTGTTACATTTATTAATCTCCAATAAAAACTAGTTAATTGGTAAACTAGTTAATTCAAAATTAATTGTTTAATTGTTAAACTAGTTAATTGTTAGTTTGTTACATTTATTAATCTCTTATCATAGTAGTTAATTGTTACATTTATTAATCTCCTACGTTTGGTTGAAGGCCAAACGTAGAACTCAAGAAATTAGCATTGAACCCACCCGCCACTTTATGGAAGAAACAACCGAAGATGGCGGAAATTCTGATTGATTCTTATTTATTAAAGTGTATTTCATGTTGTAATTTTTGCTCAATTTCCAATTGTACTACATATTTCAAATAAATATATTTTAAATTTTTTATGTCCAACTAATCTGAATTTAATTTTAAAAAAAAAATAACCCGGGCTTGGCCGGAACCGGCCCACTACCCAGCCGGGTAGGCCCGACCCGGACCGGACCCGGTATCACCCCGGGCCGGTTCCGGACCCATGATTCTACAAAAAAAGCCCGCCCGGGCCCGGAACCGGACCGGGTCCATCCCTCACTTTTCTAAAATGACATCATTACTATCACTCAATTTTCTACTCGGAATCCCCACTAAAAATTGAGCAATTGTGGTAACGCTAAACTAAACTTTGTACTTCAACATCACTAAGATGTTTTTAATTGAACTGGTTTTAATCCCAGACCAAATCAGAACAAACTAGACTCAAGCATACCAAATCATACTTCAATTGTTGTAAAGTACATATAGAACATGCATGATGCATCTATCAAACCAGATGAGACCGGAAAGTTTAAGTCCAATGAGCATCCTATTTGCATACTAATACTAGTAAAATTTAGGGGGCTCTCCGTCAGTCCAATCAACATCCTATATGTGCACTAATAATAAAAATAGATGTACTGCTTTTGGATCCAGAGCTGTATTTGTCTCCATACTGTGTTTTTTTAAATAAAGAAAATAGGCTAAAGATCCATATTCCATACTGCTTTTGGATCCAGAGCTGGGAGCCTGGAACGGACTAGAACCGGGTTCATCCCTTGAACACATATCCAGAGTAGTATTATGGTGACAACTTATCCCAACTCAACTGGACAAAGAATAGCTATAAATCCATTTTATAAAGATCAAAAACCAACACGAAAAACAGATATCTGCAGATTAATAGCAGTAGAAGAACCCCAGATGACTTCCAGGTGAAACCCACCAAGCAGAATGCAGCTATCAAATGCAGCATCTCATAGTAGCCTAACCATACCACTGGTTGAACGACTATAAACCTTACTAATGCAGAAAAGGCTTAGAATTCAAAAATCCAACCATTTGGAGAAGTAGACACAATTACTTGGGGAGATGATTCCATCTGGCGTACAGTCATTAATCCTCGGACAAACCCCACAAGGTATCAAAGTCATTGCGCTAACTATCTTGGAGTCCATCCCGGCAGCCCCACTTGCTGTTCGATAACAAACCGCGCCGACTGGTATAGAATGATATTCTCCCATCCCAGTGCTCTTCACCTCTATGATTGCATTATCCAAAACAAGAGACCTCAGGATTTCGCCAATCTGTGCGCTCGTGCCCATGTTAAGTGCTTTGCGCTGCTTCAGAAAATCAAATACCCCTTCAGCCGTAGTGACTTGAAGTCTCTTTATGACCTTTTCACATGTGCCTTTGAGCTCACTAATAAGTCCTTTGTCGAGATTGCCATCAGTGTACCACACACCGCCGGTGAGTTCTGCTGAAGGTTCAAACTCGGCAGCTATAAAGGTCTTTCTAGATTTGTTCTGTATGTTCTTGACCGGTTTTATGAGGTTCTGCTTCACGAGTGAAGCCAGGGATTTGTCAACCACAGTTGGTGGAAGCTTTGATTCTTTCTTCACGTCAGCCAACCACATTCCGAGAGTTTTCTTACTTTTGATCAAATTGAGGACCACACTTTCAGCATCCACCAGAGGCTGAGAAGGCGATGCTCCTTCTGGTTTTCTCCTCTTCATTTCTTCTCTACTAACCAAACCAGACCATGAACTGTTATTTACTATTACAGTAAACTAATTTTTCAGAATCATGTATTCCATAAGAGACAAGAAAAAGAATATACAATCACAACAACACTTGGGGTCTTTTTGGAACCAGAAAAATACTAGGGAAATAAAACGAGTGGCAAAATAAAAGATAAGCTAAAAATCAACGAGTAAACAAGTTATTTTGGACTTCTGTTTATCTTTATCAAAAAATGGTTGCAATAATGAAATTTTTATTAAGACGAGGTTTAGATTTTATGGGTTCCCCCTTGAAAAACATTAAGCTATACAAATAATGATATATAATCATAGAGATAAACTAAAAAGAAGCCAAAAATGAGCTGCTAACTTTAATCTAGGCATAAGATAATATGAAAAACAGTTAACAAAATATTGTAAAAGTGGCTAAAAATGAAAAAACGGCAGTTAACCACCACCCGGATTTAGATGCAAAAGAACAAAAAACAATAAATTCAATTGTGTTTTGAAAAAATGACTAGAACTGAAAGTAAAATGGGCAGTGAATCAATTATCATTTATCAATACCTAACGAAAAGTCGAAAACAAACTTCACCTAAAGAAGGAAATGTTATGTACCGGGATTCTTTGCGTCACGGGAATGAAATAAAAATGATAAATGGATAGGGGCATAGCAAAGCTCCCTTTTTATAAGAGGGATCACATGCATATGAATGCAGAAAACAAGAAAAGGGAAATCCTAGACAATCACTTCCTAAAATAGATTAAATAATGAAAGTATTAGAATCAAATCATTATAAAATCAATCAGCTATTACTCCTCATTATTCTACTTGATTGCTCTCTTTATCTTTCCATAATATTATATTGTAGCATGCATCATTACACCCCTCCTGGAAAATCAAGCTTGCCCTAAAGCTTGAAAACTAGAACTGGATTTTGAATGACAGCACCAATAAAAAGTGCCACTGGTCCTTGTATTCTTGAAGAAGATTGAAAGTTGCTCTTAGTGGTGGAGTATGGCCAAGGTGGTCATTGTCTGATATTGTTATGTTTTTATTATATATAGTTTCGTTTTTAATTAGTTTTATTGTTTGTTGTTGTAGAAATTACACACTTTTGGTGTGTAATTTGTTTAAATTAGGATTATTCTGAGCTTAAAAGAGGTCAAGATCATTCAAAGGATCAAGATTGGACCCCAAAAGATCAAGGACAGTGCAAGGGGACGAGATAAAAAGAAGATTGAAAAAGTATTTCATATACCCGTTCGGGTATAGGCAATACCCGATCGGGTATTGAGTTCATTCGGGTGTCAAAATCAAAATCTGGAGACCAAAAAACGTGCAGGATTTTGAAGATTTGGTTCATACCCGACCGGGTATGTCCAAAAAAGTGAATTTCCGGGAAACTGCCTAAAAAACCCGATCGGGTACACAACCCTGCCACCTCCAAACACTTATAAATACACCCTTTTTCCTTCACAATAAAATGACCAATTCCTATACACTTCTAAGCTCGGTTTAGTTAAATACTTTCTTTATATTTTTATCATGTTTAGTTTCCAAATGAGGAGCTAAACTCTTCCATCATGGTTTTCTTACTTTGAAGCTTAATGGATTGTAAGTTGTGAGTTATTTTTCTTTAATCTTCTTTCTTGAATATTAATTCTTCCCTTAATCTATCTCTATATTAATGTTGGAGAGTGTTGCTAAGATGACAATTAGTTAACATATCGACATTAGTTATAGCAGCGTTTATTTTCTTTAATCTTCTTCCTTGAATATTAATTAATTCCTGTTCATATTTCATATTAATATTTTAAGCATTACCTAAAGGATCAACTAGGTTTGTTTCATATATTAATTATTACTAGAATCGATCGACGAATACACTTGTTAATCGTTCGGTCCTTTCACGGTAGTAAACTTGGATTATTAATGCATGCGTCTCACGGTTAATAATCTAAGGGAAATTAATTGTATTGATTAAACCAATAAACCATTTGTGTTGAGGTTATCAATCTCAACCGTTTTCATCTTAAGTTTATTGCTATTATCGGGTCAATATACGGCGCGTGTTCTATATTGACTCGATAGTAAATTTTATTAATGAATGCGTCTCGTTATTAATAACTACTCTCGATGAAATGGAGATACTCCTCGATTGAGTATTCGAGAGGAAAATATTTAAAGATATAACCGGGATCGACAAACATTTCATTAAGTGGATATAAGCAAAACCAAGCCTCTATCTCTAATTAATAAAATCACATAAGTCATTCATCTTAGTGTTAATTAAATTAAATCAAATCAAACTTAAAACCCCCCTTTTATTACTAATTAATTAAGAAGATAAGTATTCCTTTCCTTGTGGATACGAACCTTACTTCATTATAATACGTATAATTGTTGTATTGAATATTTATTTTGAGTGCACACCACGACAAAGTGCACGTAAAATTTGGCACGTATAATTGTTTTTAATTCAAGAAAAACAAAAAATAAACAAAATATAAAGAGTTCTTATTTTTCTATTTTCTGAGCTTACACGAGTATATGGATACCAACATATCATCCCTAGAGAGTCAAATTTCTGTCTTGGCTTGTCTGGTAAAGGAATTAATGTTATGTTCAAAATCTCAAGATGTCCGAACATGCAACATTTGCATGTCTCACAGGCATCTTACGGATTTTTGCCCGAATCTCCAAGAAGAATACTTTCAACAAATTGATGATGTTGGTTTCCAAGGGAAAATATCCCAAAGGAGATATGATATGTTCTCTAACACATATAATCCAGGAATGAGAGATCACATGTAGAGAGATATGTCAAAATGCTAGCAAGAAACAGTATCCAACGAATAGAACTTGGAGAATCATTTGAAACAAATGTCAAGCATTATGAACCAAATTGACGATGAGGAGGAAGAAGACGAAGAAGAGGAGCTTATGGACGAAGCTCAACTGGAGGAGGAGGAATCTCAAAACTCAACTCCACCACCGGCCATTCTTGAGATCATGCCACCATTTCCTGAGGTTCTAAAGGAAACACAATGGGTGGAGAAGGACAAAGACATCTACGAAATCTTCAGCAATTGTGAGTATCATTTAGATTTCTCTTCGTTCATAAATATGCAGGGAATAACAGTGGAGTTACGCAAACATTTCATACTCCCTCTTATACCACCCGGATCAAAACCTCTTCCATTGACCATGCTAAGTGAAAATCATGGACTATCACTCTTACAATATGAAGCGATAGAAATCCGGATATTTGATCCCGGAAAGATTGTCAAAATAAAGGGTTGATAAATTGAGCCTTTCTATATGAGTCAACCGGGTGAAACTGTGAAAGAGATGGATCATCACGATCCAAATTTTAAAGATTGAACTAGAGAAGACGGCGTTGTGCCACGACGTTAAATAAGGCGCTTTTTGGGAGGCAACCCAAGCGAGGTACGTCATTGTGTGTTTAATTTTTTTTCACCTAAACAACCTCCTCTTCACTTGTTTTCATCTTTAATCTTCCAAACCACCATCCAACTCCACCCCAATAACCCCAAACCTCATAACCATATCCTTCTTTCTTGAAAATCTATCCAAATCCTCCATCAAACCCCACACACAAAATGATGATAATAATAATAATAATCTTGTTCTCATCACTTTCATCTTACCCCACATACCCCCTAATCCAGAAACTCTTGTAAACACTCATCCCTCTCCCAAACCACAACTTCATATCTTCAAAAAAAACCAAAAAAAATGATGTTGATAACGAGCACTAGGGACAGTGCTCGGTTTAGCAAAGGGGGAGATGACTCTTCATTATACTTGCAATATTTCTTCTACATTGTACTTTCATTTTAATAAAAATACAAAACAAAAAAAATTGTTAAAGAAAAAAAAAAGAGAAATAATAATAAAAAGAAGAAATGTTAGTTCGGTTGAAAACCCGAGCGGGCAACCTAAGCAAGAATGGCAAAAAAAATGAGTGAGTCTGGAAGAAAAAAAATATTAGGCTAGGAAAAAAGAGGATCGTGGGCAAAATGAGAGAAATGAGAGAAATTATTTTA
This sequence comes from Cuscuta europaea, assembly GCA_945859875.1. Classification (NCBI taxonomy): domain Eukaryota; kingdom Viridiplantae; phylum Streptophyta; class Magnoliopsida; order Solanales; family Convolvulaceae; genus Cuscuta; species Cuscuta europaea. The sequence continues at coordinate 2,576,227 of CAMAPE010000041.1, forward strand.
CAGGAATGTGGCGATACAATGAAGAAGAGAAACATGGAAAGCATAGAAGACAAGTAAACCCGAGATCATGAAGTGTGTAATGCATAAGTGGAATCATTTCACTTTGTAAAACACATTTTAAACATTACATGGTTGTCTACTTGTCTTTTGCTTGTTCATGATTGTTTAAACTGTTGGTGAAACATTGACTTTACTCGAGGGCGAGTAAAGAAACTAAGCATGGAGGAGTTGATATTGTTATATTTTTATTATGTATTGTTTCATTTTTAATTAGTTTTATTGTTTGTTGTTGTAGAAATTACACACTTTTGGTGTAATTACTTTATTTTTCTAGATAGTTGCAATTTGTTTAAATTAGGATTATTCTGAACTTAAAAGAGGTCAAGATCATTCAAAGGATCAAGATTGGACTCCAAAAGATCAAGGAAAGTGCAAGGGGACAAGATAAAAAGAAGATTGAAAAAATATTTCATATACCCATTCGGGTATAGGCAATACCCGATCAGGTTGAGTTGATTCGAGTGTCAAAATCAGAATCTGGAAAGACCAAAAAACGTCCAGAATTTTGAAGATTTGGCTCATACCCAGCCGGATATGCCGATATACCCGACCGGGTATGTCCAGAAAAGTGACTTTCCGGGAAACTGCCTAAAATACCCGATCGGGTACACCTATAAACACCTATAAATACACTTCTTTTCCTTCACAATAAAATGATCAATTCCTATACACCTCTAAGCTCAATTTAATTAAGTACTTTCTTTATATTTTTATCATGTTTAGTCTCCAAATGAGGAGCTACACTCTTACATCTTGGTTTTGCTACTTTGAAGCTTAACGGATCGTAAGTTGTGAGATATTTTTCTTTAATCTTCTTCCTTGAATATTAATTCTTCCCTTAATCTATCTCTATATTTATGTTGGGCAGTGTTGCTAAGATGACAATTAGTTAACATCTCGACATTAGTTATAGTAGCGTTTATTTTCTTTAATCTTCTTCCTTGAATATTAATTAATTCCTATTCATATTTCATATTAATATTTTGAGCATTACTTAAAGGATCAACTAGTTTTGTTTCATATATTAATTATTACTAGAATCGATCGACGAATACGCTTGTTAATCGTTCGGTCCTTTCACGGTAGTAAACTTAGATTATTAATGCATGCGTCTCATAGTTAATAATCTAAGGGGAATTAATTATATTGATTAAATCAATAAACCACTTGTGTTGAGATTATCAATCTCAACCGTTTTCATCTTAAGTTTATTGCTATTATCGGGTTAATATACGGCGCGTGTTCTATATTGACTTGATAGTAAGTTTTATTAATGAACACGTCTCGTTATTAATAATTACTCTCGATGAAATGGAGATACTCCTCGATTGAGTGTTCGAGATGAAGATATAAAAATATAACCGGGATCGACGAACATTTCATTAAGTGGATATAAGCAAAACCAAGTCTCCATCTCTAATTAATTAAACCACATAAGTCATTCATGTTAGTGTTAATTAAATTAATTCAAATCAAACTTAACCCCCCCCCCCCCTTTTGTTACTAATTAATTAAGAAGAGAAGTATTCCTTTCCATGTGGATATGAACCTCATTTCATTATATTACGTATAATTGTTTTATTGAATATTGATTTTGAGTGCACACCACGACAAACTAGAACTGGATTTTGAATGACTGCACCAATAAAAAGTGCCACTTGTCCTTGTATTCTTGAAGAAGATTGAAAGTTGCTCTTAGTGGTGGACTATGGCCAAGGTGGTCATTGTCCATTAAAAATTCCATTGGAATATAGTGTGGGACAGGTTTAGTGGACCAAAATGGATCCGGGAAGTCCTAGAAGTTTGTTTTGGGAAGTTTATCGGGTACGGCAGTCTGCAATATGGGTGCTGCGGGCAGCATTGGCTCTAGAAGATGCTGTGTTTGAAGCAATGCAGCCGGCGGTTGAGGCATAAATTCTAGAGATGAAGTGTTTACTGATGGGGGTGCTTCATCTCCTCCCAAGGAGTCCACTGATTGGGAAAGGTTGGCAATCTGGTTAGAAAGTTTCTGAAGCGACTCCTTTAATTTAATGGTGGAAATGCTAGTTGCACCTTTTGCAATGCATTTTGCAGCTTGTGATGATGCCCTTCGCTAGTCAGTTTATGTAACTCCTTCTGTATCTCTAAGAGGAGTGTGTATTGATCAGCAGGAAGTGTGAAATTTCCATAACGCTGGCAACGGAACCAAAATGTTATGTACCGGGATTCTTTGCGTCACGGGAATGAAATAAAAATGATAAATGGATAGGGGGCTGTGGAAAATTTGGGGAGTTTGCCTTCTCCTTGATTTTCTTCTTAATTTTTCTTCGATATCTTATGAGCATCGCAAAGCTCCCTTTTTATAAGAGGGATCACACGCATATGAATGCAGAAAACAAGGAAAGGAAAATCCTAGAAAATCACTTCCTAAAATAGATTAAATAATGAAAGTATTAAAATCAAATCATTATAAAATCAATCAAGCAAATCAATCAGCTATTAATCCTCATTATTCTACTTGATTGCTCTCTTTATCTTTCCATGATTTTATATTGTAGCATGCATCAGGAAAACAGATCAACAGTGAATTGACTGAGTGAAATAATACCTTGGAAGAAAAAATCCTAATTCAGTAAGTATTGAGACGCTTTTGGATGAGGAAGTAGGACTGTAAGAGGACCGTAGGAATGATTGGCTGACCTCAGCACCAGATCAGAGTTTGACCAAATGTTTCCAGTCAGAGTTGAGTTTGGCTCTACCACCGTTAAGATTGTGGGTATTGCGGCTGGAGCTTATCACAGTCTTACAATTGCAAGTAGGGCGTACCATTAGCTGTTCATAATGTTTATCTTACTTCTCTATAATGGTTGATGGATTGGTCTTTCTAATTGAAAAATTTGTCTGCACATAGGTATTTAAATGAATATGGGGTTTGGCAATATGCTTTGTTGATCATGTTAGAAATAATATTTAAACAGAACCAGTTTAGGAAAATTGCATACAAATTACAAAGTAACGTTTCGAAACAAACCAACATATGAACTAACAAATGTCAAAACAATATAAACAACAATGAAATATATGTATAAGCAAATCATAGCCAGGACAAAAGTTCAGGAGGCAGTTATGAACTAAAAACAATATGTAAAAAATGTAAACAAGTAAAGAGTTCAACCATAAATCTCTAATGATTAAAATTAAGAAAAAGATTATAATAATATTTTGAATCAGTACGTACAATATATGTAACTAAAACGTTTGATGGGCTTTTTCCGTTTTACCGGATCCTGCTCAATTTTAATCGCATCAGAAATGAATTCCTCTTGAACGGATGAAATATTTAAAGTATCAATCAAGTCATTTACCTTCTGTATGTTTCCTGTACTCATAGTAGACTAAAAAAGCCAACACAGTGTTGTTTTTTCCTTTTCAGAAGTAGATTATGTAGCCATACTTATTTAGATTGACAAAAGTTAATGAAATAATCAACATTTTATTCAATCACATAATTCATATCAATCACCATCATCATTCCCTTAGTGTCGCAAAGGCCCCACCTACGGTGAAAATTGCGTCGAAAATTGTTAACAAATTTAAAATCCCAAATTTTAAATTTCACAAATGAAATCACACGATTAATTCACCTATTCAAAAACCATGAAGCAAATTCAAATTTTGTAAAATCATATTAGTAAAACAAAACAGTCGAAGACATATTAGATGAATGTGACGAATATATGAGAAATTAAAAAGATTAAAATACTTAAATTAAAATAAAAGAATACGAACGTACCCACGGAAGTACGGCTGGCAGACTAGAGAGTCTGAGATTCTGAGACCGATGACTGGCAGTGGCGCAGCCGCGAAGGTGGGCAGAAGAGCACTCAGGAAGATGCAGGCGGATGTGGTCAGCCGGAACTTTTTCCTGCTGTGTTCTCTGCGACCCTGGCGAGCAGGGGCGGATCCAGGATTGAGAGATTGGGTGAGCTAAACAGTAAAAAAAAATGTTACTAGATATACAAAATTTAGCTCAGGGTTGTTATCGAACAGAGCTTTTTTCGATTTATATACTCGATTTCGAGCTTGATTTCGAATCTAATTTAATGAATTGAGTTTAACAAGTTTTGAACTCGAACACGGATTAGGTTTTGAGTTTGAATAGTTATTCAAGCTGAGTTCGAACATAGTGATGTTTCGCTCGAACCGCACGCGAGCCTATAGTTCACATAAATTATACTACTGTATACTCCCTCCGTCCCCCTATTATTGTCCATTTCCTATTCACTTGGTCAACACAAATAACTCTTAATCTCTTACTTTATTTATCAAATTTGATTATGGTTTTTGCGACTTCGTAAACCTTTTAATGTAGTTTCTGAATATGCAATTTTTTTTCCTAAAAAAAATTCTAGTGCGGACAGGGATCTGTTTGCTTTATCTTCAGTCAAGCATCGTAAACCGCAATGGGACAATAACAGGGGGACGGAGGTAGTATATCTTAAAATTTACATGTTTTATTGCAAGTTTATAAATTTATTAATGATTAATAAAGATTCGATTTTCGACGTGATTTTCACTATGAGTCATTCGGAAACAGTCTCTCTGTGCTTTAGTATAGGGGTAAGACTGCGTACATCCGACCCCCTTACCCCACCGTAGGTGGGAGCCTTTGTGGCTCTGAGGTAATGATGATAATGATGATGATGTATGATGATGATTAATAAAGATTCGAGTATTTATTGAATAATTTGAACATGAATCTATTAACGAGAATAGTTTAAACTTATAAGTTCAAGCATGTTTATCGAGCATTATAATCAAACACCAAAAATCTGTCGAGCAAAACTCGAGCTCAATTTCATACTAGGTTAGTAGTGGTTTCATTTTCCTTTCTTGACAATATGTTCATTATCCACTCTAAAAAACATTTTCAATATTCATATAGATTAGAATACTTCTATATAGATACAAAACTAATAAGGAAAAAACAATCATTGTACATAAAATAATAAGTATTCCTAATTTCAAAATTCAATTGAAATTAAAATTCTTTCCACACAATAAATAAAACATTCTCTGATCTTCAATTGTATAATAAATAAATCATTTTCTAATGTTTAATTATATCTTTAATCATGATATGTTTATAATGAATTAAACACTGTTTTATTATGCACTGAAAAATTCAATTAGTAATCAAATTAATTAACTAACGGACTAACCCTAACACTCTAAAAGGCTAAAAATGATAATACAAAACAAGCCAATAACACAATCACAAAATACTAGATTAAAAATCTCAAAAAAACTCACCTGGAGGAAGAGCCCAGAGCGGGAGTCCAGAGAGGGAGGACCGCCGACAACGCAGGGCCCTGAATGAGCGGCGTGGACGGCGGAACGCGGCGCGGCTGGTGGCTTGGTGTCCCCTTCTTCGTCGCAACTTGCAGCAGCTGAAGGCTGAAGCTCCGTCGTCTACTCGTCTTCCTTCTTCGATTTTCTTTCTTCGCAGTTGGCCAGTTAGCAGGACCGCGGAACGCAGGCCAGTTGAATTAGTCTAGGCTGGGCCGTGGGCTGGGCCGGGTTGGGAATAAATTTTGGGTGACCTGATTATAAAAGTAAAACTTAGGTAAATTCTAAATGCAGCCCTATTTTACTAAACATAGTTCCTAATTAAAATTAATTAATTAAAAAAATTTACCAGGATGAGATTGTCACGGAACCGGACGGCCCGGTCTGGTTGATGATCCCAGAATCAAGATTATGGTGAAGACGTTAAGTGGAGCAATGAAACCGTGCGTGGGTATGGTATTATTTGATTCGGTAAGCAAAAAATGAAAAAATAAGGGAAAAGACTAAAACATGCCCTCACAACTAACTTAAAAAGTGCGAATCACCCCTTATATATGAAGTTCTGTTCGACCGTTGTCATTTGCGGTGATTATCGGTAGAATTATTTGATGAATTTTTTTAGCATCTTCATTAAATCTAGTTTACCCATACCAAATTTCGGATAAAAATTCAACCGGAAAGACAATAAAATGATTTTCTGAAATATACTGCGTTGTTTAACTGCGCAGTTATCTTCAAACATTCATTTGACTGTCTTTCCGGTTGAATTTTTATCTGAAATTTGGTATGTGTAAACTAAATTTAATGAAAAAGATTCTCAAAAAATGTTATCAAAAAATTTCACCGGTAACTGCCCCAAATGGTGACGGCCGGACAGAGCCTCCTATATAAGGAGTGATTTGCACTTTTTATGTTAGTTCGAGGACCTATTTGACCATTTTCTAAAAAAATGAATGTTCCACTAAGAACAGCAACTTGCGTAGGTAGGTCTGCTAGGACGGGGTCCTTTTTCTTTTTTCTTGTTTGGCCTTTTTGTCAAGTGATATGAAATACTTCATATGTCGTAGGTGTTTATAAATAATAATTGAGTTATGGGAATAGGCCCAGAGCTTAATCGGCCCAAGTCCTGAACTTGGACCCGTGGATCCAAGTCCACAACCTGGAGTCTGTCAGTCAACCCAGCAGGGAGTCTGCCAGTCCGGCCGACCTCCCAATCCGGAAGAGTAACGGTCAAGCGATTAATGCGCTATGAATTATGTACTTAATTCTGTATTAATGTTGTAATTAATTAGTCATTATTATCGGTAGCAGTTACGATTTGTATACGCTTATAAAAGGCGGGTTGTAATTCAAATTAGAGGGAGCGATTTCTATATGCTATTTCTGGCAACTAAACATTTTTAGCTTCTTTCCTTATTTGCATTATTTTCCTGATTGAGTGTCGTACGTAGCTTTCCTAAAAGCCTACGAGCGTCCTATTTTGGACCAACATTGGTGCTTTCATTGAAAGCCTCTATTGTCTCTCACGTCACTTTAGTATGAATTAATCAAAAAATACACACAAAAAATCTAGAAATTATGAAATCTGCCTGGGAGACAACGGAGCCGGCCTGACTGTGCGTCACAACATAAATGGAGTTCCTCCAAGCACTGTGAGTGGAGGAAGAGGCTGCTCCTCCAGAAGGTTCATATTTGGATTCTTCAGATTTGGGTCAACCACCTTCTGTCAAGCTATGAATCCACTGGCGGCACACGATTCAGGTACTTCCCTCTCCGACCGGTAGCGGCAACTCCGCCTTACACTCCTCCTGACAGTGGCCAGTGCCCAGCAGTGACGAAGGTATCTCCTCCTCTCCGGTCGTGGCTTCCCTGTGTCTTTCGCAGAAGCCAGAGGGGTTTGGTGTATGGGCTTCAGTTGATCGAATCAGTAAACTGTTAAAATGTGTTGGCCGCTGGGGAGATTTCGGCCAAGATGGGAGTGACGGGCCAAGGCTACAGTCCAAAATTTCCTCTCAATTGATTCTCAACATCACAGTCCATTACACGGTCCAATAAAAAGATGAGTGCTAAAAATCCCTCCCACAATTATTTAGCAAAAAAAATATAAATTCAAACATTTGAAAAGATAATTAAGTGGTTTAATTGTTTTTGCTCTTGTTAAGTGTGTGTAATTTTAACATTGAACAACGGACTAATGAAATCTGATCACTCAAGTACGCCGGACGAGCACACACACTCGTACACTGGTCGAGCACACACACTCGCGCCACCAGGTCACGTCATATGGGTGTGATGATTAATAAGCTCCGATATAAATGTTAATACTGCACACTCTTAACTTCATACGAGTTCTCGAATGCTCTTACCTCTTCCTAGTGCATCACGCTCTGACCTCGGGGGACGATTCACCTGTTCAAAAGTTTTTACTTGCGGGTTCAAACTACTAACCTCGGACGGCGAGTTAAACTCTTGTTAAGGGTCTAGAGTCATGCTCTTCCGAGCAATTTTGTCACTTAATTCACATTCACATTTCTCGAAAAGGTTGATATACTTTAGTTTTTGTGGTTAGATTATCCGTTCGAGTGAGAAGTCCGACTCACTTACTCGTGGATTCGATCTCTCTTTCGGAGACTAGGTTGAGGCCTAACTTGAGAACTTGATGACACTCTTTTCAAGTAGTGAGTCCGACTCACTTACACACTCAGTCGTGGTTCGACACCAGGCCAAATGCTCTATTCTACAGTAGTTTCTTTTATGTGTAGGTACAACTTAATGAAGTGGGAGAGTGGGGGTCTTACTGTCTTCAAGGAAGCAAATGACGAACCTGACGAGTCTGAGCCCGACGAGAAGAACAATTCTAGCCATCCTACTCGTTGATGGCGACCATTGCAATAAAGGATGAGGATCTCACCTCTTGCTTCATCTTGGGGGCGTCAGATGTACTCTTTTTCCCTTCATTAGGTTTTTTTTCATTGCGTTTTTTCCTAATGAAGGTTTTTAATGAGGCATATCCCCAACATGGACAAAGGCGGGGATATTATAGTCTCGGAGAAGAGCAACTGACTTGGACTACTCCCTCTTAGCCGAGTCTACTACTCGACTAAGGGAGTGGGGGACTCGTGATGGAGTTATGGAACTAGGCCCAGAGCTTAATCAGTCCAAGCCCCGAACTTGGACCCGTGGATCCAAGTCCACAACCTGGAGCCTATCAACCAGCCCAGCAGAGAGTCTGCCAGTCCGGCCGACCTCCCAGCCCGGAAGAGTAACGGTCAAGCAATTAATGCGCTATTAATTATGTACTTAATTCCATATTAATCCTATAATTAATTAGTCATAATTATCGGTAGCGGTTACGATTTGTATACGCCTATAAAAGGCGGATTGTAATTCAAATTAGAGGGAGCGATTTCTATATGCTATTTCTGGTAACTAAACGTGTTTAGCTTCTTTCCTTATTTGCATTATTTTCCTGATCTCCTGCTTGAGTGTCGTACGTAGCTTTCCTAAAAGCCTACGAGCGTCCTATTTTGGACCAACAAATAAATTAGGATAATATAAGGTGAATTAAGTACTCTGTAAATGTGTGGCTTAGTTTTCAGGAGGGCTTTATGATCTGGTTATCGGAGATGACAATCAGAATGAGTAAGTAGGTAGCTAGATAGCTATCTATGTATGGAGCAGGGATATATACTATGTTTGGCAGACATAAGTCTCTGTCTTCTAGCTTTTGTACTATTTAAAAATTCTTTAAAAGCTTCTAGTTGTATGTTTAGCATGCCAATTTTAAAGAGCTTTTATAAAAATAAGGGAAAATCGCACATTTGACTCCCCAATTATCCACCATATTGAAATCTCAAACCCGTGTTTCAGGTTTTCTAAATGTCACCCCCGAGTTGTTAGAATAATTATAAATGTCACCCCTGCCGTTATAAATATTACAAACTCCGTATGTTTTTAATTTTTTTCAAGGTTAAAACTGTCATTTCCCTCTCGGGGTCATTAAACGATAGCCGGAAAACCCATTTGTTCAACCCTTCGCCCTGCTTCTTCATTGAATCTTGACGGCACATCGAACGAGTCGCCGCCGTTGGTGCCCTTGTTGTCGCTACGAACAACCTTACCCGTTGCATTGCCAAACTCAGTGTTTCCTCCGACATGTTGGCAAAGCAAACTCTGAACCAACCCGGTTCAGTACAGTGGCAAGAAGACCGGGGCGAAATGTTTAGCCCCACTTGGTACACGATTTAATTCCACAGTTCGATTTCCACCTCGAACGTTTGTGTGGTTAGATGATGTCTCAGGTCCACCAGCAGAACAGTCCGGCGTTACTCTCCAAGCACTCGATTCCGGTTTCCCGGAGAGCGGCTAAAGAGCTTTTCATTCTAAACCAATGGACGAAGTATGGTTTGTATTTGAATTAGGCCTTTAAACGAAAAGGATTGGGAAATGAAAATTTTAACCCTGAAAAAAATCAAAAACAGATGGAGTTTGTAATATTTATAACGACAAGGGTGACATTTATAATTATTCTGACAAGTCGGGGTGACATTTAGAAAACCTGAAACACGGGTTTGGGATTTCAATATGTTGGATAATTGGGGGGTCAAATATGCGATTTTCCCTAAAAATAAAAGATCTTTTTTTGAGATGTTATAATGACTAGCATCTCAGATAAGTCAGTAGCTTCTAGTATTAATTAGTCTTAACAACTTGTATACCAAACAGAGCTAAATCAAACAGTCAGCTTTTTAACAAACATGTACTGTCTTTTTTTTAAGATCTTTTCAGTCATTAAAAGCTAACAGTTACTAAAAAGCTCATAAAAGTATCTTTTCTAGTTGTGTCGGACATACCCATAATAGGGGTGGGTTCGGTCGATAGCTTAGTTTTCACTTAGGCTGTTTAAACGCAAATCAACTCAAAACAAGTTAGACCACAAGGATATAATAGAGATTTTTTTAGTATTTAATAAATCAATTAAAATTAGGGGTTGCATTTAGAATTCCCCTAAAACTTATACACTCCATTTATCATACATTGAAGTACACATGGAAAAGATAGTTCAAAGTTGATGTTTGACCATTCACCATTACTCCGTATTATCTAACATACAGAGTTGAGGATGACTGGTGAGCATTAGAATTGTTATTATAAATTATAATCATACCCCAAGAAAAGTAAATATGATAGAGTAACTTAGTAACTTCACAAATTTACTTGGTTAGCATTGTTAGGATGTTTTTACTTGAACTGTAATTTGGATCATATTAAACATTTAAACCGTGAACATGTGAATACCTTGTGTTGGTCCAAAATAGGACGCTCGTAGGCTTTTAGGAAAGCTACGTAAGAACACTCAAGCAGGAATTAGGAAAGTACGAATATGGAAAATTAGCCAGAAATAACATATAGAAGTTGTCTCCTAATATGAATTACAGACCGTCTTTTATAGGCGTATACAAATCGTAACCGCTATCGATAATAATGACTAATTAAATACAACATTAATACGAAATTAAATACATAATCAATAGCGCATTAATTGCTTGACCGTTACTTTTCCTGGCTGGCAGGTCGGCTGAACTGGCAGGTTCCCCGTTGGGATGGTAGGCAGGCTCCAGGTTGTGGACCTGGATCCACGGGTCCAAGTTCGGGGCTTGGGCTGATTGGGCTCTGGGTCTAGTCCCATAACTCCATCATGAGTCCCCCACTCCCTTAGTCGAGTAGTAGACTCGACTAAGAGGGAGTAGTCCAAGTCAGCTGCCCTTCTCCGAGACTGGAAGATCTTTGCCCTTGTCCATGTTGGGGAGATGCCTCATTAAAAACCTTCATTAGGAAAAAACCCAATGGGAAAAAATCCTAATGAAGGGAAAAAGAGTACACCTGATGCCCCCAAGATGAAGCAAAAGGTGAGATCCTCAACCTTTATTGCAATGGTCGCCATCTGCGAATAGGATGTCCATAACTGTTCTTCTCGTCGGGCCTAGACTCGTCAGGTTCGTCATTTGCTTCCTTGAAGACGGTAAGACCCTCGGTCCCCCACTTCATTTAGTTGTACCTACACATAAAAGAAACTAGTGCAGAATAGAGCATCTGACCTGGTGTCAAACCACGGCTCAGTATATAAGTGAGTCGGACTCACTACTTGAAAAGAGTGACATCAAGTTCCCAAGTTAGGCCTCAACCCAGTCTCCGAAAGAAAGATTGAATCCGCGAGTAAGTGAGGCGGACTCCTCACTCGAATGGATAATCCAACCCCAGAGAACTAAAGTATATCAACCTCTTCGAGAAATGTGAACGTCAATAAAGTGACAAAATTGCTCGGAAAAGCGTGGCTCTAGACCCCTAACAAGAGTTTAACTCGTCGCCCGAGGTTAGTAGTTCGAACCCGCAAGTAAAGACTTTTGAACGGGTGACTCGTCCCCCGAGGTCGGAGTGTGATGCATTAGGAATAGGTAAGAGCACGCAAGAACCCGTAAGAAGTCAAGAGTGTGAGGTATTAACATTTATATTGGAGTTTATTAATCGCCACACCCATATGACATGACCCGGTGGCGCGAGTGTGTGTGCTCGGCCATTGTACGAGTGTGTGTGCTCGCCCGGTGTATGTGAGTGATCGAATTTCATAAGTCCGTTTTTCAATGTTAAAATTACACACGCTCAACAAGAGTTAAAGCAATTACACCACTTAAAATATTTTTTCAAATGTTTCAATTTATGATACGTAGTATATTTTTTTCAGTAAATATTTTCTTTTTGTATCAAATATAGAGGATTTTTGGATACTTAGCTCTTATTTAGGCCATTTGTTGATTGGTTGAATGGATAGTATTCTTCTGATTTCCTTGGACCCATCCAATTTGGTAAGACGCTGGCAAACATGTTGTTGATGATATCCGAAGAGCTGGGCTCCCGAGGGGAGGGGAGATATCATTTGTCCTTGCTGCCTCCGTAGTGGGAGGAGGAGCCTCACCATCATCCCTGATGTAGGAGCCGCGATCGGCTTGCTGTCAGATTGGAGTATCTCATCCAGCACCAGATGCTTTAAAGTGTCAGTTTCTCTCACTAGTGGAAGGCTTCTCATCCTTGCGCCTCAATCAGCTGCCATGCTTCGCCAGTCATCCAGGGCCATGGTTCGCAAACCGAGGAGACACACTTGGAGGGCATCCGTAGGTTTGCGTCGGAGCTACTCGTCTGTTGCAACATCGATCTCCACCCCAAAATTGGCTGGTGCGGACCTAGGTAGATTCGCCTAGTCAATACAGCCCTAGGCGAGCGGAGGAACAGTACTGAGACGGAAGTGTAGGCGGCCTACGAACGGAGACTAGAAGCTTCCGATCTTGAGCGTCGATGGGTTTGAGATTTTCTCCTTGCCAGCGGCCATTAATGGCGGAGACGCCACACTCAATTTCCCAAGGAGTACAAATTAGAAAAAATTGCGTGACTGATTCCTGAGCGATGAGTCAGAACATCAAAACCAAAATCCTTCTGGCTCCGTCTCAGATTGTTGCTAGCTTTTCTGGGAAAACTCCATATCTAGAATCAGTTTTCGAAGGATCTGAAAATTTCAAAAACCTTCGATCTTTTTCTACCCTTTTTTCTTGAAATTTCTTGTTTTTCGGTTTTTCCTACTAAAGTGATGTGAGAGAGACAGAGGCTCTCAATGAAAGCACCAATGTTGGTCCAAAATAGGATGCTCGTAGGCTTTTAGGAAAGCTACGTAAGAACACTCAAGCAGGAATTAGGAAAGTACGAATATGGAAAGTTAGCCAGAAATAGCATATAGAAGTTGTCTCCTAATATGAATTACAGGACGCCTTTTATAGGCGTATACAAATCGTAACCGCTACCGATAATAATGACTAATTAAATATAACATTAATACGAAATTAAATACATAATTAATAGCGCATTAATTGCTTGACCGTTATTTTTCCTGGCTGGCAGGTCGGCTGAACTGGCAGGTTCCCCGTTGGGATGGTAGGCAGGCTCCAGGTTGTGGACCTGGATCCACTGGTCCAAGTTCGGGGCTTGGGGTGATTGGGCTATGGGTCTAGTCCCATAACTTCATCACCTTGTTTAAGAAAATGAATACGGACAGTTTAATTACATGTGTACAAATTACCCAAAGTAATTTGCTTGTGTGCTTTGGGCTGATCTGAGTTATTTAAGTCTGGCATGATGTAGTTTGATCTGAATAGGTTTGGTCCGTCTCGTCTTGTGGACACTTCCCGCCGGATTCCGTCGCTGAAAGACACCGCCCATCGGGTCTCGTCGTTGAACGACACACTGTCCGCCGGATTCCGTCAATGAAAGACGCCGCCCGCCAGATCCCGTCGCTAAAAGACGCCCCCACCGGATCCTGGCGCTGAAAGACGCCCCCACCAGATCCGTCTCTGAGAGTTCCTCAAGATCGCAGAGTAAGCATTCACAGTTCGTTCCCTTCCCTTAGTTGTGAAGCGAAGCCGTGAACGACTAATGAGTGTTGATCCGCTACATCAAACTTCGGTAAGCCAACCATTTCCGGGATTTTTGTTTACAGAAAATATCTTTACATAAGCTCAGTCTTCCTCTCTTTAGATTTGTTGTTTAAATATTAAAAAATTATAAGGATTAACATGCCAATTTTGTCTACCCCTATTCTTTTTTCAATTTTTTACCATCATGTGTATAATATTAACTTTATTGTTTTGTTGATTATAATTAACTTATTGTTGTAATTAGTTTCCCGAATAGACTTTTTAAAAAAAATGTTAAACGCCATGTTTTAATCCAATAAACAGATTTTCTCTAGAAGTGCAGGCAAGGCAATCTTAATTTTCCTTACCTAAATACGAAGTACTCTGTATGATTTTGAAGCCTATGTTTTTTTCCCTTTCTGGTCAAATTAATAACATTTTCAGAGTAATTGGAACACCCAAATTGTGATATGAATCTCACTCTTATAAAAGTGCTCACTGTGTACCTATGTTTAAATAGTATTGCTTAGTTCGCTAACTTGGCTGAGAATTATTGGGCATGTAAATCAAATTTCACATAAAGTAATTGCCCCAAATAGGATCAAAACATAGTTAAAACTCCAAAATAGGAGTTCATGTTTAATTTTCCCTAAATAGGACTAAACATTACCATTATGCCCTTAATATAATTAAAGCCCCAATCCATCGTCGGCTATTGAAGTCTGAAGAGCAGTGAGCGAGCTTCTCTCCCTCTTCGCTATTTTTTCCTCCACCTTCGTCAATCGCTTCTCAGCCATCGCCGAGTTTGTCTCCAGTCCCGCCGCCTCACCTCTCCAGCCGCGCCGTCTCCCCTACCTGGTTTTCCATTGTTGTCGCTGGAACTAAGAGTATGCTTCTATTTCATCCAAGGTAGGTCCTCCTCCTCCTCCTCCTCCTCCTCCTCCTCCCCCTCCTCCCCCCCTCCTCCCCCTCCCCCTCCTCCCCCTCCTCCCCCCCTCCTCCTCCTCCTCCTCATCTTGTTCTGATGACAGTTTTGACCTGTTTGTCACTTTACTCGAAAATGACATGTTAACATCAAAGGCAAAAATATGACATTTTTAGATGCAAAAACATGTCAGTTTTGAGATTACAACATGACATTTTTAGATGTAAAAACATGTCATTTTTGAGATTATAACATGACATTTTTAGATGCAAAAATGTCATCATTTGTCAAAAATGTCAAAATCATGGAAATTTCAAACATATATAATACTGTCATCTCCAAAAATTGCCAATGTGTCTCCAAAAATTGCCAATCATGTGGCTTTTTCAAAAAAGTTGATAGATGAACATAACAAAAAAATTAGACCGAAATAATTTCGAATAATTGATAGAACCGTGAATTTCAAATCCAAAATTTTTAAATAAAAAATATGACTGAAGAAGAAAGGAGCAGAGAACAGAAGAGAAGGAAAAGGAGAAGAGGAAGAAGGAGAAGGAGGAAAAGAAGAAGAAGAAATACTTACCTGGAGATATGTCGACCTGAGCAGTGGAGAGGGAAGCAAAGCAGACCTGCGGACATGGGAGGCTGTTATGCGTTCGGCGGTGTCATGTTTTTTAATTGGGGGCAGTTTAGTCAGATCAGTTTTTTTTAGTCCCATTTTTGACCAATAAAACATAGTAGTCCTATGTTTGCAATTTTCCTTTCATTTAGTCCTATTTCGATGATTCTCTCTTTCACATATAGTCAATGTATTATGGCTATGTGAATTACTCAATGTAAACTTATCATATGAGTGAGAAACTATATCGGCTATGAGTTTTTATGATGCACGGTGATAAATGAAATTCATCCATCTTTTAGAGACCACTAAAAATGTGTGGTACATAATTTTCACGCTATAGAGTCAATTTTTTTGGCCATCTAATCCATTATGAATCTCGATTAGAACAATCATTTAAAAGACGAAATGTCTAACCTGGGAGCATTCTTTGTACAAAGAACATAGAGAATCGGGATGCTTTTTATGACATTTTATCTCAATAAGAATTTATTGGAATAAACTATAATTTTTCTCTAAAAACTTGTCAATGATTTGATCCATAACGATCAAGAGCATATTACTGTCATATTTGTTTTGTGTGAAAAGTAAAGCACAATAACTTCTTTGATACTAAGAAAATTTTCATTTTTTATGTACATCATTACACTTATACTAAAGAACTTGTATAGAGTAAATTATGTCACTAACACTAAGTTTATAATTATGGTGACAAATGTTAATAACTTATGTATTTTCTTTATCCTGTATAGTGACACACAAAGAATTTTCCTTGGATAAAGAAACTTCCAAGGAATATCTATGGTGATATGAATATTGGACGAATTAATTTGTTGTACACTCATTGGTTGAAAGCAACAAAGAATCTCTGAAGAACAAGAGATTTAACTCTTTACTTGATGAGAGATTGTATATGGATTTAATCTTATGGCAGTTTTCTATGATGGGAATATGAACTTTCCCTTGAAAATGGATTTCTCATGCATTTGATATTATATACCAAGTATTTCTTTTTAGCCTTTTGTAATGCCATTTATTCATATGAGGTTTATATTAATTTAACTATCTCATTAATTTATTTCAAGACGTAATTTGAGAGATTTGTGCATCTTGATTAAATGGATCCATGTGTGCTTGTTAAAATCAATGAGTACAAAGAAACACATGCCTGAAACAATAGGATGATATGTACCTTATTCAGCTTGAGATCATAGCACTCAAGTATATGAGTGACATTTACAAATTATTGCAATCTATAACAAATAAGTATTTTAACCAATTCTGTCATACACAATAAATTAAGGGGTGTATATTTATTGACATAATTCCTTATTTTCATTTATGATTGATTAAGGGTGATGTACTGCCTAAATATTTCATATCGAAATGAATAGAATTGTGCACCTGACCTCTAAATGCATCTAGAAGTTGGCAAAGTTTATTACATTCTAAATTTTGTTCATCGCAATGATTTTCACATAGAATGGAACCATGTCATGGGTCCAAGTCTTGTGAGCGGTCTCTTGTCAAAGTAACAAGAGTTATTTTATGCACCTTTGTGGGGCTTCCTCGAACCCTCGTATTGTGGGGACATCAATGTTCACCGAGCTACCCTCAATGGATTTTCACATTGAAGCTCTATAAAAATGAGAGAAAATATTATATTACATCTAATAAATGCAAAAGGAAATGCATATTTAAGAAATTATGGGTCAAAATGGTCATTGACTCATACAAACTTTCAAATAACTCACTCAGATTATTAATCATTCGAGTAAAGGATGCAATTGGATCCTACATAATATAAATTGATGGTCTTAGCATTGCTAAATACCAAAACAACATGTTTTCTAAAGTAAGAGAAGAAATATTAGTTTTCCATTATGCCTTGAAATATGGTAGAAGGCACATCAGTTATTTCTTAAAGTTTTCTTAAAGCAATAATAGAGTTGAGATTTGTCTATGCTAAGGATATAAAAATGTAGATATCTTATTTTTCAATACAATTTGACACGTGAGAACATATCTACCAAAATGCGGGTCATTTAAGTAATTATGCTTTGGTAGAAATTTACTCATGCTATCTATTTTTTGGTTACATAAAAATATTGCATTTGCAAAACTTCTGGCAAAATTTATTTATTTAACGGCCCACTGCCCGACCAATCAAGTCTGTATGACTTGTTACTGATAGACAATTCTCATCAAAAGTACTTGATGATTTTGCATATTTTTCGAGATCAATGAAAACATCTCACATCCCATATGAAAATAAGATCTCAGTAAAACTCACATCTAAAAGAATATAGATGGTGAATATTATATCTACTATGCGCCCACGTATATGTAATTATTTTTCGTGGGATTATGCAATATTGCAAGCACTCTTACACATTTGTTTTTTAGACCGATAGTAGACAACCGTTTTTGTGTATACTTGTTGGTGACTGTATCTTAACCTGAGATGTTCTACTTATACATATATATGGTTGTTAACTGATTGTGCCTCCCACAACACATTATAACCGGTTTAAAAGACAAATGACGGTTATGTTGGATATGAATCCCCAACAACAATCCGCTACTAGCCTTAACAAATAATGTGTATACCGCTAAGCGGAATGTCACCTTGATCAGACAATCGATTTTCCTTTCATTAGGGGGAGAAAATAGAGAATTCTCAAATCCTCTAATTGAATGATAGGAATCATTATGGTGCATCCATACCATTTGTTTTCTAAGCTTCAAAATGTTATATTGAAGTAAAGGTGACTATCTATCGCCATAAGCGACTTAAGTGACCATATCACATACACTAGTTGCAAATAAATTTGTAAGACTTGAAATTCAAATTAAAAGATACAACGCTAAAGGATATTGCAAATAAATTTGTAAGACTTGTTATATTGAAATAAAGCATTGCAACCACAAACAATGGGGTTGTGGTTGAGGTCGTGGCTATCTAAAGGAGTAGAGGGAAGTCACATGGTTCGATTAATTAGACACCCCAAGTAGTAAGGGTATATAAGACACAAATCAATATACTCGTCATCATATGAATTCCTCTCATGAGATTATTTCTGACTAAGCATGTTCATGAATCAATAATGGGGGACGCCCTGAAGTTTAAATGATTTCAAAGAATTAAAATATCAATGTTAATGAGAGTGTGTATGAGTCGAATGATAGACCTTACACAAAAACTGATGATATATTTATACGGTTGCTCAAAGGAGCATAGACCACGATGATATCAAACCATACTCTATTGCAATATGAAAGCAATGAGAATATTGGCCTAAATGTGTAAAAGTAATCCATGTATAAATTTAATATTTGACAAAGAGACAAGTATTTGGTATGATAGTGCTAATCAACCAAGTGTAAAGCCTGTAGGAGATGAAATAATTCTTGTTTAGAAAGCGTATTGAGATAATGAGGTCCTAATTATTCTCACGACGCCCTGGATTCAAATATGAAAAGATATACTTCTTTATTTTGAACACATAAATGTTCAACTACTTAATTTATAAGTAGACTCCAAAGTAATGGAGACGCAGCTAAAGATTGTGGATATTAAATGTCTCAAAAGGATTTCATTAAAAAGATGTATATGAAGTATTTGTTATGTTTTTATTATCTTTAACCAAGTGGTTTTAAATTACATTGTATATTTACATTGAAACGTTCACATTTGGATTAAATCAATCCAGACGAGAGTGACATACCCGTCTAAGTGAAGGATAGAAAAAGATAGATTATGTTTTCCCTCCAAGTCTCATTATATGTCGAAGATATTGACATGGTATGTACTCATATTAAAGAAAATGAGAAATCTTAGATACTTGAAAGTCATAATTGAGATAAAGGATCTTGGGAAACTCGGGTTGTTTTGAAAACACAGAGTTGGTTGAATAATAGTTTACCACTTGCATATATCCAAAAGAGTTCTTAGACAAATTAACATGGATAAATGTAAACTGTTAGCACTCTCATGATTGATCGAAATATGGATGCTAGAAAATATATCCATTATTGCAAAGTTATTGGTAGAAGAATTCCCTATGAAAGTGCAATGTGCGCATGATTGTACTTTGACAAACACATTCGACCAAATAATACATTCTCAAGAACGTGTTAGCTGAAAATAGCTTAGGACCAATACATCGTATATCATCATTGAAATAGTATCAAGAATGTAATTTGATATCTATATGAAACCATTGGTGTAATCAGTAATCATCCCTTATAAATTATCTAAATGATTGATGATAATAATATTTCTAAAGGATTTGGAAATGTCAAAAGTGTCACTCTAACACAAATTAACGTGATTTGAGTTTTAGTGATGATGGATATCCCCTTACCTTATTGATACTTTCTTAAAAGAGTATATATTTACCATGAAAGAAACCAAGATGTTATGCACGAAATACTTTTTTTTTATCCCGGAAGGCAAACCACCAAAATCAATGGGGTAAATGTCGGGGAACATTTACCAGAGTTATATTAAAAAAGAGAGGTAGTACAAAAAGAAGAGGGGAACTATACCAAAAACTCTTCAGATAAGGCATACCTTCTCGAAATACAAATAAAAAGAGCAAATGAAATAGATTGGGGGGGGGGGGGGGGGGGGGGGGGGCTAGACCTGACCCAGTCTTATAAAGCAAAAGAATGAAAATACAAAACAAATCCAATAAGGGCCGTTTATAAGTCCATAGAAGTGCTGGCCCAACATTTCTGCTAGAGAAGAGTGAAATCCAACTGCCTGAAATCAAAGAGGAAACAAAAGAGGAAAGCTGAGTAGATGAAATCAGGAAACCCTAATACTCGGATAATTAGCCGCGTCCATGTGAAGAGCTCCACTAATTCGAGCAGGAAGGTGAGCAGCTTTAAGATAGATCATCTGAGAACGTGAAGTTGAGTATTCTCTCACAAACAGATGTGCAACTATGTTTGATTCTCTATAACAGTGCTGAAAAGAGAAATGGAGGTCCGTGGCAATCCGTCTGATAGGGAGGATAAGATGAGTAAAGCTAGTCGAGACTTGATGTTGACGAAGAAGGGAGACTGCAGCCAGAGAGTAAATGTCGAATTCTTATTGATGTGTTGCATTCAGGAGGAGTCCTTACATACTTATTTATCATTAGTTATATTGGTGTTTGTTCTCTTTTTTCTTTTTATTTTTTCCCATTAGGTTTTGTTACTTGGTAAGGTTTTTTTGATGAGACAACATAATATGCACCATCCTACAATTTAATTTTGTGAAAGTAAAACAATGTTGAAGAAAGAACATAATTAATATATCGCAGTCAAAAGTAATTGACGCGTAGTTATTAGTGCATCATACTTCCTTTTCACTTTGACCGATATTTATTTTTTCCCATTGGATTTTCTTCATTGGCAACGTCTTAGCAAATTAATAATTTGGGAGAATTCCCAACGCTCGACACACAGGGGAGAATTAAAGGAATTATATTCCTATAATTATGTGCCTTCGTTAAGGTAATTATTGTGACAAGTATTGAAATGCACATATTTGCAAACACCCTTGATTAATGTAAATATTAAGGATAGACGTAGACTTGAGGGGGAGTACCTCAACTAGATTACGTTACACTCTTTTCCTTTACCCAAGTTTTATTTTTCCCACTGTGTTTTGTTACTTGATAAGGTTTTTAATGAGGTAACGATACATATAAATTTTAATGATCAAAGCAAAGATAAAATAAAGATAGACTTAATGAAAGAAGCCAATCTTGATACTATACTCCTTTTTCTCCAGTCAAAGTTATTTTTTCCCACAGGATTTTTGTTACTTGACAGAGTTTTGAAGAGACAACAAAACACATACAACATTATATCTACAACTCAACACAAGGGAGTGTTGAAGGAAATTATATGTTGTGTGTTATCGTTTAGATAGAATATGTATTAGCGGTTTTATATGTAAATTATGTATTATGGGCCTATTGGCCCATACTTGTAAACCCTACTTTATCCCTATTTATAGGGGCCTTTGATAATGAAACTCTACGAATCATTCTCCCTACAACATTAAAATGTTTAACCATTAATGCTAATTCAATTTGACAAAAAAGATTGGAATTCCACATGACAACCAAAGAAAGAGGACCTCTAAAGAGTGAAATTGCACTCGGAGTGAGATATAAATGTTCTTTTCGGAGTGGGCATTTTTTAAAATAGATACTCCATCCGCAACATTCGCATCTTAGAACTTCTTTCTGAACTTTAACATTTGTATTTTCTTATTTCTAAATTTTCTCATCACACCCTTAATAATTTTGAAAATAACACACTACTACAACTACTTTTTTGGATGTATCCTTCATTCTGACACACTATTTCATTATCTTCTCATCATACCCTCAATAATCTATATCCTCTTTCACTTTCTTGATCTCACCTACATCTAACCGGAAAGATATAAATGTTATCAAGATAGTATTTACTAAGAAGTATTTCTTGATACACATATAGCAAATTTTAAAGATTGACCGATTAGAAATTGTAATTCTCATAACAAAGTTGTGTATAAAACTAAAAACTAATAATTTGTATATGAAACTTCATTAAAAATCTATTGAATTGCAAAAAATGTGAATTAATTTGTTTAAGTTTTGATGCATAAAATTAGAGATTAAAAGTAAATCGAATTTAATAATGTACTCCCTCCGTTCCTAAATAAACTTCAAACTTTCCTTTTTCGTCCGTTCCAATTAAAACTTCCACTTTCCCTTTTTAGTAAAGAATTTGTGGTTCACAACATTTCTTACACATTTCTCTCTCCTCTGCACAACTCTCCACCACAAAATACTCACTATCTTAAACTCTGTGTCAAACCTATTTGGAAGTTTTAATAGGAACGGAGGTAGTAATATTCAGAGATTACTTTGTAATATTTCACAACTGTGTTTCTCTTATATTTATAAGAGAAAAAGAATTATTAGGTGCCTTAACCTTATATTTATAATATAAGGTTAAGGCACCTAATAATTCTTTTTCTTTTTTTTTTCCAAAATTGCCATCCTTCCTCTTCGACGCCGCTCACCTCTGTGGCTACGCTCGTTCCACCTGCGGCTATGGCGCCCTTCACACAGGTGCAGCCAATGCAATCCAGCAACATCCCTGCAATCCACTTCGGCTCCACCTCCTTCGACTCAGGATCCAGCAGCAGTCGTCCGCAGGTCTCTTCTCTCACTGCCTCGACGCCCATGTCTCCGCTTGCAGCCTCTCTCGCGCAGCGAATCAGTACCATTCCGCCATTGGATTCCTACCGATTGTTTAACATGCCCAAGCCTTTCTCCTGGACACCTACAACAACTCTGGAGCCGCCCCCTGTTTTTGCGCCACCTCTAGCTTTAGGCGCATCGCAGGCTGTTTTTTCTGGCCCCACTCTTTCTGGCCACGTCGGGGTTCAATCGATGCCGACAGATAATTCACATCCCAGCCAGGTTTGCCTTTCAGTTCGGTCTCGTTATCTTCTTTGGCATCACATTTAGCATTCTGGACACCCAACGTGACTAATATTGTGACCACCCGGTTATCTGACGTTGAAGATTATTTACCGTGGCGTACTCAATTTGAGTCATTTTTAGTATCTCATAGTCTTCTAGGGATACTAGATGGCTCAATTCGGGTACCCCACCTATTGTTTTTGACTTGGCTAGGTGTGAGACACCTAATTCTGAATATCACGATTGGCTGAAAATTGATACATTAGGCAGGAATGTTCTCATGGACTGTCTTCTCTTGGTTGTTTGCTACATTAGGCAGGAATGTTCTCATGGAGGTTTATACTCTTAAGTATTCTCAACAGGTGTGGGAGAGATTACAGTCTCGTTTTATGTCTGCCTGTTTTGCTAGATCCATAGAATTAAAGCGTTTATTATCTCATGTTAAAAAGAAAGAATCTCATACTATGGACCACTATCTGTTGAAAATAAAAATTATGACAGACTCTCTTGCGGCTATAAATTCACCGGTTAGCAACAGAGAACTTATAGAATATGCTGTGCTTGGGCTCGGTCGTGGCTATGAATCTCTCATCAACACGATCTCTTATATTTCGGCGGCGGATTTGGAGACTCTTAGACCTCTTCTCCAGGCGCAAGAACAAAGGGATGCTTTTCTGCAGACTCAGGACACATCTCCGGTGCACCAGGCCTTTGCAGCAGCCCAGGGACCTGCTGGCAGAGGTGGCCCTCGCGGTGGAGCTCCTGGTCGTGGCCCAGGAGGACGGGGTGGACGTGGACGTGGGAGACGCGGACGTGGTGGCCGCGGGTATTACCAGCAGTACCCCCCTTATCAGCAGCTTGGGGGTGCTCCTCCGGCATATGGCGGTCATCCCGGACAGCCGATTATTCCTCCACGTGGTCCCACATATACTGGCGGTACAGGTTCAGTTTTGAGTAATATTAGTTCTGGTTTTGGTTTTACTAATCCCTCTCGTACTTGTGTTACTCCTATTTGCAATGCAGGTTTTCCATCTGTAGAGAATTCTTATAATTCACCTGCACCTCGAGTTATTTGTCAGCTCTGCTTTTCTCCGGGTCACTCTGCTTTGACATGTTCCCGTTTCACTGCCCAAAATACTCCTGCTCTTGCGGCTCTACCCACCGGTGAGACGCATGATTCCGTATGGTACCCTGATTATGGAGCTTCCGCGCACATGACTCCTCACGAAGGTATTTTATCTTATAAATTCCCTTACACTGGCCCAAATCACGTATGTGTTGTTAATGGTACCAAATTACCTATTTCCCATGTTGGTCGCATTAAATTAAACACAAATGGTCACCCGCTACATCTTAACTCTGTTTATCATGTCCCACACATTAAATACAATTTGCTTTCTATACAAAAATTATGTGCGGATAATGCCTGTCAAGTGATTTTTGATAAAAATTCTTTTTCTGTTAAGGACAACCAAACGAGGGAGCTTCTTCTTCAGGCTTCTAATAGAGATCATGTCTACCTTTTTTCTGCTTTTCAAGCCCGAGTTGTACCTCGTCCCATTTGGCACAAGCGTCTAGGGCATTGTGGTGATCGAGATCTATGTACTCTTAGGCAAAATAAATTAATTACTAGTTCTTCTAATTTTAATCATGACTGTGTTTCTCGTAAGCTGGGAAAATCCCACAGACTTTCATTTTCTGATGCTACTCATGACACATCTGCTCCTTTAGAAATTATTCATTCTGATGTTTGAGTGTTTGACAATCGCCTGTTATTTCGAATCTTGGTTTTCGATATTATGTGTCATTTATTGATGATTTTTCTAGGTTTACCTGGATGTATCCGATGCGTAGAAAATCAGAAGTGTTCACTCATTTTATTAATTTTCAGGCACTTGTTGAAAATCTTTTAAATGTGAAAATAAAATTTTTTCAGAGTGATGGTGATGGTGAGTTTGATAATCACGCTTTTCGTCAACATTTTCTAAAATCTGGCATTTTGTTTAGAAAATCTTGCCCCAACACCCCTGCTCAAAATGGTGTAGCTGAACGAAAACATAGACATCTGCTCGAGTTAACTAGGACATTATTAATTGATTCTTCCATTCCTAGTCACTTCTAGGTCGATGCTCTTTATACTCCCACATTCATTATTAATCGTTTGCCTACACCTATTTTGAATGGGGTTACACCATATAAAAAACTTTTTAATAAAGTCTTTGACTATAATTTTATGTGTGTTTTTGGATGCTCTTGTTTTCCTAATTTTATCGCTGCCTCTAACAACAAACTCTCACCACGATCTACGCATTGTGTCTTTTTGGGGTATGCTCCGCGGTATAAAGGCTACCGCTGTTTATCCCCCTCCCCTGGCCGGGTATATGTTAGTCGTGGTGTCCTTTTTCATGAAAACGTTTTTCCATACCCATCTTTAACATGCACAAACCAAACACCTACCCCTACCCTATCTCCTTCATGGCTCTCCTCCTCGGTTCAGCAATGCTGCCAACTACCTGCTATACCTGACCCGACTACCCAGTCCTCACCGCAAATGTCCACCACACCTCTGTCCATTTCCCAGCCTACTCCTATCAATCACCCCTCCACGGTTCACACTCCAAATACCCCACCTGACTGTGACCATATGACCGACCCCCTGCCCAGTCTAATGCCAGAACTTCCCCAGTCCAGTAGCCTGGCCGAAACCCCTCCACTCTCACCTTTCCCCACTACCAGCCCTCACCTAGTCACACCACCAGTGTCCTCACCCTCTCCGAGTCCTCCGTCTGTCCTTAACATCCATCCTATGCGCACATGTGCCAAGGATGGCATTTTTAAACCTAAACATATTTTTAACATGAGTGTTTTCACTCCCTTAGATGATCCTACTTGTTTTACACAAGCTAATAAGAGTTTTGTTTGGCGGGTTGCCATGACTGATGAATTTAATGCTTTGATCAATAATAAGACTTGGGATTTGGTACCGTGGGATCCTACTAAAAATGTGGTTGGTTGTAAGTGGATTTATAAGACAAAATATTGTTCAGATGGGTTTGTTGAGCGTCATAAAGCTCGTCTTGTTGCTCAGGGGTTTAAACAACAGACTGGTATTGATTTTACTGAAACTTATAGTCCTGTTGTTAAGCCCACTACTATTCGTCTTTTTTTGTCTGTTGCTGTTTCTTTGGGCTGGTCTGTCCGTCAATTAGATGTGAAAAATGCATTTCTGTATGGTCTTTTAACTTGGGAGGTTTATATGCGTCAGCCTCAGGGTTTTGTTCATCCCTCTTATCCTAATCATGTGTGTCGCCTTCGTAAGGTTCTGTATGGTCTGAAACAAGCTCCTAGAGTCTGGTTTCACCGCTTCAGTGGTTTTTTATTGAGTCGTGGTTTCTCCCAGAGCAGGTCTGATTCTTCTATGTTTGTTTATCGCTCTCACTCTCACGTTGTTTATATTCTTTTATATGTGGATGATATTCTCATTACTGGCTCCTCCTTCTCTTTTGTTTCCTCTGTTATACACACACTCTCTCCAGTTTGCTATGAAGGATATTCATTATTTTTTAGGTGTTCAAGCTCAACGCTCACCTAAGGGTCTTTTTTTGTCCCAAGCTAAATACATCTCTGATCTGCTATGTCGCTTTCATCTTCATACAGTCAAACCAGTTCGTACCCATCTTCCTTCTCGCACATCTCTTTCTCTTACAGATGGGGAACTTTTATCTGACGCAACTGAGTATCGCAGTATGGTAGGTGCACTTCAGTACTTAACCATTACTAGACCTGATATTACTTATTATGTACACTTGGTGTCTCAGTTTATGCATGCTCCACGTACTACTCACCTTTTGGCTGTTAAGAGGATTTACAGGTATTTACAGGGTACAAGCTTGTACGGTTTATGGTTGTGAGCTGACAAAAATATTTTGGTGGTCACAGCTTATTCAGACGCAGATTGGGCAGGTTGCCCTGACAGCTCGCGGTCTACTACAGGTTATGCGGTTTTCTTGGGCTCCAACTTAATCTCTTGGCGCTCCAAGAAACAACCCACGGTGTCTAAATCCTCTACTGAAGCTGAATACAGGGCTATTGCGTACACTGTACAGGACACACTCTTCATTCGCTCTCTCCTGACTGATATGGGAATTTTTATCTCGACTCCAGTTCAGCTTCTTTGTGACAATGTTTCAGCTTCATATTTGGCGGTTAATCCTATTCAGCATGATCGCAGTAAGCACATCAAGATTGACTACCACTTTGTTCGTGAGCGAGTAGCACATGGAGATCTTGTTGTAAAGCACATACCTACACAGTTGCAGTTGGCTGACATCTTCACCAAAAATTTATCCAGTCAGCGTTTTGAGTTTCTTTGTTCCAATTTGCACGTGATTTCCCCTGCACAAATTGAGGGGGTGTAATAATGTAATATTTAGGGATTACTTTGTAATATTTCACAACCGTGTTTCTCTTATAAATATAAGGTTAAGACACCCAATAGGACAAGCCATTATTCCATCACATTATTCTCTCATAGAATTAACTCAGGGATGGTAATTAAAACTATCATTTTCGGACTGAGATACTACGTTGTATTTTTTAAAGAGGAAGTTTGAGCGAGCTTTTATATAGAGGAAGTTTTCATGTTAGGCGGATTTTGAAGATTATTTAAATATAGTTAATTTTTATTCTTTCCATCGTATTTTGATTGTTTTACTTTCATTTTTGGATTGTCTTAAAAATGAATGTCATGTTTCATTTTTTGATAAAAAAAAATATGCGGTCAATAACCTTTAACTTTCTTCTAATCAAACCCAACTATGGGTATGTTTGGCACAACTAGCTGAAAAGATACTTTTGTGAGCTTTTTAATAACTGTTAGCTTTTAGTGACTGAAAAGATCTTAAAAAGAAAATGTGGTAGCTGTTTGGTAAAAAGCTGACTGTTTGATTTAGTTCGGTTTGGTATACAAGCTGTTAAGAGTTAAGACTAATTAATACTAAAAGTTACGGGTTTTTTTCAGATGCTACTTCCTATAGCATCTCAAAAAAGATATTTTAATTTTTGAAAAGTCCTTAAAGATTATCACGCCAAACTAAAACAAGACATTCAATCAATGTGAAACGGAAGTAGCATTTTTTAAGAATAAGCATAATTGTTTTTGTTGATGTAGCCTATTGAACAAACACTCAATTAAAGGACTGGAGACTAAACTCGAGATCCAATTCATGAGTTTCTGAAATGATGATAGGAGCTTTGTCTCCACAATTTGTACATAAACATGAAGAAAAACTCGTGAAAAGCTAAAATCTCCCCTTCTGTCGCTTTCCTCCATATTTCCAGATTTTCTCCAACAAACCCCATTTAGAAAACTAAACCATAGGGGCGTGCTGTGGACAATGGCCAACAAGACTTGAGGAAAATGGTCGAATAAAGTCTTCTACTATTATGAAACTGTTACCGGGGGTGGATCTAGCTTTGGCATCCAGGTGGGGCCAAAATTAAATAAAAAACGAATATTCAAAAAAACATTTATTCTAGCAACAAAATCAAAGACAAAAATAAAGAATATAGGAATAAGAGTTTTCATTAAAGTCAAATACAAAAACACCATAAATTTACAAATGTTCTCTACGGGTTTTCATCGATTGATATCGTTTGATAATGACATCATTGTCAATCTTCAAGAAGATGTTTTTTTCTACATTAACAATAAATCTATCATTGAGCTTTCATCACTCATCTGGTTGCTCAAACTATCCTTCACGATATTCATTGTTGAAAATACTCTTTCAACACTAGCGGTTGCAACAGGAAGAATCAATGTTGTTTATTGAAAATAATGGGATGACTAATTACTACACTAATATTAATTAACTTAATAATTAGATTCATAAGAACAAGTCACAAGCAAATTCATACTATAAATGATGATTATAATTTACAAGTTTACAAATAATAATCAAACTCATATCAAGCATATTTAGTCTTTAACTTGAATTAAAAACACAATAAAATTAAAAGATTAAAAAAAATACCTCTTAACTTCTTAAGCACTTAGACAGTTAGATTTAGGCAGTACCGCAGCAGTTCTCACTTCTAGTCTTCTAAGATTTATTGCAAGGAGTGCCCAATTCTCACTATTGTAGTTCTCAACAAAAATAAAACAAATATCTCTCACTGCGCGGCTGAGCGCCTGAGCATTTGATTGGGAGTGAGTCGAGTGACTGCCTGTCGCTTGAGCCACCGACAAACATTTATCACGCCAATTTTTGAAAAGTCCTTAAAGATTATCACTCCAAATATATAACTAGAAGCTTTTAGAGGCTTTTTGAACAGTACAAAAGCTAGAAGGTAAAAACTTATGTCAAGTGACTGAAGATGGCCATCGCCTGTCGGGAATACGTTTTTGGCCTTTGCCTTTGGGGTTTTGCCGAAGTCGCCGAAGCAGAAAGAAAAGGAAGAAGCGTCGA
The DNA here is from genome assembly GCA_945859875.1 of Cuscuta europaea. Taxonomy (NCBI): domain Eukaryota; kingdom Viridiplantae; phylum Streptophyta; class Magnoliopsida; order Solanales; family Convolvulaceae; genus Cuscuta; species Cuscuta europaea. Next base: position 2,605,566 of record CAMAPE010000041.1, read on the forward strand.
AGCGGACTGGTCAGACTTAGTGATGGACTAAACCGGGCCGGCCCGGCCCGGAATCGGCCCGGACCGGACCGGGACCGGTTGGACGGTTCCGAGCTTTTAGCCCGTTTGGGCGGGTCAGGCGGGTCGGGCTCAGGCCCAACTTTTGGTGAACCGGCTTTGACGGTTCGGGCAGGGCCCAATTCAATTTTTTTTTGTTTTTCCAATTTTTTTTTTGCTTTTCTAGGTTAGGGCTGGTTGTTTTGGGGGGTTTGGGAGTGGGGGTGAAGGGGGAGGGGGTCGGGTGTTAATTAGAAACAAAAAAAAAAATTGAACTTGACCCGGGCCCGGCCCGGCCCGACCCGGTTAGGCCCGGACCCGGTATCAACCCGGGCCGGTTTCGGGCCCTAAATTTTGCAAAAAAAGCCCGCCCGGGCCCGGCCCAGAACCGGAACCGGACTGGCCCGGGTCCAACTCTAGTCAAACTCTTCCCCTGCGCCTGCTTTTTCGACTTCATAATTTGGACTGGGCTTCCTTTTTTAAAAATTGAGACTGGGCCTGATTTTGAAACTTATATACTCCCTCTGTCCCATATTTAACTCCGGTTTTGACCGGGCACGAGTTTTAAGATAGTGGGATTTGTGTGGTGGAGAGTTATGCAGAGGAGAGAAATGTGTAAGAATGGTTGTGAACCACATATTCTTTACCAAAAAGGGAAAAAGAAGATAAATTTGGGACGGACCGAAAAGGAAAGAATGAAGATAATTCCGGGACGGAGGGAGTACTACTTAAAAAACAAAAAAAAAAAGCATGGGCTTGGGCCCCTGGCTCTAGGCCCAATCCGCCCCTGACCGTCTCATAAGGTCATGTACTCAATAAAGTGTCATATAAATACATCTACTTATAAAAAGCAATTGGATGAGTCCTAACGACCTCTTGACGACCTATGATTCCCGGTTATAGCTTATGTTTAACCATCTTTTTCAAAATAGATTATAAGGCTAACGTGAAATATTTAGCTATGATCGGCTTAAATATAAGGCAAAAATAATGACACGTAAGCTAAAATCGGGAGTACGAGATTGTCAACAAGTCATTAGGACTCATCACATTGCTTTTTATAAGTACATGTATTTAAATGACACTTTATTGAGTACATGATCTTATTTGACGATTTTGTAATAGTAGAAACTTTATTGTAATAATAGAACGAAAAGCAATATTGACATCAAAATGCTCAAGTTTTTCATAAAAATTATTTAGCGTAATTATTGTTTGAGCCTATGGTTGGACTCAGGTCGGGCCACCCGGCCCGTGGACCGGCCCGCTACTGTGTGGGACCGAGACCGGCCCGCTGCTGTGCGGGACCGGGTCCGGGTCGGGCCTAGGCCCGAGGGGGTAGGACGGGTCCGATCTCAGGTCTCAAATTTGGTGAACCGGCCCGGCCGGGTCGAGCCCAAGCCCGGGCCAAATTGATTTTTTTTTATTTTTTATTTCATTTTTGGGGTTCCACCCTGGTTGGGCTTGATGGGTAGGATAAGTTTGGGGGGGGAGGGAGGATGGTGGGTGGGGGGGGGGGGGGGGGGGGGTTAGGAAAGCAAAAAAAAATCCAAACCGGAGGCCCGGACCCGGTAGCTACCCGGGCCGGTCCCGGGTCCACCATTCCTGAACCGCCGGCCCGCCCGGGCCTAGGCCCAACCCGGACCCGAGTCCACCCCTATTTGAGCCCCTTTATTTTGAAAAAAAAACGACTAGCCTGCAAGTCAAAATGCCTTCAATCAAAATACACTAATTTTTTGGGAAATATTTTTTTCGATAATATTGACATGCTTATTAAAAAAAAACACCAAATTGGCAGGGATGTTTAGCCTTTTGACTGGAATATGTCAAATCTAGGGATGGACTGGGGTCCGAGCCGAGTCCGGGCAGGGTCCGGATCCAGGCCTAGGCCCAGGCAGGCCGACGGTTCAAAAATGGTGGACTCAGGACCGGCCCGGGTAACCACCGGGTCCGGTTCGGGTCCAGGTCGGGCCCATTATCATTTTTTTTATTTTCCTCTTCCTAATTAACCCCCCTCCCACCCCCAACCCCCCAAACCACCCCAAATGGCCCAAAATACCCAGCCCAACCCGAAAATTTAAAAAAAAAAAAAGATTTTGGTCCGAACCGGGCCTGGGCCCGGTCGAGTCTTGTTTTGGGTGACCCAAGCCCGGACCAGAAAACCCACGGACCAGGCCTACCCGGACCGGTCACTGACCGGGCCACCGGGTCAGGCCGGGCCAGAACAGTACCGGGCCGATTACGGGTCGGACCACCCGGCCCGAGTCCATCCCTAGTCAAATCCATATCAAAAATAGTTTGACGCGAGCTATTTGACACGAAATTATCAATAAAACTGTGTCTAATCCGTGTCAATCACATAATTTTTTTGCTATGATATAAACTTAACTTGATCACGAATTCAGGAGCGAACCATCATAAACTTATAACATTTCCTAGACTCCTAGTATATGTTTCTATAACGAAACTCATTTGCCAATTTGACTTTTTTGAAAAAAGTTGTACTTTGAGAATCAGATATACTTGATCCTATTTTTTGTTTTATACTTTTTTTGTACGCATTTAAACCTATTTTCAAAAATTTGTCCACTAAATGAGTCCATTTTTTTTAAATAAAATGGAAATACTCATATTAGACACTCACACGTAAAATTAGGGATGGACCGGGACAGGTCAGCCCGACCCTGCCCGGCCACATTGTAGATAATTGTCATTCCATTAGTGTTGTCTATCCATATGGCTACTCCACAAAGGGAATGGGTTCTTCCATAAGATGTGGACTCAGATGAACAACAATATCATATAACTACACAAAATTGAAAGCAAAATAAAATATGAAAAACAAAAACAAAAAAGGGCCTTTACACAAGAAGAATATCGGGTGTTCTGAAACTTAAAGTTATGTACCAACTGTTACATGTAAACAGTTATACACCCTCATGGTTAGTACAAATGCACACAAGAAAGTTCATGCACAATACTATTTCTTCTAATCTAGTTGACGGTGGGGAGAAGGTCAATGTGAAACTTGAAAAGTAAACTACACGAGAAAACTCTTCCACTGTCTAGATAGACAGCAACTTCATCCCATCAAATAATGTACAGAAGGAAACAAGGCATTATCAAATGATGATTTAGTGCCTAGGAACCGGAGGTGGAGGTGGAGGTGTTTGAGGACTCTGTCCATAAAATCCAAACCCGGGTGGTGGGTAATACCCACCACCACTGATAGACTGCTGAGTTGGCTGCTGAGGTGGTTGGAGAGGAGGCAGTCTTGTTAGTCCAGTCGCTAGATGCAGAGGTGGGGGTGGACCAGCAGAAGCATACCCATAGCTCAAACCCCCCATAATCATAGCTGCAGATTGAACTAGTGGGGAAGTGACGGAATTTGGTGGAGGGATGGGGGGAGGAGGAGGGGGCGGAGATGAGAACTGGGAAATTGTGCCACAAAAGTATGGAGTAGATGAAGAATTACCTCCATCCACATTATTTTCAGATGATAAAGATGCCCCTGCTGGATTGTCCAACGTCAGCCTCTTCTTCTCAGGTAAATTAGAAGAGAAGCCCACTGGACCTCTTTTTAAGGCACTGCTGCTAGTCGAGGCAGAGGCAGAGGCGGCAGCAGCCTCTTCAGCAACAAGGGAAGAGAGGACAGATGTGAGCATTTGGGCAGAGGATGTCGAAGCAGTTAGCTTTGCAGCGACTGCAGCAGCAGCTGCTGCTCTCTTGCTGCTCTCCTCATCGGTTGTAGATTTCAGAGTTGCAAATGAAGATGAAGTGACAGGAGGAAGATTTGTAGGCAATGGAATCACAGGATAAGGACTTGTCTCACTTGTCCTTGCTGCTTCTTCTATTGTTGGATGTAGAACAGGAGAAGATCTAAACCTCTCGATGATATCCGCAGCTTGCTCAATCTGCATACGAGCGGCCTGCAGTGCATGAAACAAGCAACAGAATCAACAAACAGCCATACTTGTAAATAGACTTGAACAGAATCAACAAACAGAATCAACAAACAGAATCAACAAACAGCCATAATTGTTTGGAACAGATTTCAATATTTTTCGGAAGAGTTGAGTTTATGATCGAGTTGAAAGGGAAAAATTTGTTCAAATTCTTTGCTTACAAGGGAATGAAAAATAGAACTTCAAAATGAACAAGCTGCATTGCTGAAATTCCATTAAAATCCCTGTAAACAATCTTGATGATAAAAAAAAAGTTCTACCGGCAGAAAAAACATAAGAATCATATCAATGTAGTCAGTCAAGTCACCTCCTTCCTAAAGGTAAATCCCACGAGCACGTTTCGTTGTCATGTAAACCATCCTCCACCAAGAAACATCTAACATGTTGAAGTATATTTATAATGATAATACGTCTCTTTAGAGCATTCATGCTTCAAATTGGAATGGATTAGATCAACTTTTCAATGCAAAAAGTGTAGAAGTACTGTACAAAAGTGCATTACTTTAATGTACTATGACCATAGTTACATAAATTGCCAGCCTACCCGCGATCTGCGTTCTGAATCGCGCATTCCAGATCGCGGAACGGAACAGTAGCGCGCCAGGCGCCTCTGGGTTCTGACTTCTGACTTCAGTACGGTGGTGAAGTCAACATGGGAGAAATCTATGAAAAATGGATAATATGTTGGGAGATATTAAAAATATCATGGCAAATAATCGATATATTGCTTACTACCCAAAAGTGGAGGAAATTTTGTTAGCTAGGTGGGAGAAGATGACCATTCTTTCGCATTGTTTGGGTGTTACTTTATTGTCACAATTTTGTGATGTATACTATCTCAAGATATTAGCACCCGGTGAACTTGGCTAAAGAGGTTGTACTAGGTGTAATGGAAGCTTTTAAATAAACTTGGTGAAACCCCAAAAGAACAACAGCTGTTAAGAGAATACTTTGTAAAATTGGTGGTCAACATATGATTCAGAGACACCTTAATCAGAAAGAGGTTGCAAAAAAGGTTCTATCATAATCTATAAGTAGTTCCTCGGCTAAGAGAATTGGAGCACTTACTTGCATTCATTGTTCCAAAAGGTGGAATCTCCCACCCCAGGAGCCCCCCACCCCGACCCGGCAGGATGATGGGGAGGTTAGTCAAGGTGACTCAGTCAGCAGAATGGCAGTAGGCCCATACACCCGTGCGCACCAAAGACCCAGCCTTATTTCAGGTTCTGTGACCTCCACCCGGTCGCTGCGGGGATTCGAACCTTGATCCATTGTTCCAAATCTCCCACCACTCGACCAACTGAGCTACCCGTGCGGGTACACTTACTTGCATTCATAATGTGAAGGAGAAATCATTTGAATTGTAAAAGGGTTGAGAAATTGGTATCCATTCATTCAAAGATTCGTGTCCAATCACGATTTTCTAAAGCATACAAAGTTGAGCCGCATAAGAGGTGGCAATTGAATACTGAAAGTAAGTACGCGGAAGGCTCAAGTGCAAGACTAGATGAGCTGCAATGGGAGATGATGCTCCAAATGACGTGGAAGAAGACAGAGGATTCAGTAGTGTAGAAATAACTTGAGAAAGTAAAATGTATTTTATTTCTCTTATTCTATGTAATACAATGAGATGAATACAGAATATATATAGCTAGAGAAAAGTGGAATAAGGAAGTAATCCTCCTAATTAAGATTCCCTAATAAAGACAAGATAATTGGGGATATTTAGAGATTCTGAGATCTCTAAGATATCTCCTCATAAATGCTAAATCGGATGAGTAATTATCTGTAATAATCTACACTCCCCCTCAAGCTGGGTGATGGATATCATCCATGCACAGCTTGCTAGATAAGTCTTCAAACTGAATTCTGGGAAGTGCCTTGGTGAGTATATCCGCTATTTGCTGTCTGGTTGGAACATAGTTCAGCTGGATATCCTTTGCTGCAATCTTCTCTGATAAGAACCTTCTGTCTATATCAATGTGTTTGGTCCTGTCATGATCTGGATGGAGCTTTCAAATTGGAGTTTGAGCTCATTCATCAATCTTCTTAACCACAATCCTTCACAGATTCCTTGTGTTAAAGCTCTGAGCTCAGATTCCACACTACTTCAAGAAACCACTGATTGTTTCTTGCTCATCCAGGTGACTAAATTACCCGATACATAGGTACAGTAACCAGTAGTTGACCTTCTGTCTAAGAGGCTTCCAGCCCGGTCAGTAAACACTTCAACCTTCCTTGTCCCTTGTTTCTGAAACAACAATCCTTTTCCAGGAGTCATTTTTAGGTACCTCAGAATTCTATACACTGCAGTTAGGTGTTCCTCGGTTGGGTCATTCATGAATTGACTTACCACACTTACTGAGAAAGCAATGCCTGGCCATGTGTGAGATAGGTAGATTAGCTTCCCTACCAGCCTTTGATATCTACCCTTATCAACTGGTGGACTTTCAGTCTCACTGCCTAACTTCTTTGATATATCCATAGGAGTGTCCATAGGCTCTCACCCAAGCATTCCAGTTTCACTTAGCAAGTCTAGAACATATTTCCTTTGTGAAATGAAAATGCCTTTCTTAGATCTTGCCACTTCCATTCCCAGGAAGTACTTCAACTCGTCTAGCTCCTTGATCTCAAATTCTCTTGCTAGATGAGCCTTTAATCTGTCCAATTCAGCCTTATAATCCCCAGTCATAATAATATCATCAACATATACTATAAGAATAGCCAATTTTCCAGAGTCTGCTCTCTTTACAAACAGTGTATGGTCTGCCTGACATTGCATGAACCCTTGTTTAATAACTGATCTTGTGAACCTATCAAACCATGCTCTAGGAGACTGCTTTAGTCCATACAAGGACTTTTTCAGTCTGCAAACCTGACCAGATTTTCCCAAGTCTTCTAATCCAGGTGGTACATCCATGAATACTTCCTCTTCTAGGTCTCCATTAAGAAAGGCATTCTTAACATCTAGTTGATGTAATTGCCAGTCTAGGTTCAGTGCGAGTGATAACAGCACTCTAATGGTGTTCAACTTTGCCACTGGTGCAAATGTCTCTGAATAATCAATGCCATAAGCTTGGGTGAACCCCTTAGCAACTAGCCTTGCCTTCAACCTTTCAATCTTTCCATCAGCCTGATATTTAACTGTAAATACCCACTTGCAGCCAACAGTTCTCTTCCGTGCTGGCAAATCTGTAAGCACCCAAGTTCCATTCTTCTCCAATGCTGCTAATTCATCATGGACAGCCTTCCTCCACCCTGGATGTTCAAGGGCTTCCTTGATGTTGTTAGGAACCTGAATATTATCAATCTTTGAAATAAAAGTTTGATAGTTTGCTGATAGTTTCTTATAACAAACAAAATTATAGATAGGATGCTTGGTACACTCCCTTACTCCCTTTCTTATAGCAATAGGCAAGTCTGGTTCCTCATCATCTCCTTCTATAGCCTCAACCTCTTTGTCATCAGGACTCAAATTTGAGTCAGATGATTGTGTGGTGTTAATTGGAGTGATGTGCTCTTCTTCTGGAACTCTGGTTCTAGGTTTCCGCTTATAGGTATTCTTGTAGAATGGGGAATTTTGATTTAGTGTAGGATTTTGGGGTAATGATTGGGGTGATAAAGTTGGTGGCTGAAATGGTGTGGTTTGTGGAGAGACGGTATTGTCTGGAGGGTTTGATTCAGGTCTGTCTGGGAGTATGGATTCAGTGTGGTTAGATTCAGATTCTTGGAGGTCTGGAATAGTGTCTGAAATAGGATTCAAAGACTGGATTTCATTGTGGTTCTCCCCCTGAAATTCAGTTTTGGAATAGAAAGGCTGATTTTCAAAAAAGGTTACATCCATTGTGATGTAGACCTTTTTGTTGGCAGGAGAATAACATTTATATCCTTTCTGGTTGGCAGCATATCCTATGAATATACAAGGTAAGGATTTAGGATCAAGTTTTGACCTAACTGGAGAATGGTTGTGAACAAATGCTTTGCAACCAAAGACCTTTGGTGGAAGATTGGTAATAGGGATGTGAGGATGTAGATAAGATAAGATTTGGTATGGTGTTTTAAATTTGTGAGTTTTGGAGGGCATCCTATTTATCAAGTTAGGACAGCCTCTCCCCAGTAGTGTTTAGGAGTGTAAGTGGTGAACATAAGGGCTCTAGCAACTTCCAGTAAGTGTCTATTCTTCCTTTCTGCCACCCCATTCTGTTGTGGGGTGTCAACACAGGAGCTAATGTGTATAATCCCCTTTTTTGACAGAAACTCTCCTAAATTGGCTGAGAAATATTATTTGGCATTATCAGTTTTAAAAACCTGAATCTTGGTTTGAAATTGAGTTTTGATCATAGAATAGAATTTTTGAAAGATAATATTGACTTCTGACTTATCTTTCATGAGGAAGACCCAGGATAGACGTGTATGATCATCAATAAACAGAACAAACCACCTTGAGCCAGTGAGATTTTTGACCTTAGATGGGCCCCAAACATCACTGTGGATGAGAGAAAAAGGTTTAGATGGTCTGTAAGGTAGACTGGGATAGTGACTTTTAGTATGTTTAGCAAGTTGACAAAATTCACAATCCCTTTTATTTATGAATAATGAAGGAAATATTTTTTCTAAGTACAAGACATTAGGATGACCAAGACGATAATGCCATAACTGAATTTGAGTATCAAATTGACTCCTACTAAGACTCCCTAAGAACTTATGGTTGAATTGACTCTCACTGGAAGTTGTCTTGTTGGTGGAGTTGGGTGAATGTGGTGAATGTTCCAGAAGATAGAGTCCACCACTTTGCTTAGCACTGCCAATCATCCTCCCCGAATCCAAATCCTGAAATTCACACAATTGTGAAGAGAATTTAGTTAGGCAATGTGTATCACTATTCAATTTACTGACTGATAAGAGGTTAAACTTTAAATCTGGAACATATAACACTGTGTTAAGCACTATCTTGTCAGAAATTTTGACTCTTCCAGTCCCTTTTATTGCTGAAGTAGTTCCATCAGCAATCTTCACAGTTACCTTATTCTTCATAGGGATCAATTCAGCAAAAAACTTACCGTCTCCAGTCATGTGATCTGATGCCCCTGAATCAACAATCCAATAGGGCTGATTGTGTGCAACTAGGGTTGTTAGGGCATTACCAGTCTGAGCAGTAAGGCTAGTTGATGGTGCAGGCCCCTTGCTCTGACTTATTAGATGTTGAAGAACCTCAATCTGCTCATTGGTAAATGCAGCAAGATTAGAAGTGCCCATATCTTCTTTATCTCCAGTAGCTACATAGGCTCCTTTCCCTTTGCTTGGTTTGAAATCTTTAGGTGTACCATGAAAATTCCAGCATGTTTCTTTGGTATGGCCTGGTTTCTTACAGTGATCACACCATGGCCTCCCTTTTTTCTTGTTTTCATTCTGTCTGGAAGAGGTATATAAGGCTGACCCTTCAATATTTTGTTGCTGGCCTTGAGATTTCAGACCCATCATTACCTTCCTTCTGCTTTCTTCTCTTCTTACTTCTGAGAAGGCTTCTCTAAAGGTGAGTTTCTTTCCCATTATTCTGCCCCTAACCTCATCTAGACTCTTGTCTAAACCTGACAGGAATTTGAAGACTCTCTTCCTTTCACAGATCTCCTGATATAACTTCTTATCCTTAGAACATGACCAATTGTATGTCTCAAACACATCAAGATGCTGCCCTCACAAGGTTGTTGAAGTATTGAGTTACACTCAATTCTCCTTGCTGAAGGTTATGTAGCATTGATTCAACCTGAAGTTGAGTATGTTTCTTTCACAGCCTCCCAGATCTCTTGAGCTGTTTTGTATAGTAGGAAATTTTCTCCTATACTGGTTGTCATGGAATTGATGAGCCATGACATCACAGTATAATTCTCCTTTTTCCACTTCTTGTAACCTGGATCTCCTTGATCTAGAACAGGTGCATCACCTGTCAAATAGTCCTCCTTGTCTTTTCCACACACATACATCATCACGGACTGAGACCATTGTAGATAATCACTACCATTCAGTTTATGGCAAGTAATAATCGAATCTGACTGATTAGGAGTGGTGATTGTGCTTCGATTGATATTCTGGTTGCTACCATCTCCAGTTGGGACAACCTCTGAATGTTCAGAGGTGACTGGGAAAGATCCATCTCTCTCGGTGGTCATCCCATAGGATCCGAACTTAATCATTTTAGAGAATAACCACGCTCTGATACCATGTAGAAATAACTTGAGAAAGTAAAATGTATTTTATTTCTCTTATTCTATGTAATACAATGAGATGAATACAGAATATATATAGCTAGAGAAAAGTGGAATAAGGAAGGAATCCTCCTAATTAAGATTCCCTAATAAAGACAAGATAATTGGAGATATTTAGAGATTCTGAGATCTCTAAGATATCTCCTCATAAATGCTAAATCGGATGAGTAATTATCTGTAATAATCTACAAGTAGTTTGTTGCAAACTTTGTTGACTGTTTTATTGAAGTCAATGTTTTATTGAAGTCGTTGCTGCAAACTTTGTTTACTGTTTTATGGCTAGTTTTGATGCTCCAAAGTCCAAACTTGGTTAAGTTTGTTTACAGTTTTATCAAAATTACTTTTGTTATTTTGTTGAACTTATGATATCTTGAACTGTTTAACTTATAATTGAAATATATTCAGTTTATGAATTGAGAACAATTGGACTTTGAAATTTGGAATGTCAGATGAATTGTTTGATATTATTACTATTATATATTTATTATAATTATACTTTAAATTCTATACGTCAATGTATTGAAGAAGCCTACCCCCAACCCCCGTGTATCGATTGCATATATCAGCGAACTGTGATCCCATTTTCGTTCCGCGTTCCGAAGTATACCACAATCAATGTGACTATGACGCATAGCACATTTTGTTTTATAATTTATATATGATGCAACATTTGAGCACTCAGAAACACTGTGTATACAATGATGCACTTTTTACACGCTGAACTTTGAAATATTTACAAAAGTGCCACCGCGTTTATTCTAAAATTTCAACCCATCCATCGATTTTATTTGAATGATGGCCTCCATGACTTCTTATATTTCACCTAGAAAGTAATTTTTTGAACTCAACTCTATATAAATATATATAGCTCCAAACACGTGCATAACTTTTAGGTTTGATGTAAATTCTAAAACCCGAGGGGCTTAGTTGGTTCAAGGACTTTAGAGGGGTTGAGAGGATTAATTTTGTTTTATTGATACGTCTCTATTATTTAGTCATCGCTATTTGTTAGAAAGTTTTATCATATCGCAATTGGGCCTGCATTATTGTATAACATAGATTATTAGGCGGTGAAACAATGTCCCATTCAAAGGATGAGTATGACTAGTATGCGCATGTTGCATTGGATGTGTCGACATACTAGAAAAGACTTCTTGAGAAATGAACAAAAAGTGGGAACAACATCCACTGAAGATAAGATATGAAAATTGAAAAATACCAGTCTCGATTGAAGTGATTTGGTCAGTGCGTAAAAGACCGAATGATGCACTTACTCAACGAGTTAAGAGGTGGGGAGGAGCGGTGGAGAGGAGAGGAAGACCCAAAGAGGCATGGATTAGAGGAGTGAGGGAAATATATGATTCTCTTTGGGTTGGGTGAGAGTATGACTTTGGAGAAGACATAATAGAGAAAATTTGTGTGGAGGATTGTCTCTTTTGTCTTTTTATCTTTCTTATGTTATACTACCTCCGTTCTTAAATAAATGCAACACTTTGACTTTTACACTATTCACATGTTCTACTTTGACTACGTTTTATTTATTAATGTAATAATATTATTTTATGAAAATAATATTGTTAAACTTGTCTCATTGTAAATTTTCATAATCTAATTTTTTTAATTTTTTTACTAATACAAAATCATTTATATTAATGGTCAAAGTTGTGTCTCGGCAAGTGTGAAATGTTGACCGTTGCATTTATTTAAGAACGGAGGAAGTATTTTTTTACCTTTTTATCTTATCATTTTTATGTGTCTTATTTTCATCTTCATCTAATGTCATGTGTCGATTCATGTCAGTCGACCCTCTTTGGTCGACCCTCTTTTGAGAATGAGGATGTTTTCTTTTGGACTGAAATTTGCTTGTTTGGTCTGGTCTTTTTAAGTTCGGTCTGGTTTGGTCTGGTAAATGTCCAGTCTGGTTTGTTTAAATCTGGTTTGGTCTGTTTAAGTCTGGTTTGAATGGTCTGGGACTAAAAACAATCCAAAAGAAAACATACTAAGAATGTTTTTAAATCGCCTGAAGTTTTCTGATCTGTTCTCATAACCTAATTTGGTCTGTTTAAGTCTGGTCTGATTTGAACTGGTATGATCTATGTTTATTTTAAAGTTGTCGAAGTTTGATCTGTTTAAGTCTTGTTCTAGTGCGGTCAAGTCTAATCTGTTCTGATCGCGGATTGAAACTTGTCCATGTTAAAACACCCTAAACTTGGATATTGTTGTTGACTTGTTGTTAAATGATGTATAAATATATATTTCTTCGTGCACATTATAAATATAACCTCCTCTTGTCCCTTCCGAAATCCCCACACCATTCAAGCCCTTATGGTTCATATAAATATCTGATGGGATACATATATGTTATGAATAATGGAAACAAATGTTGCCAGACTTTTGACTACTCAGCAAGGTCAGTGATAAGATTGAATAAACTGATTAGACAATAGTTACAAGAAAACAGAATAGCAAGAACTTTTGTGGACACTAGGTATTCCAGCACAGCTTGTAATATAAAATGCATGGCTAAGAGAAGGCAATGGGTAAAAGAGATAAGAAGAGGAGTCCTGACCTTCAAATCACTCCGTAGCTGCTCCAGTTTATTCTCCTGGAAAGAGATTCTGTGAGAACTAATGAGCACATAATAGAGCACCACGGAACTTCAGTTGGTTAAAAGTAGCTAATTGGTGATAATTAAATAATGAAACACTGTACTTGATTGTCAGCTGCTTCTTTAAGCTTAGAAACCAAGGATGTCCTGGATGCTTCAACATACTCTAGTTGGGTAACACATTGCTTAAGTACGTTCTCCTGTTCTTGAATCTTATCCAACATTTCAGATCCCTGAGGAGTCCCTGTGCAGCCAGTAAAACGTTATCAATACTTGTTACAACAACAACAACATCCAAGCCTTAGTACCAAAAGATATTGTTCCAGGAAATAACAAAGAATGAAGTCACATATTTGTGTTCTGAATGCATGTGTCATTCAGTAGGCTAAGGATGTGCCTAAGTAGCTGATTGTGTGCTATTATCAACATTTGGGCAATACGGAGTATATATTAAGCCCCCACCGCCTAACACATGCATATGATACAGACTTGTTACACAAGTTTATTCAATTTGGATAACACATGCATATGATGCAGACTTTGCTACACAATTTGGTTGTAATTTGGTTGTTGAAACTACTGACATAATTACATTGTCTTGGACTGGCAATCAACTTAAATATATTTAGTTCGTTCCTTGAACACCATATTAGATGTGATGTACAGTGCTGCCTCGTTATCACACCAAGGGCTGGGTTTGAAAAACTGAAAACTGAAGCAAAGTAAACTGAACCACAAACAAACTAAACCGAACTGCAAAAAACGAATGCAAACATACCGAACAGTAGTTGCTTGGTTTGGTTTCGGTCATTCAAAACTGAACCAAATAGCCATACTAACAAAATAGTAATGTATGCGTTGACTGTTTAGCATTAATCCTAATATCATTTTTAGTCGTTGGTTGGAAAATTATTGTTTTGTATTAATACTTATTATGAATTTTTATTTAAGTTGTTAAATTTTGGATTTAGTTACGTTCACAAAATTCATTTAGAATTTCATTCCCTGATAATACAAGTATATTGATCTATTAATTTTTTTATGTAGGTATTTGTAGTTTATTGTATGATGGTGAAGTGCTTTTGTTGCTTATAACTAATAACTTTGCTTTCTTGTATCCAGAAAATTTTATATTGAGAGAATGAATAAATGTCAATCTCAATTGTACCTCATAAAAAGTACCCGTATGATTGTATGAATTAAATAAATTTCTTTTTATAGACAATATATCATGCATTCTCTCACGTATAGTTCAAGATATAGTTATTATGTCTCTTTATTTTATTCTTTCTAGTAATTTTGCATTGTGTTGTTCATGTTATAGGTTTGATTTCCCCCCAACGATAGTACTACCTCCATCCAATAATGTAAGATGCATGTGGATTTAGTGCGGGTTTTAAGAAAATAGAGGATAAACTTGTTGTTTTACAATTCTAACCTCCAAAGAGTAAGAAAAGAGTAACATGTTCACAAAAAGTAAAGGGTGAAATGATAGATAAAAGGATAAATTGGGAGAGTTAAAAGTTAGCAGAGTTCAATTAGGAAAGTGTTCATATTTTTGGAACACGCCAAAAAGGAAAGTGTATCATACATAATAGGACGGAAGGAGTATCATTTTTTTAATCAAACCACAACATTTTTTGTAAACAAACAGAACTAAACCAATCAATCCATGGTTTTATGTTTTGAAATGCAAAACCGAACTAAATATCTAACTTTAGTTTCGTATCATATTTTGGGAAAAACCCATATCCACCCCTAATCACAACTTCATTGGATTAAGTTTGTGCGCCTTAAGTCCAATGTTAACCCATATTAGTTTGCATGAAGCAAATATCATTAGACAATACAAAGCTTTTGTGCTTCGATTACTTCTTATTTTTTTAAATTCCAGTATTGACCCAAAATGCTATAGAAGTGATTTCTATCTGATGCATATTTCTCTGGACCACGCAAATCGCAGGAGTTGTTTGAGCCACCTATAAATCGAGGATATATACAAGTTTTCCTAGGTCTTCGGTTACAAAAACAGTTACAGTGTATGTGGATAGTTTATTTGAGTAAATTGTATCATCTCTGCGATAACATTGTCAACAACATAAACTACTACTTATATGCTTTTTCACAGATGATGTTAATAGAGATCAAAGTATCATTTTACTTCACATGTAGCCAACTTTTTAACTTCACAAAATCTGCCAAATCATAATCCCCGTCTCCCAGTGATTGTTTTAGTCTATAAAATTGCTTGAGGTGACACGGTAGATATTTTTATGTGTTGCCAAAAAGCCTGGATGTTTATTCAGGGATATTGCACACAAATTTCCTAAGAGAAGCATCTTATCAAGCTGATATAATGGTCATTGGTTAATGGTGCTATAAGGTTCTAGTCAACCAAGGAAATCAGGTGGGAGCTACACTGCCTAGTCAACAAGTATGCATCCTTGTTGACTAGGAAACTAGGAGCACTAACCAAACTTAGGCGCCATAATCTAGCACTTGGGGGATCTCTCTATTTCATGCCTAGGCGCACAGGATAATTGATCCTTGACAAGGTGAACTGTGTATCTAATCCAGCTGCCTTTAGAATATGAGTGTTTCAATGTAAGAGTTCTTTTTGAATTTTATTTTTAATGAGACTCTTATCTTTGGAACAATACATCGATTAGTATTTGATTAATCGCTTAGTTATGAAAGCATGTACATTTTGATGGTTTACAAGTTACAACTTGAAGGTATAATGTGACCCTTAACTTTAGCTTTTCTGCTTTATCAGCATCTTATTTGTCATTTAGTGATAAAAGTGTGTGTTTTTTGAATATTTAGTGCTTGTTAAGCATGTTCTATTATAAAATAAAGATTAAAGAAGAAAAATAGATTTATTCCATATTTCCATGTCAAGTCATTCATAAAATGGGAGTAAACTTTAGAAAATAATAAAATTGGATAGTCCTCATAGAGAAAGCTTTAAAAGATACGTGCACCCGAGTTCGAGGACATACTGAATGAATGGGCCAAATAAACTAATGCAGAAGAATATCCCCATTTGACCAGCAATGAAATAACTCAAACTAACTATACAAGGAGCTGGGCAGTCATGATCCTGTTACTTTCCCCGTTTCCTGCATGACTTTCCCTGCCCGCTATTATTTTTTCCAAAGAATTACCAACAAAGATGCATACATACACTTTCTTTTGAAGATGAAGACAACTGTTACTTGTATGTTGCAGGTGATGCAAAACTATGAAATGAGAAAACACTTACTAATGCACCAGAAGAAATCAAAATATAATAGGGGGTTGGAAATCATAAATTCCTTATGGTTTATAGAGAGAAGTGTTCTCACCCTGAGAGAATACGTTCGCAATATCATTCTCCATTTCTTTGAAATGAAAAAGAGCATCTTTACACTTGTTCAAGGCACCTTCTTCATTGGTACATTCATCGTACAGCACTTGGAATGCTGTTATAATTCTTTCAGGAATTTCCCCAATGGCCAGTTTCTGGATATTCAGGAAACTAATGAGATATACACATAGCAAATAGTCTAATTTGAAAAGTAAGAGCTTCTATACTTACAATTCTCAGGGAATGAGTATCTCTCTTTATGACCTTTATAGGATTTGGGTTAATTGCATTACTAACTAATGAAGGACTTTTCCCCACGCTTTCAACATTGCCACCTAATAAAGGAGGACCTTTTACCAGCAGCTCATCTTTTAGAATTTGACCCCTAGATCCAAAGACTTTTCTCGCCTCCCATATGTCAACCTAATAAAGAGAACATGAATCAGGAACCAGATGCCTTGAAGAAATATTGAGGTTTAAGAAAAGACCGAGAACTTGAGACTGTACTTGTTGCAAACTACTTGTCTAAAAAAGATTAATGACCTCACGTCCTAAACCCTTCATATTTCATTTGAACAAGTGAAATTATATATTATGAAGTACAACAATGGATAGTATTTCTCCGAGATATTCATTTGGTTTCTCTAGCGAGAATCCTAAGAATAAATATAAAGCTCGCCAGGATTTATGCCTAAGCTGATATACCGATGCATATAACAAAGAGAACAACACAGACCACAAATGTTGATGATTGATTTCATGAAGTTAAGTTTCTGACCTTGCACTACACGTAAAGCTTATGGACAAGACCATATACCCTCTCCATTGTCAAACAGATATACTAGCACCCCGAATATAAAGGTGAATATGTCAGGCAATAAGAGAGCGAATTGGAAAAGGTGAAAACTTAATAGAGTTCTAAAGGTGATAAGTTAATGCACATTTCGTGAGACAGGCAAAAAAGGAAAGTGAGGCTGAATATGGAACAGTATAACAATAATATCCCAAAATGTTTATGCAAAAAGCCATTGATAGATAGAATAAGAACATAAGTAACTTATAGTCTGAATCCCAAGACCATCTTGAGGAGTAGCATTAATGAACTACAGGGTATATAATACTACGTACTAGAGACTAAGGTTGTCATGGCGCCTTGGCAAGTGGTGGCGCCAGTGGACTGCCTTATTGCCTAGGTGACAAGTTGTACAATTACCAAT
This sequence comes from Cuscuta europaea, assembly GCA_945859875.1. Taxonomy (NCBI): domain Eukaryota; kingdom Viridiplantae; phylum Streptophyta; class Magnoliopsida; order Solanales; family Convolvulaceae; genus Cuscuta; species Cuscuta europaea. The sequence goes on from CAMAPE010000041.1 coordinate 2,623,004, forward strand.
GTTTATCGTGATATTAATGGTATAAGTCATCATCATCATTACCCCAGTGCTGCAAAGGCTCCCACCTACGGTGGGGTAGGGGGGCGGATGTACGCAGTCTTACCCCTGTACGAAAGCACGGAGAGACTGTTTCCGGATGACCCATAGTGAAAATCACGTCAAATTGCATGGACCGACTGCTGCTTCATAACAAAGAAGCGCAAACAGTTTAGTGAGCCATTTTGGTTTATTCCATCATATTCCCAAGTCAAAAAAATAGTTAGTCTTTGGCTCCATTGCAAATGATGGAAATGATATTAATAGTATAAGTATTACTAATCAAATTATATCAGTTTAATTTAAATCAAACCAAGAATATAATAGTCCAAAACAAGATTTTAATGACTCAAGGCATGCATTAAATGAATTTGCAAACACAAAATCAGAAACAGGTTTGTGGTTAGATTTGAAATTGTTAAGTAATAATTAATTAATTAGAAGTAAAGTGAAGGGAAAACTGGGAGAAAAGGAATCTTACAATCCCAAATAATACTACATAATAAACTTAGATTAAACTGGAGCCCTGAAACAAAACAAAAAAATATGCACAGCCTGTGACTAGCTGACTACAATGGAGCGATGGTTAGTGCAGAGCTGCATGACCTAGGCATGGCAATGTGTCAGGGCAGGCCGGGTAGTGCAGTACCCAGACACGCCCCGTGACCCGCACGGGTCATTATATGTTGGCCCATGACCCGCCCCGCCCCGCAATAATCTAATACGGAGTAGCTAGTAAATATTTCTAGTTTTTAAAGTCATTATAGCTTGAATTGTACATCAAGTTTCTCTTCAAATAATTATAAGAAACAAATATGATAAATCAAAGTCACAATACAATAAAAAGTTTCAAAAGTTAAGAAAAATAATAGACTTAAATAGTTAACTATTTATTTATGAATAAATGAATATTTAAATGCTAAATATAAAAAAACAAATTGACAATTATCCTTTTTATCTGGTTCAAAATATAAATATTAATATATTTAAAGATCAAGGAATTTACTAATTACTACCCAACCATATATATATATATACATATATGTGTGTATTTGTAGTATAATTTAAAATAAGATATGTATTTATATATGGAGCGGGTCGGGTTGGGGCGGGTCAGGGTGGCACAGGTCAATACTAATACCCGGACTGTTAGAGAGCGGGAGGCAGTTGGGCCGAGGCTCCAAGAGGAGGCAACTGGGCCGCTCCTTCAGGAGGACGGGCCTCACCCATTATTGGTTTACCGTCGCCGCCAGCGGGCCTAGATGGGATGGATTGACGGCTGGGTTTTATTACTTTATATCATTCAATTGTTAGTTCTAATAAACTGTTAGGCCTAGATGGGCATATTTTATTATTAGGTTACTGGGCCTAGATGGCCATATTTTATTATTAGGTTAAGGAGTATCTAAGGAGGTGTGATCTTGTGAACTAGGAGGGATTAATGAGAATAAGGATTTGGTTTGAGTCTAAGGCTGGGCCAGACGTTAATATCGTCTGCTAGGGTTTTCTGCTTCTATCAATTTGGTCCGACCTGCTGGATTTCCATTCACCGCCCTATTACTCACCATGACTCGTTCTACCATTGATCATCGCATCGATGCGATAGAGGCAGATCAGCGAGAAATTGGGGCGGAAGTGCACTCCACAAACGCCAAGTTAGATGCTATCACCGCAATATTGGACAAACTGACGCAGAAGGTTATTGCCACAGACGAACCGCCGATTAATTCCAATTCAGGAGGGGGAGGCACGGCTGACTCAGTGGGCGAAACACAAACCCCCCACAACCCAGGGACTGTGAACGCGCCATTAACGCTACCAGCTTTTGAGGGGACAGACCCGATAGGGTGGCTCGCCAGGGCTAACCAACAGTTTGAAATCCACCACACCCGGCCCGAGTTGAGGGTGGCGTCTGCCATGGTAGCCATGGAGGGACCGGCTCTGTACTGGTTTTCATGGACACGATCGCGGAGACCGGACATATCCTGGGAGGAGTTTGATAGACCACTGAAGACTTATTCCCGCAGGAAGAAACTGCTCCTGGGAAGCAGTTGACATTGTGGCTATTTTTCAGTCATTAGTGGAGGTGGTTATGGGCATAACCTGTAACCCACTACTCTATTGCTATATAGTTATTATAAATACTTCCTGTTAGCTACGTACTACATAGTTCAGAATTTATAAGCATTATCAGATTGTAAGGAGCCTTGTCCTCTCCACACGGACTAAAACATTTGGGAAATTTATTCAGATTCTGTGAATTTCTCAACCATCCTTCTCTATCCCCCTTTAATCTCGACTGGTCTTATCATTTTGGTATCAGAGAGGTTAGATCCTAATGGTTTCCACCAGGTCGCAGGCGGATCAACACAACCAATCAGCAAATTCCCCTGTTGAACCCAACCTCGATGTGATTCAACAGTTAACTTCGATTGCTTCACGGTTGCAAACTCTTGACACCTTGGCAGCTGATGTGGCGGCTCTCAAATCCCAACGTAGTGACAGCCAGCCTGGAGGGTCGGGCAGAAGCAAGGAGAAAGAAAGTCACGCAGGATTCCATGAGAGAACACGAGTGCCGTGGGGGGATATCGCAGATGAAGAGATGCAGCCGGGGTGGCCACAAAACTTCACGCGCAGACCCAATGCGAAGGTGGATTTTCCAAAATTTGATGGTGGCGACCCGCGAGGTTGGATCCTCAAAGCGGAAAAATACTTCCGTTATTATCAGGTGCCGGACAATCAAAAAGTTGAAATCGCTTCCATGTCTTTGGAGGGCGAAGCTCTTGACGTGTTCGCATGGATGAAAGGTGAGGAATCCATACTATATTGGGAAGAATTGGTGAAATTATTGCAAGAAAATTTTGGGCCAACAGAATTCCAGAACCCAGATGAATATTTGTGCAATATCAGACAATCGGCGTTCCATCCAAGAATACAGGCAAGAGTTTTCACGAAGGGTGTCCAGGGTCCACGATTGGCCTGAACACTGCCTTCTTGGGGTTTTTATTAACGGCATGAAAGAAGACCTAAAAGCAGATGTCAGGATTCATAAGCCCAGGCCATGAGTCTCGCACTACAGTTTGAATCCAAACTCGGCCCAAATAAAGGTCCAAGCAAACCACCTTACCTCTCAAACAACAGGCCAGGTCAACCCACACCTCTGACTCAGCATCGTGACACCAAAGCAGCGACACTTTCGCCACAAGGAGGTTATACTACAACAGCCGGCCACAGTGCGACAACTGCCCCGGTAACGGCAAACCGATCTTGGGAATCAGAACAACAACTCCGACGCGACAAGGGGCTCTGTTTTCAGTGTAACGAAAAATTTGGCCCCGGGCATAGATGCAAGACTCCTACTTTTTCTCTGTTGGAGCTCACGGACAGCAGGGAGGAGGTGAAACAGGAAGAAGAGGTTGGCAGTGAACTGAGTGGAGAAGAGAACCTGCACGACATGGCCGAAATATCTTTCCATGCTATTCTTGGAAAGTCGACAGGCGCCACCATGAAACTTCGGGGATCCCTCTTAAACAGGCAAGTCCTAATCCTCATTGATAGTGGTTCTACACATAATTTCATCTCAACATCACTGGTTGAGGAATTGGGGATCAAAGAAGAGGGGGTTTCGACTTTCGGCGTTGAGATCGGGAATGGAGATGTAATCAGGTGCAATAAAATCTGCCGTGATGTTTCGGTTACCTTACCGGGACTGAAGATTACACAAGATTATTTCCCTTTCTCACTCGGAGGAGCGGATGTTGTGTTGGGGATAAAGTGGTTGGCTTCACTGAATACTGTGCAGGCCAATTGGAAGGAGATGTTTATGATTTTCTACCTAAATGGGAAGAGGTACAAACTGCAAGGGATTCCCTCTACCAGCAAACAAGAGGTATCACTCCAAATTCTCTCCAGGGTACAAATGGATTCTGGAAACACATCTGCTCCAACCCAGGTTCAGTCCCTTTTATCCGAATTTCAGGACATTTTTTCCGATGTTACCACTTTACCACCTTTTCGCACCCAAACTCATTCCATTCATCTATATCCAAATTCTGTTCCCCCAAATATTAGACCATACCGATACACTTCTGACCAGAAAACAGAGATTGATAACCATGTAGAGACCTTACTGGCCACAGGGTTCATTCAGCCCAGCACCAGCCCTTTTGCTAGCCCGGCAATACTAGCATCTAAGAAAGATGGCACTACACGGTTCTGTGTGGATTACAGAAAATTGAACCAACAAACTGTCCCAACTAAGTATCCCATTCCCAATATTGATGACCTCTTGGATGAACTTCACGGGGCCACCGTATTCTCGAAAATTGACTTGAAGTCTGGTTATTTCCAAATAAGAATGAACCCAGTTGACATCCCCAAAACTGCTTTTAGAACCCACTCCGGGCACTATGAATTCCATGTCATGCCCTTTGGACTGATGAATGCCCCTTCTACCTTTCAATCCACTATGAACGACCTTTTTCGTCCTTATCTTCGAAAATTTGTCCTGGTATTCTTTGATGATATCTTGGTATACAGCAAAAATCTTGCGGACCACCTATGTCATTTACGGATTGTCTTTGATCTCTTACGAGTTCATCAATTTTATGCCAATGCGAAGAAGTGTTCTTTTGGCCAGCAGCGTATTCTGTACTTGGGGCATATAGTGTCCAGTGATGGAGTCGATATGGAGACAGAAAGTCCAAGTTGTTCTGAATTGGCAGGTTCCTCGGAATGTCAAAGAGTTGAGAGGCTTTCTAGGGCTGACTGGGTACTACCGCCGCTTTGTCAAGGATTATGGGATACTTGCCAGGCCACTCACTGAGCTTACAAAAAAAAAATGCTTTCCTTTGGAGTCCAATGGCAGAGAGAGCATTTCAGAGCTTAAAAATGGCATTAACTTCTGCTCCTGTTTTGAAGTTACCTGACTTCACCTTGCCCTTTACAGTGGAATGTGATGCGTCAACCGCAGGGGTTGGAGCTATTCTGCTCCAGTCAGATCACCCGATCTCTTATTTTAGTAAGGGATTTTCTTCTTCTAATCGTTTGAAGTCCACCTATGACCGGGAATTACTTGCTGTTGTTTTAGCCTTACAGAAATGGAAGCATTACTTGCTAGGTCGACATTTCTTTGTCAAAACTGATCACTGCAGTCTTAAGTTTTTGTTGGATCAACGTTTGACATCGGATTCCCAACAGCGTCTGCTCATAAAGCTGCTTCCCTTCAATTTCACTATCATCTATAAGAAGGGGAAGGACAACCAGGGAGCGGATGCCTTGTCACGGAAAGCACACCATGCTGAATTGCTTACTCTGGCATTACCCGTGAACATGGACTTGATGACTCTACGTGATGAACTGATGCAAGATCCCGCTACTAAAGATATTATCTCATCAATGCAACAGGATCCTACTAGTTGCCCTGATTATTCCTTGGTGGAAGGGAGACTATTCTACAAGGGGCGGTTGGTAATCCCGGGAACGTCATCACTTCGCCAGAAAATTCTAGCCGAGTGCCATGATACCCTCACTGGTGGACATGGTGGTTTCCTGAAAACATTGAAGCGTGCATCTGAGAGTTTTTTCTGGCCCAATTTGAAGCAAGATGTCAAACACTACGTTCAGAACTGTTTGGTATGTCAACGAAATAAGTATGAGACGCTGGCACCAGCAGGTCTACTCCAGCCGATTCCACTTCCAGATCGCGTTTGGGAGGACATATCACTTGATTTTATCACTGGGTTACCAAAATCGGGGGGTTTTGACACAATTCTAGTAGTGGTGGACAGATTCAGCAAATATTGCCACTTTGTGCCATTGTCTCGTCCATTTACAGCTAAATATGTGGCTACCTCTTTTTGCAGGGAAATTGTACGTCTACATGGGCTTCCACGCTCTATTATCTCTGACAGAGATCCTGTTTTTCTGAGTCATTTTTGGCAGGAATTGTTTCGACTTAGTCGGACCCGGTTACGCATGGGTACGGCTTACCACCCCCAATCTGACGGGCAAACGGAGGTGGTGAATCGCACTCTTGAGTCCTACCTGCGCTGCTTTGCTCACGAGCGGCCCTCCTCCTGGAGCAAGTATCTGGCATGGGCTGAGTACTCTTTTAACACTGGTTTTCACTCTTCCACGAGAACCACTCCATTCAAAATACTCTATGGCCGGGACCCGCCTGTTCTACACCCTTTTGTGCTAGGAGAAACAAACAATGCTGATCTAGAGGAACAACTACTGTCTCGTGATGCTATGCTAAAACTCCTTCGGGAAAATCTCCAAAAAGCTCAATGCCGGATGAAGGCTCAAGCTGACTCTAAACGATGGGAGCTATCTTTTGAGGTAGGGGATGCTGTCTTCCTCCGGATTCAACCTTTTCGTCAACGTTCTTTGTCCAAGCGACGGTTTGAAAAATTGTCTCCTCGTTTCTTTGGCCCATATTCGGCTGTTCGCCGCATTGGTCCAGTTGCTTACGAATTGGCTCTACCTGAAGATTGCAAAATCCATCCCATCTTTCATGTATCTTTGCTACGCCCCGCGTATGGACAGTCCCCTTCGGTTCCACCCGCAGCTCTTCCTATATCTACTGACTGGGAGTATGTGTTACAGCCGGAAAAGGTGCTTTCTCACAGATGGGTTTCTGGTTCTAATTTAGAGTTGTTGGTGCAATGGGCAGGCCGGCCTCTTGAAGAAGCAACGTGGGAAGACTATGACTTACTCACCGGGCAGTTCCCTTCTTTCCACCTTGAGGACAAGGTGACTTTTCAGGGGGGGAGTACTGATAGACCACTGAAGACTTATTCCCGCAGGAAGAAACTGCTCCTGGGAAGCAGTTGACATTGTGGCTATTTTTCAGTCATTAGTGGAGGTGGTTATGGGCATAACCTGTAACCCACTACTCTATTGCTTTATAGTTATTATAAATACTTCCTGTTAGCTACGTACTACATAGTTCAGAATTTATAAGCATTATCAGATTGTAAGGAGCCTTGTCCTCTCCACACGGACTATAACATTTGGGAAATTTATTCAGATTCTGTGAATTTCTCAACCATCCTTCTCTATCCCCCTTTAATCTCGATTGGTCTTATCAGAGTTCTCCCAAGCCCTTGTAGCCCGTTTTGATACTCGGTTCAAAGGGAGCACGTTCGAACGGTTGGCCGATGTTAAGCAGTCAAGGTCTGTGGAAGACTATGTGAATGTGTTCGTGCAATTAGCCAGTCAGGTCCCAGGTTTGAGTGATGCCCACTACTTGGGGTACTTTATGAAAGGGCTACGGGACACCATTCGCGGTTCCTTACGGCTTCTACGGCCGGCTGATTTGGAGGCTGCTATGGAGTTGGCCAGGGATATCGAAGACAACTTGGCTGTACAGTCCGGAGGGAGAATGGAACGGGGTTACAACAATCAGCTGTACCGTTCCAGTAATTACACCAAGGTTGGCTTGTTTCTTCCACGCCAGTTACTGGAACTCAAGGGGCAGCACGAAGCACGACTTTCTCGCGATCTTCAGGTCGTACATCGGGGACCGGGTCAGTCAGTGAATCGGTCTCGGTTCACACCTCTCACCGCAGGAATTAGCAGACCTACGTGCAAAAGGACTTTGTTTTCGATGCAAGAAGCCTTATACTCCTGGGCGTGAATGTCCTTTTAAAACAATTAAGAGTAATGGTTGCCGAGGAAGGTGAAGAATTTGACCTCAACCAAACTGAATCTTTTATTCCACCGGAAGAGATTGAGCAGCTAGGGGAACAGGAGGAGCAACAGGCAGCGGTCATGGACTTACCTGTATATTCAATGGCAGGAATTTCTAGTCCTCGTACTAAGCGACTCAGAGGCGTAATTGAGGGGTCCACAGTGTCCATCTTGGTGGATAGCGGCGCAAGTCACAACTTTATTTCAGCAGCCCTTGTGCCACGAGGCCCACGACTCAAATCAAAGACAGAAAAGACGGGGAAGTTTGGTGTACAGTTAGGAGATGGTCGGCGCCAAGAATCAGAAGGGATTTGCAAGGGGGTGTCGATCTTGCTGCCAGGGTGCGAAGTACGGACAGATTGTTACGTGTTTCCATTGGGAGGAGTGGATGTTATACTGGGAGTAGCATGGCTAGCATCCTTGGGAGAGGTCCGGACAAACTGGGAAACAATGACTATGTCATTTAATTGGCAGGGCAGCCCTGTAAGATTGAAAGGGGATCCAACACTATGTCGGAAACAGGTGGGATTGCAGGTTCTGTTTCGGACGAGGGATGTCGAATTTTGGGCGATTGTGATGGAAAGCGAGCCCACTACTTTGTCGGGGCCAAATGAAGAGCAGGTGGATGATGTCTTGCAGGAGTTTGGGGAAGTATTTGGAGAGCCAGGGGACCTTCCCCCGCAACGATCTACAGACCACCGGATTGAGTTAGCACCAGGAACGGGCCCGGTATCTGTCCGGCCGTATAGGTATGGACATAGCCAGAAAGATGAAATTGAAAATCTGGTGTCAGACATGTTGATGGCAGGCATCATCAGGCCAAGTTCCAGCCCATTCTCAAGCCCAGTTCTCCTGGTTAAAAAGAAAGATGGCACTTGGCGATTCTGTGTGGACAATCGGGAGTTGAATAAAGTAACTGTTCCAGATAAGTATCCGATTCCAGTGATACAAGAGATGTTAGATGAGTTATCTGGAGCCGTAATTTTTTCAAAAATTGACCTTAGAGCTGGATATCATCAAATACGAGTGGCTGAACAGGATATTTCTAAAACTGCCTTTCGCACTCATTGTGGCCATTACGAGTTTCTCATGATGCCGTTTGGGTTAATGAATGCGCCAGCCACCTTCCAGTCCACGATGAATGATCTGTTCAGGCCGTTCTTGCGAAGATTTGTCTTGGTATTCTTCGACGATATCATGATCTATAGTCGGACAGTAGCCGAGCATCGTGAACATTTGGCACAGGTGCTGCGTATTTTACATCAGAATCAGTTCAAGGCCAATAGAAAGAAGTGTGTCTTCGGGGGGTCCAAGGTCGAGTACCTTGGCCACATCATTTCAGCGGCAGGCGTGGAGATGGACCCTGCTAAGGTCCGTGCAGTAGTCGAGTGGCCCCAACCGCGTTCTGTCCGGGAGGTGCGCGGGTTTCTGGGGTTGGCAGGCTATTACCGTCGCTTTGTCTAAAATTACGGACTCATAGCACGGCCTCTGACAGCCTTGTTGAAGAAAGATGCAATGGTGATATTTGAATGGAATAAGGAGGCAGCAGCTGCTTTCACCCGTTTGAAGAGCGTGTTGACTAAAGCGCCGGTTTTGGCCATGCCAGATTTCAAGCGCCACTTTGTGATTGAGTGCGATGCATCCGGTATTGGGGTAGGAGCGGTATTGATGCAAGAAGGCCGACCACATGCTTACTTCAGTAAATCATTGGCTGATCGCACCCTTACTAAATCAGCCTATGAACGTGAATTAATGGGACTGGTTTTGGCAATACAACATTGGAGGCCATATCTCATAGGTCGTCGTTTTACAGTCCACACTGATCACCACAGCCTCAAACATCTTCTCACGCAGAAAGTTATAACTCCCTCGCAGCAGAATTGGGTGGCCAAATTATTGGGGTATGATTTCCAAATTGAGTGGGGTTCGAAATCATAGATGACCATGGTAGTCGATGGCGCAATATGGCGCGCGCGCCATGCGCCATGTGGCGCGAAAAACCCTCTGCGCTATGAAAAGGGGCTGTGGCGAGGTGTATACACATAGCGTCGCCATTCCTGCGCCTTCGCCATGGCGATGCGAATGTTTTGTTGACAAAATGGGTCCGCGTGTGAGTTGTGGACTTTTGGGCCATAACAATCTGCGACCCATAACAGCAATAAAACTCTAACAAAAACTTACTATTTTGGCCCATAATACTAACAACAACCCTAACTACAAATAAATAAACACAACAAAGTGATAACACGTGAGAAGTTAAAGCTGCTGCAACGCAAGAAAAGGTCTGCGACAACCGACAGAAAGGCAAACGACAAGGGGATTCTCGTCGACTTCTTCCAAATACAAAAGGTACTACCTCTTTAATGATGTGTATTAATGAAGAAAAGTTCATTTAATGATGTGTACTAAACTTTACTGTGAATGGTCTAAACTTAAATGTGCATGGTTTACCTAAAACAGAGACTTTCTATGGTATATAATTTATGTAAAGTTTAAACTTAAAGATGAAGTGTTTATGAATGTATAACACAAAGTTAATTAAAGTTTGAACTTTATATTTTGAGTTTAAACTAAACTTTACACTGTAAGATGCTTTAATAGTTTGCTTTATGTGTAATTGTCTATCAATTTATAATAGTTGAGAGTTGAGATTTTAAATACTCATACTGTTGGCAGAGGTACCATTGATCATTTTTATTTTAATTTACTTTAGATGATGCTCATTGATATTTTTTATCCTAATTGTTATTATAAAGGTAACACAGAGCAAAGGATGTCTGTTGCCTTTGCTAAGGAGCTCTGTCAGAAAGTGAAAGAAAACAACAACAATGAATTGCGCTGCAACTACTGTGGGCACGTGACGAAAGGTGGAATTACAAGGTTTAAACAACACTTGACCGGGAAGCACAGCAACACAACACAGTGTGAATGCATTCCCGCTGATAAGAAGGCTGAACTGCAGGCGTTAGTCTTGAAAGAATCTGCTGCTAACTTAGAAAAAAATGTGTGTGAACAAACCTTTCGAAGTACATACACAGTACAACAGTCCGGTGGGTCAAGTGCAAATAGGGTGATTGGAGATGATGATGTTGAGATAACTGGTTCTCAGTCAAATGCAGAGGGAGGTGGTGTGACTGGGCCTATGGATAATTTCGTATATCCAACAAAAAAACGTAAGAAGGAGGCATTGACGCAAACAACAATCCCATCACACATGAAGAAAAAAGAGAGTGATGAGTATGCTCAAAGCCTTTGTTTGTGGATGTACAGGAACTGCATCGCCTTTAATGTAGCTTGTGACCCTTTGTGGAAAGAAACACTAGAAAAGATTGGCAGGTTTGGAGCTGGGTTTAAGGCACCAACGTATCATGAAGTGAGAGAGACGTTCTTGCGAAAAGAGGTCGTAAAAACAGATCTTGTGGTTAGTGAGCACAAAAAATTCTGGGAATTAGATGGCTGCACTATTATGTCAGATGGGTGGCAGGATAAACGGCATAGAACTCTAGTGAACTTTTGCGTGAATTCTAGCAAAGGGACAGTGTTTATGAAAATCGTAGATGCTTCATCTTACAAGAAGACCGGGGAAGCACTTTTCAAGCTTTTTGATGAGTGGATAAAAGAAATAGGTCCTCAAAGTGTCATACAAGTTGTAACCGACAATGCTAAAAATTATGGATTTAGTGAAGAGGAAGATAGAACAAAGATATCCACATATCTTAACGACGGGGTGTGCAACTCATTGTCTTGACCTTGTTTTAGAAGACTTTTCAAAGAAGATGCCGATAGTTAGAAGAACTGTGAAGACGGCACAAGGAATTACTACCTACATCTACAGCCATACCCTTGTTCATGACTTAATGAAAGAATTTACCAAGGGTAGAGAGTTAGGATGTTTTAACTTGGACTGTAATTTGTTGGTATGGTCTGGTTTCTTTGTATTTTTATAACTATCCAAGTCTGGTCTGGTCTGGGACGAATTACGGTCCAAGTAAAAACATCCTTAGTTAGACCAGCTGACACACGGTTTGCCACTAACTTTCTGACTCTTCAAAGTCTTCTCACGCAGAAACAGGCATTGAGGCAGATGTTTGCTTCACCGAAATGGTTTCAAAGTGAGTTTGCAAAAACTACGGAAGGTCAATCTTGTTTTGAGTCGATTTATCGTCAAAGCTTTTGGAGGAGTGTTGCCTATGTTATGAAGATTTCATTGCCAGTAGTGAAGGTATTGAGAATTACGGATGGAGAGTTGTCTCCAATGGGCTTTATTTATGAGGCTATGGAGAGAGCAAATTTGGGAATAAAAAACACATTGGGAGGTAAAGAAGAGAAATACATGCCTCTTTGGAAGATAATAGATAAGCGTTGGAATGAGAACCTGCATTCTCCATTACATGCAGCGGGGTATTATCTCAATCCTCAATTCTTCTACCCTAATTCACGGCGAATCCTCGGAGATGAAGAAGTATGCGATGGCTTTATAAAGTGTGTAGAGAAGATGTTGCCCACTAGCATTGGAGAGAGTGTAGAGTTCTCAACTGAGATATCAAACAATACAAATAGTAGAGGAAGTTTCGGAACTAAAATGGCAATGAACAATAGGGACAAACAACCACCGGGTATGCAAACTGTAATCTGTCTTCTCTTTCTTATTTAAGTATTTTATTTACTTAAATTTGGTAATGAGGTAACCTACTGCCTACAAACTTATTTTAATGAACTTTCTGCTAGAACTAATTTTGTAGGTTTATAGATACTGGATTTAAACTTTCTGGAAACTGGAAAGTCCTAAACTGCAACCTACTCTCCTACAACCTACTGTCTGGATAATGGAATCTGAAAACCTTAAATCTGAATATTTTAAGCATGAATGTATGATTACTTGATTAGTAAATTATTTTAAGTACCAAAAGTGAGTGACTAAGTGTTAAATGATGGCTAGCACTTGTTGTAGCCTGTAATTGACTGCAAAATTGGAATGGAAAGCTGAAATTTTAAATCCTGAAATCTGAGTATTGTTTTCTACATTATTAATTAGCATTTGGTTGGAATTTTTAAATATAGTTGACTGGTGGCTTTCAAATGGCTCCTCTTCTCCTACATTGCAACATCTTGCTGTTCGGATCCTTAGTTTAACTTGCGGTGCTTCTGGATGTGAACGAAACTGGAGTTCTTTTGAAAATGTAAGTTCATAAATCTGCCTTTCATATTTAATTCAACTATTTAAGTTATCCGTAGTTGATTTGTTATCTACTTGTTTTAGGTTCAAAGCAAGAAAAGGACAAGGTTGCTGCCAAAAAAAATGAATGATTTGGTATACATTCGGCAGAATCAACGTCTTCAAGATCCAGCTTTCAAAAAAATGAAAGTATGTTTGGATGACATTGACGATTGCAATGAATGGATTGATGAAGCTGCTGAGCAAAATGAAATGGAAAACTGGGATGTAGTGGAAGAAGTTGTTGGTGTTAATGAAGCAAATCACAACACAAGAGCAACAACATCAAGGGCATCAACACTTCAGCTGCACGACGAAGAGGAGACAGGAGACAGAGGAGGCGGAGGAAATGGAGGAAACGGACGAGGTTGCAGATCCCTCCGAGGATGAAATGAATGAGGATGGTGTGCCATTGCTATCAGATTCAGACCAAGATGATGAGGAGTCTGATGATTGATGATGATTATGCCATAATCATCAAACAAAAACAAGCTAACAAGCCTAAATCCTAACATATTTTGCAAGACAGCAACTTAACTTTTTTTTTGAATATTATGTTTTTTGGAAGTACTTTGAACTATTTTATCATGTTTTGGTGGTTGGGTAAACTTGGGTTGATGAATTGCAGTATCTATTATTCGTTTTGAAGGTTTTTTTGTCACGTGACGACGCCATATTTGCGCCATCGCCATGGAAAATGGCCTATGCGCCATGGGTTGCGCCATGCGCCATGACAACTATGTAGATGACAAGCTGTTTTTTAAAGGAAGATTGGTGCTGGCAGCTACTTCCGAGTGGATTCCGAAACTGTTACATGAATTTCATGACACACCGGAGGGGGGACATGCAGGGGCTCTCAGGACATATCGACGATTGGCGAGCGGTGTGTATTGGAAAGGCATGTTCCGTCAGGTGCAGGAGTATGTGGCCAAATGTTTGACCTGCCAGAAATCAAAATATGAAACAATGTCGCCCGCAGGACTCTTACAACCGCTGCCAATTCCAGATTTAGTTTGGGAGGACGTGGCTATGGATTTTATTACTTGTTTGCCTAAATCTCAGGGGTATACGTGTGTGATGGTTGTGGTGGATAGGCTGTCCGAGTATGGACACTTCATTGCGTTAAAACCGCCAATTACAGCTCAGTCTGTGGCTGATACTTTCGTGCGGGAGATCGTTCGGTTACATGGTATGCCAGGATCCATAGTTAGTGATAGAGATCCGCTATTCGTCAGTACCTTTTGGAAAGAATTGTTCCAGCAGTCAGGTACCCACTTGAAGTACAGTTCTGCATACCATCCTGAAACGGATGGCCAAAGGGAAGTGTTAAACCGTATTTTGGAAACATATCTTCATTGTTTTACATGTGACCAGCCTAAGAAGTGGCTTCGTTGGTTACCTTGGGCGGAGTATTGGTACAATACTGTTTACCAAACAGCTGCCGGGATGACTCCTTTTGAAGTAGTGTATGGCAGGCCGCCACCATCCTTACGGCAGTTCTTGTCAGGTGAGTGCCGGGTGGAGGCTGTGGCAGAAGTTCTGGGGGGACGGGATGAGCTGCTGTGTCGCTTGAGGGGTAATCTAGAAAAGTCACAACAACAAATGATTAAGCAGGCAAACAAGCGCAGGCGAGAAGTGGTATTTGAAGTCGGGGACCGTGTATTCCTGAAAGTTCGACCGTATCGGCAAACTTCTATAGCAAAGCAAGCTCATCACAAGATAGCTGCCAAGTTCTATGGCCCCTTTGTGGTCGAAAGACGTGTGGGTCCAACGGCGTACCGACTGTCTCTCCCAGCTTCTAGCAGGATCCACCCTGTTTTTCATGTGTCGCAGCTACGCCGGGTAGTCGGGAATCATCCCATTGAAACAGAGTTGCCAGAGCGTTTGGAAGTACCTATTGGGCCGGTGTTCGAGCCGGCTACTGTTTTGGCTTCGCGGAATGTGCAGGAGAAAGGGAAAGGTGTTGAGCAAGTGTTGGTGCAGTGGGTTTGGTCAGTCGGAAGATGATGCTACGTGGATTGGGCTGCAGCAGTTCCCTTACTTCAACCTTGGGGAAGGTTGTTTTAGAGGGGGAGGAAATTGTTAGAGAGCGGGAGGCAGTTGGGCCGAGGCTCCAGGAGGAGGCAACTGGGCCGCTCCTTCAGGAGGACGGGCCTCGCCCATTATTGGTTTACCATCGCCGCCAGCGGGTCTAGATGGGATGGATTGACGGCTGGGTTTTATTACTTTATATCATTCAATTGTTAGTTCTAATAAACTGTTGGGCCTAGATGGGCATATTTTATTATTAGGTTACTGGGCCTAGATGGCCATATTTTATTATTAGGTTAAGGAGTATTTAAGGAGGTCTGATCTTGTGAACTAGGAGGGGTTATTGAGATAAAGGATTTGGTTTGAGCCAAAGGCTGGGACAGACGTTAATATCGTCTGCTAGGGTTTTCTGCTTCTATCACGGACCCACCCCATTGTATGCACGGGGCGGGGCAGATCCAACCCATTTGCAAGACGGGTGGGCGGACCCGCCCCAAATGTCTCGGGGCGGGGCGGGTCTCTACAGGCCGGGCTTTTTTGACATGCCTAGCATGACCTGCAGGGACCTATGGCCAGGTCTTTCACGACCTGCACCAACTTCTCCAACTAGTTTTACGTTTCGTCTTTCCACAACTTAAGGCTTTAATTTTATTTTACATAGTACACAGGTTGGATTGATAAATCTCAGAGCCTAAAATGTTGGCCTGCAGTCGCCACCCAGACAGTTAGACGACACCAAAAATCGCTCAGCAACGGCCACTTTCTTCCAGTCGAGTTGAACGCTCTTGGCGACACTCCTCTCCACTGGGTTGTCTACTTTATGGTTCCAAATTGTTTTTTCAGATACAACAACTAAACTATGGGGCTGTTTACTTTTTTGTCTATTAAATCCTGTCTGGGTTAAGATGCCTACATGGGTTAAGACGTCTATATGGGTTAAGATGTCTGTCTGGATTAAGTGATATTTGTATATGAGGCTGTTTATTTTGTATGTTGAATAAACAGTCTGAATCGAGTAAAATTATCAATTTAGTATTATTCTTAGATTATAATGTCAATGAAAAACCTCATATACTATAAATCAATTTGAAAAAATTGACATGAAAAAAACGTCTTAATAGACGTCTTAATGGGAAGGACTGTTATTCTTTAGCTTAATGATTAAGTCAGATTTTTGACTGGATGATTAAGTCATGTTTCCAATTAAGTCATAAGTAAACATGACTTAATGACTGAATGATTAAGTCATCATTGTTGTTAAGTCCATTAAACAGCCCCATAATGATTAAGTCGGAAGTAAACAGCCCCATAATATGTTCCAGAACAGAAATGATAAAATCAGGCATAAAATTTCACCAAAAGTCATTCACATTTTACACAGAGAAAGAGATGAAGCGCTCCACTGTTAAGCACTCCAGCTCCGCATACAAAAGCCGATTCGGGATAATTTAAAAGAGGATTGATTACACGATTTTTGCTTGAGGGGTCTTAGATTAAAAGGCATGAGGCACTATAAGATGTTTTTGTTAAATTTAGTCATGGTGAAGGCGAAGGCCTCATGGAACTTAAACACACAGATCTGCTAAAATACGTGTACATCTTATACATGATACTTTCTATCCAAAAATAATGATACAGCAACAACATCCAAGCCTTGGTCCAAAAAGATTTTGAGGTCGGCTATCATGAATCGATACATGATATCAGAATCAGAAGGAAAGAAAGATGAGAAAGATAAAACGATAAGCTATGATGAAAAAGATAATATAAAAAGAGATAAGATGTACAAAGAAATGATAGAATAAAAAGGATAAAAAGAATATATGTGAATATATATCGAAAAAAAGATAAGAAACAAAAACACAAGAAAGAAAAAGAAGATGAGGAAAAAGGTGAACAAGAGAAACAAAATAAGCATTCAATGGTTACTGATTTAATGTGTCCTGGAGCTTTAAGTTTTACTGATTTAACTAAAGTATATAATGTAAAGTTCATATTTACTATTTTAATATGCCCTGGACTTTGAAAATAAAAATATACTCCCTCCGTCCCGCTAGAAGGTTCCCGTGAACGGTTTACGATGCTTGACTGACGATAAAGCAACTTAATCCCTGTTCACATTCTGATTAGTTTTAGTGAATAAAATTAATATATTCAGAAACTGCATTAAAACCACTAGAAAGGCTGATAAAAAAATGTAAATTTGATAAAAATTTGATTTATAAAGGAAACGATTAAAAGTGATTTAAGTTGACCATGCAAATAGTGGACGGGAACCTTCTAATGGGACGGAGGTAGTATCAGTTAGTCACTTAATTACATGGCTAAAACATTAAGGCTTCTGCTTTTAAGACTCAAAATCATTACAAATTAAGGCTTGCTGGTTACAATCAGAAAGATCATATTCAGGCTTCTGGTTTTAAGACTATCATGAAGATTAGAAATTAGCTTTACCACTTGTAGTTTATATATGAATGCTTCTAGTTATAAATTTGAATTTTAATGTAAACCTTATTTTGCTAGGAATACAAAAGTAGGTTGGTAACACAGTCACCGAGTGACGCACACAGACTAGGCAAGTAATTAACTTATAAAAAAAGAAAGGAGAGCTTGTGCACATACTGCTCTATCTGTGATTGGAGCAAAAGAGCAGGAGAGCATGAGTCAAGCAGTAGAGAGCACAAAGAAAATACTAAAAAAATGAGAGATGGAGTGGTTTTGGACTCTGGAAAGTGGATGACCTCTTATTAAATACTCCCCAAATAAACCACATATAGAGCAGGGGAAGAGTTTCAAGTTATCTGTTGTGATTTTTTCATCGCATCTATGCGCTTTGTGATTAGTAGTGCCTAGTGTGCGCTTTTTTAAACTAAGGATGGGATCAAACTCTAGACACAGAACTAGGTGACTTTGTGTGTGCATATATACAAACATCACAAGCACATAGATCCTGTGGGGCGGAGACGTGATGTCAGATAATCACAAACTCTCATCAAACAAACTAGAAATTGAATGTTTTGATTGAGGATGTTTTTACTTGGACTGTAATTTGTTGGTCTGGTCTGGTCTGATCTGGTCTGAACTGGTCTGAACTGGTCTGGTTTCTTTGTATTTTTATAACTATCCAAGTCTGGTCTGGTCTGAACTGGTCTGGGACGAATTACAGTCCAAGTAAAAACATCCTGAATCCACAAAATGATCAATATTTACCTTTTATAAAGTGAGAAGATAATTTACTCTCATCCTTTAAAAACTATTTCCTACGATTCAGTACCATATACTCGGATCCAAACTCAAATCATTCAACCCAAGCATTTCAAACATGCACTCTATAAATTCAACCCATTTGATCATTTTAATGAAATAAGGCTCTAGCCAAATCTCATTAATTGGTATCAAAGAGTGCATAGTCGCATACATTGTGCACAATGGCTCAAATGGATTTAGACTAACTAGACAAGAAGATACGTGAGAATAAACGACACCATGATAGTGTTATATGAAACTACAGTTACGAAATAGATGTATCATGATGTTGGTTATGACTTAGCAAAGTTGCATGAAAATGTATGGGATTATTGTCATATTTGTTAACCAATTTGTGTAGTCGGAGTTGCCAACACAAACTTGATAGAAGCAATAATAGAAAGTATTGGAGAAATGGAGAGAAAATAAACAAGTATAACTTCAAAAAAAAATGCTTTGTTTATTTATAGTAGGGGCAAGAAGACGGGTATTTTATCTATGTTATTAATTTGAAGCGATCTCAGTGCTTGCTTTAAGTCATAAGATCACAAATAAAGGATGATTTGTATAGTTGAGGACTTGAGGTTGCTCATTGCGCTGAGTGAAGATAAACTTGACCTCAATATTTCAGTCCAAGTTTAAACGCAACTTCAGCTTCATCTTTTACCCAGGAAATTGTGACAGAATATAGGGGAAAAGGACTGACCAGTAGCCACATAAAAGGGTTTAAAGAATTACCAATCTGGAAGCAACTTTCTTTTCTTGTTCATAACCACTTGCAAAAACATCCTTAAGAGCTGCTGGGAGGACCTTCCAAAACTCATTGACAAACTCATTACCTTTGCGGCGACTATTTTGCAGTATATCATTGGCCAAATATAAAAAGGCAACGCGCTGCTCTTTCTGTGCAGATTTAAACAATTTATCCCATGTCTCAACAATTTGTTTGGCTTTCTTCCTAAAAGAAGTGCACCATCGAGACAATGCTAACGGAATGTCAAAGAAACCATCCAGGGCCAAAAGCATTAAACAAATGAACAGACTAATCATACAAGTATCTAGTCATATTCTACACAATACTACTAAATTAACAGTCTGAGTCAAAGAAAGAGAAATTGAATTTGCATTATGAATAATATACGTAGTAGAAAACCTTGATCTGCTAAAATTGCCATAATGAGATAAAGGCTTAGTAACGAGTGCAGATAATTCTCTGTGATATTCAAAGAGTGTGAAACCTATGGAGCATATCTTAAACGCGTGAAAGGATATCACCTGACCCCTTGTAGATATCAGATAGAATGTTGTTAAATACTAAATTAATGTTGATTTTACCTCATCATAGCCAAACTACATGAAAAGATTGAAAACTGTGAATTAACTGCCTATGGTATCTGCTTGTAAAGAATGTCGGAGCTGCACATAATATCTGCAACTCTACCCCCTTGAGGATAGGTCATGAAAACTAGCTCAAACTAGTGTTTTCATAATTTAATTAGTTCCTTTGAGCTTCTTTTATTCTTGCATAATTCCCCTTCCAAAATATTTATGACTCCATACAACTACCAAATCTAAGCAATTGCCTACATGTCCGCTCTTAAACATCAAAATGTTTCTCCTCCATTTTACAAGTCATGGGTGTTGCTTGTTATTCTTTTGTCCCTGCTACTACGCTAGTTGCATAATTGAATAATTGACAAGCACTAATTATGAAATAATTACGAAAGGTGAGAGTTTTGATCTTTTGGGTTTTAAGAGAGAATGTGTTAAACTATTTCTACATATTTGACAATCAAATAAGATAAATATTGCCGGAATGGATAATTGTGTAATCACCAAAGCGCGAGGTATTACTGATTTACTGAAAAAATGAAGGTTGGACTCGTAATGATGAACTAACCTAGGGAGATAGAAGTGGATTTCTATTGTATTTTTTCAAAATGATAAATTCGAAAGTTGCACCAAGAAAATGACAAATATCAATTTCCAAAATGCAAAATGCAACTCCAAAACCCTTCCAAACAGGATTAGAATAACAAGAGAGAAAAAATAATGAAATTGTTGTCCCGTTTTGGGGGTTTATAAACTTTTGGCATAGAGCATTGTATAACAATGCAAACTTATTCTCACAATGAAGCTAATAAAATTACATGAGAACGATCGAGAGATTTTGGGTCTTTTAACTTCAGGGATAGGCGCATAGCTAAAACTTATACAAGGACAAAATATCCTCACAATGAAGTCAAGTGAGACATGTGGGAACACTAGAGAGGTTGTGGTCCAAATAGGCATTTCAGCCTCAGCACACATTAGCAAAATGCCATCTCCATCACCATATATGAACTCCACGGCAAAACAAGTGGGTGGAGCTTGATAATTCTTCGGTTCTTCCCCAAAAGAACCAACATAATAGAATTATATAAGAAGGAAAAAAGAGATAAGATTTCAGCTTCTGTTTGAACAAAAAATGAGGCTTAAAACAACCCAATCTTCTCTCAAAAGGATACATTCAATGCACTGCTGTGAACCGTTAAGTTTAGACAACTTTTCTGTCAAAGCTTTGCCATCAAAAGGTTCATCACCCATCCTCTTGCTGGCAATGCTTAGACTAAAACTCTCTGCAATAGAAATGCGAAATGAATCATAACTATGATATGCAAGGTAAGAAAAATACAAAATAACAAGGCACTTGAAACACAGGTTCCTGGCTAGGTGATTATATAGCAGTGCATCGTCTAATTATTTCCATTGTGAAGTTTCAATAATGAAGAGCTCAACTTGTAGAGAGTTTCATCCTCTCGAACCCTCAAGTACTATGTCCATCAAGATAAGCATATATAAATAGCAGACTGAGAATTTCATCAAAGAAATTGACATCACAGTGGTTGTGCATCAGCATCCAGCCAAAGGATGGAAAAAAATGCAAAATAAAAAACATAAATGTAGTTACAACTTACAACTCACATTTAGAAAGAGAGAAAAACTTCTGTACAATTCAAAATTTTAATTCCCCTGCTAAAGTATAGAAAGCATCGTCTTGACTACGAAATGTATAAAATACCAAAATTCAAATGATATATTGATAGGTTACACTTTTTCAGGAAAACAAAGAAGAATAAAATCTTCATAAGTATTTATTGAACCTTACGCTCCTATACCCGGACCACAGCTCTCATATTCCTATTATCTGACTGACAAATAATTTACAGCCACTCAAATTCCTCCTGCTAAACATCAAAACCAGACAGACACCACCTATTATCTGAATCAGGTTTTAGCATTTGTGTTAAATAACATGTCTCCATGTTGTAATACAGACCAGAAACAACTGAGGCTATAAGCACAGCATACTCAAAAGTAAAGGAATGAAATATAAAACTCAAGGTTAATTTCAGCTCAAATGCTGCAGCATCTACTATCATTGATTTTAGAGGAAGAAAAATAAAAAAAAAAGTTACTAGCTTTGACATGTAAACCTGCGTTTTCAATCTGGGGGGATAACTTTAGTAAATAATTGGCAAAAAATCAAATTATAGAACTCCGGACCTTTACTTAAAAATAAATAGTGATTGACACTCACTAGACAAAAAAAGTGAAGAAAATACTATATACGTAGTATATTACATAGCTCAATTACTTTGGGAAAAAGACGGTTACTCGCTTCCACTATGATCTGTGTCTCGCAAGGATCTTTTAGTCTTTCTCTAGCGCTTGGGGTTCTATGTTCCACCTTCATTAAACATGTCCAGGGTAAAACAGTGTCCGACAAAGAAAAGCTCACTCAGTTCGTCTTGAGCTGAATAGCGCCAGTAACAATTATCATACCACCACCAGACAGGATTAAATTCAAATAAAAACTGCAAAATATCACCTCGAACTGAAACGCTATCAGCTACGCCACATCCTGATTTTTGAGCAATGAAATCAATTATCCCTGCAACCACAACCGCGGAGAGAACGAAAAACTTACATTCTATAAAAACTAGTGACAAAATATGTAATCAGTCATTCGGGGGCTCAGTCATACTCGGTTGTGAGGGTAAGTACTTCTCCAGAAACCCTAACAGAGAGAGAATGTGTAAGAATGCAAAGCCTTTAGAATTCTCCGTTTAATGGAGCCTGTCGCGTTTGGGCAAGCCGAGATACGAAAGGAGCTCAAACTTTACCCTCGAAAAGGTTGTTCTCCGCTTTTATTCGTTTTCTTATTACTCGGGATACTAATTACTACTCCCTAAAATTAACAGGATTATGTGTCGTTTTGTATGCTCTTATTGATTTTTCTTAGTCAATGATGGTTAGGTTGACCAATGATATCTTTTAATACAAAATTATTTAAAATATGAAAATTATATGAACATTTATTCTTTATTAAAAAATCTTACATAAAAGTATAAAATTTATAAATTACAAACAAATATAATACCTAAAATCATTGTCTAAACTTTTTCACCATTGACCAAGAAAAGTCAAAATGTATCAATCTTTTTGGGACGAAGGTAGTAATAGGATATGATACTTTTTTAAAATATTGTTTGGTCATGTAAAATGAATGTAAATTGTCATAGAAGTAACATGCATAATAAATCAATATATATATAAAGGAGAAATTTTTTAAGAGCATACAAAACGTCACATAATCTTGTCATGTCATTCATTATATATAACAATCAATATATATTATATATATATATATATATATATATATATATGTGTGTGTGTGTATATACTACCTCCGTTCTTAAATAAGTTCAACATGTGAAATATTACACTATTCACATGTTCTACTTTGACTACATTTTATTTATTGATGTATTAATATATTTTTTTGAAAAATATATTATTAAATTTGTCTCATTGTAAATTTTCAAAAACTATTTTTTAAAAAATTTTTACTAATAGAGAATTATATATATCAATGGTCAAAGTTATGTCTCGGCGAGTGTGAAATGTTGATTGTTGCACTTATTTAAGAACGGAGGAAGTATATAAAAGAGAAACTTTTTAAGAGCATACAAAACGACACATAATCCTGTTATGTCATCCATCATGTATAACAATTAGTCCGTATTTAGTTATTTTTATACTCCGTACCTTTTATTTTTATTGTATTCTATTTTTGATTGCATATAGAAACAAATGACTCTAGATTCCGTCACTTTTGAAATAGATCGATTCATAATCTAAATTAGGAAATCTTTATATGTTTACAAATTCCTAATTTTGTTTACTCTTAAGATGTTTTTTAATTAGATCGATTTCAGTCTCAGACTAAATCAGATCAGATCAAACTTTAATAATAATTGGACACATAAAGTGTAAAACAGAAATCTACTAGATCATATTACTTTAAACCAAATCAAAGCCAAAAATTTTAATTCAATTAAAAACGTCCTTATTAATTACAGTCCAAGTAAAAACATCCTAAGTAAAATGTAAAATCTTACTATTAAAAATATGTACTCCATATTTCATACCAAGTTGAATGAGGAATATTTAAAAAATATTTTGAGGCGCATAATAAAGTAATTTAGAGGACATGAAAATAATTAAAAAGCTTCTCTATGAATTCTTTAAAATTTGGTTCATAACAATTATGCTTAGTAGAGAAGCTTATGTAGAAGACCATTTATACAATTTTTCATATAATTTTTATTTATTTAACAAATGGAATATTTTTTTTCATGATTCGGGATTTTCACTTATTCAACCTATTCAGCTGGAATTTAATTAATTTCAGCAAAATAAACCGATTCCACCAATATTAGTATT
The DNA here is from genome assembly GCA_945859875.1 of Cuscuta europaea. Classification (NCBI taxonomy): domain Eukaryota; kingdom Viridiplantae; phylum Streptophyta; class Magnoliopsida; order Solanales; family Convolvulaceae; genus Cuscuta; species Cuscuta europaea. The sequence goes on from CAMAPE010000041.1 coordinate 2,646,996, forward strand.
ATCAAATAGACTCTATATTTAAACTAAGTTTATTTTGCTTTTGCATCACATTATATATGATTCTAAAAACCAATCAAATTTTAAATTAGATAAATTACATACCGCACGTGCATCGCACGGGCTTGAAACCTAGTTATAAATAAAAATCGGATAGTGAAAACTCAGAGATAGGTAGTAAGTTTGTTTTGGAATAAGCAGAAATAACGAAATGTTATTAAATAGCATGTCTCAGTATCTTCACCGCAGATCAATATCTGCAGTGCGATAACTTACACATTGCGAAAAACTTCATTATAAACTACATTGGTGATATGGTGAGTTGGTTGGTCACAGGGCCGGCTTTGGGGATTTTGGTGCCCCAGACCATAAATGAGTTTAGATAATACTTTAAATAAATCAATACTAAAATTATATATGAAGTAGATAAAAATTGAAAAACGCGATTACTACCTAATGTACCAAAAAGTGATTGTAAAATGTAATTTAACTTACAAATAACATAGTATTCAAAATGTATATATTCTTATATAAAATAGATAAGTTATAAATGTAAAATGTACTACCAAATAATCAAATATTCTTGCCTTTTGAAGTGCAAAATTTGTGAGTATATCATTACAATCAAGAATATACAATATTCTTAGCAAACATAACAAACATAATCGTTATTTTTAGCAAAAATAACTGTCATTGCAAACACTGCAGAATATTCCCTCCATCCCGCTAATATTGTCTCATTTTTTCTTTTCGGAAAATACCACTAAGATTGTCCCATATCAAATTTGATAAAATTTGTGTGACTCTAAATCATTCTCACTTTGTTCTTACTAAATCGATTCAATATCAACCACATAAACTCATTTTTTTAATAATTTTGTCATTTCCGCATGTCTCAATGTTAGTGGGACAGAGGTAGTTGTAATAATTATTTTTAATCACATAAACTCACTTTTTTAATAATTGTGTCACTTCCACATGTCACAATGTTAATGGGATGGATGTATAGCAATAATTATTTATCAACCACAATATCAACCACATGAACTCAATTTTCTTAAGTACTGATTATTTATACTATAATTATAAGTTACTCCCTCCGTTCCTATTAAAACTTCTAACTTTCCTTTTTCGTCCGTTCCAATTAAAACTTCCATTTTCTCGTTTTAGTAAAGAATTTGTGGTTCACAACATTTCTTACACATTTTTCTCTCCTCTACATAACTCTCCACCACACAATACTCATTATCTTAAATTGTGTGCCAAACCTATTTGGAAGATAAAATAGGAACGAATGGAGTAGTAAGTATAATTTATAGAGAGCAATTTTCAGAATAACTTTAAAAACAATAACTTCAAGCTAAGTATAAGTGATAAATTCATGACACGTTTTTACAAAGAAAAATCATAATCTTAACTATATAAATCAATTACAACAATATAATTACAAAAATTAAATACCGCACATTTGTAATGTTGTGTCTCTTGATTGGAATTTCGAGAAGTCGGAAGCCTAATTCGGATATTACTTGGAACAAAGAAGGAAGTTGAATTGGTATGTTGGTGATTTAAAGAAGTAAAGGATAGTGTGATGTAGATTAAATTACTCTGTATTAGTGAAAGCCTCAAAGGTTGCATAGGTTTGTCTTGGAGTAATTTAGTTTTTAATTAAAAAATGCAAAATGAAATGTTAAATTTCAACGGGTAATTGGTATGGCCATGCGGATGAATGGATGATGTCTTGATGAATTGGTGGGTCAGTTTTTGTCTTTTTGAATTTTCAATAGTTAATACTCCATAATACGGTTTCATTTTAGCATATATACATATATATATATATATATATATATATATATATATATATATATATATATATATATATATATATATATACGAATATGGTTAATACTCCATATTACTAGATTTTTTTAAAACATGGTGCCCCTTTTCAAAGTGATGCCCTAGCCAGTAGCCTATGTTCCTATGGCCTAAAGTCGGTCCTGGTTAGTCATCTTCATTGTAGCTCAATATCTTCAAACCCTTAGGATTTGTTACTCTTGACACTACAACATACAGTTGACCATGCGTGAAGACCGACTTTTTCAATAATAGTCCAATGTGAGACAAAGATTGTCCTTGACTCTTATTTGTAGTCATCGCGTAAGAGATCATGACTGGAAATTGTCTTCTCTGAAACTTGAACGGTATTCTTGAATCCGAAGGAGTTAAGCTTATTTCAAAGTTTTTTAAATAATTAAAGCATTATTATTATAAATAACAATCTAAATACTCATTAGTTACAATTTAATTTTGAAATGTGAATAAGTACAAAAACACTTTTCAGTTAAAATAATAAACTCAATGGTACTAATAAATCATCCTTCTACACAACTCAAACCACCTTTTTTGTTAGCTCATATGTAAAGCCCAACCCAACTAACATTCAACCCACCCCAAAAACTAAAATCTAATTATACCGTATATAATGGTTTGTTTTTAATCAGCCTCTTCATCCATCCATCCGTACATGTACCGCATTCACAGACCCGATGGTTCATCGCCTGACCACTTGTATCCTAGAGTTCTATGTTGGCCTTTGTCACTCTCATACAATCCCTTCTCCAAGCTTTGTAGTGACGATCCATTCCATGTTTGAATCATGTTGGTTGTTTCTTAGTGCTACATATATGTAAATCGGAAGCCGGTTAAAATTGTTCTGTCGGACCCTTATTCGACTATTCCGAATCTCATGGTGGCTGAGAGCACGAGGAATGATCTCATACGGCTTACTTTCTGGCTTCTGGTCATTTGGGTATATTTGTTTTCACCTGTGTCCTCGATTTTGATATTTTTTTTGCATGCCTATCACACACACGCCTACTACACACATGTACATATATTTGGGATTGTGAGGATCATTCTAGCACTGGGGGTTTGGAGATAATCTCGAAAACGGTACAGTTTCCTTTTTATGGTAAACTTGAAAGCACTAAATAATGGTGTACTGATCTTGTAAGACTTGTTCCAGCCGTCAGTGTGTGGTGTTGATCTTGCAAATTTGTTTTCTTATAATTAAGTTGAAGGGAACTCATTAATGGTTTCAAAATTAATTTTGGCCTCTGCTGTTAGGAACTTCTCTAATGCAAACTCATATTCGTATTAATTTGTAATTATTGTCATTTTTACATTGTATGGTCTTTGAACTATAACTCTGTTTTTCTAAAGGCAACGAAGATAATTTATATTTGAAGACCCAACACCCCAACCTATATCTCATTTGAAAGCACACACCTCTCACAATCTCCACCCCACTTCCTACTCATTTTTGGCTCTTTCACCTTTACCTGTCAATTGATAGATTTTTGTAGATAGATTCCAAACCACTTCTAACATTGAAAAGTCTTCATTAACATTCAATCTTCGTTATCTAATTTCTGATTTTTTTATTTTAAGAGTGAATTGTATCTAAATTGGATATCTGATTTGTACACAAATACCCATATCAGCTACACTTCATTTTAGTGCTTTTGGTGATGCTCACAATGTTTTAATGTTTTTCAAATATAGAAAATGTATATTTTTATTCTGTAATATTGCTATTAATATTATGTTATTCTTGAATCTTATTCACCATTAATCTTGCAGGGTTTGTTGGCTGATCTAGATGTCTTTTCCTTATTTTTAGTTATTAGGTTGTTGTATAGAAAATGTATAATTAATAGGTTTTGGGGCCTTAATGAGGTTGCCAATTATGTAATATTCATAAGTAAAATGTAATTATTAATTAGATTAATATATATAGGATATGCAGGTTCAAAGATTGCGCAGTTTCAAAGGCAGGTATGAATGTCATTACCGATTATCATTTATTTATTTCAGTAATCTTTACTTGCTACAAAAACATGAATATTTTGGGCTAATCATCAAACACTAAAAGCTCAATGTAATTTTACAGAACATGTGATAACTCTGAATTTTATGGAATAAACTTGTTTTTCATTTATGAAATAAACCCTTGGTTTTGAATAGCCCCTCACTTTTAAATGCTGGTTGTAGCACTCGTAGGTTTTCCCAATTGTTTTAGCATATGTAACCTGCAAAAGAAATTTGTCCGTCACTAATTTGACTTGCTGAACAATTTTACGCATGAAATTAATAAGATAAATTATTATGCTTTCACATCCTTGTGTCATACCCATGAGTTAGACCAGCATTAATAAAATGTTATAGCATTTTTTTGAAAGAAATAAAACATCATAACATAGGAGCTATTGTAACGATATGTTTGTGGAATGCTTGTTTGTGGTGTGGTTTGCAACCCATATTCAGTGTATTTATAGGGGTAGAATGAAGTGTCTTCCAAAAGTAAATTTGTTTTTAACCAATGGTCTATTGAACCTAAATCTTTACTAAAGATTTTGTAGTACAAACATTAAATGAGCTCAATCAATACATTGAACTTTTTATGAGAGCTTTGATTACACATATCCATTTATTTAACCCATGTGGATATGTAAATGACATTAAAAGATATTGTAGTACACACTAATTAATTCGAAATGACTAAGGCCCTTTTTGAATATTAAAGTTGTCATGTAGAGTACTTTTTATTGAGCCTCACACATTGCTTTATTGAGCGATGTCCTTGGCATTTAATGTTGTAAAATTTTAGCCACATAAATGTCATATCACCCAACAATTGTTGATCAAAGAAGTCAGATCAGCCAACAATGCTTTGAAGACTCGACCCGACATGTGAAATGATGTTTTTGAGCGGGAACATTGTTCATAGACTACTGTTCATGGTTACTGTAGATATTTTTCTCTTGCTTTTGTATAATAGAAGATTTGTGTCAGAATAATGGTCGTGTTTCTAAACTTTGGTCCGGTAGAGAGTTCCTCAAAGCGTATTTTATACGTTGCAACTGCTCAATATGGATTGTGCTGATATTTTTTTGTTCATCAACTTCTAAAAAGTTTATGGACTTTTAAGTTTAGACTTTTTATGAAAGAATTCTATTGACTTTTAAATCCATGGATAAGTTTATAGACTTTTAAAGTCCATAGACATTTTGTCAGTGTCGGTCATCAGAATTTTACCTAGATCGTTGCTACCGATTTGTCTGCCCGCCTCCGTCATTGGAGTTCGCCGCCAACAAAATGTCTTTGGTCATGCAAGGGAAATATGGGAAACTAAATATATTAATTAATTATATTAGGGGTAGAAATGTAATATTTAGTCCAGTTTCAGGAAAATCAAACATATGATCGTACTTTGGTAAAATGCTATTACGTATATTTTAGTCCTATCATTAGTAATTTCATGTGTGTAATATGATAAAAACAATTAAATAAATAAATGAATGAAACAAATGCAATTTATCCAGCAACGCAAAGTTCTACAATAATAAATGAATCATAAGAACCCAAATTTATTTTTGTTGAAAAGAAACTCAAAGTTTTGAAAATGCTCAACAATCTCGATCTATTTATGATAAATTGTTATACTCTGTATTACACAACTCAATGAGTAAGAACATTGATAAGTACACAAGCATTACGCTCACTGCTACATGTGGTACAAACATAGGTGCAATCGAGCTTTTCTTCTTAATAATTTTTTTCTTTTCATTTTAGCTTGTTAAATTTTGTATACTTATTTATGGTTAAATATTTAGTAATTTGAAATTATATTTTTATGTGTTAGCAGTTTAACGATGAAACACATTAATAGTTAATTTTTTCTTAATGATTAACTTACAACGTACCATAATTGCACCGATTTAATACTATCATTTCTTATATCGGTCCTTCTAAAAAAAATTAGAACTGAATCGATATGGATTAACGGTTCAAGAACTGAACTGGACTCACCCCTACACTTTTCTTCGTAAGACGACATATGCAAAAAAACACTTTTTATTTACTCGTATTTTTTTGAATTGAAAAGATAAGTTTATCTTCCGATTCGGACCCGACCGTTATGGAGACGGTTCGGGGAGACGTGGCTAGTGCCGCCGTCGATGCTACGGCAGGTGCAAACGCTGCCGTTGATATGGTGGCTGAGACCGCCAGTCCTGGCTCTGACGCCGGCTCTTTTCGATGACACCCAATCTGGTGATGATATGGTCGTCGCTAGGGCTGGCCCTCGGACGACATCCCCCGTCACAAGCTCAATTTTAAGGCTATTCGAAAATGGAGGCAAAAATTGTCCCCAAAACTCGGAGCCCGCATCCCCAACCTTATTCCAAATCCTATTGATTTCCGGCTATAGGCGGGGCTCCATCACTTACACCACCGTCTGGGGATGGTGGTGGTGCACTATGATTCCATAGTATCCGGACTGCGTTTCCCCTTATGTCCATTCTCTGTCGCTCTCCTGAACCGCCATGAGGTGGTCCATTGCCAGATAATGTCGAGCTCCTACTGAGTGACGGCGGGGTTGATATGCTGGTGTGTTGATGCAAATATAGAGCCCGATCTGGACCTGTTTCATTACTTCTTAAAGGTGGCTCCTCAACAGACCGATGGGTACCTTGCGGTGAGCACCGGGACAGGCCGGTCCTCTTCAAGGACAACCTAATGTCCATCAAGAGTTGGAAGGATAAATTCTTTTTTGTTTCCGTGGCGGATGGCCTGATCCCAAAGAGGTGGAACGCCTATCCGCTTAAGGTCCCCGAACCGATTGAACTTGGAGTTCTCCGGATTCGGTCCCCATTCTGAAGGGAAGCTGTCGTTCGGGCAAACACCTGCGTCTTTGTGATGAAGTATGTCCCTCAAGACCCCTCCAAGCTTTACTAGCCTAGTACATTGGGCCGGTCTGGTCGAAATAGGCCACCTCGAGAATGCTAAGGTACTATTCTTGATGATCAGTTGTCTTCATGTTTTATTCCATCTCTATTGTCTTAAGTTTGTGGTTGTGTTTCAGGTCGGGGTATACTATCACAAGGCCTTCCTGCCGGCCGAACGAGAAATGATGCTTTTGACACGTGATCACGACGACGCCTAGACCCTGCTCGCAGCAGTGCGTAAGTTGGCGACTGATCCACAACTATTAGCCCCGACACTGGTCGTGGTTGAATCGGTCAATGATTATATGATGGGACTGAACGTCGGCGAAGTTTCAAGGACGTATCTTAGTTATGACATTGTATCAAAAGTAGATTCGACGATAGATCTAATGGCAGAACTGCACACCCGGAATTCCTGAACAACATTAAGTTATCTGGTGTACCGAATCACAAGTTAACATTAAAGGTCGGGACTCCAATCATCCTTAGTTTCTACGAAATATAGATCATTCAATGGGGTTGTGTACCAGAACTCGGCTCATTCTAACGAGGCTTTTAGATCATGTTTTGGAGGGGAAATTTTTGACTGGTGTGAGCGATGGACAAAAATTGTTGATTCCTATATTGTCCCTGACTCAATCGTATGCCAACTTGCCTTTCAAATTTCAGAGGCGACAATATCCAATAATGATTTCATATGCAATGACTATAAATAAAAGTCAAGGGAAATCGTTGTCTTGCGTGGGATTGTTGTTGAAGAAGCTCGTGTTTACGCATGTACAACTCTATGTCGCGATGTCTAGAGTGACCAACAGACGTGGTTTGAAAATACTTATATGCGATGAGAGCGGGACAACCACTAACACCACTCAAAATGTTGTTTACAAATAAGTGTTCAATAACGTCTAGCTTTGCATTGAATTCTGTTTTTAACGCATATTGTGAGGTAGATTTTGTTCTATTGTGTAATTATTTTGACTTAGTTTGAGTATTATATTTCAATGTATAATATTTCATAAAGTGCGTATTGTGTACTTTGTTGGTATCTATTCTCCAGAGTGTTGCTTTTTATTGAGAACAAATCTTTTTGTGGAATGTTTATGGAACACAATTGTGCTGCAAGAACAAATTTGTTACACATTCATCGACCGTGCATCACACGGGTGTTCTACTAGTTTGTGTGAAAGTGATAAGTACTTCTATCCAAATTATTACAAAAAGCGTTTTCTTAGAATTGAAATTGGCCGGGTAACACTTGATTCTAAAGAATTGATCATGAGTCTATTTCTACTTTTGAAAATAAAATCATTTCCAAACACTCATGATAATCTTGCCGAATCAAGCTTGGAAGAACTTTTTGGAAATAGATGTATAAAAAACAATGGAGAGTTTGCCCAAAAAGACAAGAGAGAGTGAAAATTTTAAGAGATAACTACCCTAAGTATCACTACAACTCCCTCACTTTCCTGTGTTTTTCCTAATAAAATATGTAAATTTGTATTATATAATTAATGTATTAATAGATAAATAATTATATTTTATGGACTATTATGCCCTTAGATTGTCATTATAAAACCCTAACTTCATACTCCTTTTCTCAATATCTAGGCGTAGCAGCTCGCCTCTATTCTCTCACCGCCCTCCATCTAGCCGCACGGCTGTCCCGCCATCCCGCAACACCACTACCCCCATCCCGGAACACCATCGCTCGACGTCTAGACGCACTCCAGTCTCCTCCCTTTCTCCCTTTTCTTCTTCTCCTTCTCCTTCTAGCCTTTTGTATTTCTTGAAATTAGAGTTAGTAATGTGCCCAAAGAGAGTTGTTTGTCCACCACTCCAACAACTCAAATAATTCTTCAGCCAAGGCCATCAAGGTTGAAGACAAACCCTAGGTTGAAGACAATTGAAGACATTGTGCAATGAATTATAGGACATTGAGTAATGAATGCAACAAGCAATTTGTATTTAATGCAATGAATATGACAAGAAATACAATGAATATGACAAGAAGTGCAATGATATGACAAGAATGCAATGATTATGAAAGAAGTGTAATAAGGTAGAACATTAACATTTGCATAAAGTGCGGTTATCAAATCTAAAAAGAAAAGAAGAACTGTCAATTCCAAACATTTAGTGTTCTAACTACATCATCAAGTCCACTATTGTCGATATAGAGTGCAATATATTTGATTAGACGTAAAATCTATAGTTATCAAATCTAAAAAGAAACATAGAACGATAAATAGAAATTACCCCAAATGTGAGTAAAACTAGGGTAAAAATCTAAAATAGGTTTTCTTATGTTTTTATTTCAAAATAGGACCATGTTACTCATATTTTAAAACATACGTATTTTTTCATTCCATTCTTACCCCTCCTTTAAATATGAGAAAAAGGTAATCAGAAGTCATAATTAAATATTTTAATTCATAATAAAATCTTAAAAATTAATAAAAATCGTAGAAAAATAATAACAGATTAATAAAATATTTATAACATAAAAATTTATGTTTTTTTAAATTAAAATTTAATAAAAAAAATAGTAAAAATCCATAAAAAATATGGATTCCTTTCCCACCGCATGTACTGCCTCCATGCACCACCACCTCCGACGGGAGTAAAAAATGCCATTTTTTTTGGAATAAGTGCTATTTTTCTTCCGAAAATCCCAATAAAAGATGTATTACTCTTTGATAATGCCAAAATTTTCATTCAATCTGCCATTAATATGGCCTTACCAATACACTTTTTAATTTTCATATTCCGGAAAATAAAATGGCTGCTTTTCTTTGGGCTCTTCTAACAGCAAGCAAAAACATCATTGGATTAGATGGGATCATCTTTGCTTTCCAACTGATGAGGGTGGATTGGGCATTAGAATCCTTACTGACATTGAAAAGACATTCACTCTTAAGCTTTGGTGGAAATGGAAGACTAAGAGTTCTATTTGGTCAAAATTTATTCATGCTAGGTATCCTAGAGATCAAAATATGGTTCCTAAAATCACTGATTCACCTATATGGAGAATAATTTGTTCAGCTCATGACATAACTATCAGTTTATGTGAGATGAATGAAGATGGTAGTTTTTTCTGGGAACGTGAGCCTAATGGGAAGTTCACTCTAAAATTTGCTTATGAGGAAGTTAGGGATGAATTACCCTCTCAGTTTACTTTTCAGCACTCTTGGAACCCCAAACTTCTGTTGGGTGTGTTTCGAAAAACAAAGAAAATTAATTAATAAAGATTAATTAAATAAAATGACTTAAAGAAAAACAAGAAATGAGATGAAGCAGAATAAGCCAAAGCTCGTGCTACGCACGATTTCCTTAAAACGTATTCGTTGCCTCCCGGGATGCTAGGAGCGTTGCAACGATTGTTTCTCAGGATACGATGACCTCGAACAATAGTTTAGCACTCAAACTAAAGTTCCAACGAACGTGAACAAAAGCAGAACACCGAAGGATTTTGTATGGAGTGCTAGAGGTGCTGTTTTAGCTATGAAAATGCGTGAACGAAGTGTATGAAAGGTTGTGTCTTTGCAAAGCACCTACTAGCCTTTTATAGGAGTGAATTAAGGTGTGTTAATGGCTGTTTAAGGGTTATGATCGTTGGACATCAATGTCCTAAATGTTGGGCATTGATGTGGGACATCAATGGCAGCATATAGACGTTGGGCATTTATGTGCACGGAACAAAAATTAAAGTAGGAACGTACCGGAAGAACAAAAATTAACGTTATCTTTAGAAGATAGTTTTTCGGACGGCATTCGTGTGTGCAGGTCGCCCGCACACGCAAGTCGCGGTTTTTGTTCTTCGGTTTCGGGATTTGATTTGCACCCCCCCTGCGCGTGTGAGAGAGCCTTTCCCTTTAGGAATCTTAACTCCTTAGGGGGGGTGGGTTCCCTTTGTAAAGGGTTCAAATTCCCTTGTGATTTTCGGTGTGGGAAAGAACCCACACTAAAACCCACATTTTCCTAGTTTTCTCCATTCCAACGGGTAAACTTCGAAAAACAATTTCTCATTCACCCGTTATCCGTTTTGAGTGTACCATATATCGAATTGTAGCCCTTGGCAAGTACAATCCGAAACCACTTTGACCCGACCCAAATCGGAAGTGGACCCCACTCAAATAATTGCCCCAAATGACCATTTAATACACATTTAACACACTTTTCCCAACAACTTCCTCTCCAGGTGAGACTATTCCGATGGAAGTTAATTAAAGGTATCCTGCCCATTACTGATAAACTAAGTCGACTTAAAGCTATGTTAAATCCATCAATGTGCCCTATTTGCAGACAACACTCAGATGACCTTAATCACGTTTTTTGACTCATGATAAGATTAAACCAGTATGCAAATACTTTATGGGAATCTTCAGTATTCCACATCTTCATAACACAAACTCTATCAGGCAGGTTCTCATCTCCTCATGGTTGAAAGCTGGTTCTAAGAAGTTGTATGATGTTTTTAAACATTGCTTACGTGTATTATTTGCTGGTTTATTTGGAAGGCCTGTGCATAGATGATTTGGGGTAATAATAATCATTTTCATACTCTTGGGTCACTCATACATCGCATCAAAGATTACACACAAGTTTGGGTGTTTAGTTTCCCTACTACCAAGCTTCGATATGTGGTGAGTTTTTTATATGAAGATAAGTTCATACCTAGGTCTTTTAAACTGAATCGACCTATGTTTTTTTCTGTGAAATGGAAAAAGTCTAGCAAACAATACAAGCTTAATACTGATGCTAGTTTCTCACCTCAATGTGCAACAGGAGGAGCGGTCTTGAGAGATAAGGAAGGTCGATTGATTTTGGGTGCAGCTTTTCCGATTAAAGCTTCATTTCCTCTTGAGGTTGAACTGCTTTCGATGATCTTGGCGACAGAACGGGTCGTTGCTGAAGGCTTCTCCGACTTCCAGGTTGAGATTGATTCTTCTGCGGTGATGGATTACATGAAAAGCGGCAGAGCAGGTAGATGGCATTTCAAGATAGCTAACTTGTTGGCTTTGTCTGAACCTAGCGGCATTTCCTATTCTAATGTGTGGAGGCAGGCTAACCGGGTTGCTCATTTCCTTGCTCATCATGACTTGGCCCATTGGACTAAATATACAAAGGGTCTGTGATCTTCCGGCCCAGGCTCGCAAATCATACTACATGGATTTATCTAGGCTTCCTTCCCTTCGTATTGGTTTTTAGCTTTTGGACTTCCTTTTCTGTATCTTTTTGTTTGGAGAAGCTTTGGTCTGTTCCTCTTCTCTTTTGTACTCTTCATCTGATTAATAAAATATCGGTAAATGACTCCCGGCATTTACCCCTCTGATTTTGGTGGTTGGCCTTCCGGGATAAAAATATATATATTATTTTCTATGGGTTTTTATTGTTTTTTTTAATTTATTATGACTTAAAACATTTCAATAGCTACAAGGATATATTTGTCCAAACACACATAATTAGTCCCATTAGTGAGCTTTTTTTTGGGAGAAGGAAGCTTAGATTGATATCACATCATTCAGATAGGGGTTAAAACAACAAAAGAACCACATGCAATCATCAACCCTTGAACTAGACTCAGAGTTAATCACCTTTGAGAGAGCAATGTAACCCGCTCATCCTGAATTGGGCATAAATGAGCCAAATATGGTTACCACAGACCTCTCATCACCCAATTCTAATGCAAGAGTCTTACAACAAAAAAACAACTGAAAGAAAAAAAGTCTGAACGTGGGAATTAAAGGACAAAAAAGCAAAAAAATAAACAACATAATCAGTCCTCCTTAGCAGAATCACCAGTTGCACGTCCGGCAGGTCTAGAAGCCCGACCCGCCGCCTCCCTGTTTTTTGGTTTGTCTAAAGACATGTTATCACATGTTGGATCCTCTTGTGATTGCTCTTCCCATATCATTTGGCGCTTTTGATCCCCGACACCTCCTCAGTGTTACCAATGTCTCCTTTTTTAGTCACGTTATTACATGTGCCCGTTGTGGACTCATCATCCCTGCCCCCCTGTCCCTTCACCTTCCTGATCTCCTTTCCTTTGTTGCCTTACAGTCCCTAAACTTGAGGAATTTCCCACTATCCACTTATTACCCCTTGTAGGACTAGTCTCCCCCCTCCACCAGCTCGAAGTTCTACCCTAAAGGTTTTTTCTAACACTATGCCTTCCTCATATTTTAAGGGACACAATTTATCAGAGTGGTCAATCACCCCACAAATAAAGCAAAAGTTGGGGAGTTTTTCATATTTGAAATCTACCCAATGCCCAATGCTCAATGCCCAATGCCACCTTTCTTGAGAGTAGATCCCTTTTTCAGAGGCTTCCCAACATCCATACTAACCCTAATCCTCATACACGACTCCCACATTTCTTCAAATTGGCTCTCATCAAAACTAATAAATTTACCAATATAGTTTCCAATCCTCGTAGCAGTTCCTAAATTCATGCCACTATATGGTACATTATGAACGTGTACCCAAAATTCTGCCTCAAACAATTTCATTTTATGGGGTTTATCATCTGGCTAAACCTCCTTAAGGAGTAGCAAATTTCTTTCAAACAACCAAGGAACATCCGCAAGCACACGATTCGTATCCACAACATGGTAAAAAGTACACATATACCTTTTATCACCTATTTCTTTGATGGAGACCCCTCTACCCGGATGTCATATAGAAGCCAACAGATCTTTGAAGACTTGAAATTTGATTTTCCGCTCAGTGAGGACGACTGCAACCACAAGGAATACCTTCCTCCTCCCGGCCGCACCAACCTCTTCGCCTTCCTATTCGTCGAAGTTCAGTTCACTATCCTCTCCTCCAATAGCCATGTGCCCGTATTGGTGCACAATATCATCCATCCAATCGCCTTTGATTTGCTCAAATCCCGCAACCCCACCGACCGACTGTAGCAGCGCTGTGGGGCCTCAACCGTGCTAATGCACCCCCTTAGCACACTGGTCTGGCTAACCTGCAACGTCTATCTCTCAACGAAAGCCCAAGATCTTCCACCTAGAAGCGGCGGCCGTTCTCTGTCTAAGATGAATACAGAGAAATTGGCTCTAGCGACAGAAGCCCTAGAGAGAACGTTTAATTATTTAGTCCTACTAGCGATTTAAAAAACAATGTAGTTCTATTTGTGATTATTGACTACATTTTACTCCTTTTTAGGTAATTAACCCAATGATAAATTCATAACATTTTCGTAATGTCAAACAATAATGTCATCATAAAAGTGCAATAAATGTTGTGCAGTAACATCCGGATAAAATGGAGTATTTTTAATCGAATGAAAATGGTGCAAAATGCACCTTTTTAATGAGGACATTTTCATCTTTCAATTTTTAATAGATGCGTTTTTTATTTATTTTCAGGCATATGAATATCTAAATACAAAACTAATTATGTTTCGGGAAAGTGAATATTTTTAAATTTGCAAAGTTATAGTCATATGTCCTTGAGTTGCTTTTTAAAACCTCTCTTCTTTGGAGAGAGGGGGGAATTCGAGATGTAATAAATGATTATGGGAGTAGAACATTGGGAGTGAGGGAATTGGATTAAGATGGAGATGGAGGAATTCGTCTGGGAAATGAAAACAATAAATGCCTTTGCCCGCCTTCCCAACTGCCAGGCGTTACTGCACTCTGTTATCCTTTCTTCCCTCCATAATAAATTCAGAGCTAAGAGCGCGCAGTGGTGATGGAGCGGGCCAAATCGATGGCGGAAGAGAAGAAGACAGAGCCACTGTTGAAGCCGGACGAGCGAAAAGTAGCCAGCACCGATGATGATGAGAGCTGCCCCGGTTGCCGGGTTGAGCTTCTCAAACGCGCCGACACCGGCGTTCCGGTCAAGCACGTCTTCTTCATCTCCATCGTCACTCTCTGCGCCGGTCCGTTAATTACGTCTACCTCTATACCTAACTTCTCTTTTTTGTCACTTCCACAAAATGCTCGTGATATTTTGGGTCTTTATACTTCGTATATAAAATTTGGTGGTCAATTGATTTTGCAATTTTCCCTCCTAAAGCAATTGCGTTACTCTGTTTATCTTCATAATATGATCATTGATCGATTTAATAACATTCAAGTATGGAATAAGTCTGTAACAAAATAATCAATCTCCTTTCATCTCATTAATGTATATTGAGTATTCCCGTGCAACACACATGTTCATCGTCTAGTAATAAGTCAAATAAGCAGGACATAGAACTCATTTCGTAATTTTGTTTTTCCACTTAATTACTCCGTTCTAATTATTGATTTTGTTCGTTGAATTGTGTAATAATTAAAATAAGTAAGATTAAAGTTACTTTTTTAAATGCATTGGCCAAAGTTATTGCAAATGATCGTTTTAATTATTTTTCCATATACGTAGTATGGAGTATGTTTATTCGTTATTTTATTAATGAAATATTCCATCCGTCCCACAATTAAACTTTTTGTATCAAACTATTATCTTTTGACGGCTAATTATTTAAAAACCGTATTATTTTATATTACCAAAATAATTTTGAATACTTCATTTTAATATATTATTATTGAAATGTTATTTTATTGTAAGTTTTATAAGTGTATATTTTTATACTTCCATAATCAAACGTCGATTTTGGAGACCGTGAAAGTCTATCTGTGAACTTAAATAAGGGACGGAGGTAGTATATTTTAATTATAATAATTTTTTTAAAAATCAACCTATACCTCTAACCATCTATTTCATAAATTTGAGCAATATCAAATCATTAATCAATTTAGATGTTATCAAACATGCTCGTGTGACATCGGTTTTTCTTTGACCTGGGTCAGCTCTGTATTTGTTGGTATCATAAAATTGCTTTTTGGAGAAAAGATGCGCACACACCGAGAATGTACATGAAACAAAATTGAATCATAAATTACTAGAACACACATACTCCCTCCGTCCCATTTTACTTAGTGAGTCTTGATTTTTCAAGTCAATGAAATCTAATTTTGAGCGATTATATGTTTACATAGAGAAAATATTAATAATGTGAAAATGATATGAAAATGTTCTTTGTTAAAAATATTATCATAAAAGTATAAAATCATTAAATTTTGCATAAATATATATTACTTTAAATAATTGGTCAAAGATGATTAAGTAAATTGGGACGGAGAGAGTAATTCTTTGGGTAATTCTTTTTAGTACTTTTGGGCTCCACCAATATTTTATGATTGTTCTCTTTTTGAGTATTTTGTTATTGTTCGAGAATTATAACTATATAATCAGTCCTAACAATTTTTAAAAATGCCATGAGAAAAACGTATCTGTCTACAGCCTACACCGCACCTTACATTTTATTTGCAGAGTTTTTTTCGTAAAATATCACGTACTACATAAAAATCTATGAATAAAAATGTGAATATAAATTACTATGTGTAAGTTTATAATCATTATGATGCAACACATTTGAATATAATTATAATCACTAAAGTTAATAGGGTCACATTTTTGTCTTTACTTTTATTTTGATTGAATATTTGAAATTATTATTTATTTGTATCGTATTGTCGGGGACAATTTGTGTTGTAATTATATATAATTATATACCCAATTATGGTTTAACAATTTGACTTAGCCAAACATTTAGTAGTATTTGGAAGGGTTGGTCATGGTGATCGGTGACCCTTTGAGATGAGAGTGGGGACCACAAAAGTGGACGGCAAACTCAATGGTAAGCCGGAAGCAAGCATCGTGACACCGATACGGAGAAGGTGGACTGCTGAAACGTAGGCAGCTGCATGCTGCGAACTCAAAACGGCATGCTGAAAGCAAGCATCGTGGTCAATGACGCGGAGAAGGTGATTTGCGCCGTATGAGTCGGGTGGCGGCAGTATTAGAGTTGAAAGAGAAAAAATAAATAAATTATAACTCTTGATACCGTGTGAAATAATGAGGAAAATTATTCCAACGAATATGAGAAAAGTTGTCAAAATATAAAATATTTGTAAATAGATATTAGACATATTCTACCATATGAAATAATAGAAAATAGTACTCCAATAAGGATGTTTTTACTTGGACTATGATTTGCTGGTCTGGTCTGGTCTGGGTTGAAATTTTATTTTATATTTTTTGCATAAAGATTTTATTTTTTATATATATTATAATCCATAAATAATTATATTTTATTCATTTATAATTACAAATAACAATAACAATAATAACAACAACAACAACAATAATAATAATAATAATTAGGGATGTGCACTATCCGGTTTAAACTACAAAACCGGACCGAACCGAACCGGAAAAACTGGAACCGGATCGAACCGGAATGATATCCGGTCTGGTTCGGTACGGTTCGGTCCGGTTTTGAACCGGTGCACACCCCTAATAATAATAATAATAATAATAATAATAATTAGGGGTGTGCACTAGCCGGTTTAAACCGGAAAACCGTACCGAACCGTACCGAAAAACCGGAACCGGATCAAACCGGAATGATACCCGATCCGGTTCGGTACGATCCGGTCCGGTTTTGAACCGGTGCACACTCATAATAATAATAATAATAATAATAATAATAATAATAATAATAATAATAATTAGGGGTGTGCACTATCCGGTTTAAACCGGAAAACAGGACCGAACCGGACCGGAAAAACCGGAACCGGATCGAACCAGAATGATATCCGGTTCGGTTCGGTACGGTCCGGGCCGGTTTTGAACCGGTGCACACCCCTAATAATAATAATAATAATAATATGGAGTAATAATAGTAATAATAATAACAATAATAATAATAATATATGGTCATTTGGTCTGGGATGAATTAAAGTCCTTACTCAATACGAGGAAACTTACCAGGTCCAGACATAGCAAGGATTGACAGACTGAGGACCCGCATGACCCGTATGACCCGTATGACCCGCATGACCCGTATGACCCGTATGACCCGTATGACCCTTATGATCTTTATGATCCTTATGATACTTATGATACTTATGATCCTTATGATACTTATGATACTTATGATCCTTATGATCCTTGATCCTTGATCCTTTATCCTTTTCCTTTTCTTGATATATATATATATATATATATATATATATTTATATATATAACCGAGTAGTGCAAACGGTGACCATACCGAAACCCAAGCACCGAAAACACCAACGACGTGGAACGGAGAACCACGACAAAAAACCAAAACCCACATCTAGTAGTGCAACTACTCGTACCGCGCCATTGCAAGCGACCGAAACCGACTAGTGCAAACAGCGAACATACCGAATCTAAGCAGCCGAGAGAGTAAAGCCATGAACAGGAGATCCTCCAAAGTACAAACAACGTGGAAGCACAAATAGATTTATCAAGAGGAGAGTTGCTAAAATATAAAATGTTCCTAAATAGATACTCCGTATTAGGCATCTAAATACAGTGTATTAAAGAAATAAAAGAAGAAATAAAAGAAAACGCCGGCTGCGGAAGTGCGGAACAGAAGAGGGAAAGTAGGGAAGAAGCGGCAGGCAGCACCGCCTCTCCGCCAGCACCGCCACTCCGCCACTCCGCCAAGCTCTAGCATGTCTCACCTCGGACGCCCGGTCACCTGCACTCCGCCACCCCCTTCGGCGATTCGACCAATCGGCCCTTCTCAATTTTCACCTTCCCTTGTTACGCCGCGCAGGAGATCTCTCGGAGGTGACAGAATCCGTATCAAGGAACTTGCTCGCGAAGGACATTTGTGCTTCTGCACAGAATATATTTGGCTGCTGTGTTCTGAATACTGTGTGATTTTGATTGGGCCGAGAGGACTGATTAGCCATGGGAGAAAGAAAGGTTTTGAACAAGTACTACCCTCTGGATTTCGATCCGGCGAAGATTCCACGCCGTAGGCAGCCGAAGAATCAGCATATGAAGGTCCGGATGATGCTCCCAATGAGTGTTAGGTGCAGTACTTGTGGCAATTACATATACAAGGGCACCAAATTCAACTCACGCAAAGAAGGCGCCCTGGGTGAGACCTATTTGGGTATACAAATATTCAGGTTCTACTTCAAGTGCACAAAGTGCTCTGCGGAGATTGCATACAAGACAGATCCAAAAAATTCCGATTATGTTGTTGAGTCAGGTGCAACCAGGAACTTTGAACCTTGGCGAGACCAAGATGAGGTTTTGGATAAGAGAAACAGAAAAGGGAGGCTGAAGAAATGGGTGATGCTATGAAATCTTTGGAAAATAGGACCCTGGATTCAAAAAGAGAAAAGGATATTCTCGCAGCTTTGGATGAAATGAAATCCATGAAGTCAAGGCATGCAACTGTGATTGTGGATGCAATGCTTGATGTTCTGAGAGACTCTACCGAGGAAAAGGAAAGAAAAAAGGAGGAAGAAGAGGAAGCTCTTATTAAATACTTATTCAAAGGAGAGAGAGAGAAGTTCATAAAACTAATCCGTGATGAAGATATCGAAGATGAGGACGAAGATGATGAGGATATAGATGTAGTTAAACATAAAAGTGGAGAATCATCAATCAATTTTCTTAAGAGAAAGCTGCCAGAAGAAATAAGCAGTAATCCTACAGATGTCTTTGCAAAATCCATTGCCAGTGACGGAAAAGATAAAGCAGTGAGAAAAGGGGATTCCAGTAAAGAGAATTATTTTCAAATCATCATCAGTTAAAGTGGCTATTGTGAAGAAGCAGCAGCCAAGGGAGCCAACAAGCCTGAAAAGCAATGTATTAGGATCATTGTGTCAAGAATATGAAAGTGATGAGGATTATTAGTTGGTCCTCTGCAACACTTTCTCAAAACCGGACCAGGAATACCGGGTTAGGAATAGACATAAATTCGGTTCATCCCTACACTGCTACAAACTTTTGCCATAAATTATTTTTCTTTGGCAAACAAGAAACATAATGTAATCCCTTTGTTTAAATTCTAAATTGTGTACTCTCAATGTGAATTAGAATTATAAATTTAACTATGTCAATTCACTCAATTGTGTCATTAAAATAATACAAAGTATTCCTAAATAGATATTAAACAAATTCCTAAATAGAAATTAGGCTATTAGTAAGTTCAATCTTGCTTATTTTTATTATTATGTAATTCAATGCGTGAAATCAAATATTGGTAAAAAATAGTGGTTACCAAAGGGGGTCTCTCAAATTTCAAAACACAAAATACATCCTACCGGACTATATGCACTACAACTAGAACTTGTGTAGACAGCAATAAAAATTGTAATGCCATTGTAATCTTAAAGGGGTGTATTGAACAAGATGTGACTATATTACTGTATATAATAATTGGACTCAAATGCCATTTTAAATTCTTGATCATACTTTTTTTGTCAATGCACCATAAATTAACACTAACTCTGAGTTCAACATTGGATGGTGTAATGGTATAAGGTTTGATTTTTATAATTAGCACTTGTTGTTAGAGCCTATTTTATCGTAACTTTTATATGTCCAGTCTTACGTTAGTACATACTTTTGGTTTTTTTTTGCAGCTCTGCCAATATCATCTCTCTTTCCTTTCCTATATTTCATGGTAAGATTATTACCAAAAAATAATATTTCATGGTAAGATCTTAGATCTAAGGAATGAGTCTAGCTCAAGTGATTTAAACAATTTTTTATGAGATTTTTCTGAAATTGTCATAAGAATGTTTTCAAAGAGCAGAAATACTCCTTCCTTCCCACAAAACTATTAAACTTTCCTTATATTCAGTTGTTCAAATATGCAGTTAAATGATTTTATCTCTTCTCTCTGTAAATCTCAATCACAATTTTCTTCTTCCTATATTATGTGTATATCAAGTTTGATCAAATTTTATGAGATAGATGTAGCACTTTCTGCACCATCATAGTCACTTTCACTATCACTATCATTAAAGAGCCCAATGTTAAGTTATTATTAAAGAGCCAAATCTTAAGTTATTATTAAAGAGCCCAATGTTAAGTTATGTCACGTTGATACAAACCAATAAAGCTTTGAGTTACTTCATCTGATTGATATTTTAGCATGAAACTCCATTTCTATAAGAGCAATTAAGTTTGTACGAGCCACATCCTACATCCTAAGTGCAAAGAATGAGCACATGAACTTGAATATTAGAATGATCTACTCCAAGAAGTGTAGAATGGAACCCAAGCTTCTATTTTTTTTTGGGTTTTACGTAATTATTATTGTGTTAACTACTTAACTCTCACAAGTAGTTATGCCAGTTTTAATTTTAATTTTGGCAGGTTAGAGATTTTAACATTGCAGAAAGAGAGGAAGATATTAGTTATTATGCTGGATATGTCGGTTAGTAGTTCTTGGTCCACTGTTTTAGAAAATTCCCGCCAAATGCTAAACTGAACAACCTTCTAGAATCTTCAACTTCTTAACATGATAGTTTTGGCAATGTTACCACAGGCTCATCATTCATGCTGGGAAGAGCTTTGACATCTGTTCTTTGGGGTATCATTGCAGATCGATATGGCAGAAGGCCTGTCGTTATGATTGGCACACTTACAGTGTTAGTAAAGTGGGGTTTCCACCCATATTAGTAAGATAGTTGGATTCACAAAGAATGTGATAACTTTTAAATTAATCTAAAAAAAGACGAAAGATGTCACTGTTAACATGTCACACTCATGACCTTCGTCTCTAGTGACACCGTCGCCGCCCCACATGTCAGGCAGCAGCAGTGGCGCTTGCTGCCAGCGATAGTGACACTTCAAAGGCTGGTGTGGGAGGGAGAAAAAAGTATAGGGATAGAATTTGTTTCAGAATTATTTAGTCCTATTTTGGTTACTTTTCTGAAAATATTAAAAGTTGTGGTCATTTTGTCATGGAAAAGGTAGAGATTATATTTGTTTGGGTCATACTTTCTCGTAATATTTGTCTTAAAAACAATCAATTTCAGATATTCCACACACATTTTTTTATGATAGTATTTTTCCTTTTTTCTAAGCCTTCATGTTTATGAAATGATTTACAGGGTTGTATTCAATACCCTTTTTGGCCTAAGTTCAAACTATTGGATGGCAATTGTTACAAGATTTCTTCTTGGAAGTTTGTGTGGAATAATTGGTACCATGAGGGTATGTTTGGTATCACTCTTGGAAATTTCAGTGTCATCAATACAAACAGTTTTTGTTGTTGTTATAGTATGACCAATAACCATGTTTGATCACATTCCTTCTATAGGCATATGCTTCTGAGATTTGCCGGAAAGAGTATCATGCTTTGGGCATATCTGCTGTAAGTTGTTGCTCATATTCCCCTGTGGTTGGTTCTATTGATAAAGTAGTCTAATGCAATGTTTTATATTCCCCCGCTAGTGGGGGCCATACTAGACTCGGCCTACCCCAAATTCAAAAAATGCTTTGAATTTATGTGTAAAATGTTTATGTAAAAGTTTATTTGATAAAATCCTTTGTATCGGCTCAGCCCACTATATCCTCCGGGGTACGCCACTGCTCCCGTATGTCTTTACATTTATATGTGTGACTCTTATAGAGTTATAGTTACAATTAGTATGGTGTTCCAGGTGAGCACATCTTGGGGTATAGGTTTGGTGATTGGTCCTGCTATTGGAGGTTATTTTGCACAGGTAAAATATGTTTTCCCTTTGCTAACTCTTGCTGCCACTATGTTTAATTATTTTGTTCATCTTGGCTTTCTAATTACTGATTTGTTTTTTACTTTTATAAAAAATAAAACAAATTTCAAGCCTGCAGAGAAGTACCCAAACATATTTTCAGAAGAGTCATTTTTTGGGAAGTAAGCTATGTTTATAGTTGCTCTTTTAAGTGTATCTATATAGTTGTTCCCCACTTACCTGTTTTTTTCTCAGCTCAGCATTTTGTTTTTACCACTTTCCAACTTGCAGATTCCCTTACTTCCTGCCTTGCCTTATGATATCTGTGATTGCATTGGTTGCGTCAGTCGTTTCCCTTTGGCTTCCGGTATGATTCTTTATACCTCTCTTACTATGAATAAATGTCCCACATTCAGAAAATATATAAATCAATCAGTATATAATGCTACATGATCAATTAGGTAATTGGTTAGATTTCATCTTTTAGGGTTCCGGTAGCTGGAATCGGTCCAAACCAGTTTCAATTTCTCTAAAAAGGACCGGAATCGAACTGTTCCAGATGCTTTTAATTGTTACATTTTATGAAGAATAAGCGAAAACCCCGGATATGGAATTGGTTTACATGGTTAAGGACTTAAGATGCTGATCTCTCTCACCCAGAACCAGCTAGTCTGGGACTAGCCCTGAACCAGCCGGGTCCACCCTATTTTTGAGTATGAGCTTGACCCATACACATAATTATGACTCAATCTCTACATATTGATTTAAATCAGGAAACGATGCACACTCATACGAAAGGAAACAAACAGGGAGATGTTTCCATGTATCCTAAACAAGAGGCTCCAAGTTCACAGAAAAGCCTTATGAAGAATTGGCCCTTAATATCATCTATTCTTGTCTATTGTGTTTTCCAACTTCATGATATAGCCTATTTGGAGGTACGAGAAACTAGTTTTTGTGTTTTTTAATGAAATTATGATTGTTAAATACGGTTATCTTTTTTCTTTTTCCCCTGAGAACTCCCGGTGTCCGATGTTAATCCACCACACAAACTCACATATAAGAATTTGAGCTACTCCTTCTACATTAACATTTCGGGGTGGAACTTAACTACTAATAGGGTCTAATAGGCTCTCAGATCAAATTAAGTTCAAAAGTACAATCAATCTAAGACCTCTAAAAGAGTACACTGATTATAAGATTTTTGTGTGTTCCAATGAACTGTACGTAACTGCATTAGACCCGCCTTACTATCTTGATTTCTTCTAACTTGAGAAATTCATCAGATCTTTTCTCTGTGGGCTGTTAGTCCAAGAAAGATTGGGGGGTTGAGCTTTACAACTGCAGATGTTGGTCAAGTCTTGGCTATTACAGGTACACAAGTACATAACAACTACTACATGACTACATACATAAAAATGTTCATTCTCAAAGTAATTTGTTGTTTCATGTATTAACTGTACTTAATGGTCCTTAAAAGTAAGAAGCAACTGATTTTTTATTGTATTGCTTCTGCAATGCAATATTCTTGTACTTCTAGGCATGGGACTTTTACTCTTTCAGCTTTTCATTTATCCGTTGGTGGAGAAGCCGCTTGGGCCTGTCATGATATCACGCATTGGAGCAGTATGCCCCTTACCATGCCTAAGTTTCATTTTTGTTGTTGCAAAATGGTATTTAAAATTGTTGAATAATAACTTATTACTTTTTCTTCCATCATTTGCAATGGAGCCAAAGATTCATTATTTTTTGGCTTGAGATTATGATGGAATAAAGCAAAATGGCTCACTAAACTGTCTGCGCTTCTTTGTTATGAAGTAACAGTCAGTCCATGCAATTTTGGACGGGATTTTCACTATGGGTCATCCGGAAACAGTCTCTCTGTGCTTTAGTACAGGGGTAAGACGGCGTACATCCGACCCCCCCTTACCCCACCGTAGGTGGGAGCCTTTTCGGCATTGGGGTAAATGAAAATGAAAATGAAATAACTTATTACTTTTATTGGTATGACTTTGAGCTAACAAGTAACAACTTCGTAATATCTATAAACAATTAGAATATTTCTGATCTATAGAGAACTGGTGGACTTCAACCTTAAAAGGATTACAAAACAATTACTCATATAAAACAAAGAAAACTATGAAAATTGTTTTACTATATCTATACTTGAACGAATCTCTTGATCATATCCAAATCCTGTTCTGTCAAATCCCATAGTATTTATTAAGGAGTATTATTCATTTTATTTGTCTTTTGGGTTTGATGCAGGCTCTAAGCATACCATTGCTATCAAGTTATCCTTACGTAGCTATGTTATCGGGTTTGGGGCTCTCCCTAATCCTTAATTGTGTGTCGATGCTTAAGAATGTCCTATCTGTAAGCACTTATACCAAATTTGCGTCTCAAAACATTGCCTATCATTTGTTTCTCACACACATTTATGATAGTCCATTAGTCCTTCAATCTTTATACCTGAATAAAATATTTATCTTGTGCTGTCCAGGTATCGATCACTACGGGGTTATTAATACTTCAGAACCGGGCAGTTGTAAGTAAATACTGGTATTTTTTAAGAAATGTGATTGTATTGGACTACTCATAATCTCATATAAATCATCAAGGTTATGACTTGCAAACACGTGCTTTCTAAAGATAGGTTTGGTTAGAGGTATAACTTTGAAATCAATTTTCAGTGTCAGGAGCAGAGGGGAGCTGCCAATGGGATTTCAATGTCTGCAATGTCACTTTTTAAAACAATTGGTCCTGCAGCTGGTGGTTCTCTGTGAGTTGTTTCCCTTGTTCTTCTGCCCTCTCAATATATAGATAATTATCTTGGAATGGCAAGTGTGGAGGAATGTGGGTAAACATAATTAAACTAAGAATGATTAGCTTAGTATATCTCCAACTATCAGCAGACTCACAAATCTATCATATTCTTTATCTTTGTAAGAAATTCAAACTTCATTTTTTTTAATAATACTTTTCTGTCATGGTTTTTCAAAATAAAAATCATACCAATACTAATACTTTTTATATACTTTTAATTAAATAAAAACTCTTCCTGCGCCATCAACGGGCAAGATTTATCAGCCTTGTCAATAATCCCACACAAGAAACACAAGCTTGGAAGTTTCCCATTTCTAAAATCCACAAAAACGCAATCACATTCCTCTTCCGAAGCTTCATTTAGCATTTGAGCGGCTTCACTATATCAATCAAAACACGTATACGCATGTAAGCCTTTCATGCCCCACCAAAAGTGTGCTCATCCCCACAAACAAATGCTCCAATAAAATCTCATAGACCCTTTGCTACACCATAATTTGATTAGTCCTACCTGTCCTACATAATTGTCATCAAAACTATATATTGGAAGACTAAAACAGAAAAACTCAAATACTAATACCAAAAGTGTCTTATAATATAAGAAAACTACGAAGATTAAAACATACATATGAGTATAACACTTCTGACTAACCATTTCAAACATTTTGTTTTTCAGATTATCATGGTCACAAAGGCGACAAGATGCCAAATTTATGCCAGGTAAGCCACCAACTAATGAAACTGGATAATAATATCTTAAAGAATAATATGTAATGTAATGTAATGGTTTGTTTATTATGATAATAATGCACGTGCAGGGGATCAACTGGTTTTCTTCGTCCTAAATGTGATTGAGTTGCTGGGGCTGGTTATGACCTTGCGGCCGTTTCTCCGTCTACCAGACGAAACTTCGGATTTAAAACACGATGAGGTGGGCCAAGATAACGATGCACAAGAGATAATTCCATTGCCTGAACTACCGTAGTTCTCGAGAAATAATATGGACTTTTAGATGACCCCGTTATAAAGTCATACGATATACAATATATGTCATCGGTGCATCACCACAACCATTCATTTTCACGATACGATCATCTATTGTAATCTTACTATAAAATAAACAACTTTTACAAAGCCATATACGAAGTATACTCTATTGGCTTCTCCGGTACAGAGACCCTCGCTCTTTGGTCCGGAGCAGTTCTGTCCGAAGAGACCCATGCGGCCTTTTGGTTCCGGAGCGAACAGAACACCTCAAGGTATTCTGTTGGGGAGCGACCAGAGAATGTATTCTGTTGGGCACAACAGAACCCCTAAGCCTTTGTTGCGTTTAACAGCTTCCTAGATTTTTTGTAGTAAATTCACGCTAGAAGCCTTATTAATTGGTGCATGGCATATGCCAAGAGCTTTTAGGTTTCGTATTCGTTCCTTCTTTAGTTCTTTTATCATCAAATGCATTGTGATCATCATCATCAAATCTAGAGCCTCTCAAAAACTTTTATTACTTCGTACTGAAAAAAAACAGAGGGAGAGCAACTCAGCAACTTATGAGGTTGATTTCGACTTAAAAAATAATGTTTGGTAATCGGAACATATGGCAATTAACATTATTTATTGAGAAAGTTTTTTTTTTTTAAATGAGATTAAAACATAAACAAAATGTACAAAAAGACTACTTTTGTTTTCATTAAAAAGTAAGACTCATTCACTTCTAAATTCTAATTGAGAAATTTTATACTCCTAAAATAGGATCAAATAATTATTATTTTTAGCATAAAACATAGTTACTCCTATTTAGAGACTTTGTCTATGTTTTAGTTTAATTGAAAGAATTTCTTTTATTTATTCGATTGTGGAGTATCATTTAATCAATTTATTATAATCTTGGAGGCTTTTGGTGGGTAAGAAATTAAGGATTTGATCGAATGTGATGGATTATGAAATACTCCGTATGTATTAAAAGTCTGAGTAATTCCACTCTTAGGCCTATAAAATTTACGTCGATTTTACATTTCTTTGATTTTGTCTTCTTTTAATACTTGACTAATGTTTCTTGATCCGTGACAAATGTTTCTTGATCCTTTGTGAGATCCTTCCGTCCAATTTCTTGACATTTCTCCGATGGCGTTAACCACCGGAAATATCGACAAAAGGACAACTACAACAAAAAAATGTACTACATATAAGTCATCTGTGTACAAATAACTAATAACTACAGATGGAGATTTATTTGTGTGCCTTTGTACAAAAACATAAACCGATTTCTATGCGCCTACATTTATTGATGGACTCGGGCCGGGCCTAGGCCCGGTCGGGCCGCCGGGTTGTATGACATGGGCCCGGGACCGGCCCGAGGGTTGGACGGGTCCGGTTCGGGCCACCCGCCCGGGTCACGGGTCGGGTCCGGTTCGGGCCGGGCCGGTTATTTTTTTTTTTATAATTTATATTTTATAGTTTATAGTTTTATACGAGTATTAAAAACAAACTTCAATTGCATCTATTTGAAATGAAATAGGAACTACATTTGAAAATTAAAACAAACTTTAAGAGAGAAACATTTTGAAAATTGTAATCAATCGGAACTTCCCGCACCTCCCGATCCTTTGGCTTTGTCACATGACTTCATATGCTTGATTGCCATCCCGAATCCGCCTGAAACCCCCATGCTACATTTTTTCTCGCAACATTTGCAAATTGCGTACCACATCCCGGTCTTCGGGTCCTTCTGCTTATCAAAATTATACCGTATAATGGCATCTTGATTTTCCATCTTAACTTCTTAAGTATAAACTATAAAGTAGATATATAAATAATAAATATAATATATTGGAGAATAAGAGAATTAGAGAGTAGAGAGTTAAGAATAGGATTTAGGAAGAATTGGAGAAGAGATATGAAAAAATGTTTAAGATTAGGAGTATTTATAGGTTTTTTTACCCCCCACCCCCCACCACCCCCCACCACCCAACGGCTATATAGCCCACCCAACGGCTATATAGCCGTTTGGGTTGTCCCCAGCCCCACCCCCAACGGCTAGTAGCCCAAGAACCATTTTTTTTTAAAATCTTAAGACCGGACCCGGGCCCGGGCCCGACCCGGCCGGGCCGGGTCACATTAATCCAGCACCGAGCCCGCCCCGCCCATTCCCACCGGTTCGGGTCCATACCCGATCCCGGACCGCCTGACCGGGCCGGTCCCGCACAGTACCGGGCCGGGTCACGGGCCGGGTGGCCCGAATCGAATCCACCCCTACCTACATTACTTGTTTGTAAACAAACAATTTGTATATTTTTTTCTCTGCTTAACAATTTCGTCTAAGCCACATACACTCTACAAAACTAGTGTCTCTATAAAGACAATGTTTTCCGACGAATTTTCAACGACTCTCGAACTACATTATTTTCGATCCTAGAAGATGATAATGGTAAAGATGATGTTGGTAATATGGAAGGTGACAAAAAAGGCGGGTGATGAATACGGTGAGATGGATTGAAGCGGAAGACGATGAAGATGAAGATAGTGAAATGTGAAATGAAGCGAGGAAGATGAAAGATCTTTAAGATGAAAATGACGAAGTGAATGCGAATGCGATGAAAATAAAAGAAAAAGGGGGAGTGAGATAGAGAAAACCACAGGGATCAAAGAGTAACCGAATATACCGTAAATGGTAAAATTAGAATATTAAAAATGTTAAATATTTATAATTTGTGCTAAGTTTGTACTAAGATAATGTAGGAATAACATTTTTCATCTGTACATCTAGTAAGTGGTGTGGATATTGGTGTGTAGACAGAACAATTTGGTTTTCTTTATCAGCTAAAAAATGGAACTTGTAAGCCCCACTCAGGAGGAGCAGAATTGTGGAGCTAAAAAATGGAACTTCTACTGCACCCCATTGCGGAGTTCGTTATTGTGACACTGGATACTCGTGTCAGTCTGTGGGAGATCGTATGGGAAGATCATATTATTAGGAATTTAATCAAATGGCCAACCCTAGAAGGACGCCATTTTCCGTCTCCGGCAACAACCACCAACTGCCAGTCTCCTCCACCCAAGCCCCGCCGGCGCTTGTGAACTCATTCTCGTCGTTCCTGAAGAAACCGCATGCTTTCCCTTTCTTGCTCTCTTTCTTCCTTCTCCTGACCTGGGTCTCCCTCCGATTCCAACGCTCCTCAGATCATCTCCGGCCCAGGGAGTTAGGACCCGGATCGAAGGGACACCGTCACGGATCGTCCAGCGAATACCGTTTCGCAAACCTCTTACGCTTCTCTGCATCTTCTCCGCTTATTGCCAAGGACAAGCGCGGATGGATGTTCAACCCCATTTCAATGGCCCTCGATTCTGCTATTCCAGGTCTCCTCTTCCGTTTTTCTTGTGTTTTTTGTATGTAATTATTCTGTGCATCCTGGTTCTCTCACCCATGTTAGAAATTGAATTGAATCGCCTGATGCAATTAATTACCTTTAGTGTATAATTGGATTGTCTTTCAATGGGAAATTTTACTACAGAGTAGTTATTAGATCTTCCTGTAGCATGAACAATTTAGGGTTTAGTTATGTTGTTCCATTCTGTCAATTTTTGTGTGCAAAGTTTGTCTGCCAAGTGATTTGATTTCCAAGTTAAATTTGATTTGAGGCTTTTTTATGGAACCTAACTTGCATGGAAATGAAATGTTTGTCAAAACAGGCGGAGCAACAAGTTGTGCATCCATTCATGTGGGTGAGATCAAGCCCGGTGGTTTAAGGGGGAACCATAGGCATCATACGTGCAACGAGACATTTGTCATATGGGGAGCTCAAACACTATTCCGGGTAATAATATCTTGCTTCATTATCATATTACGTAGTATTATTTTGGTTGCTGTCTATTTCAGTATGAACACATGGAGTAAAAAAGAGTTTTGTGGATTGTATGTTGGATCCATAGGTTTAGTTGTCCGTATTACTAGACTTAATTACTTACTGGTTGGAGATAGTTTTTTTAAGGCATTGATGCCAGCTCTTGTCCTCAAGACCTGATAACTAGAGAGATATCACATCAGTACTAAACTTTGTGTATGTCTCACATGTATCTAAATATTTTTTCGAGATATATTTTGACACCAGTGTATAAATGTTAAGGTCTTCAAAGAAAAACTAAGAATTATATTTGAATCTGTTCTCACCCAAAAAAATTATGACATCCTCAGATTCTTCCTGTCTTCATGTTTTTATTTTGTTTACTTTTATGTTTTTGCATCTCTGGAAAATTCCAAAGTATTAAGTATACTAAAGTTCAAAAAATATACATATATCTCTTCTTCTCATGGGCTTGTGGTTGATGACTCATACTCATAGTATAAATGAGAGTATTTATTTGTACATTCTGGGATATATATCAAATTCTCTTCATAAATATTCTTGGTATTTAATTCACTTGTAATTTTAATGGTTATGAGTAATTTATATCTTCACATAATATTGGTCAATGTTTCAATCCAACAACTCGTAGTATGTATTTCTTGTTGTTATTACAAAAATCAGTTGGTATATAGAACAACTTTGTACAACTTCAAATATATAAAAGTAATTAGCATTACATTTATGTTTAATGTTATACTAAAAACAATATAAGAGACACATAACAATTAAAAAAAACATGCCATGAATCAGGGGCGTAGCTAGGGGAGGCCCAGCCCTGGCCCAGCCCAAATTTTAAAAATGTCTATATTTTTAGTGTAAAAAATTCCGTGTATTTTTTTTAAATATTCTTTGTACTAGCCCAGTCTTGCCATGAATGCATGTGATATAATGTATCATGGTGCCACTGCCAACTAATCTATGTCTCACTGACTTTATGCATATTCTTATGGACAGTTAGAAAATAATGCAGTAGAAGGACATTATGCTGAGGTTATAGTTGGTGGGGACGAGGTTGCCGTTGCGGTAAGCCCTAGTGGAACAGCTCATGCTCTCGTTAATGTAGACCCTTCCCGAACTACATTCTTCATCGGGTGCCAGGATAGCATTGTTAACTACACTGACTCTAGGACTGATTTTAATATTTGGAATAATCTATAATCTCTTCCTTTGTATGTCAAGTTCCCTTTATACATATACGTTATACACCGAGGTAATAGTTTTGACCGTTTCTTCTGATACTTGGTTTTTGAGATAACAAACACAACCAATGTACATGAAGGGAGGCTTGCTGCTCCATACAGCTCCTGTGGCTCTGGCTCATTACCTCATTTTTGCATTCCACCATCGGAATGCGTCTTTTTGGGGTTACTTGATGTATGAATGCTTTTGATTAGTGTCTATTTGGGTTTATTAACTAAAATTAGCGTTTGCTCGAATATTAAAGTCATGCTCTTTTTTATAAGAGACTATTATATTATACTCTCTCCGAGTCTCTTCAAACTTTGTCAAGTTTGACTAGCACGAACAATAATAAAGTAAATAATGTGGTTGAGATATGTGCAAAAGAGAGAGAAATAATAAGAACCACAAATTAGTTGATTAAAAAGGAAAGTAATAACGTTTTTGGGACATCTCAAAAATGAAGATGAC
Source organism: Cuscuta europaea (assembly GCA_945859875.1). Taxonomy (NCBI): domain Eukaryota; kingdom Viridiplantae; phylum Streptophyta; class Magnoliopsida; order Solanales; family Convolvulaceae; genus Cuscuta; species Cuscuta europaea. The sequence goes on from CAMAPE010000041.1 coordinate 2,678,724, forward strand.
AAGGTTTTAAGAGACAAGGGAGTATGTGAGATTGATATGAGGATTTTTAAATAATGTACTCCGTATAAAATTACCTTAAACTTTTGATGAATTCGATCAATTATATTCTCAATTCGCCAACTACTGGGTGGAAATATTGCCTATGTTTTTTAAAGCTACATGTTTTTGGTTTAATTATGAAATAATTGTAGTGATAGCAAGATTTTATAATGAACTGTGAAACAATGTTATTGAACACACTAAATTATGTGATATTGAGCTAGTATATACGATGGTATAAGTGTAGATGTTCAGTGACTAGGTGAGTTTAGAAATATTAAAACTTTTTTCAATTATCGGTGGTCTACAAGTAAGGAGATATCCTGTCTACTGTCTAGGATTGGTCTATATCTTGTGGAGTTGTATGCATACTTTTTTTGAGTAGTTTATTTTATGTGCTTTCAAAGGTTATGCTATTCTGTGTCCTACTTAAAACAAATACTCCCTCCGTCCCTAATCTTTCTCCCTTTTCGGCTGGGCACATTTATTAAGATAGTGGGATTTGTGTGGTGGAGAATTGTGCAGAGGAGAGAGAAATGTGTAAGAGTGTGTAAGAATGGTTGTGAACCACAAATTTTTTGTTAAAAGGGGGAAGAGGAGATAATTTTGGGACGGACGAAAAAGAAAATTTGAAGATAATTTAAGGACGGAGGTAGTACTACGGGTCAAGAAATATATAATCATACAATGAAGTTATTACTATTTCAAATGGGTTCTTCTCTGGACTTGGAAGGTTAAAAATGCAGGGCTCTTATCCCTAGGCTCCTATCCCTATTTATAGTACTCTATGTTGAAAATATTTATATCCAAAGTGCAAACTAATTATTTAGATCACCACTCTAGAACTCTTAACATACTTCTACTCTCTTCCGATCCATTAGAAGGTTCCACACATATCCATAATATTCTACGTGGTTCCAAACTATTCCACAAACTTTTAGAGAGTTTTATAATTCTCTAGATTTGTCTTTAATATTCTAGAAAATTCTACACTTTTCAATAAGGTTATAATTTTTTTAGATACTCTAGCTCTAATAAGGAGGAATGGATCCCAACATAAAATAATGTCTATATATAATATGGGGATTGACTATGATTACGACTATTTAATCGTTTCAAGATGTTCATATTGCTCATGTTAGTATTATACATTTATACTAATGTGCATAATATGCCCTAGAAAATATGTAGTTAAATGTTGTAATGAACATTTAATACTACATGAGCAATATAAAAATTGGAGAAGTGGAGGTTAAAACCGCCGCGCATAGAGAAATATACCCCTTTCTGTTCCAAAAGATCTTGACACTTTGACTTCACAGTTTTTAAGGAAATAAATTTGATTTTACTGTAGAGTACACTGTTTGACACTGTTTGTCACTGTTTTGTGTAGATTTATTTGACAAATAAGGCAAATAAGCAAGTCTAAAGATAATTGTGGTACTGATAAAAATGGAAAGTGTAAAGATCTTTCAAGAATCGGAGGGATTACAATTTTTACCTAATATGAGACGGAGGTAGTATGCTATTTGCAATAGTGGATGAGATCATGAGAAATTATTATTATGACTACATCTAAAATCATTCTTTGTAGCATTAGCATTAATCAACATTGCGACCTATTACAAAAATTGATATGATTTGTTTTATTTTCAACGTTATGAAAAGTTTTGTAAGGTTGTACGTAGGGATGGACCCGGGCCGGTCCGGTTCCGGGACGGGCCCGGGCGGGCTTTTTTTGCAAATCCTTGGGCCCGGAACCGGCCCGGGTTGATACTGGGTCCGGGCCTAACCGGGCCGGGCCCGGTTCAATGTCTATTTTTTTTTGCTTTCTTGTTATCCCCCGACCCCCCCCCCCCCTCACCCCCACCCCAAAGCTCCCCAAAACACCCAACCCTACCCTAGGAAACGAAAAAAATTGAAAAAAAATTGACCCGGGCCGGTTCGCCCAAAACTGGGCCCGAGCCCGGCCCGCCCGGCCCGCCCAAACGGGCTAAAAGACCTGAACCGGCCAACCGGTCCCGGTCCGGTCCGGGCCCGCACAGTAGCGGGCCGGCCCGGCCCGGTTTAGTCCATCCCTAGTTGTACGGAGTATTTTATTGGACCGATTTCCTAATCTGGTAGATGACTGGTTTATGTGTATCTTACAAGTTAAACATCCTAACTCCAACTTATTAAACTCATATAATGAAAGAAATCAAATAAAAAGTTTTATTTTCTTTCTAATTTGTCCTTGTAGTGTCACTTGTGTGCTTGTGTAAATACTGTTACTAGCTATACGAATATACGATATCATTTTCTTTAACAGAAATTGCACCCGCAAAGTACTTATCTGTGCAAATTAAAACTCTCACCAAATATTTTGAAAACAAAACTGAAACAGTATGTGGTAATGTGGGTACAAATAAATAAATAAATAAAAGTATAAGTGTGCATGGATTCATATATATAAATAATTCAATCCACAAGGGACGCCATGCATGCACCGGCCGGCCGCGTCAAGGGCATTAGGGATGGACTAAACCGGCCCGGCCCGGCCTGGCCTGGCCCGCTACTGTGTGGGCCCAGATCGGACCGGAACCGGTTGGCCGGTTTCGGGCTTTTAGCCTGTTCGGGCGGGTCGGGCGGGCCGGGCTCGGGCCCAGTTTTGGGCGAACCGGTCCAGGCGGTTCGGGCCGGGCCCGGGTCAATTTTTTTTTCCTGTTTTTTCAATTTTTTTTCTTTTCCTAGGGTAGGGCTAGGTGTTTTGGGGAGGTTTGGGGGTGGGGTGAGGGGGGGGGGGGGTCGGGGGATAACAATGAAGCAAAAAAAAAATTAGACATTGAACCGGGCCCGGCTCGGCCCGGTTAGGCCCGGACCCGGCTCGGCCCGGACCCGGTATCAACCCGGGCCAGTTCTGGGCCCAAGAATTTGCAAAAAAAGCCCGCTCGGGCCCAGTCCGGAACCAGAACCAGACCGGGTCCATCCCTAAAGGGCATCATAGACGGTGGCGGATCCAGGAACACGAAATACAAGTATTGGGGCATAACAAAGAGAGAAAATGGCGTGCATGTTAAAAAAATAGGGAAAAGTACGGAAAATGTATTTGTGTTTGGACCCGTTTTCAGATAGGGTCATTTGTTTCATTCTTTATCAAAGTAGTTCATGTGTTTGAATTCCGTTATCACTAGAGGGTCACACCGTTAAAAACGTCTGAAAAAGATCGTTAAAAGTAACTCCGATTTTCAAAAGTGCCCGAAAAATTAAAAGAAAAATACCGAAAGATGCGCCTCACCAAAATGATCTCCAAACCACCTTCGCCTTTGGATTTTTCAGATCTGTTCGAATTATTTTATTTAAAATGATTTCGCTAATATCACTTTTTCGATTGACTTTCCGGTGACAAGGGTGGCTGAAAACAAAAAAGAGAGATGGCCTAGCGGTCATCTTTTTGAGACGCACTTTTCATTATTTTTATTTTAATTTTTCAGGCATTTTTGAAAATCAGAGTTACTTTTAACGGTTTTTCAGACGTTTTTAACGGCGTGACCCTCTTGTGATAACGGAATTCAAACATATGAACCACTTGATAAAGAATGAAACACATGACCTTATCTAAAAACGAGCTCAATCACAAGTACCTTTTCCGTATTTCCCAAAAAAATACTACATGCTTAATAAAATATATCCAAATAGCAAAAATTTGTAATATAGTACTTAATCACAATTGCTCACATCTTTGGAAAGAGATCTAATATAATTTTATTTGCACCCCGCTTTTTGGGTGATATTGGACTCTGCACCTCATTTTAAAAACTTTTAGACTTTGTGCCATATCTTCCATAAAAAGTCTTTGTATTTGCACCCCATCCAGGAATTTTTCTTCACAAAATGTTGTATGATAGGGTGTATAGTTTAAAAGTTTTGAAAATTGAGCGCAAAGTCCAATATCTCCTAAAAAGTGGGATGCAAAGTCAAAATTCCCCAAAGAATTATCGGATGTACTTTTGTTCTTGATTTGGTACCTAATCTCTTGGTCCAAAAGGTGGAATCTCCCACCCCAGGAGCCCCCCATACCCCGACCCGACAGGATTTTTGGGAGGAGGTTAATCACGGTGACTCAGTCGGCCCAATGATGGTAGGCCTTTTTCCCGTGCGCACCAGAGGCCCAGCCTTATTTCAGGTTCTGTGACCTCCACACGGCCGCTGCGGGTTTCGAACCTTGGTCACTTGGTCCAAATTTCCCACCACTGAACCAACTGAGCTACCCGTGCGGGTGATTTGGTACCTAATCTCGAGTCTATCAAAGTATGTGTATTAAATTCAATTTTGATATGTTTCCTTTGTCAGTGACTCAATTTTAGAATTCCTTTCCGTCACATATCAGATGGTTTGGTTATAACCTCAGATAAAAAGTTAAGCGTTCATATATATTAAAATAAATAGAGCAGTAACTAGCCACAATGTCTTTTATTTGTAGGAATGGGACCAAGTTCATAGAACAGACAACCCTTCTTCCCTCATTATGATTATGCCGAGCCAGTCCTTAAATCCCAGATTTAATCTCAACTCAAACTACCCAGGTGGCCAGTTCATCTGTCTTCCCCCAAGGAGATGAAGGTGAATATGGTAAACAGATTGGCCTGCAGAAAAAGCGCACAAAATATTCAGATCAAAACTCACAAAGACAAGGTTGAAACTCCTATTATGACAAAGTTATGGAATGAAAAGATTAAATTAAATAAAATAAAAAACTAACATCCATCTCTTCCGTCATTGATCACGAGCCTGAACCCATTTTCATCGAGACCTTCTTGTTTAGCTACAAGCTTCGCAGTGTAAAGAAGGCGACCAAGAATATCACAATGTCTCTCCTCTGCCTTTTGAATTGTATTTTAAAAAGCACTAATATAGTTAGGATAATGTAGAGAAGAAATTAAAAGACAAAAAAAAAACAGCATAACGAATCATGAAAAAGGAATCTCAAAGGTGACAAAAGATTATCTTGTGCACAAGCTGTGTATGACTTAATTCCATTGTTTATATGGTGACCAACTCCTTTATTGTGAACATCAGAACATGAGCATATTCTTATTAGCTAATGATCTCAGATTCCCCACTCCCCAGTACATGGATTGCAGTGATACAGTTTCTCTCTTCAGAGAAAAAGAACCCTAAGAATGCTTTGCATTGTTAAGAATAAGAAGATAGAGAGTTCAAATCTAAACGCAGGAACATCACTAATTATTAATGCTCAACAAAATAAATTAGGAATACCTTAGAGAGCCCAGTTAACCCATCCTTCACCTTTGGAATAAGAAGAATGTGCACTGGAGCTTGGGGGTTTATGTCCCTAAATGCCAAAACCTGTCAAAACAAAAATACAAAGTCAAAATAGAGCCACTTGTAAAAGGAAATGACCCTGTCCCAAAAAAGCCACGTCACAACATATTTTTCCCCAAAAATACTATTACAAATTCAAGTTTAACCTTAACCTAAAAATCATTTAGATCCACGCAACAAGCCGCTTTAGTCTTATTGAACATAAGTTTAGTGGCATATAGGTAATTATTATGTCTGTAGCACATTCATCATGGACTGAGTGTGGCGAAGGCTTGCACTCCCTCCATCAGCAGCAACCTCCGCACCTTAGTCACGTCCGTAGCTGTTGAAGTCGCGAATTAGGTGATGAGTTTGATGCTGATGGAGACAATAGAAGCTTTTCCTATACGTACTTTGGTCGTTGATAGCCACAAGCCCACAACACATTATCTAGAGGACCCTTTAAAAAATGGAATTACATTAGTCTTTAATGTATAACAATGATGAAAACACAAATCAACAAGAATAATAATCTAAACCCCACTTCCCGCCCACAATAACGCATGGCATTCAAAAAGAATAAACGAATCTGAATGACTCAAATTTTATTTACATTTTTACGATGTAACATCAAATAACAAAATTAGATATGTTTGGTTATCCTTCTTAGAAGAATAGAGAATATTACAATGTCAGACTGGATTACAAACTCCCTTAGTATAGTAATATACTAATATAGTTATCATTGTTTTAGATTTCCTATTGAGGCTGGGTTTAACCCATTATCTCTCCATATAAGCATTATAATATACCCCACAAATTATCAACTTCCCAAGGTCAGATTGATATCAATAAAAGCAGTTTATTATTAAGTTATCAAGTTCAACACCTTCCATTGCAATACATCAGGTGCCATAGCACACAATATTTATGAAAATATCGCTCAGAGCATTGGTAGAAAAAATACCATTGGTCCTTTTAGGGTGTTTGGATCTGCTCAATAAAACAAATTTTACTCCCTCAGGAGCAGAAGCAGATTTATGACTTTCGGATGAAACCTAATTAGGCAGCACTTTCAGCTGATTTAATTGCTCCCCAAAATCAGTTTTTGTGGAATTAGGGTAAATCAACTTCAGCTTCTTGAACATTAAGGTTCAAAATAACATTTATTGATTATAAACATAAACATAGATATAAATGTAAATGTGAATGTAAGCAGTAATGTGAATTTCGATATGAATATAAACACATGAATATTAACATAAAACACATGTGATTTTTGGTTTTCATTGACATTTAATTTTATTCAAATGAATGGGTATGGAAGATTATATCTACCCTGATGTTTACCTTTTCAAACATTTCGAGTTTACAAAAAAGTATGAATGTGATTAAAATTATTACATATTTTTCCTACATTATTTCAATATTAAATCTTTGATATGGAAATTATATCATTTGAAATAATTCATTTAAATAGACCTATCTGGTGTAATATTAATATTGTTTCTTAGTACATCATATATCAGGTGTAATTCCTAATTGTTTCTTACACACAAAAACAATTTGCAACTACAAATTAACCAAGCATTTTAAACTGACTCTACATACGGAGTATTTCATAAAATAGAGTCAGTACCAAATATTTCATCCACAATCACTATCGTCCAACAGAAATTAAAAAGAAAATAGGTGAGCGAGAGAAATCAGGACTCAGAATCGGATCCATAGAGGGGCGGGGTTAAAGAATTTAGAGCATCCCCAAAAGTACTCCCCCTAAGAAGTACCTGATCGTCCTCGTAAACAATGTCGGCTGATATTTCCTTGTTTATAATCTTGTTGAATCTGTGAATCAAACATCAACTAAACCTTCAAACAAACAAAAAAGCAAAACATTCTAAATGAAAACAGGAAATCAGAGAAGGGGAACAAATCGCAGCAGCGTGGGTACATGGTGGGAGAATCTGAGGGAACGGCGAGAAGGGCAGCTTCTTTTTCAGAAGCCATGGGAGTTAAGTGGCTGATGAGTACTTGAAGTCTGCTGCTACTCCTCGGGCTGTCTATGCGCATTATATACATCTCATCCTCGAATGCCTTGGCCTATTTATAATGTAGGAATAAGTATGAAATAAATATATTTGCAAAAAAATAAGTATTATCATCCGTATCTCATTAATTGCAACATTGGAATATATACACTTTTTATGTACTTTACTTTGACTACATTTTATTTATTAATGTATATGAATTATTTTTTTTCAAAAATGTTTTAAATTCATCTCATTACTAAGTTTTATAATCTGATTTTTATTTTATTTTTACTAATATAAAATTAAATATAATGACGGTCAAAGTTGTGCGTTGTCAAACGTGAAATATTGACTGTTGCAACTAAAAAGAGATGGGGGAAGTATGAAATAAAGATTTTGTTTTTTTTGGAATGAGGTGACTTATATTAATAAGAAAGAACAAGAGCAGGGTACAAATTGACAAAGAACCAGACTTAGAATCTGTCACCTCGAACGAAGCAACTAGATTCGCTGATCCTGAATTGGGCTTACTTGAGCCAACGACTAGTAAACTAAGTTCCCCATCACCTGACCTATGTTCAAGAGTCTTGTCAAAACAAAAAGCAAAAACAAAATAACAAGCACAAAAATAAGAATTCCTCTCCATCCTCACAAGCATCTCCACTGGTCCGCTATTGTACGGAGGTGGTTCCGGAGGAGGGTGAGCTATGTAATATTGTAGCAAGGAAATTCAAAACCTGAAAAATTCGTCAGAAACCCTATCCTTCTTGCGCTCGCCGACTGCTCCTCTTCTCCTTCATCGGCGAAAATCGGCTCCTCCTTGTCCTTGCCAATTGCCCTCTGTTTATATCGATCAACAAAATCTCCCATCAAATAGCTCCTCTGCTGCACACCAACCTGTTTTTGTTGTTGGAATTTGCCGCAGAAGAACTAGAAGCCTACCAACCTGTTTATATCGTAAAAACTTGCCGCAGAAAACCAAAAACTCGTCCTCTCACTGTGAAGAGAATTTCTGTTGCCCTGCGTTCAAGCACCCCAGCGTCTTCTTGGTTAGATAGGCCACCCCACCGAAATCGCTGCCACAAGCTGTGTTCCGCACTCTTCCTTCGCCGGACTAGCCACGCCGCCGGAAAAACCCCTAGGAAACCCTAGACTTGACCATTGCGAGAACTATATTGTATCATAGGTGAATTAATGAGTTATTCAGATATAAAAAAATATTTTGTTAAAAAAGTATGAAATAAATATACTACTAATAGGTTATGGTAACTTGATAAAATGATTCAGAAATTAGACCTATTCTAGATTGTGAAATTATATTTTAAATTTAGTAAAATAATACTCTTTTCATTCCATAAAAGTCTTCCCGATTTGACTTGGTCACAAGTAAAATTATGATTGTAGTTGAGAAAGAAAATATAAATGAAGGTTACTCTACTCATACACGAATTTCCAAAAATGGAAATGAGAATTTTTTTGGGACATCTCAAATTGATAAGTGAGAAACATTATATAAGACGGAGGGAGTATTACAAATATTGATTGTGCAGGTCATTCCTCATTTGAGAATGTGTTATTTATAGGCAAAATTATAAGATTGAATCACACTCAAAATACTAAGAAATTAGTACATGATATGTATCCTGGAACCATTGGGGAATACGCTGATGAGGTCAACCATGATGTCAGATTGATGTAGTATGATGTTAGTAACGATCTCAACACTTGTAAATCAAAATGCTAATCAATGAGTACGTGAACTGTGTCTCTTGAAAGTCTCAAGGGATATGTCGATGACATTAGCCATGACGTCAAAGTGATGTCGGTAATGACGTCAAAGTGATGTCGCTTAGAAAAATTATTCGGATAAAAATTCACAAGTCGAATTAACTTTTGTTTATTGAATCTAGCACATGCGTTCCTCGGATCAAAACATGCTACACAAAGAAGTAGCTCTGTGTTTTTCTCAATGAAACGATCATTCAACTCCTCATTGACGATCCAAGACCATATAAAATCTCTCAAAACGATATCTATGAAGTTTTTTCTTTTTTTTTTTGAATGTTACAACGTGATCTTCCTGGTGTTACATAAACATCATCCATATTAGGGATATCAATCTCATGTTGGTTACAAAAACATTGATACCTCGTCTAACAAAGTCTCCCAACCACCACTTCACATCTCTTGTACGTAATTGTTGTTTTGAGATGTCAACAAGCCTAATTGCATTCACTATGTTTTGATCTTTTTTTGCATAAGAGGAACTATGCTTTGAGATGTCAACAACCCTATACCAGCATAAGCGGCTCTGATGTAAGCATCGGAAATGCATAGTTAGAATGCTCGTGAAATGGCTAATTGTAGAAACCTTAACCGAGTTGAGGCAGATCAAGTTGATTCGATCTCTTTGAGTAATCAGCTCTTGACATAGTAATGGTCTCGATGCAAGGCCTCACCCTACTATGGTATATGATCAGGGGCGAAGCCAGAAATTTGGTTCAGCGGGGTCAGAAACTAAAGGCATAACATATTTAAAAACTATAAATAGTGTGAATACAAAGAAGTTCCAAGAAAAGAAAGTTGGATAAAAGATAAAGAAGAGTAAACGGATGTACGTGATAATGCCGTAGTGCGTGGTAGTATTTGTCGACGTTCCCTCATATTGTAAAATTTTCTCATTCAACACGCTATCAAAGACATCTTTTTCAAAATATGGCACCAGACAATCACTTAGCATATCATTGCTCATACAATTTCGGAGTGAGGTTTTAATTATCTTCATTGCAGAGAATGCTCTTTTTACACTAGCCGTCGCAACCCGTAAAATCAAAACCAACTTCAGAAGCAAAAACACCAAAGTGTAGTCCAAAGTAAATGTCTCCTAATCTCCACTATTTTTTTAGCTAACTAATCAATACCAACCAAATTAGAGAAGTCGACATCGGATCTCAAATCAATAATATAAGTCTGAAGTTGATTGTCCAACATTTTCAACTCAATCTTAGAAAAATTATTCGGATAAAAATTCACAAGTCGAATTAACTTTTCTTTATTGAATCTAGCACATGCATTCCTCGGATCAAAACATGCTACACAAAGAAGTAGCTCCGTGTTTTTCTCAATGAAACGATCATTCAACTCCTCATTGACGATCCAAGACCATATAAAATCTCTCAAAACGATATCTATGAAGTTTTTTCTTTTTTTGAATGTTACAACGTGATCTTCCTGGTGTTACATAAACATCATCCATATTAGGGATATCAATCTCATGTTGGTTACAAAAACATTGATACCTCGTCTAACAAAGTCTCTCAACCACCACTTCACATCTCTTGTACGTAATTGTTGTTTTGAGATGTCAACAAGCCTAATTGCATTCACTATGTTTTGATCTTTTTTTGCAATGCATGTGACAATTCATTGGTAATGCCCAAAATATTCTTCATTAAGTGCAACGAAAAGATAAAATCAAAGCATTCAATATGGTTAAGAGTTACGAATGCTTTTGTTTTTTGTCTTGCATCACTACCATCTTGCTTTACCTCTTCAAGAACTTCAACAACAATAGAGAACAACTTGATAATGCTAACAAGTGCACCATAATGAGAACCCTAACGTGTATCTCCAGGGTGTTTCAAGGTTGTTTCTTGATTCAAACCAGAACTTGTTTCAATTATTTCCATAGATATGGATTCCACCAAACGATCTATTTGTTTATCTCGCAATTTGTCTCTATGTTTGCACGAAGCACACACAACATTGCATAGTTGTGAGACAAATAAGAAAAACATCAATACAACTTCATTTTCTTTTGCAACACCCACAAGTGCTAATTGTAATTGATGAGCGAAACAGTGAAATAGAAAGCACTTGGGTTCTAATTCAAATACAAAGTTTTTAGGCCATTGAACTAACATCGCATATTGCTTGCTCCGGTTTAACCTTGGCCTCGTATTCTTGAAACACTTAATTTGTGTCATGTTAGGAGATTTACTATGGCCGCCTTAAGTGATAAAAAAGTAGTATCACTTACATGAGTAACTCCAAGAATACGCTCAATAATACACCCATTTGCATTCACATATCGAATGAAAACAATCAACTGCTCTTTCACTGATATGTCTCTAGACTCGTCAACTAATATTCCAAAAAAATCATCTCCATCTTCTTTAAGAATAAAATTTGTTGTCTTCTTTGAAATTGCATTGAGAATATCCTTTTGGATAGGTGGAGAAGTCAACTGGTGATTTCCGGATGCATTTCACATCACTACTTTTGAAACATCTTTATTATGATCGACGAGGAATGTTAAGAACTCAACAAAGTTCCCTCGATTATTGATTCATGGCACTCATCATGTCCACGCAAAGGCCACCATATACAGTCAATGGATGCACTTAAACGTACAAGGTACTCTTTCGTTATTTGCTCTGATTGATTTTCAATACACACTTCAATGTGTTCATTTTGATTCATTAGATCTCGACAACCTTGAGCACATCTATCATGAACACTATCTGGCTTCCCTATGTGTCCTCGGAACCTCTCGACCCCCTTCTTCCAACCATTAAACCCTTCAGTGAAAAAAACATCCCCGCGACCTTGATGTCCACGATTTGCATCTTTAAAAAGGCAACAACATAAACAGTAGGTAGGATCCTATGATATACTATATTCAAGCCAATTATTGAACTCTTTAAACCAAAGAGGATTAAATCTTTTATTAGCTTCGGAAATTACTCTGATAGGAAAAGTATAGTTTTGGGGTGGAAATGGCCCCATTTGTAGATAACGTCTTCGCACAATATCCCTTGTATTTACATCATACAGACTAATACTCTTCCTTTTAGCCAGATCCCCTCTCGAGTGCCTCCATATTATTTTCAATAGGTTGGTGAACCCTCGATATTGTTGGAGCATCTTGATTTGACAAAACCTCTTCGGGTCTATCTTTTCTTTTGTACGATCTGCTTTCATTCATAGTTAAGTGTCAACTGAAAATACAACATAACAAATTACAATAATGTATATCACAGATTCACAGTGACATACAAGTATACAATATATTATAGAGGTGAATCCAATTGAACTACCTACAACTATACAAGCAATAAGAGTTATACGGAATATGAAATATGAAATTAATAACATTTTAAAAAGAAAACATGTCTATCAATTTTCTCTAACATTTATTCAGGGCATTAAATTCAGCTTCAACTCTTCAATAAATAATTTTCAATTTTCATTAATCTACCGATTTCAACTCTTCAACTCAGACTCCAATTTACTCCAATCCGCCGGTTTAATTTTCAACTCTTCAAGAAAACATGTCTATCAATTTAGTCTGCAATCTCCATTTTGAAATGTGAACACCTCAAACTCAATGATTTCTCTAACATTTACTTAATGATTTTCCCTCAATAGTGAACACCTCAAACTCAATGTTTCAACCCTTCAATTATAGCCTCTAAATCTTCAATACTTCTAATTAGAAACTAACCTACAGGGTTGCAATTCACAATTACTTGAAGTCGTGAAGACAAAAGAAGGGTTGGCCGGCTGTAGAAGAACACTAAAGCAGTGGTCTGCCGGTCTGGAGAAGAACACTGCGATTGTCTCCTGTGGGACTGTGTGGCTCTGCGGGTTACAATGATCCCCTTGACCCCCTAGTACCTCCGCCCCTGTATGTGATAATACACTCCATCATGAGTCTCTCCCTCCCTAAGGCGACAAGTCTTCGATATGAGATTCTTATGATCACGTTCACCTCTACGATGCACCGTGATCCGCCATGTTTGGAGAATATAAGACTTGAACCATAAGCCCAAAATGTTCCTCAATGAGAATAAGTGATGTGTGTCCATCGGTTAGCCACATAAACAAAATAGGGAAAAGGGGCAAAACCACCTCTGAAGTTGTCATCAAAGGGAATGTATGCCTTTAACTTTTTTATTGGGAAAGGGGGCAACCACCCCCTTTTTTAACGGCTAACACAGTTAAGGGATTTGGCAACCGTTTGATGCTCCTGTGAATGGTAAATGAAGTAGTAGTACGTAGTATAATTTACATTTATTTATAAAACTAGTTTTGTAAATTAGTTGGAATATAAAAATTTAAAGAAACAATTATAAATACAAGTAAACCATAAAAAGATACAAGGTAATTAAATAATGGTTATACATAAAAGTATTTTCTCTATCCCGCTAAGATTGTCTCATCTTTCCTTTTTGATTCGTCTCATTAAGATTGTCTCATGCCAAATTTGATACAATGTATGTACTTCTAAATTATTCTCACTTTATCAATTCAATACTAACTACATAAAACCATTTTTCTTAATACCTGTGTCACTTCCTCATGTCCCACAATGTTAGTGGGACAAGGGTAGTATTAGCAATTAGAAGAGAATTACTCCGTACCTTGGCTAGAGCCCTTTGGTGACATTAAAATTGACTTAATCAGTTGAATATACTAAAATTGATGAAATTTTGACTGAAACAACTCAATTAACTGAATCTATAGAAACAAATAAATGATATGTAGATTATATTTTTATTAATATCCCCTTTGTCCCATTCAACATTTTCCTCTCTGTTGCATTAACTTTGTCTCACACTATATTTGATAATATTTAGACAATTACAATTCATTCTTTATTTATTCACAATTTATCAATTTAATACTAATAACGTAATCTAACTTTCCATAATTACCGCACTATTCCTCTCATCCCATTTAGTAATATAAAGAAAAAGTTAGATGAAAAAGCTAAAATAGTTGGCTTTAAAACAATTGAGTCAATTTTACTAGCTTCACACTCACTTATTTTGATTATTATATAATTCATTTAAAATAGCCGATTTAAAATACTTTGACAAAAAATAACCGATAAGTCGAAACTCGAAAACATATGCAACACAAAAAATTGTCTATTCGTATTACTTAATATTACTATCAAAATATAAGAAAAATTGACATGTGTAGTATTAACTGAATTTTTCTGGATAAGAATATGACTAGTTATGTTTTAGACAAAAATATGATTAACCACTGTGTGCGAGTAATTGGACAACAGTCACTATTGTGTACTTAAAAATGAAAAGTCACTAGTAGACGATGAGTCACTAGGAACTAATAATTGAATATGTTACTTTTCTAATTGTTTATAACTTTTGTTTTTTAAATATTACTAATGAAAAAATTATGGACAAAAATATTATTTAATAACTTACATGTTATTACTAATTTATTATTACTTTTTTAAAAGTGACTATATTATGTTCGTAATTACATCGTAATAACTAACATGTAATTACTAAATTTAAACACAACCAAAGTAATGATTTTGTCCACTACAATTTGAAGAGTAATATTAATAGAATTTTGACCGATTATATGTTTATATAGAGAAAGTATTGATAATATGAAAATGATATGAAAATGTTTTTTGTTAAAAACACTATTACAAATAGGGATGGCAACGGGGCGGTTCGGGGTCGGGTATACCATTACCCGTACCCACCCCGTTTGATAATATTTTTCCCCGAAACCGCCCCGTTACCCGTCAGGTATTTTTTCCCCGCGGGTAACGGTTTTCCCCGCGGGTAACGGTTTCCCCGCGGGTAACCGTTTTATTAAAAGGTAATTTGTTTTCTTCAAAATTTGTATAAATCCTAAAATGATGATTAACTACTTATAATTGATCACCTAAATTAAAAAAAATCAAAATTAAATAGCACCACTTGTTTTATTAAATGATAATTTTTTTTTCCTTCAAAATTAGTATGATGATTAACTACTTATAATTGACCACCTAAATTAAAAAAAAAATCAAAATTAAGTAGCACCACAAATAAAGTTTTTTAAAACATCACAAAAAATTACAATCTTGTGAACCTAATATTCACAAATTATATATGTCTAGATTCAAAATTATGAATCTCTTACCACATCAACATCAAGAGATTAAGTCTTATCTCGATAGTAAAGTCTAAATATGAATCACAAAAAACATTTAACTTCCAAAAATTCAATAATCATACCCCATCGGCATTCAGTATCTAAATTTAAGAGCAGTAATGTATACAAGTAACATAATAAAAATGAGAAGTTTTTTTCCTGAAATATTACTAATAAAAAATATATGGACATAAATGTGAATATAAGTTATCATGGGTAATATTTATAGTCACTACTATATAACACTTGAATAAAATTATAAACACTAAAGTTACTAGAGTCGCATTTTTGTCCACGACTTTTATTTTGATATAGATTTGGAATTATTTCTAAAAAATGTACTTCTAATACTATGATTTAGGTATTCTAATTTAGAGAAACCAATCAAAATTAATCTAATCATCCAATACACCTCTACAAAATTATTAGCAATTACAAAAATTAAAGCAATCTAGAGTAATGTTTCCCAATATTTGGACTTTAAACTCATATGTGAGCTTTATGAAAGTTATTGGGTGAAAAACAAAAGAGAGTCACAATGTGAAAATAGTGTATAGAAAATCATGAAAATCAAATAATCAATATGAGAAGAAAATAAATCTTGTAGAAGTTAACACATGAAGGATGATGAATGAAATTGAAAATTAAAAATCTAAAATAGTGAATTTTGAGGATCAACTCATCAGAATTGCAAAGGATAGCCGATTAGTTGAATATTTTTCAAAAAATAGAGGAAATAAGTGTCATATACTAATGTACTACTATTCATATATACTTAATATATTAAATAATAAATACATAAACTATTAAAATATGTAAGTTAATTGTGCGGGTCGGGTCATGGTGCGGGTAACCGTATCCAAATAAAACGGGGCGGGTAACGGGGTGGGTAACGGGGCGGGTAACGGGACGGGTAGGTATAAACCCATAACCGCCCCATTACCCGTTTACATAAATCGGGTATTCCCCGCCCCGTACCCGTTACCCGGTCAAAGCGATTTTCCCCATTTTGACCGGTTCGGTTCGGTGCGGGTATCCATCGGGTCGGGTTAAATTGCCATCCCTAATTACAAAGGCATAAAATTATAAAATTTGGCATAAATATACTCGTATTAGCTTAAATAATTGGTCAAAGTTAGATGTCGTTAACTTGAAAAGTCAAATTTGGTTAAGTAAATTGGGACAGAGGTAGTAATACAGTTTATCTATTTTTTATTTATTTTTAAAGTTTTTTATTTTTACAAAAACAACTTTTTTAATTTTTAATATTTTAAAATTGTTGGGATGAGCTTAGATTATTTTTAAAATTAAATGGCTTGCATAAAGGTATTGCATCCAATGAATGAACTTAGATTTTTTTAAATAGGATCAAATGAGTCATATTTTAGAATTAACTAGGTTATGGATATTAAGGGTAAAAAATTAATGTTTACTCCTATAGTCCTATTGAAGGAAGTTTTAATTTTTATTCCTATTTCTGCAATTATTTTTATGTTTACTTCTATTTTGGACAATTTCTCCAAAATTAATTAATAACTACAAATAAACATTCAGTTGAAAAGTCAAAGAAGTCATGTTAAGACTTGCTAACGCCGTTAAATTGCTTCACGTTAAACAAGGGGGGGCATTGCCTGGATTTTAATGATTTTTGCACAAAATAAAAGATTAAGGGCATAGATGCCCTTTTGTGATTACTTCACGGGTAGTTTTGCCCCTTTTCCCAACTAGGGGTGGACTCGAGTCCAGGTTGGGCCTAGGCGGGCCAGCGGTTCAGGAATGGTGGACCCAGGACCGGCCCGAGTAGCCACCAGATCCGGTCCGGGTCCGGGCCTCCGGTTCTTTTTTTTTTTTGCTTTCCTAACCGCCCCCCTCACCCCCCACCCTCCCAACCCCATCCTACCCATCAAGCCCAACCCAGGTAGAACCCCAAAAATGAAAAAAAAAAATCAATTTGGCCTGGGCCCGACCCGGCCGGTTCACCAAATTTGAGACCCGAGCCCGGACCCGCCCTACCCCCGGGCCCCGACCCGACCCAAGTCCAACCATATTCCCAACAAAATAACGTCCCACACAATGCATTTTATTGGTTCAGTATAACTAATAATTATCTCAGAAGTCATTAACCACTACAACTTCTACGGATTACCACTTGATTTAGAGCCGTCACCGTGTATTCGTACGAGTTTGCAGGTAAAAGTAGGATAATTAAATAAATTAAGAATGTCTTCCTATTACCAGTAAAAAAAGACTAGGTAGGCCAAGCCAGTTCTTCCAATATACAAAGGTGCAGCAGCCATCCGCAGCGCACAAGCTTTAGAGAAATACATATATTGAAAAAGAGATTGTGTGGATGCATCACCTTCATGTGAAAGTGAGATGTTATAATGTGACACTAAGTAACAGGACTCCCCTTGCTCTATTTCCTGCAAAACATGTAACACTACTACACATCAAAACACAGCTAATAATAATAATAATACTAATAACCCATATATTATAGTACTTCCTCCGTCCCGAAAAGTTTGAACAAATTTTCTTTTTTTGGATGTCCGAAAAGATTTGCCATTTCCATTTAAAGTAAGGAATATCAAATATATGGCTAAAATTAATTCTCTCTCCTCTGCACAAATTTCAACAACACAGTTTTTACTTTATTAATACACGTGAAAGTCAACTTCGACCAACCTTTTCAGAACGGAGGGAGTACTAGTTACTGGTAGTAAAGCTATGCAGGGTAAAACAATAAATACAATAACTAAGACTGATATAGCAAATATAAACAAGAACTGTTATTTCTTTGCCTCATACTAGTGGTGGGCGTGGTCGGTTACTACATTTTTAATACCATTATCCATGCCATAACTTCAGTTGACCAAAACTTCAGTTAACCAGTTAACCAAAAACCATAATTGAAAATAAGTGGTCAATGACTAATTGTGATAATATGTGCCTCAATATCTAAAATAGGACAGGGTCTCTAACCTAGTGCTATTAATTACATAGTAAATCATTTCAATCTTATCTATTGCAGCAAGACCAATAGCACCAAGATAACGAGCTAGAATCTTAACGAGACATGTAGAAAATGATTGGAGACATCCAGATTAATCAATGTAAGAAAACAGAGTAATTAGGTTAGCTCATCTCGAAGAGAGGATTTACTTTATTGTATGCTGATAAATTACGTGCAGAATACTAGCAATAAAATGAATAAACAAATCAAAATTATATGAGAAAGATGGAGAGGAAATATTTTGTATTTCTCTTGGAAAGAATTGGCGGATATTTTAGGTTTGAGGGGGGACGTGGACGATGACAACAAGAATTGGACAGATACAGATTCAAGGGAGGATAAAGTATCTAGATATGGAGCAAGGTAGCGTGGATAAGAAGAGATTGATCGCCTAAAAGATAAAATTGGATCGACAGATTGCAGCTCGTGGATAGTGATTGAAGAAGAGAGGTAACATTGTGGGCAGAGGCTGGAGATCCAAAAAGAAAAGCAACATTCTCGTTATTCTAGGTGGGGTCTGAGATAGAAGAAGAAAGGCAATGTTCTGTTCTGGGGGAGCGGGGTTTGACTTCAGTAAACCGATGGTTATTATTCAAAATGGTTATCTGACTGTGAGCCGTTTTTTCATTTAATCGGTTAACTGTACCGTGATTTTTTAGAAAAAATGGTACAATTAACCGTGAAAATAGTGATTTTTTGGGTTTCCCACAGTATCTGGTTAAGGGTTTTGTGCCCGCCCCTACCTCATACCAAAATGACAATATCTTGGATCAACTTCAATTTGGTATTGTTAATAACATTTAAAGCCAATATCTAGTTTATCCAACTTTGAAGGTTTGAACTTCTATGTTTATAAAGCCAAAGACTCACTATTTTTTGGGCTTGGTAATATGATGGAATAAAGCAAAATGACTCACTAAACTGTCTACGCTTCTTTATTATGAAGTAAGCGTCAGTCTATGCAATTTTCGACGCGATTTTCACTATGGGTCATTCGGAAACAATCTCTCCGTGCTTTTGTACAGGGGTAAGATTGCGTACATCCGACCCCCTCACCCCACCGTAGGTGGGAGCCTTTGCGGCACTGGGGTGATGATGATGATGGGGGTCTGATCCAAAAGGAGAATAGTTCCCGTAATTTGTGCAGAAATTAGGAAAGTGGTTAAATATCCTTGTGTTATACCTATGCTTGGGTCCAACAATCAACATAGGAGCCTTCTCTACTGATACTACTTGTTGGTCCAAAATAAGCACACTAACAGTTACCAGATATATCCATATGCAATCCATCATATTAAATATTTTAACAAATAATACTCTAGCTATAACTCCGGTACTTGGCAGTTTTGAAACATCTAATTTAAACTAACTAGCTGTCCTTTTGGAGCAAGAATATCCTTAGTACCTACCTGTACTTCATTCAGCAATCAAGATGTAGATAGAAGAGATAAGGTGGAAAATTAGTTTTCAATGCTGTAATGATTTTTTATAAAAAAGAGGTGGGTCAATACAAATCATTTCAACCAAAACAACACTATTGTGAATTGAAGGAGTATACAGAAGTGTGCAGTTTTTTAAGGCAGAATATTTTCAAGTTGAAGGATTTGCAGTTTCCTTAAAGTACTATATGAGCACTATGTAAGGTGTTTACTGATTCAATCACATCTAAAATGCATTTAACTGCCAACAGAACACTGGTGAATTAAATATTTAGCAAATTTGTACCCCTAGCAGCTTATTCTCTATCAACTGATTCTAGGCGAGCCGATTCAAATATGGGTATGTTAAGGGACTGGCTTCCAAAAAACCGCTTATTATGGGTATGTTAAGGGACTGGCTTCCGAAAAACCGCTTATTATGGGTATGTTAAGGGACTGGCTTCCCATAAAGGAGAATGCCCTAGATAGGATTGGATTCATCCCCATATGGAACTGGGTAAGGGACTCCCTGAAGCCAGAGCAAGAACCTAATTTTACAAACTGCAGAAAGCTCAATAGCAGATATAAAAATGCTACAGAAAGGAAAGAAAATGCTTTGGAAAGACGTTCACTTATGTATGACTAATGTTTCTATATCTTTTCAAATGTCCAGATTTTGTAGTACTTATATAATCGAAATATTTTTTTCAATTACTAGGTATGAGTAAGACTGTATAAGTGTATTTTTCCAATCACTCAGTATGACTAAGAGTGAACATTGAAGACAACATTGCGTCTGAACCTATGTTTTATTTTCTTCAATTCTTCAATACTACTTCCTTTTTATTGAAAGGTTCTCATGTTAAAACGGCACGGTTATTTAGACAATAATTAAATAAGGTAATTCGAGTATATTTTGAGAAATAGTTTTAATAGGTATATAATATACTGGGGTTAGAGTTGATAACTGTGATGTTATACATGTATTATTTTTAATATTTAATGATCAAATTGTGATTGAAGATTGTTAATTGTTTCCTAAAATAGAAATGGGAACCTATATATGGGACATCCAAAAAAGGAAATTGGGAACTTTTCTATGGGACTTTCAATGGGACGGAGGGACTACTAAAAGTCAGTAGTGTTTGAAAAGAAAAGTTTTTAAAGGTAAAAATTAGATTATTTGGTATAAAATAACATTTTGTGTAATAGAAAGTAACAAGAAATTAAAAAGCACCCCTCCTCTATTGCAGGCTTCAGTTGGCAATGTTTAGAAACAGAAAACTCTTTCTAGTGTCCTTCAAATATACTAACTTCGCTTCTTTTATCTTCAAAAACGCTACCTTTATCTGTTTTTAAAGAGAGAGAAAAAAAGATGAAAACAGTTTTTTAAGCAATGTAAAACACTTATTTAATCTCTAATATGCATTAAAATGCCATCCATGTGGGTACAAATTTGACTGTGTGATAGTATGTTATAGCATAGCTCAACAACAAAAAAGAACTGTAAAGGGAAAAAAGAAAATCAAATATCTTATTACCTAGCGGCCCATGTATGAAGGGAAGTAAGTCTGGGTATTAGGAGGCTGCGATGACACAGGCCCAACGGATGTTCCTTCAGAGGAGGAAGGCAGCATTGAAGAATTTTGGTATGCCCCCAATCCTTGCATTCCCATATGCTGACCAAAATTTCCAATCACACTAGGACTTAAGGTACCTAAGCCATAGTTCCCTCCAACGGAGGCACCACCTATTGCAGGAGAGGCCAACCCAAGAAGGGCATTTGCTGTCAATCCCATTCCGGGACTTTGTCCCATGAACATCCCCTGCTTCATGCCGATCCCATAATCTGTTTGCTGCAATGGTTGAATAACCGGAGTATTATTGCTGTTTTTGTTATTGGGATACTCTACAAACTTTTTGCAGTTCAGCTGGCAACCTTCAAAAAATTTAATTGGCTCCTCTAGCACCTTCTTAGCACCTTCTGCGGTTTTATAGACAAAAATTGCAAACCCCCTGGGTTTATGGGTCAACGGATCAAACCCTGATGGCCCTTCCTCGATCTCACCATATCTAGAGAAGAAAGAACGGATATTCTCTGCACTTATATTGGGACCGACGTTGCCAACATATATTTTCCTGCTTCCTACATCAGATCCGCCAACTGAGCCTAATGCTGCGAGCTGGCACGAGATTGTACGACTTCCTATCTTCTTCTGGGGCTGTTTCAGCGCCTTCTTAGCGGAGGACCTGGTCTTATAAAGCACAAACGCGTAGCCTTTGGCCTTTCCAGTGACCTTATCAGTGATGAGTCTACATTCCTCAATTTCTCCGTAACTGCTAAAAGAGGCGCGCAGTGTATCCGCTGTGGTATCCCAGCTTAGGCCGTGGATGAAGATTTTTCGATGAGTCGGATCCGTGGTGGCTAATTGGGTAACCCGGGAAAGCAGAGATGGATCGTTCGAAGCTGCCTCTTTTAGCAGAACGATTATCTGGTCTTTTGCCAAGGGTTCGAGAAGTTTTCTAATTTTCTCTCTCTTAGAAGATTCATCTCCCTCACCGTTTTCGGAAGAATCAGAATCTGACTTTGATTCTTCCTCCTCTACTTCTTCTTCGTCTTCGGATTCTTCTCCTTCTTCTTCTTCGTCAGACTCTTCTTCTTCAACCTCTTCTACTTCTTCTACTTCTTCTTCTTCCCCCTCTTCTTCTCCTTCTCCTTCTCCTTCTGCATCATCTTCTTCCGATTCTTCCTTGGGATTGCGCTCTTCAGATTCGAGTTTCCGTTTCCTAGCCATGGCAGGAGTAGATGCTTCTGCATCATCATCTTCCGATTCTTCCTTAGGATTGGGCTGTTCAGATTCGAGTTTCCGCTTCCTAGCCATGACAAGAGTAGATGCCAATGGTGTTCAGTGATTCTAGGGTTTAACTCCGGCCGGGAGATGAAGATGGGTATTAAATAAACTGGGCTAGAAGACTTCGGACAGAGTCTCCTAAGCTTAACCCAAATCTCTGAAGCCCAACCCAACTCCTAAAATCTGGGCACATAATGCAAAAAAAAATGATGACATGTGCAAAGTTTTGACAAGATCAAAGACATCATAAGGGGACAAGAGTTCACGTAAGAAATCGGATTTGATATCACATTTGGTCTAGTATAATCAATGACCAGCCCGGTATGACTCAGACCTAGAGATCATACAAAATTAAACAAAGCAAGAAAACTTGGAAAATTGGATTTTATCTTATAGCTGGTCGGGTATGATGACATACACGTTCGGATATGATGACATACCCGTTCGGGTACGACTATATTTCATAATTTTCGTAATTAGTGTCAAGTATAGTGATCAGACATCTGACCCAGCAACCTCAAAACGCTTGTAAAACACTTCTTTCCTTTCATCTTGTATGAAATCTTTCATATTCTTTTATCGCATATTAATTCATCCAAACTTAAGATTCATTAATATTACTAAATTAAAACAAACTAGTAAAATACTTTGTTGCACCATAAATGTGCAATCACTGTAAAAACAAATTGTAAAAATTAATCAAAGTAAAAACTTAAACACAGAAAAACTAACACAATCACTCACCAAATGAAATACTTTCTTTATCTCTTTTAACTTTATTATCTTTCCTTTTCAGAATGTCCCAAGAATTTTATAATTATCTTTCTCAATCAATAAATTTGTGATTCCTATGATTTCTCTCCACTCGACACAATTACAATCACACAATTTTATTTCATTATTTTTGGGCATGTAAAACTTACAAAGTTTTAAGGGATGGAAAGAGTATAACACATTATTAGTTACACTTAATTTGTCTATCAGAATCGTTAATTCCACTACATCTATTTTATTTAAACACTTAATCCGTTCTTTTATGTGTTTTGTAACCTCTTAGGTATTTTGTGTCGTATAAGAAGAAAATAATTTCCTTGTAACCTCTTAGAGCTAAGTGGAGGGCGGGTATTCATGTGGATGAGTGATCTCGTATCATCTTTTCCCCTCATCTTTTTTCCTTGTTTTTTATCCTTATATATAAGCATTATATGTATCCTTTTTATTTTATCATTTTTATGTATATTCATCTCTTTTTATATTATCTTTTTATAATAACTTATCTTTTTTATCTTTATTTTCTTTCTTTTCCTTTTGGTGGTGATATCATGTATCGATTCATGTTAGTCGACCCCAATATCTTTTGGGACTAAGGCTTGGATGTTGTTGTTGTAAAAAGAAAATAATTTGATCAATTCAAATCGTGTGGGGTTATTAAAAAGTGAGAAACATAACGAACAAACAAGAAATAGAAAGTAGTTTGTAAAAAGTATAATGTACTTTTATACATGAAAATACTTACTAAAGAGCAGCACAAATAATAAAAAAGATTGAGGTTTTGACCTAAATATTATTAAAAAGCATAATAGCAAAAATGTGACCTTTTTTCGAATTTCCGAAAATGTGACTAATAAGCATTAGATTTACTAAATTACCCCAACTCAGTCTCTAGTGACACTGCCACAGTGACACTGCCACAAAACGCCGCTACAGCCTACAGTGACGTCACTACAGCCTAGTGACGCCGACACAGTGACTCTAGCCAGCGAGTTTGGCCACAGTGACATAGGTGCAGTGACTCCAACCAGTGAGCACTGTCGTCTGGCCGGTTACCACCGTCTCCCATCCCCCACCATGGTCCCTGCACAACCTCGGTGACTGCCCGAGTACCAGCCCAACCCCTGCCCCTACCACCGGCCAACCACCGTACCACCACCGCTCAACCATGGCAATCCTAACCAGATCTGGACAACTACCCACCGCAGCCCCGCACCCGCTCCCCTCGCCAGCCCCAACCAGTTCAATGTAGTCCCGTCCATCCTGCCCCCTAAACCACCACCGACTCACCCCACACCCCGTCGCAACCCTCGCACACCTCTGCGCCACCCTACAACGACGACGACAAAGTGATGACACAGAATCACAGTCTCCCATCACGTCCAACTACCAGACGCTAGTCCTATCCCCAACGATGCCTATTTCCGCTGGAAATTGAAGATACCCTTTGATGTAGTCCTCGCTCGCCATCGTCGGGTCTCCGATCCACCATCGCCACGCCGACGCCATCGTAGGTTTTGAGATCCTTCGAAGAAGACGAAGAGAGAGAAAATAGAAGAGTGACAGACTTGTGATGTCAGCACGGATCATGGACGACAACGATGTGAAGGCGGCAGCGGCATGGAGAAGGTGACGACGTGCGGTGGCTGTGGCCGGTGGAAGAAGAAACAGAGGTCTGCTGCAATGTTGCACAAGGGAAAAGAGAGAGAAATTAGGGTTGCAGGGCATTTAGGTCTATGGGGCATTTAGGTCTATGCATACTTTTTAGTAACTTTTTTGTTCAAACGGAATTATGATCATATTTATGTCTACAATCACTCTAAAAGTAATAGCCAGTTGATGGAGTATATGGATCTGAGCCCCCGGACCCACATACTCGGAAGAACAGAAAGCACAAGACAACAGAGTGGCGCCCTCGTCGGCCAAGACGCCCCCGTCGGCCGAAAAGGGGCCAACTCGGATTATGGTCCTGAGTCCAAGGAACCCGGGTGCCCTCGTCGGCCGTGCCCTCGTCGGCCACGCCCTCGTCGGCCACGAAGACCTCACAGAATCGGATTTTATACTTACTCATTTGTACAGCCCATTAGTGGCTTTGTATTCGGCCCAGTAGCGGTCCAGTTGTAAATGGGCCTCCCAAGCCCAAGGCTCGGGAGCCCAACCCTAATTTTCTCTATAAATACTCCCTTTGGGAGTAGTTATAGGGGTTACAAAATCATTCTATTGAAGCACATTATTGCATTTCTCTCTCTAGCTCTCACTTCTCTCTAGAGATATACTCTATCATTTGGTGCTCTCATTGAGAGCTAGAACAATCAAGTTAGCACCCTTCGTCGCTACCAAGCACAGCTAACCACTGATCATGGGGAGAACTAAGTCAAACCGCAACCTCGTCAGCAAAGTCATCCCTGAGGACCAAGAGCCCAGGGAGCACGATGAGGACGCTACGGCCGACCAGGCCGACGGAGGGGATCTCTTCCAGGAGGCCTTCAACCTCACAACGGACCTCCGCAACCAACTCAACGGTGGCGCCCCTGATGCCCGCCTCGGCTTGGACAAGAAGCGAGCTGAAAAGACGGATCACGCCCCGGCCCAGCCTATGGCCGCGGCCTCTCCGTCCGTAGATCCCCAGGTCCAGGCCGCACTATCGGCTATCATCGCCAGCTTGGCTCAGAACCCCACCGTCCTCAGCGCACTCTTGCCAAGGACTAGGGGGAACGTCACTCAACCTCCTCAACCCCAACCGTTGGCCGTCCAGATTGGCAACGACGAGGGGGTGGTGCCCCAGGACACGGCGTCGTCCCACTCCCACCCTGCTTCCCCTCTTCGGCCCGGGCAGACCCCAGCGCGTGGAAAAGCCTCTGCCTTCAATAGGCTAGGTGACACGCGCCGTCGTCCGGTTTCGGAGAGGATGGCGGGACGGATTGGTGATCCTCGTCCTGGCTCGCCAAGGGAAAGCTTGGGGTCTGTGTCCCGGACAGCGGACCAGCCCCGCCCGGATAAGGGCAAGGGGAAGTTGCACGAGGATGACGTGCGTCACCAGATCAACGCGGCTCACAACGAGCGCCTAAGGAACCAGCCGGGCGCCGCTGCGGCCAACAGGGACCCCCGGGACGAGGTCATCGCCCAACTGGAAAGGAGGCTGGCTCAGATGGAGGCCAAGCAGTCGGCCAACATCCCTACGGCCGGCGCCTCCAACGACCCCGGCCTCAACGCGCTCATGAACAAAGTTAGCACCCTGGAGAGGGAGCTGGCCGAAGGGCGGGGTGACCCCATCATCCAGGTCAGGACTAAGACCCCTTTCACCAACAGGGTCCTCTCGGCCCCCATCCCTGAGAAGTACAGGGGGAATGCCATCAAGTCCTACGATGGCCGGTCGGACCCCCAGGAGCACTTCAGCCGTTACCAGAACAACATGCTGATGGTGAACGCGTATGACGAATACCTCTGCCGTTGGTTCCTCTCTACTCTCGAAGGGCCAGCGTACGAGTGGTTCAACGGGCTCCCAGAAGGAAGCATCGACTCATGGCAGGATCTCGCCCAGCGCTTCCTCACTCACTTTGCCGGGAGGAAGCGCGCCAAGAAGTATTTTACCCACCTCCTCTCCGTCAAGCAGCAGCACGAGGAGTCCCTCCGGTCATTCATCGATCGGTGGACGTGGGAGACCGAGGAGGTCGAGGGGGCCGATGAGCGCACCCTCCTCGCCTTGTACCAGGGAGCCCTCCGCAGCTCCCCGTACGCCAGGAGCCTCATCACCGACCCCCCGAGGTCGTACGCCAAGGCGCTCCAGCGCGGAGGCTTGTATGCCGACGCCGACGAGCTCCACAATCACAAGAGAGAGGGGGGCCATCCCTCCAAGAAGACAAATCCTTCGCCGGCCCCGGGTCCGTCCCCGGCTGGCCAGGGTGCCCAGGGCCGTCACGACTCTGGTGGACAGAGTAAGAAAGACCGGCACTGGCGGCCGAGGCTGGAACGGCCGGGGGTAACCCTCACTCACCCGGTCGGCACCATCCTCGATTATGCCGAGAAGCACGACCTCATCGAGCAGGCTCCTCGGCCGGCCGAGGAGATCCTTGCCATCCAGCAGGGCGGCACATACTGCCGGTTCCACAAGAACTCGTCGCACAACACCGACGAATGCATCACACTGAAGAAGGCCATCGAGCGCCTTATTCGCCAGGGGGAACTCTCCCAATTTGTCAAAGGTGGCCCACGCAAAAACACTTGGGTAAACACCGGCAAACATGGGGGCGAACCCTCCGCGAAGAAGCGGGAGATTGGTAGGCTCAGCGACGACGAGGACTTCGAGGAGCCTCCGCTGAAGAAGAATCACATCCACCTCATCGTAGGTGGAAACACTGGGGGGACTCCGCCACTCAGAGAAAGAAATGGGCCCAATCCCTTTACATTGGGGAGGTATCCCACATTCCCCCCAGCCAAAGAAGCAGCGAACAGAGGCGATCACCTTCACCGACAAGGATCTGCCTCCGGGTACGGAATCACACAGGAACGCCCTCGTCATCCGATGTGAGATCGGTGACTCCATCATCCACCGTACTTACATCGATACGGGGAGCTCCGTCAATGTGATGTACTTGGACACCTTCAAGCAGCTGAAGCTGGACAGAGCTCTGCTGAAGCCGATCAAGACCCCGTTATTCGGCTTCACCGGGGACTCTATCGACGCCGAGGGCACGATAGTCCTCCCCGTGGAAGTCGGTGACGGCCCCCACCATGCCAAAATCAACATGGAGTTCATGGTGGTCAACCTCCAGTGCGCCCACAACCTGATCTTGGGCCGGCCAGCGCTGGAGGACTTGGAGGCCATCATCTCCATGAAGCACCTATGCTTGAAGTTCCCCACCAATGACGGCATCGGCTACGCCAGAGGAAATCAGAGGATAGCCAGAGCTTGCTACCTCAAGCTAACGAGGCCGGCCGAAAGGGAAGGACAGCGGATAGACACCATTACGGCCGCCGTCGCCATGGACGAGGAGAGGCCACATGCGGAGCCGGGCGAGGAGATCGAGGAAATCCCCCTGGATACCTCCCGGCCGGAGCGGGTTCTCAGGGTCGGAAAGCAACTACCCCAGGACCAACGAGACGCCATCCTCCTCGTCCTACGGTCATACGCCGTTGTCTTCGCGTGGGGCCCGGACGATATGCCAGGCATCAGCCGCCAGGTGATCACTCACCGGCTGACCATCGATCCGGCCTCCGCGCCGGTCAAACAGAAGCGGCGCTACTTGTCCGCCGACAGGCGGGACTTCGTCAAGGGGGAGGTCGCCATGCTCCTCTCAATCAAACACATCAAAGAGGTGAAGTACCCGACATGGTTGGCCAACGTCGTCCTCGCACAAAAACCGCCGACGTTCAGAATGTGTGTTGACTACACTGACCTGAACAAGGCGTGCCCCATGGACCCGTTCCCTCTCCCCAACATTGATCAGCTGGTGGACGAGACGACGGGGTGCGAGTTGATGTCGTTCCTCGATGCTTTCAGAGGGTACCACCAAATCTCCATGCATGAAGATGACGCTGAGAAGATGGCATTCATGACCCCAGAGGGAATCTTCTGCTACCTCGTCATGGCCTTCGGACTCAAAAACTCCGGCGCCACCTACACTAGGATGGTGGCCAAGATCTTCAGAGCGGTCCTTGGCCGGACGATGGAGGCGTACGTCGACGACATGATCGTCAAGAGCAGGCAGGCCACCTCCCACGCCGACGACCTCCGGGAAATCTTTGAAATAATGAAGGAGTTCAGGCTCCGCCTCAACCCCAAGAAATGCGCCTTCGGCGTCCAGGGTGGGAAGTTCCTCGGCTACATGGTCAGCCGGAGAGGCATCGAGATAAACCCGGAGAAGACGCAGGCTATCATCAACATGGAGCCTCCCCGCAACGTCAAGGAAGTACAGCGACTGACGGGGCGCCTGGCGGCCTTAAACCGGTTCCTCTCCAGGTCAGCCGAGAGGGCACTCCCCTTCTTCCAGATCATGCGTAAGGCAAACAGCTTCAAGTGGACAACGGAGTGCCAGGAAGCATTCGACGAATTGAAGAGGTACCTGTCGTCCCCACCCGTGCTCTCCAAACCCAAAGCCGGCGAAACCCTCTTCTTGTACTTAGGGGTGAGCACGTCGGCCATCAGCTCCGTGCTCATCCGTGAGGACGAAGGGGTGCAGAAG
The DNA here is from genome assembly GCA_945859875.1 of Cuscuta europaea. NCBI lineage: Eukaryota > Viridiplantae > Streptophyta > Magnoliopsida > Solanales > Convolvulaceae > Cuscuta > Cuscuta europaea. The sequence continues at coordinate 2,708,295 of CAMAPE010000041.1, forward strand.
GCCATCTTCTACATCAGCAAGACACTTAGGGAGGCCGAGCTCAGGTACTCCCCCATTGAGAAGACGGTGCTGGCCATCGTCCACACAGTGAAGAAGCTGGGGCACTATTTCCAAGCCCACACCGTCCATGTGCTGACCCAGCAGCCTCTTGGCGCACTCATGAGGAGCCCCACAAGCTCCTCGAGGATGGTGAAATGGGCGATCTTCCTCAACCAGTTTCAGATTGAGATCAAGCCAAGGCCATCCATCAAAGGGCAAGTCTTGGCCGACTTCATCATTGAATGCACAGCAAGGGAGACGACCGTCAACCCCGGGCCGGGGCCGGACGATACGTGGACCCTATTCACCGACGGCTCGTCGGCCGCGAAATCATGCGGCGGCGGCGTCGTCCTCATATCCCCTGAAGGGTTCAGAGCTTACTATGCCATCCGCTTCAACTTCAGGGTATCCAACAACGAAGCCGAGTATGAGGCCCTCCTCAGCGGTCTCAGACTCGCCGCCGGCCTCAAGGCCAAACACCTCAAAATCAAGTGCGACTCCAAACTGGTGGTGGGCCAGGTGGAGGGATCGTACGAAGCAAAGGAAGGCCGGATGAAGCAGTATAAACAAGCGGCGGAGGAGTTGCTTAAAGCGTTTGAAACCCACGAGATCACTCAGATCCCCAGGGCCGAGAACGCCGAAGTCGACATCCTCTCCAAGCTCAGCTCGGACACCCCGGAGCACATCTCCCAGTTGGCCAAGATCGAGGAGTTGAGCATGTCCAGCATCCATGCCAACCCCGTCTTGTGCGTCCAACAGCGACCAGGGGACTGGATCTCCGACATCGCCACCTTCATCACAACGGGGGAGCTGCCCCCGGATGAGGAGAGGGCCAAGCTTGCCAAACTCAGGGCCCCAAGCTACACCATCGAAGATGGCAAACTCTACAAACGGTCCTATAATGGCACTCTCCTCCGATGCCTGCACCAGGACGAGGCCGACACAGCCATGGAAGAAGTTCATTGTGGCGTCTGCTCCTCACACCAGGGCCCTTTCAGCATGTCCCGGCGTCTCATCGTCCAGGGCTTCTTCTGGCCGACGATGGCACGTGACTGCGCTGACCTGGCCAGGAAGTGTACCACATGCCAGGTACTCCAGAAGGCCCCTGGTCGGCCAGCCGTCAACTACGCCCCCGTCAGCACTGCAATTCCATTCTCTAGATGGAGGATTGACTTGGTCGGCCCCCTGCCCAGAGCCACCGGGAATAACCGCTACATCATCGTCGCTGTCGACTACTTCACCAAGTGGGTCGAGGCGGAGCCCTTGGCCAGCATCACGGGGGCCAGATGCCAGAAATTTGTTTACAAGAAAATCATCACACGCTTTGGCGTCCCCCAAGAGATCATATCAGACAACGGCACCCAATTCGAGGCAGCCCCTTTCCAAGAACTCCTTCGGGAGTTTGGGGTAAAGCATCGTTTCTCCTCCGTTGCCTACCCTCAGGGCAACGGGCAGGTCGAGAACGCCAACAGAACAATTATGGAGGGGCTGAAGAAGAAGCTCCAGGCCGCAGGAGGTAGTTGGGTCGACGAGCTCCCCAACATCCTGTGGTGCTACAGAACCACGCCGAGGAGGGCGACAGGTGAAACGCCTTTCGCCCTATGCTACGGCTTCGAGGCAAAGGCGCCCACGGAAGTTGCCATCCCCAGCCGACGGGTGGAACAATACGAGCCTGACGCCAATGAGGAAAGCATGAAGATTGACCTGCACTTGGTCGATGAGAGGCGTGAGCAAGCTTACGTCCGAGCAGAGAACTACCGGCGTCAAGTAAAATCATACTATGACGCCAAGGTACGTTCCCGGGAATTTCAGGTGGGGGACTACGTCCTCCGCCGAAGGGAAGCAAGCCAGCCGACAGAGGGTGGCAAGCTAGCATTGAAGTACGAAGGGCCCTACATCGTCAGTGCCGTGGTCAAACCCGGCACCTACAAGCTTAAACGCCCTAATGGGTCCAATGTACCATGAACATGGAATGTACACCATCTGGTGAAGTTTTATCAGTAATCCGAAGGAGGTGTAGACGGCGAAGCCCTCACCCCTTAACGGGTTACTGATTGAACGCCACCCTCGGCCTCGAGCCACTTATGAATAAAATCATATTCTGATTTTTTCTCTGGAAATTCAAAGTAAAACATTAGCAGGTGCCCCCGTCGGCCACCTTAGAGCGAAAGGCTCAGGTCTGGCCGACATGGCCCCTTGCATTTGCAGCCTATGAGCGACAAGCTCAGGCACTCCATTGTATTTTGTATCAGCGAAGGGCTCAGGCCTAGCTGAGAGAGCACATCGTCCTGGCCCCGTAAGGCTAGAAGTGAAATGCTCAGGTATGGCCGACGATGTCCCCAGGACGAGGGGCCCGCAAACGGCCCACGTCTTGAAACGGGAAGCTCACCGCGTCGTCCATGCGCTTGACCGCAGGACGACATGCCTGAAATCATGGCCGAGGTGACAAAATCCCAAAACTCAGGGATGGGCAACGACAGCCGTTGGAAACCGACCAAAAAGTCTAGCCCGCGTCATAAATAGGCGACGGGACCCGCCCTGAGATCACGGACGTTATAAACGAAGTCCGAACCGGCTGAAGGACGAGCACACCCTTCGGCCGAAGCCTGAAAGAAGGATACCCCCCGAAACGAAAAAAAAATAAATAAATAATAATATATAAGGGAAAAGAGGGAAGCCGACGGCCGCGCACACTAGTCGGCCTCGAGCAAAGAAAAATAAAATCCCCACAATTCAGGCCCAATTTGGCCAAGTACATATCAGTTGAACACAAGTGTAGTACCACTGACAGGTAACATGGACGACACGTCCACGCACTACAAGGAAATGACCAAGGCCGAAACACACGCCCATAAAACCCTAACCGCATTGGTTGGGTGACACGCGCGGGGTGACCTTCATCGGCCATAGTCCTTTGAGGCACCAACGCTTGGTATGAAACAAGGTATCGCAATCCTGAGGATGACCAGGACGAAGCGGGCACTTATCACACCCGCGAAAGGATCAAGCAATCAAGAAACAACTTCTACTTGCCACAGCACACGGACATCTCTCGCCGACACAGGAACCAAGGCCGTCGGTCGAGCGAAAGTTCTTTGGGAATTCGTTTGTGTTTCCCAAACACTTAGAAAAAATCCTAACCTTGGACAAGGAACCATGACTAGCCGACGAAGGCAGGACCATCTCCTTGGACAAGCCATTCCTTATCCAGCACCCTCTTCGGCCACAAGCCAGACCTTGGCCGACAGCGGCACCGCAAAGAAAGTAAATGCCTAACCTTTATACTTAGAAAATTATCTAAGTACTCAAATGAAGGAACTATAGCCGAAGCGGGTACCAGTATACTACAAGGCCGTTAGCTATCTACAACTCTGCATGTGTACTTAGAAGGGATACAGGCCGACAACGACACGGGTTCAAACACTTGGGGAAATCTCTCAGAGCATTAGTCAACAATGACAAACCCAATGACATGACGACGAGAACACTCAGCCACTTAAAGTTAGACACTTGAGAAAATTCTAACAAAAGGGAAGAAATCCAACGCCTGGACGGAGCGGACACCACGGTCAAGACCGAAGGGAAAGCACCCAAGTGAATCCAAAAACACTTAGGAAATTTTCGAAAAAATCCTAAGTGTTATGATGATAGCAAAGGAGCACCGGTCAGGCCGACAAAGCCTCCAGGCCGGAAAGAAAGCAACTTCGTGGATCCAAAACACTTAGGAAATTTTTGAAAAAATCCTAAGTGTTATGGTAGCCAAGGACCACCGGTCAAGCCGACAAGGCCACCATGCAACAAGGAAGCAACTGTAAAAACCCAAAAACACTTAGGAAATTTTTCGAAAGAATCCTAAGTGTTATGATACTACATCAACACGGTCAGGCCGACCAAGCCACCAGACCGGGAAAAAGGCATCCAAGTGAACCCAAAACACTTAGGAAATTTTCTGAAAAAATCCTAAGTGTTATTGTAGTAAAGCAACGACGAACAAGCCGACTAGGCCACTGGACAGGGTAGACTACCCCATGGACGTAGCGGGCACTCGCGAGGTGACCCAAGTTATGACTTGACACTTAGACAAATTTTAGAATTGAAATGACAAATGACACACAAGCATACAAGGAATTCAAAGTCGATCAGGACATCAAAAATTTCTTCATTTATATTCAGTTCAATACAGAGGTGGGCTCTTCGGCCGTTACATCATTTGGCAAAAAATTGAAAAGCTAATTACAAGGGAAAGAGTAGCCGATCAAGCCTCTGGGGAACCTCCATCCGCGGCAGGCTCTTCGGCCTCGTCGGCTCCCTCATCAGCTTCAGTCTCCTGGCCGGCAGCGGCTGCAGCACTGGTGGCGTCGTCTAGGAAATCAAACTCAGTGTAATCCGGCTCGCCAAGGCCGGAGCTTTCAATAGGGGACTCCCGCTCCGACAAGGGAAGTTTGGCCTGCTCTTCTGGGTCCTTCATCAGCTTCGGCAGCTTCAGGTTCCGTCTGGCCCACCCGGACGTGTAGTTCATGGCCTTCAGAGCACGAGACAGCCGACGACACAGGAGCCTCTTCATCCGCTCCTGGCCCATGTTATAATAGACGGCCATCTCCCTACTGAAATACTCCTGGCCGGCGGGGGAGTTCATCCCCCAATTCTCAAGCCTGGCGGCCACCACCTCGTAGCACCAGGGAAGCCTCTCATCGGCCTTCCACCCTTCGGCCAGGAACTTCTCAACGGCCTCATCGGCAGCCCTCACAACGGCAGCCTTCGCCTTCACGGCCTCCTCGCTCTGGCGCCGCTCGGCCTCCAGCGCCCTTTGGGACTCCTCGAGCTCCCTTTTGCTCTCCTCGAGCCTGGCCAGGGCATCGTCCCTGGCTGCGGCGGCTTCATCGGCTTTGGCCTGCAACGCCCTGGCATCCTCCCGGAGCCGGTCCAGGCAAGCAACCGCCTCGTCGGCCGAGGCGGCCTTCTGCTCCAGCTCCTTCAAGCTAGCTATCTCTCGGTATTGCCTCTTATGGCTCTCCATTAGCATGAAGGCACTCTGCAGAAACAAGGGAAACAAAAGTCAGGCAAATGGTTTCACACAGACGACGAGAAAGACAACGCATAAGGAAGGTAACTTACTTGGACGAGGAGGTCCATGCCGCCCTCGTAGATATTCACGTCCCCGAGCTTCCTCAGGTAAGCCCGATCCTTGGCCGGCATGGCCTGTGCCAGGACGTCGTGGCCAAGGACGACGTCATCAAAGACACCCCCGCCGACGGGGTATTCTACCATCTTCTGGTAGGTGGCACCTGCAATCTCTTTGCCGGCCCTCTTCGTCCGTGGCTCCTGGACGAGAGGCACTGATGGAGCAGCATCACCAGCAGCAGTAAGGTCCACGACAGGACCACTATCGTCCACGCTGGGGACAGCCAGGGTACCGGCCTCAGTAGCCGGAGAAGGGGAAGGAGCCCTCTTCGTCTTCTTCGAGACGCTCAGGCCGGCCTCAGTTAACTTTTTCTGGCCGTCAGTGGCCGGCCTTTTCTTCTTCGATGGAGCAGGCTTTGGGGCCGCATCAGCAGTAGCCCCGCTCCCACCGGCCGCGGTACGTCTGGCCGCCTCGGCCGCCTTAGCAGCCAGCTCCTCGGCCGCTTTGGCCTTGGCAATAGCCATTATGGAACGTCGGTCCATGGCAAAATCTACAAAGGAAAAACACAACGGATTAGTAAGGCAAAGGACAAAAACATAAAAACAGAAAGCCGAAGAAATAATTACCATCGGCCTCAGCAGGGATGCCCAAATCCGGGCCGTCGGCCTCTTCAAATGTGGTGGTCATCCTCGGCCAGAGTTGGAGGTCATCCTCCTTATCTCCATACAGGTGGTATCTGAAGAAGCCGAGGGCGGTCATCTTGTACTCAGTAACGTAATCCTTCACGCTCCTCGGCCCCCCTTCCAGGAAAGCCTCCACCTGAGCGTCCAAGATAGAGCTCCTCGGCGGGTCATGGAGATTGAACCTCCCGGTATGGCCGAGAGAGGGGAACTCGGTGCCACTCTCACCAATGGACACAAACACGAACTTGCTCTTCCACCCATGAATGGACGTAGGCAAATCCGTGAAGCTCCTCTTCTTCGGCAGCTGTTGAAGAGTAGCATAGGCCGCACAGTTCTTGTGGCTTCCTCGGCCGATCTGGTACAAATTCATGAATAAGGTCGTTGTCGGCCTGTAGCCCAGCTCCTCACAGCGAAGTAAAAAGCCCACTATCAAGGAATAACTGTTCGGCGTCAGCAAGGCCGGAGGAAGCCCCACCATGTCCAGATACTCAATGATGAAAGGGTGAAGGGGGAACCTCAACCCCTTAGCAAAACTCATCGGGTATACTCCAAAGTATCCCGGTGGCGGAAGTAGAACATGGTCCGTCGGCCTGGGTTCCCTAACCCGCCCGAACGGCCCCACGTACATCTGGGCGACAAGATAGTCGGCCGCACTGCTCTCCGGCTTGATCAGGAATATGTTGGTGAGGTCCAGATAGGAGAGGCCCGGCCCATTCTTCGGCCTCCTCACCCTCTTCGGTTTAGCCGCTCCCTTCACGGTAGACACCGGCCTCGGGCACGAAATGACAGCAGAAGTGGACGCCCCGTCCACCACTCGGGACGCACCTACGTCCTCACCCTTTGAAGAGGAAGCGGACTCCTCGTCCTCGCCTTCCTCGTCCACCGGCTCTCCAGATTTGTAAGGACTTAAACGCTCTATCTCCTCTTCAAAGTCCTCGAGCACCTCGTAGTCAAGCGACCTCGTGGAGGGCTGGTCGTCGTAGGGGTAGTAGTCTTCGTTCAAGCTCTTCATAACTACTACTACGGGCCTAAGGAGACTAACTTAAGATCTAAGGGTGTTCAAACGCCTAACACTAGATCAACAACCTAGGAAGCAAAGTATGAAAAATGAGGAAGATCGCGATGAACACTAACCTTGAACAACGAAGAACACGAAGAACAGGCTTGGGAGTTTATCTCTCTAGAAAATCGGCCAGCACTTCGACAAATTCAGAATGCAAATACGTTTTCTCGTCGGAGGGGGAGGGGTATTTATAGAACCCCCCACCCAACGGTCACTACACGTGGCACCCCCCCAATGGCCACGCCAACGACCACCAATGGGGGGCGACCACGTCACCAACGGACCAAACTCAAAATCAACAGCCCACTGGTAGAACGGACTCCACGGCCTACACACGCTCACCGGCTTTACAAATGTCAGCAAGCGCCCACTACGTCCCACTTGCTCGCCAAGATCACAACTGCCAAACAATAAGGAGACGGCAACGGCCAGGAACGTAACGGCCACAAGATCAAAGGACCCAAGAGCCCAAAAGCCATCGGCTCCTCGTAATAACCCTTGATGATAACTCTCTACAAGCGATCTGCGCACAAGGGTTCTCCCACAGGGTTACCTTGGCCAGAAAATCGCCATGAGGGTTGGATTCAGGGGGACTACGGCGAGACCGCTTCGGCCGGGGACTCAAGCAACTCCTTCACCCCTCACACTCTTCGGCCTGAAGCAGTGGGGGACTGGGGGACTACACCGGCCTCAACAAAACGAAAGAAGATGCAAACAAGGTAACCACAGAGCATGGCCACATCGGCCACGCATCACACTGCACCTCGTCGACCGAAGGCACATAACGTCATCTGCAACGGCCAACGGGCCACCAAAGGCAAGGACACTCATCGTCCCCCGCCATCACTTAATCACGAGGGGCTCTTTGGCCAGAAACATGAAAGCTAATCAACGACGGCCAAAAGGAGTGCGCAAACACCCTCATCGGCCATCCAAAGGGAAAGACGCCATCGTCCTCGAAGCAAGGACCAACTTCAGTGGCCTCATCGGCCCAAATACAAACTTCAACCATCAGCGCCCAAGCAAAACATGCCTTCAACGGCCACCATTGAAAGAAGGACACTCATCGTCCCAAAACGAAGACATCAAGTAAACAACGGCCTCCCTGTCCACAACAAGGAACAGGTAACGGTCAAGGGCAACAAAGCACAGGAATCTACTCTCCTTCACTTCGTCTACGTCTCAGTTTAGAGAGTGGGGGACTCCTGATGGAGTATATGGGTCTGAGCCCCCGGACCCACATACTCGGAAGAACAGAAAGCACAAGACAACAGAGTGGCGCCCTCGTCGGCCAAGACGCCCCCGTCGGCCGAAAAGGGGCCAACTCGGATTATGGTCCTGAGTCCAAGGAACCCGGGTGCCCTCGTCGGCCGTGCCCTCGTCGGCCACGCCCTCGTCGGCCACGAAGACCTCACAAAATCGGATTTTATACTTACTCATTTGTACAGCCCATTAGTGGCTTTGTATTCGGCCCAGTAGCGGTCCAGTTGTAAATGGGCCTCCCAAGCCCAAGGCTCGGGAGCCCAACCCTAATTTTCTCTATAAATACTCCCTTTGGGAGTAGTTATAGAGGTTACAAAATCATTCTATTGAAGCACATTATTGCATTTCTCTCTCTAGCTCTCACTTCTCTCTAGAGATATACTCTATCACCAGTGTTTCAAAGACATTTACCAAAAATAATAACAAAAATTAATTCGAAAAAATACTTTCGCGGTTAAAAAAGAAGGGAGGGAGTGTTGATTTTGCACAATATTAGAATTAAGATCAGTAGTCTGATACATATCATCTTGTATGCTCTTACTTGTTTGCTGTCATACAACCATCCAAACAAATAACTTCAACTTTATCCTTCTTAGGTCAATTTTAACAACGGTGTAGTACGCTCTTTCATTGTGCTGACATTTTAGTAATTTGTAATGTTACCCTTAATTTTTCAATAATTAAAAAGTTTTTTTGGTTCGATGTTGATGGAGTATATGGCCCAGGAACCTCCGACCCATAGACTCCCACTACTATAACAAAGACCCAATAAGCCCAGGAAGCACAGCAGGCCCAAATCACAGCGCCCCAAGTGGCAAGCAGCCCACGACGTACACTTGGGTGCCTTCGCCCCCACGGCCGAAGGCTCATAAACTTACAGTACAGATGTTTTTAAGCACTCGAAGTTACCGGGAGAAAACAGCGAAAACAGTAGCCCTCGGCATCAAGAGCCCTCGGCACCTAGAGGCCCCCCAGTTGAAGAGCCTTCGGCTAATCATCTACAGCCGAAGGCATCTTCCTCGACAGAATCTCCCATCCACATGCGCTGGATCAACGTACCAAGTACAAACGTCACATCCAACCACCGCATTTAATGTGGCCACATGCGAGTGCCAGTGCCACCCCGTTGAGGTGACCCCTCGACCACCAGAATGATGACACGTGTCCTTATGTAGCATTTATTGTTGCTATAAATAGCGCCCCTTTCCCCATTTGTAAACCACGCTCAATATAACTCGAATACACAATTGAACTCTTTATCTCTCTTACTTATTTGCTCTGACTTCTCTCTAAGTTACTCCCCGCAGTAACCTCTCGGATAAGCTACCCCCCGGGTACACTATCGAGATTATTGCGGCCCTCCAGCACCGGCTTGATGAAATGGAGGCCCATCGAGCACATACCGCCATCGCCGCCCCTCATGCAGATCCAAAATATGAGGCCGTGCTGGCCAAAATGGAGGAGATGCAAAAGAGAATAGTCGAAGGCTCCGGGGAACCCGTCATCCAACTCCGGACTAGGACGCCATTTACCCCAAGGGTATTGGCGGCCCGAATTCCGGAAAAATACTGAGGGCAGCCCATCAGGCCCTATGAAGGAAAGACAGAACCCCAGGAGCATTACAGCCGATATCAGAACAGTATGATGATGGTGGGGGCATCGGACGAATATTTGTGCCGTTGGTTCCTCTCCACCTTAGAGGGACCAGCGTACGAATGGTTCAACCGATTGCCCGAAGGCTGCATCGATTCATGGCAAGAACTCGCCCAACGCTTCTTGACGCAATTTGCAGGGAGGCGCCGATCAAGAAAACACTTCTCCCACTTGTTGACGGTGAAACAAAGGAAAGTGGAGACCCTTCAAGACTTCTTGGAACGCTGGAGAACGGAGGCTGATAAAGTTGACGGCGCCGACGATGGGACTCTCCTTGCTCTCCTTCAAACAGTCCTCCGCCTCGGGAACTTTTCAAGGAGCCTCATCATCGAACTTCCCCGCGATTACATAAGGGCCCTACAGCGGGGGACCGGTACGCCGAGGCCGAGGAGGTGGGAAAATGCCATCACAACCCTGATCAGTAACGCCCTCGGCCAGATGACAAAGGCAACCGGGGGCTGGGGGCTCCCCCAAATCAATCCAAAGGTGCGGCACCCCCCGGTGATCGCCCCCGACATGGCCAAGTCAAACCCAGGGGAGGTTACAAGGGAAACCCGAAGGCTTGGGCCCAACCCATTCTCTTGGAGCACCCTCGTACGCCCTTGACACACCACGTCAGTGTCATCCTAGACTTCGCTATAAATAGCGCCCCTTTCCCCATTTTTAAACCACGCTCAATACAACTCAAATACACACTTGAACTCTTTATCTCTCTTACTTATTTGCTCCGACTTCTCTCTAAGTTACTCCCCGCAGTAACCCCTTGGATAAGCTACCCCCGAGTACACTATCCATCAGATGTCATTTAGGTGTCCCATGGTTCGATTTGATGTGTGTTATACATCTTTCAAGTTTCAACCATGGAAATCCTAGATTTATATTATATGGTAATATGGTATTGAATATACATGTACTGAACCAATATATTATTATAAAATAAAATGTACCGAGTAGTATGGTAGTGCCCAACCCCTCCTACAAATGTAATATTTGTCATCTATAATCATATTTTCACAACTGAAACTTCTTGACCGATTATCATTGATTTTATCTATTTAAATTGTTCTAATCTCGTCTATTTAAATATGACATTATATGTATTTTCTAACGTATAAAAGTTAGAAAATTGCTTGGTGTATACTTTTGGCACACTTTGTCTATCTACACAGAATATGATTTTTGTATTTCAATATAAATTGTCTCTATAAAATCAACTTCTATGTGTAGACGTCTAAGTATGTCAAAGATGTACACCAAGTATTTTTGAGTTAACCTTTCAAAACTATTCTTCTTGGTGATAGTTTATGTTTCAGCCAATCAATTTAAAAATTTCATTAAAAAAGGAAAATTACACGACTCATGAGTCATGAGTTCCATTAGGCTTAACACCTAAAATTATGAAATTATGAATTTGCTAATTTTACTAAGTTATGAAAAAATTATACTCGGTATTTAAAATATATTTAATTAATAAAATAAAAGAATTAGATGAAAACTAATTTTAATTGTTATTAATCTTTTACTTTGTATATCAAACTTTTATGCAAATTTGATTTTTTTTTGTGACTTTAAAAGACATTTAATATAATTTCCGAATATGTAAATTTTAATTACTTACTTAAAGTACTCTTATTATTAACAAAAATCATTTAACTTTATGACCTATCAAACATCGTAAACTCAACGGGAACCTTTACCCAGGCCGGAGGTAGTATAAAATGTTCTTGGATCTCTTTTTTATTTGAGTAATATGGGTTGATTTTTCTCGTGCAATGCACAAGTTCATCGTCTAGTCAATAAAGAGTATTTATTTAATCAAGGCGGAGTACAATAAAACGAGTAAACAAAAGATTTGCAAAAAATGATCTAGTCTGATCTGATCTAGTGTGAAGTGATCTCTGTGTGTTTTATCTATCCAAGTCTGGTCTGATCAAGTAAAAACATCCTAAGTACGAATAATACTTACATTTTGATCAATTAAAGGTTATTGGTTTAATTACTAATTTTATTTATTAGATTGTACATTGATGTCATATAAAAAAGAATTTAAACATGTGTTTTGTTTGACAAATGCGTTTTGTTTAACACAAAATTGTTAGTATATATGTCCTAGCGACAATCATTTCTTTAAAGACATATGTACTTGATCACATTTAGTTTTTATATTTGATATATACACGGTATTACACTTTATGAATGATTGTTTTCGATTGTCAATGTTTTATTCATAATTGTGTTCCCTTGGATTTATGTTGTCAATAAGTAAGTGGGAGCTTATATGATATAACATAAGGTCCTAAAATAGCCCCAATCAATGATCATCAAGAATGAGATATTGATGATATGCGATAAGATTGGTATGTGGATTGCATCATACTTTTAGAAAGTATAGTTGATCTCACGACTATGAGTTCCTGTAATTCATGATGGTCACATAGATATTTTAGAGAATATTGGCATACCCACCGAGAAACCATTTGATAAGTTCTATTCATGTGTCTATGGGATTAGCGGCGTATAGAGTAGTGTAATAGTCCTCCGACTTGAGGTCAATACGTACTACATGTGCGGAGTGATGTACTTTGACCATGACCAATGCTTGCACTCCAATCGGGGTAGATACGGCATGTGTTGGGTGCATCACGAAGCACATGGAGTAGTAGTTGAGCCAAGAAAGGATTCATTCCTCATAATAGATTAAGAGAGAACATTCTACTTCTCATATCTAGATGGATCATAAAGTCATTGGCCAATGCAAAGATATATTCGTTTTGGATATCGAATATGATCGTTATGGATCATCTAGAAAGATTGAGAGACAGAGACTGAGTTATTGGGATAGACACTATATCATGTTCTAGACTTAGTTGAATGTTCGCTGAATGAAAGGACCGTATCACTATGAGCTCTATATTACAGGGAGTTTGTATAGTCCTCGCAAACGTCCTTATATATTAAGTTTGTCTGGAGAATCGTCTAGGGATTCGCTAAGACCTTAATTTGATTAGTGCTTAATATATAAGGCCCTATGGGTCACACAACAAGTGATTATACCTTCCGATTGAATTGTTAGAAGGAATTAAATATTATTAATTGGATTAAATAATATTTAATTCGTAATACTTAAAATGAATTAAATATTAATTAGATTAAACATATTTAATTCATGAAGCTGAAGGAGAGTTCTATTTGATAGAATTAATTAAGTAAGATAAATTAGATTTATCATACTTAAATAAGATGTATTTATTATTAAATAAAGTAGATATTTTATTTTGTAATTTGGAATTAAAAGAAAAGTAAATAAAATAAATATTAATATATAATAATTAGAAAGTGGCGTGCAGCCACATCTCAATTATTATTATTATTATTTTGTTTTGTTTTATCTACTTATTTAATTAATTATGAGTATTGGTCCTAGCAGGATTAGAACTCATTAATTAGAAAGACTTTCATTGTGATTGAGAAACTAGTTTCGAACTAGTATAAATACATCCTTCTCCTTCATAATTGATAGACCACTTTTTAGATTCAGTATTACCAGTTTATTTCCCCGCAAAGAGATTTCCTATCCTTTCTCTTAGGGAGATCTAACCGTTCTTTCGGAGAGGAGAAATCACGTGGATACCTAAGGTCAAGGATTATCACCGCTGGGCTGGAAGATCTGTAAGTTCTAACTCAGATATGTTATTATTGTCATATTCGTTGTTTTGTCATAATCAGGAAAGATCTGTTTGGGAAAATTTTAAACTTCCGTTGCTGTACTTTCGAGGTACGTTACATCAATTTTCCAACAGTGGTATCAGAGCCAGACTGATTTTAATGACATTGTACGAATTTCATATATTTTGATCTGTGATATCTATTCTGATTTGAGTACATATCACATAGTTTTATCACATTGGAACGAACTGGAGTTTTTTTGTTGTGCTGCTCGATTTATCATAAAGTGCTCCGTATTAATTTTTGAAATTGAAATTGCAATTGATCTTTGAGATTAAGGTAATATTCTTTAGTGATAAAATTTGTGCTCCGTATTAAAGTACTCCGTCTTTTTGTGCCACATGTGATTTCCAATTAGATCTGACACACTCTTTAGTTATAAGATTTGAGTTTTCATCTTCTTCGATTGGAATATCTATCGGCTAAGCAAAGTGAACAACTTCTTCGACAAATTGGAATTTCGTTTTTTTTTTATCAAAATTAACAGCGCTAGCGATATACTCGTCGGTAAAAATTTTGGTTCCCTGGCTGAAGGATTATTTGCTACTGCTAAACACATACTGTCGTGAATAACTGAATAAGACCTTGCGCCTGAAAACAAAAATGGAGGAACATCAAGGACCTTCATGCAATTTTATCAAAGTCCTGTTTTTTTAAAATTGTTGAGATCTCCTGCGATTAGGACTCGGAGTTCTACTTGGCCACTGCTTGTTCATGGGTTTTTATCACAATTGGAGTTGTTTTTAATTGATATTTAAATGGCAGATTTTAAATATTAGTTAAATATTAAAATTAAACTTATTTTAATTAGATTAAAAATCTTAGAGATTGAATGAGTTTAATTTTAATAAACTTGGTTTATTCAATAATTATATTATTATGGTTTTTGAGCATGCTTATGTTACTACTTGATTATTGTATCTGTTTATAAATTAGATTTATATTGCATGCTTTAATTTTAAAAGTTTGAGTTAGATCTCATTACCATATTATTTGATAATATGTTGTTAGCATCTTGATTAAATAAAGTGATTTAATGCTCCGTTAAACGTTCCCCATAAATGAAAATTTAAGTCTTATCTAGGATAACGACATCACCCATCACAATTAAATTAGTAGAAATATTTTTTCGTTGAAGAATATTTCACCCAAGTGTTTATTCTATTTGACAAAATATAGAACTAATTTATAGATACATATGTTTGTGATCGTGTGATGGTTTTGACTTACTTAAATTAGCTCGAGTCGCCCAAGCGTCAGGGTTAATTTAGGGATGTCGATCAATTTAAAAATTGATCAACCAAAAGTTGCTTGGACGCAATTGGTCTAGGGACCTACCCATTATATTATTGCAGTGATCAGCCTAAGCTGAGACTGTAATAGTATGAATGAGGATTTTGGCCACTATGATTGTAAAACATTCCATGTTCCTTTTTATTGGGGTCAAAGAGCATGTAAAAATAGTGGGAGCTAAATAATTAAAAGTCCATATTGTTTAGTTAACTAGATGTGATCATAGGAATTAATATATGATTTTAATTCCGTTCTATTTGAACTTCTTTAGGCTTTTAAGTATGTCGAATTTATCATTGAGAAGTATCTTGGATACAAATAATTTGATTGAACCAAACTTTCTAGACTTGGAACAAAATATGCGTTTCGTTCTTAGGCAAGAAAATATCGAACATGTATTTGATACATGTGTACCCGGTATCCTTGATGTTAGCTCTTCTGAATTAGCCATGTTTGACAAGGACATTCAGAAGAATCACATTACTAAGGTACCAAATGATGTATGTCTCTATTGCAAAGAGACAGGACATTGGAAGAGAGATTGTGAGATATACAGGACTAATCTAGCCAAAGCACCGAGTGCTTCTAGCTTAGGCATTTTTATCATTGATATTAATATGTCTACAACTAACTCTCACTGTTGGGTATTAGATACGGCTTGTGGCTCACACATTTGCAATAGTGTGCAAGGCCTAAATGACAGTAGAGCAGTTAGGCTGGGTGAGATTGACCTACGTGTAGGAAATGGAGCAAAAGTTGTTGCTTAACGTGTAGGGACTTATATATTAGATTTACCCAGTGGTTATAGATTAGAACTAAATAATTGTTATTTTGTTCCTTCTATAACAAAGAACATAATTTCCATTCCTATGTTAGACATTGAGGGGTTTTCTTTTCATTTTGCTAATAACACTTGTTGTTTTTCACAAAATGGTATTGTGTATGGAAATGCTCCTCTTATGAATGGTTTATATGTTCTTAATTGTAGACATGACATATTAAATGTACAAAATAAAAGACCAAGGTTAAGTAATCTGAAAAATACCACATATCTTTGGCATTGTAGGCTTGGTCATATTAATGAAGCCAGAATAGCAAGGCTAAGTAAATTAAATTACTTAACACCATTTGATTTTGAATCATATGGTAATTGCGATTTGTGTCTCTCAGCTAAAATGACGAGTAAACCTTTTCTTGGAAAAGGACTATGGGCCAAAGAAGTGCTTGAATTGGTTCACACAGATGTGTGTGGACCATTCCCAACTCAAGCTAGAGGAGGTTTTTCTTACTTCATCACGTTTACTGACGATTTCTCTAGGTTTGGATTTGTGTATCTTATGAAACACAAATCAGAAGCTTTTGAGAAATTCATGGAGTATAAGGCTGAAGTAGAGAAGCAACTTGACAAGAGTATCAAGACTCTACGATCTGATCGTGGAGGGGAATACTTGAGTAAGGAGTTTCTCGATTACTTAAAAGGTCAGGGAATTCAGTCACAATGGACTCCTCCAAGAACACCTCAATTGAATGGTGTCTCTGAAAGGAGAAATAGAACCTTGTTAGACATGGTTAGGTCCATGATGAATTCCACGTCTCTTCCAACATCTCTTTGGGGGTATGCATTGCAAACTTCGATATACATTCTGAATAGAGTTCCATCTAAATCAGTGCAAAAGACACCATATGAGTTATGGTGTAATAAGAAGCCTGTTCTTTCACATATTAAAGTGTGGGGTTGCCCTGCTTATGTAAAGAAATTGCACACTGATAAGTTAGGAGCTAGAAGTGAGAGATGTTATTTTGTGGGGTATCCTAAAGAAACTAGGGGATATTATTTCTATCATCCTGAGGAACATAAAATCATTATTTCCAGACAGGCACGATTCCTAGAAGAAGACTTGGTCTTCAAGGATTTCAATCGTGAGAAGATAGTACTAGAAGAAATTCAAGAATCACAAAATAACATAGAGGATAAAGACTTGTTAGATGGTCAAAACAAGGATTCAGTGGGAGGATTAAGCGGAAGTATGTCTCTAGGAGGATATCCTTCAGCTAGTGGGAGTAATATAGGAAGCACCTCGCACCAGCAAGTGGTTCCTATTAGGCATGAAAGAAATGACATGGTTGTCATTCCTTCTGCACCTACTTCTCCTTCTCTGGAAACACTTTAGCACCAGAAATTTCTCCGAGCATTGGACAGTCCAATGCAAGAGAACCTCTTCACAATCAGAATGAGCAGCCTGAACAATCGCAAAATATTCAACTTCGTAGGTCTACTAGGATTCGTCATGAACCAACTAGGTTTGGCTTTCTCATGGAGGATCATGATGATGTTGAAATTCCTGACAAGGATGAACCTAAGACTTACACTGAAGCAATATTAGATATTGATTCAGAGAGGTGGCAAGAAGCCATGAAATCTGAAATGGACTCGATGTATATCAATCAAGTATGGAACTTGGTTGACTTGCCTGTTGGGGTTAGACCCATTGGATGCAAATGGGTTTTCAAGAAGAAAATTGATGCCGAAGGCAAGGTGCAAACATACAAAGCTAGGCTAGTGGCTAAAGGTTATAGTCAAAGAGAGGGAATTGACTATAGTGACACCTATTCGCCAGTTGCAAAACTCAAGTCCATTCGAATTTTGCTTGCGATAGCAGCATACTATGATTATGAAATTTGGCAAATGGATGTCAAAATTGCTTTCCTTAATGGAAACCTCAAGGAGGAGGTGTACATGGTACAACCTGAAGGTTTTATATCCAAGTCAAATCCCAAATCAGTATGTAAATTGGAGAAATCCATATATGGGCTAAAGCAAGCCTCAAGGAGTTGGAATATCCGTTTTGATGAAGCGGTCAAATCGTTTGGCTTCATCAGAAGCAATGAGGATGCGTGTGTATACAAAACGCAGCAAGGATAGCGTGGTCTTTATGGTCATATATGTTGATGACATTCTGATCATAGGGAATGTATCCCCTTATTGAAGTCCGTGAAAGAATGGTTATCCAATATCTTCATGATGAAAGATCTAGGTGAAGCCTGTTATATCCTTGGGATTAAGATCTATAGAGACAGAGTTAACAGGATGTTAGGTCTTTCATAATCCACGTATATTGACAAAATACTACATCGATTTAAAATGGAAGAATCTAAGAAAGGATTCCTCCCGATGGGTCATGGGATATCGTTATCAAAGAAGGATAGTCCTTCAACTGATGATGAGATCAAATGAATGAGAGGGATTCCATATGCTTCTGCAATTGGTTCAATCATGTATGCTATGATCTGTACTAGGCCAGATGTGGCTTATGCGCTTAGTATTGTTGGTCGATATCAAAATAATCCAGGAGAACGACATTGGAGTGCTGTTAAGACTATTCTTAAGTATCTTAGACGAACTAAAGAATATTTCTTGGTTTATGGTGGACAAGAGAAACTAATAGCATCTGGTTACTCTGACGCTAGCTTCATGACAGATAAGGATGACTATAAGTCACAATCAGGATATGTTTTTAATCTCAATGGAGCAGCAGTAGACTGGAAGAGTTCCAAGCAAGACACTACAGCTGATTCGACAACAGAAGCCGAGTACATTGCTGCATCAGAAGCAGCTAAAGTGGCCGTATGGATACGTGAATTCCTCAAAGAATTAGGGTTTGTTCCAAATGATAGTCATCCAATAACCATTTATTGTGACAATACTGGTGCTGTTGCACAAGCAAAGGAACCAAGATGCGACAAGAGGAATGGACATGTGCCGAGGCGCTATCATGTGATTCGAGAGCAGATAGCAAGAGGAGAGGTTGCCATAGAACGTGTTTCCACTGAGGACAATTTGGCTGATCCCTTCACCAAACCTTTGAGCTGTGAGAAACATACTAGACATTTTGAGAATCTAGGTGTTAGACGCATCGGTGATTGGCACTAGGCCAAGTGGGAGATTGTTAGTATATATGTCCTAGCGACAATCATTTCTTTAAAGACATATGTACTTGATCACATTTAGTTTTTATATTTGATATATACACGGTATTACACTTTATGAATGATTGTTTTCGATTGTCAATGTTTTATTCATAATTGTGTTCCCTTGGATTTATGTTGTCAATAAGTAAGTGAGAGCTTATATGATATAACATAAGGTCCTAAAATAGCCCCAATCAATGATCATCAAGAATGGGATATTGATGATATGCGATAAGATTGGTATGTGGATTGCATCATACTTTTAGAAAGTATAGTTGATCTCACGACTATGAGTTCCTGTAATTCATGATGGTCACATAGATATTTTAGAGAATATTGGCATACCCACCGAGAAACCATTTGATAAGTTCTATTCATGTGTCTATGGGATTATCGGCGTATAGAGTAGTGTAATAGTCCTCCGACTTGAGGTCAATACGTACTACATGTGCGGAGTGATGTACTTTGACCATGACCAATGCTTGCACTCCAATTGGGGTAGATACGGCATGTGTTGGGTGCATCACGAAGCACATGGAGTAGTAGTTGAGCCAAGAAAGGATTCATTCCTCATAATAGATTAAGAGAGAACATTCTACTTCTCATATCTAGATGGATCATAAAGTCATTGGCCAATGCAAAGATATATTCGTTTTGGATATCGAATATGATCGTTATGGATCATCTAGAAAGATTGAGAGACAGAGACTGAGTTATTGGGATAGACACTATATCATGTTCTAGACTTAGTTGAATGTTCGCTGAATGAAAGGACCGTATCACTATGAGCTCTATATTACAGGGAGTTTGTATAGTCCTCGCAAACGTCCTTATATATTAAGTTTGTCTGGAGAATCGTCTAGGGATTCGCTAAGACCTTAATTTGATTAGTGATTAATATATAAGGCCCTATGGGTCACACAACAAGTGATTATACCTTCCGATTGAATTGTTAGAAGGAATTAAATATTATTAATTGGATTAAATAATATTTAATTCGTAATACTGAAAATGAATTAAATATTAATTAGATTAAACATATTTAATTCATGAAGCTGAAGGAGAGTTCTATTTGATAGAATTAATTAAGTAAGATAAATTAGATTTATCATACTTAAATAAGATGTATTTATTATTAAATAAAGTAGATATTTTATTTTGTAATTTGGAATTAAAAGAAAAGTAAATAAAATAAATATTATTAATATATAATAATTAGAAAGTGGCGTGCAGCCACATCTCAATTATTATTATTATTATTATTATTATTTTGTTTTGTTTTATCTACTTATTTAATTAATTAGGAGTATTGGTCCTAGCAGGATTAGAACTCATTAATTAGAAAGACTTTCATTGTGATTGGAAAACTAGTTTCGAACTAGTATAAATACATCCTTCTCCTTCATCATTGATAGATCAGTTTTTAGATTCAGTATTACCAGTTTATTTCTCCGTAAAGAGATTTCCTAGCCTTTCTCTTAGGGAGATCTAACCGTTCTTTCGGAGAGGAGAAATCACGTGGATACCTAAGGTCAAGGATTATCACCGCTGGGCTGGAACATCTGTAAGTTCTAACTCAGATATGTTATTATTGTCATATTCGTTGTTTTGTCATAATCAGGAAAGATCTGTTTGGAAAAATTTTAAACTTCCGGTGCTGTACTTTCGAGGTACGTTACATCAATTTTCCAACAAAAATATGGATGTCAAATATTGTCTCGCTTTTACAAGCTCACATGCTCAACATAAACATAAACACATATACACACACAAATTCGTAGTGAAGCCCAAGCATGCCACATTAAACCCGAGTCTAATATTAATAATTATTGCCATTTTTATTGTTCTATTATGTTCTCTTTAATCACTCAGCTCCGGTCTTTACTCGAATAAGTATCAACTACTCAAAGAACAAACCGAAGTGCCGAATTAAAACAAAAACATAACACTCGAAAATATAGCAGTCAAAAATGTGGAAAAGCCGGATTTCCACTTCATGTCTTAAAGTAGCACCCTATAACCAGAAAGAATAAGTAAATGAAAAAACTGGGGGGTTGGGGTTTGCCAGCTACACTTCCATCAAGCTCTTTCTCCTATGCCGTGAGTAAAATTGTTTGAAGGTAGCCCCCTTCATGTTTCCGTTATTAGTTCATTGGTCTGATCAGCAGCAAAGAACTTATAGACCAATAAAAGATATAGAATTAGTTAAGATTACAAGCATGTATGTCAGTATGTGTGTATTATAAGAACAGAAGAAGCATTTTCATGCATGCAATATTGCAATCACACAAAGAAAGCGAAAGAGGAGAGCTTACTTGTGAAGTATGTTGTTTTTGTAGGAAAATTTCTACAGGCTGCAATTGTCATGCTTAATGTCTACTTCATGTCGTACCCGATGACGACGATAATAGAAATACTGAATTAGTATCTGAGGAATCTATCAAGGATTTCCATGTTTAACTAGAGTCTTTGGTTTGCACAGATGGACAAACAGGCACATGATAGGCATCCAGCTGTCATGCAGTTGTGCTGGATGTTGTGCAAATTTGGTTTCTCTGCATGGCTTTTAGCTCACCTTAGGGTCTGTTTGGATGGACTGTTTTCTGGGGGAAGATTTGGAGGGCTTGGTGTCTATGTATATGTGTGAGTGTGATTATATATATAGCATGATTAACATAACATGATCATATGTGATCATTAAGATTGCAATCATATTTTATTTCATTTTTTAAAGAATTAAACTTATCAATGGAAGCACAATCTTTTTCCAAAACCTTTCATCAAAACAGACCCTAAAATGCCCCGAGGTCAATGGCTCTCGGATCAACAGAGCCTCACTCATAGAAAATGAGTTAGTTTGAGCCATGCATTGGAGATGATCTGAAAGTCGAATTGAAAGGGATTTCATACACAAGGATACAAAGGTATCAAGGAGTACACAGCCACATGCATCAACCAGCCATGGCATGTTTGGTCCGATTTTTGACCAATCCAAGCTGCTGACAAGAATGCTACACAAACAAAACAATAAAAAAACTATATTACAAAGTTAATAAATTACTTGGTACTGAATTAAAATTTTGAAGCATGAAATCAGAAATAAACATGGGGAGCACAGCTCACCTAGCGACATATGTGATGTTACCGAACAGTGCAAACATAAACATTAGTGGATTTAGCCCCTGCAAGTTACCATGCAAAGGTTATCTAAGATTGTTTGTACATACACCATTGCCAATACTTGACACATTGAACAGATTTACGCGTAAACTAATATCTCAATTTTGTATATATGAACATTGGAGCTTTGCTTACGTCAACATTTCCCCTCCTGAACTGCAAAAATGAGAAAGAAACATAAAAGACAATAAGAAAAAGCTAGTCCAACTATATGACATAGTATTCCAATAACCAACAACTCAAGTAATAAGCAGATCATAATTATTATGCAATAATATATGCAAAGTGTGAACAGAATGTTTGCACTTGGAGAAATGAAAATGCATATGCTATAAGAAGCAATGTCAGTGCTGTTTCTCACATTTAAGCGAATTTGAGGGAGACGTCCGCCAATGTAAATGACTGCCATTGCCCACCCAAGAACTGCTGCAACCCCATTATTATGGATGGACTGACTATTAAGCGAAAATTCAGCATTCTCCTGCAATTCCAGTAAGCCCAAAAGCCTGTAAGTCTATCCATAAATGAGTATATGTTTCAACTCCAGAGCTGTAGAAGTTCATGCACGTGAATGGTACAAAAACAGAAAGGATTTAATTGATAATACTCAAGGCAGAATTTCTTGTTTATCCTTTTATGTTCTTATATTTTTTATCTTCTAGTTTTTTTTGCTCTTTTATCTTTTATCTTGTATCTTTCTTATATTCTTATGCTATTTTTATTTTATATTTATTTATCTTTATCTTATCCGTTTTATCTTACTTTTTTTCCTTTTCTTTTTCTTCTTCTTGTTTGTCTTCTCTTTTGGCATCGATATCATGGATCGATTCATGTTAGCCGACCCCAAAATCTTTTGGGATTAAGGCTTGAATGTTGTTGTTGTACTCAAGGCAGAATTTGCTTTCTGTTTCCAAATCTCATCTCTAAGTATTTATCTAGCATGTTGTATATCTGGTAAGAAGTACTGGGAAAATCGAATACTGAGAAATAATTTAATTTACACAGTTAGTTCTCAGTTTTTTTGTTTTACCTGTAGGAGCTTTCTACCGAACAGCAGGACCCTCCCAGTTTGTTGGTGAAAAATCATTGCACTATTGCTGTTCTTTGTTTTGTGGTGATTCCAGCCACCAACAAAGAAGGTGAATAAGGAAGCCTGAAAAATAGAGAGTAGGTGTATGAGAAGAATGAAGTTGGTTTATAATTTTAAATCAGTTAATATTATTTCTAATAAAGCTCTCACCGCACAAAGCATGCTTTTTGTTTTGGGAGCAGGTGAAGATTGAGCTGGAACCGCTTCACCGAGCAATGGTGCAGTAACAGGATCCTGCTCATCATCTGTAACAAGTGTTCTGTGTGGTGGAAAAGGCCCAACTGGAGGAGTGTGGCTCAGTGATAGAGATCTGGCAGACCTGATCATCAACAATATAGAGTTTCTAAAACTTTTTTACGGCACATTCAAATGCAATCAACTATAACTTACTCACTTACTATGTAATTGCTATTTGCAACTACATTATGTTTAGGAACTATTACTTCCCCAGATAGAACAGTTTTATAAGCATTGCTAGGCTATAACATACACATTGAGTTATGTTCAATATTTCTATCATCAAACTTCTATGATACTAGTCATTATTGAGATATCTAATATTTATGTAATATTATATTATTACTTGTATGATACTTGGCGCACAGGTTAAGGTGTTGTTGTGTGACCGAGAGGTCACGGACTCACGGGTTCAAGTCTTGGGAGCGGCCTCTTGTCGAAATTTGACAGGGGAAGGCTTTCCCTTTACACACCCTTGTGGTGGGACCCTTCCCCAGACCCTGGCCTTGCAGGGATGCCTTCGTGCACGGAGCTGCCCTTTTTTTATTACTCCCTCCGTCCCTGGCCTTATAACTTTGCCAAGTTTGACCGGCACGGGAATTAATAAAATAAAAAATGTGTGGTTGAGGTTTATGCAGATGAGAGAGAGAGAATTAACTGGAACCACAAATTCTTTACTTTAAAAAGAAATTGGCAAAGTTAGTGGGACATCCAAAAAAGGAAAGTTGTCAATGTTTTAAGGGACGGAGGGAGTATATTACTATTAGATATACAATATTACTAATACTATGTCATTCACGTAGGTTGGCAACCATATATTACTAATACTAATATATTACAAGCATATTCTCTCTCCTACATGTATGCTAATCATACTTCTTGTAATATACATACAAGTGTGTGTCTCAATAAGAAATGTGTGCAGTGTTCTATTCTCCTATCTAATGCTCTTTTCAAATATTCAATATTAATTTTATCATTGCTCTCTTTAAACATTCAAAATCAATTTCAAAAGCCATGATTGTGTGCCCAAAATGTACAAGCACCAATCAGATATTAATGTGAATCAAGTTTCTCCCCAGAATTTGGAGCTGAGCACATTACCTTTCTAGTGAAGTTAATGAACTGTATTAAAAGGAGGTAAGGGTCAGTTTGGTCCTCGAAGTTGCATAAAAGGGGTCAAATAAGTCTTTATAACGTCTTAATGTCCGGCCGTTGCCATTTGGGGCAGTTCTCGGTGGAATTTTTTGATGAATTTTTTTGAGCATCTTATTCATTAAATCTAGTTTACTCATACCAAATTTCAGCCAAAACTTAAATCGGGAAGGCATTTAAATGAAGTCTTGAAGATAACTGCGCTTTTAACTGCGCAGTTATCTTCAAGACTTCATTTGAATGCCTTCCCGATTTAAGTTTTATCTGAAATTTGGTATGAGTAAACTAGACTTAATGAATAAGATGCTCAAAAAATTTTATCAAAAAATTCCACTGGGAACCGCCCCAAATGACGACTCCCGGGCAGTAAGGACGTCATAAGGATTTATTTGACCCCTTTTGTGCAACTTCGAGGACCAAACTGACCCTTACCTCGTATTAAAAGGTTTATAGGGATGTGAGTTTCTGTGCATAGGTCTTGAAGGCTATTAATAGAATCATTAAAGGGTAAAAAGGTGAATAGAGCTCTAGCATAGACGGGTTTTCTACCATTATATCTTAAATGAGCTTCAAAAGATGTGCAAGACTCCTAAGGTAATGTCACTCGGCCACTCCCCACAATAAAGCTTTATGTTAGAGCAACTCATGGAAGATATGGGAAATGTTAACAAGAATAGATTCCACCTAAGTAAAAAGAAAATAGGAAATGTGGGAAATGTCTTTCTTTAATGCAAAACAGTTGCACAAATTAGGTTTCCTAAAATTTTCTGAAATGCTGAAACGCCAAGCCTTAAGGGTTTCCGGAAACCTTAGGACTCCACATCCTTGGGAATGTAACATGGCTCTAGCAGATTATACTCGATTGTGAAAAACAAGGTAAATACTAAAGTTAGTCCATATATTGCAATTGTGATTCTCTAATTGTCCCCATGCTTGAGCACACTTGCACACATATATAGCATCATCATTTTCATTTTCATTTACCCTAGTGCCGCAAAGGCTCCCACCTAAGGTGGGGTAAGGGGGGTCGGATGTACGCAGTGAGACTGTTTCCGAATGACCCATAGTGAAAGTCCCGTCCAAAATTGCATGGACTGATTGTTGCTTCATAACAAAGAAGCGCAGAAAGTTTAGTGAGCCATTTTGCTTTATTCCATCATAATCTCAAGCCAAAAAATAATGAATCTTTGGCTCCATTGCAAATGATGGAAAGTGCACACATATATAGCACACATATATAGCAAACCTACAAAAAAAAATCCGGAATACAGAAGATGAAAGGAGATCATTACATACATGTAATATAAATCTTTTTCCAAGGATGCACTGTTAGCACCACTTGGCAAGGGAATTGGTGAGCTATGAAGAGGGCCAGACGCAGGAATGTATTTCCCACCGTTAAGTCCATTGGCATGGTTACTTGTACTGTTCTCCATGGTATAGTTATCCTCCACTCTCTTTTCAAATGCCCCACCCTCCAAAACCTTGAGATGCACAAGGTATCAGAACCAGTACAACAATTGTCCTCAAAAAGAAAAGTCTTTTTATAAGTAAAGAAAGTTGATATACAAGTGAAACTAATCTGTCAGTTTGACTAGTTACACTTACACCTCCCTCATACATCGTATAGATGATTATCTTAAATTGTAGTCACAGTAAAAAAACAAACAGTGAGGTAGGGTCTATCATACTGCAATCCCATCTCGAGATCAAGACAGAACCAAGTCCAAACAAATTCGCCCACACACTTTAAAGTGTGTCTGAGTAAATTATGAATTCAATACTACCATTCAGAATAGAACTACAGAAAATCTGAATAACAAATAAAAATGCATTTAACAATGAACAGTAAATATGGAATTGAATTGAGTTGAATGAAGAGCAATTTGCAACCTTATGAGACCTTCTATTGGACTTCAGTTGTGGATAGATATGAGCATAGTATAATGCTTGCCCAGCAAGAAAGAAAGTAGTCAATGCAAAAAACTGCAGAAAAATTTATCATGTAGCTGATAGAATAAAGAGAGATAAAAATATAAACTTAATGGGAACACTGTTAGAGAGCTGGGATACTAGAAGAAACTTTACCATTGCCATGTACAGTTGAGTTGGAAGCTGTAATAAAGGCATCAGTTAGCAAATTCCATCTAACAAGAGTGAACTAAAGTACTAACTCAATTGGAAGTTTGTATTCACCTAAGAGGGAATACAAACTCAAACACTCATTAAGACAACCAATCAGTAAAGGTGTGGCTAATTCCTACACTTTCCTTTATCTCTAACACTCATGAACCACATTCTTCGAAGTATTCAAACGCAGTGTCATGGAAATGAATATTTAATTACCTCAAAGTCTCACAGTCAAGCCACAACTGTGTAGTGTTACAGATTAGAAATGTTATATGCAACCACTTTCACTCGAGCCCTATGTGGCCTTCTTAACTTACCTTTGTGCACAGGAAAGAGACTTGGGCCATCCATTTCTAAAAATCTATATGTAGCATTTTATAGTTGTGGAAAAGAATGAAGAAGCGGAAGTTCATTGAGGGTGTTTTATGGTATGTAGTAGCACTTCTGGATATACATGCAGCCATGAACTAACACTATAAATGGGTTCATATGCTTTACTCATTAAAAAGGTTGTTTCTTTACGATTTCTTGAAATTGTGTGCCTGCACTATTCTACATAGTGTCACAGACTAATGAACCTTGCGCATTAAAATAACATTTGCATACCTAAATCTGAACATAGTTCATTAGGAATAAATTTCATCAAGATGTAAGTAGAGGAAATTATTTATAACATCTCAAGTCTTTAAAATAATTGAAGACCATTATAGGCGGTGACCGATGATAGAATTTTAATATATCCAGTGGGAAGTGAAAATATTAACAAACACTTCATGCATATTTTAAAAATTGAACCACACATTTGGATACAATCAAGCACCAAGCTTAATAAGAATGAAATTGAATATGGGCTGGTAGCATGATAGATCCAAAAAAACAAACGTATTGCTTACAGTAGCTGGTTCTAGAAGGCAGCCAAAGATGTTGCACATGTCCCTGCAAAGAAAATCAAAACATGATGTGTAAACAAGGGGACTGTTCTGAACAGTAGCATGTACTACTACTCAGGTTTATTGTTATACTTCGACTAGATTATAATTTTTTGTTATAAGGATATTGCATAAAAAAGGACATTGCATGCAATTTCTTACAACTAAATTAAACCTTAATGATGGAAATGAATGAGAGTAACAATGGCTAGATCCATTGAAATGAATCAATGATCCAAAGAACAGATCACATTTTTATATTTTATTAGTGTTGATGAGACCCATTATTGACTTAACATGGAATTAGATCCAAAGTTTAGAACACCAATAGAATCCAGTTATCCAACAAAAATGCAAAGGTAAATTAAAGCAGTGTTTATTTGGATGCAACAAAAACTGATGTCTTTAAAAGATAACCAAAACTAAAAAAGAGTATTGAACAGAACTATATCAAGTGCAATGAAAATATGTGATCACTCCCAAAGGGTACCACATCATTTACATTAAGTAGTTATATAACTAAATGTTCTCACTATACTTTAGTACAGGGGTAAGACTGCGTACATCCAACCCCCTTACCCCAACGTGAGTGAGAACCTTTATTACACTGGGGTAATGATGATGATAACTGAATGTTCTCACATTCCAGCAAAACCAGTTCCCTTAACTTCCTGCATTCAAAGTGCTGTACCGAATACGAGTAACAGATTGTAGTTGCAACTGTGGTAAGTATAAGATGAATTGAAAGACATTTTCACAGCATGTATCCTGTCGGCTCAAACGAAGCATAACACGAAAAAGTGGAGGAATTACCCAATAATCCATGTTAGCAAGAACCAAAAGGAGAGGCCTTCTGTGGATTTATCCCTGAAGTTGGTGATGATCTGAGGAATCTCAGCCACCACCCAACTGAGCACACTCAAGGCCCCGAGAGCCAGCGAAACTCCATCCTTGCTGCTGCACAGGCAATACTCCATGTACCGGATCGCCCACTGTGAGCATTTATGCAATTGCTCTTCCATTCCCATCCCGCCGCACATCGCCATATTGCCGCTGCTTAAACCCTCCCGGCCAGAATCCTCCACCACAAAGTCAGCAACTATACGGCTGTGCCTTCCTCCTCAGCTGCCCTGTTTATGATTAACAATAAACTTAAAACGAGTCCTGAAATCAATAAATCATCCCTAAAAACTCGCAATCCGTATAAGTAGAATGTAAAATAGAGCTGCGATTAAATGTTCGTTTTTCTAACCATAGACATGCGTACAATACAGTATATGTATAGTCCGTCCGTATATTATGTATAGAAAGGAAAGCGTAGATATGAATGGAGATTGAGATGGAGGGGCATGTGCATACAAAGGACAAGATGTTGTGATTGACAAGGAATGGGAGCGGCGGAAGATGATTGATTATGGACTTCTAAGGTGGCGCGGCTTTGGATAACCAACAACAGTTGCAGGCATGCAGGGTTTATATACTTGAAATAAGAGTTAATTATCAAAATAGGACTAAAAGTCATTCACTTTTCACAAATAGGACCAAAAAAAGAACTATGTTTGCATAGGACTAATTATGTGTACCTTGGACAATTATACCCTTATAGCTATTAAAATGTTTCAATTCCTAATAAAATAATAAAAAATAATAAAAAATTCGTAAAAAATACTAAAAATTAAGAAAAACATTTCGATATAAAAAATTTAATTATTTTTTTTTTCAAAAAATTAAAAAAATTAAAAAAAAAATTAAAAAAAAATAAAAACTCAAAAAAAAAAAACCGTCGCCGCCTCTGCCGCCTCAGCACCACCACTTCCAGTCACCGGGGGAAAAAAATGCCAAGTTCATTACGAATGCCATATTTATGGCAGAAAAAAATGAAAATGTTGGCATTCGAAAAGAGAAATATGCCACTTTTTTTGTATTTTCAGAAAAAAAATGGCATTTTTCTGGGAAAATGGCATTTTTTCATCGGCCGGAGGTGGTATTGCTGGGAGGTAGTACAAGCAGTGGGAAAGACATCCATATTTTTTAAAATTTTTTTAACGGAGTTTTACTATTTTTTATTAATTTTTTTAAAAATAAAATTATTTTAAAAAAAAAATTGAATTTTTTATTTTATAAAAATTTTATAAATTTTTTAATTATATTTCTACGAATTTTTGAATTTTTCTCGAATTTATTATGAATTAAACTTTAATTATGACTTTTGACTATTTTTAATTCATATTTAATGGAAGGGTAAGAATGGAATGCAAAAATAGGTATGTTTCCAATAGGACTCATATGGTCCTATTTTGGAATAAAAACATATCAAGCCCTATTTTAGGTTTTTGCCATAGTTTTAGTCCTATTTGAACTAATTTCTATTGAAATAATGGATCGACTCCTACTTTAGATTTAGTTTTCAATTTTAGACCAAAACATACTCCCTCAGTTCTGTAACAGATTTAAGAAGGAATTAATAGGGGTATGATAAAAGGGGTAGTGAGTTGTGTGTAAAGGTAAAAGTAGAAAAGAGTAAAAAAGTAGGAAAGAGAATGAGTGTAAATGAGTATATTTATTGAAAAAACTTACCGATAGTGGAAAGAGAGACAACTAATAGAGAACATCTCAAAATGGAAAGAGGGCCAAGTATTAGAGAACGGAGGGAGTATAAGCATTCAGAAGTTACTCCATATAATTTAACCATGCCGGCAAAATGAAATTGATAAAATTAATACTTCCTCCGTTCCAAAAAGGTTTGCCAAATTGACTTTTCTTGATCAATGACAATCAACTTTGATCAATGATATTTTTTAATACGAAATTATTTTGAATATGAAAATTATATCAAATTGTTTCTTATTCAAAATAGTTTCATAAAAGTATAAAATTTATAAATTATATACAACTATAGTTATTAAAATCGTTGTCCAAATTTTGTCATCATGACCAAAAAAGTTAATCAGGCAAATCTTTTCAGGACGGAGGTAGTATAAATTAATGAATCAATTCATTGAAGGAACTAGGAAACCAAATTTTCAAAAAACAATTTTATTCAATAATATATTCAAATTAACAATAAGTTAATAATATATTAAAATTCATATGGAAGTCAATATTCGTTTTGTCACTTCCTTTATTTTTACAGATGTGCAACACTAAACACAGTTTTATTGGATATTAACTAAAAAAATATTATACATTTTTTGAGATTTATTTTTTGTTACAACATTTTTATTTTTAATCATATGTCTGTATTGTTCATTCATTTGGATATTTGGAGGAGGTCCTACATAATTAATATCCCATCATTTTTACTTAAACACTATAAAAACATTATGTTATTCCACTTCAAAACTTGCCTTAATTCACACTAAAAACCTTGCCTTAATTTGGCTAGGAGATTGTTTTCCCAACAAACAACCCCAAACATGCATGCAAATTGAACTTAATTTACAGTTCGTATACGGTGCAACCGGCGCACCTTGAGCATCATGCTCCACTTTCCCAAAACGACGTAGTTTTGCACAATTTAAAAAACAATCGCATGAACAGTACACGCGTGTACAGTACACGCGTGTACAGTACACGCGTGTACAGTAGCTCTTTTTTTCTTTTTGTCCCGCCGGTAGCATGAATGATGTAACTCGCATGTAAAGATATGTAACTCGCGTTATTGATTAATGTAACTCAAGCCCGTTCGAAATGTAACTTGTCAAATACATAGTATTACAAATAAAATATTGATTTGAATGTAAATAATAAAAAAAGGGAGTCTAATTGCACAATTGTTTTAGGTAAATTGTAAATATACTTTGTTTTCAGTATGATGACCATAAAAAATATTTTTTTTAAAAAATCAATTTTTTGTTTCAATAGCAGGGGTTGATTTTTAATGTAACTCGTGTTATTACAAATGTAACTCACGTTGATGGTAAATGTAACTTATGTGTATACTTAATGTAACTTGTTCGAAAATTGAACAATGATTTTATTTTTGTGTTTGAGATATTATAAACATTGATTTCAATGTAAACAATGAAAAATTGATCCAAATAGCTTAATTACTTTTTTATAAATAGTGAATATATTTTATTTTTAATATTAGCGCAATAAAAATGATATAGCTGGAGTTTATTCGTGGTGTAACTCGCATATATTAAGATGTAACTTGTGTATATTAAGATGTAACTTGTGCAGAAGAACATGTAATTTCATGATATATTATCAAATGTAACTTCAAGAATCAAAATAAACAAACTCAATGTCTTCAAAACCTCTAAAAAATTATAAATTTGGTAGTAATTTCATTTGAAGAAAAAAGTAAAAAAGTAGTGTGTGATTATTTTTTTGGCAAAAGTAATGTATTATTATTAATGTATTGTACTTATTTTATGTGGGTTAAGAAAAATTTGTAATAAATTTGTAAAGAAAAAAGTTTTTTCGATTACAATTTAATTAGTTAAAGATGAATATAAGAAAAATCGAAATTAATTTTTAATATTTAGATGGAGAGAAGAAAATAATTGAAGAAAACAAAAAAGAAAAATAAAGGGATAGTGCTCCAAAACAATCTGGAGGCTCGACTCTTGAAGGAAAAGAAAAGAAAAGAGATAGTGCTCTAGAGAAAAACGGAGCAAAAATGGTACCGTATTTGGACCGGCATACCATGCGCGTGGTATGCCGGTCGTACGGTATAATTTGCGCTTAATTTATGTTACATCGTTGAAGATCAAATCGGGTTAAAAGGATTTTTTGAATATAAAATAGCGGCTTTTTATATTAATATCGAAAAACATAAAAAGCAACCTCTATACATTTATTATATAACCAATTGTAAACCCTAGAAAAAGACATAGAAACAATCACCTCATACAAAGCAACCTGACTTGCTAGATACGAAATGACTAATTTAAGCCTAAAACAATCGGAACCGAAACATTGTCTATCAAAATTTAAGTACTCCACAAAGAATCTAAATATCCAAAACAAACATACTTGAACTAAAATAAAAACAAGCACCACTAAAGAGAAAATAATATTGGAGTAATGTCTTTCTTTCAAATTCTTCCTAGCATAGGGGTGGTTCTAGATGAGAACGAACTGCTACAATATATAGGATAAAAAAAGTTGAAAACCAATTTTATATCAAAGTGACATTACCGGGGCATGCTCCAGACTTTACACTAGTAGTTATAAAATACATAGGTACTGACATTTACCAGGCCAGAACAGATTAATTCAGATTAGATCAGACTTAAACAAAGCAACGAAATTCAGTCCAAGTAAAAACATCCTTAGTATGCAGTACATTTTATAAATATGTGACTTTTGTTTACTAGTATTGAATTGTGTAATACTAGTACTCAAAAGAGTGAAATCACTTTTCGAGTTGAATTGACCAAAATTATTGTAGATCATCATTTCAGCTATTATTTCGTACTCTATGATGTTTTTCTTTATTTTATTAATAAAACATATTTTAGATGTTTTTATGATTAGTCCAATTCAACCTTTTCAACCAATATTTCATAAATTTAAACATATTCAATCGATTTAATTAATTTCGGAGTTACAAAGGAGCCACCTTATATATACTCCCTTGTCCAAGTTGACCTTAAACATAAAGCAACCATATTTAGCTTATATTAATACACCATCGTACCTTTAAACTTTGTCATCTTTTATTTTTTTTATTAATCATGTTAAACTATTATCATTGATACCTTTTTTCTGAAAATTATTTATAATATCGAAATCATGTGAAAATGTTTTGGTTAAAAACACTTTCCTAAAATTACAAAATGTATAACAAAAGTTGTAAAGGATCAAGGTATAATTAACACTTTTATATTTAAAAATTAGATTAACGGTCCAATTGATCGAAAAAGCTAATTGAAAATGATAAAAGGTGATATATGAATTTGAGATAGTTGAAAGT
This sequence comes from Cuscuta europaea, assembly GCA_945859875.1. Lineage (NCBI taxonomy): Eukaryota > Viridiplantae > Streptophyta > Magnoliopsida > Solanales > Convolvulaceae > Cuscuta > Cuscuta europaea. Next base: position 2,741,753 of record CAMAPE010000041.1, read on the forward strand.
TATAAAAGGTGAAATATAAAATCGGTTACAAAAAGAGAGTTATGTTAGTGAACAGTGAAAAATTAAAAACTAAACAGAGGTCAATGTTGTACATTATTAGTCTGGTTTGTTTTGATGATAACTTTTTACACTATTACGTATTATTTACTGTCTATGAAGATTTTGTTGCGAAAAAAAAAAAAACATTCACAAACGGTGTGTGCAAGTGTGTAAACAGTAAAGTGTGTACAATCAAAATTGTTGATCAAATAATGAAGCTAATGATTTAGTTGATATACTTGCCTCTTTAAATTAACATCCTTCAAACTATGCAGTTGACTATATTTCTCTTAGAATAGAATTTGTAATATGCCTTTTAAGGTTAATCCCCTACACCTAAATGTTCAATATACAATATAGTACCTTTGACGATGTATGGATTAAATAGATGTATATGATTCATATTAATGTATGAATTTTACATTACCTTCAATAATAGTTATAAGGTGACAACTCCGGTATCCATTTAAAAAATGGGGTATCGTACCTATCACTCACATGATTGGTTCAAATCATTATATCATTTTGAATTTAGATTTAAATAATTCAACTGCAACATTCTGATTGATTCATGTGGACAAAGGTATGGTACCTTAAAGGTACCATAGAATCTACCTAGTTATAATCTCTGTACATTGCTCTCAACAATCATACAAGGATGGATGTCTATGATAAAAGAAGTAAATGTTATTAAATGCTGAGTTGTCATCATCTTTTCTGAACTAAAAGGAGTTATTTATAGTGTAGCGTGGTAACGGAAGAGGATGTGTCGTTCTCGTATTCGTCAAGATCGTCTCTCTTCAAATCCTTTTGGATCTAAGCACTAAATGTCCTCTGCTTCTCCCCAATTTTTGGTTTCCCGCTATAGGAGGTGGTGAAACTCATCCTCCTTTCCGACCACATCCTGTGGTCGATCGTCTTGCTTGAGGAGCCAGTTGCCTATGCTACCGAATCGGCACGTCACATAGCCTGGCTTGTCTCGAGCAGAGTAGGTACGAGCGCCCTAGTGACCCTTAATCCATGTCATTTCCCCGGGTAGGCCCCTCGGTGGTCCACTCAATATGACTCATTTGGATCCTTAATTGGGCCTTGATCATTGTGTAAGTGTGATATAACAGATAAACGAAAATAAATATTTTGGATTAGAACGAAGAACAATGCATTATTTAAAATAGAAATATGTAGAACCATGAATCGAGTAATTGTGCACTATAACCAAGCATTCCAGTCCAGCTGATTGTGAGGTTACCGTGCCTAGTGTGAGGTCTCGAATTCGAAACTCACTAGGCACATAAGGGTTTGACACTTAATGGAATGAGTTTCAGCCCTGATTACTCTCGGCCCCCGACCCCTCTCCCTCAGACCCGAGAGTTAAAAAAAATAATTGTGCACTATTTGCACGTGCATACAAGAATCAATACTCACCGTAGCTCCAATACACACACTGACAACACATATATTGATATATGTACCTTCAATTCAAATCTCTAAAACACTTTTCAATTACTCTACTCATAAAAAGTACTTCCCTCCGTCCCGGAAAATTATTCCCACTTTGATTTGGATCGGAGTTTAAGAAAGTGAGAATAAAGTGAAAATGTATGGTTGTGGTTGAGTAAGAAAAAGGTAAATGAACGTTAGCCACACAAAACTTTCCAAAAAGGGAAATGGAAACAATTTTTTGGGACGACCCAAAAAGGAAAATGAGACTTATTTTATGGGACGGAGGGAGTATCAATCAGTTGATTAGTAATACCAATATAAGAAGGTAAAAGAAAAAATCGGTCCTTCCTTTATGATGTGAAAAGTTGTAAAGGTGAACTAACATATACTTCCTTCGCTTATAACTTTGTCAACTTTCCTTTTTTGGATGTTTCACTAACTTTGTCACTTTCCTTTTTAAGTAAAGAATTTGTGGTTCCATTTAATTCTTTTTCCTCTGCACAAACATCAACCACACAATTTTTACTTTATTAATCTCCGTGTCAGTCAAACTTGGCAAAGTTTTAAGGGACGAAGGGAGTAAGTATTTCACTGCAAAAAATGGGGCACATATTTGGGATGCTTTTACTAACAGTTTGGTTTGTCAGACCATATCAAACCAGACTTAAATAGATCATATCAGAGTTAACAGACCAGACCAGACTTCCATAGTTAAAAAATACACAGACCCTACATTTACCAGAAAAGACCAGACAAGATCAGACCAGACTTAAACTAACCAAACCAGACCATACCAGTAAATTTCAGCCCAAGTAAAAACATTCTTGATATGACATTGGCACAAAATTTGGTACGAATTTGATGTGTCCGTGCCAAATCCCCGATGAATTTTGACAAATTTGTGTCAAAGATCTGTGTCAAATTCATGCAAGTATCAGTTCTTTTATGTAGTGCTTTAATCATTAATAGACCAGATCACACTTAACAGACCAGCCAGACTTCCATAGTTATAAAATACACAGAGACCATATATTTACCAGACAAGACTAGACTAGACTTAAACTAACCAAACTAGACCAGACCGACAAATTTCAGTCCAAGTAAAAACATTCTTGATATGACACTGGCACATAATTTGGTAGGAATTTGACGTGTTCGTGCCAAATACCCTATGAATTTTGACAAATTCGTGTCAAAGATCTGCGCCAAATTCATGCAAATTTCAGTTCTTTTCTGCAGTGGTTTAATCATTAATGACACATTTTAATCCGTTACTTTATATCCATTAATAAACTCTCCATAAATTTGTACTCCCTACAATAATAATTGGATTGCACGTGCAAATAAACAATTTGCATTTGCAAGTATATGAAATTATTTGAATACCTATTTATTACACTGTGTTTGTTTGATTCATGTGGCAGGGAGCCCTTAAGAATATTCTCATTAATCCGACGACTGTTAGATACGGATCTCATCTTCTTGCTGTCAACCGATTCTTTCCGGCTACTCGGTTCTTTTTTTTTTTTGACAAAAAAAATACCAGATAGCAATGTAGATAATAAGTATTAAATTTTTGAACTTCATAAATATCAATGTCACTAGTATAGTACAAATTCGAGCAGAATTTTGAATTAACAAAGTATCTCTCATAATAAATTTATAAATTAAATAGTACTCACACAAATTAAACACTACCAAATTTTGAACCGTAGAAAATTAGACACTACCATACATAAATTAAAAAGTTGCACCACAAAGCCATAACAAAATAAAACTTGTCACAATAAATATATGTTTAAGTGAAAAGATTACAGCATCCTAGATCTCATAATGTAAGTAAAACTAAGATCATTGAATGAATGATTCACACTTCATTGAGCGGGTTTGTAAAAAAAGATTTAATAAAGAAAAATTAATGCACTCAGACAAAAGAATTTAGGATAAAGATTTGAAGTATATATGGACTTTGAAATTCTTGTTAATAGACTCACGAGTTTCTTCAATTTGGAGTCTTTGTCTAAGACACAAGAACATGAAAAGCTTTTGTGTCTCGTTATTATATAAACTAGTCTTTTACCCGTGCGTTGCACGGGGTGTCGAATTAAAAAATTATCTAATACCCCAAGACTTAATGAAGCGTACATAAATTATTTTCATTGTTAACTTTATTTCCCAAGCTTATAAGCTTATTGCATATAAGAATTTCAACTCTTGTCGATGTGAAAACCTCCTACAATTGTAACTTCAATTTTTTTTATAAAACTTTATATATGTAATATTGGTATCATATGAAAGCTCGTAAAAAGTTAATGAATTTTAATACGTAGTATATTTTTGTAAAATTGGAATATAAATGAAAAAGTTACCACACTAAAGAAAAATTAGTTGTTATTTTATACATGCCCCCCACAACCCCCACCCTTTTCTTAATTTTTGTTCATTGGGAAAAGGGTTTCCAAATAGCTTCTATTCTAAATACGATTTCATTTGGATTACAACTTTCCGAAAACCTGTATCTTCATATCCTAAAGTCCTAAACCATAGTCCGTGTTTTGGCATCGAAGTTTCAAAACCCCCGTATATTTATAATTTTCTCTATTTCTATCCTCCTTGACATATTAAGAATTTTTGTAAAACGTTTAAAGCGGTACATATCCCTAGAGAAATGTGCTCTGATGAGAGCTCGTTTTCCTTAATCTCTGTGTTTTCTATAAAACTTAATCCGAACGCATGTCCTGCTAGCTAGCTTGTAGAGACATAAGCATTCTCAACTGTAGCCCGTATGAACACACCTGAATGCAATGTAAAACATACGAAGTATATATTAATGACTTGGTCACATTATCCAGTTTGAATAACCAATGCTTATTACCTATAGATAGTTTATTAAATGGTGAGAGTATATCAAAAACACCATCATTAGTCAAATTCCAATTTTTTATGTAAAAATAATAATAAGAAGAAGAATTGGAAGCAAAGTTGTAAGCAAACACAAAGTACATATTAGTAAAAAAATCTCTTATGTTTGACTAATAAATGGGTTTTAACTCAAGTCAATTATCACCTATTAATATCACTTCACTTAATATTATAGAAGAGCTAACTTTCAATATAAAATATTATACTCCGTTAACTATCAGATGTCCAGTGAACAAAAACATACATTCAACCAATGTTCTGATTTGTATTGGATTAACAATATAATACCAAACAATGAAATCACAGGATTGAACAAAAGCACGTGCATAGTTGTGAAAAAGCATCCACCAGGAAAAGAACTCTGAATATCATCAAGTTGAGTGAGAAATTAATGAAAGTAGTTATCATCATCAGAGTAATCCAACTGAAAGGTTTCTGGCCAACAACATCTAGCCATCAGAGGTGATGACGGAAGTGTGTAATAATCAAGCGAAGTTTTTGTCAAAGAAAACATGAGACTTAAAATCACAGTACACTAATCTACCACCTCAGTCGCATACTCATAACTCATGCCTTACTTTCACTATTTTCCATTTTAAGAAAAGGGGGGTGGGGGGTCAGCAAAAAAAACTGAAAACAAAGAAAGAATACAGGAAATAAGGGATTAATCAATTACAATATTAGTTGAATGTATACGACTAATCTTTAGGGAAAGAAATCTGTCGGGGAGGACCAAAGCTTTATTTAAACTCATCAACCACAAAGAGTGGCAATATTTACAGTGTTACCAAGGTTTTTGAAAGAAGAAACACCAAAACATTAGATTGGTTAAATACCATTTCTGGGTATTTCTTGATTTTTTAAACTAAATAAATATTAAAGAACAAACATATATTAGTGTTGGTCCCGGTTGAACTGGATACAATCTAGAGGGGGGGTGAATAGACTGTATTGGTTTTTAACTTTTTCAAGCCGAGTACCAGATTTAACAAAATAGTCTGTTCTGTTGACAGAACAGACTGGCAGCGGATGGGGTTCTGGTAGGGGTTCTATCAGATTAGCCTCAGAGAAGCAAAGACAGTAGGCCTTCTGTTAACTCACAAGACACGTTCTGCTGAACACAGAGACCAAGTCTTTGGAGTTAATCAGTTCTAATTAAGTGCGATAAATAAATGCAGTAAGTAAATGACACCAGGGATTTTTATAGTGGTTCAAGGAACAACTCGTTCTTCTAATCCACTGTTCCATTAAGCTTGTAAAATCGTCCGTTTACAACGCCTTAGTCCTAGCACTTAAGAAGCTCTCCACATCTTCTTCAAGCCTAGATGTCTCATGGGATGCACTTCCTGGCTTCCGTTAAGACTGGTCCTTTCGCTGAGCTTCCCGGAAGTATCACCACTTCACTGCTCCAGTTACTTGGACGTCCTTCTCATTGGAGAAGAGTTCTTGTGAGAACAGGGGTTTCCAACTAGCTTCGTTACAAAAGATTTGTAGTTGAGGAGCTTGAAGTGTTGAAGAACAAATGGAACTTTGCTCTTGTTGAGAATGTGGAGATATGAGTAGATATTCTTCCCAACGTCTGCCTTCCCTTGTAGATGATGATGAAATGTTAATCTCAAGGAGGCTTTTTGGATTTTGAATCCTTGAAGGTTTTGTTTTAGCAAGTGTTGAGCAAAGGATGTAGCAAAGTTATTTCTTCGGTTATCCGGTTGTTCTTCGTAGAGTATCTTTTATACTTGGGTTGTCTCCCCGTTGAAGGAGGAGGACAATGCATTAAATGCGCGAACAGTTGACTTGACCAGTAGGACCCAACAAGGTTGGCGGGTTACTATTTTGGGATAAAGTTATCCTGAAATAACCTGGAATGTCGGCCAATCATCAGCTTTTACTCTTCAGGGTACGGGGTGCATTAAATGTGCATTTAATGCGCGTACTGTAGCTTTTCCGTTGAAGTCTTCTAGCCGTTGAAGGAATCTTCCGTTGGTTTCACCGGTTGAAGTAGTATCAAGAAAATTCTCCAAGTGTCAGGCCTTCTAGCGTCTTCAGCAGCAAGTCTCTCAGAGAAGGTCTTGAGTACTTCTGTTGGAATAAGCTATCAGAGGGTCCTTTAGGTCTTCTGTCAGATGCGAACTAACAGAGAGTCTAGAAGGTTTCTGTTGTAATGATGTCCAACAGAGATCCAGAGGGTTTCTATTTGAGTAAGAATCAACAGAGGGCCAAAGGTCTTCTGTCAGGACAAGGCCTATCAGAGGGTCTTCTGTCAGGAGGTCTTCTGTCAGTCGACTAATCTAAGAAACTTTACAAGAAAAATTTCTAATACAATAAATCTAAAGAGTGAGTATTCTAAAGTCCTAATTAATATAGCATCATCAAAATCTAATTACAATTATTCCTTACAATTAGGCTGAATAACTATGTGTACTCCTTCACACCAGTAACATATGAGTACATAGCTTGGGAGAAGAAGCGAACATGTGAATTAACCATGGCATGCATACATGACAAGTGAGTTGTTTGTAAGAACATGAATATAGTTTGCAGCAATAAATCCTTTCCGTTGTAATAAAAGAAAGGACAGTGGTAGCTATATTTTCTGTGTGAGTAAGTTTTACATGCTACTGCGTCATTTCACATAAAATGTGTAGATCACTTTTGAATTCAAGCTTGGTCAATGTTACTTATCAATTGTATAAAGCTGGTGGTTTTAAGTGGATATATATATATATATATATATATATATATATATATATATATATATATATATATATATATATATATATATATATATATAGGGAGCGGTTCCGGTAAGAACGGATCTTAGGAGAGAAATGAGAACGAATCTGGATCGTTGGATTGAATTATGTGGAACTGAATTGTGCATTTGGTGAAACCGAAATGTGCATTAGATGATATTAAAATGTGCAGAATTAAAATTTAAATTCACATGTGCATTAGTTTCATCTAGTGCACATTTCAAATTCACCTAATGCACAATTTAGCTTCACATAATGCCACTACATTGTACCATTTGTGCTGCACATTTCAATTTCACCTAATACACATTACAGTTTCATCTAATGCACATTGAATTTCACATAAAGCAAATCTAACGATCCAGATTCATTCTCATTTTTCTCATAAGATCATGTTCTTATTTGAACCAAAACCTATATATATATATATATATATATATATATATATATATATATATATATATATATATATATATATATATATATATATATATAGGTATTTTGGTTGAGTATCCATTTACGACAATGAAATGATCTTTGCTAGAGCACGGTTAAGGTCATTACTCATTAGGATGCATTGAGGATCCGTTCGTTACTCATGAAATGCAAAGTAATGAAAAGGAAAGTATAGGATCAAATTTTAGAAAAAGAATACATGAAATAAGAGTAATCATTTACAAAAAAACTGAAAATAAACAAAAATGCCTTACTGTCAATTGTCATTGTTACCTACTGAACCCATATATTTGTAAAACTGTGATTTTGATCTCTTTGTTAAACCTACTTCTTGAAAAGTGCAATGAGTAGAAAAGTAAAACCACCATTTTGAAAAAAGTCCGCCATTGGCACTACCATGTGGTTTAAATCCAGAATATTAACCAACAAAAAATTCATATAAAACCTTCAAAATAGGAAAAAGACTATGGCAAAGCTAGTGAAAATGTCGTAAAGTATGCTACCTTTTAAAAACTGTAAGAATATTAATGCTGCTCCAATGAAATTTTGAAATTTCAGTTACTATGGTATTTTAAAAAAAAAACTTTCAGTTTCTTAAATTTGTTAATGAACTTGAAAATAATTTAAGAAAGTTATTTTGGTTGATGTATGGATAAGTTTTTGAATACTTTGAGAATAAGTTGTGTGTTCTCAAAGAAGACACACACATTCTTTAAGCTAGAATAACCACTCTTCCTCCTAATACTAACCGAAATTCAAATATGCAATATAACAACGTGTCTCTTAGAAAATGTTTCATATCTAAGTCTATTATCTTGAAACAAAAGAAATCCTTCTTTTGTCCAAAAAAAGCAGGTCCTAATATTTCCCAAAGTTTGACAAAAAAGAAAGCACCAAGTTGGTATATTAGTTAGGGTCCTTTCATACTTGAAGAAAATATTAACCAAGTCACAGAGTCTTCACAGATTCATTAAATGATTTAAATCATTCATTGTATGTTTTTAGAATTTAAAATTGGTTAAGCCTTTTTTTCTAAAGTTTGTCAAAAAAAAAAAAAACAAAGCAGCCGGGGTCCTATCCCAAAGTTTGTCAAAAAAAAGCAGCAGGTTGGTATATTAGTTAGGGTGCTTTCATAGGTTAAGAAAATATTAACCAAGTCACAAAGTCTTCACAAATTCATTAAATCATTCATTGTACTTCGTATGCATTTAAAACTTAAAATTGGTTAAACCTATGTTTTCCAAAGTTTGAAAAAAAAAACAAAGCAGCAGGCCCAATCATTTCCAAAGTTTATTATAAAAAAAGCAACAGGTTGGTATATTGGTTTGTCAGAAAAAAGGTTAGTATATTAGTTAGGGTACTCTCAAAGTTGAAGAAAAAAATAACCAAGTTACAGAGTTATTAATATAATAACCAACTTACAGAGTCATAATAAGTTACTAATCAGACTTATATTGACATAAAACATGATAATTAACCAAGAATAGGCAATGTTAAGTGAAAATCAGACTTAGAATGATGATTAGCCATACACGGATTATTTCAAAATCAGAGTTAGAGTGATGATTAGCCATAAACAAAGTATTTGAAATATGTTAAAAAAAAACCGGCCTCCTGTATTTTAGCATGAAGTTTAAATCAAAATACTTGAAAAGTTTGATTCTGAATGAGACATATTTAAATATATGCATAGTGAATAGGAATCAAAATAAGTTATGGTTTAACATATTAAGTTGCTAAATCAGACTTATATTGACATAAAACATGATAATTAACCAAGAATAGGCCATGTTTAGTGAAAATCAGACCCAAAACGATGATTAGCCATTAATGAAGCTTGAAAATCAGAGTTAGAATGATGTTTAGCCATAAAAAATTATTTGAAATATGTTAAGAAACCCAGCCTCTTGTATTTTAGCATGGAGTTTATATCAAAATACTTGAAACGCTTGGTTCTGTATGAGACATATTTAAATATGTGCATACTGATTAGGAATCAAAATAAGTTATGATTTAAGATGTTAAGTTTCTGAATCAGACCGATATTAACATTAAACATGATAATTAACAAAAAATAGGTCATGTTAAGTGAAAATCAGACTTAAAAATTTGATTAGCACGAATCATATATATATGATTCATACCATCATGAATATATAAAACCATCTCATCAAAATTCGCTTTAAGTTTTGAACATTCAATCAGAATTTTAGGTTTTAAAAGACGAATAACAGAACTTGATAAATCTTCTTAAAATTGGTATGACTTGTTGAATACTGAATCAAAAATTAATTGAGCTAAGCAAGTAAAATAGGCATAGAGATATTTCAGATTATGTTATGATTTCAGACAAAGAGATCTATTTTAGAGAATTGTTCAGATTCATCGAGGTTTCAATTATTTTTCAAAGAGAATTAGAAAACACAAGCTCAATAGCCTATAAACATAAGTTTAATAACTTAGACTCCAAAATCTTAATTCAGAAAAAGAAAGTGGTTCGTCATTAGATTTTCTTGAACAAAAACTACATGTTTTTAAAACTTTCTATTTTGCTTAAACTGGTTTTTTGTTTAACCAAGCAGAATAATGAAGAACATGAATGTATAAGAAAGTTGTCTTTTTGCAAAAACAACAAATTTGTAGAGAGATGCATGTATTGATTTACAATAAATAGTTGCATTTGAAGGTTAGTACTATCTTTTCACAAAAAGATTTCATCTGTAAAATTTATAAGTTTTGAACATTGATAAAAAAATAAATGGGAAAAACACATGTTTTACTCTAAGTCAGAAACAACCCTATCCATCTCTACTTACACTGAAGTATTAGAGTTCTTAATAGTCATAGTGTAGATAGGAAAAAGAAAATATTGGCATTCTAGTGTACATGGAATTTCTAGGACAAGATTTCTGGATCCATGTAAAAATGAATGGAATTAGGGTTTCAAGCTTTAAAAAAGTGAAAAGATGTAGACAGTAAATTACTCCGTAAACACAATACTCCCTCCATCCCATAAAACAAGTCCCATTTCAATTTGGATCGGAGTTTAAGAAAGTGGGAATAAAATGGAAATGTATGGTTGTGGTTGAGTAAGAAAATGGTAAATGAATGTTAACCACACAAAACTTTCCAAAAAGAGAAATGAGAACAATTTTTTGGGACGGCCCAAAAAGGAAAATGAGACTTATTTTATGGGACGGAGGGAGTATATAGTATTACCTTGAATTCTTAGGGCATCCTTCGAGCTTCTACTGACGGTTTGCTCGAGCAGAATCCTTTCTTCAATCTTGATTGAGAGAGATGGATTGCTGCAGGCGAATTGAAGCTATTTGTTTAGGTCATGGAGGTGTATAGGTGCGGCGGTGGGTGACGAGGTTGATAGGTTGGAGGGAAGAAATTGGAAGATGCAAGAGATGGATGAAGGCGTCGAACTGGTCGAAGTGAGATGGCGGAAAAATTAAAGAAGAATGGATCTCTAGAGTTCAGAATGAATAGGAAGGGGATAAGAGATAAACAAAGTATGAACGGCGGTAAAAAGCGTAAGGACAAAGAGACCAGTCTCCTAGAGTGCTAGACATTCAAAGGGTGATTCATAGAAATTAAGGTAGTTACAAAAACGCCCCTGCACGCATGAGCGGGAAAGTCACTTAACTCACCTAATATATATATATATATATATATATATATATATATATATATATATATATATATATATATATATATAGATTTAGGTTCATGTGAGAATATAATCTTAGGAGAGAAATAAGAATAAATAAGGACCATTAGATCATCTCCTAATTTCTACGTGTGACTATTCCTTATGGAGGCTAGATGAGTCATTCTATCTTCTTTCCATCTTAAATTCGTCCCTATCATTATGGCTTCTCTCCTTCCTAAACCATCTCCAATAATTAATGATTTACTAGTTTCTTATGTCTACTACGTAGCATGTTTCTTTTTTTCTCTCTTGGCTTCACCATACAAAATTATTCCTTGTCCACTTGAGTCATCTCCTTCCTATGGATTATATTCTTGAGTAATAAATTCAGTTTTTAATTATTTATTTTTGCATCCATCTTGGTTCTAATGTTTATTGTTTTCGAAAACTTATTCATTTTTATAGAGAATGATTTTTGAAATTCTTTTTTCACTAATTATTTTACTTGCACGGATCGAAGTGCTTATTACGATATGATGCATATAAAATGGTGCATCATTGTTGTTATAGTGTTTATGTTAATTTGTTTTGCGTTGGACAATTACATAAATATTTAATTGTTGGTTACGTTGTTGATTTCAATGCAATCATATTTATTTCCTCTTGCACTTTTACATATTATTATTGCATAACTGTAAGTGTTGATTAACATAGTTTTTTAGACTTGTAGATTTGCACTCACAATTAGTGCACTTACGTTATTGTTATGTGATGCGTCCATGTTAAGTGTTTAATATGTACTTCTAATAAGATAATAACAATGAACTTTATGTTAAACTTTTGATGCACTTAGCATATTTCGTACATGCACTTTTTACTAGTTTTTATATTTTAATATTTTTTGAAGATACAAGTGATACCAAGATACACTATCATAATTGAAAATTTGATTCTTTTGAAAGAATAATGCTTTCCATTATGTAAAAAATGCCAATGTAAATTTTAGAAAAAGTGTGATATAATACAACACTTTTATCCTTTGAAAAACAAATAGTGCACTTTTATATATTTACAACGCACATGGTAGAAGTGCATTGCTTTTATAAAGAAGTGTTAATGTAGAACATTAGAAAATGTGATATAATAATGCACTTTATATATATTTTAAATGCATGTTATAATTGATAGTCTACACCTTTGTATATTTATGTTCATATTTATTTAAGAAATAAATGGATGTGCAAAACAAAATGTATAAAATGTAAGTCAATATTCTACAAAATTCAAACTAAATATATCGAAGTGCAGTTTAAAGTGCACAATAACATAGTAAAAATGTCAATTGTCTTTAAATATTCAAAAATGTGTAAAGATTTAATTAATTTGATGTTGCATATATAATACTTTGAAAAAAGTGCAAGTATTCAATGTTCTAGTGCAAATACACAGAATTAGGTTGATGAAGTATTTTATCTACTCAAGAAAGCAATCAAACATGAAAAAGTGCACAATTCGAATAATGATTTTTATATCAAATTAATTATCCAAATTATATGTGAAATAATAGGAAATTTAAAAAGAAAATCAAGTAAGAGAAAACATATTTCCGTATTACTAAGGGAAATTAAGTAAGAGAAAACATAGGGAGTTAATGCTTGTTGATTATTAGCCTAATTCTTAGGAAGTTTTCCTATTTTAGTGTTGGACTACCATCACATGCTTCCAACTACTTGAATGAGTTTTACCATGATGCCCCTAAATTTATTTTGAGTTGAACGGTTGCCTTAATTACAATCTCAATGATCCGAAAATCTAGTTAAACATCCGCTACTTTGAAAAATGCTAGACCATGATGCCCGTTTTATTTTTCTCATATCCGGACTGAAATTTTCATGTCTAGTTTGATCTGGTGTGTTTATGTCTAATTTGGTCTGAATTCGTTTGATCTGGTCTAGTTTGATAGATGTAGATGTCATATGTGCATCTACTTTGATCTAGTATAATCCGGTTTGATCTATTTTGATCTAGTCGACTCTTGGATCGAAAACAATCCAATTAAAGGCATCCTCAATTATTACAATTGTGATGAACTTTTTGCTATTTTCAAACTTATTGTATGATATTATGATGGGGTGAATTGTTGTAGAGTTAAAAAAGCTAGTGAAGATAGGTATAATTGTATGAAGAGATACTATAGATTTATTGAATTCTACTAAACTTTAGTAGAGTTGAAGAAGTTTCAAATAGAAATGACAAACAAACACCATTTATAATGAAAAATTAATTATGCTTGACAGGTTTGATTGTTCTCAACATCCATTCGATTTTGGATTGAAAATGCTAACCACTTTAAGCTAGCTGCAAGTTCTAATTCTTAAACATGCATGGAGTGAGAGAGTTTTGTTGGCCGGCCGGGTTCCATAGGTTAACAAACCGGCCGTAGTTGTTAATCGAATACACATCATTTCAATGATTCCAAAAATGACGTTTTAAGTTTTAACCACCCATAATAAATCACTAACAATTCCACTTGAACACCAATTGTGTGACTAATCCCAAACATAATACCCACCTTAATAACTGCACCCGCAAATACTTCATTCATTAACCCGTAGAGATAGCATAATTGTAGGACCACGCCAGACCAATTCTTTATAAGTTGTACCTTAACTTGCATGTGGTGAGAAATTCTTCGATATGTTATACTTACTTACCATATCGAGGTATACTAAATTGACTGAGAATTTTAGTATACCCGCATTTTGTATAAGGTAGAGTACCGTACCGAATCACTTCAAAATTATATTGATACACATTTTGAAAATAATTGATATATTGATAAACTGTTATACCAAAACTTCAATACAAAATATTCTTTAAAATAAACATAAAAATTGGCTACGTATAGAACTTAACACGTCAGGATAAATAGAATTTACATTCATGCTCTTCGAATAATTTTTACTTTTTGAGATCACTATTGTTTTACTTATATCTATGTTGCGCATAGGCACTTACCAAAGTCATGACCTCATCTTATATCACTAATTTAATGCACATAATGCGGTCATTCTTCCAAAAGTTTTCCACCCACATCCTTAATTTTAAACTTTCCACAAATGTAAAATTTGAATTATTAAAATTGAATTAATTATCGATAGCAAATAGAGAAGATTTAACTTTGATCTTGGTTGACCAGAAAATGTTTATTTTGCAAAACAATCTGATGTCAACGTACTAATATATAAAGCCACCCAAAAGTGCAAAGCTAATAAGCCGTAGTTATCTACTCACTTATATACCCCGGCGGGGCGGTCGGCCGAAAGAAAAGGATGATGAATATAGATGTGTTAAATGATGGTTTAAGCCCCCTGAATCATGTGGTAGTGGCAGGCATGCTTTGTGTGCTGCTGCTGCTGCTCTGGTATGTTTCATGGGGAGGAAGCTGCAAGACGGCGGTGTACCTGCTAGATTTCTGCTGCTACAGACCCCCGGATGAACTGAGAATGCCCACAGCCACTTTGATCGAACAAGCCCGGTCGTGTGTGTCCGTCAAGGATCCCGGGTCGCTCGATTTCTACGCGAAGTCGGCAGAAAGGTCCGGGATCGGAGGCGAGGCCTGCGCCCCGATGGCCATGCACCGCCTCCCTCCCGACTTCTCTCTGAAGCCGTCGAGGGAAGAGACCGAAACGGTTCTGTTTTCTGTGGTAAGGGATGTGTTGGAGAAGAACGGGGTGAAGCCGGAGCGCATCGACATTCTTGTGTCCAACTGCAGCCTCTTCTGCCCCACCCCTTCCATTACTTCTATGATCATCAACAGGTATTTACCTGCTGCTATCTTCATTCATCATTTCCCATCCACCCTCTTCTAACCAATTTTCTTATTCTCCTACCAAGTATTGCTCTGTTTTAATTACAAAAAGAGTCATAAACTCATAATTACTCCTCCGTCCCATAAAATTCTTTCCACTTTCCTTTTCGGGTCCTCCCAAAAAATTATTCACACTTACCATTTTTGTACAATTTGTGTGGTTCACATTCATTTCACCTTTTTCTTACACAACCACAATCATACATTTCCACTTTATTCCACTTTCTTAATTTCTGTGCCAAGTCAAAGTAGAAAGAATTTTATGGGAAGGAAGTAGTATATCTTATTTTAGCTCTCTTTCCCTAAGCTTTTCTCCCTTATAGCTTTACTCTTTTCCATCAAATCACATCAAACTTAATCAAATCAAGTGAGACCAAATTATATCATATCACACCAAATATGACTTAGGCATAGGGATTTTTGGGTGTATGGTTATTCCAAATGAACTTAGCTCAGGGATTCAAGGCCATAATAGGCCCTAAAATATCATAGGCACTAGAAAGCTGAATTTGCCATTGGAACTAGGTTGCCAAATGTAGCCATCCTCTGGTTCAGTGAACTGAATATTCATATTGTGAATTTTTCGAATCACATATTTTAGAAGCCAGTTGGAAATACAAATGACAGATTATTACCAAGCACAGTATCGTCGATATAATGGGCCTATATCACATCAGTTAGAGAACTAGAAAGAGCTAAAAGCTTGTTGAATATGAATATGACTCTTAAACTGTTACTACTTTAAAGTTTAAATATTCCCTCTGGAATACTTGATCAACACTCATTCATCTAGTCATCTAGATCACTATTAATGACAAGATATATTCCTTAATAGACTTTACTATTGGTCAATATAGAACAAAAATATTCATCAACCTCAACACAAATAAGTTTTTAGTTTAACCAATTATAATTTCTAATAATGTTTTTACTTAATACAACTAAACATTAAGGGTCTATTTACTAACATAGATATTTTCCAGTTTTTCAGAAATCTGGAAAATAAAAAACATAAAACGTGTTTCCTAAAAAAAATCTTGAAAATTGGAGAAAGGAATCAGAAAATTGCGTTGACCAAATCGTTTTCCAAAACAAAAAAGAGAGACATGTCTTTGTTTTTCTTAAAGAATTGGAGAAGTGACTTTTACAAGTTTTCCAAATTTGGAAAACGCGGATCCTGCAGGGCTGTTGTAATGAATTTGCATACTTACGCCTAGTGTTGGATCCGGTCCCGCTTTGTTGTTTGTTCCAATTCGATCCAGTCAACGACCCGACGGTCCCTATCTGGTCCGGCCTGCAACCCGGCAGTCTGCTCCGGTCATTGACGCGGCAGTTCATGTCCGGTCTGGTCGACAGTCGAGCAAACCCGGTTCAGTCCAATCGATGACCCGACGGTCCCGGTCCGGTCGACGACACGACGGTCCCGGTCTAGTCCATGACCTTGCGGTCCCTGTTCGTTCCGGTCCACGAACCGACGGTCCCTGTCCGGTTCGATCGATGACCTAACAATTCCTGTCAGGTCCGATCCACGACCAGACGCTACTTGTTCGATCTGATCGACTGCTAGGTAGTCCTGATCGGATTCGGTCTAGTCAACGACTCGACGGTCCCCGTCTGGTCCGGTCAATGACCTGACAGTCCTCATCCTATCTGGAAAATGAGCCGATGGTGTGTGTTTGGTTCGATCGACAACCAGGCGGTCTCGGGCCAGTCTCGTAAATGACCCGGCGTTCTGTCAGGGTCGGTCAATGACCCGACGGTTCAGTCTCGATTTTTCGAAATCATTTTTTAAAGTGAAGAGTTTTAAAAGAGCCATTGAGTTGTTAACCAATACGGAAATGAGAAAAGAATTCATCAAACTAACTGTTGAGAACGACCGGGACCAGCCGATTTTGGTCCCGACTTTCCTATATGTGGGACCCAGTACCATACTTGGGTTGTATTAGGTTCAGTTCCGGACTGGGATCGTACTTTCCGTCTTTTGGTCGGTCAGAGAACCGGGTGAAAAATTTGTATGGACATGTTTTCATATTTGAAAATGGAAAACTAAAAAATGAAAACAAAAAATTGGAGATAGAAAAACTGAAAAATGAAAACAGAAAATTGGAGAACGAAAAACAGAAATAGAAAACTGAAAAATATCTCTGTTAGTAAACAGGCCCTAAGGGTTTCCCTCATCGCTTCGGAGCAGCGAAGGGCTTAGGTTCATGGCGACAGCGGTCCTAACAAGTCTAGGTTTTCGGCGGACGGTGCTATGGCTTTCTTGGCGCTTCAGTGTCCCGGAGTTTTGCTAGTTTTCCTCATTCTGAGCACAGGGTGGGGCGTGGGAGCATTCGGGGTCGGAGGGTCTTGGCGAATCTCAATTGCAGCACATGGGAGATGATAGGGATCTGGAGCGCGTGAGGCCAAGAGATGGAGGCGAATCACGGGCAGATCAGGGTGTTCAAGGAAGAAGATGAAGGGATGAAAATCCAGCCCCCTCCTTAACCACCGCCATGCTAGAAATGGATGATTAGAGGTCGGAACACCGCGCTGGAAGATTGGGTTCAGCGGCTCAATAAATTCTTCTTGCTTAAGTTCATCGTCCCCATTTTTAGTCTGTTTTTGAAGAAATTTGTTGCTATCGTTTTGCTTTTCGCATTTGCTTATGGTAATAGGTTTTTTACATTGATCGAGGGTTCGGCTAGATTTGATACTGTTAGTGGGGGACATATCTATTTTTTCAGCAATAGCTGCATTAAGCCCGTCTGGTGGTTAGCGATTCACATTGCTCCTTCAGGGGTGGTCGTCTCTATGTCTAATCGTAGGGCTAAAAGTAGTAGTTGGAAGGTGAAGGTTGTTGTCAGTTCTCGTCATTTTGAGATTGTTGTAACGATCTCATTCTAAAGATATCAATATAGTCGTTTTCCTTTCAAAAAAAAGTTTTTAGTTTAACCAATATGATTAATTTCTCTTTAGATTATTATTCATGAGATGCATGCATTAGTAATCTACAGTTACTTCTTATGAAATAACTAAGTGAATAACATGCATATTCATTGATTGATTCTAGTAATAATCAATATCAAATCATTAACTAATTGATCATTTTTTTTCTGAAAATCAAACAACTAATTTATTTATATCAAATACTCCGTAATAGCTAACAAACAAGTAAATGTTAGTCTAAGACTACAATGGGATGAGACTTTGAACGGGAAAGATCATATGAATCTTCCCAGATCGCTAAACCCACAATAATGTAGTCTAGTGTAACAGTCTTACTGCACTTGCTACTACAAATAAGAAATAAAAAATTACAAATAAAATATTTGACTTCACCAGCCATCGGAAAGAGATAATTGATTTGACTAACAACCAACAAAGAAAACTATATCGAGTCGAAATTGTCTGAATCATCAGTTTGACCAGCCACAAAAAAGAGATCCAGTTACCGCTTTTATTTACGTGGAGCGAGGCGGTAATTCAAGTGGAGGACGAATAACTGGAGCCTCAGAACAACAAAGTTGAAAAAGCTTTGCAAACCATGAACAACGAAAACTCACCAGATTGATTACTCTGATGAGAAACCCACAAATCGCTAGGAGAAAACCATACCACATGCTCACATGAAGCGGACAGATCTCTTGGCTAAAGACGTCAGACCAGAACCCACAAGACTGGAAGCATAGACTTGAAGAAGAGAAGACTCGAAAATCAAATCTCGCTGGAGGAGAGAGATGGCTGCCTAGGGTTTCTCCTAGGGCCGGCCGTCATATGAATATTATGAACTTATTATTAAGTGATCTTTGGGGCTTCACCGGATCACTTAGCAAACATCAAATATCAATATAAAATATAATTAGAACTATAATTAGTATTCAAGAGAGAATGGTTAAAAAAATAATGCACAACTTACAAATCACAAGTTTCAATATAGCAAAAAATATGCTCAAAAGGCTACCTAAGTTACATGGATAAACTCTCTATGATTGGAGGAATTAATGAATTTGTGAAATGGAAAGGGAGTGATGTTTTTATAGGAGAAATGAGGTGGTTGGTTCGAATACCCGATCAGGTATCTAGGTGCCTGATCGGGTATGTCAATATATCCGGCCAGGTATATGACCAAATTTGATTTCCTTGTGTTTTTTTGCTTCGTCTGGTCTTCTGCGATCTTCACGTTGAATCATACCCGATCGGGTGTGATACCAAATCAGAATTTTCTTCTTTGTTTGTCTCTCATGAAGCTACTTTTTTTCTCCAAGCTCCTTCTTTACGGTCCCAAGTGATTTGTTCTTGCTTATTTATAGTGTTTCTTGCTTACATGCCAAAATCTTTTGATATCTTCTAATTCTAGTCTTTTTTTGAAGATAAAGATTACCTCGTAATTGTACAAAAGGCGAGTAAACAAAACGTAAAACACTTCCAAAATATGGTGTTTGTGCACTACTAAATATCATATATCACAATTTCATCTGGTTTGTTAGAGCCACCACTCTGTTATGTATTTGGTCACCATCTCAGTGATCTTCTTCATCTGCATCAATTCTCGTTCTCCCCGGAGAGTTTGTAGCCTAACTTACTTCACTCGGTCAACACCCTTGAACGCTTTGTATATGAGGTCCCACACTTATTTTGAAGTAATGGAGTCAGACATATTATCATGGATGAAGTCGTCCACGACTTGAAGCAACCAAAATAGGGTAATCTTGTCTTATTATATGCTCGTCTTATTTTGTTTGTTGGGCAACCGTCAATACAGACCCTTTTTCTGGCATTGTGTATTTGTTTTCAACGATGTTCTAAGCACTTTGAGCTTTAAACAATGCTTTCATTTGAGTATTTTACCGGTCGAAGTTTGCTTTTTTCAACTAGGGAAGTTGGCCAAATGTAATGGCATCCATTTTCTCTGTTCACCATACCGATTGGTTTCTGATACCAATTTGAGGGTCCAAGATTAACTGGAGTTTGGCCGGAGATTCAACAGAACCGATAAACACAACACACACACACAATAGTGGAGGAGAAAATACACTTGTATCAGTAATGCTCACTCAACTTCACCATATTTCACCCACAAAGTCTTTACATAGTGGCCTTTATATTGACAATACAAAGACAAGATAATCAATTCTAACACAAGATTCACTACAAAAGAACATGCATTTAGCGTCGCTTTTTTTGGGTATTTAACGTCGGTTAAAACCTTCGTTGGTTGATCCAACGACGGTCTTTGAGACCATCAACAATTGCTCCATGGGGAAGATTCTTGTGTCGGTATTCGAGACCGTCGAAACAACCGACGCGATGCGCTTTCGTATTTCCCGTCGTGTTTTAGCGACACTAGAAGTTTAAAATAAGTTACAAATGTTGGATATAGTATCGGTTATAACCTTTGCCAACACCTACCGTGTTAGTTACTTTAGCATTTAGTGTCATTTATAGCAGACACTAAGTAACAAAAGTTTTTTTTATAAAAAAAAATCAATCTGAACCTCAAATCTAAAAATAAAGAAATAATACAATATTACATGCAATATAAGAATTTAATGGCATGTAATGAAGTACCTCAAGTTCAGAACTCAGTCAAAATACGTAAAATACGTTAATCAAGAATTTTTCATGTTGATCATTGAAATCCAATACAAATTTTATCTTTTTAAGCTTTACTCGTACGTAAAAATGAAGTATTGCAAACTGTAAGTTACCTTCTAGTCTACATATTTCAAGACAGAGTATAAGCTCAAGCAAAATTCATGATGAAATAGATCGTAAGGTAGTGAACACATGATGGACAGAACCTGTTGTCTATAAAAAAAAGTTGCAAGCAACTAACCCCTGGTAGTTTTAGTCTCAAATGTTGTTCTACGCATTTGAAGACATTATCAATTCAAGATTGTGTACATTTTCATTTAGCTTGCTCCTTCTCATGCTCCTTGCTCATGAGGGTAGTACGATCTTTGCTTAAATACTTGAGTATCTTCCTACAAGTAAATGTGAAGATTGAGTTAGTGTTTACATATGTACAGATAAGAACATTAAAAGAGTTTTAAATATGACTGTAGAAAGAACAAACTCATCTTGACTTCCTGCAATTTGATTAGAAAATATCAAATGGTGATGGCCTTGAATGACCTACTCTTATATTGATTCTATTGATCAAAGAGAGGAGATTCATGAACTAAAAATTTAAAAGGAAAACACTTATAATTTAATTGTGTGGTGGGAGCAGATTTAGAGTGACATATACACACTTGTTTATGCGGAAAACTGAATACAATGGAATCAAATATTAGAATATAGTAGATGAAAAGGTAGACAAACATTGTGTCCATGTGCATATCACATTTTAACTATTATAACAATTAAAACAATGGCTTTTTATCTCATGTAGTTAACATGTATTAAATATAAACAAAGAATATAGAGAGTTAAGACCCACAAATTAAATGGAAAAATTACCATTATTGAACAACCTTGCCCTAAACATTTCTTCAAGCTCAACCCCCATTTTCAGACCTATCCAATAGGGGTTCCTCAAAGATTTAACTGAAAAAATTGAACTTTTATAAAACTAGCGAACAACCCTTGGATTTTGGCAACTGCTAGTTTAAAGTCATACTGAAATTCTAAATATTCACACTATACTTCCAGATTCAAGTGGAAGAAAAACAATAGTAGAGGCAAAAGATAAACTACAACACCTGAGATATAAGGTTTCATTCAATTTCAAAAAATAATGAGACATAAAAAATCAAAAGGGAAAAACTAAAGGTGTAATCATAAAAATAAGACATGAAAATAGAGACTTGGAATAATCTATACCGAAAATAAGAAGTCTTCATTGCGCCGAATGGAAAATATAACGCCGGAATGCCAAAAAACGTCCATAATCTATACCGTTTTTTATTTAGAACCATATGTCTCTTATAACCGTTGCTAAAACCATAAATAACCGTTGTTAGACTCTTCAGAAGCAAAACACAAAATCTTTGTCAATGCTTTTGTAAATTGATGCTAGGATAGTTTCTAATGTCGGTTTGTAAAACCGACGTTAGAAAACGGACACAAGAAACCTGTTTTTTGTAGTGATTCTAGATGCCTTTTAAATTTTTTAGAGGTGCCTTTTAATTGGTCTAGGCAACCTTTCAAATTCTCTAGGCATCAACTTCCCATGTAACTTCATTTCCTATGCAGACACAATTAATGTTATTAATTAAGATTAATAATAATCCAATAAGGCGTTGTTTAATTATATACTTCCTCTGTTTCATTTTAATTGCAACTGTCAACATTTCACGTTTGCCAATGCACAAGTTTGAACATTAACACCTTTCATTCTCTATTAGTAAAAATTTAAAAAATTCATATTTTGAAAATTTAGAATGAGAAGAATTTGACAATATTATTTAAAAATTTAATTTATAATACATTAATTAATAAAATATAGTCAAAGTAGAATATGTGAATAGTACAAAAAGTCCGATGTTGCAATTAAAAGAGAACGGAGGTAGTATCTAATTAACTTTAGTTTTATCCATTTGGATTTAACAAAACCAAAAGACCATTTGAGAAAACATCACAATTCGACCGTCATATATGAAAACACCTAGAGAGAGTTCCTTAAATAGGAGTAAAAAAGTTTTGAAATTTCAAAATAGGACTATCATGTTTTTATTCCCTAAATAGGAGTAAATTTCTGCCAACTTTGGCGTTACTAGGCTTTAAACATGACATTTTCTTCCAAACTTGGCAGAATACTCCTGTTCAGAGAATAAAAAAACATGATACTCTTATTTTGGAATTACAAAACGTTTTGCTCCTATTTAGGGCGATTTCTAAAACATCTCATTTTAGAGGATTGATGCATGTAGACATGTAGTGATGGGTGTGCGGAAATATATTAAAGCAATAATATATACAAAGTACTACGTACTACATACATAATTATATTGATGGAAGATGGTGCATGCAGGTTTGGAATGAGAAGCAATGTGAAGAGTTATAGCCTGAGTGGGATGGGGTGCAGCGCGGGAATGGTGTCGGTGAGTGTGGCAAAAGACCTGCTTAAGGTCCACCGAAAGTCAGTGGCTTTGGTGGTGAGCATGGAAGCCATCACCCCCAACGGCTACCTGGGGAATGACAAGTCCATGATTCTCACAAACACACTGTTCCGGATGGGAGGGGTTGCCGTCCTGCTGTCCAACCACCGCACCCGCCGCCACCGCCCCAAATACAAGCTCCAACATCTTGTCCGCACCCACTTCGGCGCAGATGACGCATCCTACCACTCTGTCTTCCAAAACAATGACGATTTGGGTCATCAGGGTGTCCATCTCTCTAGAAATCTTCTCCAAGTTGCAGGTACATACATGCATGCGTATGTATATATGTACTGATACTGAATTTTGGGATTGTAAACAGGCACTTGTCCCCCAACTGCATGCCCTAGCCCTACATACATAACACACACACACATTTTAGTGAGAAGTGTGTCTTTGGTTGAAAATCGCGAAGATTAATTTTAACTAATAGAACCAATAAGGTAATTTATAAAAAAACATTTTAACTTATAGCCGACCAAGAACCCTAAATACAAAATGCACCTTCATAGTGATAATAAATTGTGGAGATATGAGATTGACAAGCATGAAACTCGATACCGTTGTGATTCTCTGTCCATACTACGTGCTAGATATGGATTCTTGACATATCTACGTATTGTGTGTCAGATACTAGTTCAATAGTTTAAGTCATATGAAGTCCTTATGTGTTAGATACTAGTTCTATTGTTGTGCGAATAATAAAAAGTGAGGTACTTTTTCTAGTGCTTTATGTACAAAATTATGTAAGAGATACTATTATTCGTGTGCATTAGATATTGGTGATTGTGCGTTAAATACTAGGTATTGTAAGTGAGATACTTGTGGTGATGCTTTACATACAAATTATGCGCGAAATACTACTTTTTGTTTCTGAATTTGAATCTCCTTATTTGTGCGAGATACTTGTTCTGGTGCTTTACATACAAATTATGTGTGAATACAACTTTTTGTTTCCGAATTTCAATCTCCCTTTTTTCCAGCTTCTTAATAAATGAACCTTATAAAAGGTGTTTCTTCTGGTTTTGACATTTTTACCCTCTATTGAGGCCATGTCTCTCAAATTAGTTTTGCTAGATGCTAATAAATGAAGTACATCAAATTATTGTGCACCGCTCACTTAAATGACCGTTCATTAATCAAGATTATAAGTTAGGATTTGTTATCAATTCTTACAACATGGAGTGTTCCATATATATAAGTGTGTGTATAGATTTAGGATCAACCTACAGTTCCATACTTACTGTTTCAACCTTTCCATCTTCAATTATTGCTTCCATTTTATTTGCACCACTTAATGAATCATGTATTCCTTTCCTTATCAGTTACACACTACATATGTTAATCAACAAACATACCGTCCCTATTGTTCTTCCTACGAAGAAATAACATTTATTTAATTTTAACTAATACTAATTTAAATTTTAAACAATAAATACCATTATTAGTGAAATGAGTAGAAAGATAAATTAATACTTTTATTATATTAACCTTTCTTATTTCATTAATTTGTACTTTTTATAATGTGCACCTTACTCTCTCCTTACTCTCTGTATTTGTGCACTTCAATGGATTTTTTATAAAATGAAAATAAGTTACATCGATATAAACTAATAACAATCACTTGCATTTTCAATATTTAAAAATTCACTATTATTTGATACTTCGAAAAATTCTACGTGGACACTTATAAAATGAAATGCACTTTTATCATGTGTATTTAAAATAGATACAAAGTGCATTATTATATCACACATTCTAAAATCTTTTATTGACATTTTTAGATACAAAATGCCTTTTATTGACAATTATTTGATATGATTATGATGGTGTCTTTCGATGTCAATTGTATTTGCAAAAACAGCTAAATAAAAATAAAGAAAAGTGCATGAATAATATACCATAACTGCACTAGAGAAATTTAATAAGTATTGTGCACTTATATACGAGTCATTGTACACATAGGATGTTTTTACTTGGACTGTAATTCCTCCCAGACCAGACCAGACCAGACCAGACCAGATCAGACCAGACCAGACCAGATCAGACCAGACTTAGATAGTTATAAAAATACAAAGAAACCAGACCAAACCAGACCAGATCAGACCAGACCAGACCAGACCAGCAAATTACAGTCCAAGTAAAAACATCCATACAAATAATAAAATAAGAAATTTTATCAATTCATGACCCGAAATATAGATGAATTATCAATCCGGGACCTAAAAGATGAAATGTATCGGTATAGGACTTGAATGATGAAAAACTATCATTATAGGACCTAACTGATTTAAAATTATCAATCTAGGGCCTAAAGTTGTCATGAATTTTATTAATTTTTTTATTTTGATAATTCTAAATATCATTTAGTTTTATTAAACTAATAAAGTTTTGTAAAGACAAGTTTATCAAAAACTAGCAATTGAATTTAAAAAAATAAATAAATCAAAACCTATGAAATGTTGGGTCCTAGATTGATAGTTTTCCACCATTCAGTTCCTATACTAATACATATCATCTTTCAGGTTCCGAATTGATAATTCATCTATCTTTCGAGTCTTGAATTGATAAAATTCCATAAAATAAACATGACGTTAAAGTGCACTATAAAACTATTGGTACTGCAGACATCAATATTTTGTTTGCGGTCATAATTTAAAGAAAGAATTGCAAAAATATTACTTATAAGGTTTTAGTAGACAAAAATATGACAACTTTATAGAAAGACAAAAAAAGTGAACATTTAATTTAAAAAGGAATCATCTCTCACCTGTCCAGCCCGTCGCCCTGCTTCCTGCTGGGTCCGGAGTCCTGTAAGACGAGCATCCGGCTTTGTCCTTGTCCCAAAGCACTCGCTTAAACTACGATACATACGTCCCTTGGGACAAGGTACCCGCCGATTGTTATACGTACGTCCCCTGGCCCTGTTGGGGACGAGCCTCTCCCAATCAGCGAAAAGGTGCTACGTTGTCTTGGGCCTCCCAGGGACGTTCGTAGGATGCGCCTAAGGGTTTATGGGCCATCCTCATTGGGCCATTAACCCAACACAAGTCCCCCACTTCTGATGTTTCGAGCGTGCGAGTGACATAAAGAAGTAGAAATGAAGTCGACGTACGTCTCCAGCTAATGCCCTCGTTGCCTCCAAAGTCGACGGGCCACTGTGTCTCCTGACGTACGTCCCCTGGCCTTAGCTGAAGCCTGGCCTTGTTGGGGACGAGCCTCTCCCGATCAGCGGAAAGCTACTTCGTTGTCTTGGGCCTTCCAGGGACGTTCGTAGGATGCGCTTGAGGGTTTACGGGCCATCCTCGTTGGACCATTAACCCAACACAAGTCCCCTTCTGCTACCTACCTTTCCGGGTGTGGTACCTAAGAGCCGGACGTCCCCTGTGGGGATGACGCTCATCTCTTCCTTGGGATGTTTTTAGGGGGTCTCACCAGGAGGCTTGGCTTAGGGGACGGCCGTCCGGTGGACTTTGAAGTAGAACTTCTTCGGCCGTACTGCTTTTAGCCGACGCCCTTGATGCGATAGTCGTCTGCTATATTCTTGATCTTCGAGCCCGCCCGTCTATGTGAACGGGCCTTGGCAGCCATTGGGGACGTACGACCCCTTGTCTAGAGGGATCATATTCTATGTTGTTCGTCTCTGGGGACCCCTTGTTCCTTGTTCCACATTTCTCTCACTGGGCCTCCGTGCGGACTTTGGGTCATGCTACGCGAGGCCGGTGATCCTCATGAAGTGTTGAGGTTTCGCTCGAACATCTCCTCACCGGTCCTCCATGCGGCCCTTAGGTCTTATGCGACGGGATGTCGGTGATCTTCGTGAAGAAGAGCTCAATCCTCTTGGGGATGTCCGTTTTTTCCGCTAAACCATCTTCTCACCGGTCCTCCGTGTGGCCTTTGGGTCTTGTGCTACGCGAGGCCGGTGATCTCTATTATGAACAACTTTATCCTCTTGGGACGTTCATCCACCTTCTCACCGCACCGACAACTTCACCGCACTGGTTAATGTTCCTGAGTGGAGAACATGTTATCCTCTTGGGGACGTTTGTCCACCTTCCCACCGCACCAGCAACTTACCGCACTGGTTAGTGTTCTTGAGTGGAGAATGTTTTATCCTCTTGGGGGCGTTCGTCCACCTTCTCACCGCACCGACAGCTTCACTGCACTAGTTAGTCTTCTTGGATGGAGAACAAGTTGTCCTCTTGGGGATGTTCGTCCACCTTCCCACCGCATCGGCAGCTTACCGCACTGGTTAGTATTCTTGAGTGGAGAACGTTTTATCCTCTTGGGGACGTTTGTTCGCCTTCTCACCGCACCAGCAGCTTCACTGCACTGGTTAGTGTTCTTGAATGGAGAACAGGTTTACCCTCTTGGGATTCCCTGACCTCGGGAGTTATGTCTCCCTCTTCCTTCATTTTTTTGGGAGGAAGGAATTTCGTGGAGTGGTGTCCCTAAGGATTTCTTCAGGTGCCCTACGTTCCACATGCCAGCAGCATGTTCGTCCATGTTGTGGAGCAAGAGCGTTCGACGGGCGTATACCTTGCACCCCCGAAGATTATTTAATCTTCAATTTCTTTTTGTGGCCGTTTGGCTCGAGGAACCCCTCCGTGCGTCTATTGGCATGGCGATAATCGGCTTCTTGGGCCTCTACCTCCCGCCAATCGTCCCTGCGCCACGTGAATGGTTCGTGGTTCGACTGTTTCCGGATCTGAGGGGTGGGTTCCCTTGTGAACTCTCCGAGGTAGCCCCTCTGAATAAGTCCGTCAATGGCCATCCTCAGGCTGTTGCAGTGATCCGTGATGTGCCCTGCCGTGCAATGGTATTCACAGTAGGCGTTGAGGTTCTTTCCCATCGGGCCTCTGGCGACGGACGGCTCTTCGAGCATCCCTCATCCTTCATGGCCTCAAGGATTTGGCTCACCGTGAATGCCAATGGGATAAGTCCGGTAAACTCCCGCCGGTCGTTGGATGGAGGATCTTGGGTCCCTCAAGGGGCATAACCACCACCCATCTTCTTCTTTTTCATCACCGGGGCTTCTGCCGGCATCGTCCCCAGTTGGTCCGCTACCTTCTGGGCCATAGGGGCAGCCACCCCATCTCTCTAGGCGATCTCCTCTTCGACCGCCGCATATCTCTGTGCCCTGGCTAGTACCTCGACATAACTGCTCCCGGGGTTACTCTTCAATTCCACGTAAAGATCCCTGGTTACAAGTGCGTTGGTGAAGAGGGTGATGGTCGTACTCTCCGTGAGGTCCTCGACCTTCAGAGTTTCATCCCTCCACCGTGTGAGGAAGGTGGATAGGGTTTCCTCCCGCCCTTGGCGGACGCTCGTCAACCAGCTGAAGTGCTTCTTCGGCGTGGAGCTGGAGACGAACTGCACCATGAACTATTCGGAGATCTGTTCAAAGCTATCAATGGATCTGGGCTTGAGCTGCCCGAACCATTCTTGTGCCGGCCCTCTGAGGGTGCTGAAAAACAGCCTGCAGATGACCTCATCGGAGGCTCTCAACATGGAGAGTTCTCCTTGGAATGAAAGTAGGTGGGATTTCGGGTCCCCAGCCCCATTATAAGTTAGGGTGCCGGACGGCCGAATGCCCCTTGGCATCTCCGCTGCCATGATTCTGGCAGAGAAGGGAGAGGATAGGGCAATCCCGGGCTGAGCTGGCTCAGTTTCCGCCTGTCGGTTGAGCTCGTTGATATGCCTTTGGAGATCCATGAGTTGCACGTCTCATGGGTTAGGAGCTACGGCCGTGGGGGTCACCAGTGCCAATGCATCCTAGGCACGCACGGTGTCAGAGCCATGCTGCCTGTTGGTGATGAGACCCCCCTGTCCCATGTCGCCGACCATGGGGGTCTGTTCCCAGGTCGCATGATCATTGCGGGGCATCATAGGGGTGCGATCCTGGACCGCATGTTGTTGTGTTCTTCGGAAGAACCTGCCTCCGGTGTTCCTCGCCATATCCTGGGACCGGGTATCCCTAATGATCCGCGTACAGGTTGAGGAGCAAGAATCAACATATTCACCCTTACACTCGCCGAGCGTCTGCATGGAACGGAGTGGGGAGAACGGTGTACGCTCTGTGTTTGCGGAATACTCGTGTTCTGTCTCCCGTTCGTCTTCCAGATGTTGAATAATGTCTGCCATTTCCCGCAGGACGTCTTGATCCCGTCGGACCTCATTGGGGATCATATCGGTGAGCACCCCAAAGCCCCTGCGAGACAACGAACTGCTAGAGCGGGCCCCTGTTGTCCGGTTGCGGCTCCCCCTGCTGTGGGCCAGCCGTTCGGATAGTTCCTGGATGTTCCTCTCGTTGTTTCTTCTCATCTACTTGTCTTAACTGTTTTCGGGGGTGGTTTTTAGCTGAGAGCTTAGTTTAGGATGACCTTTTGATCAGTTCCTACAGACGGCGCCAGTGTTGAGGTTTATTCCTTCAACCCGTAGGCCCAACACGTAACCTAGGGGTCTCGAGTGGAGGAGTTAGTAAATAGACAAAAGAAACAAGCAAGAAGGGGCCCGATAAGAAGTCTTAGTACATTAATTTCGGTACAAAGGCTTGAAGCCATTCGTCCCTAGCCTATGCTACGAGCTGTTACAATGTTATACTATTGGAGTGCTTAGTCGCCCCCCCCCCCCCCCCCTCCCCCTACAATGAAACAAATGCTTCTATTTATACTGCCAATGGGTAGTTGGATGTGTTGACGTGGCGGGCTGTGGATGGCTTGATCCCAACCACCAAATGTTCTGCATTGAATGCGCTTCCCGCCAGGATCTTTGTCTTCCCGCTAGGGATTCTTAGCTTCCTGCCAAGATGTGAAGCCAAAGATTGCTTCTATTTGTCTAGTTTGATGTGTACAAAAAAAGATGTTTTTATTTTTGTTTGGGGGTGGAGGGAGTATTAATTTTAACTCATACTTCGTATTTGATCGGCAAACATCTTATGATAAAATATTTTGTACACAGATTCATAAATCCGCGTTGAATAAGTTCAAAAGCTTAAATTGATGAAGAAATTAGAATGAAATTGCGATATCAATTCTTACCATGATAAATCCACATTGAACCTGTTTTTTGTATTGAAATGTAGTTCGAAATGTAAACCCGAAATTAAAATATAGTTGCGTGGGATAGGAGAATATAAATCTCAAATCTGAATTGAACTTCACTTTGAGACAATGACAACATTATATTTCAAACTAGTAAATTTGTTGCACGCATGACGATCCTACTTCTTAACATCATCCCATCTAACTATCTGGTCGGTGTTGGAGGCTTCAGGGATGGTGTGTCACTTTTTTTTGGAAATGGAAATGGTATAACGCCAATGTGGTACTATTTAATTCATATATGAGTTTAACTTTGCCCATGTTTTATTCTTATTCTAGCTTTAATGTGTGGTGGCAGGAAGAGCCCTGAAAAGCAACATATCTGAGCTCGCCCCCCTTGTTTTACCCTTATCTGAACTTATTCTCTATGGGTTTGCAACGCTGAGTAGGAAAGTGTCCGGAAAAAGAGAGACTTTCGTGCCTAATTTCAACAAGGCTTTTGAACATTTCTGCATCCATGCAGGTGGAAGGGCTGTTATTGATGCGGTCCAGGATAGCCTTAAGTTGAGCAAGGTATGTATGTATATACCGCCGTTTGGGGCGGTTCCCGCCGGAAATTTTTGATGAAATTTTTTGAAAATGTTCCTCATCAAGTTTAGTTTATTCATACCAAATTTCAGATCAAAATTCGATCAGGAAGGCAGTCAAATAATTCGTCGAAGTTAACTGCGCCAAATTATACATAGAAAAACGCAGTTAACTTCAACGAATTATTTGACATGCTCAAAAAATTTCATCAAAAAATTCAACCGGTAACCGCCCCAAACGGCGGTGTTCGGACGGCGTTCGGACCGGAAGGTGCTGGACCTGAGAATTTTTCTATATACACACACACATATATATACATATATATATATACACATACATATATATATACATATGTGTGTGTGTATATATATATATATATATACACACACACACATATATATATATATATATATATATATATATATATAGGGAGCGGTTCCGGTAAGAACAGATCTTAGGAGAGAAATGAGAATGAATCTGGACCGTTGGATTGAAGTATGTGAAACTGAATTGTGCATTTGGTGAAACCGAAATGTGCATTAGATGATATTGAAATGTGCAGAATTAAAATTCAAACTCACATGTGCATTAGGTGAAACTGAAATATGCAGAATAAAAGGTACAAAAATAACATCGCATCGTACCTTTTATTCTGCACATTTTAGTTTCATATAGTGCACATTTCAAATTCAGCTAATGCACAATTTAGCTTCACATAATATCACTACGTTGTATCATTTGTGCTGCACGTTTCAATGTCACCTAATACACATTACAGCTTCATCTAATGCACATTGAATTTCACAAAAAGCAAATTTAACGGTACGGTCCAGATTCATTCTCATTTTTCTCATAAAATGATGTTCTTATTTGAACTAAAACATATATATATGAAATCCTGATAATTAACTAAATAATAAATAAAAACATTATTATTGTTATGATATATAATAGGAAGACGTGGAGGCTTCAAGAATGACCCTATACAGATTCGGCAACACTTCATCTTCTTCGATTTGGTACGAGCTTAGCTACCTGGAAGCGAAAGGGAGGATTAAAAAGGGTGAGAGGGTTTGGCAGATTGCGTTCGGAAGTGGATTCAAGTGTAACAGTGCTGTTTGGGTGTGCACTTCCCAACTCCATCCCAATCCAACCAATGCATGGTCTGATAGGATTCATAGATATCCTGTCCAAGTTCCAAAGATTTTAGATCATTGACCATAGTTTCTATTTGTATCCTCCCGGCGACCAATGTTCTACTCTGGATTTGTAAATTACAATTCTTATAATAAATAAAACACATACCAATATTAATTACAAGATAAATAAAACAAATTAATTGGTATTATATACGTACGTAGTCTAGATATTAAGTTCCGATCCATAAAAGTTGTAATTAACGGTGTTCCAAACACTACTACTATTAATACTCGTAGTTTCTTCATTTTTGGCCATTTATATATATACACAAGATTCTCGTATCTCAAATCTAAACTATACATTGATTATTGATGTCTTTCTTTAGTGTTTTTGTGTCGTAAATGGCTACATATGTGATACTACAATTAATAGGGGGGGACTTTGTTGGCATGTAATAGTATCGTTTAGCAAGTAAAGCAACAATTTTTTTCAAAAATATTACTAAAATAAAACATATTTACACAAATATAACTAATACTTCCTTCGGTTCTCAAAGACCTTCACACTTTGACTTCACACAGATTAAGAAAATAAATTTGACTTTACTGGGGAGTGCACTGTTTGACACTATTTGGACACTGTTTGACACTGTTTGACACTATTTTGCACTCTTTTGGTGTAGATAATTTGCCAAATAAAGAAATAAGAAGAAGTGTGAAATTAATTTTGGGACTTCCCGAAAAAGAAAGTGGGAAGTTGTTTGAGAACCGGAGGGAGTAGTTACTACAACTTAGTGTCATAGTAACTTAAGTTTAAAAGTTCAACATAACTTACTTTTATTTCATTACTACTTTAATCACTAGTCACATTTTTGTAAACACTTTTCATTTTATTCATATACGGAGTATATGTAAAAGGTGTTTATGCATAAAGAAAGTGTTCTAAATAGTACGGAGTAGTAAATTCCAAAATAGAAGTGATATATTTTTATTCTTAAATAGGAATAATTTGGAAAATACTACCACTTTTTTACCAGAAATACTACCACTTACACCGCAGTATACTGATATGCTTAAAGTCTTCTAATGTCAAAACATGTTAGTAAATTTTGAAGATGACAACACCGTACTTCTATTCACACTAGCAGCGAGCCGGTACTGCCCCCCTCCCCCGTCCTTGGTTTAATTTGCCTACTATTATTATTAAGAATAATAATAATAACAATAATATTTTTATTAATAATAGTAATAATAATAATAATAATAACAATAACAGTAATAATAATCATAATAATAATAATAATAGTAATAGTAGTAGCAATAGTAATAATAGTAATAATAGTAATAACAACAACAACAATAATAATAATAATAATAATAATCACCGAATGCTTATTTTGTAAAATGAGCTAAAAATGGTGTTTGCAAGTCCCAACCTCAACTTAAATTAAAGTGCTTTAAGCCAAAAGCTCAAACAAGTATATGGATGCTTTGAATTGCTTCTTTGTTTTTTTGTAAATAATTACAACATTGAGGAATATTGGGTTAAATATTTTGATTAAACCCAAATTACCCTGCCTTAGCTTCATCACTCTTCCTGTCAGACCTTATTTGTTGCCTCATGGAGTTTCTGTTCATCGAACCCCACCGGTCACTGCCATACTCACCGGCCACCGCCATACCCCATCGGATTATGATGGTCACTGGTTCACAGGCGATGATGAAACACCCAAAATCCGAGTGAATCTGGTGGTTGACTTGGATGCAGGGGCGGGCCCAGGAAAGTCATCTTGGGGGTGCGAAAATATTTTTGGGGGGTTCAAAATACCTTTTGGGAGAATAAAAACTATTTTTCGTATATTTTTTTTACTCCAGGGAACGTCCGGGGAGGGGGCTGGGGGAGCTTGAAGTTATCAGGGGCTGAAACTCACTCCATTGAGTTTCGAACCCTTATGTGCCTAGTAATAGAATTATTAGAGGCTCAGTATTGTACTTTACATTAAACTCTCTCTAATATAAATATATCTGCCAGGACTCCTCAGGGAGTAACCTTTTCCATTATTTCACATGGTATCAGAGCCCTAAATTTTCCTCTCTTCCCTAACCCTTGTTTCGCTACACGGCTTCCGCAGTGCCTCAACACACCTCCGCCGCAGGCCTCTTCTTCTCCTCCATGGAAGTCTCCACCGTGGCTCCAACTTCTTCGACTATGGCGCCGGTCACATCAGCCTCCACCGACGCAGCCGTAGTCATCACCAGCGCCGCCGTTCCTCTGACCGCGCCGCCGCAGGTGATTCTGTCGCAGCCTGGACAAGTCATGTCACCATCGCCAGCCTCTTCTTCGTTCGTCGCTGATATTCCCGGTGCCTACTCATTATTTCAGCCTCTTCATCCGGGAATTCCATGGCAGCCATCTGCCATGCCAGCGGTCCCAGGTCTCTACTCGCCACCCTTCTCGGCTGGATCATCGTTTGCCGGTCCCACTTTTGTTGGCTCACCTGGTGTCTCCTCTGTCATCCCTCCCTCTCGCACACCAGCAGCCAGCCCGACTGGCTCACTCCTCACAGATCTCGCCCAGAGTATCTCACATGTGGCAACTAATGTCACAAATATTGTAACTACCAAATTATTAGCGGTGGAAGACTACACTACCTGGCGTACATAGCTCGAATCGTTTTTTGGTGTCCCAAGCTCCCCTTGGCATGGTTGATGGCTCCATTCAGGTACCACCTGCTTATTCCATAGATGCTCTTAACCGTCAAACTCCCAATCCCGAATTTTCTACTTGGTTAAGAATTGATCAAACCATCCGTTCATGGTTATTTGCAACCCTATCTAGGGATGTTCTTATCGATGTACGTGATTTAAAACATTCATATGAAATTTGGGAGCGGTTGGAGTCTCGGTTTATGTCTGCTAGTTTAGCGAGATCTATGGAATTAAAGCGTTTATTTAATCAAATTAAAAAGAAACCTGATCAGTCCATGGATAATTATTTGCGAGAAATTAAAACATTAGCTGATGATCTTGCCACAATCAATTGCCCTGTGCCTCAGCGTGAAATTTTAAAAACTACTATTATGGGTCTAGGACCTGAGTATGAATCTTTATACACTGTTGTGTCCTTATTTGGACAAAATTTCCCGTTTGAGACTCTCCGTAATCATCTTCTTGAGTTAGAGCAGCGGGTCCTTTATCTCCGCTCCCAGGAGTCACAGTCCTTTCATCAGGCGTTTGGCGCGGCTGTTTCATATCCCAGGCAGTCGTCTGGGCAGCAGCCAACCCAGCAGAACTCAGGATCCACTCACCCGGTCGGGCAGCAGACTTACCCGGTCGGAAAGGCTCGGCAGAACGGCGCTCCACAGCGCGAGCGAGGACGTGGGCGCGGTAGAGGCCGCGGAGGCAGGGGGCGTGGCTGAGGACAGCAGCAGCAGGCATATTGGTTCCCCCAGGGGCATCCAGTTTATTACCCCGGAGGGGGTGGGCAGCCGAGTACTCCTGCAGGGGGTGTGACATCTACGGGTACTGTTATTTGTAATTCTGCTGTGTCACGTTTAAATATTAATGCTTTACCTATCTGTGTTACTAACAGTAGTCATACAAGCTTGCCATCAGACGGGGGTATTCTCGGATCTGTTCCCCATCATGTTGTCTGTCAAATTTGTTTTTCTGCAGGTCATTCTGCCATTAACTGTCCTTCTCGTTTCACACAACCGACGTCTCCTGCTCTGTTGACTACTCCCGGTGACACTACTCCTGCTCTATGGTTTCCTAATTCAGGAGCTTCTGCTCATATGACTGCATCTGAAGGTAATTTAGTTAATAAATCTCCCTACACCGGCTATAATTCTGTTAGTGTTGCCAATGGTGCCCATCTTCCCATATGTAATATTGGTGATGTTGCTTTACCTACATCTGGTCTTCCTCTCACTTTAAAATCTGTTTATCATGTGCCTCAGTTAAAATATAATTTAATTTCCATTAAAAGGCTTTGTGTGCTGATAATAATTGTACTGTAATTTTTGATAAAAATTCTTTCTTGATTAAGGACAAAGCAACGGGGGCAATACTTCTGCGAGCTACTAGTAGTGGACCACTTTATCCTCTCCATCTGCCGTCAGCATCACCATTAGTTTTTGCTTCCGTTTTAGCTTCTGGCCCTGTGTGGCACCGTAGATTAGGTCACTGTGGTGATAGTACTTTACAGTTTCTTAAGAGAAAACAATTTTTATGTAGTCATACTCCCTTTACTCATGAGTGTGTGGCCTGTCGTTTAGGAAAATCACAACGTTTACCTTTTATGGATGCTAGTCATAATTCTATTTTTCCTTTGGAAATTATTCATTCTGATGTGTGGCAGTCACCTGTGTATTCAAATTTGGGATTCAAGTATTATGTATGTTTCATTGATGATTTTCTCGTTATACTTGGATATATCCCATGTGTCACAAAAATGAAGTTTTCATGCACTTAAAAAATTTTAAAGCTTTGGTTGAAAATCTTTTTAATCAGAAAATTAAAATTTTTCAAAGTGATGGGGGAGGTGAATTTGTTAATAATAATATGCAGCAATTTTTTTCTGCTAATGGCATTTATTTTAGAAAATCTTGTCCTGACACACCTCAACAGAATGGGGTTGCTGAGCGCAAGCATCGTCATTTACTTGAGTTAACTAGGACCATGCTTCTTGAAGCTTCGGTTCCGAGTCACTATTGGGTCGATGCCATATTTACTGCTGCATATATTATTAATAGATTACCCTCTCCTACCTTAAATGGTCTTACTCCGTATCAAAAACTTTTTAACCGAGTTCCAGATTACTCCTTTATGCGAGTATTTGGTTCTGCCTGTTATCCAAATTTTAATGCCACCTCAGCCAATAAATTATCACCTCGTTCAGTTCAATGTGTTTTCCTTGGCTATGCATCCGGTTATAAAGGCTATCGTTGTTTGGATCCTTTCGCAGGTCGAGTCTATGTTAGCCGTCATGTTAGGTTTCATGAGGACACATATCCTTTTAAAACTCTCTCGTCTGCTCCATCCAGGTCTATTTCTACTACACCATCTCCTATGCATCTCACCGATATCACTCTTGACCCACCTCTCCAGCCTGTTCCCACAATTACGGCCGCACCAACACCACCCCCATCATCGCCACCTCTGTCACCAAGTATTCCTATCACTCCGTGTGTACCATCGCCCCATCCCTCCTATCCCACGTCCACAACCAGCCCCCCCACCATCACATGTCTCCTCCCATACTTCGTCTAGCACGCCACAGACAACATCAACCGACACTGTCTCACCTGAAACCACCTCACCTACGTCCACTACGGTAGTTAATCACCATCCCATGCAAACCCGTGCTAAGTCAGGAATTTTTAAGCCTAAAACCATTTTTAATTTAAGTACAGTTACTATCAATGCAGATCCTACCTGTTTTACTGAGGCAAATAAACAATTAAAATGGCGTGAGGCGATGGCTGATGAATTTAATGCACTCATTAATAATAATACGTGGGACTTGGTCCCCTTTGATAAGTCTAAAAATTTTGTTGGCTGTAAGTGGATTTATAAAACTAAATATCATTCTGATGGATCTTTAGAGCGCCATAAAGCTCGATTAGTTGCACAGGGTTTTAATCAGCAGGCAGGTATTGATTTCTCTGAAACTTTTAGTCCTGTCGTTAAACCCACCACTGTTCGTATTGTACTTACTCTAGCTATTTCTTTTGGGTGGGGTATACGACAACTTGATGTTAAAAATGTCTTCTTACATGGTAATCTGACAGAAGAAGTTTACATGCGGCAGCCCCGTAGTTTTATTCACCCTCACTTTCCTAATCATATATGTCGTCTGCGCAAGGCCATTTATGGCCTTAAGCAAGCTCCACGAGCCTGGTTTCATAGATTTAGTAGCTTTCTTCTACAACATAATTTTTCCTGTAGCAAATCTGACAATTCTTTGTTCATATACCGCTAGAATAATACTATTATTTATTTATTACTATATGTGGATGATATTATTATTACTGGCAATTCTGAATTATCTGTTACCCAATTTATTTCAATTATCTCTAAACATTTTGCTATGAAAGACTTGAGTAATCTCCATTATTTTCTGGGTGTTGAGGCCATTCGTTCAGCTAAAGGTATGTTTCTCTCTCAACATAAATATGTTACTGACCTTCTAGCTCGTTTTCACCTTCATACTGTCAAACCGGTTCGCACCCCGTTAGCTTCCCGTACCACTCTGTCTCTTTCTGATGGTGAGTTATTATCTGATTCTACTGAGTATCGCAGCATGGTTGATGCATTACAATATTTAACTTTGACACGGCCAGATATTACTTATGCAGTACACTTAGTGTCTCAGTTCATGCATGCTCCTCGTACCGCTCATCTTTTTGCAGTCAAGGTAATTTTCAGATACTTGCAGGGAACATGAGATCATGGACTTTGGCTTCAGCAGTCTAATCGGCCAACCTGTGTAGTTGCTTACTCCGATGCAGATTGGGCAGGTTGTCCTGATAGTTCTCGGTCCACCACAGATTTTGCTGTATTTTTGGGTCCTAATTTGGTTTCCTGGAAGGCTAAGAAGCAGCCCACTGTGTCCAAGTCCTCCACAGAAGCGGAATATCGTGCCATTGCTTACACAATACAAGACACACTACATATCCGCTCAGTCCTGTTCGAACTTGGATGGCCTATCTCCGAGCCGGTACATTTATTATGTGATAATATATCTGCTTCTTACTTGACTGCAAATCCAGATCAGCATGCTCGCAGTAAACATATTCAGATTAATTATCATTTTGTTCGCGAACGGGTTGCTCATGGAGATCTGATTGTTCAACATGTTCCTACTCATCTACAGCTGGCAGATATTTTTACTAAAAGTCTCTCTAGTCAACGTTTTCATTTTTTGAAAGACAACCTGCGCGTTGTATCTCCCGCACAGTTTGAGGGGGTGTAATAGAATTATTAGAGGCTCACTATTGTACTTTACATTAAACTCTCTCTAATATAAATATATCTGCCAGGGCTCCTCAGGGAGTAACCTTTTCCATTATTTCACACCTAACGGGTTTCGAACTCGAGACCTCTCACTACGCACGATAACTTCACAACCAGTTGAGCTAGAATGTTTACTTCTATTTTTCATATATATATATACCCAAAAATTGGGTCTCTACTACGGTTCGCCTTGGATGTAGCTTTTTTGAGACATGGACTTCACACTCTCACTTGACCGGTACAAGTTGGGGTTCGTGGAATAGAAGAGGAGCTCCCAAATTCATTTTTTTGTTTGATTTTGTCTTCAATTTTGGGAGCAGAATTTGGTTGGTAGGATGGAAGACGGGTCGTTAGTGGAGATGTAGAAAGGGCATTTTGTTTTTAACAAAATATTATATCAAAAAACATTTTTTTAATAAACACTTTACATTTTAATTAAAATCACTTCTATCTCCAAACACTACATACTTTTATTATATACGATAGTATCATTTTTCCAACAATATCTTAAATAAATTACTTTTGATAAGCATCATCTCTCGCAAAGACTACCTTAATATGGAGTAAGTAGTGAGTAGTGACTACCCAATTCATTAAATTAGTATTCCTAACCACAAAATGCAATGGTATACTCCCTTCGTCCCATTAGAAGGTTCACAATTTCTTTTTTGGATGTCCCATATAAAGGTTATTATTTCTATTTTAGGAAATAATTAACAATCTTAAGTGAGAAATTAATCATTAAATATTAAAAATAATACATTTATAACATCATAGTTATCAATACTAACTACATTATAATATAAACCTATTAAATTATTTCTCAAAATATATCTGAAGTACTTCATTTAATTATTGTCTAAATAACTATGTCGTTTTGTTATGGAAACCTTCCAACGGGACGAATGTAATATTAATATACTAGTTTAAATAATACTCGGCCCCTCAACAAGAAATATCACTGAACATCTAAATAATTTAATTCTTTTTCAAGTTAAAATAATTTTTCATTCAAATTCATTCTTTAGTTACTCTTTTTAATTTCAAACATACACGACTTTTTTATTTTATAGTAATTGTAATTAACAAGATAATGTCTTTACACGTCTTTTTACTTCATAACAACTATTTCCATTAAGCAAATTTACCAAACAACTATTTATAAATAGCTATCATACTCAGCCATTTAAAATAGTCAATTCATCTAGCTATTATCAAACCGCTAACCTAAGCAACTAACTTTAAGCTTTTATCAAACCGCTAACCTAACCCGCTAACAGCTAACCATGATTATATAAAAATGGATTAATTAATGAGGAAGTATCTATCTACATAGTGCGAGTATATTACTCAAGATTACAACATGAAAAAATTTATTGGTACACACTTTGTGTACACACTCTTACACACTCATATCTGTGAGGCGTTTTTTTTTCTGTTCCAGAAAAAACGTATTTGTCAAATACGTTTTGTCTAGGATAGACAAAAAAATGTCCCCAAATACATGACTATGTAAGAATATGTACACAAAGTGTGTACGGTGTGATTCTTACCATATACATAGGGGAGAATGAGAACAATCTTTTTGAACAAGTGGGCCTAGTAAAAGAACGGACTTTTTTTTTGTATCTTCCGCACTTAAAATGTGAGCGGAGCGGTGGCTGACCCCATTCTTACTCCATCTCATTCATTTGCTACTCATTCAATCCACCCCTCGTCTCTTTTGTGTAATTAATTCATCTACACAGACAAAAATTACACTAATTTTCAAATACGCAGTTAGATTTTGAATTTTAGATCGGAACAATGGCTGCCGATCAGATTCCGGGTAGAAAGCTGATGGTTGAGATATGTAACGCCAAGAATTTGATGCCCAAGGACGGACAGGGCACCGCCAGTGCCTACGTTCAGGTTGATTTCGACGGCCAGCGCCGGCGGACGGCCACCATTCACCGGGATCTCAATCCCCAGTGGGATGAGCTTCTTGAGTTCTTTATCCACGATTTCGAATCTATGGCCTCCGAGGCGCTCGAGCTCAACCTCTACAACAAGGCCGCCGGAAAAAGAAACACCTTTCTCGGAAAGGTGAAGATCGCCGGCACTAATTTCGCGAAGGCCGGATCGGAGTCGCTGGTTTACTATCCTCTGGAGAAGCGCAGCGTATTCTCGCAGATTAAAGGCGAAATTGGGGTTAAAGTTTGGTATGTAGACGGAGAAGCTCGTATTCCGTCGCTTCCAGCGGCGGAGGAAAAGCAGGGGACTTCACAGCAGCCTGCCGATGAGAAGAAACCGGAAAAGGAGGAAGATACAAATTCATCAGCTGCAAATGAGGGAAAGAAGGAGCCGGAAAATCAGCAGGGTGAAATGGACAAGAAGCCGGAAAATCAGGAACCAGAGAAGAAGGAAGAAGAGAAGTCGCCTGAAACCGAGAAAAATGAAGAGGCAACGGCCCCTCCTTCCCAGCCAACTACTCCGGTGGAACAGCCACATGAAGTGCAGCAGAAACCGCACATTGACAAACCGGTGTCCGAAAAAACCAGCGAACTGAAAGTTATCTCGAGCCTCTCCGGCAGCGACCGACGGAAGAGCGCCTTCGATCTGGTGGATCAGATGCCATTTCTATACGTACGGGTCGTGAAGGTGAACCGGATCAACCCAGATCCGGACTCCGCCGCCTATGCGAAGCTCGTCATCGGAACTCACGCCATCCGAACAAAATCGTTAACCCCTGCCGTCGGAAACAGAGAATGGGATCAAGTTTTCGCCTTTGATAAAGATGGTCTTAATTCCACTTCACTCGAAGTCTCCGTTTGGGTCGAGAAGAAAGACGCCGAGGAGAATTGCATCGGAAGTGTGTCATTTGACTTGCCGGAGGTCCCAAACAGAGTGCCGTCCGACAGTCCTCTGGCTCCTCAATGGTACAGTTTAGGCAGCAGCAATCACGTGGCCTTCCCGGAAAATGAGGTCATGCTGTCGGTGTGGATCGGAACTCAGGCGGACGAGGCATTCAACGAGGCCTGGCAGTCGGACTCCGGCGGTCTTGTGCCGGAGACCCGAGCCAAGGTATACTTGTCCCCGAAGCTTTGGTACCTACGACTAACGGTCATCCAAACCCAAGATTTGAAACTTGCTTCGGGAAGCACCGAAGCTAAAATCCTGACTCCAGACCTGTACGTGAAAGGCCAGCTCGGCGCCCAGCTGTTCAGGACAAGCCGCACCACATTCGGGACTTCCAGCTCAGCTTCTAATCCGACGTGGAACGAGGATCTGATCTTTGTCGCAGCCGAGCCGTTTGAGCCGTTTTTGACCATCACTGTCGAGGACGCGAGTAACGGTCATCCAGTGGGCCATGCCTTCGTACACGTGGCGACAATTGACAGGCTCATGGATGACAAGTCAGAACGAAGATCCAGGTGGTTTAATTTGGTCTCTTTAGACAATACAGAGAACAAGCAATACGCCGGACGGATCCACGTGAGAGTCAGCTTGGAAGGCGGATATCACGTGCTTGACGAGGCTGCCCACCTGACTAGCGACGTTAGGGCCACCTCAAAACAGCTCTTAAAGCCTCCTGTCGGGCTACTTGAGGTGGGAATCAGAGGGGCCACCAATCTACTCCCAGTGAAAACCCGGGATGGTACACGCGGGACCACCGATGCTTACGTGGTAGCAAAGTACGGTCCCAAGTGGGCCCGCACACGGACCATTGTCGACCGGTTCAACCCGCGTTGGAATGAGCAGTACGCGTGGGAAGTCTACGACCCGTGCACCGTACTAACCATAGGTGTGTTCGAT
The DNA here is from genome assembly GCA_945859875.1 of Cuscuta europaea. Lineage (NCBI taxonomy): Eukaryota > Viridiplantae > Streptophyta > Magnoliopsida > Solanales > Convolvulaceae > Cuscuta > Cuscuta europaea. The sequence goes on from CAMAPE010000041.1 coordinate 2,784,561, forward strand.
AATGGAAGGTGTAACAATCACGAGCAAGAGAACAACAATGAGGCAATCGGAAAGAAGGATCTTCGTCTCGGTAAGCTACGTATACGGCTATCTACGCTTGACACGAATAAAGTGTATGCGGGGACATATTCTCTTATGGTGTTGTTGCCGGGTGGAGCCAGGAAAATGGGTGAGATTGAAATAGCGTTGCGGTTCACATGTTCGTCGTGGTTGAGTTTGATTCAAGCGTATGGTAGCCCAGTTTTACCTAGGATGCATTATGTGCGACCTTTTGGGCCGGGTCAACAGGATGTACTAAGGCACATGGCTATGAGAATTGTAATGGCAAGGTTAGCTAGGTCCGAACCCGCATTGGGTCCAGAAGTGATTCAGTTCATGTTGGATACGGATACCCATATTTGGAGCTTTAGGAGGGGAAAGGCAAACTGGTTTCGGGTCGTCGGGTGCTTGTCAAAGGTAGCCACATTGGTCCGTTGGATTGACAAGATTCAGACGTGGGCTAGTCCACCGATCACAGTTTTGGCTCACATACTACTGGTGGGTATTGTTTTGTTCCCGCACTTCATCTTATCACTTATTTGCATGTACTCGTTTCTCGTCACATCTACGAGATTTAGGTCTCGTCGGGGCGTTATGATCTCGATGGACCCACGATTATCCTACTTGGATGCGGTGGGCCCCGATGAGCTCGATGAGGAATTTGACGGCTTCCCAACCACACGGTCGCCCGAACAAATCCGAATGAGGTATGATCGGCTGAGGGCATTAGCGGGCCGAGTCCAAACGTTGCTTGGCGATGTGGCGGCACAGGGTGAAAGGCTGGACGCGTTGTTCAATTGGAGGGATCCGAGGGCAACTGGGATATTTGTGGTGGTGTGCTTCTTGGCTTCTCTCATCTTTTACATGCTGCCATTGAAGGCATTTGTGTTAGGGGCAGGGTTCTACTACCTGAGACACCCAAGGTTCAGGGGAGATATGCCGTCTATACCTATAAATTTTTTCCGGCGACTCCCATCACTTTCTGATCAGATTCTTTAATTGTGATCTGAAGCTTCCTTTTAGATTATTATTATTATTATTTTGTTCAATAATGTATTATTTAAACGTGGCTTATCAATCGATTTATTAATAAAATTGCTTCTATGTTAGCCCTAGATTTTTTGTTCAGTGATATTTTCTGAACCGTGGAAGTATTGGTTGGTAAATTAGTAAAAATATTATGCTTGCCCCATTTTATTCTTTCATGCTTACTAGTTCAAGTGGTTAATTTAACTCACATTTACCCCCTAACTTTGTTTATCGAACTTTAACTATTCGAAGTCAATTTCTTACATAAACTTTTTGTGCAATTCTAAAATTTGTAAACATTTATTAATTAATCGGCGTATTATAAAAAAGCTTCAATATTATGTCCACAGTTTATGACTCTGAGTTCTCAAATTTACCTTCAACCACTTTACCTTCTTTTGTTCACTTGACGATAAATTTGAGAAAATTTTACAATATGAACCATTTCATTACATACCAATTATGTCCACGGTATTTGAGATTTCTTATATTATATTCGTCCATATTTAAAGTTTATCTATTCATTTCTAGAAATTACAAATGGAGTCGTATTTTCTTTTCGATGTATTTTTCAAATCGGAGTTACGTTGTATTATTTTAATTTTTTCTTAAAAAGAAGTAATTATGTGTGTTTGGAAAGAAAATACCCACCCGCACGGGTAGCTCAGTTGGTCGAGTGGTGGGAGATTTGGAATAATGGACCAAAGTTCGAATTCCCGCAGCGATCGGGTGGAGGTCACAGAACCTAAAATAAGGAGTCACCGTGACTAACCTCCCCACCATCCTGTCGGGTCGGGGTGGGGAGCTACTGAGGTGGGAGATTCCACCTTTTTGGAACAATGGAAAGAAAATACCCCTGCAAGCCAAGTGACAGCATGATGCCGTCTGCTAGAATCTCGTTGCCGCCGCTGAAATCTGTCGTTGTCAGTCTGCCGCCACCAACAGACTAGCCTTGATTATGAAAGGGAATTAGAACACTTAATTATACTAGGGATAGGAAAATAATGTCTACTTTTATTTATAAAATAAAAAACATTCATTCTATTTGTGTATTTATGTTTAGGTTTAGTCCTATGTAAAATAATTTCTCTTTTTTATTATTTTGAAAGAAACATTTTGTCAACTTACCTTAAACACGTCCCAAATAGATCGAAATAAGTAATTATTGAAATTTATAGAGAGCCCGTTTGGTGATCCTCTTTTTGGCTTATCGGTCAATTTTTTCACTAATACGTAATTTTTAAGATCACTCGTTGAATTGTATGATTTTGAGAAAAAGTAAGGTTGTATTTATTTTTCTGATTCTATTGGTTAAAGTGACTATAAAGGATCATTTTTGCTTTTTTTAATATTTTTTTGTATCTTAATAATAAAAAGTAGTTAAAATATAATTTGTTCATAAATCAGCCGATGCAGCCACTTCAACAAAAACTTCATAAACTTCAGGCACTGATCTACTACAATCTCGCCGCCGCCGGAATCTGTCACTACAAGTATGCCGCCACCAGTTCACTAACTTTGATTATGAAAGAGAAGTGCATGGAGAATAATGAATTATATTCGGGGTAGAAAGGTAATGTTTAATTTTATTTGGAGAGTAGAAAACATTAACTACTATTTGTACATTTATGTATAGATTTAATCCTACACAGAACAATTTCTCTTTTCTTTTTTTGGTATTGAAAATTTTGTCAACTTATCATAAACTCATCCCAAAACGACCAAAATAAATAAGTATAGATCTATAGAATGTTTGAGACACCCATATTTTGATAAATTCAATAAAAAATGAAGTTGGTCTGGTGACACTTAAATCGTGATGTAACGTGATTCTAAGATGCATAACAATCCATATTGGGAATACCCAACTCTTATAGTATCTCCAACACAAAACATGAGCAGTGCATATGTGAAATGAGAGAGATTGACACATAATTTTTTTGAAAGAAAATGACTTATATTGAATAATCAAAATTCGGACAAGATAATAAAAGACAAAAGGTTCCTTTTCCGACCGTCTGCCCTCGAACCAGACTCAGAGTCTATTATCTACAAAAAAGCAATATGACTTGTTCATCCTATAATGAGCTTAACTGAGCCAATGACGGATGCAATAGACCTATCACTCGACCTAAACCTAGAAGTTCTGCTAGTGGAAATAAAGAAAACAATCAAAACAACATTCAGTTTGAACTGAAAAATAAAAATCAGAGCAAGATAATTAAAATAAATTCAAACTTGAAACACCCTCTTACAAACCCCAACCACAAGATTCCTCCACGGCGGCGGTTGAGGAGTGGGACGGAATGACAATATTGAATCTTCTTTTTCCCCTTTCTCCTGACTCATAACATTCTCTGATACTAATCGAGCAATAGAAAGTGTAGGAGAAGTCACCATAAATCCAAGTGTCGTACTGGTTAACAATGAACTTAGGGCCCGTTTGGTTGGAGGTAATCTCACATGAAGTCCAGAATGTGATGCACAGAATGTTAGATATCCTTGTTTGGTTCACGGGTTTGAAGAAAAATCGGGAACGTTACATTCCCGGGAATATTATATGGATGTGAATGTTAAACCCATCCATGCCTTAGGTTATCTCACATTCATGGGGTGATCTAATTTTCTTTCGAAAATACCTTCAATTAATTATCTCTTTTCATTTAATTTCTTTATATATTCAACTGTTATCAAATTTATTTTTTTGTGACTATAGAACTTTTAATGTAGTGTCTAAATATGTAAATTTCATTTACTAAAAATAATCTTATTATTGATAGAGATCAGTTAGTTTCATGGTCAGTCGAACATCGTAAATTCTGTAATAACCTTTTAGGTGGGACGGACAGAGTATTAATTATATTCGAATGTCTACTCTTTTTATTTGCATATTTTTTTGCGTTAACATTTAAATTTTTAAGGTATTTATGTTATAAGAGATATAGATTTAAAGGACATAAAAGTAGTTCATCATATCCGCAATATCAGATATCTTTCAAACAAATAAATTATGATACATTCCCTTGATGTTAACCAAACATAAATGTGAATCAATTGAATACATTCTCATCAATATAACATACCCAACAATCTGACATTCTCATGGTAATTGATGTGAGTTTTCTCACACTTAAATTAATAGAAGAATAGTGGTGAAAGTACGAGTATCGTCTCCACAAGGACGGACAAAAGTGAATTAAAGATTAACTAAATTCAGCGAAGAAAATAAAAATAAAATAAAATAAATTATGCGAGATTGATTGGGTTGGAAAATTAATAAATGTGAATGAGCGAATAAAAATAAAGATTTGGGTTCTTCTTGATTAACGACGAAGGAAACAGAGATTGATTCCGGGGTAATCAGATTTCTGGCAGATCAGGCCTAATTACATGAATTTAATTTAATTGAGCCTAGCTAATCAATACTAAGTTCTTACCGCTCTCGTGGCGTAGAGTACAATAATTTAGGGGACCAGACTGATCTCTCATGCGACAGGATCCTGAATTATTGTCAAGACGAACGAGCTTACGGCCCCTTAATCGCTATTAATCTCTTACCAAACGATTAAGTGTGTGTGAAGGTGTACTAGAATAAACCAGATCTCTCTTAATTTATTCTACAAACAATTGCAATTCTAGCAGCCGTTCTAGATTACAAAAGATATCAATTAAATCATTCAAACACAAATTAAATACATTCATGCAATTAATCCATCATGAATTTAGCCATACATCATGATTAACCCCTTCATCAACCCCAAATCCCTAATTAAAACTACTCACAACTCATAATTGAAGATTCAATAGAATTGGGAAGAATAGAATTAATTGTCATTAATTAAAGAGTAGGAACTTACAAATAATCCAATGGAATTGAAGAACAAGATGGAAAAATAAAAGAAATTTCGTTCATAGGGCTCTCTCTAAGCTCCTCCCCTAATTTAGGGTTAGGGGGTGATATTTAAAGGAAACAAAGCAATTCAGGCTAGATTAGGACTAAAACGGGGTACGCACGGCGCCCACGCACGCGTGTGTAGCGTCCGTGCGTCCGACAGACTTGCGTGAAAAAACGTTGGACGCACGCGTACGTCCCCCCACACACGCGTGCGTGGCTGCCAGTGAGTTTTCCGGATTCTCTACTCCGAATTTGACAAAACTTCCTTCATGAAAGTTGTAGATAATGAAAGTTGGCAAGAATGAAATTGAATAATACAACGATTTGCTGAAGCAATGGAGAGAAGAATGGGGAATTGAAAAAGGTGTTGGAAAAATGTGTTAAAAATTGCATTAAATGGTCATTTTGGGGCTATTATTTGAGTGGGGTCCACTTCCGATTTGGGTCGGGTCAAAGTGGTTTCGGATTGTCCTTGTTAAGGGCTACAATTCGATATGTGATATACTCAAAACGGATAACGGGTGAATGAGAAATTGATTCTCGAAGTTCACTCGTTGAAATGGAAAAACTCGAAAAATGGTGAATTTCTAGTGTGTTTTATCCCACACCGAAAAACTCAAGGGATTTTCACCCCCTTATAAAGGGAAGCCTCTTTTAAGGAGTTAAGATTCCTAAAGGGGGTGCCGATCAAATCCCGAAACGAAGAGGAAAAACCGCGACTCGTGTGCGCGGGCGACCTGCGGACACGAATGTCGTCCGAAAACCTATCATTCAAAGATACAGTCCAATTTTTGTTTCTTCCCGTAACGTTTTATTTTTCCCAGTGACAGAAGGGGTGGAGTTCTGTCCGGAACAGAGATGCTCGAGTTCTGTCCGGAACAGAAACCCTCGAGGTCTTATGTTCGCAACAGATACCCTCGAGGTCTTCTGTTCGCAACATAGACCCTCGAGGTCTTCTGTTCGCTACAGAGACCCTCGAGGTCTTCTGTTCGCAACAGAGACGCTCGAGGTCTTCTGTTCGCAACAGAGACCCTCGAGGTCTTCTGTTCGCAACAGAGACCCTCGAGGCCTTCTGTTCGCTACAGAAGGTCTTCTGATCCGTTACAACAATTAATGCCCAACGTTCTTCTCTTTTAATGCTGCGTTAAATGGACAGTTTATGGACGATTCAATGCCCAAACGGACTGGTCATTGATTTCCAACGTTCAGGTCCATTAACACCCCATTTAACACACAACAAATCCTCCTATAAATAGCTGGCAGGTGGTTTGCAACAACACAACGCACAATACATTCCTCACGTATTCTTGAGCAAAAAACACCTACAGCTACTCTGAAAATTCCTTCTGTGTTCTTACTTGGTTCTTGTTCGCTGGAACTCTTGTTTGTGTGCTCAAACACTAGTTCGTAGTCATCGTATCCTGGGAAATGATTGTTGCAACGCTCCTAGCACTGTGGGAGGCAACAAATACGTTTTAAGGACATCGTGCGTAGCACGAGCTTTGACTAATTCTGCTTCATCTCCTTTCTTGTTTTTGTCTAGTCATTTTATTTAATTAATTTATTTTAATTAATTTTCTTTATTTTCCGAAACACACCCAACAATCTTAAAACGTATTTGTTGCGCTTGTATCATACGGATACAATCTTAAAACATATTTGTTGATTGTTCTACTCCGGTAAACAATCCTAAAACGTATTCTCCTTGGTTGTTGTACTGCGGTAACCAATCTAAAAACGTAGTTTGTCACTTCGGTGAACGAACTTAATTTTTGTGTTTTCGGAAAACGTTGAAAACGTTAATCAATCTGAAAGTGGAGCACCGGTGAACAATGGTTCACAACGCGGTGCATCTACTTTGGGCAACCAAGGGGCAATCCCTATGGTTACCGTGCCGAGCAACTCTGTGGAGAAACCCGAAAAATTTAACGGGTTAAACTTCAAGAGGTGGCAGCAAAAGATGCTATTCTATCTCACTACTCTCGGTCTTGCAAGGTTCTTGACCGAAGATGCGCCGGTAGCAACCGGGGGTGAGGTGGATGCGCAATCTTTCAACGCGGTTGAAGCTTGGAAGAATTCTGACTTCCTTTGCCGAAATTATGTGTTGAACGGGCTGCATGATGCTTTGTACGACGTGTATAGCAAATTAGCTACGGCTAAGGAGCTATGGAATGCTTTGGACCACAAATATAAAAGCGAGGATGCCGCCGCAAAGAAATTTGTTGTTGGTCGATTCCTTGATTTTAAAATGGTGGATTCGAAGACGGTCTTGAGTCAAGTTGAGGAGATGCAAATGATCTTCAACGAAATTCGAGATGAAGGAATGACGGTTAGTGAGTCATTCCAAGTGGCGTCAATTATTCATTTATTGCCGCCGGCTTGGAAGGATTTCAAGAACTACCTTAAGCATAAGCGAAAGAAAATGAACTTGGAGCAATTGATCCTCCGTCTGCGGATTGAAGAGGATAACCGGAAGAACGATGGGAAACTCCCAATTGTTCATGGCGCCAAGGCAAATGTGGTGGAGCATGCAAAGGGCTCCAAAACTAAAAATAATGGGAAGAGCAAGCTCGGTCCCAAGGCAGGCGTTTCCAAGACAAAGTTCAATGGAAAATACTTCAATTGCAACAAGAACGGACACAAGTCCGCGGATTGCAAGGCACCAAAGAGAAAGAAAGATTCTCACGTGAACTTGGTGCAAGGTGGGCAAAAGGATGAAGACATCATCCTTGCGGCTGTGGTGACCGAGGTCAACCTCGTTGGATCCAATTCCAAGGAGTGGTTCGTGGACACCGGTGCAACCCGGCATATTTGCTCAAACCGGGAGTTATTCACAACTTTTGAGTCATCAAATGGTGAGAAAGTGTGGATGGGTAACTCGGCTCATTCCGCGGTTGAAGGCGTGGGCAAGGTGGTCCTGAAGATGACTTCGGGCAAAGAGCTGACTCTCAACCAAGTGCTGTTTGTTCCGGAAATACGCAAAAACCTGATTTCCTGTTCATTGTTGAACAAGCATGGCTTCCGCATGGTCTTTGAGTCGGACAAATAAGTTCTGTCTAAATCAGGAATGTATGTGGGCAAGGGATATGCAGTTGATGGGCTGTTTAAGCTCAATGTAATGACTATTATTAATAATAATAATAAAATACCTTCTGCTTACTTGCTTGAGTCTTCTAATGTGTGACATGGTAGACTAGGACATGTTAATTTTAATTCTATACGTAGATTAATTGACATGGAACACATTCCTAAATTCACAATTGATGTGAAGCACAAATGTGAAGTTTGTGTAGAGGCAAAACTAACGAAAACGTCTTTCAAATCGGTTGAAAGAAAAACGGAACCACTTGAATTAATTCATAGTGACGTTTGTGATTTTAAATCAATACAAACACGTGGCGGTAATAAATATTTTATTACCTTTATCGATGATAGCACACGCTATAGCTACGTTTATTTATTAAAAAATAAATACGAAACAATCGATAAATTCAGTCTTTATAAGAATGAAGTGGAAAACCAACTTAATCGACGGATTAAGGCGGTTATGAGTGATCGAGGTGGTGAGTATGAAGCACCAATTGGTGACTTTTGTGCCAGTGTGGTATAGTACACGAACGTATCGCACCCTATTCACCTCAATCAAACGGTGTTGCCGAACGAAAGAATCGCACATTGAAAGATATGATGAACGCGATGCTTGTAAGTTCGGGCTTGCCACAAAATATGTGGGGCGAAGCAATCTTGACAAGCAATTACCTTTTAAATAAGGTTCCCCGGAAAAAATATGATAAAACTCCGTACGAGTTGTTGAAAGGCAGAAGGCCTTCCTATCAATATTTAAAAGTGTGGGGGTGTCTTGCAAAGGTGCTTGTACCAACACCTAAGAAAATAAAAATAGATCCAAAAACGGTAAATTGTATTTTTATTGGGTATGCACAAAATAGTAGTGCTTATCGGTTTTTAGTGTACGATTCGAATAATCCGGATGTACATAAAAACACAATAATTGAATCAAGGAATGCCTCATTATTTGAAGATGTATTTCCATGCAAGTCCAACGATGGGCCTAGCACGTCAAAACGAACATTTGACGTAGCTATGGAAAATACTAGCGAGGGATCCGGAGAAGAACCCGAACCCAGACGTAGCAAACGTGCTAGAATTGAAAAATCCTTTGGACCGGATTTTCTCACCTACTTGGTAGAATTTGACTCGGATATTCTAACATGTATGGTAGAAAATGAACCGGATTTTCTAACATGTTTGGTAGAAAATGAACCACGGACTTATACGGAAGCCGTGACGTCTACCGAAGGTCCTATGTGGAAAGAAGCCATCAAAAGTGAGGTGGATTCTATCCTTAAAAATCACACATGGGAATTGGTTGATCTTCCTTCCTCCGGGAAATGAAACCTGACGGTTCCATCGATAAGTACAAGACCAGACTTGTAATCAAGGGATACAAGCAACGTGAGGGCCATGATTACTTTGACACATATTCTCCTGTGACGAGAATAAATTCCATTAGGATGATACTAGCAATTGCCGCATTGCGAAAATTGGAAGTTCATCAAATGGACGTAAAAACCGCTTTTCTAAATGGCGATATAGACGAAGAAATCTATATGGAACAACCCGAGGGCTTTCGTGTTCCAGGCCAAGAAAGGAAAGTGTGTAAATTAATTAAATCATTGTATGGATTGAAACAAGCCCCTAAACAGTGGCACGAAAAGTTCGATCATGCAATGTTAATTAATGGGTTTAAAATAAACGAAAGTGACAAATGTGTCTATGTGAAGAGCACGGTAGATGGCTATGTCATTTTATGTTTATACGTGGATGATATACTCATCGTGGGTAGCAATAATCTAATGATTAATTCTACCAAAAGCATGTTAAATTCTAAATTTGACATGAAGGATATGGGGTTGGCCGATTTAATCCTTGGGATTAAAATAATTAGAGGACCTGACGGTCTTACGCTAAGCCAATCCCATTACGTTGATAAAATCCTTACGAAATTTAATAAGGATGATTATCAAGAGGCAAGGACTCCATTAGATAAAAACGTACAACTTACCAAAAATCGTGGAAAGTGTATTTCTCAAGTAGAATACGCTAGAATTATTGGAAGCTTGATGTATCTAATGAGTTGTACCAGGCCTGATATTGCCTTTGTGGTTAGTAAGCTAAGTAGATATACTAGCAACCCCGGTGATGAACACTGGAAGGCAATAATAAGGGTTTTGAGGTATTTACGTAAAACCCAAAATCTTGGACTGCATTATGGAAGATATCCAGCTGTACTTGAAGGGTATAGCGACACTAGTTGGATATCCGACATAAAGGATTCTAAGTCCACAAGTGGATATGTTTTCACTTTGGGAGGTGCAGCCGTGTCGTGGAAATCCTCGAAACAAACGTTAATAGCTAGATCCATGATGGAATCTGAGCTAATAGCCTTGGATAAGTGCACTGAAGAGGCTGAATGACTACGCCATTTTCTCGAGGATATTCCAAGTTGGGAAAAGCTTGTCCTTCCAATATGCATACATTGCGATTGTCAAGCGGCAATTGGAAGGGTACAGAGCAATATGTACAATGGTAAGTCTAGACACGTTCGTCGTAGACATAACACCATTAAACAACTCCTCACAACGGGTGTTATCACTGTTGACTACGTGAAGTCAAAGGATAACATAGCGGATCCGCTAACCAAGGCATTGGATAGAGAATTGTTGGAGAAGTTGTCACGAGGAATGGGACTAAAGCCCGTGAATTGAAAAGTTCTATAGTGGATACCCAACCTAGTTGGTCCTAGGTTCAAAAGGGACAACTAAATTATAGAGCGAAGGATGGTCACTGTGGGGGTCCCGGACTCCTACCCACTCCTCCTTAAAATAGTGACTCCCGCATGAGGTTAGCAAAAACGTTTGCTTTAATGATTCTAAAATGTTGATCTACTCGATAACATTGGAAGAGTATGCAGGATACTCGAGAAAGAATCAACTATGTGAGAGAGAAGAGGGCCGCTTCAAAGGAGAACTGTATAGGCTCAGTTCTTTAGAAACTCTTGTAGAACCAGGACGGTGACCCATGGCCAAAACGGGCACACCCATGAGAACGGAACAAAGTTGGAAGGTTCTTGTGTAAAGATAAGTCAATGTTTACACGACGGCAGTATAGTTCAAGGACATCGAGTCTACTAGACAGCCAGTAAATAAACGTGTCTTTACAACGGAAGGTTCAAAGGATAAAACCTACCTCTCCGTATGCAAGTATCATCTGGTGAACACAACGTGTCCTCCTATCTTCGTGTCATTTTAAGTCCCGAAAATCAATTTTCATTCATGTGGGGGATTGTTGGAAACATGTGTTAAAAATTGCATTAAATGGTCATTTTGGGGCAATTATTTGAGTGGGGTCCAATTCCGATTTGGGTCGGTTCAAAGTGGTTTCGGATTGTCCTTGTTAAGGGCTACAATTCGATATGTGGTACACTCAAAACGGATAACGGGTGAATGAGAAATTGATTCTCGAAGTTCACTCGTTGAAATGGAAAAACTGGGAAAATGGTGAGTTTCTAGTGTGTTTTATCCCACACCGAAAAACTCAAGGGATTTTCACCCCCTTATAAAGGGAAGCCTCTTTTAAGGAGTTAAGATTCCTAAAGGGGGTGCCGATCAAATCCCGAAACGGAGAAGAAAAATCGCGACTCGTGTGCGCGGGCGACCTGCGGACACGAATGTCGTCCGAAAACCTATCATTCAAAGATACGGTCTAATTTTTGTTTCTTCCCGTAACATTTTATTTTACCCAGTGACAGAAGGGCTGGAGTTCTGTCCGGAACAGAGATGCTCGAGTTCTGTCCGGAACAGAAACCCTCGAGGTCTTCTGTTCGCAACAGAGACCCTCGAGGTCTTCTGTTCGCAACATAGACCCTCGAGGTCTTCTGTTCGCAACATAGACCCTCGAGGCCTTCTGTTCGCTACAGAAGGTCTTCTGGTCCGTTACAACAATTAATGCCCAATGTTCTTCTCTTTTAATGCTGCGTTAAATGGACAGTTTATGGACGATTCAATGCCCAACGGACTGGTCATTGATGTCCAACTTTCAGGTCCATTAACACCCCATTTAACACACAACAAATCCTCCTATAAATAGCTGGCCGGTGGTTTGCAACAACACAACGCACAATACATTCCTCACGTATTTTTGAGCAAAAAACACCTACAGCTACTCTGAAAATTCCTTCTATGTTCTTACTTGGTTCTCGTTCGCTGGAACTCTTGTTTGTGTTCTCAAACACTAGTTCATAGTCATCGTATCTTGGGAAACGATTATTGCAACGCTCCTAGCACTGTGGGAGGCAACAAATACGTTTTAAGGACATCGTGCGTAGCACGAGCTTTGACTAATTCTGCTTCATCTCCTTTCTTGTTTTTGTCTAGTCATTTTATTTAATTAATTTATTTTAATTAATTTTCTTTATTTTCCGAAACACACCCAACAAAAGGAAGTCCTGAAACCACGAAGATGATTCGGAAAATGGTTGAGGAGTGTGGAGACCGCTTCATCAGAAATTTTGTTGTCTTTATAGTGTGACGTGCACTCGTCGTTAGGTGCACTCAAAATAATTAATCAATACGACACTAATACGTAGTATAGTGTAGTAAGGTTCGTATCCACAGGGAAAGGAATACTTTTCTTTTATATAAATAATAACAAGGGGGGTTTAGATTTGTTTGGTTTAATAACACTAAGATAAACAACCTATATGAGTTTAATTCAATGAGATGGGGACTTGGTTTTGCTTTTATCCACTTAATGAAATGTTCGTCGATCCCGGTTATATCTTTAACTATCTTCCTCTCGAATACTCAATCGAGGAGTATATCCAGTTCATCGAGGGTAGTTATTAATAACGAGATGCGTTCATTAATAAAACTTACTATCGAGTCAATATAGAACAAGCGCCATATATTAACTTGATAGTAGCAATAAACTTAAGATGAAAACGATTGAGATTGATAACCTCAACACAAGCGGTTTATTGGTTTAATCAATATAATTAATTCCCCTTGGCATATTAACCATGAGATGCATGCATTAATATTCCAAATTTACTACCGTTGAAAGAACCGGATTAATAACAAGCGTATTAACCGATTGATTCTAGTAATAATTAATATGAGAAACAATACTAGTTGATACTTTAAGTAATGTTTAAGATATTAACATGAAATATGAATAGGAATTAATTAATACTCAAGGAAGAATATTAAAATATATGAATCCTACTATGATTAATATCAAGATGTTAACTAATTGTCATCTTAGTAACACTCCCCAATATTATCATAGAGGAAGAAATAGCTATTACTATAACCAATGTCAAGATGTTAACTAATTGTCATCTTAGTAACACTCCCCAACTTTGATATAGAGATAGTATTTTGAAAGAAAGAATTAATATTCAAGGAAGAAGATTAAAGAAAATAACTCACAACTTACAAATTCATTAAGCTTCAAAGTAGCAAAACCAAGATGGAAGAGTTTAGCTCCTCATTTGGAGACTAAACATGATGAAAAATATAAAGAAAGAACTATTCTATACTGAGCTTAGATGTACAAGGGATTGGATATCTTTTTGTGAAGGAATGGAGGTGTATTTATAGGTTTTTGGGATGGGATTCGGGTACTCGATCGGGTATGTACATGGTACCCGATCGAGTATGTGTGTAACACTCGATCCGAGGCATACTCGACCGGTTTCAGGCTATTTTTCCAGAGTATACCCGATCGAGTATATATGAATACCCGGTCGAGTATGCTTAGAAAGTGGTATTCGGGCCATACTCGACCGATCTTCGTTTGCAATTCAAAGGCATACCCGATCGGGTATGTCGGTCTACCCGATCGGGTATAGACATAAAATCGTGGCCAAAATCTTCCCTGCATGTTCCCTTGTCTTCGGATCTGATCCGATTTGATGTTCCAACCTAATACCCGATCGAGTATAGACCAAAATTCAGGATCTTCTTTTGTCTTTGAACTTTTGCACCTTCTCTTCACTTTTTGGGTTCACCAACTGTACTTTGAGTGACCAAAACCTGCTTAAGCTCAGAATATATCTAATCTAACCTATTTACAAGAATTTAACAATCTAATCTATTACACCAAAAGTGTGTAATTTCCAAAGTAAAAGTCAAGCAAAACTAATTAAAAACATAAACATAGATATGGAAATTACGAACGTATCAACTCCCCCACACTTAAACCTTTACTCGTCTCGAGTAAGATCAAATGTTTACAAGTGTCAATGTTTGTCCAAAAGTTCCACAGTTCAACAAAAACATAATACAAGTTACAAACACAAAGACCACCAAGGATGACAAAGAAAAATGAGTTTTAAACTCAAATTACAAAAGAGCATCTTGGGTTTAATGGCCTCCTAGTGTTGTCTTCTTTTCTCCTCCTCTCTTCTTCTTTATCTTGAATCTTCATATTCTTCATAAGGATACAATGAGTGCCTGCAAGAACAAACATTTCTCTCATATCTCTCATTTTGCCTAGGAGCCTTTTCAGGTTTTCATCCTAGCACCTCTTTTCATTTTCCATTCTCTCCAACTCACTCATTTTTTTATAAGCCTTTTTTTTTGCTTAGATTGCCCATTTTGTTGGGTTTTCAACCTAACTAGCATTTATTTTCTTTTGTTTATTTTTTCTTTATTTTTTTCGTTTTTTTTTGTGCAAAAGTTCAAAAGAATTACATGCATAGTGCTAGGTAGAAATGAAAATTACATACCATCATGAGTGTCTCCCCCGCACTTGAATCAAGCACTGTCCCTAGTGTCCGCCTTCTCCTCCGTAGTAGCTCCCTCCAAAGCCGCTCCCTTGGCCACCATCTCCCATGTAAGTGTCCCCGCCATCTCCGCCGTCGTACCCTCCACCACCGGAGCCAGATCCTCCAAAGTTACCCCAATGAGTGGGGTCATACCATGAGGGTGGTGGAGGAGGGTTCGCCATGGTATGGAAGGATCCCTGCTGTGCCATAAAAGAGTACATAGGCCCGTAGAACCTATGTTGGTCTTCCTCATACCGATGTCTATCGGCCTCCCGGAGCTCCTCCAATCGTTGAAAGCCGGCCCTTTGCTCATCCTCCAATCTTTGAAAACCGGCTCTTTGCTCCTCCTCTAATCGGTTGAGCCGGTTGTCCATTTGGGCTATTCCCGAAAGAAGTTGTTGTTGACCCTCCATAAGTTGTTGAAAGAAGTCGGGTGGTGGAGGGTTTTGGCTCTGTTCTGGGAAGTCCTGGCTCATGGTTGGATGGTTATGGAGTTGCTCATAGGGCTCATAATCAGGTTGGTTTTGGGGAGGTTCCTGTTCCGGTTCCTGGAGATGTGGTGGGAGGGCGTTTGGGAAGAGGTAATGTTGCTCCGGTCTTCCTGTTTTGAAATGGAGTTGGGGGAGTTCTGGGTTGGGCAAGAGGAAGTATTTGAGGGGTTTGGGGTGGATGTGCCAGTTGTACATATTTCTGGGCCTTTCTTCACCATAAACGGTGTGTGAAAACGATGTACAGCCCGAGTGGCCCAGCCAAGATATGTTCATCAAACAGTAGTCAGGTATAGGAGAGTCATCTGTATACCCGAACTTTGTGGCCAAGTGCATAATTACCCCGCCCACTACAATAGCACCCTTTGCCACACTTTCCTTTTTTAGATGTGCCCACATGAGATTACATAGGTTGAAGTCTACGTGGATACGGAATAGGGCTACCGATATCAGGCACACATCCCCCATCCTAGTGTGATGGTTGTTGGGACGTCCAAGTAAGGAGTTGGCAAGGAATTTCAAAAAAAAGCGTAGGACTGGATGTTGGACATGACTAATGTAGAGTTGGGAGGAGCTAAATTTGGTCTCCCCGGTCATCTTGGTCCATAGGGTGTGGCCGAAGGCGGTATTGTCGGATATAGATTTTTGGTATGGGACCGGAATACCAAAGTGTTCGGCGAACTCAAGTTTTGTGATGGTGTGATTGTGATTAAACAATCGAAACCTGAGTTTATCATCCCTAAAGTCCTCTTCATTGTTCTCAAAGTGCACAGAGCTTAGGAATTCATAGATAATTTTTTCATTTGAGTTGTATTGCATTTTGAAAATTTTATCCATGCTCAACTCATGAAAAAATTTCTTCATCATTTTGTATACTCCTAATTCCTTCAGGGCATCAAGGCATAAAAAGCGGGAAGGTTTAACTTGCCTTTCAATTGTGGACATGAAGCGTGTGCGTTGTTCGTTGTCCACGAAGAGGATGTCCTCGTAGCCCGGGATGGATGCCCTAGTGCTTGAGCTTTGCCCTTTCTCTTTCCTTGGAGCCATTTGGAGTGAATTTGGCCTTTGAAAACCGAAAATGGAAGGTGGGGGTAGGGTTTTTCGGACCTCTGAAAGTTGGGGGAGAATGGGATTGGTGGGTATGAATGTGTAGAGGAGGATGAGGGGAGTGTTTTGGCGTTCAAATGGGCGGATTTGGTGAAGATTTGGAAGAGATATGGTAGAGAGAAGGTGTAAAAATGGGGGTTTGGGCGTTTTTGTTCGAGATAGGGTTGGAAATTTGGAGAAGATGAAGTGTTTTGGGGCTGATTTGGGGTTATAATACCCGTATACCAGATCGAGTATGTGCTGGTACTCGGTCGGGTATGTCTGGAAAGTGGCTTTTTCGAGCAGTCTGCCTCCTGTACTCGATCGGGTAGTGTATGGTTACCCGGTCGAGTATTGCTGGAAAGTTAAGTTTTTGAGCAGCCTGTCTCCTGTACCCGGTCGAGTGTTCCTCCATACTCGATCGGGTATGTGCTTTTTTTCTACTTTTGAAGCAGGTACTCGGTCGAGTGTGGGAGTCAGTCTCCTGCATTTTTAGCATTTCTAAACATACCCGACCGGATGTATAGTGATACCCGATCGGGTATTTCTTGTTTTTCAATTTTTGAGTGCTTCCTCGATCGAGTAATGCCCGGGCCCTTTTCTTTTTGGTCATACCCGACCGAGTATAAGGTGATACTCGATCGGGTATGTCCCCAGATGTTCCAAAACCTGCATTTTTTTTGTAATTTCCTCCAAAAAAAACCCGTGATTAGTGCCCTCCCTCACTGATCTCTCAAATAAACAGACAAAAAATGAATCCTAAATAAATAAAAAATGAATTATACACACTTAAATAAAAATAAAATGAACTTGGGTTGCCTCCCAAGTAGCGCCTTAGTTAACGTCGTGGCACGACGTTATTCATTTTTTTTTGGTTTTATTTTATGTGGGATCATGAGCATCCCTTGTTTCACTTTTCAAGGCCCTATTTGGCCATTTTTCATTTTTATTTTTCGGACTTTTCCAGTAAGGCCGGGGTTTCTTTCTCGAAAGACATCTGATTTTCTCCGCTTCTTCGAAAAACAGCGATTCTTGTGGTTCAACAACATGTAAAGAACACAGAGTTGGATTTTGCATTTGTTTTTTCGTAGAGTCCAAGATGTTGAACTCCACTTTTTGATCATCGAACTCTAAAGTTAGTGAACCACTAGAAACGTCAATTTTCGTTTTTGCGGTCTTTATGAAGGGTCTACCCAAAAGGATGGGTGTTGTTTGGTCATCAGTTCCCATTTCAAGGACATAGAAGTCAACAGGAAAGACCATATTTTCTACTTCTATTAGCACATCTTCTACTACACCCTTCGGGTAAGTACTAGAATGATCTGCCAATTGAATCACTACACTTGTTTGATGTAATGGGCCAAGTTGTAGAGTTTTATAAACAGAATAGGGGATGACATTTATTGATGCCCCTAAATCCAACAAGGCCTTGGGAAATGTGGTGTTTCCTATTTTGCAAGGGATAGTGAACATGCCTGGGTCGTTACATTTTTCGGGGAGTTTCCTCTGAAAAATGACCGAGACGTGTTCACTAACTCTAACCTCTTGTTTCCCTTTCAATTTATCTTTTCTTTTTGTTTTGCATAATTCTTTTAAGAATTTAGCAAAACGAGGGACATTTTTCATTAAGTTAAGAAGCGGAATGTTTACCTCACACTTTGCGAAGGTTTCATAGATGTCAGCATCTTTTTCTAGCTTCTTTGTCTCCTTCAGCGCCTCAGGAAACGGGATTTCTTGTTCATATGATGAGGGTGGGGGAAGCTTAGTCTTTGTTGGCTTCTCTTCTTCTTGTTGGAAGTCTTCTTCAAGATCAACCTCTTGCTTCTCCTCCTCAACTTCCCGTGGTTGCAATTCTTTACCGTTCCTCAACATGATTGCATTGACATGTTGTCTCGGGTTTTGCTCAGTTTGGGAAGGGAGCCTACCCGAATCTTTTGCTTCAAGTCGACTTACGGCATTTGAAATTTGGCTAACTTGAGTTTCCAAATTTTGAATGCTCGACTTGGTTTCATGTTGGAATTGCATCATTGTTTGTTGGAATTGCCCCATGCTTTGCTGCATTGTTCCCATATTAACGGCCATCGCTCGAATCATGTTTTCGGTGGACATACTCGAGTTCGATGTTTGGCCTTGGGGTTTGTATTGTTGAGGAGGAGGATTTGTTTGAGAATTTCCGTACCTTAAATTCGGATGATCCCTCCATCCCGGGTTGTAAGTATTTCCTTGAGGATCGTACCTCCTTTGACCTTGGAACCCCAAAGCATTGACTTGCTCGTAGTTCTCTACTTGTAGTGTCGGGCAAGAATCTGTGGGATGCCCTTGCGTTGAACAGATGCCGCAGACCTTGACTTCTTGGGTTTTTGGATTTAAAAGGAAATCTTTAACCAAAGAAGTCTAGCCGGCTACTTGACTTTCCAACGAATTGTTGGATTCCGCTGCCATGACTCGTCTCGATGATGACCTTCCGTTGTAATGTCTCGAGTTTTCGGCCAACTCCGAAATGAGGTCTCTTGCTTGAGAAGGGGTTTTGTTGACAATACCCCCTCCGCATGCCGCATTCACCATGCGTCTATCTTGATCAACAAGTCCATCATAGAAGTAGAGAATGAGATCTTGTTCTGAATATCCATGATATGGGCAACTAGCACATAATTTTTTAAAGCGCTCCCAATATTCATACAAGGTCTAATTTTCTGCTTGCTCAATGTTGCTGATTTGCTTCTTGAGACTTGAAGAGATAGAAGCGGGATAGTACCTGTCAAGGAAGCTCTTTTTCATTTGAGCCCATGTGTTGATGCTCCTCGAGGGAAGATAGAATAGCCAATCCTTTGCAGTGTCTTTGAGGGAGAATGGAAAAGCCCTCAATTTGATTTGTTCCTCGGTGACTCCATTGGGGCACATGCTTGTGCATACAATATGGAATTCCGAGAGATGTGTGTTGGGGTTGTTGGAGATATTTTATTGTGAATCAAGTTGGTCATAGATTAGCTTTATATTTAATCTTTGTATTTAAATAGTGCATAAATTAGATAAAAATAAGGCCAAGTGTTAGGCCCATTTAAACAGGCCAAAAGCCTGGTACGCCTAACCTAAACCTCGCCTATAAAAAGGGAGCCGAGGTTTAGGAAAAGGTTGAACGTCGTACTTATTATTCATAGCCTTACGCTTATATCATTCTGCTGTACGTTCCACGGTTTATCAAAGAAGGTTTTACGGTGATTCATTCTGTGTTCATCTTCACGTTTAATCTTCCTTGTTAGATCGATTATTCATTGCTGTTACAGAAACAGGGACTAACAATTGGTATCAGAGCCGATCGAGAACGATCAGAAGAACTCCTGCAGAATACTCTGTTTTTGTTAACGTAGTTCATTCTGTCGATTTTTTGCTCTGTAATTTTGTTTCTTGTTCAAAAGTTGTAAAAGTTACACCTTTGGAATCGCCTTTTCAAAGCGATCAAAGGGTATACTTCAGTTTGTGTTTTACGCAATTTTTGATTTCGAGATATCTCGAGCTAGGCATCTCGACATCCTATTTCTTCACAGGTTCTGCTACGTTTTTCGAGCTGAAAACTTTACCAGAAGATCTCGACATTCAACTCTACAGGAAACTATCTTCAGATTTTGATTATCTGATTTTTACAGGTTGAAAGATTTCGACATTGAGGATTTCGACATCTTGGATTTCGAAATCTTGATTTCGAGAAAAGGTTTCGACATCTGGTCTCGACATTTGACTCATCAGATTAAGATTTCGAGAGATTAACTTCTCGAAATTTCAAATCTCGAGATCAGCATCTCGAAATTTGAAATCTCGAGATCCCAAATCTCGAGATCCTTAATCTCGAGCCCAAATCTCGATACCGGGCCTCCTTTATCGAAATCTGAGATTTCGATATTCAGATCTCGACATCTGATTTTTCGAGATTCTGCCTCTGAAAATCTTTTGATCAATTTTCTCGAACGGTCAGTTTAGTACAGCAATGGGTTCAGAATACAATGCACAAGGGAACAACAGTACCCCTCCTAGCCTCAGGAAGGGAGAATATCAAATGTGGAGGAACAGATTTTTAAACTTCCTCGAGCACAAAGAGAACTCTTCTGCAATGCTCGAATCTTTACTTGAAGGACCAGCTGAACTTTTAATTTCAGTTGGTGGAGATCCAAAGAACAATCCTCCTATTTTTCCAGAAATAAGGAGAAAAGTGCCATCTGAATACACAGAAGCCGACAAGCTCAGACTTCGTGGTGATCTTATGGCCAAAACGTATCTCCTTCAAGCAATACCGAACGAGGTTTATGTTCTCATAGATAGCATGCAGACAGCTAAGGAGATGTGGGATGAAATAGAGAAGCTGCTACAAGGCACAAGCATCAGCCTCAAAACAAAGAAGACTACAATTCTCATCGCTTATGACTCCTTCAAAGCAGGACCAGGAGAACCATTGAATGAGACTTACAATAGACTTGTTCAACTGGTAAATGAACTCAGAAAGATCAAAGTATTCAGGTCCAATCTGGAACTAAATATTAGATTCTTATCCAGTCCGCATCCTGCTTGGGAAAAGACAGTGAAGGATGTCAGATCACGGATAGATCTGGACGAAATTGACCTCTGCACACTCTATGAACATCTGAAACAATTCGTCAACGAGGTTGCATGCGCTGAGGATCATCACACCACAAACCCCTTAGCTCTTGTAATGGATGCTCAGCCTAGAAGGACAACCACTTCACTAAAGAAGAAAAAGAAGAAGGTGGTGGTTGAATCAGATGATGATGAGAGTGACGATGACAAATCTGATTTAGAGGCTGAGCTAGCAGACTTACAGAAGAAGATGGCAATGCTGGCCAAAAGATTTGCAAAAAAGAACACTTCCTCCAACAGACTGAGAACTTCCTCCTCAAACTACAAGCAGAAGAACCATGATCAAGGATCTTCTAGGAAGGCATCATCGGCAGAAGAAGCTCCTAAATGCTATAATTGCGGCAAGCCTGGACATGTGATCAAAGACTGCCGCCTCCCAAAGAAGAAAGATACTAACTTCTACAAGCAGAAGATGCTGTGGAATAAGCAGAAAATGCTGATGGTGCAGAAAGAAGAAGAAACCTCTGCCATGATTGCTGAAAATGAGAACTGGGCAGAAGATTCTTCTGAGGAGGAGGAAGAGGAAGACAACTATGCTCTTATGGCACGAGTGGAGGGAGATGAAATAAAGGGTGATGCTGCGATCCCCGAAGACAACTGCTCAACAAGCTCTGTAAGTACCTCCTATACTTCTTTAAATAATCAAATGCAGTCCTTACTTGAAAAGGACAATCTAATCAAAGAACTAAAGGAGAGACTAGACAATAATCATAGAGTTCTGAAACAGAATCTAGACCAAAAGTCTTCCTTAAGTATTCAACTTGAAATTGCAAAAGATCAAGTCAAAAAGGTGTCCTCAGATTTTGAAAGCTTTGAACTAAACATAGCTGAATTAACTAAGAAATTTGAGGACAGTGAACGGGGAAAAAGCACAGCAAAGGCTGAATGTGATTTTTTGCATAACAAAAGAAGAACGCTTTTAAATAAAGTAAAAGAACTAGAAGATCTAGCTGCTAGAAGAGGTCAATCTGAACAAACTGTTTTTCTGCTTAACAACAAACAAAAGGATGACCGATTCTACAATGCTAAAACAGGACTGGGCATAACTAACCCACGTAATCTTAAGAAAGTTAATTGCCTTCAAATCTATAACAAAGATTACATGGGACTAGGGTTTGGTGAGAAAATGTATTTTCGAAGTGATGAAGATTATGCTGAAGCAGAAGAAGAAAAAAGAAAAAAACCAAAACCTGCGATTTCTTGTGATTATCCCTCTGTAAATGAAAAACAACTTTCAGAAGAAAAACCTACTTCCTGCTTTAGTGAATGCCTTGACCCTTATGCCAAAGATATTCCTCACATAGGACACCCTCTGGACCCTCCCCCAAGAGTAGGTATTGCTAAAACTGGTGAGGAACCATGTATTTTTTCCATGGCTCAAAAGCTCAAAAACCTACAGAAAACTCTTGATAACGAGAGAGAGAGATTTGAAACTGAAAAGAAAGGTTTTGAGCGCAACTGGCGGGAACTTCTTCAAAAATTTAATGATTTGAGTGAGCAGTTTCATGCTAAAACAGACCCTTCTACGACCAAGCCTGACAGCTCACACACCTCACATGAGAAAAACAATGCTTTTAAAGGTTCGTCCACTCATCTCTCTTCTCCTTTGTTTACAGGGAATGAAGTGAATAAGGAAGGAGAAGAGAAGAATGAGTGGAGGAAAAAGAGGAAGGAAATCGCAGAAGGCAAAAAGAAAGTTTTTGAGAAAAGTGCCAGCCCTAGATCTAGTTCAATATTTTACTCAAAAGTTAATTGTAATTCTGTCTCTACAAAGCAAACTTCTAACAGTTCATTCTTGAGTCCCAAGTTGAATATTTCTGAGACATCTTCTAGACAAAGTTCTATTTATAATACAAGTGTTGCTTATGGTTATTCTGTTCCAGATCCCCATAATTATGAATGTGATATGAATGTTGTTAAATCTAAGCCTTCCAGAAAGCTTAAACCTGAAAAAGAAACCAAGAAAGGAACCTCTAAGGAAACGTTTTGTATTCCAGATATGAAATATGCCCTTAGAGTTCATTCTAGGAAACATGTTAATCGGCTTTCTAAGGAGGAGATTTTCAAAACCAAACTCAAGAAACAACCGTTCAATCACAAAGCACCTGTCTACTCTCCTCCTGAACCTAAAACAAAAAGATGGGTCCCCAAGATAAGACCCGTCAAAACTGAAACGGAAAGGTGGGTCCCCAAGATGAGACCTACCAAACCTGAATCGAACAGGTGGGTCCACAAACGAAGACCCATCCAAACTAAAACTGAAAGGTGGGTTCCCAATCATAGACCCATCATAACTAAAACTGATAGGTGGGGTCCAAATCAAGGACCCATCAGAACTACAACTGAAAAGTGGGTCCCCAAACTTAGACCCACAAGGACTAAAATGGAAAGGTGGGTTCACAACATCAGACCCACCAAAATGGAAAGTGGTAGGTGGACTCCAAAAACCAGACACACTGCAAAAGCAGATCTGGCAATTGGAAAGCCCATCGAAGATAGATCTTTTGTTGAAAGAGCAGCTGACCTTGGATCACTGCTCAAAGCAAGTTTTAAAAAGGTGTTTCTTGATAATAAGGAAGGACCCACTCCAAGTTGGGTACCTGATCTTATTTGATTGTTTTGCAGGACGGTCATGTGTGGCACTTAGACTCAGGATGCTCAACCCACATGACCGGAATAAAGCACCTTTTGAGCAACTACACCAACTGCTACAGAGGCAATGTCAGATTCGGGAATGACGCCTCATCTCCTATCCTTGGGTATGGGGACGTCGTCTGTGCCAGTGTCACAATAAAAGATGTTTCATTCGTCAAAGGGCTCAAACACAACTTACTGAGCATTGGACAATTCTGTGACAGCGGGATGGAAGTGAGGTTCTTTGCAAAACAATGCTGTGTTCTTGACAGCACAGGAAATACATTATTAACGTGTTACAGAACATCAAATCTGTACACTATTGATCTGAAAAGCGTCCAATCCACCACTTCCATCTGTCTGCTGTCCAAAGCTTCAACTGAACAGAACAACCTATGGCACAGACGTCTCTCCCATCTGAACTTCAAACATCTATCAACCTTGTCCTCTAAGAAACTTGTCAAGGGGCTTCCTCTGCTAAAGTCTTCCGCTGAAAATCATTGTAGTGCCTGCAAAATGGGCAAAATGACGCGAAGCTCCCACAAGTCAAAAACTGAACCTTCATCTACTCATCAGTTGCAGCTAATACACATGGATCTGTGTGGACCTATGAGAGTACAAAGCATCAACGGTCGCAAATACACTCTGGTGATCGTTGATGACTTCTCTAGGTATACATGGACAAAATTTCTTCGATCAAAAGACGAAGCTGCGGAAATCATTATGACCTTTATCAGAACGATCCAGAAACTGCTACAGCACAGTGTTCGAATTGTCAGAACTGACAATGGTACCGAGTTCAAAAATCAGACTCTCACTGAGTTCTATGAATCACTCGGTATCACTCAGCAATTTGCAGCAGCTAAAACTCCCCAGCAGAACGGAGTTGTTGAGAGAAAGAACAGAACCCTTGTTGAAGCAGCACGCACCATGTTAATCCAATCAAGACTGCCTCACTTCATGTGGGCAGAGGAAATCAATACCGCGTGCTTCACTCAGAACAGAACCTTCATCCACAAGCGCTTCGACAAGACTCCATATGAGATCTTATTCAACAAAACTCCTGATATTTCTTTCCTCAAGGTTTTTGGCTGCAAGTGCTTCATACTCAATGATCGGACAGAGAGAAGTAAGCTGGATCCCAAAGCCAGAGAAGGCGTGTTCATTGGCTACTCACTGCAATCCAAAGCTTACAGAGTCTATCTCAGAGACAAGCGGACTGTCATCGAGAGTGTAAACGTTACATTCTATGAAATGGCAGACTTTGCTATTGAACATCTCCAGACCGATCCATCCACTGCTGTACCAGTAGCCTCTGATAAAGCTGAACCAAACACCGAACACGACGATGTGATTCTCGACTCTCTCTTCAGAAACTTTTACGAGAACTCACAATCTCCACCTCCTGCATACACTCCAGAGTCAACATCAACTCCAATAGCAGAGATTCCGCTCCTCACAGGACCAGATGATGTACCATCCACACCCTCAACCCCTCAAACCAATCCCAGAGGTGTGGATGATCACGGCTTTGCCATAAGTCCGGAATCATCTCCACTACACACCACAGCTGCCCCAGAGCCTTCAAATTCATATCAGGACTCAGATCAACCAATAATTACTCCAACTCCTCTAGCTCATGAGAGGAAGTGGACAAGAGCACATCCTGTTGAACAAATAATAGGTAATCCAAGTCAAGGTGTGCGAACGAGATCAGCAACAACAAATGAATGTCACTATGCATGCTTTCTAAGCAAGAATGAACCATCCAAAGTCTCAGAGGCACTCGCTGATCCAGATTGGGTGATTGCCATGCAAGATGAGCTCAATCAATTTGACAGACTAGATGTATGGACACTCGTGCCTAAACCCCCTCAGAAAACCATCATTGGCACAAAATGGGTGTTCAAGAACAAGAAGGACGAAGAAGGCATAGTGATAAGGAACAAGGCACGACTGGTCGCTAAAGGATATAATCAGCAAGAGGGCATAGACTATGATGAAACATTTGCACCCGTAGCAAGAATTGAAGCAATCCGCCTTTTTCTTGCGTACGCGGCCCACAAGAACTTTACTGTCTTTCAAATGGATGTCAAGACTGCCTTTCTAAATGGAGTCTTGGAAGAAGAAGTCTATGTCACTCAACCTGAAGGATTCGTAGATCCCAGATATCCCGACCATGTGTACAAGCTAAAGAAAGCTCTGTATGGGTTAAAACAGGCACCAAGAGCTTGGTATGATGCATTAACCGAATTTCTGATTGACTCAGGTTTCTCAAAAGGGAAGATTGATACCACACTTTTCATCAAGCGACAGAAGTCTGACATCATCCTGATTCAGATCTATGTTGATGACATTATCTTCGCCTCCCCAAATCCACGCCTGTGCAAACACTTTGAGAAACTGATGAAAACCAAGTTCGAGATGAGCATGATGGGAGAACTGAATTTCTTCCTAGGCCTGCAAGTAAGACAACTCTCTGACGGAATTTTCATCAATCAGTCAAAGTATATTCTGGAAATGCTTAAGAGATTCAACATTGATAGCAAATCTTCCATGACGACCCCCATGTCCCCAAACAACAAACTGGACTCAGACCCCTCCGGGAAGCCAGTCGATGCTACAAACTACAGGGCCATCATTGGATCTTTGCTATATCTCACATCAAGAAGGCCTGACATATGTGCACGCTTTCAGGCAAATCCGAAGGAATCCCATCTGACCGCTGTTCGAAGAATTTTGAGATACCTCAAAGGCACTGTGAATCTAGGCCTTTGGTATCCCAAGCACTCAGGTTTTGACCTAGTCGGATATTCGGATGCTGACTTTGCTGGTTGCCGGATGGACCGCAAAAGTACATCGGGGGCAGTCCAATTCTTGGGCGATAAGTTAGTCTGCTGGTCTTCCAAGAAACAGAACTGTGTGTCAACATCTACGGCCGAGGCAGAATACGTCGCGGCTGCTAGCTGTTGTTCACAAATATTATGGATGAAGACCCAACTAAAAGACTACGGTTACACACTCCGCCATATCCCGATCTACAGTGACTCTCAAAGCGCCATAGCCATCACCAGCAACCCGGTTCATCACTCCCGCACCAAACACATCGACCTGCGCTATCATTTCATCAAGGATCATGTGGAGAAAGGAGACATTGACATGTATTTTGTAAGCTCAGAGCTTCAACTAGCTGACTTGTTCACTAAGGCATTGGATGAAAAACGATTCCAGTTCCTAGTCTCCAAGCTGGGCATGTTGAACCTCGAGCCCATTTAAATATGTCTCCACTGATCTAAAAAGTGTGTGTGTGTGTGACTTGTAAAAAGTGTGTGTGTGTAGGATTTGTAAATAGTGTGTGTGCGTTGCATGTGTTGAGGGGGAGAAAACCAGAAAAATAACAAAAAATAGTGTGTGTGCGTTGCATGTGTTGAGTGGGTGAAAAATCAAAAAGAACAAAAAATAGTGTGTGTGCGTTGCATGTGTTTAGGGGGAGAAAACCAGAAAAATAACAAAAAATAGTGTGTGTGCGTTGCATGTGTTGAGTGGGTGAAAAATCAAAAAGAACAAAAAATAGTGTGTGTGCGTTGCATTTGTACATATTGTTCGTTGCATTTTTTTAGGGGGAGAGAATTTTCACTGTTTGAGGGGGAGCTAATTTTCACTGATTAAGGGGAGCTCTCTATTTTTACTGGTTTTAGGCCTCGAAAACTTTAAAAGAGAATTGTGTGCCAGCCCAATAATTCGGGCTCAAATGTTACGGAAGAGGTCCAAAATTTCTCGCGTATAAAACCTTTACGAAAAACCTTCCTTCCCTTATGTCTTTTTTTCAAAGGACAGATTTCTCTTCGCAAAAGCAGAGCTCTCAGACCCTTCGTCCTCTTCAAACCCTCTGATTTTCGCAAACTTCACTCCTTCTCCTTCTCCGATTAGCTTTCGCGAAACCTCTAAGGTAGTTAACGTTCACAATCGCAAATCTCGAAAACGAAGGATCATCTCGAAAACCTGTGTTCTTTGTTCGTATTCGAAATCCTGAAACAGAACGTTTGATTTCGCAAAAACCTTGAACTTTCTCTAAATCAAAAATCAAATTAAGTTTTTTTTCGTTTGAATGTATGTCGAAATCGCTTACTATTATCTGCTATATATCTTTGTTTTTACAGGTGGAAAATCTCTTTGAAATCGTCGGTTCATCTTCTCGAAATCGAGATCTCGAGATCTTCATCTCGACATCTTGATCTCGAGATTTGAATCTCGAAATCAAGATCTCGAGATCTTCATCTCGACATCTTGATCTCGAGATTTGAATCTCGAAATCAAGATCTCGAGATCTGCTTCTCGACATCTTGATCTCGAGATTTGAATCTCGAAATCAAGATCTCGAGATTTGAATCTCGAAATCAAGATCTCGAGATCTGCTTCTCGACATCTTGATCTCGAGATTTGAATCTCGAAATCAAGATCTCGAGATTTGAATCTCGAAATCAAGATCTCGAGATTTGGATCTCGAAATCATAATCTCGAGATTCAGATCTCGAGATTTGGACTTAAATTTTTTTTTCAAAACTCCACCTGCATAAACTTATCTGACAAATAAATCAAACTCTTTCAATCAAATCAAACTATTGAATTTCATATGCTGACCCCCTGCTTCTACAGCTTAAAATGGCAGGAAACACTACAGCACAGATCGAAGATGCCATCTACTCCAAAGAGAAATGGATCAAGGTGCTGGACAACAATTTCCAGCTAGACCTGGCAGTCTTCAAGTGCCAGAATCCAATCATTCCGGCCATAATGAAAGGTCACTATCTCTGGCCTGCACTTCACAACGCCAAACCAGTGCCAGAGATATACCTACAACAGTTCTGGGGGCACATGCACACGGATTCATTGAAAGATCGTTCCAAGATCAAGACCAAGTTGAACGGCATGCGGGTGATTCTGACACCATCCACTCTACGGACTACTCTAGCGCTGCCAGTTCACGATACGTATGATGCACTGCCAACCATCCCCGATCTGCTCAAAGACGTGGCATCCCTTGGCTACACATCACTACTGCCACAACTGTCAAATTTAAACGGTGCATATCTCCGTCACCCGTGGAAAAATCTTTTCGGGCTGGTGAACAAGTGCCTGTCGCCGAAGCATGCCGGATTCGACAAATGCAACAAGCAGATCCTGCTCATCTTCCATGGCATTGCCTTCAACAAGAACTACGACATGGCACAGCTCTTCTTCTCAGAGCTAATGGACCTGGTCAAGGCCAAAGAAAAGAATAGGCCAGGTACCATTCCGTACGTTAGGTGGCTTGGGTTAATCATCACCGACCTCATGGCAGAGCATTCAACAATCCCAAAACGCAGCTCCGGTCCACATTTCAAAGCCCCAAAGCTGCAATACTTCAAAGCGGACAAAACCCCGACTTACGGTCTGAGGATTCCTGGGTTTCTACTCAACCTTGTGAGATCTTCAAACCCAGCTATTCAACAATACAAGGAAGCAATCGAGAAGACCGTCCCTATGGTTCAGCAAAACCCAGCTGGACCTACCCAAGGGACAAAACCGAGTGTTGGTAAGGGTCCTACGAGAGCCCAAAAGCCACAGAAACCAGTGGCCGGTTTGCCCAATGAAGGGAAGTCTGACGACTCTCTAGAGACGAGTCAGGCGGCTGAGGGCACCTAGGAAGACGCTGAGGAAACGGCCAGTGAATCGTCTAGTGGAGCCCAAACAAACACTGACGACAAGGCCTCCGAGAGCGTGGGCACAGAGAGTGACAAATCAGACTCGGATGATGACAGTGATGACAATGATAGTGATGATGTGGAGCTCACATATGCACTAATCAGAAAAGGGAAGCTGCCCGTCGAATCTCCAAAGAAGAGAAGAATCACTGCTGAAGACACATCACCAATCATAGCTCGCAGACCTCAAGTCTTCACTATTAAAGAAACAGCTAAACCAAGAGCTGATCCGAGCGAGACTAATTGCTCAAAGGATGATTACGACGAGGCAGCTCACTCCATCAAGACATCAATCAACCAGGAAGAAGTTGTCATCCGAGAGACCAGGGCTAAAGTAAAAAATGACAAGGTTGCTAAGGCCAAACCCCAGCCCCGAGCGAAAAAGAGTCTGTTTGATAAGGCAGACGAGCACATCTTTGCTGGCTGTGACTCCTTTATCCAGATAAGCCGAGCCGAATCCCTAAGCACAGGAGCCGATCTTTTCGGTTCCCGAGTAGAAGTCGCAGCATCTGGCTCAACTGCGCATGCACAGCCCTCTCCCAGCCACTCAATTGCCTCTCAAAAGGTTATTGTTTCAAAAGAACGGGATTCAACCCCCTCGCTGGTTCCTTCTGAATCAGTTGAGCATACAATTGACCTATCTCCCGAGGTCAAAACCCCTTCTTCACTCACATCGAGTCTAGGTGTCACATTTCCCACATTTTCTTCTTTTTCTAGGACACCTACACTATTCACAGCACATACAGGTGCACTCACCCTGAACACAACAACCAGAGCGCAAGCTATGACGGTTGGAAGCCCTGCTACGCCCATAATGATTCCATCATTAAATGCAGGCCACACATCAGCAATCTTCACTGATGCTGTGTCAACAGTTACAACCCCCGTAACTGGTCACCCTACCTTTGAAGACGTAAACGTTCTACTAAATCGCTTCCTAGATTCCACCATTAAACCATGGGTGCAAGATGCAATGACCGCTCTAGCACAGGAATTTAGGACCACCCAAGCGGTTCGGTCTGAACAGACACCACCCCAACCTTCCCCTGAACCGTTCATCTCCCATACACAACCCATATCCTCCACCCCTCTATCCCACCAATCCATCAACCAAATTCCTATCCCTTCTATTTCTCGGGGAACCCAGAATACAGAACCAGTATTCTCCCCACACCCGACCACACCCTCCATCGATCTCTCCTCCCTATCCTTTGACACCCTAGCTTCGGCTTTGCTGAATAACCTCTTGAATACCCCAGAAGACGACCTCACTCTTCATCAGCAAGCCATACTAGAAGCTCTTCTTTCCTCACCCGAAACCAAGAGTACTTGCAAGGAGAGTCTTCGTGGTCGCAAACGTTCCCATGAGGACCCCGATGATTCGGATCCTCATGAGGGGGAGAACAAGCGACCTCGATCACTTGAGCAAACTACTCTTCCAAGCCAAACTCCACAGCCAATTCAACCTGAAACCTCAACAAACCAACAGCCACCATCCACAGCCAAACTCTCTAGCGTGGTCGAGCTAGAAATAACATCCCGAGGCGTATCTCCTAGAGATACCAACCGAGGAGGGGATGGAAGTCCTGATGATGATACCACTGGTACATCTTCTCCATTAGGCCATCAGTTGGAACCTAGTTCTAAGCTGATGTCAATGGGCAATCCTAGTGAACCCGGTAGTGCTACACAGGAACAATCATCGCCTAAACAAAGAACTCCATATATCTCCCCAGGCAAAGACATCCATGATGCACTGGAAGAGGCGGTGATATACGACAAATGGCCGAGAAAATGGACAGAATGGGATGATCTCCGGGTTGAAGCCGAGCAAGAAGACATGCAAAGAAACTGGTGGCTACGAGAGCTGATCAACAAATGCTCTGAAGATATTATACGGCTCGAGGACGATGAACGCAAGGAAGGGGAGAACTACAAGGAATCCCAGAAAGCTCTTGAATCAGTCGTAAGACAATCAGCGGGAAGACTTCCCAAGACAGAGAAACCCTGGGACAACGTTCGAATCAAAGCCCCCTTCCAAGAAGAAATCAGAGAGCATATCTGGCGTAGACCAGACAAAGTCAAACCACTGAACGAACTGAAGCTAAGAGGCCTTACACACTTAAAAGGAAAACAGGCTGGAGGTCATCTGCATATGTTGCTGCAAAGGTCAACCGGTACACAGAGAGAACTGATGGAACAAGATCTGAAGTCGAATATTCTCCCGATTCATCAAATTCTACAAGTGAAAGCTGAAGACTATCATGGAGTAACATTCTACACTTCCAGACTTCAACGCACCGATGGGAGCGAATTCACTTGTCAAGAGAACGACTTCATCATGCTGAAACCAGATGACATCTACCAAATGCTAATGGCCTACAGATACCTTCCAGTCAGAAAAAACATAGTATACAGCGAAGGCCTCGCAGCTATCAAGAGATTCATGCTTAGACAGATCCGAGTACACTCTTCACATGACCTACAAATGGCTATTGAATGCAATCTGAAGAAGACAAACCTGACAAAGCCAAAACTGTATGGTCCAGAACTTGAAGATTTCCCAGCATACCACATCTTCTTCAAACCGCCAGCAGTCACCTATCTGAACCACAAGAACGAAAAGCGTCTAATGGTAGTCAGTGAAATCGAGAAATACTGCGACGGAACACTGAAGATAATCAGAGAGCAGATTCTACAGATGAAGGCAAAGCTGGAAGAAAATCTTCAAGAGGCATCGTCTTATGTTCAAAAGGAACACTCTACTATAGAGACAATTTTAAAGGCCATTGACGATCGCCTCGAAAAGAGAAATATGCTAAGACAATATGAACATGCACTTGGATTAAGGAAGCACTACTTCAAATCACAGAAGCAATAAGAGAATGACACTTGATCACAAAGGGGGAGATTGTTGGAGATATTTTATTGTGAATCAAGTTGGTCATAGATTAGCTTTATATTTAATCTTTGTATTTAAATAGTGCATAAATTAGATAAAAATAAGGCCAAGTGTTAGGCCCATTTAAACAGGCCAAAAGCCTGGTACGCCTAACCTAAACCTCGCCTATAAAAAGGGAGCTGAGGTTTAGGAAAAGGTTGAACGTCGTACTTATTATTCATAGCCTTACGCTTATATCATTCTGCTGTACGTTCCACGGTTTATCAAAGAAGGTTTTACGGTGATTCATTCTGTGTTCATCTTCACGTTTAATCTTCCTTGTTAGATCGATTATTCATTGCTGTTACAGAAACAGGGACTAACAGGGGTCCTCGCCCCTTAGGCCATGAAAGGATGGCAGTAGATGTATGAGCCCAGATTTTAGCTCAAATGTATTACCTTCATCGAGTGTAGGGAAGGTAATACATAACGGTTGTTGATTGAGATTTGGAGCAGTGAGCTCCCGTAATGTTCTTGTCTCAAGAGCCATGGTTATTGACTCTTCGGTCTCGCTAGAATGAGAACTAGCGCTGGATGAATCTCTGATAGATGATTCCTCCGAGTCGGTATTAGAAAATTTACTTTTCAACCGCTCGAAAGTGTGTTCTATTTCTGGGTTTGTTTGGTATGTGATTTTGTTTATGGAGCGATGTTTAACCATAAACTCCACTAAGCTCAGAAATAGAAGAAATAAGAACTCTTTATATTTTTTATTTAATTTTTTTTCTTGATACGAAAATAAAAGAAAATTTTAATTGCCTTTCCCCGGCAACGGCGCCAAATTTGACGTGCACTCGTCGTTAGGTGCACTCAAAATAATTAATCAATACGACACTAATACGTAGTATAGTGTAGTAAGGTTCGTATCCACAGGGAAAGGAATACTTTTCTTTTATATAAATAATAACAAGGGGTTTTTAGATTGGTTTGGTTTAATAACACTAAGATAAACGACCTATATGAGTTTAATTCAATGAGATGGGGACTTGGTTTTGCTTTTATCCACTTAATGAAATGTTCGTCGATCCCGGTTATATCTTTAACTATCTTCCTCTCGAATACTCAATCGAGGAGTATATCCAGTTCATCGAGGGTAGTTATTAATAACGAGATGCGTTCATTAATAAAACTTACTATCGAGTCAATATAGAACAAGCGCCATATATTAACTTGATAGTAGCAATAAACTTAAGATGAAAACGATTGAGATTGATAACCTCAACACAAGCGGTTTATTGGTTTAATCAATATAATTAATTCCCCTTGGCATATTAACCATGAGATGCATGCATTAATATTCCAAGTTTACTACCGTTGAAAGAACCGGATTAATAACAAGCGTATTAACCGATTGATTCTAGTAATAATTAATATGAGAAACAGTACTAGTTGATACTTTAAGTAATGTTTAAGATATTAACATGAAATATGAATAGGAATTAATTAATACTCAAGGAAGAATATTAAAATATATGAATCCTACTATGATTAATATCAAGATGTTAACTAATTGTCATCTTAGTAACACTCCCCAATATTATCATAGAGGAAGAAATAGCTATTACTATAACCAATGTCAAGATGTTAACTAATTGTCATCTTAGTAACACTCCCCAACTTTGATATAGTGATAGTATTTTGAAAGAAAGAATTAATATTCAAGGAAGAAGATTAAAGAAAATAACTCACAACTTACAAATTCATTAAGCTTCAAAGTAGCAAAACCAAGATGGAAGAGTTTAGCTCCTCATTTGGAGACTAAACATGATGAAAAATATAAAGAAAGAACTATTCTATACTGAGCTTAGATGTACAAAGGATTGGATATCTTTTTGTGAAGGAATGGAGGTGTATTTATAGGTTTTTGGGATGGGATTCGGGTACTCGATCGGGTATGTACATGGTACCCGATTGAGTATGTGTGTAACACTCGATCCGAGGCATACTCGACCGGTTTCAGGCTATTTTCCCAGAGTATACCCGATCGAGTATATATGAATACCCGGTCGAGTATGCTTAGAAAGTGGTATTCAGGCCATACTCGACCGATCTTCGTTTGCAATTCAAAGGCATACCCGATCGGGTATGTCGGTCTACCCGATCGGGTATAGACATAAAATCGTGGCCAAAATCTTCCCTGCATGTTCCCTTGTCTTCGGATCTGATCCGATTTGAAGTTCCAACCTAATACCCGATCGAGTATAGCTAATACTCGACCGAGTATAGACCAAAATTCAGGATCTTCTTTTGTCTTTGAACTTTTGCACCTTCTCTTCACTTTTTGGGTTCACCAACTGTACTTTGAGTGACCAAAACCTACTTAAGCTCAGAATATATCTAATCTAACCTATTTACAAGAATTTAACAATCTAATCTATTACACCAAAAGTGTGTAATTTCCAAAGTAAAAGTCAAGCAAAACTAATAAAAAACATAAACATAGATATGGAAATTACGAACGTATCATAGTGTCATGCCTGATCAGAGGCAACCAGAGTATCAGGAGCAAATTCATAATATTGTTGTCTTTAGTGAAAGTTGAAGATATTAAGAATCTGAACTGGTGCAAGTACACAAGAAGGTCACTGATGGATGCTGGTGAAGAATGGCAGGCTCATCCATCAAGGATGTTTACTGGACCATTGGTATTCCTTATGATTTGTTACTTTGACAGATTACAATTCAAAGGACAAGTGTTGCAAACAGTTTACACAACTCTAAGAATTTGGGACAAAGAGAAAATTGATAAAAGAGATAAAGATTAGAGGAAGTTAGGGTTTGGTTTGGGCAAGGTGATGCCAAGAATAATGCCACTTGAAGTAGCAGAAGATAAAGAAGAGAGAGAAGAAAAAACAGAAGATGATGAAATGTTGACATAGGAGGTAAGGTTTCATTTAACGTTATTTTTTATTGAAGAATAAACATGATGTAACAGTGTGTGTAAAACAATATAACTTGTATGATTCAAAATGCAACCTTACATAGTGTGAATTGTGAACCATACACTTACAATTCCAATACTATGTAAACTACAACTCTAAAAAATGTAACTCGTTTCATTAAAAATATAACCTCTACCAATTCAAAATGTAATCTGAAATGATTGTTTATATCTTCAATTTGACTGCATGTGATACAATGTTTTCTAATATATTTTTAATTATTATAGGACTGTGTGAAGGAGATAGTTGCAGTGGCACAGAAATTCAATGATGCTTTCATTCAATTCTCAAAGCTGCCATCAAGAATCTCAAAAACAATTTCCAAACTCTGATATCCTGAAGAAGATTTACCTCACAACAGCAGACTACTTCGTTCACCAAGCTAATGGCAAAGAAAAGGAAGCTGAGATAGAAAGATTGGCTGAGATGTGCACTCTAGAGGAAAATGACAATTTTTTCAATGAACCCGGGGTCATGGAAGCCCTAGAAGAACTTGAAAAAGCAGCATTTCTGAAATTCTCAATGCCATCATTCGATCTTGGCATTGAGTTTAGCATGTCTCAACCTGAAAAAGATGCTGAGATGACTGTTGTGACAGAAAAAGAGTGAATGAAGAAGAAGAAGTACTGGTAGAGGCTAGTGGACATGTAGCAGAGGATGTTGCACATGTAGCACAGGAAGTTGAAGAAGATGAAGAAGATAATCAACCTTTGGCAAAGAGGCTGAAGGTAAAAACAACCGAGAAGTAATGGAATTTCAGATCACCGTATCCGATGCGGAACAGAAGACTATGCAAGGAGATGAGCAAGGAAGAAAAGACTGTCATAGACTATGGCTTCTCAAACGAAGTTGGAAAGTAAGAAATGCTTTTGTTATTCATGTGAATAAAATTTAACTACAGTAATACAAAATGTAGCCTCACATTATATCAGAAGTAAATAGTAGTCATAAGATTCCAATTTGATGTATAATAATCTGTGTTATTGTGTTAGTTAGTTGCTTTATCAAGACGGTGAAGGAATGTTCGTCTACCACGAGGAGTTCCAGACCCCGCAAGAAGACATGGTGGACAACTCAATAATAGATGCTTGGGTCAAACTGCTGAATGACAGAGAACCCAAGAAAAATCCTCCAAAACGTGCACTCATTTGTTCTACCATGATCTATGTATGTATAATTTTTCTAGAAATTTCATAAAATAAAATAAAAAAACTTATTCTCATGTATTTAAATCAATGTGAATATGCAGGCACAGTTCCTGCTGGGGTATAGTGACCCAAAAGCAAAAATGTTAGAAAGGTTTGAAGAAGAAATCAAGCAAGCAGGAGGGAACATTAGAAACTTTGATATGGTAGAATATCATTATTACTCGCAAAAAGTCATTGAATAACAAATAATAAACTCACGAATGTTTTTTATGAATTGCAGATCTTGTTTCCGATTCATAAACATGAACATTACTATGTGTACTGCTTCTACTTGACAAAAAACATAGTTGATGTCATAGACAACATGATCCTTGAAGAAAGAGTCCAATTTGAAGACAAATATCGAGAGATGTTTAAACAAATGGTAAACATATGTGTATGTAATGTCAGTAATGTGTTTTTTAGTCTATTAATGTTTCTTTTGAAATAGGTGGAAGGGTTTACAACATATTGCAAAAAAATCAGACACAATGCTGGAAAGATGGCAAAGTGGAACCCAAGAGTGCTGGATATGCAATGGTGATATAATGGTAACCATGTCGAGTGTGGCATATTTGTGATGCGCCATCTGCAAACATATCGAGGTCTGGGAGACAATTCGGATTCTAGTTTTCCTAGTGCTGCTACGGATGATGGAGTCAATGCTCAAAACGATATTATGCAAAAGCTCAGACTTCTGTATGCAGCAGAATTCCTATTGTCGAAGTTCAACTCTGAAAGGAAAAATGTTATTGAAAATGCAAAAAAAAACACGAATATGTAAAGTGGTGTAATTGTTATGAAGTACTTTTGTTGAGGAATTTGTAAACATTTGGTGGTTTTATGGGAGGGGATGAGTGATGGGTATGAAAACATTTGATGGGCCTACCGTACCACCCCTCGGCGGGCAACAGGCGAAACACCCTTCTCCCTTTGATACGGATTTGGAGCCAAGGCCCCCACTGAGGTAACTCTTCCCACCCGAAGGATCACACAGTATGATCCAGAGGCCAACGACGCCAATATGGCACTCGATCTCCACCTTATTTCAGAACGCCGAGAGCAAGCCTTCATACGAGCAGAAAACTACCGAAGGCAAGTGAAGAGTTACATTGACGCCAAGGTTCGCTCCCGGGAATTCCAAGTGGGGGACTATGTCCTTCGAAGAAGGGAAGCTAGCCAACCAACCGAGGGCGGAAAGATGGCACCAAAGTTCGAGGGCCCCTACATCGTGGCAGCCATCATCAAACCAGGAACTTACAAGCTAAAACACCCTAACGGGACTGAAGTCCCTAGGCACTGGAATGTACATCACTTAGTTAAATTCTATCAATAACATCAGAGCGGCCAAGCCCTCATAAACTAGTGAATGTATTATTTTACGGCCCAAGGCCTAAAAATTCTGAAGAACGAAGACATTTTGAAGACACCAAGAACATGGAACAGGATTCTTACGAAGGGCCAAGCCCTCATATGTACAACCCCTGGCCCAAGGCCTTACCCCAAGGAAGAACCCTCGGCACCAAGTGCTGAGGGTAGGCAATACTATCACCTACGACTAAAAGAAAGTACCAACTGTCCTCAACCGAAGACCCCTCGGTACCAAGTACCGAGGGTGGACAACACAACACCTTCAACAAATGGGGAGAAACACCAAGTGTTTCCACGAAAGACCCCTCGGTACCAAGTACCGAGGGTAGACACCACAATCACCTACGACAAATGAAGAAAAAACACCAAGTGTTTTCACAGAAGACCCCTCGGTACCAAGTACCGGGGGTCGTACATCGGAACAGACACCAAGTGTTGTTTCTAAGTCGTACCCCTCGAGGACGCCTATACCGAAGGCGCCACCTCTCGGTGCCGGCAGCACGTAGTGCCCCCGGCCATTTGCAACCAGTGTGAAAATGAAAACCCTTCCCTGAAACGCTTTCCGCGTCATCACCCCAAGGGTATGACAGGCACGAGAAATGCCCAGGATTTGACTTTCAAAAACGAAACGCTTTCCGCGTCATCACCCCAAGGGTATGACAGGCACGAGAAATGCCCAAGATTCGACTTCCAAACCGAAACGCTCCCCGCGCCACCACCCCAAGGGTGTGGCAGGCCACGGACTATGTCTAGCGCCGAGGGGGCGACTTTCAAAACTGAGGCACTTTCCGCGCCATCCCCCAAGGGGAGGCAGGCTACAGACCACCATATCTTGTACCCAGGAAACGACCCTCGATCCCCTCGGAACTCGGAAGGTTAACCCGAGGGGGGAGCTAATGGTGTATTCTGTTACCTCCCGATAGGCCAAGCCTTACCAAGAAACCAAGTTTCTTGAAGCCTTCCCTTCACTACTCAAAAAAAAAAGAAAAAAAAAGTGGGTGGTGAAGAGGAGTAGACTCGGCGAGAAATCAATGAGTACATCACACCAACAATTCACAAAAACATACCGAGGGCTCCCCACGGGAACACCTTCGGTACCTGAAAGCTCACAAGTACAAAGGATACCCTTCAACAGACATCATCAACAAGTGACTGAGCCCACTCAGTAATTGCCTTCGGCTATACCTAAAACTGAAGGTTCAAATACTACGAATATGGCGGGCTCAGCCAACAACAACTCAAAACGTCCCCGAAGGCTACTACATGACCAAACTATCAGATGGTGGCCAAACCAAATCAAGAATCACCTCCGGCACCTCACTGCATGCCGAGGGGATACATCCAGACAATTCCCGAGGGAGTCTGCCTTTTCATGCTAAACTTGGATTACAAACCCTCCTATATCAACATTGGGGGGACATAACAAATGACCGAAGGCTTTTTGTTTCCACAAGTCAACATTACAAGGCAAAGGAAACTATCCTAAACCTACAACATATACAGCCGAAGGGTCCCCTCCCGAAGACCAGAAGCAGGAAATACTTAGAGAAAATAATCTAAGTCCTAAATGCTTTGCCCCTTGTGGAGCCACCAGTCAACCGAAGGCATATCTGAGACAAGGCCCTCACATTCACCCGAGGGCTCCTACTTCATACATGCTACACTTAGAAAAATTCTCAAGTCCCAAAAGTTTGTACCCTCGGTCAAATCTCCATGCAGCCAGAGGGGCCGCACAGTCAAAGGCTTGATGAAAACACACTTACAAAAATTTCCTAAGTCCTACATATTTTGACCCTCAGTCAAATCTCCATGCAGCCCAAGGGGCCAAACGGTTAGAGACTTGGTAAAAGTGTACTTAGAAAAATTTTCTAAGTCCTAACTATTTCTGGACCTTCGGTCATACATCCAGTCAGCAAAGGGTACCCAATCACCGAAGGTTATACTATATTCAAACACATAGAAAATTTCTTCTAAGTCCTAAACACCTCGCCTCCGGTTATCTCATGAAGGCTACACAGAACCAGAGGGAAGGAATTGGCCGGGGGCCAACATACGAACAAACACTTAGAAATATTTCTAAGTCCTGAACATTGTGCCCTCGGTGAAAGGTTCAACACGAGAAGCACTACGATTGGAAGAATATATTCTAAGTCCTAAAAATACATTCAAAAAAAACGAGGGCATACATTCAAAGAAAAACAGTCAAAGGAAACGAATTATATACCAAAAGCCCGAAGGCATGTACTCATTCATCAAAGAAAGGAAATTCAGATGTACATTACAGAGGGCCGAAGGCCAAGGGCATACAACCATTCATTACAACCAGCTTGTTCAGAATATGATAAATAAAAAATTACATATTAACATCCCCGGGGGCCATCTCTTCCGAAGGCTTTGAAGTGACCTCCGCGCCGGCCTCAGGTTCGTCTCCCTCGGCCTCCTTCATCAGCTCGGTGTCCTCCAGGTCTGGCCTCTCGACATCTGAGGGGAGAGGAACACGGACATCTGGCTGCAGGGGGGAAGTCCGTACGCTGCCGGGTCAAAGTCCTTCTGCTCGATCTTCAGATGGCGGGCCATCCTCCGGTAGATGAGGGCTTGAGTAAAAAACTCGCCCCCATCGTAATATTGTTTACCCTTTCGGGAAACCCACTCCACGCTGGGCCCATCGCACCATTCGTCGACCGAGGACAACCACTGTTTGTGCTCCTCTGCTCGCCACCCCCCTGCCAAAAAACCGGAGATGGCGTCCCCTCGGGCTTTCTCGACGGCATCCGCCTTGGCGGCCTCAGCCTCCTTGGCGGCTCTCTCGAGGGCTTCAGCTGCGGACCTCTCAGCCTCGGCCTTGCCCCGGTCTGCGGCCTCCGCCCGCAGGGTCATCTGCCGAAGGCTCTCCTCCAGCATAGCCATCTGCCGGATGGCATCAGAATTCTGGCAGATAAGCTCCTGCATTTTTGCATCCTACTCAGCGTTGCGCAGACGCCACTCTTCCAGCCTCTGGGCCTGCTCACCGAGGCCAATGCAAGTCTGCAAGATATAAGGAAGTTAGAAAAGCCGTACAGTATGTTCTGGCACAAAGTAAGACGACAATTAAGCGAAGAACTTACAGTAAGGGAAGACCGGAGGATCTTGTCCTCGAGGGCCTGGTCATCATCAGCCCCGTGGGCGGCTCTGTCAATCTCAGGGGTCATGCCCCTCAGAAGCACCCTCGGGTCCGCCGTGCAGTTCATCACGGCCGTTCCTACCGGGAGAGAAACCATCAGGACCTCTGAGGATGGCTCCCGGACACCCCCCGACACTTCCACCACCGTCGTCTCCTCAGGCATCCCGGAGGCGGGGCAATCATCAACAATGATTACGGGGGGACCCTTCTTCCCGACGTCTCCCGTTTTTGGCCTTTTCCCTCGGGAGCCTTGCCCGCAGCTTTTCTCTTCGCAGCAGCGGCTGCATCAGCATTTGGGATCGCCGACGGCCCCTCCGGCTTCTTAAAGAAGTCACCAGTGGGTTTAGGGACGCCAGCATCCGTCCCCTTCGGGACCTTGGAAGATTTCTTCTTCTTGAGGTCAGCAAACCCTCTGACGTTCATCATATTGACCGGGATACCTGCAACACAATATGGGGTTAGGCCGATGGGTCATTAACAGATGGCATGAAAGTACAAAGACAAAAAAAAAGAAAACAACAAACTAAGTGCCAAAATACGAATATAAGGGTGCTCTCTGCTACGTCCGGAGGCCCCCTCAAATGCCAGGAACCTTTCATCCGTTTCCCCCAGGAAGCGATACCGCCGGAACCCGAGGGTGTAGAGGTCCTCCTCTTGGGTGCACTCCTTGATGGCTATATTCTTTTCCCGGCCTTCCGGGATCTTTGCCAGGATCCTGCCATCTTTCTCGAGGGCGGCGCTCCTCTTCTCGTGGCGCCTGAACGGATCACGCAGTTCCCTCGGGAAGGGGCTCTCGGCTAACTTCACGTAGCACCATCGGTCTTTCCACCCTTTGTTTGAGGAGGGCGCATCAGTGAACAGCTTGAACAGGGCCACCTGCTGCAAATTCGCGAAGCCCTCGGCATTTGCATGCCCCCCCCCTCCCCCCCCGGCACAAATTGAAACTCTGAAAGAAGAGGTCCAGGCTAGGCGTTACCCCCCGGGATTTGCAGAGATGGAGGAAGCCCGCGATATAGGAGTGGCTGTTCGGGGTCAGTTGGCAGGGGACCAAACCCACGAACCGGAGGTATTCCCGAAGGAAGGGGTGTAGTGGGAACCGGAGCCCCATCGATACGGACAGGACATGCACTGCAATGCAGCCCTCGGGAGCCCGGGAGAGGACGTCATCGGGACCCGGCGCCACCACTACGGCCGAGGGACCCACATGTAGCTGGGTGACATAGAGATCTGCTTCATCAGCTTTCG
Organism: Cuscuta europaea; assembly: GCA_945859875.1. Lineage (NCBI taxonomy): Eukaryota > Viridiplantae > Streptophyta > Magnoliopsida > Solanales > Convolvulaceae > Cuscuta > Cuscuta europaea. The sequence goes on from CAMAPE010000041.1 coordinate 2,826,819, forward strand.
ACCTTATCTCTAAGGCGGCTGTATTCAAGTAGGAATACCCCTCGGGCATATCAAGGGGCTTTCCTTGGTCTACGACGCTCCCCTTCTTCTTGGAAGTAACAACCTTCGCCTTCTTTTTCCCGGGGGCCACCCGGATGGGAACCACGTTCAGCGGCCGAGAGGTGCTGGCCTCACCAGTGCCCCGAGGGGGGAGAACAACGACGGTGACCCTCGCCCCCTCCTTCTGCGCCTCTTCCTCAGCTACTTGCCAGGCGAGGGCCAGCTCTTCATCTTCACACTCTTGTTCGAAGCCCTCGGCTTCCGCCTCAGCAACAAGGGCTTTCTGCAGCTCCATCGCGACGACAGCATCTTGTCCCACCGAGGGCTGTTCGCTTGTGGACTCCACGTCCGAGATGATTTCCTCCTCCATCGAGGGCGCCCCCGAGATGTCTTGAGAGTCTCTTTGTGAAGACATCGTCTGTACTAATTCGAGGGCTCGAGTACGCTAAGTGCTCTAAGCTAAAATTCCTAAGTATCAGTCCTAAGGCCGCTAAGCACAGCTAGGTAACAAGGGTGGAGGACAAGTGAGGAACTGACCTTGTAACAGGAGTTAGATCGAAGGTGGCTGCTTCTCTCTCTAGGAATTTGGGCAGAGCTTCGCTACAATGATATCGCACAAGGGAAGTGAAGTCGGCCATGGGGTATTTATAGGCGCCTGGATCCGGGCTTGGGCCTGGATACCGGGCCTCCGGTTGAATTGCCATCATTACGAACCGTCGAACTGACCAATCAGTGACGCCCGCCCACAGGCAGCCAACAAGCACGCACCACGTGGAAGCCCCCCCAACGGCTATATTTTGACGTTACATATTCCAACGGCTATATTTCCAACGGCTATATTCTGGGAGCCTCCGGCCAAACTCAGCACCCGCTCCTTCATCAACCAAGGAACAAGCCCCCAGGCTTTTTACTTCACTCCACTTCATCAAGGAGAGCCCCCGGGTACACTTACCCAAAGACGCTCCCGGTTTGTGCCCCACACACTACATAACAAATGCCTTCAGGCTCACTCCTTCAGAAGCCCACGGCTTCATAACAGGCCACCCCTCGGGGATCCCCCCTCAGCACTTTGAGGGCCGGGTAGCCCCCGGGGAGTATGCCTCATTGACAGATAGCCTACGACACACAGGTAACGGGAGCCCTCGGATACTCTCCTCACCAACTAATCAACAAACAGGGGACACCCCGGTAACACTTCAACTACTACTCACATTCATCACACCCTCGATCCCCAGATTGAGGGACTCCCATTTGGCATCCCCCAGGATATCAACAGCAAGCCTCCGGCAGATCAACGCATGCGCCCTCAGAACAAGGACAGCCTTCGGCATCAACATTGTACTTCATTTCGAACCAGGGCTACACATTTTCGATTCATCCTTGGGGGAATTCGGTGCACTCTTTTTCCCTCATTAGGATTTTTTCCCACAGGTTTTTCCTAATGAGGTTTTTTAACGAGGCATCCCCCCAAAATGAAACGAAAAGTGTCAGCCTTCGGCCCAAAACAGTGACATGACTACTCTACTCCTTTTCACCACTTTGCAAGTGGCTCAAGGAGTGGGGGACTGGAGAACCCCCTCGGGAAAAATCACAAAAATCACAAACATCACCCCTCAAGTCCCGACATGTGGGTAACTGAGGGACTGTCCTCGGCAGAATAAACAAACAGCAAACTACCCACAACACCACAAACTACAACGGAACAACGACAGAGGACAAACACAATTACTCCTTTTCCCTCAAGTACCTTTTGGCAAAAGGAGTGAGGGACCCCTGATGGAGTATATGGCCCGGGAACCCCCGGCCCACAGACTCCTACCACTCCAATGAAGGCCCAACAGGCCCATAAAGAAACAGGCCCAAATCACAGCGCCCAAAGTACCAAACAGCCCACAATGCGCACCAGGGGTGCCTTCGGCCCCCTGGCCGAAGGCTCTAACTCTCACAGAAGGGCCAAGACAGGAAAATAAAGTTACTGGGAAGAACGGCGAGAATCAGTAGCCCTCGGTAACTGGAGCCCTCGGCACTAAGGGGGTCCCCTGTACTCAGAGCCCTCGGCTAGTCATCTACTACCGAGGGCGACTTTTCCGACATAATATCCGCTCCACATGCGTATGGATCACCGTACCCAGTACAACGTCCCATCCAACAGCCGCATTAAATGCGGCCACATGCGGTTGCCAGCGCCAACCGGTTGAGGTGACCTCTCGGCCAATGGACGCTTGACACGTGTCTCTGTCCGGCATTTATTGCTACTATAAATAGCATCTCATTTCCCCGTTGTAAACCACGCTGAAAACGCTAAACACTTTCTAATATACTTCCTCTCTCTATACTCATTTGCTCTGACTTCTCTCTAGTTATTCCCCGTAATAACCCCTCGGATAAGCTACCCCCCGGGTACACTATCCATCAATTGTATTTGATCTCTTCAAGTACACAAATTCGGGATTTTAGTGTTAATTGAGTACATTTGTTAGATTAACACGTTAATACATCTGAGTTGACTAATGGAATGTCGAGTAAGAAGGGGTAATGGACCAATGTTATGGTGTCGACCTTCACAAAGTCAACAAAAAAGAAAAAATCGACCTTCAAAGGTCGACCTGCGGGGGCGTTGGCCAGCAGGGGTGCATCGACCAAGGAGAAGTCGACATGTGGGGGACTAACGTCGATCAAGGGAAAGTCAATCAAGTAACTGGGGGCTGGCGTAGACTTTCAAAAAGTCGAAATATTAGCATTCTGTTAGCCAACTCAATCATATTAACGTGTTAATCTAACGAGGTGTACTCAATTAACATTAAAAATTCAAATTTATGTGCTTATAAAGATCAAATGCAATATAGTGTACTCTTTGGTACTCTTAATTCTAAAGAGAACAGAAGCATAACAAGGAGTAGGAGCGGCCAGAATAACGAAAAACCGTACAATTTGCTATCCTGAGAGCTAAAAACCTCATCCAAATCAGAGGACTTTCGACCACCACGCAGCAGAGCACGAGAATGGCGACATCATTAGCCAGACCACCCGGTAATACGTTCTCCTCCATGGCCTCTTCAAGAATCATACGGAAGCCACCACCACCGTCATCTACCACCGTCTCCATCAAATCCCATCGGAGCACCGAAATTTCAAAAAGAGCTTTGTTGAATGTAGGTCTGGGTTTCATGCCTCTAGTCACCATCCATCCTCCTCCTGCGAGTTCCAGGGAAGTTGAGGTTGGATCTTACCTTCCGCCATCGCCAAGCGTCCCTTCTTTTGTCCTATACAAAGCCAAACCCACTGACACTCCTGCTCTTCGTGCCGGTATCATTTTTAACTGCCCATTTTCAGCCGCTTTATCATTTTGTCTTGATATGACCTTTCTTGTAGAAGCTTAGAGTAATCCGAAATTTTGGCTTAGAAGTTCTTTTCTTTTTGCTTCGTAAATTCTTGATTTGGCTTACAGTAATCCGAAGGCTTGTATTTGGATAGTTTTTGCTGAAATAACATCATCAAGATCAGGGTTGTTAGTAATTTTGGATTGAACTAACTTGTGTTCAACTTCAAGTCATTGCCTTTCTGTACATCAGACTGAAAGCTACCAATATTTAGTAATCAACGACATCTGCTTCATAGTTAAGCCGGTGTTTGGATATCATATGCTTCTGCTCCTAGAAGCAGTTTTTAGAAGCTGGGGAAGAGCAGCTTATGTAAAAGTGATTCTGATTTTACTACTTCTTTTTAAAAAGATGCAGAAGCAGAATCAATTCCAAACACCCCCTAAGTAGTGGATCAAAGAACTCTATAATACCTACATCCGCATGTAGAATTTTCATTTTAAAGTAAGGGTCTGTTTGAATTCAAGGAATTGCTGGAGAAAGGGGGGAATTACACACTCCTTCCCTATTTCCTTTGCCGTCATGGTTTACAAGATTTGATGGAAGTTTAAGTTAAATTCCCCTAATCATATTTAAATTATACTCCGTAATCAATAATTAAAACTTACATATTTCAAAACTATACAAAAGTTATATTGCAATGCAAAACTGAATTCGAATCTGAAGAAATCTTGATACTCAAACTGAGAGAAAACAAAAGGAAATTACAAACTCTCCTTTGGCTCAATGGCTGGACACTTGCTTCCTTGAACCCAAGACAAAAGGGAATTACATTGACCATAGTAAAATGACAAATCTTCAAGGGACAAAGGAAAAGAAAATTAATTATGATTAACGATTTCAAACTTGAATTATATTACTCTTTGTAAAGTTGAAATAGATACAGTATATAACATGAGTTTGCGCATACAAAATATTATTGCATTGAACAGATGTTTTATTTTTCCTTACATTTTGTTTCCTTCCAAATTCCAAATTCCACATGTACTTTCCTTTACATGTTCTTCATAGGTTTTTCCTAGTTCCAAGCAAACCTTAGAGGTTGAGGTGAAAGAGAAATGTTTAAGCCAGCACAAGAGATGAAGTTTTCATTTCAAACTCTCCTGAGAGTTCAAAAGGGTGGGAAAGTGATTGCCATGTTTCGTGATGCACTTAGCTGAGAAATTTTGGTCAAATTGTTTTTTAGGGAGTAAAATATTTCCAACTTAGCCCTTGTGATTTAAAAAATGCGTCAAGCCCCCTGTGTTTTAATTAATAATGCACAAACTTCCTTCTATGAACGAATTTAATTGTCAAATAAAAGAAAAATGATTAGCATATATATATATTTTATAGATCTTGATAAATTTTCTTCCCTTTCTTGTCCATCTTCTCTGTTTGGCATCGAATCATTGATCGATTCATGTTAGCCGACCCCAAATTCTTTTGGGATTAAGTCTTGGATGTTGTTGTATAGATCTTGATAAATTTACTTGCATATTCAATCATAATAATAAAAAAAGTAATTTTGAAATTGTTAATTTTGTTCACAAAAGGGGTTTTGCGCCCGATTAATTATAACACATGGGGAGTCAAATATTTCCAACTTAGCCCTTGTGATTTAAAAAATGCGTCAAGCCCCCTGTGTTTTAATTAATAATGCACAAAATTCCTTCTATGAACGAATTTAATTGTCAAATAAAAGAAAAATGATTAGCATATTTATATATTTTATAGATCTTGATAAATTTTCTTCCCTTTCTTGTCCGTCTTCTCTGTTTGGCATCGAATCATTGATCGATTCATGTTAGCCGACCCCAAATTCTTTTGGGATTAAGTCTTGGATGTTGTTGTATAGATCTTGATAAATTTACTTGCATATTCAATCATAATACTAAAAAACGTAATTTTGAAATTGTTAATTTTGTTCACAAAAGGGGTTCTGTGCCCGATTAATTATAACACATGGGGATTTGATGCTAATCCGCGAAATTTCTATATGACAAGGGGGTCATTAAATTCATGTTTAGGGTCCGCTTGGAACCAGGAAAAGCTAGAGAGAAAATGAAAATAGCTGGGAAGTTTGGAATGAATGGGGTGAGTTAAGATTAATTCAAACTGAATAAGTCAATTTAGATATTTGCTCAAACTGATTGTATCTATATATATTTGTTATATGATGACTAATAAATACAAATGTAAGCATTTTCTTAAGTACTAAAATACTATCGAATTTGATTATCCTTAGCTTTTTATTCCTTTCCCTGGCATTTTACGGGTTCCAAACATAGCCTTATTATTTCTACATCCTATAGGCTTATGAAGCTTCAATTTTAGTTGGTTTCAGGAAACGTGGAGCCATACACATTTATGCTTCCTCCTACTTGGAAACAAACTCGTGTGGCAAACATCTTATCTGGTAACTACTGCCAGCCCAAGTGCGCAGAGCCGTGGGTTGAGGTAAGGTTTGAGGATGCAAAGCAGGGGAAAGTTCAGGTGGTGGCGTCTCCTTTGGTACGCCTTACCAATAAACCAAATGCCAAAATTGAGGACATTGGGACCCCAGAAAAGGTCATCGCTTCTCTTGGCCCTTTTGTCACTGGGAACACCTATGACCCTGATGAGCTCCTTCAAACTTCCATTGAGAAGCGTGGTGGTCTAACGGTATACTGCAGCTTATTGTAACTATTCGTAATTAATTCTAGATTTTCAAAACTTGTAGGCTCTCCCTTCTTTTTCCTTCCTTTCATTTGTTGATTGTAATGTTCCTTTTATTCTGCAGAGTACTAGGAATAAGTAGAGTTGAGTTTCTTATTTGGCTCAATAGATTTTACAAAACAATATTCCTTTCAAACATTTTAGCAGATTCAGCCGTTTCATCAGGCAGACTCTTCATGGATTCGCTTCTATACTTGTAGCCTCCTCTAGTTGGACAGATTCAACGATAATAAATCATAAACAGAGACCGTCATCACAATTGCCTTCACCATCTCCATCATCTCATGATGATCATAGCCATCTTAGTGGCAACTAGTTGGGATCGATAACATAACAATTATAGTGTCAATTGATAAGTTTGATCAGGTAACAGAAATTATACAAGAAGATTATTTAGGCCATGCCAAAAAGATAAGTATCTGTTTGAATGTAGGCTGGGTTTAGTGTTCATCTTGATATACTTGAGCTTAAAATTTGAAAGATTGATATAATATGTGATTGTATAACATTCGAGTCCTGTGCTACCCGTTTTCAGAATGAAATACATTCTATTTATGAAGATATATAAAGATCTCCACCACCACCCTCTCCAAAACCCTCCATCAAACAGAACCTAAAAAGATTAGAATGGGACTGCGAGAGGGAGTATATTTAGGAAGATGTGATTCACTAGTGTGTATGTTATGGGGGTACATGGTTCTGTTAACTGCATCATCGTCTTGCATGGATCATTCTGTTTTCATGAATACTACTTCTGCTTCTGTTTGCAGTACTACAGGTATGTTCTGGAAACTCCTTACGCTCTTACCGGGTCCCACAATCTTGCGAAAGCAACAGCAAAGGGAGACACCGTTGTTCTGTTTGTGGCCAGTGCCAATGAGAAACAGTGGCAATCATCACAGAAAACTTTAGAAGCCATTCTTGATTCCTTTGAACTGTAGTTTCTTTCTTTAATGGAAGAGCTTGTGTAATTCCATTTTGATATCATAGAGTCCATTCTTGATTCCGTTCTTTTTTTTTATGGCAAAAGAAGCAAACAAGTCAATATTTGTATCAGGTGCATATAAACATTTCCCTCGATGCTTTTCAAGTTGTAAAGTTTTAAATTTAACATAAGTTTTGCCAAAAAAAAAACATAAGTTTCGTTCAATATGGAGTCTACTCAAAATTTTGAATTAAAACGTGAAAGTAGTGTTTTGGAACATTATAAAACATATGCACTTCAGACTGAGGCTGCAAGTTTAAAAACAAAACAACGTTGTTTTTTGTTTTTCCGTTTTTGCATACAACAAGTTATTCTCCGTATCAATTTTTGTTTGTAATCATGGATGATCTAATAAACTAAAACATGACATTCTTCAAAAAATTACGGAGTATGACTTTATATAATGTTTGGTTTACCTAAATAGGATTATTTATTCCATTTTTACTCTTAACTTAATTAACTAATTAACCTAATTAATTGCCCCCTAACTCCTTTACATAATCAAGGTCAGTATGCTGGTAGCAAGTAGGGATGGATTTGGACCGGTCAGGACCCGGTTCCGGTCTCGGAAGTCGGAACCACCGATCCCGGTTTTTGAAATGGAAGACCGGAACTGACCCGGTTTTCCACGAACCTGGTTCCTGTCCGGTCTACCTGGCCGGTCCCAGTCCAGACCCGATTCCGGCCTGGTCCTTTTTTTTTTTAAATTATTGGAAAATAAAAAAATGATGTGTATTTATCATAAACACTACATTGTCACTTGTATCAATATCACATTTGAAAATTACAATTGAAAATACTTTAAAGTTGATAATTACATTAATGATTATAGTGTGTATATATATATTTCGTGTGTATATATATGTATGTATATATATATATATATATATATATTAATGTATAACAATTACTTAATTGTACAATGCGAAGTAATGTAGGAAGTAATTAAAAAATGTAGGAAGTAGGAACTAGTTAACTATATATATATATGTGTGTGTGTGTGTGTGTGTGTGTGTGTGTGTGTGTGTGTGTGTGTGTGTGTGTGTGTGTGTTAAATATGAAGGTGTAGGAGTCTATAAATATAATTGTAAGAGTATAATATACTACCTCCGTCCCAAAAAACTTTGTCATTTCAAAAAATTTGAACATTTATTTTGATTAGTATAATAGTATGGAAATTATAAATTTTATACTTTTATGAAAGTACTTTTGACAAAGAACATTTTCATATAATTTTTATATTATAAATAATTTTCAATAAAAAGATATAGTTAGTCAATGTTTTGAAAATGACAAAGTTTTTTGGGACAGAGGTAGTATTTAATAAGAAAGATTGAAAGAGTAGGAGTAGGAATGTAGAAATAGAAATTATAAATATTTATATAGTATTATTGTGTAATTAACAAAAATGTAGGAAGTAGGAACTAGTTAACTACAAATGTATATAATTAAATATATATGTTAAATAAGAAAGTGTAGGAGTATAAAAATATAATTGTAATATAATATATTTAATAAGTAAGATTGAAAGAGTAGGAGTAGGAATGTAGAAATAGAAATTATAAATAGTTATATAGTATTATTGTGTAATACGTAGTACTAAACAAGTATATAAATATAATTATAATATGAGAATATATGAATTATAAAAGATCAAAATGTAAATGTGAATAGAGTAGAATTAGTGATTGAGAAATTAAGAATTGAGAGTAGAATGTGAGTAGAGATAGAATAGTGTGAAAAAATATATAAAATGAGTAGGTATTTATAGGAAAAAATTTTGGTAACTCCACCCCCCAAACCCCTCCCCATCGGCTATAATGCTGTTACTAGCCGTTCCAAATGGCTAGTTTCACACTTTCACCCCAGCCCCACCTGCCCCCCTAATTTAATTTTAAAAAAAAATTTGGTCGTTGGGACCGGAACTGGGACCAGGACCGCCCAGTCCATTCCCCAAAAACGTGACCCGGGACCGATTCCTTATTTACCCGGTCGGGTACCCGGTCCTAGATCGGAACTTGAAAACCGGACCCGATCCGGTCTCACACAGTAGTAGACCGGTTCTGAACAGGTCCGAGACTGCCGACCGGGTGCATGCCTAGTAGCAGGTCAGTCCGGTGGCAGCCACAACTTGGCATCGGCGGCGTGCTCCAACGAAGGCATCAAGATTCTGTCAATTTGCGGCAGTGACCTAGGAGAACTCCGGCGGACAGTAGCGGTTAGCAACCTGGGACAACAGTCCTCCAACCCTATAAGGATATCTTGTCTAATCACAAATAAAAAAAATCTTATTTATGGCATGATCCTGTAGCCTGCCATCCTCTTCCACTGGGTCGGGTCCCATGCCTGGTCCTGGACAACCGGGCCGCCCGGGCCTAAAGAGTGCTGGGTCGGGCCGGGTAGCGGATCCGGTAGGCGGGTCCGCCCGAGCCGTCCCAATAAGTTTTGTCTCGGACAGACAAAAAAAAAATGTCTCACAGACATGAGTGTGTAAGAGTGTGTACACAAAGTGTGTACCCCAACGAAGGCATCAAGATTCTGTCAATTTGCGGCAGTGACCTGGGAGAACTCCGGCGGACAGTAGCGGTTAGCAACCTGGGACAACAGTCCTCCAACCCTACAAGGATATCTTTTCTAATCACAAATAAAAAAAAATCTTATTTATGGCATGATCCCGTACCCTGCCATCCTCTTCCACTGGGTCGGGTCCCATGCCTGGTCCTGGACAACCGGGCCGCCCGGGCCTAAAGAGTGCTGGGTCGGGCCAGGTAGCGGGTCCGGTAGGCAGGTCCGCCCGAGCCGTCCCAATACGTTTTGTCTGGGACAGACAAAAAAAATGTCTCACATACATGAGTGTGTAAGAGTGTGTACACAAAGTGTGTACCCCAAGTCTAGTTCATTGAGTAATGTGAATGAGATCAGTAATACATGCAAGAGTGTGCTAGGTGTACACTTTTTGGTGTATACCTTTCATACACTTGTCTGCAAAATTTGTTAAAGCGAAAAGCGTTCAAAAGCGTTGAGTTCGGGCTTTGCTTAAAAGCAAAAGCGCTACTAAGTGAATCGTAGCTTTCTCACAAAATGTGATGCTTATAAAAAATTAAATAAAAAAATACATATAATGTATAATTAAACCAAATATGCATAAGTAATAAAGTCATTAATAATTATAACTAATAAGATTTTAAAGTTCATTCAAAATAACATATTTAATTACCAAACTTACAATAATGTCATAAAATAATGGAAATGGTGAGTTAAAAATGACATCATAGAAATTGTTTTTCCCCCTAAAATTCTAAGTTTTTTACTGATGAATGCAAAAGAGAGCTGTTAATGGTAATATTTAAACATTATTTGATATAAAATGGTAATATTTAAACATTATTTGATATATTAATATAATCCAAAGTAAAATATACATACGATTATGCTTGAAATAAAAATTCAAAACTATATGAAAAGTAAAACTTCACCAAGAATAAGGGAAAATTTTGATTTTAAATAATTAAAAACATTACCTAAAACAAAGAAAACATGGTAAAATTCTTGGGAAGAAGTAATTTCGAGCCTAAGGCCCTAAAAACATTAAATAAAAAAAATGGAATATATCTGGAATCCACTCAAAGTAGGGAGAACTACCAAATAAGCATTCGAACTTTCATAAAAAGTGCAAATAAACCCTTTTATAGGAGTCTCTATCCGGCCGTCGCCATTTGGGATGGTTTCTAGTGGAATTTTTTGATGAAGTTTTTTGAGAATCTTCTTCATTAATTCTAATTTACTCATACCAAATGTCAGCTAAAATTTCAACCGGGAAAGCAGTCAAATGAATTTTTGAAGATAACTGCGCGATTAGATAGCGCAGTATATTTCAGAAAATCATTTGACTGCCTTCTCGATTGAATTTTTAGCTGAAATTTGGTATGGGTAAACCAGACTGAATGAAGAAGATGCTAAAAAAATTTCATAAAAAATTTCACCAGAAACTGCCCCAAATGGCGACAGGCGGACAAAGCCTCCTGTGAAAGGACTTATTTGCACTTTTTATGAAAGTTCGAGGGTCTATTTGATAGTTCTCCCACTCAAAGTAATACTTCGTAGGGAGTATGTAGTCCTCTCAAAGAGACCAAAACTTTGGAAGTCCAGAGTTTGGAAGCCACTCAAAGTTGTCTCCCTACTTAAGCATGTCGACGCAAGCTGAGGGACATGTGGTCGCAAATAAGAACGCAGAGCAACGAGAAGGAAAGAGTCGTGGTGCGTGGAAAGAGTCGAACGATGATAACCCTAACTTCTAGCGTTAAGCTCATAAAAGTAAAACTAAAAAAATTGACTAGTCAAAGACCACCGGGGAAGGCACGATCTGCGTACCAGTCATTCCGTACCCAAACACGATACGAAATCGATCTGATCGCATACGGGAACGCTAAACGGTACGGAGGTTGAGTCGATCCCAATCGCTCATCCCAATCGCTCTTCCCAATCGCTCATCCCAATCGCTCTTCCCAATCGCTCTTCAATTCGATCCCAAACGTTGTTCAAAGCGATTTTATTCGCCGTTTCCCATCTTTGCGCAGCTTGAGTCGTCGTTTCCCGCCATTTGCCCAGATTGAATCGTCATTTCCCAAACGTTGTTCAAAGCGATTTTATTCTTCGTTTCCCTCATTGTACTAACGAGGGCAAGAATTTCGAACCAGGCTCTTCGCTTTGTGAGCCTACTAATAAATTGAGGGAAACGACAGGAAACTCTTAGTCTTCTTACGCCAAACACTTAGACTATTGGTCTACTTCTTCTACTACACCACAGTCCACCAACTTCATTAGTTTTCTCTTTTATTTCTGGAATATTATTGTTTTTTATTTCAAGAATATTAATGTTTTTTATTTTGTTTAATGTTATGACATATGATTATGAAATCTGTATTTGTTATGACTTGTAAAATCTTAAATTTAGTTTCATTATAGTATCAAAATATAAGATACCACGTACCTAACATGTGGTACAACGTACCGAACGCGTACCGAAATGAACCTATCCCCCTCCGAACCAGATGCGCTAGATCTAGCGAACCGCATTCCCGTTCCTCATTCCCGTACCGAATCGTTCCGCGAACCATGTGACTATGCGTGAGACAGACAGACGAGTGTACGAAATGTGTACACCAAAGTGTACACCAAACATTTTTCTACATGCAATACAACTCAAAATTTTTAAAGAATAAACAATTTGGAGCCACTACAGTAAGTATTAAGTTACACATAAACAAAGACAGCTACAACTTGTACATATTTTGATTTCCAAAAAACAGTTATTCCCACAATCCCACACATCAGTAATCATGTAGATATGTTTGTCCCGTTTTCTAGAGATTAGTTTCTTTGTTGAAAGAGACATGCGAGAAACTAGAGGCGGACAGAACCCTTGACCGGAAGAATGCATGAATAAGTAACATACTTGACACTGTCTATCAGCACAACAACAAAAATCCGTGAAAGAGTCTTTTTACCCATCATGTTTTCACCGCCATCAGCGGCATCTCTTGGATCAACAAGCACCGAAACAACCATCGGAAGAACTGTCCTGTTTGAGCTTATGTTTTCTTTAGGTCCACTTATTCCTACATTTTCTTCAGTCATGTTTTGGGAAGAAGCAGAAATGGGTAGGGGGCTACGAAGGACCCTTCTATTTTGTTGGCCTTTGTATGAGGTGCTTTGAGCCGGTTCAATAGATACATTCCTTGTAGAGGATGTTACTGGAACTATGGCTGATGAGGCATGAAACTGAAATACCTCAGTGCACATACCGGAGCTGAAAGTTGATCCTTCACATAAAAGATGAATAATGGTCAAGGTTCCTTTAAACTACTACATATTTAACTTCACAAAAATATTCTCCCTTTGTTCACTTTTACTTCCACCCCACCGAAGGTGTGGGAGCCTTTGTGGCACTGAAGTAATGATGATGAATGAATGAATGTTCACTTTTACTTCCCCTACTTTTCTTTTGTAGAAGTTTATTATTACTAGCTCCCTTTCCTATTTGGCTGACTTGATACTTTTTAGTCTCTAAAAGACAAAAAATCATATTTTCATCATCCTTTTTCTAATATTTCATAATTTCTTATCCTATCTCTTCAAACGTTTCTATACTATCACCCTTACAACTATTACTCTTAACTTTCATGCAGACCTATGGAAGCCAGTAATAATGAACGTGGCATGACATTCATATTGTCAATTAGTTGCCTAAATTTCCAATGGCATGAAATTCAGAGTTTTATGCTAGAGGTCCATATAGTCTCAACCTTCTTCTGAATAAACAATGTAAATGTAGGTTTTTAAAAGATTAATATTGCTTTTGCAAAAAAAAAGATTGATATGCAAAATCAAAATGCAAAGAATGGAGCATGAACCAATCAGCTAAATGAATATAAGAGAAGATTTGACTATGTACATTAGTTATAATGCTTACCAGAAAGGCCTTCTTGGAACCATTGCTGAAGCCTACCATCTGCTGATGTAAACCACTTGTAGTCCCTATCAACAGCACCTGGAACCAGGGCCCCCTCACCTTCAACAGGACCTGTATACATGTAAGGATTCCTCCTTGCAGGGGCAAAATCACCAGGAATTGCCAAACCAGTCTCTTGGCTGCTCTTTAGGGCCTTTTCACTTGCCAGAATGGAATGAATGATCAAACTACCATCAATTTTCACCAGCTTATCATTCCTCGGGACATAAAGAGAGGCTTCAAGGGATTCACTACTATTGGCCGAATAAACAGTCTTACTAAGGTCAATATGTGTCTCTCCTACATTATTAAAGCCATCACCAAAATGTTTTGCATTAGCAAAATCCAAATGGTTTCTAGTTCCATTTGCAGCTAACACCCTGACATGGTGGTTATCATAGAGTCCACTCCTCGCATAATTTCCACCCATAAATGCCTCTCTCATCCCTCCATGCCTAACCGTTATCATGGGAACTAATCCACCAAACATAAGCATAAAGAAGAGCAAGCCGATAAAACTGACACTTGCAGCCGTCTTAATCTTTCTCTCTTTCTTCTTAGTTGAAGAAATTGGTTGCTGAGGTTTCAACTTTGGGATTGGAACTAAGGGAACGTTGGAGCCATGTGGTTTTACAAAGTAAGGTGGGGCGCATGGCATCCATGGATACATAGGTGGGGCAGAATACATTCCTGGGGGTGGTGGTGGGTTCGTGGTACCAACACCAGACCCGCCTATCTGCTGCCTCAAACTGGCATTTTCAGCCATTACATATGATATCTTGGCACTCAACTCTTTAATTGTTGAATGCATTGTCCTAACCTTACCCTCTAACTCCTCAACATAGTTCTTCTTCCTTTGCCTGGAAAGCTGAGCACTTTCCCTATTTCTAAGTAATCTTGTTTTCTTCTTCTCTTCCTCTTCACTGATGACATTCGTGGTATTAGTAGTGTTGGTCTCTGTGTTCCTAATGTCAATGGGTTTTCTACATTTTCTCATTCTCAACTTTACACTATTAGATTCTCCGTCATCCTTTTTCCTCTTCAATACAGAGTTAGAATAACTGTGAATGTTATTTGTTTCCCCTGGTTTAATTGAATCAACTCCTGAGCCAGGAGAAGAATTTAAAGATTGGTTAAAACCATTGGACAGAGAATTCAGAGCTGAAGATACATTGGAGCGGGAATCACCTGAACCCCTAGACTCTGGAGAAGGACAATTAGGAACCCTAGGATCCATATGCACTTGATTTCCGTTCGCAGACTCCTGAGAATCCTTATTAGAACCATTGGATTCCGGCGATAATGCGTTCAAATTGCCGGAAAGATCGCAACTATTTGGGTGCAATTCAGATAAATCGAAATCCAGAACCCTAGAACCGCTCGAGCAAAGCCCCTGCGGTGAAGAATTCAAAAGAATAGCATCTCCATCGATCTGATCGCCCGGAAATCGACACGTTCCGGGAGAAGAGTTCTTATTATTTTCGACCAGGTCAGAACCAAGATCAGGTTGCAGGTAGCAAGCAAGGTCGGCTTGATGCACCTGTATCGGGTCACAGTGGTCAACGAGATCGTGTCGAAAATCATGATTGAGGAAACTATCGATGTCGAAGGGGAGATCGGGATCGAGATCGAGATCGTCGAAGGAAAAGTCGAGATCGAGATCGTCCATCGAGATATCGTTGCTTTGGGAGAGGTAAATGGGATCCATAGGTGGAATCGGGAGGGGGTCATCCAAATAACCCGTGGAGAGAGTGCTAGTAAGAGTGGCGTTTGACGGCGGCGCCAATGGATCGGCCACGTCTGAGTTTGCCATGCTTGAGATGTTCACGGCGAAGGATGAGAGAAGGAGACTTCTGGTCGAAGGTAATTTTTTACTATGTAGGAATGTAGGATCGTAGGCACGCAGTAAACACGCACAGTCCAGGTAAGTTAGGTGAGAATGACGGTAATTATATTAGAAATCGGGTAAGTCAAAAAAATATAACAAACCCGACCCAACCCGTCCGATGTGCAACCCTAATTGAAGTGATTGATTTAAAATATATATATATTATATTCATAAAACAAAGAAAAAATTATATGGAAAAACAGTTAAACTAATTCTCAAAAGTAATTTCAACATATTTTTTCTTATGGGTGGACAATTTAGTTTATAGTTCGGTTTTCATCAGTTTCGGTTCAGTTTCGGTTTATTCCGTTTGAAAGATATCGTACCAAACTAAAATCATTCGTGTTTCGTTTTTTTTCCGATTCGATTTATCAAAATGAAAATTTTTAGGTTCAAATTAGTTCAATCTAATTTGTCCAAGTTCGAATTTACAATCATATTGCTCATCTTAAGTGATTTTCCTTTTCAAATATGATCTAATAATCTTAATGTCACAATATCACTTTTATCCATTCGTATACACTCAATCTCATTCAGTTTGGTATGCTTACTATTTTATTTGATCAAGTTCTTTATATCAGAATTAGAAAATAAAATAGTAGTCCATCAATCTTCACGTATTCATTACTACACATTTGAATAAAATGCAAAGGAGATCAGAGAGAGAAAGAAAGAATAAAATATTATAAATTGACATTTATTTTATCTTACTAGAAGTGATGACATGAAAACGCCTAACATCTTTTCAATGATTTTAAAAAAGATTCACATCTAATAAGAAATAATTTATAGTTGATTAACAATTATAATATCATATTAAGAAATATTCAAAGAAAAATAAATGAGTAGGCGGTAACAATGTATACGAAACCCATTTATTTGCATATAATCCCTGAGATGAAGCTCTATTTTTACGGAAGTATGGAAGGGTGAAATTAAACGGAGAAGCATCGTCTAAATGTCTCTAAATGCATAACGAAACTGATGGAGTTATGGGACTAGGCCCAGAGCCTAATCGGCCCAAGCCCTGAACTTGGACCCGTGGATCCAGGTCCACAACCTAGAGCCTGCCTACCATCCCAACGGGGAGTCTGCCAGTTTGGCCGACCTGCCAGCCAAGAAAAGTAATAGTCAAGCAATTAATGCACGTTTAATTATGTATTTAATTCTGTATTAATGTTGTAATTAATTAGTCATTATTATCGGTAGGGGTTACGAATTGTATACGCCTATAAAAGGCACTTTGTAATTCAAACTAAGGAGGCAAATTCTACAGGCTATTTCTGGCTACCAAATCCCCTTTGCAACTTTCCATATTCGTGTTTTCCTAATTCCTGCTTGAGTGTCGTACGTAGCTTTTCTAAAAGTCTACGCGCGTCCTATTTTGGACCAACATTGGTGCTTTCATTGAGAGCCTCTATTGATCTCTCACATCACTTTAGTAGGAAAAAAATCAAGAAATTCATCCCAATCCAAGGTGCTACAGTCCCACTTCCTGCTGTTCTCTTCGCCGATCACAGCTGGATGTTGTGCGCCGACGTCGCTGCTGGTCTCCCTCATCGCCACGCCTATTCATGAGATAGGCCTTCAAATGTGCGCCCACATAATTCCCATGGAGCAAGAATCTGCTCTGCGTTAAAGTGAATGGGCCAAGATTACACTAAGACCAAAATTGATTCTCCTCAAGGATGACGACGGACTGCATTTTCAGCAACTCATTCGGGCCCGTTTGGTTCTAAAGCTAAGTTTTCAAATATCCTCTATGTTTGATACAAAAAAAATCATAAATTAAAACATTTGAAAAGATATTTTAAGTGATATATTGCGTTTACTCTTGTTAAGTGTGTGTAATTTTAACATTGAACAACGGACTTATGAAATCTGATCATTCAAGTACGCCGGACGAGCACACACACTCGTACACTGGCCGAGCACACACACTCGCGCCACCGGGTCACGTCATATGGGTGTGACGATTAATAAGCTCCAATATAAATGTTGATACCGCACACTCTTGACTTCATACGAGTTCTTGTGTGCTCTTACCTCTTCCTAGTGCATCACACTCCGACCTCGGGGGACGAGTCACCCGTTCAAAAGTTTTTACTTGCGGGTTCGAACTACTAACCTCGGGCGGCGAGTTAAAGTCTTGCTAGAGGGCCTAGAACCATGTTCTCCCGAGCAATTTTGTCACTTAATTGACATTCACATTTCCAGAAAAGGTTGATATACTTTAGTTCACTGAGCTTGGATTATCCATTCGAATGGTGACTCCGAGTCACTTACTCGCGGATTCAATCTTTCTTTCGGAGACTGGGTTGAGGCCTAACTTGGGAACTTGATGTCACTCTTCAAGTAGTGAGTCTGACTCGCTTACTCACTGAACCATGGTTCAGAACCGGGTCAGATGCTCTATTTTACACTTGTTGTTTTATGTGTAGGTACAACTGAACGAAGACGAGCCTGATGAGTCTGAGCCCGATGAGAAGAACGGTTCTAGCCATCCTCTTTGCTGATGGTGACCATTGCAATAAAGGCTGAAGATTTCACCCTTTGTTTCATCTTGGGGGCATCAGGTGTACTCTTTTTTCCTTCATTAGGATTTTTTCCCATTGGGTTTTTTCCTAATGAAGGTTTTTAATGAGACATCTCCCCAACATGGACAAGGGCACATATCTTCGAGTCTCGGAGAAGGCAGCTGACTTGGACTACTCCCTCTTAGCCGAGTCTACTACTCGACTAAGGGAGTGGGGGACTCGTGATGGAGTTATGGGACTAGGCCCAGAGCCTAATCGGCCCAAGCCCCGAACTTGGACCCGTGGATCCAGGTCCACAACCTAGAGCCTGCCTACCATCCCAACGGGGAGCCTGCCAGTTTGGCCGACCTGCCAGCCAGGAAAAGTAACAGTCAAGCAATTAATGCACGTTTAATTATGTATTTAATTCTGTATTAATGTTGTAATTAATTAGTCATTATTATCGGTAGGGGTTACGAATTGTATATGCCTATAAAAGGCACTTTGTAATTCAAACTAAGGAGGCAAATTCTACAGGCTATTTCTGGCTACCAAATCCCCTTTGCAACTTTCCATATTCGTGCTTTCCTAATTCCTGCTTGAGTGTCGTACGTAGCTTTCCTAAAAGTCTACGCGCGTCCTATTTTGGACCAACAGAAACAAAGAGAACGTTGCGGTGCTATATTCTCCTCAATTTTGCTTAGGGCAAAAGTTGTGGCATGTTAACTCTTTAAATTATATTTGATGGTCATGTATCATCAATTTAGAACAAACGGCCTCAATTGCAGTCCATTGTAGTATAATTGAATGTGTGCTTATTTTTGCAATCGTAGAGAGACATGTTTGATGGTCATCATTCATTGGGTTTATTTGGGCGTGACAATGATAACATTATGACTCCATATTGGCAACATACACCAATTGGAATGTGAAAATCATGCAACCAAGTTTCAATCTATGTAGCACGGAAATTCTAGGGAAAGAGTATGTTTCCTGTTTCGAAAACTTTCAGAAACTCTTTGAAAACTCTCTAAATAAGCGTTTTTTGAGCAAAACTTGATGTTTTCCCGTTTCCGGTTTTCTCACGATTTTTGCGTTTCCATGCAACATAGCTTTCAATAGCATAGTTTTTTGTTAAATCAAGTTTCTATTAAGTCTAGGAACAACATATTTCTCTGTATATTTCATTCTGACTAGTCTTTTGTCATTTCATAGCTTAATGGTTAAAGCTCATTGAAAAGCTTTTCTTAAGCCAAATCATATTTTTTTTAGATTAAGCAAACACATGGCCTAACAAATAATGATGTGTACAACTGGCTATACTCATTTTTAGAACTCTCATTTTCGGCTTATTGAACGGTTGGAACGTTAGAGGGGGTATTCCAATATAACACCGCTATTGGCCTATTGCCAACGCTTCACTTCTCCCCATTAAATCAATCATGAGTTGTTTTCTTCGCTTGGATAGTTTTGTTCATCGACTTCATTCTTGAAGTGAACTATCAAATAAGTCCTCGAATTTTCATAAAAAATGTCAATAAGCCTTTTTATAGAAGACTTTATCTGGCTGTCGCCATTTGGGGCGGTTTCCGGTGAAGTGTTTTGATGAAATTTTTTAGCATTTTCTTCATTGAGTCTAGTTTACTTATACCAAATTTCACCTAAAAATTCAATCGGGAAGGTAGTCAAATGAATTTTTGAAAATAACTTCGCAGTTAGACAACGCAGTATATTTCAGAAAATCATTTGACTGTCTTCTCGATTGAATTTTTAGCTGAAATTTGGTATGGGTAAACTAGACTTAATCAAGAAGATGTTAAAAAAATTTCATCAAACAATTCCACCGGAAAACGTCCCAAATGACGACATACGGACAAAGTCTCATGTAAAAGGGCTTATTTACATTTTTTATAAAAGTTCGAGAGCTTATTTTATAGTTCTCCCATTCATTTACTATTTTAATGTATGTGAATATGTGATGCGTCAGCTTAAATTGTACACTTTTGCATGTCATAATCTTAAATTGTCCACATAAACATTACGGTAGTCGAACGTTTATAACATAGATACAAGCATATATACCACATGTTGTAATGACAAAATGCATTGAGTTATTGGTAAATCAAATGAACAAGAAACAAATCCAAGTTAAAATTGGTTGTCTGCCATAGTTCGTCCTTTCTGCCTCGCAAAGAATTTGAGTTGCTCTAAATTAAAGGTTCCTACCTTCAATAGCCATTTCTGCAATTGTACGCATCACATAACCCAAAAAAAATCAAGATCTAGCCTTTATTAAACAACGAGTTACTCCACACGTGCCTTGCATGGGAGTGAAGTAATTACATAATAGTTTAGAATTAAAAAAACTTGATAGTAAAACAATGACCGAAAACATTAAATAAAATAAGATGTCATTGGAATAGCAAACTAAGAAATAAATAGTAAAAAATAATTATAAAACATTATTTATTAAAATACGAGTGCATATATATCCAAGGCTCTCAAGGAAATCTATAAATTACGGAGTATTACATTTTTTTGTTTTCAACATTTAAAGCAAATTTGGTTGCATGTCTATCTTCGTCACATGTCACAAATTTCAATCCACTATGACTTATAACTTGTTCAAAAAGAGGGACACTAAATGAAAAATAAAAACACTATTTTGAAGTTTGCGCAGATCAACGTCCCTTAATTTTTGTGCATTAAGTTCATATATTAAAACAAGTATAAAAATTTGATAACAACAATCTCAACTATTACTTATCCGACTACATGTTCAGCCAATTAAAAAAATAGCATCTGAGTGCAATAATTTGAATTTGTTCTGTCAACTTTTATTAGACCCCAAAAATTAAATTCAAATTTCCACAAATAAATAAAAATGATAAAAATTGATTATCAATATTATTTTTACTATAATTAGCTTTTTAGGTGGTTTATGGAATTAAATAAATATATAAATATAAAAATGGAAATTTATATAAATTTTAAAATTAAAATTTTATAATATGTAAGATATTATAAATATACAGAAAATAAAATATTTAAATATAGAGAGTAAAAAGGACAATATCAAAAATTTAAAGGAAAAATAAAAGTGAAAATTAAGTACAAATTCAAATTTAAAAAATGTGGATCTACAATCTTAAAATTAAGAAAGTGCAAAAAATAAAAGATAACGTTTTTCCTAAATATTTAAAATTAAAATCTAATCTTCCTATTAAAATATCGTTAAATTTTGCAAGATATCGTTAAAATCTAATCGTCCTATTAAAATATCGTTAAATATCTAAAATTTTAAAGTTAGTTAAAAATCAATTCAAAATCATGAATTTGCAAATGAAACCAAAAAATAATATCTATCAAAAATAGAAATATTTTTTTTAAACCAAAATTTAAAATAATATTGTGTATTTGTTATTTTTAAAATGTGGTACGTTTTTAGATATAGATAAATTTAAATAGTATAAAATATGTAGTATTAGTTTTGAAAGTTTTGTAACATTTTCTATGTTTTGTAAAAAAATGAGTTGATAATTGAAATATTTAAAAGAAGAATGAGCATAGTTCGGATCATTTATAGAATAAGCACAATTTCTATTTTATAGTGCACTCCTATAATAGGTCATATACTGATCATAGACAATTAATGGCGGACAAGTCTTATAGTTCAGATTATATACAAATAATTAATAGGTGGGACTTGGGATTATTGTGAGCAGACTTACAATAATTGAAATTACTGTTTTCAATTTTTCTAACGAAGATTCATATAGGTATGTTTATTTTAAAAATATTATAAATCAAGTCATTTTAACATGCTATTGAAGATTCGTTCAAAAAAATTAAATGAAACAATTGATTAATCTTATATAATTCATATAAATTATAAAAATAATGTAATAGTAATATAAAATCAGTATAAGTTCTAAAATATATAAAAAATTAGTTTGTAAAATAAAAAATAGAAAATTAGAAAAATGCAAAAATAGATTCATGAAACCGTAAACAGAGCTAAGATGTAATAACTCTAAAAAAGATGTAGAATATAAAAATAGTTCTAAAAATGAAAAAAATATAGACTTTGCCATTTTTAAATTGTACACACTTTTTATTTATTTATTTTTCAAATTGTAATATAGTTTTAAAGTTTTTGATATAAAAACCTACGTTTAAATATAAAAATTGGTTAAAAGGCCAAATTGATCGTTATTTTTTAAAAACGCACTTATATGATGTTTTAGTACATGTACTTAAATGATATATTTTAAATAGTAGAAGAATCTATTTGACTTTTTCTCGAGCAAAAATAGATATGCTTCTTGTGTCATAACTCACAAGTGATGTATCACATGACAATGCGCATGATTAGCCTATGTCAGTATTTAATCATTTATTTACTCCCTCCATTCTTTGTTAATTGTCTCATACCCCGGAGTATTACTCCCTCCATCCCGATATAAATGTCCTGCTTTTCCAAAATGGATGTCCCAAAATAATTGTCCTACTTTGAAACTTTCCGTATTTGGTAAACAAATTTATACAAAACAGTGTCGCTATAGTGCCAAACAGTGTCACTACAGTGCCAAACAATATCGCTACAGTGTGAAGTCAACTTCATTTTCTTAATCTGTGTGAAGGTCAAAGTAGGACAATTATTTCGGGACGGAGGGAGTACTTTTTGGGACGTTTTTATTATTTGTCAATCTTTCCTTTTTTTAGTACGCTTGTTCAATCAATATATTATCATTAGGGATTCATTACCTCTTTGCATTTTTTACATATCACTTTCTCTTTCTTACTTTATCTGTAACGACCGTCCCCAAACTGCCATTACCATACTCAACACAAACATGACTTGATAAATAAAGCGGAAAATTAAAGATACAAAGTCTTGTTATGAAACTTTATTTCTTATGTACATGAGCAAACTTCATAACCAGAATGTCAAAACACCAACAACAACCACCATCAAAACAAAGTCATCACACGTGATCAGGATTTTTAAAAAAAAAATATTAAACAACCCGTAAATGTATCGAAGTATTAAACAAAACATAAGAAACATGCACGTCTTCTTCGGCCGTTAACCCATCCAAGACCTTGTCACCAGCTCTGTACATCATCTCAGGTTTCATTCTTCATTTATTACCTATACATGAGACACGAGAGAATAGAATTCTCGTAAGCAAAATTTGCTTAGTAAGTCACCATTACATCCACTAAAATAACGGAGTCTTAGCTAGCCATAAATAGTTACACCAGCTAGAATACCCAACATATAAAACATAACCACATATAGAATGCATATCATGGCAACCAAAAACTTCACGTATCGAAACCGAAGAGGTTTCCTTATTCATCATTCTTTCTTCTCATTTTATCCTAGAATTATGGGCCGGTAGCTCGTGTCCTGGCCCCTCACCGATGACCTCGGGTAGCTAGCCCGTAGCCCATCAGAAGTAACCCCGGGACTCCCCGCGGGAGGATGTTCTGCTAGGCTCAGCTCAGGTGGTTACTTGGGGGCACGATTACCTTAAAACATCTCTTATCATTCATTAGATATCATCATCAATATAACTCCGTTTCATTATTGGTTCTATATGAACCCAATCTAAGATCAAACATACGACATGAATATCATACATTTAATCATTTAATAACTCTACAATCAACACCACATGTCAACACTTACATCACTTGAACTTCACCTATCATCATGCCACACAAATTCAAGTATCCAAGCAAACATATCAGATTTATAATTAGCAAGACTTCCATACTTTATTTAGAACTATCATGTATAGGTGGTGGTGACTTACCTGATTCACGCGGAGTTTTTACCCTTGAGCGTGTGTGTAAAGCGTCCACGGGCAACTGTTCTTCGATGAGCAGCTATATATATGATTTACACTTCATCAACACAAATTCAAGCTTTTACCAAATACCCTAAGACTTAGGCATAAGTAGAACTCAACAAAACCAGCCCCGAACATGATAGACTTCTAAAACTCCTATGATGGATAGTGTACCCGGGGGGTAGCTTATCTGAGGGGTTATTACGGAGAATAATAAGAGAGAAGTCGGAGCAAGTAAATATAGAGAGAGAAAGTATATTGCAAAGTGTTCAGCGTTTTCAGCGTCGTTACAAATGGGGAAATGGGGTGCTATTTATAGTAGCAATAAATGCCGGACAGGGACACGTGTCAAGCGTCCATTGGCCGAGAGGTCACCTCATCTGGTTGGCGCTGGCAACCGCATGTAGCCGCATTTAATGCGGCTGTTGGATGGGACGTTGTACAGGGTACGGTGATCTATACACATGTGGAGCGGATATTGTGTCGGAAGAGGCGCCCTCGGCAGTAGATGACTAGCCGAGGGCTCTAAGTACCGGGGACCCCGTTAGTGCCGAGGGCTCCAGTTGCCGAGGGCTATTGATTTTCGCCGTTTTTCCCAGTAACTTTGTTTTCCTGTCCTGGCCCTCTTGTGAGAGTTAGAGCCTTCGGCCAGGGGGTCGAAGGCACCCCTGGTGCGCGTTGTGGGCTGCTTGGTACTCTGGGCGCTGTGATTTGGGCCTGTTGTGCTTTCTGGGCCTGTTGGGCCTTTATTAGAGTAGTAGGAGTCTGTGGGCCGGGGGTTCCCGGGCCATATACTCCATCAGGAGTCCCTCACTCCTTTTGCCAAAAGGTATTTGAGGGAAAAGGAGTAATTTTTCTTGTCCTCTGCCGTTGTTTCGTTTGTAGTTTGTAGAGTTGTGGGTAGTTTGCTGTTTGTTTATTCTGCCGAGGGCAGTCCCTCAGTTACCCACATGTCGGGACTTGAGGGGTCATGTTTGTGATTTTCGTGATTTTTCCCGAGGGGGTCCTCCAGTCCCCCACTCCTTGAGGCACTTGCAAAGTGGTGAAAAGGAGTAGAGTAGTTGCATTGCTGTTGTGGGCCGAAGGCTGACGCTTTTCGTTTCATTTTTGGGGGATGCTTCGTTAAAAACCTCATTAGGAAAAACCCTGTGGGAAAAAATCCTAATGAGGGAAAAAGAGTGCACCGAATTCCCCCAACGATGAATCGAAAATGTGAAACCTTGGTTCGAAATGGGGAATAATGCAGATGCCGAATGCTCTCCTTGTTCTGAGGGCTCATGTGTTGATTAGCCGGAGGCTTGTTGTTGATGTCCTGGGAGGTGCCGAAGGAGGGTCCCTCAATCTGGGGATCGAGGACGCAATGAATGCGGGTAGTAGTTGAATTGTTACCGGGGGTCCCCTGTTTGTTGACTAGTTGGTGATGAGGATATCCGAGGGCCCCCATTACATGTTTGCCGTAGGCTATCCGTCAATGAGGCATACTCCCCGGGGGCTACCCGGCCCTCAAAGTGATGAGGGGGGGATCCTCGAGGGGTGGCCTGATATGAAGCCTTGGGCTTCTGAAGGAGTGATCCCGAAGGCATCTGTTATGTAGTGTGTGGGGCACAAACCGGGAGTGTCTTTGGGTAAGTGTATCCGGGGGGGGCTCTTCTTGATGAAGTGGAGTGAAGCAAAAAGCCTGGGGGCTCCCGGAATATAGCCGTTGGAAATATAGCCGTTGGAATATGTAACGTCAGGATATAGCCGTTGGGGGGGGGGGGGGTTGCCACGTGGCGCGTGCTCGTTGGCTGCCCGCGGGCGGGCGTCACCAATTGGGCGAAGCCACGCTTCGTAATGATGGCAGTCCAACTGGAGGCCCGGTCTCCAGGACCAAGCCTGGATCCTTTTGTCTATAAATACCCCATGGCCGGACATTTCCCCTTGTGCGAAATCATTGTAGCGAAGCTCTGCAAAAATTTCTAGAGAGAGAAACTGCAGCCTTCGATCAATCCCTGCCTTAAGGTTAGTTCCCCATCTGTTCTTCTCCCTCCTTAGCTAGCTGTAGCGGCCTTAGATCTAGGAATCGTAACTTAGAAAACTTAGCGATTCCGAGCCCTCGAACCAGTGCGAAGATGTCATCCCAAAGTGATTCCCAGGACATCTCGGGGGCGCCCTCGATGGAGGATGAAGTCATCTCGGACGTGGAGTCCTCAAGCGAACAGTCCTCGGCCCAGGAGGATGTCGCGATGGCGGTGGAAGTGCAGAAAGAGCTGGTGGCCGAAGTCGAAGCCGAGGGCTTCGAGCAGGAGGCGGAGGACGAAGAGCTTGCCCTCGCCGTGCAAGTTGCAGAGGAGGAGGAAGAAAAGGAGAGGATGAAGGTGACCGTGGCCGTCCTTCCCCCTCGGGGTGCTGGTGAGGCAGGGAGCTCTCGGCCCCTCAACCCGACGCCGATAAGAGTGGCCCCCGGGAAAAAATCGGAGAAGAAGAAAACTGCTCCTAAGAAGAAAAATGTTGTTGTTGATCAAGGGAAGCCCATAGATGTGCCCGAGGGGTACTCCTGGCTAAATACTGCTGCCCTGGAGATAGGGTCGAAGGCTGATAGAGAAGACATGTACGTGACCCAGCTGCACGTGGGGCCTTCGGCTGTGGTGGTGGCGCCGGGCCCTGATGATATTCTTTCCCGGGCCCCCAAGGGTTGCATTGCTGTGCACATCCTATCGGTGTCAATGGGGCTCCGGTTCCCCCTGCACCCATTCCTTCGGGAGTATCTCCGGTATGTGGGCTTGGTCCCCTGCCAATTGACGCCCAACAGCCAGTCCTACGTGGCGGGCTTTCTGAACCTCTGCCGGGCCCGAGGGGTGACCCCCAGCCTGGACTTGTTTTTCCAGAGCTTCAACCTCTGCCGAGGGGGTCACGCGAACGCCGAGGGCTTCGCCAATCTGCAACAGGTGGCTCGGTGGAAACTATTCACAGAAGTGCCCTCGTCCAACAAAGGCTGGAAGGAGCGGTGGTGCTACGTTAGGCTTGCCGAGGGCCCTTTTCCGATGGAACTTAGGGATCACTTCCGTCGGCATCCGAAGGTCGGAAGTGCTGCTCTGGAGAACGATGGCTTGATAATAGCCAAGATCCCGGCGGGCCGCACGAAGCAAGTGTCCATTAAGGACTTCACTGCTGACAAGGAGCTTTTTGCCCTCGGCTTCCGCAGATATCGCTTCCTCGGCGAAACAGACGAGAAGTATCCTGTGCTGGCAGGAGGTAGTCTCCGAGGGCTTCCCTTTTTTTGTACTTAGGATTTTTTCCCCTTTTCCCTTTTTTTTTGCTCTTTTCTCCTTCGGCCTAACCCCTTTGTTTTTGTTGGTAGGTGTTAACATGGATGCTGGCAAACTCTTCGCTTTGAAGAAGAAGAAGGGCAAGACCCAAGCCCAGAAGAAGGACCCTTCGGTCCAACCGCCTGTGTGAGCCTTCTTCCAAAAAGAGGCTCCGGAGCCCTCTGCTGCGGAGGGAGTCGTCGGTGTGGCGGAAGGGGCCACAAAGAAGAAAAAGGGGAGCAAGGCGATTGAGCCCCCGGCTAAGAAGCAGAGGGGCACAGGGGGCACTGTCGGCCAGGATGCCCCCTTGGTGATCATTGAGGATCGCCCCTCTTCGGACCCCCCGGTTGATGCTGCGGCGACGGCCCAAACCAATCCTCCCTTGAGAAGCCCCCCTCGGGAGATCCTGCAACTCTCTTTGGCCCCGGGGGCTTCTGTTCTACATGGCTCGGCGGAGCCGAAAGCTTTTCTGAGGGGGATGACCTCGGTGATGGACAAGGCTGCCCTCTCCACATATGATGACGAGGCCCTCGAGAACAGGATCCTTCGGTCTTCATTAACTGTAAGTTGCTCCCTTAGGTTTTGCGTTTAACTTTTAATGCTCTTTTCGTGTTAATCTGACCCCTCCTCCCGTTGTTTATCAGGCTTGCGTAGCCCTCGGGAAGCACGCGCAGAGGCTCGAGCAATGGCGCCTCCGGAAGGCTGAGCAGGACCGGGAGATGAAGGAGCTCATCCTGAAGAACTCCGAGGCTGTAAAGCAGATGGCCATGCTGGAGGAAGATCTTCGGAAGGCTGCCGAGGGAAAAGCTACAGCGGAGGAAGCCAGGCTTGAGGCCGAGAGGGCAGCCAAAAAAGCCGCCGAGGAGGCGGAGATGGCTAAGGCCGAGGCCGTTGCCAAAGCCCGGGAAGAAGCTGTTGCCGCCTTCGTGGCCGAGGGCTGGAAGACCGAAGACAGGCGGCAGTGGGTGGCCTCGGTCGTGGAGTCTTCGGTTGATGACTGGGTGAAGGGCCCCGGAGCCGACTGAATGGCAGAAAAGGGAGACAGCTATTATCAGGGGGCGAGTTCTTCACCCAGCATCTGGTGTACCGGAGGCTCGCCAGGCACTTCAAAGTCCCTCTCGAGGAATTCGACCCCTCGGCGTACGGCCTTCCCGCTTTGCAGCCAGATGTTAGAAACCCCCTCCCCCCGGGTGAAGAGAGGCCGGTGATCCATGACTCCATGATGATGGGGGGATCCGGCGATGGTGATACCGAGGACGCCGTCGGGGAGGAGGTCACCTCGAAGCCCGCCGAGGAGGCAGCAATGATGTATTATAGGAATCCAAACTATATAATAAATGAAGAGATTTGGGCTAATGTGAGGAAGAAGATGATAATGAATAATGAATTGTGAAGTTAGGTTTACAAGAACTCCCTAAGGCAGTATATAGAGAAGAATATCCGAGTCTGGGCCTCTAATATGGGCCTGACAGACCCGGTTACATAAATGGACTGATAATATAAAAGGCTAATCTAGAACACCTGAATAATAATAATAATGTACAATAATAAAAATGCTATCAGCTGAGTGTACGTGGGCCGCTGTCTGGGTCCAATAGTCGTGAGACCCGGGGGTCCGAGTCTATATACTCTATCAAGCAACTTGAAGGAAATACTTGTAGTTGAATAGTTGTTTGAACACTTTTCTTTTTGTTTGTAATGTTTGTGTATTCTCGGCCTCGGCCATATATTGTAACATATACATTTGAATTTCCTCTTTTTGACGAATGAATGATTGCCTTCGGGCTTTGTGTATATGACTTGTCCTTTTTAATTCATTTCTTTTCGAATGTATGCAGTCGCTTTCTTTTGAATGTATGCCTTCGCCCTTCTGAATGTATGTTTAGGACTTAGAATATATTCTTCCAAGTGTAGTGCTTCTTGTAGCCCTCGGCTACCAGTAACCTTTAGTCAGTTGAACCTTTCACCGAGGGCACAACGTTCAGGACTTAGAAATATTTCTAAGTATTTGTTCATCTGTTGGCCCTCGCCCGGTTCCTCCGGTTGTATGTAGCCTTCATGAGATGACCGGAGGCGAGGTGTTTAGGACTTAGAAAATTTTTCTAAGTTTTTGAATACAGTTATAGCCTTCGGTAGTTGGGCACCCTTCGCTTGATATATGACCGAGGGACCAGCAATAGTTAGGACTTAGAAAATGTTTCCTAAGTGTAGTCTCACCAAGCCTTCAATCGTATGACCCCTCGGGCTGCAGGGAGATTCGAGACTTAGAAACTTGTCACCGAGGGTAAGAACTTTTGGGACTTAGAAATTTTTCTAAGTGTAGCATGTATGAAGTAGGAGCCCTCGGGTAGCATGGAGATGAGGACAACGGCGATGAGGAGCCGGTCCTATAATATGATGACGAGGCAAGAATGGAGTCGATCGTCATATAAGGGCGATGGTCACCATCCAGGAAGGGATGGCGAGCCCGATCGCTAGCTCAAGACTCTCGGTGCTGAGGAAACCGGTCTTGAGATAGATAGTCACGCCGAGGCCGAGGGGCCGGTCGTGATGTGCGGATGGCGATGAAAAAAAAACCAATCCGAGTAATAATGACAGGGCAATGATGAGCCGGCCGTCATATAGAGGCGATGGTCACCATCCAGGAAGGGATGGTGAGCCCAATCGCTAGCTCAAGATCGCGTTGAGACCGAGGGGTCTGCCGCGATGTGAGGATGACGGCGATGATGAGCCATTCCAATAAATGATGACGAGGCCATGATGGGCCATTCGTCATGTAAAGGCGACGGTCACCATCCAGGAAGGGATGGTGAGCCCGATCGCCAGCTCAAAACTCTCGGCGCTGAGGAAGCCGGTCTTGAGATAGATAATCACGCCGAGGCTGAGGGGCCGGGCATGATGTGAGGACGACGGCGATGAGGGGCCGGTCCAAAAATCCATGCAACGGTCGTCATCCGGTAAAGGAATGACTAAGACCGGTCTCGAGATAAATAATCACGTCGAGGCCGAGGGGGTCGATCGTGATATGAGGACGACGACGATGAGGAGTCGGTCCAAATAATGATGACGAGGCGATGGTGAAGCCGATCGTCATATAGAGGCGATGGTCACCATCCGGGAAGGGATGGCGAGCCCGATCGCTGGCTCAAGACTCGCGGCACTGAGGAAGCCGGTCTTGAGATAGATGATCACGCCGAGGCCGAGGGGCCGGCCATGATGTGAGGACAACGGCGATGAGGAGCCGGTCCTATAATATGATGACGAGGCGCTGATGAAGCTGATCGTCATATAAAGGCGATGGTCACCATCCAGGAAGGGATGGTGAGCCCGATCGCTGGCTCAAGACTCGCGGCGCTGAGGAAGCCGGTCTTGAGATAGATGATCACACCGAGGCCGAGGGGCCGGTCGTGATGTGAGGACAACGGCGATGAGGAGCCGGTCCTATAATATGATGACGAGGCGCTCATGAAGCTGATCGTCATATAAAGGCGATGGTCACCATCCAGGAAAGGATGGTGAGCCCGATCGCTGGCTCAAAACTCGCGGCGCTGAGGAAGCCGGTCTTGAGATAGATGATCACGCTGAGGCCGAGGGGCCGGTCGTGATGTGAGGACAACGGCGATGAGAAGCCGGTCCTATAATATGATGACGAGGCGCTGATGAAGCTGATCGTCATATAAAGGTGATGGTCACCATCCAGGAAGGGATGGTGAGCCCGATCGCTGGCTCAAGACTCGCGGCGTTGAGGAAGCCGGTCTTGAGATAGATGATCACGCCGAGGCCGAGGGGCCGGTCGTGATGTGAGGACAACGACGATAAGGAGCCGGTCCTATAATATGATGACGAGGCGCTGATGAAGCTGATCGTCATATAAAGGCGATGGTCACCATCCAGGAAGGGATGGTGAGCCCGATCGCTGGCTCAAGACTCGCGGCGCTGAGGAAGCCGGTCTTGAGATGATGGACGGCGCTGGGCGCTCGTCTGAGATGATGGATGGCGCTGGGCGCTCGTCTGAGATGATGGACGGCGCTGGGCGCTCGTCTAAGAATGAAGGACGGCGCAGGGCGCTCGTCTAAGATGAGGGACGGCGCTGGGCGCTCGTCTAAGATGAGGGACGGCGCTGGGCGCTCGTCTAAGAATGAAGGACGGCGTAGGGCGCTCGTCTAAGATGAGGGACGGCACTGGGTGCTCGTCTAAGATGATGGACGGCGATGGGCGCTCGTCTGAGATGATGGACGGCGTTGGGCGCTCGTCTGAAAATGATGGACGGCGCTGGGCGCTCGTTTGAAAATGAGGGACGGCGCTGGACGCTCGTCTAAAAAATGAGGGACGGCGCTGGGCGCTCATCTAAGAATGAAGGACGGAGTAGGGCGCTCGTCTAAGATGAGGGACGACACTGGGCGCTCGTCTAAGATGAGGGACGGTGTTGGGCGCTCATCTAAGATGAGGGACGGCGCTGGGCGCTCGTCTAAAAAATGAGGGACGGCGCTGGGCGCTCATCTAAGAATGAAGGACGGTGCAGGGCACTCGTCTAAGATGAGGGACGTCGCTGGGCGCTCGTCTAAGATGAGGGACGACGTTGGGCGCTCGTCTAAGATGATGGACGGCGCTGGGCACTTGTCTGAGATGATGGACAGCGCTGGGCGCTCGTCTGAGATGATGGACGGCGCTGGGCGCTCGTCTGAGATGATGGACGGCGCTGGGCGCTCGTCTGAAAATGAGGGACGGCGCTGGGCACTCGTCTGAAAATGATGGACGGCGCTGGGCGCTCGTCTAGTCCGCATGTATGGTCTTGCTTCGTCCATAATGTGTAGTATTTGCCGGATATGTACTTAGTATTGTTGTGGGGATTTCATTTTTTGTTGCTCGAGGCCGGCGAGTGCGCGCGGTCCTCGGCTTCCCTCTTTTATTTTTTCTTTTTCCTTTTCTTTTTTTTTTCGATTCTGTTCCCCATTTCAGGGAGTGTCCTTCTTCCAGGCTTCGGCCGAAGGGGTCGCTAGTCCTTCGGCCGGTTCGGACTTCGTTTATAACGTCTGTGATCTCAGGGGGGGTCCCGTCGCCTATTTATGACGCGGGCTAGACTTTTGGTTGGTTTACAACGGCTGCCGTTGCCCGACCCTGAGTTTGGGGATTTTGTCACCTCGATCATGATTTCAGGCCTGTCGTCCTGCGATCGGGCACGTGGACGACGCGGTGAACTTCCCATTTCAAGACGTGGGCCGTTTGCGGGCCCATCGTCCTTGGGACATCGTCGGCCCTGCCTGAGCATTTCGTTCTAAGGGGCCGATACGACGTGCTCTCTCAGCTGGGCCTGAGCCTTTCGCTGATACAAAATACAAAGTGGAGCAGACTTGAGCCTTTCGCTCGAAGGCTGCTGATACGACACGTGGTATCTTCTATTTACATTTTCAAAAAATAAGCGGAATACAATAGGTGCGTTGTTCATGGCAACGGCTTTTGGGCGACGCGATTAGCGTCTCGGAGAACGAGGTGTACCGTTTACCGCTCTCGGGCATAATGCCATGTGCGGCCGGTAGCGGCTCTCATTTTCAGATGCCCGAGTCACCAAATAAAGGTGACTAGGGTAGGTCGATGGACCTAAATATAATCCGAATCATCAAATAAAGATGTCCGGTAGACTAGAGCTCGGGTCCACCACTTTTGGGTTTTTTTTGACCCGGTTTAATGGCGGTGATAAAAATAATAACGCCAATAATAATGCATCATTAGCCACCTCGGGAAATTTTAATCCCTCATAATGGTCTTCACCACCTCGGGGGTTTTTAAACCGCCATAATGGTGGTGGAAATAATATAATTAATAATAGTAATAATTATACTACTATCACTTAATAAATATTTTAAGTACATAAATAGGAGTATTGGGCACTTAGCTCATATATGGACTGAAGTATTGTGGGCTGATGAAGAAATTGGGCCGAAATATTGGACTGTTGTTGTAATCAAGCCCGTTGAGTTTCACTTGGCCCATCTGTCTTTAATCCTCACACGGCGAGCAGATGGGAAATTTCCTAGGGTAATTGTCTCGCCAGAAGATCCTCCTAAGCCTTTAGATGACCATTGACCAGGCCAGCCCAACCATTCTCTGGTGTCGCCGGAAATGGAGGGAGGGAGAGGCGCAGAGCAACCTTCTGACAACCTCAGCTGCCATGCCTTGCTGCTTGCTCGTGCACGGACCTCATTAATTCGAAACGCTGGAAACACCACCGGTACCGTGGCTAGTCGTCGCGGGGAAGTGAAGAAGGTCCCACAAACTACTGCTGCTTGGGTTGCTCCTAGCGGGGCCGCAGCTTGGGTCGCTTGGGAGCTTCGTCCGCTCATCAGAACGAATTCGTCCGGTTGATAGGGTGTGTCGGGGCGTGAGTTGCGACCTGGAGCAACTGGCAATGAGGTCCAGCGGGGCTGGATCTGGAATGGCGAGCACATGACGATGATGACAGCTCCGACTCAGGGGAGACATTTTTGGAGCAGCTCTGGTCCAGCGGGGTTGGTGGCGAGATTTGGAGCAGCCGCAGACGTTTCCTCGCGCGGGAGCATCCAAGACGATGATGACAGCTCTGGCTCAGGGGGTATGGCGAGTTCCAGATGAAAGATTCTATTGTAGCGGCTTGGCGGATGGCGGCGGCTGACGCCGGCACCTCCAGCATAGATCTAGCATATTCCAGATTCTTTTTTTTTTTTGCTGACAGTTTTTGCTCCATTTTTTTAATTTTCCAGAACAGTTTTTGGTTGATTTTGGGAGGAATCTAACTTGATTTTGCTCTAATCTCTCAATGAAAGCACCATTGATGTATTATAGGAATCCAAACTATATAATAAATGAAGAGATTTGGGCTAATGTGAGGAAGAAGATGATAATGAATAATGAATTGTGAAGTTAGGTTTACAAGAACTCCCTAAGGGAGTATATATAGAAGAATATCCGGGTCTGGGCCTCTAATATGGGCCTGACAGACCCGGTTACATAAATGGACTGATAATATAAAAGGCTAATCTAGAACACCTGAATAATAATAATGTACAATAATGAAAATGCTATCAGCTGAGTGTACGTGGGCCGCTGTCTGGGTCCAATAGTCGTGAGACCCGAGGGTCCGAGTCTATATACTCTATCAAGCAACTTGAAGGAAATACTTGTAGTTGAATAGTTGTTTGAACACTTTTCTTTTTGTTTGTAATGTTTGTGTATTCTCGGCCTCGGCCATATATTGTAACATATACATTTGAATTTCCTCTTTTTGACGAATGAATGATTGCCTTCGGGCTTTGTGTATATGACTTGTCCTTTTTAATTCATTTCTTTTCGAATGTATGCAGTCGCTTTCTTTTGAATGTATGCCTTCGCCCTTCTGAATGTATGTTTAGGACTTAGAATATATTCTTCCAAGTGTAGTGCTTCTTGTAGCCCTCGGCTACCAGTAACCTTTAGTCAGTTGAACCTTTCACCGAGGGCACAACGTTCAGGACTTAGAAATATTTCTAAGTATTTGTTCATCTGTTGGCCCTCGCCCGGTTCCTCCGGTTGTATGTAGCCTTCATGAGATGACCGGAGGCGGAGTGTTTAGGACTTAGAAAATTTTTCTAAGTTTTTTAATACAGTTGTAGCCTTCGGTAGTTGGGCACCCTTCGCTTGATATATGACCGAGGGACCAACAATAGTTAGGACTTAGAAAATGTTTCCTAAGTGTAGTCTCACCAAGCCTTCAATCGTATGACCCCTCGGGCTGCAGGGAGATTCGAGACTTAGAAACTTGTCACCGAGGGTAAGAACTTTTGGGACTTAGAAATTTTTCTAAGTGTAGCATGTATGAAGTAGGAGCCCTCGGGTAGCATGGAGATTTGACCGAGGGTCAAAGTCTGTAGGACCTAGAAAATTTTTCTAAGTATAGCTTCACCAAGTCTTCAACCGTATGGCCCCTCAGGCAGCATGGAGAGTTGACCGAGGGCCAAAATATGTAGGACTTAGGAAATTTTCCTAAGTGTGGTATGCGTGAGGTAGGAGCCCTCGGGTGACTGTGAGGACCTTGTTTGTGGTATGCCCTCGGCTGACTGGCGGCTCCACAAGGGGCAAAGAATTTAGGACTTAGATTTTTCTTTAAGTGTTTCCTGCTGCTGTCCTTTGGGGGGGACCCTTCGGTTGTAGGCGTTGTGGGTTTTGGATAGTTCCCTTTGCTTTGCCATGTTGGGCTATGGTAACAAAAGCCTTCGGTTGTTTGTCATATAGTGCCCTTCGGGGACGTTTTGAGTCGTTTGAGCCTTCGGTTTTAGGTATAGCCGGAGGCAATCCTTGAGTGGACTTAACCATTCGTTGATGATGTCTGTTGTGAATGGTATCCTTTGTATTTGTGAACTTCCAGGTACCCTCGGTATGTTTTTGTGAATTGTTGGAGTGATGTACTCATTGATTTCTCGCCGAGTCTACTCCCCTTCACCACCCTTTTTTTTGTTGAGTAGTGAAGGGAAGGCTTCAAGAAACTTGGTTTCTTGGTAAGGCTTGGCCTATCGGGAGGTAACAGAATACACCATTAGCTCCCCCCTCGGGTTAACCTTCCGAGTTCCGAGGGGATCGAGGGTCGTTTCCTGGGCACAAGATATGGTGATTTGTAGCCTGCCTCCCCTTGGGGGATGGCGCGGAAAGCGCCTCAGTTTTGAAAGTCGTCCCCTCGGCGCTAGACATAGTCAGTGGCCTGCCACACCCTTGGGGTGGTGGCGCGGGGAGCGTTTCGGTTTGGAAGTCGAATCCTGGGCATTTCTCGTGCCTGTCGTACCCTTGGGGTGATGACGCGGAAAGTGTTCCGTTTTTGAAAGTCGAATCCTGGGCACTTCTCATGCCTATCATACCCTTGGGGTGATGACGCGGAAAGCGTTTCAGGGAAGGGTTTTCATTTGCACACTGGTTGCAAATGGCCGGGTGCACTACGTGCTGCCGGCACCGAGAGGTGGCGCCTTCGGTATAGGCGTCCTCGAGGGGTACGGCTTGAGAAACAACACTTGGTGTTTGTTCCGATGTACGGCCCCCGACACTTGGTACCGAGGGGTCTTCTGTAAAAGTAGTTGGTGTTTTTTCTTCACTTGTCGCGAGGGGTATTCTGTGGGAACACTTGGTGTTTCTCCCTACTTGTTGGAGGAGGTGATTGTGTCGTCTACCCTCGGTACTTGGTACCGAGGGGTCTTCTGTGGAAACACTTGGTGTTTCTTCTCATTTGTTGAAAGCTGTTATTGGCGTGCCCCCCGGTACCAGGTGCCGAGGGGTATCCTTTTTTGGGGACAGGTGGCGCTTTGTCATAGGTGATAATATTGTCTACCCTCGGCACTTGGTGCCGAGGGTTCTTCTATGGTGGTGAGGCCTTGGGCCTGGGGTGATATGAGGGCTTGGCCCCTGTGATAATATTGTTCCGTGGTGTCTTCAAAATGCCTTCATTCTTCAGAATTCTCAGGCCTTGGGCCGTAAAATAATACATTCACTAGTTATGAGGGCTTGGCCGCTCTGATGTTATTGATAAAATTTAACTAAGTGATGTACATTCCAGTGCCTAGGGACTTCAGTCCCGTTAGGGCGTTTTAGCTTGTAAGTTCCGGGTTTGATGATGGCTGCCACGATGTAGGGGCTCTCGAACTTTGGTGCGATCTTTCCACCCTCGGTTGGTTGGCTAGCTTCCCTTCTCCGGAGAACATAGTCCCCCACTTGGAATTCCCGGGAGCGAACCTTGGCGTCAATGTAACTCTTCACCTGCCTTCGGTAGTTCTCTGCGCGTATGAAGGCCTGCTCCCGGCATTCTGAAATCAGGTGGAGGTCGAGGGCCATATTGGCGTCGTTGGCCTCTAGATCATACTGTGTGACCCTTCGGGTTGGAAGAGTTACCTCGGTGGGGGCCTTGGCTTCAAATCCGTAGCAAAGGGAGAAGGGTGTCTCGCCGGTTGCCCGCCGAGGAGTGGTACGGTAGGCCCATAAGATGTTGTGGAGCTCTTCCACCCAACCGCCCCCTTCGGCCTCCAGCTTCTTCTTTAGGCCCTCAAGCAAGGTCCTGTTGGCGTTCTCCACCTGACCGTTGCCCTGAGGGTAGGCAACGGATGAGAAGGTGTGTTTGATGCCCCATGCTTCTAGGAGGGCACAGAAGGGGGCTGCCTCAAACTGAGTCCCATTGTCGGAGATGATCTATTGAGGGACGCCAAACCTTGTGAGGATGTTCTTGAGAACAAAGTGACGGCACATGGCCTCAATGATGCTGGCGAGGGGCTCCGCTTCCACCCATTTGGTGAAGTAATCGATGGCGACAATGATGTACCTGTTGTTGGAGGTACCCCTCGGCAGAGGGCCCACAAGGTCTATGCCCCATCGAGCGAAAGGGATGGATGTGCTGATGGGGGCATAGTTGACCGCTGGCCTGCCGGGGGCTTTCTGGAAGTGCTGGCACGCCGGACACCTTCGGGCAAGGTCCGCATAATCCCGGGCCATCGTAGGCCAGAAGTAGCCCTGGATTATTAGCCTTCGGGACATGGAGAAGGGTCCTTGGTGAGTTGAGCAAGTGCCACTGTGTACTTCCTCCATTGCTACTTCGGCTTCATCTTGATGAAGGCACCGAAGTAATGTCCCGTTGTAGGATCTTTTGTAAAGCCTTCCGTCCTCGATAACGTAGCTGGGAGCCCTCGGTTTTGTCAGTTTGGCGCGGGCCTCCTCCTCGGGCAGTTGCCCTGTGGTGATGAAGGCAACAATGTCTGAGATCCAGTCCTCCTGTCTTTGTTGCATGCTCATAACGGTGCTAGCATGTATGCTAGAGAGGCTAAGTTCTTCCACTTTGGCAATCTTCGAGATATGCTCAGGGGATTCTGCCGAGAGCTTTGATAAAATGTTGGCCTCGGAGTTTTGAGCCCTCAGTATTTGAGTAAGAGAGTGTGCCTCAAATACCTTGAGCAGCTTTTTGGCCGCCTCCTTGTATTGCTTCATTCTCCCTTCCTTGGCTTCGTACTCTCCGGAGATTTGGCCGACGACTAACTTGGACTCGCACTTGACGTGGATTTGTCGGGCCTTCATGTTAGCTGCCAGCCGAAGGCCACAGAGGAGGGCTTCGTATTCGGCTTCATTGTTGGAGACTTTGAAGGAGAAATGGACTGCATAATAGGCCCGGAAGCCCTCGGGTGAGATGAGAACCACCCTCCTCCGCATGCCTTGATGGCAGAGGAGCCGTCGGTGTAGAGGGTCCACCAGTCATCTGAAGGGGCCGAGGGCTCCTCGTCCGTGGCTGCCCTTGCCGTGCACTCCGTCACGAAGTCCGCTAGGGCTTGGCCCTTGATGGCGGGCCTAGGACGGATCTCGATGTTGTATTGGCTCAGGAAGACAGTCCATTTTACCATGCGGGAGGAGCTAGTGGGGCTCCTCATCAAGGCGCCGAGGGGTTGGTGAGTGAGGACCTGGACCAGATGAGCCTGGAAGTAATGGCCCAACTTCTTGACGGTCCACACGATAGCCAACACCGTTTTTTCCACGGGGGAGTACCGAAGCTCTGCTTCCCTGAGCGTCTTGCTAACATAGAAGATGGCATGTTTGATGCCATCCTCTTCCCAGATGAGTACATAGCTGATGGCAGCCGGGCTAACACCCAAGTAGAGGTAAAGGATTTCCCCTACCTTGGGTTTAGAGAGCACAGGGGGTGATGATAAGTATCGTTTCAGCTCCTCGAATGCCCCCTGACATTCTGAAGTCCACTGGAAACCGGCGGTTTTCCTCATGATCTGAAAGAAGGGTAAGGACTTCTCCGCCGATTTTGATAAGAAGCGGTTGAGGGCTGCCAGGCGGCCCGTCAACCGTTGGACCTCCTTTCACGTTGCGTGGGGGATCCATGTTGATGATGGCCTGGATTTTCTCGGGGTTGGCCTCAATACCCCTTCGGCTAACCATGTAGCCCAGGAATTTCCCCCTCTAGATGCCGAAGGTACACTTCTTCAGGTTCAGTCGAAGGCTAAACTTCTGCATGATGGCGAAGATCTCCCTCAGGTCGTCAGCATGGTTTGCTGACTGCTTGCTTTTGACGATCATATCGTCAACATATGCCTCCATGGTGCGCCCTAGGACAGCTTGAAATACCCTGGCCACCATCCGAGTGTAGGTGGCGCCTGAGTTCTTTAGGCCGAAGGCCATGACAAGGTAGCAGAAGATGCCCTCGGGAGTCATGAAGGCTGTTTTTTCAGCGTCCTCCTCATGCATGTATATTTGATGATATCCGCGGAATGCGTCGAGGAATGACATGATTTCACACCCCGCGGTTTCATCCACCAGTTGATCAATATTGGGCAGAGGAAAGGGGTCCATGGGACACGCTTTATTGAGATCCGTGTAGTCCACGCACATGCGGAATGAGGGCGGTTTTTGTGCGAGGACTACGTTTGCCAGCAATGAGGGGTACTTGACCTCCTTGATGTGTTTGATAGAAAGGAGCATGGCGACCTCCTTCCTCACGAATTCCCTCCTCTCGGCCGAGAGGGGTCTCCTCCGCTGTTGTACTGGTTTGGCCGAAGGGTCCACCGAGAGGCGGTGGGTGATGACCCTTCGGCTGATCCCCGGCATGTCGTCCGGCCCCCATGCAAAAACAATGGAGTAGGCGCGGAGGGCGCTGATGATGCCGGTCTTCAAATCTTCGGGGAGCTTGGCTCCAATCTTCACGACTCTCTCCGGCTTGGCCGGATCGAGCGCGAAGTCTTCTACCTCCTCGGTTGCTTCAACCCTCGGCCTTCTTTCTCCCGCTTCCACAATTCCGGTGATGGTGTCAACGCGGAACTCCGTCTTGCTAACCTTCTTTGTAACTTGAAGGTACCAAGTGCGGGCAAGCTTTTGGTTCCCCCTTGAGTAACCGATTCCCCCCTCGGCTAGGAACTTGAGGCAGAGGTGCCTCATGGAGATGACAGCTTCGAGGTCCTCGAGGGCTGGCGGCCGAGGATGATGTTGTGGGCGCAATCGATGTTGACGACGACGAACTCCACTTCGAGCTTGGCTCTATGGAGGTCGTCGCTGAAGGTGACCCGGAGGATTATGACCCCCTCGGAATCAATGGTGTCGCCGGTAAAACCGGCAAGAGGGGTCTTGATGGGCCGAAGGGACCCCCTCTCCAGATGCAGCTCTCTGAAGGTGCTGAGGTACATTACATTGACGGAGCTGCCCGTGTCAATGTAAGTTCTGTGAATAATGGTGTCGTTGATCTCTGTGCGGATGACGAGGGCATCCCTGTGGGGGGAGGATACTGGGGGGAGATCAGCGTTGGTGAAGATAATGGGTTCCTCCCTCAACCGCTTTACTGGGGGGCATATGAGTGACTTCCCCCACGTAAAGTGATTGAGCCCACTTCTTTCGTTGACTTGTAGAGTCACCCCCGGTATTTCCCCCCGTAATAATGAGGATGTGGCATTTCTTTTCTTGGTACCGGGGGTACTCCTCCTCCTCTTCCTCCAGATTTCAATCTCCCTCTTCTTGCCGAGGGGGGTGGTGTCGGGATTGACTTATGCATTCCCTCTCGCAGTTTGCCCTCGAGGTGGCCCCTGATGAGGTGGGGCCTGTTGCTGATGGCCCTGGAAAAACTGGGACAGATGGCCCGCTTGTATCAATTTCTCGATGGTCGTCTTCAGCTGATGGCAATCATCGGTCCTGTGCCCCTGGTGTCGGTGGAAACGACAGTAGGGGTAGTTTGGATTGATGGCAAATACTTCCAAGGGCGCGCGTGAATCTCGCTCCACGAGACCCCTTTCTTCAGCAAAATCAAGAATAACGCTGACGGGATGCGTTAATGGTGTCCGAGGGTGCTCCAGGAGGACAGGCTGTGCCCAAGCCTTTGGGTTCCCCTTGTAGCCTCCCCCGGGCTTGGCTTGGCCATGCCGGGGGCGATCACCGGCGGGGGCAGAATCCCTGGGATGATTGCGGGGAGCCCCCGGCCCCCGGTTACCTTTGTCTTTAGGCCGAGGGCGTTGCTGATCTGGGACATGGTGGCATTTCTCCACCTCCTCGGCCTCGGCGTACCGGTCCCCCCGCTGTAGGGCCCTTATGTAATCGCGGGGGGGGGGGGGGTTCGATGATGAGGCTCCTTGAGAAGTTCCCGGGGTGGAGTACTGTTTGGAGGAGGGCCAGGAGGGTCCCGTCGTCAGCGCCATCAACTTTGTCGTCCTCCGTCCTCCAGCGCTCCAGGATGTCCCGAAGGGTCTCCTCCTTCTTCTGCCTCACTGTCAGTAAGTGGGAGAAGTGTTTTCTTATGCGGCGCCTCCCCGCAAATTGCGTCAAGAATCGCTGAGCGAGTTCTTGCCATGAGTCAATGCAGCCCTCGGGCAATCGGTTGAACCATTCGTAAGCTGGCCCCTCTAGGGTGGAGAGGAACCAGCGGCACAAATATTCGTCTGATGCCCCCACCATCATCATGCTGTTTTGATACCTGCTGTAGTGTTCTTGGGGGTCCGTCTTTCCGTCATAGGGCTTGATGAGCTGCCCTCGGTATTTTTCCGGGATCCGGGCAGCCAATACCCTTGGAGTAAATGGCGTCCGGGTCCAGAGCTGTATGGTGGGTTCCCCGGAGCCCTCGGCTATCTTCTTCTGCATTTCTTCCATCTTGGCCATCATTGCCTCATACTTGATGTCTGTATGAGGAGCAGAAGTGGTGGCGTGGGCTTTAGTGGCCTCCATCTCGTCAAGCCGGCGCTGGAGGACCGCGATGATTTCGTCCCGGGGATCCTTCGGGAGGGCCTCTGCCCCCTGCGAATGGACCCGGGCCGAGTGGGCTTGATTGATTTGATGGCGTGCGTCGTCGGCATGGAGATGTGCCTTGCCTTTGTCCTGGGGGGACGCCTTTCATTGGCCCTGGAGACGGACCCGCCGTTTTCCTGAGGCCTCTGGAACGCCTTCCCCCCGAGGCGGTCTTGGACCCCTCGGCTGTCTTGCGTCCCTCCGAGTCTC
This sequence comes from Cuscuta europaea, assembly GCA_945859875.1. Classification (NCBI taxonomy): domain Eukaryota; kingdom Viridiplantae; phylum Streptophyta; class Magnoliopsida; order Solanales; family Convolvulaceae; genus Cuscuta; species Cuscuta europaea. The sequence goes on from CAMAPE010000041.1 coordinate 2,868,929, forward strand.
TCGAGGGCGGAGGTGCGGAGTTGCTCCTTGTTCACGTTGTGGCGGTCCCGGGACTGGACTTCCTGGGAGGCCGTATCTTGGGCCACGACCCCCTCGGAGTTCCCCATCCTGAGGACGGGGTTGCCGAGGGGTCGTGGATGAGGGGGAGGCATAACATTCTCCCCCACCTGAGGTTGGAGGGGAACCAAAGTGCCTAAGGCACCCGGGTTCTGAGTGAGCGTCTGGATGAAGGCGGAGAGTGCTGATTGAACGTCGATGGTAATGACCGGAGGGCTAATTTGATTTTCGCTCCGGTCCTTTTTCTTGGCCTCGATGCCGAGGCGGGCATCTGGGGCATTTTGCTGAATCTGCTGGCGTAGGTCGACAGCCGTCTGGTCCAACCCGGCGATGACGCCGCCCCCGGGAGCCCTGTTGGAGGCTTCAGGGACGTCGACCTCGCCGAGGGCCAGGTTCCTGTCCTCTACATTCTTGGAGTTGGCACGAGTTGTTCTCACCATTTTAGATGGGTGTTTTTGTGTTTGGTCGAGGGGAAGGGTTTCTTACTTGATTGTTCGACCTCTCAACGAGAGCACCAAATGATGGATAGTGTACCCGGGGGGTAGCTTATCCGAGGGGTTATTACGGAGAATAATAAGAGAGAAGTCGGAGCAAGTAAATATAGAGAGAGAAAGTATATTGCAAAGTGTTCAACGTTTTCAGCGTGGTTACAAATGGGGAAATGGGGTGCTATTTATAGTAGCAATAAATGCCGTACAGGGACACGTGTCAAGCGTCCATTGGCCGTGAGGTCACCTCATCTGGTTGGCGCTGGCAACCGCATGTGGCCGCATTTAATGCGGCTGTTGGATGGGACGTTGTACAGGGTACGGTGATCTATACGCATGTGGAGCGGATATTGTGTCGGAAGAGGCGCCCTCGGCAAGAGATGACTAGCCGAGGGCTCTAAGTACCGGGGACCCCCTTAGTGCCGAGGGCTCCAGTTGCCGAGGGCTATTGATTTTCGCCGTTTTTCCCAGTAACTTTGTTTTCCTGTCCTGGCCCTCTTGTGAGAGTTAGAGCCTTCGGCCAGGGGGCCGAAGGCACCCCTGGTGCGCGTTGTGGGCTGCTTGGTACTCTGGGCGCTGTGATTTGGGCCTGTTGTGCTTTCTGGGCCTGTTGGCCCTTTATTGGAGTAGTTGGAGTCTGTGGGCCGGGGGTTCCCGGGCCATATACTCCATCATCCTATATCTCAACCGGTCACATCCTTAGGTAGCTAGACAATTAACACCCGATTGAACTTCATATTCAAGAGTCAAAAACAACTAACCAATAATCATACTATCAAGAGTTCTAAACATCTATTTAGAATCAGCCTATACATATTAAAAAGATTCCCCAAATTCTTTCATCAATTTGACAAAATTTTGGAATAGCTAGTTATTCAAGAGTAGATTTAAAACTTGTTAAACCAAGGATAAACAACCACTCTACAACCCTCCTATCATCCATAAAATCCATTAATTTCTTAGAATCAAGCCAAAACTCACTCAACCCTAGTTTAATCCCAAAACAAGAACTATGGATCAAATATAGAAAAATTCTTCATGTAAAGTGTAAAAATCTTACCAAGTGATAATCTTTGATGAAGGATTATGTTTAATTTGAGCTTCAATCACATTGGGAAAGGTCTGTGATTGATTTGTAGAGAGAGAGAGTGATGAATAGGGATCGAATTTGGGGTTGAAAGGGAGTTTCCTCGCTTAAAAACGATGTTAGACCGACCTGCCAATACCGCCGGACTGGCACCGGTTTACCCCTGACCGGCGGCGGTTGCCCTGCCAACCTAGCAAGCTAAACTCTCTATTTTGAATCCGCGCCGGTTTGGGCCCAACCGGGACTGGTCTGGCACCCCTGGGTGCCGAAAACACCCATTTTCTCCCTAAACCGATCCCGATTATTGCCGATCCCATCCTAGACCCCGAATGGCCTTTTAAACTATATTTTAAACACCCGAATGCTATCTAACATGATAAATAATTTGATATACCATTACATTCAAAAATACGAATGATTATTACAATGTAGTTCCGTTGCTCATCGGATATCGTCGCCTGTTCAAACATAATACAAGCATGTAAGTTCAAATATCATTGTCACAAAGTTCATAATCACATGCTATTCCTACACTTCACACATATAACACTCAAACATAAGTTAAAACATGATTATATATAACATTAATTAGCACATAAGAAGTAGAAAAAGTATGGGCATTACAAGTACTCGGGGTACCGCTTCCTCATGGCCTCCTCGGGTTCCCATGTTGCTTCCTCAGTTTTGTGATTTCTTCACAGTACCTTTACTAACGTTATTTCCTTGTTTCTTAGTCTTTTAATCTCACAGTCAAGTATTTTCACTGGTTTCTCTTCGTAGATCATGTTCGGTTGAGTCTGTACTTGCGGAGGTACAAGAATATGTTCAGGACTTTCAAAATATCTTTTGAGCTTCGAGATGTGGATCACATTATGTATACCTGCCATTTCTTCAGGTAATGCAAACTCATACGCAACCTTAGCCACCCTTTTGGTAATTTCAAATGGTCCCACAAATCGCGGACTGAGCTTACCCTTCTTACCAAACCGCATCACTCCCTTCATCGAAGTGACTTTCACGAAGACACGTTCCCCTTCTTGGCTCCTACTCTTGTGGGAAGTCATCCCATTATGTTCCGATGTGTAGGATCGGCCCCGAAAGTTGTATTTCCCAAACTGTTTTAATTACATTTTATTTTATCGGGCCGAATAAAATATATCACATATTCTCAACCCATATGGGCTCTTAGAATGAATATACCTTCTTCAAATTTAATTTGGAAGCCTCTGAAATCCAATCCGGACTGTTATCCGATAAATTTTAAATACCGATAATTGGGCCTTGTCTGACCTACCGGTCAACCCTATGCCCTCTCCATGACCCAACTAAAATATCCACCACCATATACACATCATCTAGACCAAGATGAACATAATATGTGGTCTCGGAAATATAGGGTGGTCCCCGCTCCCGATGTGGGCCCCGCGTGCAATTCACTATTCACGCAAAAAGTAATAACATAAATTTACAACCTCGTAAATTCATTAACCAGTTCATAAGGTTCAATACATGATTTACATAAAAGTAAACATAATTGGGGACGATGTTTCATCTTTATTCAATCATTCACTCTCTTTATATATCATGGAGCGACATGGACACTGTCAAATATTTTTCTCTACATTCTATAATAAAATTTAAAACATAAAATCGTATTTTATCACGTGCAAGGTACGAGTAAAAATACTAGTTTTTCTATGAATCAGCAGAATCAGCAAATGCAGCCAATTTAGTTAGACGTTCTTAAAATTTAGCAGAATCAGCCGATTCAGCCGATTTTGCATTATCAAACGGGCTGTCAATCTCTTTCAAACAAAAAAAGCACATTCAATCGATATCAATGTAGCCAAGAACAACAATGAAAAAGTTTTGAGTTGATGGATTGTATGGGAAGTAAAATTTGTGGAAGAAGCAAGTGGCAATTAGGCAGCGTAAGTGAAAAGGTTATAGATAGCATGTGCATATATAGGTCTACTATTTGTTGGGATAAAAAGGAAAGGAATCGTAAGGGAAGCAGCCAAGCAGAGGGTAGGTGGATTCCCCCCTATGAGGAGACAGTGGGGTGGATACGTGTGCAACCTCTGCACAGTGATTGTGGATTAGGATGTTCACACTTAATTAATTATCATTAGCTATTAATTAATTAATTAATAGTATGAAATCTAGAGATATGACTAGAGGTGGATTGATCTACCATCTAATTATGAACTCTCCAACACTGAACTTAGACTGATTTGGAAATCCCACTTTCTCTTGTACAGTACGAGGCTAGGAGTACTACTTTAAGGGGCTAATCACACCAAAACACGTATATAAATCACTTTGATTAATTAATTCTAATAGTATAATAATATGAGTAAAACATGCTTAAATTCCAAAAACAGGAGTGAACGTTTAAAGCTTTCTAAATAGGACTTATTATATGTAGTATAGGATTGGATAAGTATACTCTTATCGGGGGTTGGAGTACTACCGCCACCGACCCACCACTAATCGTCGCAAGTCCACGTACTAACAAAAAAGGTCAAATAAACCCTTATAAAGAGGGCTATGTCCGATCGTCGTCATGTAGGGCTGTTTCCGGTGAAAATTTTTATGCAATTTTTTAAGCATATTTTTCATTAAGTCTAGTTACTCATACAAAATTTCAGCTAAAACTTCAATCGGAGAGACATTCAAATGAATTCTTGAAAATAACTGCGCAGTTAAAAGCGCAGTTATCTTCAAGAATTTATTTGAATGTCTTCCCAATTGAATTGTTAGCTGAAATTTGGTATGAGTAAATTAGACTTAATGAATAAGATTCTCAAAAAAAATTCATCAAAAAATTCCACCGGGAACTGCCCCAAATGGCAACGGCCGAACAAAGCCTCCTATATAAGGGCTCATTTGACCTTTTTTTTTGTTAGTACGTGGGCTTATTTGCTCCTTTTCCCTAACTAATTCTATTTGGGGGAATATAAAATGTATGTGTACCTCAATTTAGAGAATAAAACCATGTTTTAGTCCCATTTAGAGCAATTTTTCTCTAATAGGATTAAGAGTAAGGATGTTTTAAATCGACATAGTTCGAGTCTCATGTCCTCATATCATATATCAGAATAGACATGTTCACATCTGACATCAACAATTATAAAATAAGCAAAGAATAGAAATTTCTAGACTTGATCAAACCAATATAAATCAGATTAGACTTAGACTTAAAACAGATTGAGTTAATCAGGATAAAATTAAATTAAATTAAAAATTACAATTTATTTAAATACGGAGTATATATCCTAGTAATCAAAAGTTTATATATATGGCTCTAGTAGGCTGGTGGACATGTCTCTAAATTAATTGACTAGTTAATTAGTTAGTCGCCTAAACTTACTTTTGTCCAAACGTGGGATTCGATCCATCTGATCATCCTATCCGATTGACTTTAGAGCCAAAAAGTGCTCCCTGTTTCATTATTACTCTTTAGTTCATTGTTGTCCAAAGGTTGAATTCCAGGTCCTAAGGACGACCCACACCCCAACTCGAGAGAACATTTAATGAGAATTGAAAATGTAAATCACGAGAACTAAATTATTAATCCTAATAGTGATACACTTTACATTCGTGTGCATTAGAGGTCAACCTAACATGCATGAACCGTAACGTTCATATAGTCGTTGCAGGTTTCGATCATGGACCATTGTCCAACTTTTCCACCTATTTAACAATTGTTCTATGTTAATTTTGACACCTTTCCTTCTCAAAGTAATACTCCTAGCCTCGTACCGTGCACAAGAGAGAGTGCCAAAGTGGGATTTCCAAATCGGTCTAAGTTCAATGTTGGAGAGTTCATAATTAGGTGGATCAATCCACCTTAAGTGCTGATAATATTATTGTTTCAATGTATAAAAGGAGGAAGTAATACTGATTACATAATAAATTTTTTGAAAGCAACAGCGAGACATATTTGATATATTCCACGCAAAAGTAAGATATTTTTTGGATGGAGGAGATTATTATTATTATGACTATTGCTTGATATCAATTTTTATGACAAGACATGGATTAAACCCATGTCAACTAGAGAAAGTTTCATTTTAGTCCGCAAGTATCTATTTAGTTGTCTCAGTTTTTCTTTTGAAACATATCAAATTAATTATCTGATTTCCCTTTTTGGAAAGAAAGTCACTCAAAAAACGGTTATAGTACCGTTACAATTTTGCTACGATATTCAGCTAGGTTAGAAATTGTGCGACTTGTGCTCGTAGGTTCCTTTAACTATTATAAATATACTCTCTTTAAATCTATTTTATTCTATAATATTGGTCAAATTTTATTTTGCAAGACATGATATATGCTTCTATTTACCATTGTCTTCAAGTTTCTTTACTCATCAGTGTAGGTGATTCACCTCCCTCTTCAACCACTGCGATGTTGCGTGGTCGAGTCGATGGCAGAGATGCGAAAAAATAAAGTTGTCAATAACAGGTGAAATGCTTAGGATCTGTTTACAAATAGAAACATTTTCCAATTTTACATAAAACTGGAAAATTGAGATCATGTTTACCGGAAAAAATGTTGGAAAACTGGTGGAAGGAAAACAAAAAAAATGTGTTTACTAAATCGTTTTCCAAAATAATAAAAATTGAGATACATCTCTGTTTTCCTTAATGATTTGGAGAAATGAGTTTTACTAATTTTCCAAATTTAAAGTACGCGGATGTTGCAGTGCCACTGAAATGAATTTGCATACTTACGCCTAGTGGTGGATCCAGTACCGCCGCGGTCTCAATTCTGGTCCGATCCGTCCAATGACCCAACAATACCTATTTGGTCTGGTCAATGACCTGGTAGTCCCTGTCTGGTCTAGTCAATGACCCGGTGGTCCCTGTTTGGTCCGGTCAACTACTCGGTGGTACGGCCGGTACATATCCCGCTATCCGGTCCGATCAACGGTCGAGCAGTCCCAGTCCAGCCCGGTCAATGACCCAACAATCCATGTCCAATCCGGGCAGCGATCCAACAGTTGTGTCCGTCCAATCAACGACTCCACAGTCCCTATCTGGTCTGGTCGATGACCGGGAGTCCTGGTCCAATCCAGTCCACGAATCGACAGTCCCTGTCCGGTCCGGTCGATGACTCGGCAGTCCCTGTTTGGTCAGTTCAACGATCCGGTGTTCCCTTTATGATTCGGTCAATAACCCAGTGGTCCATGTTCGGTCCGTTCAACGGTCGGGCTGTCACAATCTGATCTGGTCAGGTCAACGACTCATGGTCCTTTTCCGATCTGGTCAATGATCTGGTTGTCCATGTCATGTCTGGTCAATGACCCGACGGTTTATGTTTGGTCTGATTGACAACTAGGCAATACCGTCAATGACCCAACAGCCCTATCTGAACCAGACGACGATCTAGTGGCTCGGTCCCCGTTTTTAAAAATCAGTTTTTTACATAAAGAGTTTCAAAAGAGGCGTTGAGTTGTCAACCATTAGGAAAAAAGATAAAGAAGTAGTCAAATTAGCCGTTGGAACCGATCGGGGCCAGTCAATTTCTATGAATATATTTTCGAGATTTGAAAAATGAAAAACTAGAAAATGAAAACAGAAGATATCTTTATTAGTAAACAGACTCTTAATATTTTTGTATGCACAAGATGATGGCACATTGCAAGAACTCATTTCTAGCGTTCTAAAATTTTGGAATAGTAGTTGTTGTGGGAAAAAGTGTATTCAATTTGTATTAAATGGCTATTTTTGGACAGTTTTTTAAGTACGGTCCACTTCTGATTTGGGTCGTGTCAAAGGGGATTCAAATTCTACTTTTCAAGGGGTTCAATTCGATATGTGGTACACTCAAATTAAAATAGATAATGGACGAATGCGAAATTGATTCTTGAAATTCACTCGTTGAATTGGAGAATTTGGAAAATTCCGAATGTAGAACTAAACGTAGAACTGTTGTCTGTTAATGAATGTTTTAGTTTCTCCTTCGAACTGCAAGTGTTTTGGACGTTGGAAACCGTTCTGAAACTGTAATACATGATTAATGCATGGTTTAGTTATGTGGTTAATGACTTGTGACGTTCCAATCCATTAAGACGTGTTTAATGGGCCGCTTGACCACAATAAGTGTGATATTATTGCATATTTAATACTCTAGCTCCTCCTCCCCTATATATGTTTGGCAGAACCTTTTGTAAAGCATGATAAACATATCACACAGACGTACACTCCAAACAACTGCGATGTACTATCCAACGAAAAACTCTATCAAACTTTTGATAAAACTCTTTGAGTTCAACCCTTTGTTCCATTTCGACAGAGCAAACAATTCATCGAGTGCTCAATATAGATGTTCGTACGCAGTCATATCCTGGTAAACTGATAATGCAACACTCCTTGCATCGTGAGGGACAATGAATTAGTTTTATAAGTAAAGACATCGTGCGTTGCACAAACTTTGGCTGAAATTGTGCTAGTTATTTGTCCACTTCTTACATCTATTTTTAATTTCTTATTTTCAGGGAAACAAACCAATTCCCACAACAATACTTTCTAACGAGTGTGGTAAAATTAAATTTGAATAAGGATTTATGCTACTATTGTACTAATTCAGTATTTTGATAATTGTGATCATTTGAAATTTATCGTTGGTTATTAATTCTTACATACATAGTATTAAATTCGAAATTCAAATAATGTAGTTCTTTGGGCGGGATATGAAATATTTGGAGAGATTTACCTAAATAGGACTAAAACTACGTAGAATTTTAAAAACAGGACTATTATATTTTATTTGACAAAAATAGGACTAAAAAGAAGTAATCTACCAAAACTACCCTTAATTAAAGCCTAATGCTCTGTCGAGCAACTATTGCGATGCACACTAGCGATGCACAACGGCCTCCATCGTTGTTGGTGCTTCTAGCGGTGCTGCCACAGAGCATTACCGCCGTCCAATCAGACCACAACCTCCGTCTGCCACCCTCCGGCGAGACACCAACCACCATCAATCATTAGTGCAGGACCCCCTCCTGCAGCAAAATCACAAAACAGGATCATAGCTTAAAAACTTATTAGGTAGGTAATCTCTTCTTTTTCTTCCTAGTTCTCTGCTTTTTTTTTTAAATTTTTTATCAGTAAGATTTTAAATAAAATTTTGATTTTTGAAAGTTTCAAATGAAGATATACCTGAACTTGAATTTCTTGTTATCAATTACAGAAAATGACACTTTTGAATAAGAGAATGTCATAACTATTGGGTATTTTTACAAAAATACACTTTTATGTCATTACAATATTTGAAAATGACATATTGAGAATGCCACGTTTCTATACAAAATTGTCATTATTTTGTTATTATGCATATTAAGTGGCATTGTTAAAACATGTCAATTTTTGAAAAATGAAATCTTGTGTAGTCTGATGTTAAAATAATGTTGGCATTTTGGAATAGAAAGATGACATTTACAGTTATTAAAACATGTCATTTTCGAGTAAAGATGACATTTTTGAATTACAGTGTCTAAAATAATTTGAAATTTAAAAGAAGAACAAAACAGAGGGGAAAAAGAAGAAGAAGGAGAAGGAGAAGGAGAAGGAGGAGAAGAAGAAAAAGAAGAAGTTGCGGAGGAGGAAGAATACTTGGGGAAGATATTACGGCTGTGATGATGGCGGCTGAGCTGCATCCATGGCAGTTGGGGAAGAAATTACAGCTGCGATGATGGCGGTTGGGTTGCGTCCATGGCAGCTGAGTCGCAATCGATGTAATCGCAGGCAACTGCTTCATTGCAATCGCAGGTGCGATCGAAGCAGAGGTGTGATCGATGTAGAGGGATTGGGGAAAAGGTGATTTAGGGATTAGGGGTAAAAATGTAATCTGGAGTCCCATTTAGGTAAATTAAAACTTGAAGTCCCATTTTGGAGTTTTCACCATGTTTTAGTCCTATTTAGTATAATTTCTTGAATATTTGTTGTTCAAATTCGATCTATTCATATCCAATACATAGATTCATTAGAATATAATGCGTAAATATTTACATTCAAAATATAAACTTAAAAAAATGGACCTGTAGCCAACCCGAGATTGACCCACCAGTCAATTGGAATCGACCCGAAACCAAACGAACCGTGTACCGGTCTCGATTCACCCGCCCAACCTATGCCTGACTAGTCTGAGACTAGAACCGGACCGAAATAAAACCGGGTTCGCCCATATAACTAGTCAGAGGGCGCAAATTGTAATATCGTATGGCGAAATTACAATTTAGTGGTTTTTGTCTAATTTAGGAAACTGAACCGCAAGCTTAAATACAGCAACATTATTGGTTCTTGACTTCTTGTCTAATTTAACGTATGAACTATAAAGATGATATTAGGACAATTCAACTATTCAAGAAAATGAGGGAGGGATTAGGGATATACACCATACATGGACTTCTCAATAAAATAAAGGAAGAACTGGAATCATAAATGGAAAAATAATTTTGCTATAGTATCAATTATATTCATTTCTGTCTCATTATTGTTGATTTTTGTCTCATTATTGACAGTCGGTTCCCTGACAAATGGGAGTGATCCAAGCAGACCATATAATACACTTAAAATCCTCCCCATATGGGAGGTCTAGTGTTGGAGTCATAAACAAGAAAATTTTTAGATTTTTTTCTTAAATGATGATCTTCTAGCCCTCAAGGTTAGCTTAGTGTAGTGGGGTAGCCAAACACAGATATTGGCTAGGTGAGTACAAAGAATTATTTTGATATTTTTATCTAAATTTTTTACACTAATAATAAAGGACCTTCTAAGAATTGAGGTGGGGTGAGGCCTAGCAGGTGGTAGCGGAGTCAGGAATGACAGGTTAAGGAGGTCAGTGCTTAAGAATTTGTATAATTGGGGTCAAATTAAAACTTAAATTTTCACTATATTTTGTTACTAATTATAAATATTTATACATATGTATATATATACATCACAATTTTTTCTTGTAGGGGTCAAGGACCCCGCCAGCCTCCCCTATCTCCACCTCTGCCAGCAGGTTAGCATGTCCTTCTCTTTTTTTATAATCCAGGTGTCAGTGCTTACGCTCTCATAATCCTCAAGTCTATGAACTACTCTCCAAAGCCCCTAGACAGTTAAATACGATCTAATCACAGTCAGCCTCATCAGTACTGGCTCCAAAGGACGAATCCAGCAGGACTTACATCACCTTTCAGGCTGTTCCTCCCACCACACGAATCCGCTACCTTCATTACCATCCCATCCCTTCTCAATCGCTGAGCAACTTCGTGAAGGTAGGAAGAATAATTGAGAGAAAGACCTGCCTCTCCCCTTGATGGGAATTGAACCCAAGACCTCCCATAAAGGAGAGACTTGGGGGGTGGATGGTCATCCATTGGACTACATCCATCGACCACCATGGCCTTTTCCTCTGCCCATGCTTGAGTGGTCGCACAACCAATGTTGTGTCTCGCTTCAAGCGGCAATTTGATAGTTAACTTGTTATTAGAAACTTGATAGTACTTGACCAATCGATCCATGATTCTTCCGATGATTTAACCTAACCAATTTAAAGTGATTTCTTATGCGCAATAGTAAAAAAATACAGTAATCGATTATTCAAACGAGTATGATCTAACTTTGTGAGGACTTGAGATAGACTCTTCCGAGGAAGTGAGAATCGCCCTGTATAGAAAAAGTAGACTCCCTTTTAAAAGTGGTGCAATCCAGAGATAAGAGGGAACAAACAAAGACAGTTGGCACTAATACTTGTTTATTTAACTCAACAATTCTGCTGTGGAAGATTGGGTTGAAGTTGCTAGGAATCAGATCACCTTTGTTCTTTTTTAATAAGTTGGGGAGAATATCAAAGTAGTTGTCATTTTGTCTTAAAACTAAAAATTAAATTCCTTGTCGCTTTCAGACATATAATTAATAAGCTGCTGATTGTACTCTAAGACTTGCTTTTTCACCCAAAAAAAATATTCCAGACAATCTGGCGCAATTCCTATGGTCCAGATTAGTTAACTAGATTTATCAAGGAATCCACGCGTATATTTTTGACTTTTTATTGATAGACTTTCACATGCACTTTCCAATTTGCACACGAATTAAGAAAGTAGGAAATGTGTAACAAAGTTTTGCATAAGGCTCTGTTTGATTGGAGGGTTTCGGAGGGGAGGGGAGGAAAGTAGAGGATTTGTGTGTGTTTGGTTCAAGGAAATAGGGAGAAGAGAAGGAAAGTGGAGGGCTTTCAAAATCCCTCACTTCCTCCCATTCTAAACCCCCCAAATCGGAATATTTCGGAGGAAACGTGTTGATTACCACAAACTATCCATCTCCTACGTGAATGAACGTTATAATATAAAAAGGTAAAAAACAAAAGTTTTGAAAAAATAAAAAATCAAAAAATTAAAAGATTATTAAATTTAAAAATTAAAAAATTAAAAATTTTAAAAATTAAAAAATTTAAAAATTATAAATTAAAAATTTGAAAAATTAAAAAAATAAAATAAAATAAAAATTTAAAAATTCCAAACTGAAAAATGAAAAATTATAAATTAAAAAAGTAAAAAATCAAATAAAATAAAATTATGACTCATGACCATAGGAGTAATATTCACAATAGTTAGACATGTATCTATTTTTTTAAGTAAGCTATCAAATAAAAGTACATTGTAAAAATATTTTCATTAAACCTAAAAATATTTTCATTAAACCTTTCCTCCTATTTTCTCCAACCAAACACAAATTTTTATCAAAATTCTTCCTTCTCCTTCCCTTCCCTTCCCTCCTTGACTCTCCCCTTCCCTCCCCTCCTTTGAACCAATCAACCAAACAAGGCCTAAGTGAAAGAAAATGAGGACAAATTTGAATCACAAATTTGACAAAAAAAGAAAGATAGATTCATGTTTGGAAAAACGAAAAATGAAAGAATGAAAATAAGATTGAGATGAAGAGATTAATAAATACCTCCACGTCTCCAACAACCATTCGCCTCAAAGTACTAAAACTGAGGATCAGTGAAACAATTTTAGATCGATCCTCATGTTACTTTATTTGTATATTTATACAAACACTAGGATTAAGTACTACTCCAATAGTATATACGGAGTACTTGGTATAAAACTCTGGCAAGTTCTTTTTTTTGGTTATTAAAATTCTGCCAAGTTGTTACCAAGGTTAAAATTACTTTTCCTGTCTGAATTGGTTGAAATTACTATATAAGATCATTTTAGCTATTTTTCATATATACATTTTTATTTATTTTATCAATAATACATATTTTAAATGCTATTTTTTTATAAATCCGCAAAATTAGTCAATTCAGTCACAACTTTATAAATTTCGAGTTTTTTCCCGGAATAATGCTAATTAAATAAATTATTTCCGAAATACTGTCGGGTTAAGAATAATTTCCAAAATATTGCTGGAATTAACCGCGATTAAGGAAAGCCGTCAATCCAAGTGGCGGCTCTTGTATTACTTCACAAAAGGCGTCACTCCGAGTGGCGGATTTCTCTTATAGTACAAAAGCCGCCACTTCAAGTGGCGGCTCTTCTCTTACGTCCCATTTTGTACATATATAAAACGCAGTATGTTTCAAGAATTTGTTTAACTGCCGTCCCGATTGAATTTTGAGCTGAAATTTGGTATGCATAAACTAGACTTGATGAGAAACATGCTCAGAAAATTTCATCAAAAAATTCCACCGGAAACACCCTCTTATGGTGTTGTCCTCGGGGGTTCTGGTCAGGACGTCATGACAAAAGGGTGGTCCGGTCTCCTCAATTTGAGGTGGTTCCCGGTGGTATGTTTTGATGACATTTTTTGTGTATGTTCCTAATAAAATCTAGTTCAGTCATACCAAATTTGAGCAAAACATTCAATCCGAAAGGTCGTCAAATGATTTTTGAAAGATAACTACATCGGATTATACATATAAAACGCAATTATCTTTAAAAAATCATTTGACTGCTTTCCCGATTGAGATTGGTTCTGAAATTTGATATGAATTAACTAGACTTGATGAATGGCATACACAAAACAATTAAGCAAAACATCCCACCGGGAATCACCTCAAATTGAGGTGGCCGGATCACCCTTTTGTCATGACGTCCTGATCGAAACCCCCCTAGGACAACACCATCAGAGGGTGTTTCCGATGGAATTTTTTGATGAAAGTTTTTGAGAATGTTCCTCATCAAGTCTAGTTTTTGCATATCAAATTTCAGCTCAAAATTCAACCGGGAAGGCAGCTAAACAAATTCCTGAAACATACTGCGTTTTATATATGTACAAAATGGGACGTAAGAGAAGAGCCGCCACTTGAGTGGCGGCTTTTGTACTATAAGAGAGGAACCGCCACTCGGAATGGCGGCTTTTGTGAATTAATACAAGAGCTGCCACTTGGAGTGGCGCCTTTCCTTAATCGTGGTTAATTCCAGCAGTATTTTGGAAATTATTCTTAACCCGACAGTATTTCGGGAATAATTTATTTAATTAGCATTATTCCGGGAAAAAACTCATAAATTTCAGCAGAATCAACCAATTAAACTGATTTCATTTTTAGAAAATGGGCTTTGAGAAGAAAATCTTGATCAAATTTGACCGCACAACTATACACCAAAATGAAGCATGGCATAAAAATATGAAGAATAGTCCAACTATAAGAATGGAGTTCCAAAGGACAATAATATGATCAATTTTGTTTAAACATAAAAGTGATTTAAATCATTTTTCCTAAACCCTTAACTTGTCCATTTGGGTGTCTTTTGTAACTGTGTCTCTTCCTCATCAATTGCTCTCACAGGCACCTGGCTCCATCGCCACCTGCATATCATCGCCGCCGACTTCGGCATCGATGCTGATCCCTAGCACCTCTTCTTCTACTCCTTTTGTCCGAACGTGGTGTACCTGAATTTAATGACTATGGCATCAATGCGGCACTGTGGTTGGGGCTTCGAGGCACCAACGCTATCAGACTAACTACAAGCGGCTAGGGCAACGATCTGAGCTTCTAGGAAGGGAAGATTTCGTCTCGTTGATCTGCATCTGTTGCACGTGTGGGGGAGCTGGGGATGGATTGTAGGTGTGGTGCAACAGTTGCAGAGGGGTTGGTCGGGACTGTTTGGGTCTGGTTGGGCTGGATCTGGGTAACTAGGTTGGTAGGAGGCTAAGAACAAGGGAGGGGGTGTTAGGGTTGGGTTGCTGGGGCATGGGCTAGGGAGGGGTTGGGCTATGTACGAGTGGGTGTAGGTGTTGGGGGCGTCGATGTCGGAAGGCGGTTCCGGCAAGGTGTCTAGCGACATACGACGGGAGGGGGGGGGGGGGCAGATTTGGATTAAAATTATCATCTATGTTACTAATCAGTTGTGGTGGTGCCACTGTGTCCGGTGTGATTGTTGTCGGGCATCACTTGACCGGTGTCACTGTGGCAGCATCACTTGGCGGTGTCACTATGGCTGGCAGCAGTCCGTGGCCGGCAGCTTTCTCCCGCCGCCGACAATCAAAGTGGTGTGGTGTATGTCACTGTGTCCGTATCACTGTAGCACGTCATGGGGTAATTTACTACACATTAGTCACATTTTTGGAATTTAAAAGAAAAAATCACTTTTTTTATCTATCATCCATTCACCAGCAATATTCAGGTGAGACCCCCTAGATTCACATGCTGGGGAAGAAAGAAAAAAAGGTCTTATTTGGAGAATCGAAGATATTTGAACATAATCTATCAATAGCGCAACAATATAATATTAGTAAGAAAATGAAAATTGTGGTAAAAAGATGAGCAAGAAAAATAATTTGTATGGCATAATAACTGTATGATGTTCTGGAAGTTCAATTTACGATTTTACCCCGCATCAAAATCACTTACTCCCATCACCACAAGCCTAAAAGGGGTAATGGGAGTTCATATGGGCTAGTCCAACCTGGATGAAAACATAGCACTTTGTACCACTTAACAAATTGGGCCGTAGCGGTTTCCAAGTCGGCCTCCATGGCAAGCAATTTGTTGACATTGAGGCGAGAAGATTACCATTCTACCCATGCAGCACAATTACATCACCAATACATAAGGGGGTAAAACAGTAATTTTACTCCCAAATGGTAAAATGAGCTTGAACTTGGATGAAACTCCACTATTTCTATTTCTTAAGAGTACATGATGACATTAAAATTGGCTGAATCAGATGAATCCACTGAAATTAATGAAGTTCTACATGAAGCGACTATTCGGATTGAATCTGCTAAAGTATTAAAAATTTGCATTTATAATATTGTACATTTTATTAAGAAAAAAAATTATATAGAAATATAGATAAAATGATCATCTATAATAACTTAGACCAATTCAACTAAAAAATAACTTCAACTTTACTTTTTTGATTATTATATAATCCACTGCACCAAATAAAAATTGATGTTTGTACACACTCTTATACACACTTTTGTACACACCTATGTCTGTGAAACCTTTTTTTTTGTCTGTGAACATCGATTCACAAACAATGTTTTGCACAAACAAAATATTGTCTGTGAACCGGATTCACAAACAAAAAAAAAGTTTCACAAACATGGTGTGTATAAAGTGTGTACAAGGGTGTGTACATCAAGAATGATTGAAATTGATATACTTGATGAAACAATTGATTGATGAGTCAAAAAATATGATCTCATAAAAAGCCCTAAACTAGCAATAGGGAAATGGCTATTTGTCAATATTCTCCATTTGTATGGTCCAAATATGGGCAATTGATGCTTTAGAATCAATGGCTGCAAGGACACCATCACATCCCCAAACTGGAACAGTTAGAACAACCTTCAAAAGGGAACCACTTTTGATCAAAAGATTCTTGAAACCATTATTTTCTGTGGAGGTGGTGGTAGGGGTAGGGGTAGGGGTAGGGTGGGGTGAGGGGATGTCTACAACTTACAAGTTATTCCTTTCGTCCCCAAAAGAATTCCAACTTTCCCTTTTCGTCCATCCCAAAAAGAACTTCGATTTCCCTTTTTGACAAAGAATTTGTGTTTCACAATAATTCTTACATATTCTTACACATTTTTCTTTCCTCTGCAAAACTCCCCACCATACAATTCTCACTTTCTTAATTCGTGTGTCATTTGTATTAGGGAGGAAGAAGGAACATTTAGGGACATTTAGGGCCGGAGGCAGTAAAAGTTACAACAACACTATTGCATGTGAGGATGGATATCATCATATCAACAAAGGCCAAGATCACTGGTAGGCAACAGAAAAAAAGGTACAAGACTGCCCACCAAATCATAATTACAATAGTACCCTCCAACATATCCACCACATCCAGCTTAACATTTCACA
Source organism: Cuscuta europaea (assembly GCA_945859875.1). NCBI lineage: Eukaryota > Viridiplantae > Streptophyta > Magnoliopsida > Solanales > Convolvulaceae > Cuscuta > Cuscuta europaea. The sequence goes on from CAMAPE010000041.1 coordinate 2,885,879, forward strand.
CAAAATCACTGGAAGAAGGAACACTGAATTCTGATCAGGGGATTGACAATTTTGGAAGGACACCCATCCACACACAAAAAAACAGATCATACTATAAGATGAAAGGAATATTATTCCACCATTTTCCAAACTTGAAATGTTCATAATAATCTATACATGTGCTGGACAAGAAAAAGGATAAACGTACAGTTCCCCTGAATTCAATCGCCGCCGGTAGGAAACAGCGTCAGAACCTTTCTCCGATGAGATGACGTGGCGGATTCCACATCATCCAAATATGTTGCTCCTCCTATCCTATGGATTTGCTGATGTGATTGTCTGGACAAGAATGAAGAGTGGTCAAAGTGACCGTTTGGCGGTGACCCGAAAAGCCCATACGGTTGCTGGAGCTGCGGGTGGTGGTGTCCGACCACCGCGGCGGCGGCCATATGGTGGCCCGGGTGTTGGATTGCGGCGGAGGCGGAAACAACGGGGACAAACGGCAAGAAATGGTCGGAGTTAGACCTGACGGGGTGCAAAAAATGCGCCGGCACCGGAGAACTTGCGAAGAGATGGTCCGTCGCCGGATCCACCCCTCCAGATGCAGAACTGCTTCCGCCGCCGCCGCCGCCATTAGAGAGACCTTGCATACGCTTCAGATAGAGCCTGTACTTCTGCAAATGGCTGGCGACGTTCTCGCGGGTCAGCCCGTCCACACTCATCAGCTGCATTATAGTCTTGGGGACGGCATTCTTGATCCCCAAGTGCGCCACCGCATCGACGAACCTCTTGTGAAGCTGCGGGGTCCACACAAGGCGGGGCCTTTTCAAGGTCCGCGCCGGCTCGTCTCCCCCGCCGGAACCCGAAGGCCCGCCACCGCCACCGCCTCCACAGCCTAATTCAGAGTCGAATTCCGCGGAGGAGTCCGCCATCAACGGCGCCTGTGAGGACGGCGGCGGGTGAGATTGGGGATTCTGGATATCGAAAGCGATGGCCAGATCAGGGGTGATTAGGGTTTGAGATATGGGGGTGAGCTCATCCGGAGAAGGAAGTTCATCTTCCCATTTAGCAAACCAATTCGAGTCATCCTCCCTCATTTCACCACCTCTGATTTCCGCACACAGTTCGCCGCAAAATCTTCGATTTCCGAACCCGCCGGAATTCAAGGATTCGAACCGCTAACTGGGAGAAGAATTGTACAGTTGGTAGACGAAAATGGGAGAAATAGTTGCAGAATCAGAAAAAAGATGAAATCTTTCTCAGAAAGGAGCTTTGATGTTTTTAGACAGAGGAAGAGGAGGGATTCGAGGTGGATCTTGTTTTTTTTGCCCCACTAGGACTTTAAACCCTTTTTATTAGATTGAAAAAGCTATGGCTGGTGCTTTTATGGGGATGATGATTTGTGTTGGATTTTGGAGTATATAGGCAGCAACCCCTCTGAGAAGCGAGGGAGGCGTAGTGGTTCTCGCGGCGGTCTGCTGCCTACCTGGGTCCAGTCCGGGATTGAAGGATAACTTTAGAAGAACATTTTTTAGATGAACCTCTAACATTTAAAAAATCTACAAAAAGCTACTTGTATACAAGTGTACACTGCTACTACACACATCTGCCTATGTAGCTTTTTAATGAATTCTAAACAGTACCAATATAAAGTTTGTAACAATTACTCCACTTGTCTACATAGCTAATGGTAGATAATAATCGTATCATTTTTTAATGAGAAGCTTAAATCGAAACGAATGTAGTATTACTTATTTGAGTAAATTCCCTAAATGGGACTAAAAGAATAGAAAAATGCAAAACTAGGACTATCATGTTTTTTGGACTTTTTTAGGACTAAATTGCAGTAGCTTGACAAAATTACCTTTAATATTAAAACTCCAGTCCGCAGTCCGCATCGCATCAAACTATTCTCCTATGAACTGCAGCTCCGCCACCGACTATGGCCTTGCAACGCACCTCCTCCGTCGACCGCAGGTAATCTCCTTCTCCTCCTCCTCTTCTTCTTATTTCTTCTTTCTTCTTTCTTCTTTCTTCTTTCTTATTTCTTCTTCTTCTTCTTCTTCCCCTGGTGCACTTCTCCCCCTCCTGCACTCTGTTTTCTGTTTGTTTCTATTCATCTATTACCTTTTAAAATTCTATTTATTGATTGGGATTTTTTTGGACTTGAATTTTATTTATTCTGAAAAATGCCACTTTTATAATCTGAGAATGTCAAAATTATTTGTTATTTGAAAAAACTGCCACATTTGTGGCAGTATATATATCAAAATGACAATCTGAAAATGTCATATGTCCATAAGAAAATGTCATTGTTATGACATTTTATGGCATTTTTATGACTTGTCTGAGAATGACATAATTGAGAATGTCAGTTTTTATACGAAACTTCCATCATCATGTTATTATTCTTGACATTCTCATTGGAGGTCTGCAAGTATGAAACTTGGGATTTTGACATTTTTAAGATTTCAAATTCAACACTGAGACTGACATTGTTACTCAAAAAACTGACATTTTAAATGTCATTTTTGTTTCGAAAGTGTCATGCGAATGACATTATTACTCTTTGGAGATGTCATTTTCTTCTTTGAACTGTCATCTTGATAAATGTAATGTCGTAAAAGTGACATTTTTCTAAGTGATTGTAATTTATGGCATTTTGAGGTTCCAAATTAATAAATAAATAAATAAATAAATAATTGAAATCTAAAGAAGAAGAAAAAAGAGGACACAAATAAAACTAAAATCCAAAAGATCCAAAGAAGAAGAGAACAGAGGACCAGAAAATTGAAGAAGAAGAAGAAGAAGAAGAAGAAGAAGAAGAAGAAGAAGAAGAAGAAGAAGAAGAAGAAGAAGAAGACCTACCTGATCGTCGATGATTGCAGAGCCACCGTCGACGGCGGAACAGCGATGCGAGGCCACAGTCGATGGTGGAGCAGCCTTCCATGAGAGGAAGAGATGTTCTGCGATGAATTGCAGAGTCGGCGAAGTGTTACGATGAATTGCAGGGACTTATTTAAATCAGGGGCTTAATTAAATTAGGGGTAAAAATGTAATCTTTAGTCCTATTTAGGGAATAATAAACTTAAAGTCCTATTGTGGAATTTAGACAATGTTTTAGTCTCATTAAGGGCAATTATTTCTACTTATTTCCCTGAAGTAAAATCGTAATTTGAATTGTATACACGTTAAAAGAATATGTCTTTCTTTATTTCCTCAAATGTCATTTTACTGGGGGAAGAGCCACATTAAACACTGAGGTTATACATGAATCTTATATTGGTCATAAAAATTTAGAATAAATAATATAACCATGAATCTAATGTTTTTTGAGCATTTTGTGGATACCCATTTGAGGTTTTCTTTCTCCCATCGATGAAAACTCGGGTTCCTTTAGTTTTTTATACCTACTCCCTCCGTCCCTAATCTTTCTCCCTTTTCGGCTGGGCACATTTATTAAGATGGTGGGATTTGTGTGGTGGAGAGTTGTGCAGAGAAGAGAGAAATGTGTAAGAATGTGTAAGAATGGTTGTGAACCACAAATTTTTTGCTAAAAGAGGGAAGATGAGATAATTTTGGGACAAACGAAAAAGGAAAGTTTGAAGATAATTTAGGGACGGAGGGAGTAATAAATAACTTAAGTGATGTATTTGATTTTAGAATATTTAATAAGATATGTTTTTTAACAAAACGTTAGCATGAATCAACTTTTTGGATAGGTCACCGAAATCTGTAATAGCCAATTAGAAAAATGTACACATGGCGTTGTCTATCTGATCTTTTAATTTGATTTTCGGATTCACTAAATACGTCAATTTAATTTTTATTTTGTTTTTGGATTCTTATAATCTGACGAATCCTAACCGTCTGACTGACACCATAAGTCAAATTACACTTCTCTGGTTCCCATATATTTGTACCATAACCAGAATCTTCCTACTTTGAGAATGACATCGCAAAAAGTTCACGCATCCGTCATTTTCTCGTAGCTTTGCTATCTGGTCGAGATAACCAGTTAGAGCGTCACAAAAAGTTCACGCAAAAGTTCACCTTTTCTTCTCCTTTATTCTGTCTACAATCAGAGGTGCGAACAAGAGCTCTCACAGCGGACCACCGGCGGAGAGAAGCTCGGACCAGCAACGAGAAGCTTGGAGCACCGCAGACTTCCATCGATCGCCTCCGATGTCATCTTCTTCTCCTTTCTTCTGCTCGGAACCCACAAATTTGAGCTTTGACTGTGCAAATCCGACATTCTACTATCCAGAATCCCCAAATCTGATGGCATTGGTAGGTAAGAAAGGATGGTGGGGTTGGGGGAGGGTTGTGCGAGTGGTGGAGGCTAATCGATGATTGTGTAAGCGTTGGTCGGGGGTTGGGGGCTGCTGTGAGGGGTGGGGGTACTGTGGGGTGGGGGATACTGGCTGGGGCTGGGGTGACGAGGGGAAGGGGTTGGGGTTCAGTGGTCGAATTTGGTTGTCGACGGCGGTGGTCTGAGGTGGTGGTGGACTGGCCAGAGAGAGGGCTGGGGGCAGAACAGGTGGGCTGGGGAGATGGTGCTTAGGGATAGGGGTCAAGGAGAGTGGCTGCATTGCTGAATTTGTGGGGGTGGTGATGGGGGTGGGCGGTGATGGACTGTGATGAGATGGCGTGGTGGTTGGGCACTTCAGATGTCGGTGGAGTCAAATGATATGGGTGGCACTACTGGCCAGCGTCAGTGGCGGGCAGCGGCAACCGCTGTGGTGGCCTGCAGCGGCAACCGCCGTGGTGGCCTGCAGCGGTGGAGGTGGTCGGCGATGGTGGCCAGTGTCACTGTGAAGGTGTCACTTTGGATGTGTCACTGGGACCGGTGGCTGCGCCGGTGGCAGTAGTGACATGGGCGATAGCGACAGTGACATCGGACAGTGACATGAAAATGGAGGAGTGACATGTATATTTGGCTGTCACTTTATTTTAATCATTTTTGTCCAAAATCTAAAAGTGGTCACATTTGTGGAAATCAACCATACTTTCGTAATATTCAGAAAATAACCCCATATAATGGACCGAAAATACCTTAATTTAAATTCGAGACATAACCCAAATCTATATGCAGCTACCCTCTCTCTCATGCCTTCTCATCTGCTCTGAGTAGCACCGACCTGGATCCTGTCCGAAATTGAAGGATAACTTTAGAAGAACCTTTTTTTAGATGAATTTCTAACATTAAAAAAATCTTGAAAAAAGTTAGTTCTAGGCAAATAGTGTACATTATTTGTACACCCATTTTATAGTTGTATGTGTGTACAGACAATTCCATTAAAAAATGAGTAATTGTATGCAATTACGTGTGCACACAAAGAAGTGTACAGAAAGTGTGTAATTTTTGTGTACAATAAGAATTACTTAATTTTTTTTGTTAAACCTAAACTCTTAGTTCGTACATGGAGAATAGTCATCGATTGAATTGAAAAGTTAATCTGAATCACTCACACAACTGATTAGATTTCCATTATCATCTCATATATACACTACCGCATACAAGAAATTAACTCACACATTAGAGTTTTAAAGGGTGTTTGGATCTGCTTCTTAAACGTGCTTCTACTCCCTGAAAGCGCATAAGCAGATATCGGAGTGTTTGGGCGGAAATGCAGAAATACTTCTGATGGCTCAAAATTGCTTCTAGAATCAATTTTTTAGAAGCTGGGAGAGACCATCTTCTCAAAAACTGATTCTGATCCTACTTCTACATTTAAAAAAGAAGCAGAATCACTTTAAAACACCCCCTAAGTGAGACAAAACACCTATTTTGTGTGACCACCCGAGTTAGCTAGCCATAAGGAGACCAAAGAATAATCATTTGAAAAAAGTCACCAAGATTAACCTCCTTGATCACTCTCACTTGTCTTGTTTTTCGTTAAAATATTCATGATGTTAATAACTATCTCCTTCCAAATAACATTAGATATGAGGAAGTGGCGCAATTATTAAGAAAAGTGAGTTTAACATTTGAAGTTGAAGTGAAAAGTAAGAATAGATAAAAAATAATTTTGAACAACACAAACTTTACTAGATTTGGTATGGAACAATCGTAGTAGGGCGGATCGAAAACCAAAGATAAGACAATGTAACAGGACGGAGGGGGTAATTTTTTTGAAGTTATAAATCGAGTATTCACCGTTACAAATATGAGATGGAAATTACATACAGGCCGTTTGGAAACAGTCTTCCAGTTTATCAGACTTATCAACCAACTTTTTCATCAAACACGTAACTTTTGTTTTCGTGTGCTGAATTATGTAATAAGCAGAAAAAGTAAGGTTAGAGTTACTTTTCTGGCTGTATTGGCTGAAGTTACTGTAGATGACCATTTCAGCTATTTTTACATATAACTTTTTGTTTATTGTATTAATAAAATATATTTTAAAAATATTTTTTTCTTAAATCAACAGAATCAGCCAATGCAGCCACTTCAGCCAGAATTTCATAAATTTCAGCAGAATCAGCCAAATCAGCCGATTTTTCATGCTGCCAAATGGGCTCATAATGTACATCATGGCTTACACAAGTAATACCTATCTTAGTATGTTTACAATTGGTGTAAAAAAGTACCATTACCACTCTTATAATTATATTCCCTCCGTCCCAATTTAATCTTTTCAATTTTTTTTTGTAGAAAATAATCAACATCTTAAATGAAACTTTAATGATCATTGACCTCATTACTTTACACACTCATCAAAATCACTTTGAAATATGTACTTTATTTATCGTTTTTAGTTATTGTCTAAATAATCGTATCATTTTTTAGTAAGAAGCTTAAATTGGGACGGATTTAGTACTACATACATCAGCTTAAGTAAATTGGTAATTTGATTTGTACACATTAAAAGAATATGTGTTTCCTTATTTCTTTAAATGTCATTTTACTAGGGGACAAGAGCCACTTTAAAACATGGAAGTTATACATGACTCTTATATTGGCCATTAAAAATTATAATAGACAATATAAGCATTAATCTAATGTTTTTTATCATTTTTTGAACACCCGTTATTTGAGGTTTTCCTTCACCCATCAATGAAAACAAGTTTGGAGTTCCTTTAGTTTTTTATACCTAATAAATAACTTAATTGAGCATGAATCTGACTTTTTGTATACGTCACCGAAATCTATACCAGCCAATCAGAAAAAAAGTACACATGATGTTGTCTAATTTTTTTTAATTTGATTTTCGAATTCACTAAATACGTCATTTAGTTTTTTTTGTTTCCTGATTCCTGTAATCCGACGAAACCTAATCGTCTAAAGTCTAACTGACACTAAAGTCAAATTAAACTTCGTCGTTTCCCATATATTTGTACCCTAATTGGAATCTTCCTGCTTTAGGGATGACTTCACGAAAAGTTCATTCATCCGTCATTTTCTAATAGCTTTGCTATCTCCTTGAGATGACTAGTGAGAGCAGATGACGTATTTTTAAGGGGTTTTCCTCAATTTTTGGTTGATGAGTTATATAACCTTGGGTAGTAAATGCCTAGAGAGAAATTAAAGCATATTTAGAGTGACAAAGTTGTGTAATAAATTTGACAGAATAACTGAATATCAAATTCGACAATTTGTTATATAAGTTGACTATATACAAGAAAATTTTGGGTAGTCAATATCTATAGAGATGTTAGAGCATATTTAGAGTGAGAAAGTTGCGTAATAAATTTGGCTGAATACAACCTTAACGGGACGTATCGAGTAATTTTATTTAAATTTATAAATTGAATATATAATGTTTACAAATATGAGATGGAAAGTAAATAATGTATGATAGAGTATATCTAGAGAGAAGTGAGAGCTAGAGAGAGAAGTGCAATAATATGCTTCAATAGAATGATTTCGTAACCCCTATAACTACTCCCAAGGGGAGTATTTATAGAGAAAATTAGGGTTGGGCTCCCAAGCCTTGGGCTCGGGAGGCCCATTTACAACTGGACCGCTACTGGGCCGAATACAAAGCCACTAATGGGCTGTACAAATGAGTAAGTATAAAATCCGATTCTGTGAGGTCTTCGTGGCCGACGAGGGCGTGGCCGACGAGGGCACGGCCGACGAGGGCACGGCCGACGAGGGCACCCGGGTTCCTTGGACTCAGGTCCATAATCCGAGTTGGCCCCTTTTCGGCCGACGGGGGCGTCCTGGCCGACGAGGGCGCCACTCTGTGCCTTGTGCTTTCTGTTCTTCCGAGTATGTAGGTCCGGGGGCTCAGACCCATATACTCCATCAGGAGTCCCCCACTCTCTAAGCTGAGACGTAGACGAAGTGAAGGAGAGTAGATTCCTGTGCTTTGTTGCCCTTGGCCGTTACCTGTTCCTCGTTGTGGACAGGGAGGCCGTTGTTTACTTGATGTCTTCGTTTTGGGACGATGAGTGTCCTTCTTTCAATGGTGGCCGTTGAAGGCATGTTTTGCTTGGGCGCTGATGGTTGAAGTTTGTATTTGGGCCGATGAGGCCACTGAAGTTATTCCTTGCTTTGGGGACGATGGCGTCCTTTCCTTTGGGTGGCCGATGAGGGCGTTTGCGCACTCCTTTTGGCCGTCGTTGATTAGCTTTCATGTTTCTGGCCGAAGAGCCCCTCGTGATTAAGTGATGGCGGAGGACGATGAGTGTCCTTGCCTTTGGTGACCCGTTGGCCGTTGCAGATGACGTTGTGTGCCTTCGGCCGACGAGGTGCAGTGTGATGCGTGGCCGATGTGGCCATGCTCTGTGGTTACCTTGTTTGCATTTTCTTTCGTTTTGTTGAGGCCGGTGTAGTCCCCCAGTCCCCCACTGCTTCAGGCCGAAGAGTGTGAGGGGTGAAAGAGTTGCTTGAGTCCCCGGCCGAAGCGGTCTCGCCGTAGTCCCCCTGAATCCAACCCTCATGGCGATTTTCTGGCCAAGGTAACCCTGTGGGAGAACCCTTGTGCGCAGATCGCTTGTAGAGGGTTATCATCAAGGGTTATTACGAGGAGCTGATGGCTTTTGGGCTCTTGGGTCCTTTGATCTTGTGGCCGTTACGTTCCTGGCCGTTGCCGTCTCCTTATTGTTTGGCCGTTGTGATCTTGGCGAGCAAGTGGGACGTTGTGGGCGCTTGCTGGCATTTGTAAAGCCGGTGAGCGTGTGTAGGCCGTAGAGTCCGTCTTGCCAGTGGGCTGTTGATATTGAGTTTGGCCCGTTGGTGACGTGGTGGTCCTCCATTGGTGGCCGTTGGTGTGGCCATTGGGGGGGTGCCACGTGTAGTGACCGTTGGGTGGGGGGTTCTATAAATACCCCTCCCCCTCCGACGAGAAAACGTATTTGCATTCTGAATTTGTCGAAGTGCTGGCCGATTTTCTAGAGAGATAAACTCCCAAGCCTGTTCTTCGTGTTCTTCGTTGTTCAAGGTTAGTGTTCATCGCGATCTTCCTCACTTTTCATACTTTGCTTCCTAGGTTGTTGATCTAGTGTTAGGCGTTTGAACACCCTTAGATCTTAAGTTAGTCTCCTTAGGCCCGTAGTAGTAGTTATGAAGAGCTTGAACGAAGACTACTACCCCTACGACGACCAGCCCTCCACGAGGTCGCTTGACTACGAGGTGCTCGAGGAGTTTGAAGAGGAGATAGAGCGTTTAAGTCCCTACAAATCCGGAGAGCCGGTGGACGAGGAAGGCGAGGACGAGGAGTCCGCCTCCTCTTCAAAGGATGAGGACGTAGGCGCGTCCCGAGTGGTGGACGGGGCGTCCACTTCTGCTGTCGTTCCGTGCCCGAGGCCGGTGTCTGCCGTGAAGGGAGCAGCTAAGCCGAAGAGAGTGAGGAGGCCGAAGAGTGGGCCCGGCGTCTCCTATCTGGATCTCACCAACATCTACCTGATCAAGCCGGAGAGCAGTGCGGCCGACTATCTTGTTGCCCAGATGTACGTGGGGCCGTTCGGGCGGGTTAGGGCACCCAGGCCGACGGACCATGTTCTTCTGCCACCACCGGGATACTTTGGAGTATACCCGATGAGTTTTGCTAAGGGGTTGAGGTTCCCCCTTCACCCTTTCATTACTGAGTACCTGGACATGGTAGGGCTTCCTCCGGCCTTGCTGACGCCGAACAGCTACTCCTTGATGGTGGGGTTCTTGCTCCGGTGTGAGGAGTTGGGCTACAAGCCGACAACGGCACTATTCATGAATCTGTACCAGATCGGCCGAGGAAGCCACAAGAACTGTGCGGCCTACGCTACTCTTCAGCAGCTGCCGAAGAAGAGGAGCTTCACGGATTTGCCTACGTTCATTCATGGGTGGAAGAGCAAGTTCGTGTTTGTGTCCATTGGTGAGAGTGGCACCGAGTTCCCCTCTCTCGGCCATACCGGAAGGTTTAACCTGCACGACCCGCCGAAGAGCTCTATTTTGGACGCTCAGGTGGAGGCTTTCTTGGAAGGGGGGCTGAGGAGCGTGAAGGAGTACATTACTGAGTACAAGATGACCGCCCACGGCTTCTTCAGATACCACCTGTATGGAGATAAGGAGGATGACCTCCAACTCTGGCCGAGGATGACCACCACATTTGAAGAGGCCGACGGCCCGGATTTGGGCATCCCTGCTGAGGCCGATGGTAATTATTTCTTCGGCTTTCTGTTTTTATGTTTTTGTCCTTTGCCTTACTAATCCGTTGTGTTTTTTCCTTTGTAGATTTTGCCATGGACCGACGTTCCATAATGGCTGTTGCCAAGGCCAAAGCGGCCGAGGAGCTGGCTGCTAAGGAGGCCGAGGCGGCCAGACGTGCTGCGGCCGGTGGGAGCGGGGCTACTGCTGATGCGGCCCCAAAGCCTGCTCCATCGAAGAAGAAAAGGCCGGCCACTGACGGCCAGAAAAAGTTAACTGAGGCCGGCCTGAGCGTCTCGAAGAAGACGAAGAGGGCTCCTTCCCCTTCTCCGGCTACTGAGGCCGGTACTCTGGATGTCCCCAGTGTGGACGATAGTGGTCCTGTCGTGGACCTTACTGCTGCTGGTGATGCTGCTCCATCACTGCTTCTCGTCCAGGAGCCACAGACGAAGAGGGCCGGCAAAGAGATTGCAGGTGCCACCTACCAGAAGATGGTAGAATACCCCGTCGGTGGGGGTGTCTTTGATGACGTCGTTCTTGGCCACGACGTCCTGGCGCAGGCCATGCCGGCCAAGGATCGGGCTTACCTGAGGAAGCTCGGGGACGTGAATATCTACGAGGGCGGCATGGACCTCCTCGTCCAAGTAAGTTCTCTGCCTTGTAGTGTGTACTTTTCTCGTCGTCCGTGTAGAGTCGTTTGCCTGATTTTTGTTTTCCTTTTTTCTGCAGAGTGCCTTTATGCTCATGGAGAGCCATAAGAGGCAATACCGGGAGATAGCTCGCTTGAAAGAGCTGGAGCAGAAGGCTGCCTCGGCCGACGAGGCAGTAGCTTGCCTGGATCGGCTCCGAGAGGATGCCAAGGCTTTGCAGCAAAGGGCTAATGAAGCCACTGCAGCCAGGGACGATGCCCTGGCCAAGCTCGAGGAGAGCAAAAGGGAGCTTGTGGCCGAGCGGCTCAAGAATGAAGAAGCCGTGAAGGTGAAAGCTGAGGCCGAGGCCGCCGCTGTTAAGGCTGCTGACGAGGCCGTTGAGCGGTTCCTGGCCGAGGGGTGGAAGGCCGATGAGAGGCTCCCCTGGTGCTACGAAGTGGTTGCCGCCAGGCTTGAAGATTGGGGGATGAACTCCCCCGCCGGCCAGGAGTACTTCAGTAGGGAGATGGCCGTCTATTACAACATGGGCCAGGAGCGGATGCAGAGGCTCCTGTGTCGGCGGCTGTCCCGTGCTCTGAAGGCGATGAACTACACGTCCGGGTGGGCCTGACGGAACCTGAAGCTGCCAAAGCTGATGAAGGATCCCGAAGAGCAGGCCAAGCTTCCTCTGTCGGAGCGTGAGTCTCCTATTGAAAGCTCCGGCCTCGGCGAGCCGGATTACACCGAATTTGATTTTCTGGATGACGCCACCAGTGCTGCACCCGCCGACGGCCAGGAGACTGAGGCCGAGGAGGGAGCTGACGAGTTCGAAGAGCCAGCCACGGATGGAGGTGCCCCAGAGGCTTGAACGGCTACTCCCTGCTCCTTTGTAATTTGCTTTTCATTTCTTTGTCTAACTGATGTAATGGCCGAAGCGCCCCCAATTGTAATGAATTGATTAAATGAAAGAATTTTTTCCGTCCTTCTCGGCTTTGAATCCATTGTATGCTTGTTTGCCATTTGTCATTTCAATTCTAAAATTTGTCTAAGTGTCAGGGTCACAACTTGGGTCACCCGCGAGTGTCCGCTACGTCCGTGAGGTCGTCCTCCCTGTCAGGTGGCCTGGTCGGCCTGTTCATCTTTGCTTTACTATCAGAACACTTAAATTTTTTTTTTTTAAAATTTTCTAAGTGTTTTGGGTCCACGTAGTTGCTGTCTTTCCGGCCTGGTGGCTTGATCGGCCTGGCCGTCGTTTCTCTATTATCATAACACTTAGGATTTTTTCAAAAATTTCCTAAGTGTTTTTGGGTTTTTACAGTTGCTTCCTTGTGGCATGGTGGCCTTGTCGGCTTGACCGGTGGTCCTTGGCTACCATAACACTTATGATTTCATCATAACACTTAGGATTTTTTCAAAAATTTCCTAAGTGTTTTTGGATTCACTTAGGTGCTTTCCCTTCGGTCTTGACCGTGGTGTCCGCTCCGTCCAGGCGTTGGATTTCTTCCCTTTTGTTAGAATTTTCTCAAGTGTCTAACTTCAAGTGGCCTAGTGTTCTCGTCGTCCTGTCATTGGGTTTGTCATTGTTGACTAATGCTCCGAGAGATTTCCCCAAGTGTTTGAACCCGTGTCGTTGTCGGCCTGTATCCTTTGCGTTGTGGCCGATAAGGGCGCCTTTACCTTGATATTTTGAATTTAGAATTCTTCTAAGTACACATGCAGAGTTGTAGATAGCTAACGGCCTTGGAGTATACTGGTGCCCGCTTCGGCTATAGTTCCTTCATTTGAGTACTTGGATAATTTTCTAAGTATAAATGTTAGGCATTTACTTCTTTGCGGTGCCGCTGTCGGCCAAGGTCTGGCTTGTGGCCGATGAGGGTGCTGGATGAGGAATGGCTTGTCCAAGGAGATGGTCCTACCTTCGTCGGCTAGCCATGGTTCCTTGTTGAGGAACCCTCCCTTTTCTCAGGATTTTTTCTAAGTGTTTGGGGAACACTTAAACGAATTCCCCAAGAGCTTTCGCTTGACCAACAGCCTTGGTACCAGTGCCTGCGTCGGCCATCCGAGATGCTGTGGCAAGTAGAGGTTGTTTCTTGATTGCTTGATCCTTTCGCGGGTGTGATAAGTGCCCGCTTCGTCCTGGTCATCCTCAGAATTGCGACGCTTTGTTTCATACCAAGTGTTGGTGCCTCAAAGGACTATGGCCGATGAAGGTCACCTCTCGCGTGTCACCCAAACGATGCGGTTAGGGTTTTATAAGCGTGTGTTTCGGCCTTGATTATTCCCTTGTGGTGTGTGGACGTGTCGTCCATGTTACCTGTCAGTGGTACTACACTTGTGTTCAACTGATATGTACTTGGCCTAGTTGGGCCTGAGTTGTGGGGATTTTATTTTTTCATTGCTCAAGGCCGGCTAGTGTGCGCGGCCGTCGGCTTCCCTCTTTTTCCCTTATATATATATATATATATTTTGTTTCGTTTCGGGGGTATCCTTCTTTCAGGCTTCGACCGAAGGGTGTGCTCGTCCTTCGGCCGGTTCGGACTTCGTTTATAACGTCCGTGATCTCAGGGCGGGTCCCGTCGCCTATTTATGACGCGGGCTAGACTTTTGGTCGGTTTCCAACGGCTGTCGTTGCCCATCCCTGAGTTTTGGGATTTTGTCACCTCGGCCATGATTTCAGGCTTGTCGTCCTGCGATCTGGCGCGTGGACGACGCGGTGAGCTTCCCGTTTCAAGACGTGGGCCGTTTGCGGGCCCCTCGTCCTGGGGACATCGTCGGCCATACCTGAGCGTTTCACTTCTAGGCTTACAGGGCCAGGACGATGTGCTCGTAGGCTTCAAATGCAAGGGGCCTCGTCGGCCATTCCTGAGCCTTTTGCTCTAAGGTGGCCGACGGGGGCACCTGCTAATGTTTTACTTTAAATTCCAGAGAAAAAATCAGAACATGATTTTATTCATAAGTGGCTCGAGGCCGAGGGTGGCGTTCAATCAGTAACCCGTTAAGGGGTGAGGGCTTCGCCGTCTACACCTCCTTCGGATTACTGATAAAACTTCACCAGATGGTGTATATTCCACGTTCGTGGTACATTGGACCCATTTGGGCGTTTAAGCTTGTAGGTGCCGGGTTTGACCACGGCACTGACGATGTAGGGCCCTTCGTACTTCAATGCTAGCTTGCCACCCTCTGTCGGCTGGCTTGCTTCCCTTCGGCGGAGGACGTAGTCCCCCACCTGAAATTCCCGGGAACGTACCTTGGCGTCATAGTATGATTTTACTTGACGCCGGTAGTTCTCTGCTCGGACGTAAGCTTGCTCACGCCTTTCATCAACCAGGTGTAGGTCAATCTTCATGTTCTCTTCGTTGGTGTCAGGCTCATATTGTTCCACCCGCCGGATGGGGATGGCAACTTCCGTGGGCGCCTTTGCTTCAAAGCCGTAGCATAGGGCGAAAGGCGTTTCACCTGTCGCCCTCCTCGGCGTGGTTCTGTAGCACCACAGGATGTTGGGGAGCTCGTCGACCCAACTACCTCCTGCGGCCTGGAGGTTCTTCTTCAGCCCCTCCATAATTGTTCTGTTGGCGTTCTCGACCTGCCCGTTGCCCTGAGGATAGGCAACGGAGGAGAAACGGTGCTTCACCCCAAACTCCCGGAGGAGCTCCTGGAAAGGGGCTGCCTCGAATTGGGTGCCGTTGTCTGATATAATCTCCTGGGGGACGCCAAAGCGTGTGATGATGTTCTTGAAAACAAATCTTTGGCATCTGGCCCCCGTGATGCTGGCCAAGGGCTCCGCCTCGACCCACTTGGTGAAGTAGTCGACGGCGACGATGATGTAGCGGTTATTCCCGGCGGCTCTGGGCAGGGGGCCGACCAGGTCAATCCCCCATCTGGAGAATGGAATTGCGGTGCTGACAGGGGCATAGTTGACAGCTGGCCGGCCAGGGGCCTTCTGGAGTACCTGGCATGTGGTGCACTTCCTGGCCAGGTCAGCGCAGTCGCGTGCCATCGTCGGCCAGAAGAAGCCCTGGACGACGAGACGCCGGGACATGCTAAAAGGGCCCTGGTGTGAGGAGCAGACGCCACAATGAACCTCTTCCATGGCTGTGTCGGCCTCGTCCTGGTGCAGGCATCGGAGGAGAGTGCCATTATAGGACCGTTTGTAGAGTTTGCCATCTTCGATGGTGTAGCTTGGGGCCCTGAGTTTGGCAAGTTTGGCCCTCTCCTCGTCCGGGGGCAGCTCCCCCGTTGCGATGAAGGTGGCGATGTCGGAGATCCAGTCCTCTGGTCGCTGTTGGACGCACAAGACGGGGCTGGCATGGATGCTGGACATGCTCAACTCCTCGATCTTGGCCAACTGGGAGATGTGCTCCGGGGTGTCCGAGCTGAGCTTGGAGAGGATGTCGGCTTCGGCGTTCTCGGCCATCGGGATCTGAGTGATCTCGTGGGTTTCAAACGCTTTCAGCAATTCCTCCGCCGCTTGTTTGTACTGCTTCATCCGGCCTTGCTTTGCTTCGTACGATCCCTTCACCTGGCCCACTACCAGTTTGGAGTCGCACTTGATTTTGAGGTGCTTGGCCTTGAGGCCGGCGGCGAGTCTGAGACCGCTGAGGAGGGCCTCATACTCGGCTTCGTTGTTGGATACCCTGAAGTTGAAGCGGATGGCATAGTAAGCTCTGAACCCTTCAGGGGATATGAGGACGACGCTGCCGCCGCATGATTTCGCGGCCGACGAGCCGTCAGTGAACAGGGTCCACGTATCGTCCGGCTCCGGCCCGGGGTTGGCGACGGCCGTCTCCCTTGCTGTGCATTCAATGACGAAGTCGGCCAAGGCTTGCCCTTTGATGGATGGCCTCGGCTTGATCTCAATCTGAAACTGGCTGAGGAAGATCGCCCATTTCACCATCCTCGAGGAGCTTGTGGGGCTCCTCATGAGTGCGCCAAGAGGCTGCTGGGTCAGCACATGGACGGTGTGGGCTTGGAAATAGTGCCCCAGCTTCTTCACTGTGTGGACGATGGCCAGCACCGTCTTCTCAATGGGGGAGTACCTGAGCTCGGCCTCCCTAAGTGTCTTGCTGATGTAGAAGATGGCCTTCTGCACCCCTTCGTCCTCACGGATGAGCACGGAGCTGATGGCCGACGTGCTCACCCCTAAGTACAAGAAAAGGGTTTCGCCGGCTTTGGGCTTGGAGAGCACGGGTGGGGACGACAGGTACCTCTTCAATTCGTCGAATGCTCCCTGGCACTCCGTTGTCCACTTGAAGCTGTTTGCCTTACGCATGATCTGGAAGAAGGGGAGTGCCCTCTCGGCTGACCTGGAGAGGAACCGGTTTAGGGCCGCCAGGCGCCCCGTCAGTCGCTGTACCTCCTTGACGTTGCGGGGCGGCTCCATGTTGATGATAGCCTGCGTCTTCTCCGGGTTTATCTCGATGCCTCTCCGGCTGACCATGTAGCCGAGGAACTTGCCACCCTGGACGCTGAAGGCGCATTTCTTGGGGTTGAGGCGGAGCCTGAACTCCTTCATTATTTCAAAGATTTCCCGGAGGTCGTCGGCGTGGGAGGTGGCCTGCCTGCTCTTGACGATCATGTCGTCGACGTACGCCTCCATCGTCCGGCCAAGGACCGCTCTGAAGATCTTGGCCACCATCCTAGTGTAGGTGGCGCCGGAGTTTTTGAGTCCGAAGGCCATGACGAGGTAGCAAAAGATTCCATCTGGGGTCATGAATGCCGTCTTCTCAGCGTCATCTTCATGCATGGAGATTTGGTGGTACCCTCTGAAAGCATCGAGGAACGACATCAACTCGCACCCCGCCGTCTCGTCCACCAGCTGATCAATGTTGGGGAGAGGGAACGGGTCCATGGGGCACGCCTTGTTCAGGTCAGTGTAGTCAACACACATTCTGAATGTCGGCGGTTTTTGTGCGAGGACGACGTTGGCCAACCATGTCGGGTACTTCACCTCTTTGATGTGTTTGATTGAGAGGAGCATGGCGACCTCCCCTTTAACGAAGTCCCGCCTGTCGGCGGACAAGTAGCGCCGCTTCTGTTTGACCGGCGCGGAGGCCGGATCGACGGTCAGCCGGTGAGTGATCACCTGGCGGCTGATGCCTGGCATATCGTCCGGGCCCCACGCGAAGACAACGGCGTATGATCGTAGGACGAGGAGGATGGCGTCTCGTTGGTCCTGGGGGAGTTGCTTTCCGACCCTGAGAACCCATTCCGGCCGGGAGGTATCCAGGGGGATCTCCTCGACCTCCTCGGCCGGCTCCGCATGTGGCCTCTCCTCGTCCATGGCGACGGCGGCCGTAATGGTGTCTATCCGCTGTCCTTCCCTTTCGGCCGGCCTCGTTAGCTTGAGGTAGCAAGCTCTGGCTATCCTCTGATTTCCTCTGGCGTAGCCGATGCTGTCATTGGTGGGGAACTTCAAGCATAGGTGCTTCATGGAGATGATGGCCTCCAAGTCCTCCAGCACTGGCCGGCCCAAGATCAGGTTGTGGGCGCACTGGAGGTTGACCACCATGAACTCCATGTCAATTTTGGCATGGTGGGGGCCGTCACCGACTTCCACGGGGAGGACTATCGTGCCCTCGGCGTCGATAGAGTCCCCGGTGAAGCCGGATAACGGGGTCTTGATCGGCTTCAGCAGAGCTTTGTCCAGCTTCAGCTGCCTGAAGGTGTCCAAGTACATCACATTGACGGAGCTCCCCGTATCGATGTAAGTACGGTGGATGATGGAGTCACCGATCTCGCATCGGATGACGAGGGCGTCCCTGTGTGATTCCGTACCCGGAGGCAGATCCTTGTCGGAGAAGGTGATCGCCTCCGTTCGCTGCTTCTTTGGCTGGGGGGGAACGTGGGATACCTCCCCAATGTAAAGGGATTGGGCCCATTTCTTTCTCTGAGTGGCGGAGTCCCCCCAGTGTTCCCGCCTACGATGAGGTGGATGTGATTCTTCTTTGGTGGAGGCTCTTCGAAGTCCTCGTCGTCGCTGAGCCTACCAATCTGCCGCTTCTTCGCAGAGGGTTCGCCCTCATGTTTGCCGGTGTTTACCCAAGTGTTCTTGCGTGGGCCACCTTTGACAAACTGGGAGAGTTCCCCCTGGCGAATAAGGCACTCGATGGCCTTCTTCAATGTGATGCAATCGTCGGTGTTGTGCGACGAGTTCTTGTGGAACTGGCAGTATGTGCCGCCCTGCTGGATGGCAAGGATCTCCTCGGCCGGCCGAGGAGCCTGCTCGATGAGGCCGTGCTTCTCGGCATAATCGAGGATGGTGCCGACCGGGTGGGTGAGGGTTACCCCCGGTCGTTCCAGCCTCGGCCGCCAGTGGCGGTCTTTCTTACTCTGTCCACCAGAGCCGTGGCGGCCCTGGGCACCCTGGCCGGCCGGGGACGGACCCGGGGCCGGCGAAGGATTTGTCTTCTTGGGGGGATGGCCCCCTCTCTCTTGTGATTGTGGAGCTCGTCGGCATCGGCATACAAGCCTCCGCGCTGGAGCGCCTTGGCGTACGACCTCGGGGGGTCGGTTATGAGGCTCCTAGCGTACGGGGAGCTGCGGAGGGCTCCCTGGTACAAGGCGAGGAGGGTGCGCTCATCGGCCCCCTCGACCTCCTCGGTCTCCCTCGTCCACCGATCGATGAATGACCGGAGGGACTCCTCGTGCTGCTGCTTGACGGAGAGGAGGTGGGTGAAATACTTCTTGGCGCGCTTCCTCCCGGCAAAGTGAGTGAGGAAGCGCTGGGCGAGATCCTGCCATGAGTCAATGCTTCCTTCTGGCAGTCCGTTGAACCACTCGTACGCTGGCCCCTCGAGAGTAGAGAGGAACCAACGGCAGAGGTATTCGTCGGACGCGTTCACCATCAGCATGTTGTTTTGGTAACGGCTGAAGTGCTCCTGGGGGTCTGATCGGCCATCGTAGGACTTGATGGCGTTCCCCCTGTACTTCTCAGGGATGGGGGCCGAGAGGACCCTGTTGGTGAAAGGGGTCCCAGTCCTGACCTGGATGATGGGGTCACCCCGCCCTTCGGCCAGCTCCCTCTCCAGGGCGCTAACTTTGTTCATGAGCGCGTTGAGGCCGGGGTCGTTGGAGGCGCCGGCCGTAGGGATGTTGGCCGACTGCTTGGCCTCCATCTGAGCCAGCCTGCTTTCCAGCTGGGCGATGACCTCGTCCCGGGGGTCCCTGTTGGCCGCAGCGGCGCCCGGCTGGTTCCTTAGGCGCTCGTTGTGAGCCGCGTTGATCTGGTGACGCACGTCATCCTCGTGCAACTTCCCCTTGCCCTTATCCGGGCGGGGCTGGTCCGCTGTCCGGGACACAGACCCTAAGCTTTCCCTTGGTGAGCCAGGACGAGGATCACCAATCCGTCCCGCCATCCTCTCCGAAACCGGACGACGGCGCGTGTCACCTAGCCTATTGAAGGCAGAGGCTTTTCCACGCGCTGGGGTCTGCCCGGGCCGAAGAGGGTAAGCAGGGTGGGAGTGGGACGACGCCGTGTCCTGGGGCACCACCCCCTCGTCGTTGCCAATCTGGACGGCCAACGGTTGGGGTTGAGGAGGTTGAGTGACGTTCCCCCCAGTCCTCGGCAAGAGTGCGCTGAGGACGGTGGGGTTCTGAGCCAAGCTGGCGATGATAGCCGATAGTGCGGCCTGGACCTGAGGATCTACGGACGGAGAGGCCGCGGCCATAGGCTGGGCCGGGGCGTGTTCCGTCTTTTCAGCTTGCTTCTTGTCCAAGCCGAGGCGGGCATCAGGGGCGCCGCCGTTGAGTTGGTTGCGGAGGTCCGTTGTGAGGTTGAAGGCCTCTTGGAAGAGATCTCCTCCGCCGGCCTGGTCGGCCGTGGCGTCCTCATCGTGCTCCCTGGGCTCTTGGTCCTCAGGGATGACTTTGCTGACGAGGTTGCGGTTTGACTTAGTTCTCCCCATGATCAGTGGTTAGCTGTGCTTGGTAGCGACGAAGGGTGCTAACTTGATTGTTCTAGCTCTCAATGAGAGCACCAAATGATAGAGTATATCTAGAGAGAAGTGAGAGCTAGAGAGAGAAGTGCAATAATATGCTTCAATAGAATGATTTCGTAACCCCTATAACTACTCCCAAGGGGAGTATTTATAGAGAAAATTAGGGTTGGGCTCCCAAGCCTTGGGCTCGGGAGGCCCATTTACAACTGGACCGCTACTGGGCCGAATACAAAGCCACTAATGAGCTGTACAAATGAGTAAGTATAAAATCCGATTCTGTGAGGTCTTCGTGGCCGACGAGGGCGTGGCCGACGAGGGCACGGCCGACGAGGGCACCCGGGTTCCTTGGACTCAGGACCATAATCCGAGTTGGCCCCTTTTCGGCCGACGGGGGCGTCCTGGCCGACGAGGGCGCCACTCTGTGCCTTGTGCTTTCTGTTCTTCCGAGTATGTGGGTCCGGGGGCTCAGACCCATATACTCCATCAATGTACATCATGGTTTGCACAAGTAATACCTATCTTGGTGTCTTTACAATTGGTCTAAAAAAAGTATCATTATCATTTTATTAATTATATTCCCTCCGTCCCCATTTAATCTTTTTATTCCTTTTTTAGAAAATAATCAACATTTTTTAAAAAAACATTAATGATCAAATATTTCCAAAAACTACACCAATAAGTAAATGACATCAACATTATAATCAATGACCTCATTACGTTACACACTCATCAAAATCACTTTTGAAAATATACTTGATTTATCAAATATAGTTATTATCTAAATAAATGTATCAGTTTTCAAGGAGAAGCTTATATCGGGATGAATTTAGAACTAAAATCGCTGAAGTAAATTCCTAATACGAATCATACACATTAAAATTTCTTTTATTGTCATTTTACTAGGGAGAAGAGACACTTTAAAACACCAAGGTTATACATGAATCTTATATTGGTCATTAAAATTTAGAATAGACAATATAAGCATGAATCTAATGTTTTTGAGCATTTTTTGGACACCCATTATTTGAGGTTTTCCTTCACTCATCAATGAAAACAGGTTTGGAGTTCCTTTAGTTTTTTATACCTAATAAATAATGTAATTGATGTATTTAATTTTACAATATTTAATAAGATATTCTATTTAACAGAATGTTAGCATGAATCTGACTTTTTAGATACGTCACCGAAATCTGTACCAACCAATCAGAAAAAAGTACACATCACGTTGTGTATCTGATTTTTGAATTTGATTTTTTGGATCCACTAAGTACGTCATTTAGTTTTTATTTTGTTTCCGGATTCTTGTAATCCGACGAAACCTAATCATCTAACTGACAGCAAAATGTACACACATCCGCCATTTTCGCACATCTTTGCTATCTACTTGAGATGTCTAGTGACAGCAAGTGGCACAGTTTTAAGGTTTTATTTGATCTGAATTATTGGTTGATGAGTTATAGAACTTCAGGCAGTCCATATCTAGAAAGAAGTTAGATCATACTTAGAGTGAGAAAGTTGTGTAATAAATTTTGCAGAATAACAAAATATGAAAATTCAACAATTTCATAAATAGCAAGGTGGCTATATATAGGAAAATCAAAGATGAGACAACTTAACGGGATAGAGGGAGTAATATTTTTTAATCTATAAATCGAATCTACAATGTTTACAAATATGAGATGGAAATTACATAATGTACATCATGGCTTACAAAAGTAATACATATCTCAGTATCTTTACTTACAATTGGTGTAAAAAAGTATCATTACCAGTCTTATAATTATACTCCCTCCGTCCCAATTTAATCTTTTCCCTTGTTTTTTAGAAAATAATCAACATCTTAAATGAAACATTAATGATCAAATATTTTAAAAAATACACCAATAACCTCACCATTACCATTATCATTAATGTTGTCATTACCTTACACACTTATTAAAATCACTTTCGAAAATATACTTGATTTATCGAATTTAGTTATTTTCTAAATAAGCGTATCATTTTTCAATATGAAGTT
Source organism: Cuscuta europaea (assembly GCA_945859875.1). Taxonomy (NCBI): domain Eukaryota; kingdom Viridiplantae; phylum Streptophyta; class Magnoliopsida; order Solanales; family Convolvulaceae; genus Cuscuta; species Cuscuta europaea. The sequence continues at coordinate 2,908,013 of CAMAPE010000041.1, forward strand.
TAAACCGGGATGAATTTAGTACTACATCGCTTAAGTAAATTCCTAATTTCAATTGTACACGTTAAAACATCATCGATTTTGGCGTTTCTTTATTTCTTTAAACGTCATTTTACTTTGGGAGAAGAGCCACTTTAAAACATCGAGGTTATACATGAATCTTATATTGGTCATTAAAAATTAGAATATAGACAATACAAGCACGGATCTAATTAATGTCTTTGAGCATTTTATGGACACCCATTATTTGAGATTTTCTTTCACCCATCAATGAAATCAAGTTTGGAGTTCCTTTAGTTTCTTATACCTAGTACTAGTTTAGTAACGCGCGATGCGCGTTCGTGTAAATGCCCAATACCATTGTAGGCATATGAATTGATAGTTGAGTCAGGTTGAGTGAATACATGAGTATTATGAGTACACTATTTGTATACTTTGTTGGAAATCAATAAAAAAACCATAACCAATAAAATCTTTGTAGCCCCGATTCTATGTGGGAAAATAAAGCAACCAAAATTATTATAATAACAATAATAATAGGACAAGATTCATTGAAATTCATTGACTGTACTATTGCAAAAAAAGACAAATATCAAAAGTATTTCAGACAAAATTTCCTAATTTTTATTCTTTGAAGTTCATTAGGTTAAAGCATCCAAATATTTATATTGTTAATTCGATATTTGATTGAGCCACGTGTGGGTACATCTGCTCTGTGGATTTGAGTATAATTTTATCTACTACTCCGTAAAACACTTGGGACACTATGATTATTACATTCTTGACTCCATATTGTAATTGTTGTGGGCCCATATACTCTATTGGTTGTAACGCGCCATGTGCGATTATGATAGTGCCCTATGTTTTATATAAATGTTTTATATAAAATATAAATTTAGTTATATGATTTCACCTCATCATATCGCCTCTCCTAAAAAACGATAATACAAACTACTTCCTCTGTCCCGCTAAAGCTGTCTTATTTCAAATTTGACCACCTTGAATCATGAAATTCACGAAATTGACTACACATGTTCTTCAATAACAAAGTAGAAAATACGGATTCATCCGGTTTATTTGGTGAGTATTTCAAATAAAAGAAAGGCAAAGGTACTGAATGCTTCTGTGAAAAGTCAGTCCATTATAATAACCACGTTCACACAAAGTGATGAAGTTCTCACACATTCTTAGTGTTAAATCATAGTGCGGCTCAATGTTCAAATCACCATGTGTTGCCTGGAGCCGAACATAACCTTTCTTTTGGGATGGTTTCTCAACTTTGACATATTCGTGTTCATTCTCGTGACAGGATCATAACTTGTAGAAGTGAATGACCATGAAGCTGCACCCTTGGTGAAGCAACTCCTAACCTGAAATCATAAGAGAAAGTCATTATCAAATACAAAAATGTCTCTTTTTTATTTTTTCCAATAGGCACACTAACCAGTATATCATTTACAGTTGCCCTTTCACCTGCCATGTGCAAAGCAATCCGTGCAACAGCTTTACCACTGGAAGCAGACTTTGCAGCAACAACACTTCATCCATGAACTGATGCAGATGCCACACCTACAATACTGAAAGCTTGTTTACCATTTTCACTTGATTTGGAGTCTTCTTTGATACGTGATCTGGCTTCTAAGATGGCAAAAAGTGCAGCTGCCCTTTCATTATGTGCCTTGCTTCCTCCCCCGCCTGTCAACGCAATCTCCTTTGCTTTCACGGAGCCATGCTCTTTTAGCATTTGTTTGATATCTCCAGTAACATTTATGTTGTAAGAAGGTTCAGACTGCAACTTCTTCAGTCCTGATAACATGTAAGAAGAGAATGTAGATATAGAAATATGTGTGCCACATATAAAAAAACAGAAAGGGTAACCACTCACCATCATCATCAACCTTCAAACTATTTTAACATGATCAAAATTCACAAGCACCTTAGTATCCAGTGCATTGGGGTTCTATAAAACATCAATGCACATTTTGGGGGGTGGGGTGGATGGGGGTGTGGGAGTCAGTAAAATTAAACACCGAAGAGTAGAGAAGACGGAGGCACAATCAAGTGAAAGGCTACCTGAATAGTAATCAAGTCTTCTTTAGTAAATGGTTCATCACTGAGGAGTTCCTTACAGTATTTTGTTTTGATGTTTAACTCCTTTATCGCCTAAACAGAAAGATTATGGATATTATTGCTTTTATCAAATAAAAGCAGCCAGGATTTTGGACCACATAATCGAGGAAGAAACATATATACCTCATAGAAAAAGATGTTGCCTCTATTCTTTACAGTAACTATGTGCGTGACTTCTGTAAAAAACTTGCTCAAGACCATGCATTAGAATTCACCTCGAAAAAAATCCAGCCAATGATGGTTTTTTGAGAACAACATTCCACAACATAAACACTGATATAGGATTTATAACTTGGAATGCCTTTATATACACTGCATAGAGAACTTTCAAGATGTAAAGATGGAAAATATAAATAATGGGAGACCATTTAGAGAACTTTCATCGCATTCTATTTTCATTCACATTTTCAAGATGAATTCATGAACCAAAGAAAATAAATTAATTTCTTTTAACCATTTTTCTCTGAAACTGTTTTCTTTTTTACAAAACCAATCATAACAAAATAAGTTAAACATATGAAGTCTGTGAAGTGCAGTTTAGTGAAAATCAGATACTTATGAAATAAAGAGAATGTACAATTCCAGAGACAGACATGTAGTTGAAACAGATCAAGCTTAACGTCATCTGGGAGCAGAAAGTACATAATAGGCAAGAAAATGGGTGACACATTCCAGTACCACATTAACACCTAATTCCTTAAGCTTGTCGATAATGGAAGTACCTTCTTCTTTACTGAGCACATTCTTCACCACCACCGAAGCTTTCTCGACCAGCTCTTCGCTTCCTTTAAACTCAAACTTGTAAAAGCTCTCATCTCCTTAATGACCTTGATCTTAGCCGCTGTGTCGAACTTCTCCAACTTTAGATCGAACATGGTCTCTTCAATTAGGGTTCTCAATTGCGAGTCCCGTGGGATGATACATTCAATCGTGTGTAAATGGAAGGCTTCCTTTCACTCCTTTGCTTGCCATGTGATTGAGGGGTGAAGTAAACTATGCACTTGGTACAATAGTCCAATGCACATGGAGACACCAACACTTTTTCTATGCCCGTTATACCCCTAATAACATTAATCATGCTTATAAGATAGTATAGAGAAAGAACTTAATTGATGTATTTAATTTTACAATATTTAATAATATATTCCATTTAACAAAACATTATAAGAATTTAACTTTGTGGATACGCCAATGAAATTTGTACCAACCCATCAGAAAAAGTGCACATGACGTTTCCTAGCTATTTGATTTTTTAATTTGATTTTCCGATTCACTAAATACGTCATTGAGTTTTTTTATTTTGTTTCCGGATTCTTGTAATTCGACGAAACCTAATCGTCTAACTGACACCAAAATTCAAATTACACTTCTCCGTTTCCCATATATTTGTACCCTAATTGGAATCTTTCTGCTTTGGGGATGACTTCACAAAAAAGTTAATGCATCCGTCATGTTCTCATAGCTTTGATTTTTGCTAGCAATGACCAGTGAGAGCAATTGACACATTTTTAAGGTTTTATTCTCAATTATTGGTTGATGAGTTATATAACCTCGAGTAGTCAATATCTAGAGAGAAACTAAAGCATATTTGGAGTGAGAAAGTTGTTTAATAAATTAGGCTGGATCACTGAACATGAAAATTTGACCATTTCTAAAATAAGAAAGTAATTATATACAATAAAAGCTTGGGTAGTCAATATCAAAAGGGAAGTTAAAGCATACTTAGTGGGAGACGGTTGTCTAATAAATTTGGCAGAATAACTGAATATGAAAATTCAACCATTTATTAAATAGGAAAACCAAGTTAACGAGACGGATGGGGTAAGTTTTTTTTTTTAATTTATAAATTGAATATATAATGTTTACAAATATGAGATAGAAATTAAATAATGTACATCATGGTTTACACAAGTAGTACCTATCTTAGTATCTTTACAATTGGTGTAAACAAGTATCATTATGAGTCTTATAAATATATTCTCTCTGTCCCAATTTAATCTTTTCACTTGTTTTTTAGAAAATAATCAACATTTTTTTAAAACATTATTGATCAATTTTTTTAAAAAACTACACCAATAACATCATCATTATAATCAATGACCTTATTACGTTAGACACTCATCAAAATCACTTTTGCAAATATATTTGGTTTATCATATTTAGTTATTGTCCAAATAAACATATCATGTTTCTATGAGAAGCTTAAATCGGGACGCATTTAGTACTACACGCTGAAGTAAATTCCTAGTTTGAATTGTATACATTAAAATTTCTTTTAGTGTCATTTTACTAAGGGAGAAGAGCCACTTTAAACACCGAGGTTATACATGAATCTTATATTGGCCATTAAAATTTAGAATAGACATATAAGCATGAAAACAAGTTTGGAGTTCCTTTAGTTTTTTATACCTAATAAATAATGTAATTGATGTATTTAATTTTGCAATATTTAATAAGATATTCTATTTAACAAAACGTTAATATGAATCCGACTTTTTGGATACGTCACTGAAATCTGTACCAGCCGAATAAAAAAAAGTACACATGACGTTGCCTATCTGATTTTTGAATTTGATTTTTTGGATTCACCAAATATGTCATTTAGTTTTTATTTTGTTTCCGGATTTTTGTAATCCAACGAGACCTAATCGTCTAACTGAGAGCCAAATTCGAATTAAGATTCTCCATTTCCCATATATTTTTACCCTAATTGGAATCTTCCTGCTTTGGGGATGACTTCACAAAAAGATCACGCACCCGTCATTTGCTCATAGCTTTGCTATCTGCTGGCGATGACTAGTGTGAGCAAGTGGCACGTTTTTTAGGTTTTATTCTGAATTATTGGTTGATGAGTTATAGAACTTCGGGTAGTCAATATCTAGAGAGAACTTAGAGCATATTTAGAGTGAAAAAGTTGTGTAATAAATTTAGCAGAATAACAAAATATGAAAATTAGACCATTCTTAAATAGCAATGTAGCTATATACACAAAATTAAAATCAAAGATGAGACAATTTAATTAGCAAATAAATTATATATCTCCTTATTTGAATGATTTTATACAATTTTGGTAAGTTTTCCCCTGCATTCTCAACTGCAATGTCAACATCTAGACGGTCTCCTTGACATTGTGGAGAAAAACTTACCAAAATTGCATAAAACCATTCAAATAAGAAGATAAAGAACTTATTTACTAATATTTATGTGGCTATCTCTCATTCCACATGTGCATCGTGCACATTGTAACATTGGAGATGCTCTTAGTATCTTAACATACAATTAATGTAAAATAGTATCATTACCATTCTTATAATGAAACATTAATGATCAAATATTTTTAAAAAATACACCAACAACCTCATCATTATCATCAATGACCTCATTAAGTTACAGACTCATCAAAATCAGTTTTGAAAATATGCTTGATTTATTATCGTATTTAATTATTGTATAAATAACCCTTTCATTTTTCAATGAGAAGCTTAAGTGGTGACGGACTTAGTACCACATACATCGCTTAAGTAAATTCCAAATTTGAATTGTACAAATTAAAAGAATAGGTATTTCATTATTTGTTTAAACTTCATTTTCTTGGGGGAGAATAGCCACTCTAAAACACCAAGGTTATACATGAATCTTATATTGGCCCATAAAATTTAGAATATAGACAATATAAACATGAATCTAATGTTTTTGATCATTTTCTAGACACCCCATTATTTGAGATTTTCCTTCACCCATCAATGAAAACAAAACATTACCATGAATCCAACTTTTTGGATACGTCACTGAAATGTGTACCCGCCAATCAGAAAAAGTACACATGACACTGTCTATCTGATTTTTCATATTGATTTTCGGATTCACTAAATACGTCATTTAATTTTATGACTTTGATTCCTGATTCTTTTAATCCGACGAAACCTAATCGTCTAACTGACACCGAAAGTCAAATTACGCTTTTCCGTTTCCCATATACTCGTACCGTAATTGGATTCTTCCTGCTTTGAGGATGACTTCGCAAAAAGTTCACGCATCCGTCATTTTTTCATAGCTTTGTTATCTGCTTGAGATGACAAGTGAGAGCAAGTGGCACATTTTAAGGTTTTATTCTCAATTATTGGTTAATGAGTTATAGAACTTCAGGTAGTCAATATCTAGAGAGAGGTTAGAGCACATTTAGAGAGAGAAAGCTCTGTATTAAGTTTCGGAGAATAACAAAATATGAAAATTCGACCATTTCATAAATAGCAAGGTGGCTATATACAGGAAAATCAAAGATGAGACCACTTAACGGGATAGAGGGAGTGTTTTTTTTTTAATTTATAAATGAATATACAATGTTTACAAGTATGAGTTGGAAATTACAAAATGTACATCATGGCTTACACAAATAATACCTATCTTAGTATCTTTAAGTACAATTGGTGTAAAAAAGTATCATTACCATTCTTATAATTATACTGCCTCCATCCTATTTAATCTTTTCACTTCATTTTAGAAAATAATCAACATCTTAAATGAAACATAAATGATCAAATATTTAAAAAAAACACTCCAATAACTTCATCAATATCACCAATGACTTCATTACGTTACAAACTCATAAAAATCAGTTTTGAAAATATACTTGATTTATTATCGTATTTAATTATTGTATAAATAACCCTATCATTTTTCAATGAGAAGCTAAAATCTGGATGGATATAGTACTACATACATCGCTTAAGTAAATTCCTAATTTGAACTGTACAAATTAAAAGAATAGGTGTTTCTTTATTTCTTAAAACATCATTTTCCTAGGGGAGAAAAATCACTTTACAACACCAAGGGTATACATGAATCTTATATTGGCCCATAAAATTTAGAATATAGACAATATAAGCACGAATCTAATGCTTTTGAGCATTTTCTTGGACACCCATTATTTGAGGTTTTCCTTCACCCATCAATGAAAACAAGTTTGGAGTTCCTTTAGTTTTTTATACCTAATAAATAACTTAGTTGATGTATTTAATATTACAATATTTAATAAGATATGCTATTTAACAAAACGTTAGCACGAATTTAAGTTTTTCGATACGTCCCTAAAATCTGTACCTGCCAATCAGAAAAGTACACAGGACTAACCTATCTGATTTTTATGTGATTTTCGGATTAACTAAATACGTCAGTTAGTTTTTTATGTTGTTTTCGGATTCTTGTAATCCGACGAAACCTAATCTTCCAACTAACACCAAAAGTCGAATTACGATTCTTCATTTCCCATATATTTTTACCCTAGTTTGAATCTTCCTGCTTTTGGTACGACTTCGCAAAAAGTCCACGCATTTGTAATTTTCTCATAGCTTTGCTATCTGCTTGGCATGACTACAGAGAGCAAGTGACACATTTTTAAGGTTTTATTCTCAATCATTGGTTGATGAGTTATAGAACTTTACGTAGTGAATATGTAGAGAGAAGTTAGAGCATATTTAGGGTGAGAAAGTTGTGTAATAAATTTGTCAGAATAACTGGATATTAAAATTCAGCCATTTCTTAAATATGAAGGTGGCTATATACAGAAAAAGCTCGGGTAGTCAATATCTAGAGAGAAGTTAGAGTATATTTAGAGTGAGAAAGTTGTGTAATAAATTTCGCAAAATAATTGAATATGAAAATTCGACTATTTCTTAAATAGGAAGGAGGGAATAGTTTGTTTTTAATTTATAAATCGAATATACAATGTTTACAAATATGAGATGGAAATTACATAATGTACATCATGATTTACACAAGTCAATAATTTATCCCCTTTTTGGATACGTCAACAAAATCTGTACCAGTCAATCAGAAAAAAGTACACATGACGTTGCTTATCTTATTTTTATTTTAATTTTTCGGATTCACGAAATACGTCATTTTGTTTTTGATTTTTTTTCCGGATTCTTGTAATCCGACAAAACCTAATCGTCTAATTGACACCAAAAGTCGAATTACACTTCTTCGTTTCCCATATATTTGTACCCTAATTGGAATCTTCCTGCTTTGGAGAAGACTTCGCGAATCCATCATTTTCTCATAGCATTGATATCTGGTGGAGAAGACTAGTAAGAACCAGTGGCATATGTTTAAGGTTTTATTTTCAATTATTACTTGATGGGATATAGAACCTAGGGTTGTCAATATATAGAGAGAAATCGGAGCATATTTAGAGTGGGAAACTGTAATAAATTTGGTAGGATATCAAAAAATGAAAATCTGACCATTTCTTAGATAGGAAGGTGGCTATGTAAGGGAAACCAAAGATGAGACAACTTAACGGGACAAAGGGAGTAATTTTTTTTTAATTTATAAATTAAATATACAATGTTTTGCAAATATTAGATAGAAAGTACATCATGGTTTACACAAGTAATACCTGTCTTAGTATCCTTACATATGGTGTAAAAAAGGTATCATTACCATTCTTATAACTATAACTATACTCCCTTCGTCCCAATTTAATCTCTTCACTTCTTTTTTAAAAATGATCAACATCTTAAATGAAACCTTAATGATCAAATACTTTAAATCAAATATACAATGTTCACAAATATGAGATGGAAATTACATAATGTACATCATGGTTTACAAAAGTAATACCTATCTTAGTATCTCTAAAATTGGGTTACAAAAACTTATCATTACCATTCTTATAATTATACTCCCTCCGTCCCAATTTACTAATATTTTCACTTCTTTAAAAAATAATCAACATTTTTTGAATTCATTGTTGATCAAATATTTTTAAAAAATACTCCAATAACACCAACTTTATCATCAATGACCTTATTGCATTACACATTTATCAAAACCACTTTTGAAAATATACTTAATTTATCGTATTTAGTTATTGTCTAAATAACAGTATCTTTTTCAATGAGAAGCTTAAATCAACTCTAATTTAGTACTACATACATCGCTGAAGTAAATTCCTAATTTCAATTGTACACTATAATCTTTTTTTAAATGACAATTTAATAGGGGAGAAGAGGCACTTTAAAATGCCGAGGTTATACACAGAATCTTATATTGGCCATTAAAATTTAGAATAGACAATATAATCATAAATCAGATGTTTTTGAGCATTTTTTGGACACCCATTATTTGAGGTTTTCCTTCACCCATCGATGAAAACAAGTTTGGAGTTCCTTTAATTAGTTTTATATACCTAATAAATCACTTAATTGGTGTATTTAATTTTACAATATTTTATAAGATATTCTATTTAACTAAACGTTAGCATGAATCCGACTTTTTGGATACGTCAACGAAATTTGTACCAACCAATCAGAAACATGTACACATGACGTTGCATATCAGATTTTTTTAATTTGATTTTCGGATTCAGTAAATACGTCATTTAGTTTTTTATTTTGTTTCCGTATTCTTTCCCATATATGTGTACCCTAATTGGAATCTTCCTGCTTTGGGTTATAGAACCTCGGGTAGTCAATATGTACTGTGAAGTTAAATCATATTTAGAGTGAGAAAGCTGTGTAATAAAAATTTGGCAGGATAACAAAAATATGAAAGTCGACCATTTCTCTAAAAGAAAGGTGGCTATATACAGGACAACCAAAGTTGAGACAACTTAATCGATAATCTCAGTTTCTTTAACAAACAAACAATCATAAGCAATGAAGAAGATGCAGATAGAAAGATATGAGATGAACAAACGAATCTGGTATACCGTGTAGAGTGCCACTGCTCTCCCTTGAGAGAGAGAGAGCAGCGGAAAACCTAATCTCTCTATCTATGCGCCTCTATTCTCTAAACCCTCTATCGTTAGGGTTCCCGTAAGTTAGCCTCCTTTTATAGGAGAAGTTGACTAACTTACGGGTTACAAAGAAGCTAACGGGCTGATACACATTTGTGGCTCGTATTACACGTTTAATTAATAACTACACAAATACAAAGATATTTAATTAGATTGGACACTATAAAATATTCCTAACAATCTCCCCCTTGGTGTTCAATCGTGTTGAATCAGCATTGCAGCACAGATATCGTTGTCTTTATTGTTATTGAGCTTCCTTTGTCTTTGAAATTGACTTCTTGAGAAGGCTTTATGAAGAAATCCTCGCAATCACCCCTTTGATGTTTTCTTGGCAGTATGATCTTTGATGTCGGGGTTTGAGGAATCTTTTTCTTGTAATCCTTGCCTTCCAGAAGTTGCTCTTGATCAGCTTAGATGAAGTCTGGTGATGCCTCTAGAATGAATGTTCTGATGATTATCAGGGGCGCACAAGATTCATCTTCAGCACACGAGTATTTGACCTCTGTCTCCTCCACAATGTAGTCTTTTTGACTATTTGGAATGCATGCATTTGAGGAGAACTTGTTTGTGTCACAGCGGAACATAATGATGGTTGACTTGTGAGTGTAGCTGACCATTTGAGTTGTGGAGATAGTAGAGAGAGTGTTGGAGGAGAGAAGTGTCCGGGAATGATTTTTTTAGAGTTAAACAGCATGTGGAACACTCTCCCCTCATGTCGGGCCGATGAAGCGGGGCGTCATGCCTTTATTCTTTTATGCTGCGGAAATAAAACAGGAAAAACAAGAAGAATGAGGAAATGCAAAAACTGGATACACTGATGTGTTCCGTTAACACAACATCAATGTAAACATTGATGTGTGGCCTGTATATAATGATAGAAGCATTATTAAGCTCTAACAGGACTTCCAACCAGTCATTGTGAAGAATCCAAAAGGATGTCACTCTGGTTGTTATGGCATGACCATAAAGGTCAGCAAAGATAATGTAGCCCCCTGGGGTCGTGTAGACGCCAATTATCATCACCATAGAGATAAACTCTGAAGCGATGGCCTGAAAAAGTTGGTGATTCTTATGTTGCAACAGCAGGACTTCCTTCCGATCATTGGTCTACATCTGTAATAGATGAACCCTATGGAAGTTCTCGCGGGTCATGTAGACATGCAACTGCCTCAAAAAGTGCATCTATGTCCTAGAAAATTTCAAAACATTTGGGAGTGAGTAACTAGACACGACGTGATCAATGAAAGTTCAGTGGCATAGGGCTGAGGCCACTGTAGTCAGTATCACTTGCCTTAGAAGGAGACAGTAATGAGAGATGCGGTTCCCCATGAAGTACGATTAAACACCTGTCTGTTGGGAGACAAGTGAGTGGTCTTGGGTAGGGTTAAGTATGCAATGTTGGACAAGATGCAGTGACTTCTACCCGAGATCTGAATAAATTCAGTCCTGAACCTATTGGGATTGTCCAGAGTATTTGAGTTGCTAGGAATAAATGTTCAATGGATGGCAGGCAGTTGAGTTAGCAGACTTATCATTGATTATGGGTTTCTTTCTCACTTGAGTCTTCTGCTTCCTAACGCTCATAATGATCACTCACTCACTCACTCCTCACTTACTCTCGGATTTTTCCCTTGGGTAGGCTTAGTTAGGTTTACTAAGCCATAGGAACATGTTCTCTCATTGATTTTCTCTTTGTACTCCCCCTCAACTGGAGCACTCGGTATGCTTTGTCATTGTTAGGCACCGGGGAGGATAACATTGAACACTCCCCCTAAAATATTGCATTCGTTGAGAGATTTCTTGCTTTGTCGGTGTAAGGCGCCAGAAAGAGAAAACTGAAACTCCCCCTCAAAATGTGCAAGGTTTGATTGCTCACAGCTCGTTATACCCGCCATGTGTGTGAAGCAATCTGAACAAGTACCGCACATGACGGTTTCCCTAAGCTCATCATTTGGAATTTCAGAATGATTGAGGATCACACAATGTTGATGAGTTAGGGGAGGCTTCAACAGTTGATTGTTGATTGTTGTAGAATGACCGTTGACACGAGGTTGATTGAATTATCTATAATTTTCGGACCTCTACAGTGCAGCTTAGACCTTAGGTTTGACTTTGGAAGAATTTGAACAGATTTGCCTAAGTTTTTACTTTGGCATCGGTGATTTACAAAGTTTGTCGAAAAACAAACGTTTTGACCATCAAGGACTGGGTGTCAGGGCGCGTGAGAATGGGTTCGGGGGCATAGCCCATGAATAAATGTAGATCTTTTCGTTAGCTTTCCAACAAAAAAAGTTCGCCTAAATCGGATCACCGAGTCAAAAGTTATGGCAAAAACAGTGCGATGTCGCAGAAAATCTCGAATTTTGAGTTTTTGAGGAAATTCTTCGAGGTTGAGGTTCTCGATGTCGAATTTCGAGAGCAGGTGAAATTAAACAAAATTCTAAGGCAAAAACTCGAAATCCTAATCTCGAGGTTTAAATCTCGAGATTTTAATTTCGAGTTTGCCTTGAAGAGTAATGGCGAAATCCACCCGCAAAACAAACCTCATAATATCGAAATCGTCAGAATTTCAAAATGTTTTGCATATCGAAAACTTTGGAGTTTCGAAAACCTCAGAAAATCGAAAACTTGTGTTTGAAAAAAATCAGAACATCGAAAACTATTAAAAACTTTGATAAGCAGAGATTCATTCCGATATCCTATAACGTAAAGCTTCGATGAACTGCGAAGAATGTCAAGTTTCGAACAATTATGAGTTTCAAGAAACTGCAAACTTTGAAATATTCAAAACATCGAGAAATTCCAAAAATCTCGAAATCTTTCAGAAATTCGAAATCCTAAACATCGAGTTCTTAAAACTCGAAATTCCAAAACTCGAAATTTTAAAACTCGCAATTTTAAAAGTCGAAATTTCAAAACTCACAGTTTCAAAACTCGCAGTTTTAAAAACGTCGAGTTTAGGAATTCGAGACCCTAAATGTCGAGTTGGTGCAAAATGAAAACTTCGAATTTTGAAAATCTGAAAACTGTTCTGAATAGCCCTGAAGGTTGAGATTCCTCCCGTATCTGTTTCAAGTCAAAATCATTTCTGCAGCCATCTAAAAACATCAACTCGAGATTTCACGTAGAGTTCTTCGAAATTGAAAGTTTGCAGAAATCGAAAACAATGATATGCTATAGAATCGTTTCGAAGAGGCGATTCCAACAGTATAATTTTTACAGATTTTCATTCACAAACAAGATTACAGGAGCAAAACTCTATATTGAAGAAAAAGAGAAGAAAAGCAGAGCAGATCTTCGTTAGATCCAAAAAATCGCAGATAGATTCAACATGTTTCACGTCTCGTCTCTGATACCAATTGATAATCCCAGTTTCTTTAACAAACAAACAATCATAAGCAATGAAGAAGATGCCGATAGAAAGATATGAGATGAACAAACGAATCTGGTATACCGTGTAGAGTGCCGCTGCTCTCCCTCGAGAGAGAGAGCAACGGAAAACCTAATCTCTCTATCTCTGCGCCTCTATTCTCTAAAGCCTCTATCGTTAGGGTTCCCGTAAGTTAGCCTCCTTTTATAGGAGAAGTTGGCTAACTTACAGGTTACAAAGAGGCTAACGGGCTGATACACATTTGTGGCTCGTATTACACGTATAATTAATAACTACACAAATACAAAGATATTTAATTAGAGTGGACACCATAAAATATTCCTAACATTAACGAGATGGATTGAGTAAAAATTTTTAATTTATAAATTGAATGTACAATGTTTACAAATATGAGATGGAAATTACATGATGTACACCATGGTTTACACAAGTAATACCCGTCTTAGTATCTTTACAATTAGTGTAAAAAAGTATCATTACCATTCTTATAACTATATTCTCCGTCCCAATTTAATCTTTTCAGTTCTTTTTTAGAAAATATTCAACATCTTAAATGAAACCTTAATGATCAAATATTTATAAACAAAAATACACCAATAACATCACCAATATGATCAATGACCTCATTATGTTACACACTCATCAAATTCACTTTTCAAAATATACTTGATTTATCATATTTAGTTATTGTCTAAAAAATCATATCATTTTTCAACGAGAAGCTTAAATCGGGACAAATTTAGTACTACATACGTCGAAATAGCTCTAGGATTGGCAACGGGATCGAAAGAAAGCTTAAAGAGCATGAAATCAGACAAAATGATGAAGAAGGGCCACGCACGTCGTGTGTGCCTGAGAGGCATGTCGTGCGTACGTTGCAGAAGGCTCTAGTCGAGAACGAAGTTAGGCACGACGTGCGCTGGGAAGCATGTCGTTCTCGGAAGACAAAAGCACGCATAATCTCACTGGAGGCCGCGCACGCCGTGCGCGGCAATATTTCGCGACTTTTGCTCTGGACGCACGGACGCTAGGCACGCCATGCCTGGGCGTCGTGCGTGCCTCCAGGTGTCCTTTTTCGGCCGGAATTGCTCCTTTTTCTATTTAAACAGCCTCTAAACCCATGTTTTTGGTTACGAAGCTTAGAGGGAGGCCTGGGATGAAATTTTGAGTACTTTTCCGCTATGTTATTCAAGACTCTGGGATTATTTGTAAGTTTCATCTTTTTAATTAATGATAATTAATTTTTTTATCTCAATTCTATTGTTAATTCAATTATGAATTGTGAGTAGTTTGAATTAGGGATTTGGGATTGATGAAGGGGTTAATAATGATCTAGGATTAACTTCTTGAGGGACTAATTGCACGATCTTTATTTAATTTGTGTTTGAATAGTTTAATTGTTGTCTTTTGTAACCTAAAATTGCATCTATGATTTTAATTGCACATAGATTAAATTAGAATAAATTAAGAGAGATCTAATTTATTCTATGACACTTTCACACACACTTAATTGTTCGCTAAGAGATTAGTAACGGTTAAGGGGTCATACGCTCGCTCGTTGGCAATGATTTAGAAATCTGTCGTATGAGAGATCAGTCTGCGAGAGCGGTAAGAACTTAATATTCATTAGCGCTGCTCAATTAAATTATATTCATGTGATTAAACCAGATCAACCTCGAAATCTAATTACGCCGAAATCAATCCTTGTTACCTTCCGTCATTAATTAGAAAGAACCTTTTAATTTAACCATTTATTCGCATTTTAAATTTCCAAAAACCCAATTCTTGCTAGAGAAGAACCACTTTAAAACACCGAGGTTATAAATGAATCTTAACTATATTGGCCATTAAAATTAAGAGTAGACAATATAAGCAAGAATCTAATGTTTTTGAGCATTTTTGGCCACCCATTATTTGAGATTTTCCTACACCCATCAATGAAAACAAGATGGAGTCCCTATAGTTTTTTAAACCTAATAAATAACTTAATTGATGTATTTAATTTTAAAGTATTTAATAAAAAATTCTATTTAACAAAACGACAGCATGAATCTGACTTTTTGGATACGTCACCGAAATCTGTACAGCCAATCAGAAAATAGTACACCTGACGTTGCGTATCTAATTTTTTTAATTTGATTTTCGGATTCACTAAATACACCATTTTGTTTTTTATTTCATTTCCGAAGCATTATTTGGATACACTTAATCGTCTAACTGGCACCAAAAGTCGAATTACGCTTCTTCATGTCCCATATATTTGTACCCTAATTGGAATCTTCCTGCTTTGGGGACGACTTCGCACATCCTTCATTTTCTCATAGCATGTGACACATTTTTAAGGTTTTATTTTCAATTATTGGTTGATGGGCTATAGAACCTCGGGTAGTCAATATATAGAGAGAAATTAGAGCATATTTAGAGTGAGAAAACTGTTTAATAAATTTTGCAGGATATCAAAATATGAAAATTCGACCATTTCTTTTATAGGAAGGTGGCTATATACAGTAAAAGGAAAAATGAGACAACTTAACGGGGCAGAGAGAGTATTTTTTTAATTCATAAATTAAATGTACAATATTTACAAATATGAGATGGAAAGTACATAATGTCCTCATGGTTTACACAACTAATACTTGTCTTAGTATCCTTGCAGTTGGTGTAAAAATGGTATCATTACCATTCCTATAACTATACTCCCTTCGTCCCAAATTAATCTTTTCACTTCTTTTTTACAAAATGATTAAATCACTTTTGAATATATACTTGTTTTATCGTATATAGTTATTATCTAAATAAGCGTATCATTTTTCGATGAGAAGCTTAAATCGGGATGGATGTAGTACTACATACATTGCTCAAGTGAATTCCTAATTTTAATTGTACACATTAAAAGCATAGGTGTTTCCTTATTTCCTTAAATATCATTTTACTAGTGGAGAAGAGCCACTTTAAGACACTGAGGTTATGAGCACGAAGCTTATATTGGCCATTAAAATTTAGAGTAAACAATATAAGCACGAATCTAATGTTTTTGAGTATTTTATGGACATCTATTATTTGAGGTTTTCCTTCACCCATCAATGAAAAAAAAATGGAGTTTCTTTAATTAGTTTCTTATAACTAATAAATAAGACGTTTTATAACTAATGTTTTTACAGTATTTAATAAGAAATTCTATTAAACAAGACGTTAGCATGAATCTAACGTTTTGGATATGTCACCGAAATCTGTACCAGCCAATCAGAAAGAAGTACAAATGACGTTGCCCATTTGACTTTTTAACTTGATTTTAGGATTCACTAAATATGTCATTTAGTTTTATATTTTGTTTCCGGAATCTTGTAATCCGACGAAATCTAATCGTCTAACTGACACCAAAAGTCGAATTACACTTCTCAGATTCTCAAATATTTGAACCCTAATTTTAATCTTCCTTCTTTGGGGACGACTTGGCAAAAAGTTCACGCATCCGTCATTTTCTCATAGCTTTGCTATCTGCTTGAGATGACTAGTGAGAGCAAGTGACACATTTTAAGGTTTTATTCTCAATTATTTGTTGATGGGTTATAGAACCTTAGGTAAGATATTTTTACTTAGATTGTTTTCGGTCCCTTAGCAGATCATACTAGACCAGGTCAGATCAGAACGAATCAGAACGGACCATATTAGACCAATCCAGACTTAGATATTTATAAAATACACAGAGACCAGATATTAACAAAACTAGATCAGACTAGTTCAGACCAAACCAGACTAGATCAGACCAGACCAGACCGGATCATCAAATTTCAGTCCAAGTAAAAACTTTCGTAGTCAATATCTAGAGAGAAGTTAGAGTATCTTGGGAGTGAGAAAGTTGTGTAATAAATTTTGCAAAATAACAGAATATGAAAATTAGACCATTTTAAAATTGGAAGGTGGGTATATAGCAGATAACCAAAGATGAGACAACTTAACGGCAAAGAGGGAGTAATTTTTTTTAAATTATAAATCGAATGTACAATGTTTACAAATATGAGATGGAAATTACATAATGTACATCATGGTTTACACAAGTAATAAATGTGTTAGTATGTTTACCATTGGTGTAAAAAAAGTATCATCAATTACCATTCTTATAACCATACTCCCTCCGTCCCAAATTAGAGTCCGTTTGGTGACCCTTTTTCGGCTTATGAGGCTTATCAGCCAGCTTTTTCACCAAACACGTAATTTTTGATTTCGCGCGCTGAATTATGTAATAAGCAGAAAAAGTAAGGTTGAAGTTACTTTTCTGGCTGTATTGTCTGAAGTTACTGTAGAGGATTATTTTAGCTATTTTTTCATATAATTTTTATTTTATTTATTAATAAAAATATTTTAAACATAATTTTTTTATGAATCAACAGAATCAACCAATAAAGCAACTTCAGCAAGAACTTCATAAATTTCAGCAGAATCAGCCAATTCAGCTAATTTTAATGTTACCAAACGGGCTCTTAATCTTTTCACTTCTTTTTTAGAAAATAATCAACATCTTAAATGGATTTTTTTCCCGGAATAATGCTAATTAAATAAATTATTCCTGAAATACTATCGGGTTAAGAATAATTCCCAAAATACTGCTGGAATTAACCACACTTAAGGAAAGCCGCCACTCCAAGTGGCGGCTCTTGTATTACTTCACAAAAGCCGCCACTCTGAGTTGCGACTCTTCTCTTATAGTACAAAAGCCGCCACTTCAAGAGGCGGCTCTTCTCTTACGTCCCATTTTGTACATATATAACACACATTATGTTTCAAGAATTTGTTTAACATCCTTCCCGAGTGAATTTTGAGCTGAAATTTGGTATGCATAAACTAGACTTGATTAGGAACATGCTCAAAAAATGTCATCAAAAACTTCCAGCGGAAACACCCTCTAATGGTGTTGTCCGCGAGGGGTTCCGGTCAGGACGTCATGACAAAAGGGTGGTCCGACCACCTTAATTTGAGGTGGTTCCCGGTGGTATGTTTTGATGAATTTTTTTTGTATGTTCTTAATAAAGTCTAGTTCAGTCATACCAAATTTGAGCAAAACATTCCATCCGAAAGGCCGTCAAACGATTTTTGAAAGATAACTACGCCGGATTATACATATAAAACACAGTTATCTTTAAAAAATCATTTGACTGCTTTCCCGATTGAGATTGGTTCTGAAATTTGATATGGATTAACTAGACTTGATGAATAACATACACAAACAAATTTAGAAAAACATCTCACCGGGAATCACCTCAAATTGAGGTGGCCGGACCACCCTTTTGTCATGACGTCCTAACCGGAACCCCCCCGCGGACAACACTATCAGAGGGTGTTTCCGGTGGAATTTTTTTATGATTTTTTTTTAGCATGTTCCTAATAAAGTCTAGTTTATGCATACCGATTTTCAACTCAAAATTCAATCGGGAAGACAGTTAAACAAATTCTTGAAATATAATACGTTTTATATATGTACAAAATGGGACGTAAGAGGAGAGCCACCACTCGGGGTGGCGGTTTTTGTGAAGTAATACAAGAGCCGCCACTTGAAGCGGCGACTTTCCTTAACCGTGGTTAATTCCAGCAGTATTTTGGGAATTATTCTTAACCCGACAGTATTCTGGGAATAATATATTTAATTAGCATTATTCCAGGAAAACACTCTCTTAAATGAAACTTTAATGATTAAATATTTTTTAAAAATACACCAATAACTTTACCATTATCATCAATGAATTCATTATGTTACACACTTTTCAAAATCACTTTTGAAAATATACTTGATTTATCGTATTTTGTTATTGTCTAAATAATTGTATCATTTTTCAATGAGAAGCTTAAATCAGGACATGTTTGGTACAACATACATATATCACTTAAGTAAATTCCTATTTTCAATTGTACATTTTAAAAGAACAAGTATTTCTTTATTTCTTGAAATATCATTTTACTAGGGGAGAAGAGCCAATTTAAAACAGCGAGGTTATACATGAATCTTATATTGGCCATTAAAATTTAGAATAGACAATATAAGCATGAATCTAATGCTTTTAAGCATTTTTTTGGATTCACATTATTTGAGGTTTTCCTTCACTCATCAATGAAAACAAGTTTGGAGTTCCTTTAGATTCCTATACCTAATAAATAACTTAATTGATGTATTTAATTTTACATTATTTAGTAAGATATTATATTTAACAAAACATTAGCCTTTTCAAAAAAAAAGTTAGCATGAATCCGACTTTTTGGATACGTTACAAAATCTGTACCAGCCAATCAGAAAAAAGTACACATGACGTTGCCTATCTGATTTTTTAATTTGATTTTTGGATGCATTAAATACATCATTTAGTTTTTTATTTTGTTTCCCTATTCTTGTAATCCGACGAATTCTAATTGGCTATCTGACACCAAAAGTCGAACTACGTCACTTCTCTGTTTTCCATATATGTGTACCCTAATTGGAATCTTCCTTCTTTGGGAAAGATTGCGCTAAAAGTTCACGCGTCTGTCATGTTCTCATAGCTTTTGCTATCTGCTTGGGATGACTAGTGAGAGCAAGTGGCACATTTTTTAAGGTTTTATTCTCAAGTATTCGTTGATGAGTCATAGAATCTCGGGTAGGCAATATTTAGAGAGAAGTTAGAGTATATTTAGAGTGAGAAAGTTGTGTAATAAATTTGGTAGAATAAAAGAATATGAAAATTCGACCATTTCTTGTGACTATATATAGGAAAGTACAATACTTATGCTTTATACCAAAATGCTAGCTAATGAGAGACTCATACTTTTCCCTGAAATAGTTGAAGAACATGCTTGTTGATGTCAAAATATCTGATGATGTTGCGTGTGACATTGGCTGTAGCGGTTGTGATGTTGCCTTGAATATACACCTAGATATCCCGAACGCTTGAGAAATGGCTAAGTATATACGGAGTACTACGTATAAAATTAAATCATAATCTAGTTGAGACGGATTAGGCCTACTCCGTCCAGCGGCGGACCCACCAAAGGTCCCACGGGGTCCCGAGATCCCATGAACTTTCAAAGAAATACACATATTATATGTGTTTTATATAAATTAATAATACAATGTATATATAAGGTGAAAGCTAATTGAAAACATGAATTTGGCATTGGAGCATTGGAAGAATGCTTGAATTTAAAACTTTCCTACTCATGGAGGTTCAAGGTTTAATTTCCTTAGGTGTTCCTTTTTGTTTTTTCCCTATTTATTAGGGAAAACAACTTTTTTTGGCAAGGGAAAAGAGCATAAATAGTACTAACACTAATACATAGCAATTCTTTACTAAAACATTAGTCATTTACGGAGTAATTCATAAAAAATTGGTATCAAAATATAAAGTTAGTAAGCGTATTTTTGAATATTATTTATTGGTTCGATATTACTCCCTCCGTCCCGAAATAATTGTCCCACTTTCCTTTTCGGTCCGTCCCGAAATAATTGTCCCATTTTGAAACTTTCCTTATTTGGCAAACAAATCTATACAAAACAGTGTCAAACAGTGCAAAACAGTGCCAAACAGTGTCGCTACAGTGCCAAATAGTGTCGGTACAGTGCCAAACAGTGTCACTACAGTGTGAAGTCAAATTAATTTCTTAATAACCGTGAAAAGTCAAATGAGACGATGAATTCGGGACTGGGGGAGTAGTTTTTAATGTCTTAAATGAGTGTTTTTTTTAAAAAGTGACTCCTTTTTATTTTTGTTCTACACTCAAATAATTGATATTATTAAAAGCTATTTCTAAAGTATGTATTATTATTGGTCATCGAAGATAGTTTGTATTATTTAAAGTTATTATCCCTATTTATTATTTTAAGGTGTCCTAAATAATCGTTCGTTTAGAAAGTTATTGGAATAAACATACTATAATGATTGGATATTACGTAGTATTTTTCTATCTGTGACATAAATATTATTTTTCTAAACAAACGATTATTAATTTTCTAAATGAACGGTTATTTATGTCACTTCATTTTCTAAACGACCTTAGCTTTATATTAATTATAGATTAGAGATATAAAAGGATGGGGACCCCGTGGCTCCGACTTTCTGGATCCGCCACTGACTCCGCCTAGTCTGGTAGCGTTAGTGAAATATTAGGAAAAAAAAGATGACATCCCATCCCCGAGAGGCCCCCAACCCCGACAAGATGGTGCGTCGGGAGGATGTAAATTGGGTGGGAATATTTCTGATGGACTTAATGATGATAAGGGTGACTGAAAACAAAAAAGAAAGATAGCCTACCGGTCGTCTTATTGAGGCGCACCTTCCGGTATTTTTCTTTTCATTTTTCGGGCACTTTTAAATATTGGAGTTACTTTTAATGGTCTTTTCAGACGTTTTTAACGGCGTGACCCTCTTGTGATAAGGAAATTCAAACACATGAACCACTTTGATAAAGAATGAAACACATGACCCTAACTGAAAACAGGTTCAACCACAAATACCTTTACAGTTTGACTTCACAAATATTAAGGAAATAAATTTGACTTTATTGTAGATTACACTGTTTGGCACCCTTTGGTGTAGATTTGTAAGGCAAATAAGGAAGTGTAAAGTTTAATATGGTACTTTCAAAAAAGGAAAGTGTAAAGATGAATAAAAGGGAGGGAGCATAAAGATAAAAATATGAAATAATGGTATAAGTATTACCACTCAACTTTTTATAGACAAATATATGACCAAAATTAATTTGGACAAAAAAGTGAGTAACCATCCACTCTTTGCGCTCTTCTCTGCGCTTCCTTGCGTTGGTTGAAGGCTTCTCCAGATAAACCTCCAACTTCTTCTTCTCAAATAAACCTCCATTTCTTCATTCCTCCTACGCATGAACCCCGGGGTTGAGAAGGCGACACACAGAGCAGTTTCAATCTCCTCCGCATCTCAACCTTCTCCATCTCCTCCGCCTGTGAGCTCTGCTGCTGCCATGGATGAAGCCACCGCCTCGAGCTCTGCTGCCGCACATCCCATCGCGTCGCCTCCACTCATATCTTCTTCTGCTTTCTTCTAAATCGGCCGGATCCCTAACAGATTTGAAGGTCAGATCTCGATCGAGGCGAATCTGAAAGAAGGTTATAAAATCAGGGGAAGAAAATCGCTCCCAGCAGCGGCGAATCTGAGCACCGTCGACTGGAGGTGGAGACGACGGCTACACCTTGGTTGATGGCTAGGATTTTTGGGTAGGGTGGGCGGTGGTGTATGGTCTCAGGGGCTGGGCTGGTGGGTGCTGGAGAGGGGCTCCGGAGGTTGGCCCCTGGGGTGGGGCTTGGCTGGTGGTTCTGGAGAGCTGGCGGCTGGGGTGGTAGCGCCGGTCGCTCGTGGAGTTGCCGCTGAGAGGGTGGTGGCAGATTGCCGGTGACGGTGGGGGCTGGAGGGTGGGTCTGGAGGGTGGACTGGGGTGACGTAGGAGGCTGGGGATGTGGTGTTGGCGGTGGTGTTCGCTGGTGGTGGTAGCTGGCGGTGGCCGATGGTGGTGGTCACCGGCCGTGGCCGATGGTGGTGGTCACCGGCCGTGGCCGATGGTGGTGGTCGCCGACGGTGGCCGAAGGTGTCTGTTGCGCTGATGGCCGGCAGCAGCATTGGCTACAATGACACTGACCGGTTGCTATAGTGACACGACCCTTGTTACAGTGAACAGTGGTTACAGTGACACAGACGGTGGCTACAGTGACACGAGTGGTGGTGACAGTGACACCAACGGTGGCGGTAGTGACATTTGATAGTGACATTATAATTAGGCAGTGCCAATAAAATTTGACAATGACATAAATATGTTCTTTTAGTCACATTTTTGTCCTAATGTTAATGTGGTCACATTTTTGGAAATTATCTTTACTTTAGTAATATTTAGGTAAAAACCCCTAAAAATATATAGATAATACTAAAATGAATGCTATAGAAATAAATAGGATCACTTTTAAAAAATTCCGAAAATGAGACTAAACTACTACAATGACCAATCTGACCAGTGACCAATCCGATCAGTGACCAATCTTACCAGTGACCAATCCGGTCAGTGACAAATCCGACGAGTGACCAATCCAAGTAGTGATCATGACCAATCTGATCCGTTATCAATCCGGTCAGTAACCATGACCAATTTGACCAGTGACCAACTCGGACACTCACCATAACCAATCCAACCAATGACTAATTATCCGTCCAGTGACTATGACCAATCTGATCAATGACCAACCCGACCTTGACCAGTGCGCCTTTTCCATGCACTCCCTCGGACCCCGGTCGAGCCCCAAGGGGGAACCCACATTGTCGAATTCTGAATCTAAAACCCCCTATCGAATTCCACTAATCAAACTAATCGTTTGTGTATTATGTAACCCATGGAAATTATTTATTCAATTACTCCAACCGTCGTTGTAAACTTACTCTAAAAAAAATTTGAACTCCACCGTTGGAGTTTTAGGGGGAAGCTGAATATGGGCTCATCACTTCCAAATCTGGTTCACCGCCGCCGCAACAGATTCCATAGCCCGGCCATGGTTTAAAGGTCGTTCATTGGTTGCGGATGGATGTTGTGGCTTGAAGGGACTTTGGTAGTTTGGTGCTGAGAGAAGGAAACGGGAACAGAGTCGGTGACCGATGAACCATTATGTCCTATTTTTGTCAAATTTAGAAGTAAGTCCCATTGTTGTCCCATTGGAACTTGAGACTCTTATTTTTGACATTATTTCTTCATTTTATTCACTTAATTAAGGTATCAATTTTTAATTAAATTTTTCATTTTAATTTTGCAACTTTACATAAATTTTAATATATTTTCTTAATATGTAAATTTAATTATTAAAATTGAATTATTTATCAATAGGGAGGATTTAACTTTAACATTGGTTGATCAAAAAATATTGACCAAATGTGTGTGTGTGTGCGCGCACACACCGCGCCTCGAACCACGTCCGTCGGTGATGGTCTTTAGCCAGCGACTTTCGTCCAAGGATTTTCCCTAATGGTTTCGTTGATCAGGGTTCCCTAAAGAGATTGGATCCCCGGAACAATTCGCATGTGGCACCTCGGCATACATGTAATCTACTCCTCAACTCAAAAGTATCTCTCGGCTTGAAGGAGTGGGAGACCGCGGGACTCCACCTCGGCTAAATAGAAAATTATATTGCAAAAATAATTCATCCCACACAGAACCACTACACCTCCGACAGAAGCGCATATGCCTCAGCCAAACACTGAAAATGCAAAAATCAACTGACAAGCTGCAAATCATATAATGCTCTACTCCCTCTCGTCTCGACACCTCTTGGCTAAGAGAGTGAGGGACTTCTAATAGAGTATATGAGCTCAGTCCCATTACCCACATACTCATGGATATACAAATTACTTTGCAACTACGAGACTATTCACCTCGAATGAACCCCTCGTCCAGCCGAGACTCGTCAGCACAAAGATCCTCCAGAAAGTGTTGAAATCAGAGTACAAGTCATTGGATCAACGAGCCATGCAGGCATTTCGTACTCGACACCTCGTATTTGGCACCTCATCCTAGAACACGTAGCCGATAGCACACACTGTTGCATACTTATTAGAATAGCCGACCTCATGTATTTGCAACTCAGTGGCCCGTTATTGTAATTGGGCTTTCCAGGCCCAAGCCTCGGAACCCAACCCAGATTTCTCTTATAAATACTCCTCTCGGGGGTAGTGATGTCACTGTGATCGAGTGGTCACTAGAGTCGGATGGTCACTAGAGCTCGGGTGGTTAGTGAGGCGATTGTCGTTGAGCGTTGGTAACTATCACTTTGGTCACTGAGATTGAGGTGGTTTGGGGTCGAATGTCACTGTAGTCAGGATGCCACTAGAACCGGGTCACTAAGTGTTGGTAACTATGGCATTGACAATTGGGGTAAATAGTCACTGTGTCATCTGTCACTGGAATATAGTCACTGTGACATAAATCATTGTAACACATTGGTCAATTAGGTCACTCTAACACATTGGTCACTGACTCACTGTAGCGGATTTGCTGGGCTTTAGTAAGAGCAAAATAGTGAGTTCAACTTCTTTTTAGTCACATTTCCGAAACTTAAAAAAAAGGTATTTTTTTGTCCATTAGTTAATTTTTAGTAATATTGGTGTCCTAACTCCTGGTAGAGTCAGTTTTTGAATGATTGAATATATTTAAATTTAAGTTTCATTAGTTTTTTTAAACCATTTACACATACACCCAAGAAGAGTATTTATAAGAGAAATGTGGGTTGGGTTCCGAGGCTTGGGCCTGGAAAGCCCAATTACAATAACATGCCATTGAGTTGCAAATGCATGAAGTCAGCTATTCTAATAAGTATGCAACAATGTGTGCTATCGGCTACGTGTTCCAGGATGAGGTACCAAATACGAGGTGTCGAGTATGAAATGTCTGCATGGCTCGTTGATCCAACGACTTTGTGGAGTCTTTGTGCTGACGAGTCTCGGTTGGACGAGGGGTTCATTCGAGGTGAATAGTCCCGTAGCTGCAAAGTAATTTGTATATTCACGAGTCTCAGTCCAGACCTCATGCCCCACATACTCAGAAGACTAAATACAAAGACAGCTGGCACCCATGTGGTCCTCCATCGGCCATATGGCCCTCCATCGACCAAACTTACGGGATCTCAGAATGCAGCCCAGAAGCTCAGGAGCAAAAGAGTGATCCTCCGTCGGCCAAATGGCCCTCCGTCGGCCGAACACCTATCAGCTCAAAACATGGTCCAAAAGCCCAAGGGCAGAACTTGGTCCTCTGTCGGCCAGGCCCTCCATCGGCCAAAGGACTCCGACAAAATAGATTTTATACTTAGTCAAATAAATCATGTATTCAACTCATTATAGACCTTATTTTGTACCGGGCCTCCCAGACCCAATACCTGGGAGCCCAAACCCATACTTTCCCTATAAATACTCCCATAGGGAGTAGATGTAGGGGGTTGAGAAATATTAATTGCTTACTCTTTCTCTCTAGCTCTCACTTCCCTCTAAAGATTAATACTCTATCAATTTTATATTAGTAAAATTGCCTTTTATTCCTCCAAATCTCAATACTTTTATGTTTGAATTGACTGAAGTTATTGTAGATGACAACTTAAATAGATTAGACCAAACCAGACTACATCTCTCAACATTTTTAAAATACACATAGACCAAACATCTATCAAACTAGACCAGATCAGACATAAATATATCAAACCAGACCAGATTAGTGGACCGGATCAGATCAGACCAGAACATTCTAGTCCAAGTAAAAACATCCCTAAGACTCATATATAACATCACATATGAGTTTTCGAAAAAAAATAACCTAACATGTTTCGACAAACATATATGCGAGATATGAAAACATTAAATAAGAAACATACATACACTACACCTCCAAGACTAAACATAACAATGTAACATGCTTCATAGTATGCATTTTAAAAAGAAAACATGATATCAAATTGTAGAGGAAGACACATAACTTGAATGCAGTAGAAGAGTAAAAGCTGGGGGGCAGTAGGAGAGAGCGTTGACGTCGACGGCAGCAGTGGATCGGAAGTCGGGAGTCGGCGGTACGCGGATGCTGTCGTCCGGTCGGGAGATATATATCAATATGGTCTTGAGTGAAGTTTCTGCTGAAAAAATCAAAGGATGCTTAAGTAAACAAACAATTTCCTAGAAAGCGCATATGACAGTAACAAAGGCATTATTATTGAAAACATTTTGAAGTCAAACGTATAAGAAAAAGCTAAGTGGCTTTCCTCCTTTCACAATGTCAAGCTCTAAATCCACCATTTTGTCAATGCTCAATATGTCTACAGAGAGGTTCATTGAAAAACTTGGAAGATTTAAAAACATGTAGGGAAAACTGTGATGCGTTCGTAATCAAGACAAATGAAAATCAAATAAAATAATCAAATGAAATCAGCCCTATATATGATAAACGCGTTTGATGAATAAGTAATAACTCGTTTGCTAATATAATATTTTCAAAGCAACATTTAATACTTTGTAAGAAATATGTTTAATTAATAAGTTGTGCGTTTTTTTCGGATAAGTTATGTTTGTGGTATTTTGAGCTTTAGCTGAAGACTAATGTTTGAATTATAGATTATTTTCTGAAATGAAGGACAACGTGAAGAACCGAAGGTAACACCCGATCACAAAAATTGAAATGATAGTTGAATGAAGCACAACCATTCAATCGGAGGGCATACATATTTATTAAAACAAAAACATATATAGTACGGAGTATTTCGTACTATCCTCTGTATCTCATTAATTGCAACATTGAAATATATACACTATTCATGTACTTTACTAGCTTTGACTACATTTTATTTATTAATGTATGTGAATTATTTTTTTGAAAAATGTTGTTAAATTCGTCTCATTACTAAGTTTTATAATCTAATTTTTATTTTATTTTTACTAATACAGAATTAAATATAATGACGGTCAAAGTTGTGCGTTGGTAAACGTGAAATGTTGACTGTTGCAACTAAAAAGAGACGGAGGAAGATTAAAGATAGGATTAAAGTTGTGCATTATTTAAGATGATTTTGTACGTTTTTATGGAATATTAATTAGAAATTGCTCTAGGTAGGATTAAAGATAACCTAAAATGCACAAATAAGATTACTACATTTTAAACCCCTAAAATAGGACTAAACATTGATTTGTACCCTAAATACCCCTACGGGTATTAATTCATAATAAAATGTTTTAATTCATAATAAAATCTTAAAAATAGTAAAAAAATCGTAAAAACTATTAAAAATCGTAAAAAATAACAAAAAAATGAAGTATTTATAAAAAAAAATCAATTTTTTTTTTGATTTTTTTTAAATAAATAATAGTAAAAACCCATAAAAATTAAAAAAAAAAGGATACCTTTCTCACCGCCTCCCACCACCACCACCTCCGATCGGTGAAAATTCTGCCATTTTTTCACAAAAATGCCTATGAAAAGGGTATTATTATTACTCATCATAATGCCAAAATCCTCATTGAGTCTGCCATTACTATGGCATTACTAAACATGTTGGCAGATTTCCAACCGATGATGGGAGCTGGTGGTGCCGGAGGCGGCAGAGGCGGCAACGTTTTTTTAACGTTTTTAAATTTTGTTTTTAATTTTTAAATTTATTTAATTTCTTTTTAATTTTTAATTTTATAAATATTTTATAAATTTTTTATTATTTTTCTATGTTTTTTTACGTTTTTTATTACTTTTATGATTTTAATATTAATTAAGACATTTTAAAAGATACAACGATATATTTGTCCAAACACACATAAATAGGTCTACTAGAGGAATTTAAAAGATGTAGTTTTGTTTGTACTCTTGGCCCATTTTTTATCCTATTTAGGTAATTCACTCGATATTAATTTACTATCTCGTTATAGTGTGGGTCTATTCAAATGAAAACCTCCTTGCACTAAGATATGAATATCCACTGAAAACATGGAAATATGTGATTAATTAGTACAGTGACGAGAAATGAATTAATTATTTTTCTTAGCTTCCTTTGTACGTAGTGCTAAATTTGTCACATATCAATTTTAAATATTGCCTCCATTGTTTGGTTTTTGCATAATCTTGATTCCTTTTTAATTACTATATATAGGGCTCTGTGTTTAGCAATCTTGGGAATCATTCTTCCACTACCTAAAATTGATGCCTTTGTTGGTAAGTTGATCTTAATATTTATCATACTTCTTTTTCGAGTTCCCAGACAATAACAATTACTCCGAGTATATTTGATAATGTGTTGTTATTACTATATATATATAGCCCATATCCTTTTTCTATTTTTTCTATGTTCTATGCTTTTTTTCCTTGTTTATGAAACCCTTTGAAGACTTAAACTTTTAGGTTTTCATGAAATGTAGATTAAATACATTTCGGCTTAAATTTCAATCGAGAAATCTGTTAAATAAATTATTAAAAAACACTATTTTTTTTATGTAAATATTTTGATTCAATGTTTTTTAATAATTTATTTAACTGAGTTCCTAGTTCAAATTTAAGTTGAACTTTTGTGAATATAATCTACACTTCATGAAGAGCATGCTCACAAAATTTAATAAAAAAATTCACCCGGAAGTACCTCAAATGAAGGCATCCAGACGGGGATTGCAATCAGGAAGGCCTGACTGAAAAATTACTATACATATATATACACACGCAAACATTCAAGGCTGGAAAGGAGTGTCGTCCGGCTACCCCCCCCCCCCCCCCCCCCCTCTGTGTGTGTATGATCCTGTCCAGCAGCCCCCGGTTCGAACACCATCCGAACATCGCCATTTGGGGTACTTCCCGGTGGAATTTTTTGATGAAATATTTTGAGCTTGTTCCACATCAAGTCTAGTTTATCCATACCAAATTTCAGCTCAAAATTCGATCGAGAAGGCAATCAGAATTTTTTTAGTCTATATATATAGAGTAGTGTTCCGGTTATGAATTCCTGACCGGAACCGCCGTCCGGATGACAACTTTTGGGGCCTTTCCCAGTGAAGTTGTTTGATGAAATGTTTATGGCATGTTATTCATCGAGTCTAGTTTATCCACAAAAATATTCAGCTAAAAATTCAATCGGGAAGCCCGTCAAATGATTTTTGAAAAAAAACTGTGCCGGAAGATACATATAAAACGCAGTTAACTTCCAAGACTTATTTGACAAGATTCCCGATTGAGGTTTTAGCTGATTTTTTTTTGTTGACAAATTAGACTTGATGAAGAACATTCCATACAAATTTCATCAAACAATTCGACCGGGAACCGCCCCAAAAGGCAGCGTCCGGATGACGGTTCTGGTCCAGAATTTCGAACCTAAACTTTTCTCTCTCTCTCTCTCTCTATCGATATATATATATATATTGTGGAGGTATTGGCCCCACGGGCCAAGGCAGCCCTCTCCTTTCTTTGTTGGGCCTGTTTTCTTACCTCTGCCCTGACCCATGTTGTTCTGCCGCTAGCCCTTCTTCTGGAACCCTCCTTTAGGGCTTCCCCTATTGCCCGGGTACTTAAACTCCTCTACGCCTTTGGTTGACGCAGAGGTCTTCGGTTAGTGAGAGAGAGTGTGAGGTTAAGAGAGAGTGAGAGAGACTTCTGTCTCTTCTCTATTCCGGTCCCTCTGTGGTACTCTCTCTGTGCTTCCCCTTTTCTGACCTTTGGCGTGCGTTGAGATGGCTGGGCTGGTCTGAGTGTTCTTGTCCCTTCCGGTGGTGCTTTGGTGTGTGTGCTGTATGAGCGTGGTCTGAGCTGGAGAGGTGAAAACCTGACAGTGGTATCAGAGCCGGAACTCCTGTCATCCTCGCCTACAGCCCAGGAGCTCCGCCGCCGCCATCCGCCGCAGATCTCCGTCTCAGTGGTAAGTCGAGAAGCCCACCCTCGGGTTCTCGCTCAGGTAAATTGGCGATAAACATCCTAGGTTGCCGGGTGCCTCCGGTTTTATGTGATTCTTTGGTGTTTTACTTGATTCATCCCCTTTCCCCGCTTTGCTCTTGCTGCTGACCGTGTTGGTCTGGCTGTCAGTTGTAACTGACGTTCCCCAGGTGCGTTCTCTTTACCTTCGTGTGTGAAGTGGTCTGCATGAGTGTTTTGTGTTTGCGGGATTGAGTTGTTTGATCTGGTATTCTGTGTTTCTGTCTCCTTTACGTGTTTATCTCTACTTTACTGCTTTTTTGTGCTTACTTGGTATCCTTGTGAACTGGGTTTTTTGCCTCTGTGACTCGGCACCTGAGGTTAGGACTGACAGGTTCCCTGCCAGTCACTCTAGTGACCTTCGGATCTGTGTGGCCTGTCAGCCCGCAGCCGGGTACACTGGTGAACCCTAGCTCCTTGGTTCTCTGTCTCTCTGTTTGCTATCTTTCATTTACCTTGTCTTCTGCCACTGATTCTTCAGTGTTATCCTTTTTTGTGTTCCTTATCATGTCTGCCAATATGTATGGTATGTTACCTTTTAATGGAAAAACTGATTTTGACATTTGGAAACAAAAGATCAAATGTGTTTTAATCCAGCAAAAGGTTTTCAGAGCTGTAAGTGAACTTTATTTGGATTCTGATGATAGTGCTAAGAAAGCTGAAATGAATGAAACTGCCTGCTCTACTATATATCTTAACCTATCTGACTATGTGCTTAGAAAGGTTGGTATTTTGGATTCTGCTAAAAAGTTGTGGGATAAGTTAGATGATCTTTATACTGATACTTCTCTGCCTGGTAAACTGTTTTTGCTTGAAAAATTCTTTCGGTTTAGGCTAGACCTAACCAAAGACATTGATGAAAACTTGGATATTTTTAATAAGTTGATCCAGAACATTAAACAATCTGGTGATAAACATATTGATGATTATACTGCTGTTGTGTTGCTTAATGCTATTCCTGATTCATATAATGATGTTAAAACTGCTATTAAATATGGTAGAGATGATGTCACTCTTGATATTGTTTTGAATGGCCTTAAGAGTAAGGAGCTTGACCTTAAACATAATAGGAGTATCTCTAGTCAACCCAAGGATTCTGGTGAGGCTATGTTTGTGAGGGGTAGATCTAAGAGTAGGTCTAAGAATCAGAAACAGGATGCCCAAGCTAAAAATAGTAACCCAAATGGTAAGAAGAGGAATAAGTCTAGAAAGCGTGTGTGCTACAACTGTGGCAATTCTAGCCACTTTATAAAGGACTGTCCCCATCCTAAGAAACCTGAGCAGGCTAGTGTAGCTATAGAGAGAGATGACCTTGGTGAGGTTCTCATGGTGTGTGACCATGTTAATTCTGTTCGTAATACCTTGACTGAGCATGAATGGCTAATTGATTCTGGTTGTACCTATCATATGACCCCTTTTAGGGATTTGTTTTCTAAGTATGAGAATTGTGATATGGGTTATGTTTCCTTGGCTGATAATAAGAGATGCAATGTTTTGGGTGTTGGTGATATATGTCTCAAGTTTTCTTGTGGTTCTGTGTTTACTCTTAAGAATGTGAGGCATGTCCCTGATTTGTGTCACAACTTGCTATCTGTTGCTGCTTTGGAGGGTAGTGGACTAGAGGGAAAGTGGGGGAATGGGAGTATGAAAATTTTGAAAAATTCTCTGGTGTTGTTTAAAGCTGAAAAGGTAAACAACCTTTATGTGTGTCATGCTAAACCTTATATTGACTCTGTGAATGCTGTGAATGTTGTGCATACTGATAAAACCTTGTTGTGGCATAATAGACTAGGGCATATGAGTAATAAAGGTTTAGGGATCATGCACAAACATGGTTACCTTGGTAAAGACTCTGTGAACTCTTTGACTTTCTGTGAATCATGTGTGCTTGGTAAACAACATAGAGTCCAGTTCCCTCTGTCCTCTTATCCTAATATGACTAAGTGCTCCTCTGTGCTTGAATATGTGCATGCTGATGTTTGGGGTCCTGCTAGTGTTCCCACACATGAGGGGAAACGGTATTTCTTGTCCTTAATTGACGATTTCTCTAGGAAAGTGTGGGTTTATCTTCTAGAACATAAGTCTGATGTTTGTGAGAAGTTTAAAGCCTGGAAGTTACTTGTAGAAAATCACACTGGACAGAATGTTAAGACCCTTAGGACTGATAATGGCCTAGAGTTCTGTAACCAAGAGCTTGACCAATTGTGTGCCACTTCTGGCATTAGGAGACATAAGACTGTGCCCTACACCCCCCAACAGAATGGGGTGGCTGAAAGGATGAATAGAACCCTTCTTGACAAGGTTAGGAGTATGTTGTCTACCTCAGGTTTACCTAAGAAGTTTTGGGGTGAAGCAGTCACCACTGCCACCTATCTGATTAATAGATCTCCCTCTGTTCCCATAGGGGGTCAATGCCCTGAAGTTAAGTTTACTGGTGGGCCTCTTGACCTAACCAACCTTAGGGTCTTTGGGTGTGCTGCCTATGTTCATCAGAAAACTGATAAGTTAGATCCTAGATCCAAAAAGTGTGTGTTCTTGGGTTATCCTGATGGGGTAAAGGGATATAGGTTGTGGGATAGAAGTGTGCCTGGTTTTAAGGTGGTTATAAGTAGGGATGTAATTTTTAATGAATTTGATTTCCCTTGCTTGCTTAAACCTGTTTCTGAGCATGAGCCTGAGAGGACACCTGTTGAGGTGGAGCCTCAGACTCCTCCTGTACCTATTATTCCTGTTGTTATGTATGACACTCCTCCTGTTGTTCCTGTCATCCCTTCTGATGTGCATGTTAATACTTCTTCTGATACTGCTACCTCCGGTGAGGTGGAGTTTAATACTCAAGATGACCATGTGCAAAATGATTCTCTGTCTGGTGAGACCAATGTGTTTGATGATTCTGCTGAGAATGATAATGTTGATTTGCATGACTACCAACTTGTTAGGGATAGGGGTAGAAGAACCATTAAGAGAAAATCTGATACTTTGTCTGATTATGCTTTTACTGCGTGTGATATATCTGATTTTGCTTTTACTGTGTTTGAGGCCCTAGACCTAAATGAACCTAAGACCTATAGTGAAGCTATAAGGTCCAGAGAGTCTCAGAGATGGCTTGAGGCCATGAAAAGTGAGATGGACTCTCTAAGAGTGAACCAGACTTGGACCCTTGTTCCTAGACCTAATGCCAGCTCAGTGGTTGAGTGCAAATGGCTGTTTAAGGTCAAGGAAGAACCGGGTAATAACATTAGGTATAAGGCCAGGTTAGTTGCCAAGGGGTTTACTCAAAAAGAGGGGGTAGATTATGCCGAAATCTTTGCTCCTGTAGTTAAGTTTACTACTGTTAGAATCATGTTGGCATTGGTTGCTCACCATGACTGGGAGATGAAACAAATGGATGTCACCACTACATTTCTGCATGGTGAATTGGATAAGAAAATTTACATGACTCAACCTGAGGGCTTTGTGGATCCCAAGAGGAGTGACCATGTCTGTCTGCTTAGGAAGGCCTTGTATGGCCTGAAGCAATCCCCTAGGCAGTGGAATATTAGGTTTGACAAGTGTATGCAGTCTATGAAATTTGTGAAATCTGCCTGTGATCATTGTCTTTATTTCAAGAATACTAATTCTGTACCTGTGTTCTTGTTAATCTATGTGGATGACATGTTGATTATTAGCCCTTGTCTTAAATCTATTATGTCTGTTCAAAAATGTCTTTGTGAGAACTTTGCGATGAAAGATCTTGGTGATGCTAAGAGGATACTTGGGATTAACATTATTAGGGACAGGAGCAAGCATACTCTTGTTCTAAATCAGATTTCGTATGTTGAGAAGGTTTTGAGTAAGTTCAATATGTCTTCTGCTGCACCTGTGCATGTTCCTCTTGCCTCTCATTTTGTGCTAAGTAAGAATCAGTCTCCTAAGACTGATTCTGAAATTGAGCTTATGAAGTCTGTTCCTTACTCCAATGCTATAGGTTCTGTGATGTATCTGATGGTTAGTTCTAGACCTGATATTGCCTATGCTGTGAGTTGTTTGAGTAGGTTTATGTCTACTCCTGGTATGCCTCATTGGAATGCTTTGAAATGGCTTTTGAGATACTTGAAATTTTCTGCTAATCATGGTTTGATTTTTACTAAGTGTACTGAAAGTGTGAAACTGAGTGGTTATGTTGACTCTAACTATGCTAATGATAAAGACAATAGGAAATCTACCACTTCCTATGTGTTCACTTTGTGTGGGTCGTGTATTAGTTGGAAATCTCAGTTACAACCAATTGTTGCCTTATCAACCACTGAAGCTGAGTATGTTGCAGCTACAAAAGCTTTCAAGGAAGCCATCTGGTTAAGTCGTCTTGTTGCTGAAATAGGTTTTCTTAAACAGGATGTTACTGTGTTTTCTGATAGCCAGTCTGCTATCCAGCTTTGCAAAAACCCTGTTTTTCATGACAGGACCAAACACATTGATGTGAGGTTCCATTTTATTCGTGATGTTTTAGATGCAGGTAAAGTGAAGCTGTGCAAGATACCCTCAGAGTTCAACCCTGCAGATATGGGGACGAAGTGTCTATCTGCTGAAAAACTTTTGTCTTGTAAACGAATTTTAAATTTGGACTGCGGTTAACTCTGTTTGCAGGTTTTGGGTATGTTGGAGGGTAGACTCTTGAAAGCGTAGTGCTTGAGAGAATCTACTCTCACGTTTAGGGAGAGTACTTTGGGTACTTCTCCAATTTCCTTTTGGGAGTATTTTGTGTATCTCCAATTTGTTTGCCAGTTATGTCTTTAGGATATCACTGGTGACCCAGCGATGATGAACCACGTGCTCATGTTACTTTGTGATACCATGCACCACCAATGATGGTCAATAAGGTGGAGAGTGTGGAGGTATTGGCCCCATGGGCCAAGGCAGCCCTCTCCTTTCTTTGTTGGGCCTGTTTTCTTACCTCTGCCCTGGCCCATGTTGTTCTGCCGCTAGCCCTTCTTCTGGAACCCTCCTTTAGGGCTTCCCCTATTGCCCGGGTACTTAAACTCCTCTACGCCTTTGGTTGACGCAGAGGTCTTCGGTTAGTGAGAGAGAGTGTGAGGTTAAGATAGAGAGAGAGAGAGAGAGACTTCTGTCTCTTCTCTATTCCGGTCCCTCTGTGGTACTCTCTCCGTGCTTCCCCTTTTCTGACCTTTGGCGTGCGTTGAGATGGCTGGGCTGGTCTGAGTATTCTTGTCCCTTCCGGTGGTGCTTTGGTGTGTGTGCTGTATGAGCGTGGTCTGAGCTGGAGAGGTGAAAACCTGACATATATGTATATATATATATAGAGAGAGAGAGAGAGAGAGAGAGAGAGAGATAGAGAGAGAGAGGGAGAGAGAGAGATTTAATATTAAATGAGAACCATGCTTAACGTGAGAACACCACTTTAGGGGGTGTCCTCAACAATGATTTTGATGGATTTTAAAAGATCGTAGATTTTAAGGAGTTCAATGGAATTTTAGAGATTCTATGAGACTCTTATAGAATGTTATGGATTTCAATACCATGGAATTATTTGAATTTCAATGGACTTTAATTCCATACCTTTCTGCTTTCTCCCAATTCTATGAATCGTTGCTGCTACGAACGGAATGACTAGCCATTAAACCTCTTGTTGCTACTTGCTCCCAATTCCATATCCCACAATATGAAACCTCTTGCTGCTACTTTCTCCTTCATCGTTTCATAGCAAGAAAGCTCAGCTCTGCCTTGACCGTGAACTTCAGACGGAATTGGTGTTGCAGCTCTGCCGCCGGCGAACGTGGAAGCCTAGTCAAATGTCTGCTTCAGCGATGGTGGCGGCAAGTGGCCACAGGTTCAGCAACTGCAGCAGACGACTACTTTAGTGATGTCCGTAGCTCTTCTGGATCGGGCCTCTCGGCCTTAAGCAGCCAAGGAGGGGGCCTAGCTGTTTACCTCCGTCAGATTGGAAATTCGACGGCCGAAGATCTTGGGCTCCACCCCTTTGCCGATCTCGAGATCCTGCTCGTCGCTTCGCTGCCGTCGGATGCCGCAAGGCACTCTGCCTTATGGCAGAGGATCTTGATCCAGCTCTTCCACCCAATCTCTTTCATCTTTTCTTTCTGGATTTGAAATCCAAGGTGTAGGCATAAGATTTCTAGTAGAATGTTTTCTATGTATAATTCCACTAGAATCCTTTAAAATCCATCTAAACAAAAACTAATTGAAATCCATGAAATGCTTGACGACACCAATATTGTCATAGACTCCACAAAAATCCAAATTGAGGACATCTAAACTTTGATGGAATTCTAAATTCCTTTAAAATCTACAAGAATCCTTATTGGGGACACCCCTCTTAAACACATGTGATGCACTATAGCGTGTATACATTGCACATTTTCATTTTAATGAAATATTTATAAATTTGGCACCACATTTATTTGATGTTTAAAAAGTGTAAGAGGTGAGCCTCATAGTGCACCAAATTGTTTAAAAGAACATGGTTCTCATGTTCTCATGTTAAGCGTGGTTCTCATTGGAACCGCTCCACACACACACATGTATACACACACACATGTACACACACACACAAATGGTGAAATTCTATTCCCATTTAACAAATTGTAAATGGTATTGTAATTGTGGATTTGTTAATTTAGTTTCTTATAATGATATTTTTACAATTATACTCATATTGCTTCAATTGTAGTCTTTCTACATTGTTTAACAAAGAATTCTTATGAAACGATTTTATAGACTAATTCTGAAAAGTAGTAAAGGGCTGAGCATTGGATGTTCTTCATTGAATAATTAAATTTCTTCATCAGATAATATCATTCATAACATTTAAAATAATGTCAAAAGATCCTGAATTACGTCAATGGATTGACAGTTTTTTTTGGAAGTGGATTGACAGTTATTTGACAAAGGATCCTTGTCAAATCTTATTACTATATGATATTGATGATTTACATGATTTATGTGTGAATGTGCCCGGCCTCCAAGATACCCAAGCTGGTTTCACATGGCGTGGGAGGGGAATATTCAAGCTTACATGGAAGACTTTTATGCGGTTAAATCATATTCTTTCATCCTATTGTGATTTTGGAGCATCACTTTAAATTCGACATCAATGGAAAGTATAGTTCTCCATAAATGCAACACATTTTGTCATCAAAAACACTATGGTGGTGTTTGGAGAGTACCATGGTAATTCTTTATTAAATGGGCTTGCTTGAATTTCCTTTTCCTGATCTTCAGATGCAACTACATTTGGTTATAAAAAATTACTATGTAAATTTTCCTTATTTAAAATTTTCCTGTTGTATTTTTTTTAGGCTAATATTAGAATTAAAACTATGTAAAACTAAGTATTCCCATTTTAAAAATATATATTAAAAACCTTCTAAACAATAATATTAAATACTTTTTGAATACATAATAAAGAAGTAGAAGAAATCTATTAGTTTGAGTTATTTTGAATTCTAACGAAGGTTGTTATCATCGATCAAAACCAACATAAATTCCAGGGAAGAAAAAAAAAAAAAAAAAAAATCGCAAAGATGTAAAATAAATTGTAGTATATTAACGGGGACTAAAATAATTACATTGGTTACATACTATTGTCAATATTCTAACACAAATGATTTTGAAAAACTACCATTTGTATTGTAAAATCCGTCACTGAACAAGGCAATATTCAAGCGAGACAGCACAGCTTGTTCAAAAACCTTCAAATCCAAGCAAGCTTTTCCACATCCTATAAAAGCTATGTTTGACATATCAGTTCCTGAAGCACAGTCAATTATCCTCAAACGGCTAAAAGGAGAGCTTTTGGAGAAATATCAGCCGGCAAAAACAGGCTGAATTGAAAACCGGTTAGATCCCAGCTTCTCTTCTCTATCCACCTTACTCATTATATAACGCGCTTCTATCCCTACTTTAATCCCTGCGGCGCATTTCTTCTGAGTCTTTTCCTCCCATCTCCTTGTTGGCGTGGGTGTAAGCTAAGGTAATAATTTCTATGATTTTTTTCTTGTTATTTACATTCCGCAATTTTTTCCCCTATTTTCTCCTAGGTGAAGCTCTTCTTGATGAAAATTATTTCTCCACAAATTGAATTCTGTTTCACGAATTTTTCTTATTTAGTGAAATCTAGTGGGGTAATTTTAGAATCCGGTTCTGTATTTCTAGTTCAGATGCGTAACCGTTGCTGTGTCTAAAGTATTTTGGTAAAGTGTATACTTTCTTTCAGTTTGTGATGTTGCTTTCTGATCCATTTCAGTCAAAGACATAGATTAATGGTTTTCTCACGTGTAAGAGGCTTCATAATTCTTGTAAAATTAACTGGATATGTTTGGATCTCCAGATATTTTTCAGTTAAACATATTTGGGAATTGTTTATGAAAGCTTGTAGCCACATTTGTGGGAGAACACTGTTCTATAGTACTTCTCATTTTTTTACA
The DNA here is from genome assembly GCA_945859875.1 of Cuscuta europaea. Taxonomy (NCBI): domain Eukaryota; kingdom Viridiplantae; phylum Streptophyta; class Magnoliopsida; order Solanales; family Convolvulaceae; genus Cuscuta; species Cuscuta europaea. The sequence goes on from CAMAPE010000041.1 coordinate 2,947,206, forward strand.
CTCTGGGGGTGTTTTGAGCTTTATTGAAAAAAGCCAATGTAGGAGTGCTTTACTTAAAAATTTGTGTTGGCAGCCAAATGGTGCTGATGACTAATTAAAGATCTGTAGATACTTATTTACGTTGGCGAATGAAAAGCCACTGCACTTTGCTGTGCCTATATTTGGTATTCGGTTTTTGCAATACTCTGTACCGTAAGATCAATTCTATTGCTCCATCTCCATGTTTGTAACTGGAACCAACATTCAGTTTTATGCTACCTGGAAGGGGTTTATGCCATTTCAGCTTTGTTTCTATATTTGAGTTGTGTTTGCTCACTCTCTTGGTTAGCTAGGACACATGTAAACCTTACAAATAAATTGTTTAATGAAACTAGATGTTTCATTCCAGTTGTTGAAAGATCTTTCACAACATTATTTATTCATATTGCAGTTTAGGTTTTATTAGGAAATTATTTTTATGTATTATTGTTTCCTATATTAGGATAGAAGAAAACTAAGCCTTCCAGATCCACACCTTTTTCTTTCGTCAGATTAGAGATGTAAGAGTGTTATCTGTTCAGATTTAGAGAATATGAATGTACGAAATCCGGAATGTTTAGGGACAAAAAAATTGTTTGACATTAGCTCTAAGATTTTTAGAGTTTTAGAAGAGCACTGAAAATGGATAGGAACTTCCAGCTCTATAAACTCAAAATTCTTTTAATTGATTTATTGGAATACTCACATGTATTATGTATATATATTACGTAACATGTAAGCAAGTGTGAGATTTGTGGGTTGTCATCTAATCACTTTAAATGAAAGAAGTCTTTCAACATTAGTACAGTGGTCTTAGAAGGAGCATTTGGCAAAGCTGAACTATTATGGTCTTGTTTAATGACAGCTGCAATAAAAGGCTTGGTCCATCGAAAATTATAAACTGCAGCGGCCAGATACTCCCTAATAGGAATCAACTCAATTCTAGTTGTTGCAATTTCAAATTTTAGATCTTTGACTATATTCTGTCTTTGCAAATAATCAACCAAAAAGAAGACAACCATGTCAATATTAAAGAAATTAAAAATAGCCCCAAAAGGATGTTCATATGAAAAAACTAGAAATTAGTAAAGTTTTACTTGCATAGCTATGTTTCCAAACCATACTACATGCGTGCTTTGCAAGCACAAGCTATTTGTTCCTTGGTCTCCATTTGTACCTTACTTGTTCTGAAGCTTAATGAAATAAACTTCACATCAATAGTATTAACTTCAGTTTGTAAGCTATTTAAATGGATTGGAATGAGGAAGATAGCTTGCAAGTTATCAAAGGATTTATCAAAAAAAAAAACCAAGATTCAACTCCACCACTTAAGTTTTAGGATGAAATCATAATAATTAATACAATTGTTTACCTTTGACTTGATATATGACTAAAATGGTTAAGGTTTATCCGTGTACATGTGTTTCAAACTTCTTGTTTACTTGTCACTACTTTCGCAAGGCTTGTAAGTAGATTGTTACGCTTTGTAGGAATACGCTTCGAGAAAGAAAGAATGAAGGAAGAAATGAAAGAGATGGTTCAAACATTGGAGGAAATCAAAGGTGGGGGAGGGTCCATGAAGGTTGGAACCACAGGCACAATTAGTGCTCTTGTTTCCAAAGAGTTAGATGGTGTGAAACCTTCTGTAGCTGGACCAATAAAAAAGAAGCCGCCATCCATCTGTTCTTTCGTTGCTGGTGCTGCTACCAGTCCTAAACGAATGAGACCCAAAACATCATCATCAATAAACGAAACCATCAGTGGAAATGACAGTAATAGCCCTGAAGTCGGGCGAAAGGTGAAGAACTACACCAGGAAAACCCATGAAATTCCCATACTAGAATCAGGACGCTTGTCCGTGGATGAAACAACTACCCCGATTAGAGAGAAAGGCGTTAGGAGGGGGTCTCGTATAGTGGAAATCGTAGATCTAAAATGTGGAAACCGTGAAAAGCAATGGCCAACCCTTAAGAAGTTTAGTTTCTCTAAGCTCTCAGGAACTGCTGTTTAACCTCCAACCTCTAACACATCCCCATGCTTCTTACATCAAGAAACTACCGCTTTTAACTCTTTGCATTATGCAACTTATGTTGTAGAATACTATGATTCCTCTACAGATCAAGAATTAGTACATCTTTCACCATTTTCCCATTTGTATGTTTGGATAAAAGGATGAAAAAATTGGATCTCTTTGGCCTTAAACTTGGACTATTATATTTTGGCTAGGCTTCATGAGTTTATGAGCATTTGTCTTTACATTATTCATATTATGATGTTGAAACTTTGACAGAATGCAAATATGCAATAGTATAAGAGCCTCTTTTTGTCATTTGTATTTTCTCATTTAAATATCATAAATGTCTTTCTGCGAAGCACTCTATTTTTAATGGATTATGCAAGTATGCATTGTTAATTATCATTCCTTATCATAGTTACATACTTACATAGTTACATATTCTCAAAGTCTACGCACCTTTACCGGTTTAGTGTGTTCACAAACAAATAATACTGTAATTTACTGTCCGAGTTACAGCTCAACTAGTTTTAATAATAGGAGCCCAAAATCAAGATACATAATTCCGGTTTTCGATTAGTTCCCATCAGAGGCGGATCCAGAAAATTCATTGATTGGTGGCACTTTATATGCATCCATATATAAATAATACTACGTAAAATATAACACAACATTGAGTATACTATCATAGTATCATGTATTTTCCATTATGCAATATTTTACCTTTGGTAAAGTAAAGTTTTAGACTTACTTTTAGTTAATCCACTTACATATATGAAAAACTTATGTATTGTTTAGCTAAATTATGACTAAAGATCCTATATGTATAAGTTCATAATCTCTAAAGTACAAATTTTAACATAACAATACTTGCTAAACGTTAACAATATAATCATGTTTCACAATATGTCGCGTTTTTAATTTACCCACCATTTCAATTTTAGTCATATGTATGTCATCGTTTCTTAATTAAATTATATTTTTTTATGAGATATATAGAGTAATAAAATTCTGGAGATATACTGAAAATTTTGTAATTAAAATTTATTTAGATAGAACGTATTTAGAAATCGGTGAAAAAAGAATACATATAAAATTCTTAGAAGGGATATAATATTTTAAAATTAGGATGGATTCTGTTCGGGCTACATATAAAATTTTAATAAAGAACTATCAAATGGGAGAAATGTTAAAAAGATTGCTTACGCTGCTACAATCTCTATGGGGGCACACAATTTTTTTAATGGGAGCATGCAAGCCTTTAGAATGGGGAATTATTCAAAACAGATAGAGATTTAGGGCCCATTTGATAATACCCAAATCGGCTGTATTGATTGATTCTGCTAAAATTTATGAAATTCTCGTTGAACAGACTGAAATATGGATAAGGGTGAGAGGGGGAGAGAAGGTTGAGTGGTCATCAAAGAAGCAACCAATTCCAGCAGGAGAAACACCAACAGCATAGGCCTCAAGGTATAAAATAACTGAGGATACATCCACGCTGATCTCTTTCGCCCCAAAATGGGCTCAAAGTGAGCTATCATACCAAGGCTGAAGCAGCCATCACTAGCAATGTCCTATTCATACATATTTACATGGTTAAGAAAATGTGTACATGTTTTCCAGTCTTCTCATATGAAAATACACAAATAACAAATACAAACCTAAAATGCAACAGCATGATAGACATTAGGCAGACACTATAGTTATCTAAAATCAAATTTTTGTTAATATAAGTAAATGGCTAATGAGATTTCAAAATCACCTTGTCAATACAGCCACAAAAAATAACTTCAACCTGACCTTTCCTTATTATTACACAATCCAGCGCGTGAAATCAAAAATTGTGTATTTGATGAATTGGTTGACTGATAAGCTTGATAAGCCGAAAAATAGAGTCATGAAACGAGCTCTTAATAGGCTAATTCAATTTTATTGGGGGCATGTGCCCCCACTTCAATCCATGTGTCCCACTTCAATCCATGTCTTCCCGCCCCCTCCCATCCTTAACAACTTTTAAATGAACCCCTACTCCTTTTCAATTGCTTCTCAAGAACATTAATAAAAACATAAAATAAACGAGACTGGACCAGGATCAGATCGACTGATTACGGTCCCTAATTTGACCACATGCAACACAAGTAAAGTGTGTAATAGTCAAATTTGTTACAGTTGGTCGAAAAGTGTATGACATTTTACCTGATGTAGTAATTTTGTGTCGTTACTATACATTTGCTCTCGTTACCTTTTCTTTATTATAACGATATGTAGAATCAATGGAAATGTGTTTTTCAGCACACTAAAAATGTTGCCATTAATTGCACGCAAGCGTAATCATTTTTAATTTTAAAAGAATGTAACAACACTTCAGGAAAAGTATGTAACAAATACGTAGTATAAAATTTATTATTGAATGTAACACTTATTACATACTCCGTCTGTCCTTTAAAAAGAGAAGCTACATGTGAATTTAAAAAAATATGAAGACAATTTATGCATTAAATTTGTTATTTTGTCGGGACCCCTGCTTGGATAGATAAATCCAAGTCACAGTAGTTATGGAATTTAATGGGATGCTGGAGCCTGGAGGTAATAAGGCGGATAAATCGGGCATCTCGGAAGTTGTTGAGCCTTGTTGTTCTTGTTCCTTTTTTATGTGACCATGGTGAAACCTTCTGGATCTTGTTCATTAATACTACTCCCGTCTCGCTATGATTGTCCCATTTTACTTTATCGGTCTGCCCACTAAGAATGTCGCATACCAAATTTGGTAAAATTTGTGAGGCTCTAAATCATTCTTACTTTATTCTTACTTTATCAATTCAATATCAACCACATAAACAACTTTTTATTAATTTGCGTGCAACTCCCTCTTGTCCCATTGTTAGCGGGCTCCCTCTTGTCTCATTGTTAGCGGGACGGAGGGAGTATGTAATATGTTTATCAAAACAATGAAATGAATATTCCTAGTACAAAATGAACCTCGAGTTTCGCAAATTATACTATACACCCGGGTGTACATGTACACCCGGTTTTTAAATGACGTGGCATGCTGATTCTTCTTCTGCCGTCATCCTCATTCCCTCACTCCCGTTGCTTTTATTTATTTCAGCCGCCATTCCTTTTCATTTTTTAGCCTTCATCCCGTTATCCTAGTTCTTTTTATACTCCCTCTGTCCCTAAATAAAAGTATCTGTTTTCTTTTCGGGCCGTCCCTAAATAAAAGTTCCCTTTCCCTTTTTGGCAAACAAAACAGTGCAAAACAGTGCAAAACAGTGCAAAACAGTGCCAAACAGTGTCCAAACAGTGCCAAACAATACCAACCAAACCCACTTTCTTAAGATGTGTGTAAAATGAATGGATACTTTTATATAGGGATGGAGGGAGTATTTGTTTTGTCTTTTTTATTTTACTTTTTCGTTACTTTTTTTCTCTTCTTTCTTTTTTCTTTTCGTTTCTTTTATTTTACTTTTTCGTTACTTTTACTTTTTTGTCTTTTTTCTTTTTTTCTTTACAGGAAATGTGTATTGATATAATGTTCTAAAATGATTACTCATAGAGGTTATTAAAATTAATTGTGTGTTATACGATATTGAGTATAATGTTTAAAGTAAATGTGCATTGATGTAACATTAATGAACATTTGAGCACATTAGAGATTTGAAATGAGCTTTTGAATTTTTCGATGCTCATTTTGTAAATTGTATATACTCATTCAGTTTTGGTTGTATGCTCATTTTAAAATGAGATACATTATATTATATTCGCATATCGAAATTCATAAGACTTAGTTATAGATATAATTCAATAAGTTTTTATAAAAGAAAATAAAATAAAAAGAGAGTGAATCTGAAGTTATGAAACAGAATTCACGATGCTTAATATTGGAATCCTAATACTCAACAGAATAAGTATGATGCTCATTAAACGTTCATTAATGCTCATTTAACAAAAGCCGTGATTTTCATCTCAATAGATGAGGTCTGATGCTCAATTCAAATGTTATATGTTCAGCTAACAAACCTTACGATTTTCATATCAACGTGCACTTTGAAAGTTATGTATGCTCATTTGGTACTGATGTTATGCTCATTTTTAAAATGTCATATCAATGCATATTTCAAAAGTATAATATTACATTAGATTCGTATATTGGAATTAATAGGAGTGGATTATAGATATAATTTAATAAGTTTTATAAAAGAAAAAATAAGAAAAAGAACAAAAAATAGAAGATATAAAGCAGAGATCGTGATACTCATTGTTAGCCTCTTAATACTCAATAAATTAAGTTGGATGCTCACTAAAAGTACAATATTGCTCATTTAGTGGAAGCCGTTATTTTTCGCCTAAATTACAAAAATGCCACCGAAATTTTTTTGGCCTGTATGATTTATTGGGCTGTCTTTCATAGTTGGGCCGGGTGTACATACACCCGGATGTATGATATAGGAGAGTTTGGCCCTGTAGATTTTCGGTGTACGACTCCAGTACTCAATAAACTCGATAAATATGTTAGGATAGAACTCAAGACTATGTCCGTTAATATTCGTGTTCGAATTATTCAATAAATACTCAAATCTTTAATACGTAGTAATTATTACGTAGTAATAAATTTATAAAATCGCACTAAAAACGTGTAAATCTTAATATATATATATATATATATATATATATATATATATATAGAGAGAGAGAGAGAGAGAGAGAGAGAGAGAGAGAGAAGATCATGTGAGAAGTCCCCCTTAGGCTGAGAAGCCGCGAAGTCTAACTTATAAGCTCAAAACACGAATTTTTAACCAATAAATCATAACTTATAGACCCCCTCCAAAAAATTACGAAAATGCCACCGCGTCAAAATAACTCCAGAAACCTGGAAAATTTTTTTTGCAGAAAGTTCGTGTTTTTGAGGGGGTCTATAAGTTATGATTGTTTTGTTAAAAGATCGTGTTTTTTGCTTAGTCTAAGGGAACTTCTCAGCTGATCCGCTCCCTATATATATATATATATATATATATATATATATATATATATATATATATATATATAGAGAGAGAGAGAGAGAGAGAGAGAGAGAGAAGATGTTGAAGACTATTTTATTGTGAATCAAGTTTGTCTGTTTTGTCTGTAATAAGTTAGATGTTTACTATTTCTATTCTGTACTGATTAAATATATCTGTTAGAATAGTATTCAATATGGGGCAAGTGTTGGGCCCATACTTAGGCGAGAAGCCTTTTTACGCATACCTGAGCCTCGCCTATAAAAGAGGGAGGAGGACTCAGGTTTGCGGTTAACTTTCGTATCTGCTCAAAATAGCCTTAGCGCTTATCATTCTTGTACGAAAGGTTCACGGTATATCAGAGAAGGTTTACACTTGATCTTTCTGTGTTCATCTTTGTTGTTAATCTTTCATCTGTATGCCATATTATACTGTTGTTATAGAAAACAGGGACCAACAAATGGTATCAGAGCCGATCGAGAGCTGATCAGAAGAACTATCTGCGAAAGACTCTGTTTTTGTAGAATAGCGAGTTTATCATCTGTAATCCTATTTCTGCACCAAATACTGTAAAAGTAATACTGTTAGAATCGCGTTTCAAAGACGATCAAGCAGTATATCTTCCTTTTTCGTTTCCGCATTTTTTCGTTCTCTGTAAACTCGCACCCAAGAACTCGCACCCCTCGTTTCTCTAAGCTCTGTGCAGCTTTTTGACCTGAAACTTGGGTAAAAGGGTCTCTACAACAAGGGCTACAACCTACCATTTTTGTTTTTCTGAAAATCTGAAGTTTTATTTTTTCAGGAATTCGCAGCCTAAGGTGTTACTGCATAAACTCGCAGCTGCAAACTCGAGTTGAGAAACTCGCTGTCTACAAACTCGAGCTCAAGAACTCGCAGTCTACAACTCGCGTTCTACAACTCGCAGTCTACAAACTCGCAGTCTGCAAACTCGCAGTCTGACCACGAGTTTTGACCCTACGAGTTTACACCTCGAGTTTTGGAAACTCGAACTCTTGACCTCGAGTTCATAAACTCGAACTCTCACCTCGAGTTCCCCAGACCTCGAGTTTAGGCTTTGAATACTCAGGAACTCGAGTTCTTGACTTAGTAAATTTTCTGATCTTATTTCTCGAACGGTCAGTTTTCTACAGCTACAGGAATGGCTTCTGAATCCAATGCGCAAGGAAACAGGAGTACTCCTCCATCTCTGAGGAAAGGGGAGTACCAAATGTGGAGAACTCGTTTCTTGAATTTCCTAGAACACAAAGAAAACTCCGACGCAATGCTGGAATCACTCCTGGAAGGACCAGCTGTACTAATGATTGACGTAGGAGGGGACTCAACTAATAATCCACCCATTCCTCCGGAAACAAGACGAAAGAGGCCGTCTGAATACACTGAAGCAGACAAGCTAAGGCTGAGAGGAGACCTCATGGCCAAAACATACCTCCTCCAAGCCATCCCAAATGAAGTGTACGTGATGATTGACAGTATGCAAACTGCAAAAGAAATGTGGGACGAAATTGAAAAATTCCTCCAGGGCACGAGCATAAGCCTAAAAACCAAGAAATCTGCTATTTTAATGGCTTATGACTCGTTCAAAGCTGCTCCTGGAGAACCTCTTCACGAGACTCATGCCAGGCTTGTGAAGCTGATGAATGAAATGAGGAAAATAAAAATATTCAGAACCAACCTGGAACTGAATACTAGATTTTTGTCTAGTCTGCACCCATCTTGGAGTAAAACAGTAAAGGACTTGAGACAACGCATTGACATGGATGAAATTGATCTCTTCACCTTGAATGAGCTGCTAAAGGAGTTCATCAATGACGTTGTATGCACTGAGGAACAATCAAGCCCAAATCCTCTAGCTCTACTGATGGAAGCTCAGCCCAAAAGAACAGTGAAACCTCTGCAGAAGAAGAAGAAGAAAGTAGTGGAGGTTGAATCTGATGAAGATGAGAGTGATGAAGAAGGAACTGATCTTGAAGCTGAGCTTGCAGATCTCCAGAAGAAGATGGCCCTGCTGGCCAAGAAGTTTGCCAAGAGGAACAGCTCTTCAAATAAGCTGCGAACCTCTTCTTCCAACTACAAACAGAAGAACCAGGACCAAAGCTCAGTCAGGAAGGCTACATCAACTGCTAATGCCCCTGTGTGCTATAACTGCGGGAAGCCTGGACATATCAGCAAAGATTGTCGGCTTCCAAAGAAGAGAGATGCAAACTTCTACAAACAAAAGATTCTAATGAATAAACAAAAACTCTTCTTAGCACAACAGGAGGAAGTAGAAGCCTCTGGCAAACATGCTGAGCTGGTCCAGTGGGCGGAAGATGATACTGAAGAAGAAGAAGAAGAAGAGGAAGAGAACTTCGCTTTGCTGGCAAGGCTGGAGGATGAAGAAGAGAAAAAGGGTGATGCTGCAATCCCCGGAAGTGAATGCTCTACAAGCACTGTAAGTACCTCTAATCACTCTCACACTATACAAACTCAGTCCTTACACAATAAGGACAACCTCATTAAAGAACTGCAGGAGAGATTAGACAATAATTACAGGGTACTAAAACAGAACCTTGACCAAAAATCTTCCTTAAGCGTTCAACTTGAAAATGCCAAAGATCAAATCAAAAGGGTATCCTCAGACTTTGAAAGCTTTGAACTTAAAATAGCTGAACTGACTAAGAAACTGCAAGACAGTGAAGTTGAGAAAAACACAGCTAAAGCTGACTGTGAATTTTTAAGAAATAAAAGAAGCAGCCTTTTAAGCAAAGTAAAGGAACTTGAGGATGTATGTGTCAGAAGAGGTCAAACCGAACATACAGTTTTTCTAAATCGTATAAGCGACGTTCAGCATTAGAACCCAAAAGCTGGTCTTGGACTGCCGAACCCGCGTCATTTAAAGAAAGTTGACTGCCGCCAGTTGTATGATGCAACTTACTTAACTCTAGACATTGATAAGAAAATGAAATTTGGGAGTGAAGAAGAAACCACTAAAGAAGAAGAAGAGAAAAGGAGTAATCCTAAAATTGAAACCTCTCTTGACTATACTCCTCTAGTTGAGAAAGCTCTTTCTAAAGAAAAGGTAATCTACAACGAGGAGGGGTTTGACATTTTTAATGTCCCAAAAGGGGTTCCTTATTTCGAAAGTCCAATGGGTCCCACTCCCAAAACTGGAATTTTTAAGTCCGGACAGGACAAATGCATCTCTCCATTGGTCCAAAAATATGCAGATCTTCAGAAAACCCTTGACAATGAGAGAGAGCGTTTTGAAACTGAAAAGAAAAGCTCTGAAAGCAATTGACAAGAACTATTAAGCAAATTTGATGAATTGAGTGAAAAATATCATTCTGTTTTAAAAACTGCTCAAACCTCTTCTGATAAAACTAAATCTTCTGAAAAATCTGCCACTCATCACTCTTCTCCTTTTGTCACAGGACAAGAAGTGAAAAGAAGAGGAGAAGAGAAGAAAGAGTGGGAGATGAAAAGAAAGGAAATAGCTGCTGGCAAGAAGAAAGTTCTTGAGAATAAACCTGGTCCTAGATCCAGCTCCATTTTGTACTCTAAAACTAAGACTAAACCTGTCCATGTAAACTCAGTTTCTAGTAGTTCAGTCTTGAGTCCCAAGCTGAAAAATTCTGTGACATCTTTTGAACATGGCTCTTTGTATAATTCTACTATTGCTCATGGTTATTCTGTTCTAGACCCCCAAAATTATGAATGTGATGTGAATGCTGTTAAATCAAAGCCTTTTAGAAAGCTCAAACCTGAAAGAGAAACCAAGAAAGGAACTCCTAAGGGAACGTTTTGTATTCCTGATATGAAATATTCTCTCAGAGTTCATTCAAGGAAACATCTTAATCGGCTTTCTAAAGAGGAGATTTTCAAAACTAAACTGAAAAAACAACCGTTCAATCACAAAGCACCTGTCTACTCTCCTCCTAAACCTAAAACTGAAAGGTGGGTCCCCAAGATAAGACCCACACAAACTGAAACAGAACGGTGGGTCCCTAAGATGAGACCTACCAGACCTGAAACTGAAAGGTGGGTCCACAGACGAAGACCCATCCAAATTGAAACTGAAAGGTGGGTCCACAGACGAAGACCCATCCAAACTGAAACTGAAAGGTGGGCCCCCAAGTTCAGACCAACCAGAACTAAAATGGACAGGTGGGCCACCAATCTCAGACCCACCAGAACTAAAATAGAAACTGCTAAGTGGGCTCCAAAAATCAGACCCACTGCAAAAGCAGATCTGGCTATCGGAAAGCCCACAAGAGATAGATCTTTTATTGAAAGAGCTGCTGACCTTGGATCACAGCTCAAAGCAAAACTGGAAAGGATGTTTTTCAATGATAAGGAAGGACCCATTCCAAGATGGGTACCTAAACCTGTTTAATTGTTTTGCAGGACGGTCATGTGTGGCACTTGGATTCTGGATGCTCAACCCACATGACCGGAATAAAGTACCTACTGAGCAACTATACCACCTGTTATGGAGGCAATGTTAGATTCGGGAACGATGCCTCATCTCCTATTCTTGGATATGGGGATGTCATCTGTGCCAGCGTCACCATCAAGGATGTTTCATTTGTCAAAGGGCTCAAACACAATCTTCTGAGCATAGGACAGTTCTGTGACAGTGGGATGGAAGTGAGGTTCTTTGCCAAACAATGCTGTGTTCTAGACAGCGAAGGTAACTCATTATTAACGTGTTACAGGACTTCAAACCTGTACACTATTGATCTGAAAAGCGTTCAATCCACCACTTCCATCTGTCTGCTGTCCAAAGCTTCAACAGAACAAAACAACCTCTGGCACAGACGTCTTTCCCATCTCAACTTCAAGAATTTGTCCATCCTGTCATCGAAGAAACTTGTGAAGGGGCTTCCTCCGTTGAAATCCTCCACTGAAAATCACAGTAGTGCCTGCAAAATGGGCAAAATGACGAGAAGCTCCCACAAGTCAAAGCCTGTCCCATCATCTACTATACCGCTGCAACTGATACACATGGACCTGTGTGGACCTATGAGAGTCCAAAGCATCAACGGCTGCAAATACACACTGGTGATCGTTGATGACTTCTCTAGGTACACATGGACAAAATTTCTTCGTAAAAAGGACGAGGCAGCAGAAATCATTATGACCTTTGTCAGAACGGTCCAGAAACTGCTGCAGCAAAGTGTTCGAATCATCAGAACTGACAACGGTACCGAGTTTAAGAATCAAACTCTCACTGGATTCTATGAATCTCTCGGTATCACACAGCAATTCGCAGCAGCCAAAACCCCCCAACAGAATGGAGTGGTTGAAAGAAAGAACAGGACCCTTGTCGAAGCGGCACGCACCATGCTCATCCAGTCAAGATTGCCACACTTTATGTGGGCAGAGGCCATTAATACGGCGTGCTACACCCAAAACAGAACATCTATCCACAAACGCTTCGACAAGACCCCATATGAAATCCTCTTCAACCGAACTCCGGATATCTCATTCTTCAAGATATTTGGCTGCAAATGCTTCGTATTGAATGACAGAACTGATAGAGGTAAGCTAGACGCAAAAGCCCAAGAAGGGGTGTTCATTGGCTACTCACAGCAATCCAAAGCCTTCAGAGTCTATCTTAGGGACAAGCGAACGGTCATTGAGAGTGTGAATGTGACATTCTATGAGATGGCTGACTTCGCAACGGAACACTTACAGGCTGACCCGTCACTTGTTGTACCAACGGACTCTGACACAGTTGAACCAAATCCTGTACCTGAAGGTGTGATTCTCAATTCTCTCTTTCAGAACTTCTACGAGAATTCACAACCCTCATCTTCTCCATGCACACCAGCTTCATCATCAAATACTCCCCAGCAACCGACTCCTTTCACTGAAATTCCACTCCTTCTCGGATCAGATAATGAACCATCTACTCCGTCAACTCCCCAACCTAATCACGGAGGAGTGGATGATCACGGTTTTGCTACCACATCAGAGTCATCTCCACCGTACACCACAGCTGCTCAAGAGTCACCAATCCCCTACCAGGACTCGGATCAACCTATCATTACTCCTAATCCTCTGGCACATGAGAGGAAATGGACAAGAGCACATCCCACTGAACAAATAATTGGTGATCCAGGTCAAGGTGTGCGTACGAGATCGGCTACTATGAATGAATGTCACTATGCATGCTTTCTAAGCCAGAATGAACCGTCCAAAGTCTCAGATGCACTTGCTGATCCAGATTGGGTGATTGCCATGCAAGATGAGCTCAATCAGTTTGACAGACTAGAAGTGTGGACTCTCGTGCCTAAACCCCCTCAGAAAACCATAATTGGCACCAAATGGGTGTTCAAGAACAAGAAGGACGAAGAAGGCATAGTGATACGCAACAAGGCACGGCTGGTCGCTAAAGGGTACAATCAGCAAGAGGGCATAGACTATGATGAAACGTTTGCACCCGTAGCAAGAATTGAAGCAATACGCCTCTTTCTTGCGTACGCGGCCCACAAGAACTTTACCGTCTTTCAAATGGACGTCAAGACTACCTTTCTGAATGGAGTCTTGGAAGAAGAAGTCTATGTCACTCAGCCAGAAGGATTTGTAGATCCCAGATATCCCAACCATGTGTACAAGCTGAAGAAAGCTTTGTATGGGCTGAAACAGGCACCAAGAGCTTGGTACGATGCCTTAACTGAATTTCTGGTTGACTCAGGTTTCTCAAAAGGGAAGATTGATACCACACTTTTCATCAAGCGACAGAAGTCTGACATCATCCTGATTCAGATCTATGTTGATGATATAATCTTCGCCTCCTCAAATCCACGTCTGTGCAAACAATTTGAGAAACTAATGAAAACTAAATTTGAAATGAGCATGATGGGAGAGCTGAACTTCTTCCTAGGCCTGCAAGTAAGACAACTCTCTGACGGCATTTTCATCAATCAGTCCAAGTATATTCTGGAAATGCTTAAGAGATTCGACATCGATAGCAAATCTTCCATGACGACCCCTATGTCCCCCACCAATAAACTGGACTCAGACCCATCTGGGAAGTCAGTCGATGCCACAAACTATAGGGCCATCATTGGATCTTTGCTATATCTCACGTCTAGCAGGCCTGATATCGTCTTCTCTACATGTTTATGTGCACGCTTTCAGGCGAATCCATAGGAGTCCCATCTGACCGCTGTTCGAAGAATACTGAGATACCTCAAAGGCACTGTGAATCTAGGCCTTTGGTATCCCAAGCACTCAGGTTTTGACCTAGTCGGATACTCAGACGCAGATTTTGCTGGTTGCCGGATGGACCGCAAAAGTACATCGGGAGCTGTCCAGTTCTTGGGCGATAAGTTAGTCTGCTGGTCTTCCAAGAAACAGAACTGTGTGTCAACATCTACGGCCGAGGCAGAATACGTCGCGGCTGCTAGCTGTTGTTCACAAATATTATGGATGAAGACCCAGCTAAAAGACTACGGTTACACTTTCTGCCATATCCCGATCTACAGCGACTGACAGAGTGCCATCGCCATCACCAGCAAACCGGTTCATCACTTCCGCACCAAACACATCGACCTGCGATATCATTTCATCAAAGACCACGTGGAAAAAGGGGATATTGACATGTACTTTGTAAGCTTCGAGCTTCAACTGGCTGATTTGTTTACTAAGGCACTGGATGAAAAGAGATTCCAGTTCCTGGTTTCCAAATTAGGCATGTTGAACCTCGAGCCTTTGTAATTCTGTTTCCACTGGTCTGTAAAAAGGGGTGTGTGTGGGACTTGTACAAAGTGTGCGTTGCATGTATCCAGGGGGAGAAACCCGAGCAAAATACAAAAATAGTGTGTGTGCGTTTGCATTCATCAAGGGGGAGAAAAAGGACAAAAAGATCAAAAAAAAAAATAGTGTGCGTGAGGTACATAGAGTGTGTGTCCATTGCATTCATCAAGGGGGGAGAAAAAGGACAAAAAGATCAAAAAAATAGTGTGCGTGAGGTACATAGAGTGTGTGTGCATTGCATTCATCAAGGGGGAGAAATTTTGAAAAATCTCAAAAATTGTGCGTGTGTTGCTTTCAGCGAGGGGGAGTGCCGTAATTGGTCTGAAAAGTGTTCTTAAACTATTAAGGCTCAATGGGCCCAGCTACCCGGTTTGGCCTAAATTTTTCCCCGGCCCGTTCCAATTCAAACTCGCATATATAAACTATTTCGGTCTCCTTCTTCCTCATTCTTACGCATCTCCTCAGTTCTCAAAGAAACCAGAGCTCGGCTTTCAAATACCTCTTCGCCTTCTTCCCCATTTTCACTCCTTCTCACCGTTCTCCCCCAACTCTTCACCGAGGTAGCACCTTGTTCCCCCTCTCCCCACTTCACCTCTGTTCTTCGCAAGATACTTCGGACCGTCCCTTAACCAAAAAACATAAACCATAAAACGCCACCATGAACGGTCCCAAAACCGCATTTTTTTTCCAAAATAACATTTTCAAAAAGGGTTTATTGTTGAATATGTATTTATTTTGTATCTTTTCAGGTGTTAGTCGTCTTCTTCGTGCAAACACGAGTTCTGGAACTCGAGTTCAAAATCTTACGTTTCGAATTCGAGCAGACCTCGAGTTTGTAAACTCGCGCTCAGGGCTCGAGTTTGTAAACTCGCGGTCAGGGCTCGAGTTTGTAAACTCGCGCTCAGGGCTCGAGTTTGTAAACTCGCGGTCAGGGCTCGAGTTTGTAAACTCGCGCTCAGGGCTCGAGTTTGTAAACTCGCGCTCAGGGCTCGAGTTTGTAAACTCGTGCTCAGGGCTCGAGTTTGTAAACTTGCACCCATGGGCTCGAGTTTGTAAACTCGCGCTCATGAGCTCGAGTTTGTAAACTCGCGCTCATGGGCTCGAGTTTGTAAACTCGTGTCCATGACCTCGAGTTCTTTAACTTGGTGCCAGAACTCGTTTCTTCATCTCTGAAATCCTCAACCCCAAAGGGAAAATCATTTTTTTTTGCTAACGTGTGCTATTCTTTCAGCTCAATATGTCAGGCACTCAACAAGATACCCCCCAGGAAGATGCACGGTACACACAGCTGTTCCCTAAATACAAGTGGGTTCGGCTACAGGACAACAACTATCAGCTTGATCTAGCTGTCTTCAAGTGCCCTGACCCAGTCATTCCTATCATCCTGAAGGGGCACTATATCTGGCCGACACTCACCAAAGCTGTAACGGTCCCCGAAATCTACCTGCAACAGCTATGGGGGACCATGCACATGCCCTCCAAGAAGGACGCTTCTGGTATTGTAACACCCCCAAATTTCCCGCCCAAAAACAATGATATATTTCAAAGAAATACTTTATTCATTCATCAAAGAGTTGAAGAAATACAGCGGAAGTCTAAAATAGGGAAATGGGTGTTACCGCCACATCCGGTCATCTCTCAACCGGATGCACAGGCAACTAGAACATAACAACTAATTTAATAAAAGTAGAGTGTTTGAAAAGTAAATGTTTATTTCATGACTAGTGTAACTAAGGCGACTTCTAACTCGCTCTCGGCCATGCAAGCAATCATCACTCGACAACATCATCCTCACCTGCACAAATAAAGTGCAGAAACAAAACAAGGAAAAGAAAACAAAAATTAGCTTTAGAGCTAAGTAAGTACTACCCAACCCCGTAAAATAATCATGTTTGACTAAGATAGATTTTTATATAATAATATATAAAAATACTCACACCATCGAAATTCTTTTCACTTTGATTTTTCTCAAGGCTACTTCTTTACAAAAAAATCCTCAACTTCTCTATAAAACTTCATAATAACTCTTCTCTTTGATTTCCTCAAAAATCACTTCTTCTCTAACTTCCTAGTAATTTAGAAGGGCGGTGCTCAACCTTTCGGTAGAGCCCGGTGGACCGTGGTTACGGACGGCCACCCCGAACAAGTGCCGGTACCACAACTGCTCTGTTGGAAACGGAACGACTACCTTAAGTGTGCACACCCCCTAAAAGGGATTCCAAGCCCCCCGAGTAGTAAGTCGTAACGAGTAGTCGGGACTCAGTCTACCAACTACCCCTGAATAAGATATCTTGAATGATTAGGGACTACTACTATCATAACTTCTTCTTAAAAGGGATCATCGATCCAAATATCACTTTAAACTCAAACTGTACTTCTTAGTAGTAGCAGACCTAATCACCCTCCACATTTATCCGGACGTGGAAAACCGACACCTCGGATTACTCCCGAGATGCTCACTTCTTATAAAAATGTAAATTTTATCTTCGCTTAACAATACTTCAAAAATACTTCTTAATTTCTCTAAAAAGTCTTGAAGGTATTTAAAAATATTTAATACCCCAAAAGTACTTAATTTATATTTCTCAACAACCATATATATAATATCTCTTCACAATTCTCATACACAAAATTCAACAATTCACACTTATTCACATAATGCATAATAAGCATATAATACGAGGAAACAATTTTGGATTGGCAGAGAACCTTACCTCCGATCGCGATTAATCCTAACGGAAGCTTTTTCTTGGATCTTCCATGAATACATACACCTTCTAAAAGTATTAAAATTTTATAATTAATAATTATTCAAGTTCCTCATTAATTATTACCCTATTATGGTGTAGCATTCCCATTTAGGCTGTCCAGCCCAAGTCTTATGATTGATTAAGCTTTAAATTCAAATGTAACAGGTATGTTCATATAATACGTGGTAGTTCTCGGCCTAACTATTACTAATTATTAATATTAATATTAATATTAATACTACAGCAGCCCATCCCTATTACTCGTATAAACTCCAGCCAAAACAAAACAACAGAAGCCGTCACTTAAGCATTACGTACTTACTTTCTTTTTCAGCGGAAACAGAGGGGATGACCGGCGACGACAATTCTCTTCACGGCGACTTCCTACGGCCCTTCTTCTTCCGGAAACGGCGGTTCGGTCAACAACCTCTTCACTCCGGCAAACTAGTTCCCTTTCCGGCGGCACTAAACGACAGTATGTTGGTGATATTCAGAGGCGTTCACTAGTAGCAGTCCGGTAACAACAGTTACCGGTGTCTTCTCCGGCGGCTTTCTTTTCCTCTGGCTCGTGCAGGTGTGCAGCAGCAGTTTTGTCCGGCGGCAATTCAAGCTTTTCCCTTTTCTCCGGCAGTCCGGCGTGAACCAGTCCGACATACAATTGGGTCCTCTTCTCCGGCGAACCTGAGACAGCAACTCTGCAGAGGCATTCCGTCGAGCTACTCTTCCCCGGCGATCCGAAACAGTACACCGGCGGTCTGCAACGGCAGTGGTACGGACGCAGCAATGGTTTCCTTCTCCGGCAAGCTGTATGAGCTTCCCTGGCGGCTAGAAACTCCTCAGCGGTGGTCTGATGTCAACGGTAAATAGTCTGGGCGGTGACGATGTAGTTCGGTGAGCCTTGCTAAGGCGGCCTCCCTCCTCCCTTTCCAGATGACATGGGTTTCATAGTCCCACCTTCCTCTTGTTTGTTTCAGCAGAACGAGATGTATATATAGGCGTATGTATGTGCAGGCTTCGTTTCTTCGAAGGTTTGATTTAGTGTGCAGTGTTGGACAGCGGCGGCGGCGGCCTTTCCCCTTTCTTTCTCTTTCGCTCTGTCTTATTTTCTTCGTTCGTTTGCATTGTAGACTGGTATGTATGCAAGTGAATACGGAGTATGGCTTCGCCGCATTTTCGTTTCTTTTCCATGCGGAGATCGAAAGTCGCACATATATACCCTTCAGATGTTTCTAGGCCCTAGGGTTACGTACGTTAATTTCCCTTTTCTTTACTGCTGCGACGGTTACGAACGCTCCATCCGGCGTTGAGTACGTACGTTTTGTATTTGCATGAGCGAGTATGTATGTAGGGTGTGTGTGTTAATTATATATATCAAGTAGTATGTATATATGTAGTTCCGTTGCAGTAGACAAGTACAAAATGTACTTTGAGTTTCAATACGTTATCATCTTATTTTATACTTAATATTCATATTATTTTTATTAGGTAGATCACGTTTGATTTTAGTACTTTATCAAATAGATTATATCTGCTTTACTTTAATCAGATAAATTATACTATGTATGTGCTACGTATATTTATTAATATGAGAGTCAAATAGAAGTGTATTGTAAAAATAAAATATAGCTTTTACTTCTTATGTCATATGTATAATTGGTACTTGATATAAAATATTACTTCTTTTATCGGACCATTTTTATTTGACTAAAAATGTCACAATTGTAAATTTTCTGTCTGGTTCACTTGTTTCATAAAATGTTGTTCCCATTACTGAAATATTTTTATCTGACTAAGACGTCATAAATTTTGAAATTTTTATCTGATTAGAATGTTACAACTGTTGATTTTTTTTTTGTCTGACTCAATTAATAATTAAAATGTCACTTCCACAATATTTTATGATTTATCTGGCTAAAAATTATTTTTATTTTTTTTTATTTAAATTTTTGGAGTGTCACAGGTATCACTGCCACACTCCACAACAGACGGCTAGCACTAACAGCGTCTACTCTACGAACCACACTGGAGCTGCCTGTCCACGAGACCTATGAACCGTTACCCTCCAAGGCAGAACTGATGCAAGGATTGGCACAATTGGGATATGATGCACCGCTGCCGTTTCTGTCTCACTTCAAGCTGATGAACCTGCCATACCCATGGAAGACACTGTTTGGCCTCGTCAACAAATGTCTATCTCCAAAGCACGCTGGCCATGACAAGTGCAACCTGCAGATCTTCCAAATCTTCCATGGGATCATCGTCTTCGCAAAAAATTATGATATGGCGCAACTATTCTGGATTGAGCTGGTCACTCAAGTCCAGGACAAAGAGGACGGAAAGACGGGCATGACGATTCCCTACGCCAGATGGTTGGCGCTCATCATTGCTGACTACATGACCGCCCACCCAGGGATTCCCCAGCGCAAAGATGAAGACCAGTTCACTGCCACAAAGCTTCAGTACTTCAAGCGCTTCAAGCATGACTCTGTGGGGATGACCATACCAGATTATCTGCTGGACCTGGGCAATCCACGACACTCTGCAGTCGTCCAATATAGAGAAAGTTTACTGAAAGATGGCCCCATGGTTCAGCCAAACCCAGCTGGACCTACCCCGGGGCCTAAGCCGAGAGCAAGTAAGGGTCCTAAGAGAGCCCGTAAGCCACAGAGACCAGTGGCACGTGTGCCCCATGAAGGGAAGTCTGACGATTCTCTCGAGAGGAATCAGACGGCTGAGGGAACACGTAGAAACGCTGCGGAACCTGCCGATGAATCGTTCAGCCCGGCCCATAAAAAGGCTGACGATGAGGCATCCAATAGCGTGGCCAGAGACGATGACGATGCTGACGATGATGATGACAACGACGACATTGACGACGTGGAGCACACTTTTGCTCTGATCCAAAAGGGGAAGCTGCCACTTGATTCTCCTCCAAAGAAAGTCACCCCTGAGGATGCAGCTCCATTTATAGCTGCCCGTCCCAAGACCATCGTCATCAAACCCGTGAAGGAGCCAGCTACAGCTAAAATTGCTGCTCCTCAGGCAAAGGCAAAGAAGTAGCGTCCTGTCAGAAAGAGTTTGGTCGCTGAAGAGGACCTACACATTTTCGACGACTGTCTTCCCTTCATCTCTATAAGCCGGGCCGAATCTTTAAGTACAGGGGCCAACCTTGTTGGTCCCCGAGTAGAAGCCGCAGCATCAGGCTCAACTGCGCATGCACCGCCCTCTCCAAGCCACTCGTTAGCCTCCCAAAAGGCTAACGTTTCAACATCACGGGACTCACCCACCTCACTGGTTCCCTCCGAACCAGTTGAGCGCTCTAGTGGCCCACCGCCCGAGGCCACAACCCCCTCTTGCTCCACATCGAGTCTAGGTGTCACATTCCCCACATTTTCCAATTTTTCTAGGACACCTACACCATTCACAGCACATACAGGTGCACACACCCTGGAGACAACGACCGGAGTGCAAACAATGATGGTCGGAAGCCCTGCTGTGCCAAAAATGACTTCATCTTTGCACGCAGGCCACACATCAGCTCTCTTCACTGATGCTGTGACAACAGTTACGACCCCCGTAACTGGAACCCTTTCACCCGAAGACATTACCGTTCTCATGAACCGCTACATGGAGTCCACCATCAAACCATGGGTGCAACAAGCATTCACCGCTTGGGCACAGGACTCCAAGACAACCCCAGCGGTTCATAGTGAACAGAGCCACCCCAAACCTCACTCTTCACCCTCTCAATCAATTCCACAGCCCACTCCTGTCATCCCTGTCACCTCCACCAAACCCCTTAGCCCTTCACCCTCTCGGGGAACCCACGATACAGAACTAGTATCGCCCTCTACCTCGACCAATCCCTTCCACCTATCCCGCCTTGAGCTTGCCGATCTCCTGTTTCTTCGGTTACTGGAGGTCGACACTTGCAACCTTACACCCTTCGAGCGTGATCTTCTCCAAGTTTTCCTCAAACACGACCGCCCTCAATACGGCACTTGCCGTGACAGTCCCCGAGGCCTCAAACGTTCCCATGAGGATCCCGATGATTCGGAACCTCATGAGGGGGAGAACAAGAGACCTCGGACACTTGAGCAAGCAGCCTCTACCAGCCATGAACCCCAGCCAAACACCTCATCAAACCAGCCCATCAACCAACCACCACCTTCCTCGAGCCACAACCAAGCTCAACTATCTAGCCTGGTCGAGCTAGATGAAACATCCCGAGGCTTATCTCCTAGAGATACTGTTCGAGGAGGGGATGGAAGTCCTGTAGTGGTTACCTCCGGTACATCACAAAGCTCAGGCCATCGATCATAACACAGTTCGAAATCGATGACAACATCCCGAGGCGTGTCTCCAAAGGATACCGTCCGAGGAGGGGATGGAAGTCCTGACGATGCTATCTCTGATTCATCTGTCAAGTCAGGCCATCAGCCAGAACTCAGTTCTAATCTGATGACAACGGGCAATCCTAGTGAACCCGGTTGTGCTTCACAAGAAAGATCACCGCAGCTGAGAGTCCCATACATTCCCCAAGGAAAAGACATTCATGATGCACTCGAGGATGCTGTGGTACACGACGTTTGGCCGAGAAAATGGACAGAGTGGGATGATCTTAGGTGCGAAGCTGAAACAGAGGATATGCAGCGAAATTGGTGGCTAAGAGAGTTACTGGCCAAATGCGCAGAAGACATCATACGCCTTGATGAAGAGGAACTCAAAGAAGGGGAGGACTACAAAAAGATACCCAGGGAGCTAGAATCCGTCATCAGACAAACGGCAAGCAAGTTGCCCCCAAAAGAAAAGCTCTGGGAAAACATCAGAATAAATGCCCCCTTCCAAGAGGAAATCAGAAAGGGAATTTGGAGAACTGCAGACAAGCTCAAACAGCTAGATGAACTAAAGATCCGTGGCTTGACTCACCTTAAGGGAAAACTGGCTGGCGGACATCTTCACATGCTGATGCACAGATCATCTGGAAAACAACGTCAAATACTGGAAAGAGATATGAAGTCCAGCATCCATCCTATTGACGCTATCCTTGATATACACAGAGAAGATCATCACACCATCCCATTCTACAGTTTCAAAGTTCGACGGACAGACTCCAGCATATTCATCTGCCAGGAAAACGACTTTATAATGATGAAGATGGAGGATATCTACCAAATGTTCATGGTAAGTAGGTATCTCCCACTGAGTCGAAACAGGACACACGAAGAAGGCTATGAGGCAATCAAACGGTTTATGCTGAGACAGATCAGATTCTATACTGCCCATGATCTACAGATGGCCCTGGAAAACAATGTCCGAAAAGCAAATCTGGTAAAGCCAACTCTGAATGGTCCAGAGCTCAAAAAGTACATACCATATCATATCTTCAAGGACCCAGTCTCTATCATATATCTCAATCACGAGGAACAGAAAAGACTCATGTGGGTAGAAGACATTCACAAATACTGTGATGGGACTCTGAAGATCATCCAGACCAAGCTACAAGAGATCAAAGAGAACATAGATCCAAGACTTGCGGACGCCAGCGAGGAAGAGCTCCTAGTATACGAGAAGGTGTGGACCATCCTAAAGCCCATCAACGAGCAACTTGAAAAGAGAAGAATGCTGAGACAGTATGAGCATGCGCTAAATTTCAGAAAGCATTACTTCAGATCTCAAAAATAAATGCAAGACGGTACTTGATCACAAAGGGGGAGATTGTTGAAGACTATTTTATTGTGAATCAAGTTTGTCTGTTTTGTCTGTAATAAGTTAGATGTTTACTATTTCTATTCTGTACTGATTAAATATATTTGTTAGAATAGTATTCAATATGGGCCAAGTGTTGGGCCCATACTTAGGCGAGAAGCCTTTTTACGCATACCTGAGCCTCGCCTATAAAAGAGGGAGGAGGACTCAGGTTTGCGGTTAACTTTCGTATCTGCTCAAAATAGCCTTAGCGCTTATCTTTCTTGTACGAAAGGTTCACGGTATATCAGAGAAGGTTTACACTTGATCTTTCTGTGTTCATCTTTGTTGTTAATCTTTCATCTGTATGCCATATTATATTGTTGTTATAGAAAACAGGGACCAACAGAAGATCATGTGAGAAGTCCCCCTTAGACTGACAAGCTATGAAGTCTAACTTATAATCTCAAAACACGAACTTTTAACCAATAAATCATAACTTATAGACCCCTCCAAAAAAATTACGAAAATGCCACCGCGTCAAAATAACTCCTGAAACTTGGAAAAAAATTTTGCTGAAAATTCGTGTTTTTGAGGGGGTCTATAAGTTATGATTTTTTGGTTAAAAGTTCGTGTTTTTTGCTTATAACTTTATAAGTTAGACTTCGCCACTTCTCAGCTGATCCGCTCCCTATATATATATATATATATATATATATATATATATATATATATATATATATATATATATATATATATATATATATATATATATATAAGAATGTTCAGGTCCGAACGTTCGGACCTGAGGTGCCATCCGAACACCGCCATTCGGGGCGATTGCTGGTGGAATTTTTTGATGAAAGATTTAATTATGGTACGTTCTTCATCAAGTCTAATTTATCCATACCAAATTTCAGCTCAAAATTCGATTGGGAAAGCCTTCAAATGATTTTTTGAAGTTCACTGCGTTTTTCTATGTATAATTTGGCGCAGTCAACTTCAAAAAATGATTTGAAGGCCTTCCCGATAGAATTTTGAGCTGAAATTTGGTATGGATAAACTAGACTTGATGAAAATCATAAGATAAAAATTTCATCAAAAATTCCAGCGGGAACCACCTCGAACGGCGGTGTTCGGACAGTGCCTCCTGTCCGAACGTTCGAACAGTATAAGTGATGGATAGTGTACCCGGGGGGTAGTTTATCTGAGGGGTTATTACGGGGAGTAATAAGAGAGAAGTCAGAGCAAGTAAGTATAGAGAGAGAAAGTGTATTTAGAAAGTATGCAGCGTTTATGACTTGGTTACAAATGGGGAAATGGGGTGCTATTTATAGTAGCAATAAATGCCGGACAGGGACACGTGTCAAGCGCCCATTGGCCGAGAGGTCACCTCAACTGGTTGGCACTGGCAGCCGCATGTGGCCGCATTTAATGCGGCTGTTGGATGGGACGTTGTACAGGGTACGGTGATCTGTACGCATGTGGCGCGGATATTATGTCGGGAGAGGTGCCCTCGGCTGCAGAGGACTAGCCGAGGGCTCTGAGTGCCGGGGACCCCCTGGGTGCAGAGGGCTCCAGGTGCCGAGAGCTACTGTTTTCTGTCGTGTTTCTCCCAGTTTCTTAGTTTGCTTGAAAAACCTGTTATGTGAGAGTTTTGAGCCTTCGGCCAGGGAGCCGAAGGCTCCCCAGTGTGCGCTGTGGGCTGCTAAGTGCTTGGGACGCCGTAATTTGGGGCCTGCTGTGCTTCCTGGGCCGGTTGGGCCTTTATCGGTGTAGTAGGAGTCTGTGGGCCGGGGGTTCCCGGGCCATATACTCCATCAATAAGTTCTCTCTCTCTCTCTCTCTCTATATATATATATATATATATGTGTGTGTGTGTGTGTGTGTGTGTGTGTGTTCAAGTGAGAAAATCATCTTAGGAGAGAAATAAGAATGATTCTAAGCCATTGAATTGCAATATTATTGAATTTATTTGATTATTTCGTTTAAGGCTAAATGAGTAATTTGAAGAATATTTCCTTCTACGTAATATCCTAATATGAACGAATTCCCTAACTTTTTGCACCTCATAATTTAATATCATCCCTTCATTTCTGTATCTACTCTTACAGGTTCTCCAGTACAAAATTAAACAACTTGCATTTCTTCACCATTCTTTCATCTATCTCAACTTTTATTATCTTTCACGCAAGAAAAATTGAAGCGCGATATATTCCCCTCTCCATGGATTCATAGTAAGACTAACTTGCTTGTATTTCTCGATTGAATTTCTAAAAAACTTTTATGTAATTCGGAATTTGCAATTTAATGTTTTTCATTTTCAATAGTTATTGCGGAATTTTATTGAATATATTTAAAAAAACTTTAATATATGCTTATTTTCTGAATATTTTATGTATCTTTATCCTACAACTTTTACCATGTAAAAAATATATTTCAATTTTTTTCAAGCATTGAATATGTATTATGCTACTTTTTTTGTATATTAAAATTTTATTTCACATTTTCACATGATATCTTAGTGCAATTAAAATCACATTAAATTATGTTTTCAAAAAAAATCACATACAATTACACTAACATGGATTAAGAGATGCACAATAATGTTATTAATATACTACACCTAATTTTTAGAAAATGCACTCAGACTCTCATATCATGCACTTTATTATTATTGATTCATTGTTCTAAAAAATGCACTTTTGACCCTTGTTCTTCCTGAATATGTGGTACTTTGATGCACTTATGATGTTTTGTTCATGTTTTAATTTGATCCAAATTAATTAATGCATCATCATTTTATTATCATGCTCTACAATTTTTTTATTTGGAGTAACACAATTATATATGATGCACTTTTTATGATTTTAAGTGCACTGCAATGGATTCATCATGAAAGGCACCTCCCAAAATGAATCATCAAAGTGACAGTAATGATATACGGTGTCCCCAATAACAAAGCTTTAAAGCGGCATATGTGGAGCGCAATAAAAAGAGACCATTATATGAAGCAATTATGATGTATTTGGAAGAAAAGTGCATTTTATTTTGTAAACAGTGTCTATGAGGAATTATAGAAAGTGCGATATAACAGTGCACTTTTGTATATATCTATAATGCACGTGATGAATGTGCATTTTATTTTATAAAAAAGTGCCAATGTAGAATCTTAGAAAGTACAATATAATAATGCACTTCTTTATATATTCAAAATAGAAAGTGCAAGCTAATGACATAGATATGCACTTTACAAAAGTTCAGATTAATGTAATAAAAGTTTTAGTTCACACTTTTTTACATTTATATTCATTAATTCAAAATCATTGTGATTTTAAAATGTATGAATCGATAATGCACGTCTTTATATATTTAAAATGTACATAATAGTTTTCAGTTACACGAAAGTGCACGGGAGCATGCACAAAGTGTAGAATAATGTTATAGAAAGTGCAAGCTAATGACATAAACATGCACTTTACAAAAGTGCAAATTAATGTAATAAAATGTTACTTCTTTTCAGATTCATTCCATTGATAAACAATATAATGTTGATTATTTAAATTACTACTAGTGGAATTTACCTTAAGTAAATTGATGTTGCACACAATTTTAAACTAAGATATGCCTATTCAATGTTGAAGTGCAAATCCATATATCATTGGATGGATTAATGGTGCAAGGTGTTTTTAATAAAAATGAAAAATAAGAAAAAAAAGATTTAGGAGGAGTAAATTAAATTATACAAATGGAATGGAAGTACGTTATTTGGAAACAAAATATGAATCTTTCAATTAATTTTCCTAATTAAGAGAAACTTTCAACTATGGAATTACGTGTGCAAGCCATGAAGCCAGGTGATAACTAACAAATTAAATGTTTGATAATTAATAGTGCTAACTCTTAGGGAAAATTGAGTTGAGTGGTTGCAAAATGGTTAAACAAATGAGATTTTTAAGGAAATATAATTAGTGGTCCAATTGCACGTATTCCGTATTATAAATCAATTGACACCTTTGCCCTTTATTATTAATTACGTTACTATTATGATTAAAACTGCCTTTCACAACTCCTCTTAATTACGACATTTCATCACCCATTATATCTAATCTCAATCATTGATTAAGTATATTAGATGGTCAGATTTTATTCTTTTTTCTCTCCTGGGACATCATTCTCACCTCAACCATCCCCTATATGTGTGTGTGTGTTTTGGTTCAAACAAGAACATGATCTAAGGAGAGAAATGAGAATGAATCTGGATCGTTAGATTTGATTTAAGTGAAATTCAATGTTCACTAGATGAAATTGTAATGTGCATTAGCTGAAACTGAAATGTGCAGCACAAAGGGTACGATACAGTGGCATTATGTGATGCTGAATTGTGTATTAGGTGAAATTGAAATTTGCACTAGGTGAAACTGAAATATGTAGAATAAAAAGTACGATTTGATGTTATTTTTGTACCTTTTATTCAGCACATTTCAGTTTCACTTAATGCACACTTGAGTTTAAATATTTATTCTGCACATTTCAATATCATCTGATGCACATTTCAGTTTCACCAAATGCACATTCCAGTTCCACATAATACAATCTAACGATCCAGATTCATTCTTATTTCTCTCCTGGAAGTCCATTCTTATTGGAACCGCTCCCTATATATATTGTGGTTCAAGTGATAATGTCATCTTAGAAGAGAAATAAGAATGTTTATTAGTCATTAGATTCATCATTTTACTTAATGTTCACGTGTGAAATTTTATGGGCAAAAAAGTC
This sequence comes from Cuscuta europaea, assembly GCA_945859875.1. Taxonomy (NCBI): domain Eukaryota; kingdom Viridiplantae; phylum Streptophyta; class Magnoliopsida; order Solanales; family Convolvulaceae; genus Cuscuta; species Cuscuta europaea. Next base: position 2,975,219 of record CAMAPE010000041.1, read on the forward strand.
ATCCATCTACTCATTTATTATTTACATGCATACAATATGATCACATGATTCCTTTCCTAATTTCCGCCCACTTTAACTTTTAGTCCTTATGTGTTATACTCTTCATTTCCAATTCAATTTTTCTTTAATGAGGTTCCTTCCATTTAGAGTATATATGCTACTAGGCCTTCCATCTCCATGACTTTTTTCTGGACGAGATTGCCTAAAGCGCTAGAGGGCTGCTGCCAATTTATGAGGTGAATCAAACCTCTCGTCCATTGGGTAGAGATAGTAGTCCGTTTCGTTTTGAGGTCTTTTTGAGTGGCTTCTGATGATCATGGGATGAGATGAATATTCAACCTCGTAGTATAGTTGAGCATCTTCTATTTGTTCATTTGGAGAGATTTTAAGTGAATATATGTGAACAATTAAGTGTTTCTAGTGAAATATTAAGTGTTTCATGAAAGAAGAAAGGAACATACTTAATCGACTTCATAGAGTATACAAATGGATTGAAGCACTTATAAAAATAATGATTTGAATTATGATGTAATTTTAAATTTTGAAAATGAAATACATGTGAACAATTACTCAAACTATTGTTACACAATGTTTAAAGAAAAGTGCATCTACAAAACATTATTGATTAATTTATATGTTATTTGGTATATTGCACTTATACTTGATTATTTAATTCTGCACATTTAATAAATTATTAAAGTATTCGAAGACACATATATTAGTGTAGAGATTCTACACAAAATGTGCATGGTTGCAAGTGCACGTTAAAAATGCGTTTTATATGTATATTTTGGTGTGGGTATCTTCAAAAATGTATCTGACCGCCTTCCTGATCGATTGAATTTTTAGCTGAAATATTTTGTGGATAAATTAGACTTGATTAGGAACATGCTAAAAAAATCATCAAAAAATATCACCGGAACCCCCCAAGCAGCGGCCGGACAACGCGTCCTGTCCCTACGGCTTGACAAGATCATTTCTCATATATATATATATATATATATATATATATATATATATATATATATATATATATATATATATATATATATATATATATATATATATATATATATATATAATTTATAAATGATCGATAGGCTCTAGTACGGATCGAACCAAATATCACTGATCCCTATGCTCGAACTCGGATTGAATAACTATTCAAACTTAAAATCTAGGTCGTGTTAGTGTTCGGGCTCATTAAGCTCAAGTCGTTAAATTATATTTGAAATCAAGCTCGAACTCGAGTAGTTCAAAAAAAGCTCGGCTCAATAACAGCCTTAAGCTAAACCTTGTGTGTAGTAACAATTTTTTTACTGTTTAGCGCACCGCACCTCTCATTCTCTGTCACTCCCCTATACATACACAACCTTAATTATTTACACATGTATTATAAATGCATGAAAACACTCAATAAATGTCTCATTCATTAAATTTCAAAGATGTACACATCAATCTATCATGTCTAAAGACATTATGAGGTTTAACTTACAAAAGCAAAGATAATATAAAGCAATTGTCTAGATATTACACTCAAACAATATCCTTATCAAGTCTTAATATAATAGAATTGTCAAGAACTCATTAAGATCATCCCTAGTTCTTTATTAGAACCCCAAGTATTAGATGCATTATATTCCAATGACAAAGCATGTGGGCATCATTTGATTCTATTCATCTTCACCTTCAACTAAATCCCTTGCCTGCACAAATTAAATAAATATTTAGCACTCATGTTCTATATTTTTCACTAAAACTGTCTTGAACTTTTTTTTAATTCTTTTCCCTTTTTATTCTATTTATGTGTGTTTTTTCTACACTTTTACTTTGATACATGAGCAATTCAGTGGTCATTGATTTTGAAGAAAATATGAAAATAGTGTAGCACATATATCTTAAATATCTTAAAAGTCCACCTTAGTCTTCTTTTTTTTTGAATTTTATAAAACCGATCCATTGTTGTCCATAGCATTTCTTCTGGTATTATTTTTCCTAGCATTGAGATAAAAACCTAGGCATAGTTTAAAATTATTTAAAATGAATCACAACGCCGATCAGATTGCTGAAGTGAAGCATAACAAGAAAACACATTAAACATCACAAGTAGACGAAGGACTACAAAATCATAATAAGCAGACCAAATTCTGCAATTCAGTTATTAACTACCCCAGTACCAGAAGCTAATCAATCCAGTATCTCCGACAATTCGGTCTGTCTGACTGCCAGCCAACTTTCTGTTCCGAAATATGTGATCAGCCTTCATTCTCTCACTCATTCCATAAGCAGGAACTCTGGCATTTATATACGGAGTATGCCTGAAGAAGTGTTTGAAATTGTTTAAGGCAGGATGTGTACCGCACCGGCCTCATACTGTATAACATCTTCTCACAGTTGTGTACGTCGCCTTTTGCTGCATATTTCTCCATGATGGTGGCATAGGATCTGTACAATGGCTTTTTCTGACCCTTTGTGGCTGCATTTTTCAGTATAGAGACAGCCTTTTCCACTTCTCCAGCATTACGATAAAGCTTAACAAGTGAATGGCCCCACTGGGCAATGGTTTTGTTCCATCCTCTTCACAAGCTCATTCCCTTTCTCCAACATCTTGTGTTCTGCATACACACTTAATAAAACATGGTAAGCTTTCGAAATGAGATCTTAGCGATGTCTCAAACGCCTCTTCTGCCTCTTCGATTTTCTTCAAAGTTCCCAAACAGGAATCGCAGCCATACACTCGTGTACACTCTGCCTTGTGTCACGACTCTCCTGTTTCTCCACTATCGGTGTCCTAGTTTCCGCAAGAGTTAGGCTGACTAGCATAGTTTGAGTGAGTGTTGCTAGTGCCGCACGGGTTCGAGAATAAGTCCGTGACACTTGCCAAGGGAAGCATAGAGAGCAAGTAGCAATGTGCGCACCAAACAGATTTCCTTCTCATTCCCTCCTTTCATCTCCTTCATTACAGCCTCGGCTTCTTCATTGTGACAACCAGCAATGTAGTGTTTGGCTATTGATCCTTTTATGTAGACATCAGGTTCGAATCCATCGCTTTTCTTTTTTTCTACAATTTTTTCCATGGCATCTATGTCATTGAGTTGGCCCTTGATGTCGATCAATAATAAGGATGTGAAGCCAGATGGCTTCACTCCTTCTTTGCCCATGAGTAACAGGACATCGGAAGTCTTCTTCTTCTTCTTCTTCTTCAAATTCGACCTAAAAATAAAATTTCCATTTTCAAAATTATTAATATTATATTTATACACACAAATAAATACAATCTAAGTTTTTTCCTCTCTTCTTCACTGGCATTTTTACTCCTTATTTTACTATCACTTAAATTTTGATATTTATAAATAAATAAACATAAGTAAATATAATGTATATGTAAATAGAGTAATATTCCAGTTAGGAACCGCCGCCATTTGAAGTGGTTCCTGGTGGAGTTTTTTAATGAATTCTTCTGAACATATTTTTCATGAAGGGTAGATTATGTCTACAAAATTTCAGCTTAAAATTCGATCGTGAAGTTAGTGAAATAAATTATTGAAAAACATTGTGTCAAAATAAATATAAAAAGCTCTGTGTTTTTCAATAATTTATTTACCCGACTCCTCGATTCAATTTTAAGATAAACTTTTGCGGGCATAATCTACATTTCATGAAGAATAAGATCACAAAATTTCATCAAAAATTCCAACGAAAACCACCTCAAATGGCACTGGCTGAACGACTGTTTTGATCAGGAAGTCCTGAGGAGAACTTCTCACTCTCATAAGTAAGTGGAGAACGAAAACAATACATAAGTTGATGAGGATTATTGATGCAATATACTTTCCTCCCCATGCCCCTCCCTCACGCCTCCTTATACCCAATTAACAATCCCAAGATGAAAAGAATGAGCTTTTTGAAAAACGGCTAGCTTGAAAAAGGCTAGTTAGTAAAAAAAAAAATAGCAGAGCGGAAAAACAAAGTATTTTCTTGTGTTGTTACGAATTTTAAATGCTATTTTGTGCCAATGTCTGTAAGGATTCAGATGTTTTGAATTATTCTGTAATCTTGTGACTGCAATGCAAATGCAAAGATCCTTCTATATTCTAAAAAGTTGTGAAAGATTTTTTTTTAAAACAAATTGCAAGCTAATCCTTTTCAAAAACGAATGGATGAGAGACATAACTAAAAATTATATGAGCTTTACACATAACTAACATCACATCAAAAGGATTATGTAATGAAAGGAAGAAAAGTCTTATCCTTGGAGGTTTAAGATGGTGCTTATAATTTCAACAAACATAGGTCTACATTATGAAAAAATTTATCCGAACTGTGAACTTAGATGTAATAGTACATGAAATTTGGATACATTTAAGTAATAAATACCAAGTAACTATATAAATGTATTACCATGCACCATGTAAAAAGTAAACATTCACTCTCCTCTTAATTTATTAGGGTTTGATTAGGAAAACCACCAAAAGCATACGGTTATCAAGACAATAGTTGTTTTCATCTAAACTTTTCCAATACTCTGACATTTATTACTTATGCGTTATTCTAGAAACAAACATTTCTATTTCATGTTAAATTAATATTAATAATTAAACTGATTATTCTAATCTGGAATTTATTACTTATGCGTTATTCGAGAAACTCTATGTTTAATCATATCCTGGGGAATTTCCCGTTTTCTATTAGTTTTCCTTTCCTTCGTGGGTGGAGAGAAAAGTGGTGTGTAGGTGGGCGCTGGGGAGTCATGCTGGAAAAAACAGTACGGAGTTAAAATAGAAACCATACGGTAAAATCACATGGTTCATCATTCATTATTTTATCTTCCAATTCAAGAGTCTCAGCCACACATGTTCTGTACTCACTCTAAATGAGCCTAATATATGGTTTTTATCACAAGTCCAAACAAGTACCTCAAGAACAATTATCTTGCTTTTAAAATTTTGTTTCTAACATATCTTGAAAACATTTGAGTGAGAAAACATATCATCATATTGGACAAACAATATGAAGAAAGGGAGATCTAACAAACCTTAATTAAGTCTGTTTCCCATCATGAAAGCTTCCATCTCTCCCAACCCAACTGAACCCCGTACCTTTGGATATCCCACGCGACTTCATCAACGCTCTAACCTCACCCACACCATCCCATTTCCCCGCCTCCGCAAAAGTATTTGATAGCGCAACATATGCACCGGGCCGACCATCCCCGCTTACATTGAACAGTTCGTTAGCAGCTAAGTTAGTGATCTCCACATCTCCGTGTAGTCTTCCAGAGCTAAGCAATGCAGCCCAAACATCAGAGTTGGGCTTCTCGGGCATATCTATGATAAACTGCAAAGCCTGGTTTAGACTTCCATCCCGGCCCAACAAATCAACCATGCATGCATAGTGCTCCATCCTTGGCTTCATCGAATAGTCCTTCGTCATCCTTGCAAAGATGGACATCCCTTTGGATACTAGCCCGGAATGTGAACATGCTGAGAGAGCACTTAAGAATGTAACATAGTTAGGTTTCAGATGATGGCTTATGAGCATTTCATCAAACAGAACAAGAGCTTCGTTTGGATACCCGTTCTTCCCATACCCATCAATCATTGAAGTCCATGAAAAGACATTTGTTTCAGGCATGTGGTCAAAAACACTTCTTGCTGCCTCAGTTTGGCCGCATTTCGAAAACATGTCAATCAAAGCACTCCCGATCTTTATGTGTTGAAAGAAGTTAGTCTTAACTACTTGCCCTTGGACTTGCTGACCGACTTCAAACGCAACTAGAGCAGAGCAAGCCCCGGTCAGGCTTGCAAATGTGGAAACTGTGGGGTTAAATCCCAATCTTTTCATGTGGATGTACAACTCAATTGCTCTTTTGGCAGTTTTGATGGATTTGCTATAGCCTTCAATCATTGCATTGAAAACAACCTCGTCTTTTGTGAGCGTTTTCTTGAACACATCTTCTGCATCATCCATGTTTCCTTGATTCATATAACCGGTAATCATTGAGGTAGAGCAAACAAAGTTGTCTTCCCGCATCAAATCAAACACTCTTCGGGCATAGTGTAGCCTTCTGTTCTTGACGTACGAGTCGACCAACACTGTATAAAGAACACCATCACCTTCAACCCCAGACCTTAAAATCTGAGTGTGAACCTGTGTCGGTACCAAGAAACCTTGCAATCCTGCAACATCCAAACAAGTTGAGCCTTTCAAGATCATCGAAAATGTGAACCCATCAGCTTTTTCACCAGAAAAACTCTGTTTTCTAACTAAATCATAAGATTCTTGGACTAGCCCATTCCTTATGTACCCAGAAAGCATGTAGTTATAAGCCGAGAGTGTTAGTTGGGGCAATCCATCAAACACCTGGCGTGCATAAGTGATGGATGATGATTTGATGTACAGAATCAGGAGCTTGATGGAGATATTGATATTAGGTTTGACACCAGTTTTTAGGATGTGCGAATGGACCTTTTGGCCGTGTGAAGGGTGGTCTGAATTGATGTACTGTTGTAAAGCGGAGGGTAGATGACTTGGAGATGGTGGGTAGGAGAAGGGTTTACTCTCTGTTGGCGGGACCAAAGTAGTTAATTTGGTTATTTTCGAACGATTCATCACGACTAAAGTCCTCTGATGTGCGCCGCAGTTTAGACAAAATTGTTTAGAGTGTAGATAGGAAGAAGAAAGGAAATGGAGAGAAAAAAATGGAGAGGAATTGGACTGGTTTCTAGACTCTAGAGTACATTCTGTACATTCAACTGAACACATGTCATTTATGATTAGATTTATGAAGCATACTGACGTGCTGATTAAGGAGCTGACGTAATTAATGAATAAAAGTTTAAGGTTTATTTATCTAAAATATTTAGATAATTTCAATCATTCATTATGTCGGGGTAAAAGGAGCAAATAAGGCCACGTACTAACAAAAAAAGATCAAATAAGGCCTTATTTATGAGGTTCTGTCCGGCCTTCGCCATTTGGGGTGGTTCTCGGTGGAATTTTTTGATTAATTTTTTTGACCATCTTATTCATTAAGTCTAGTTTGCTCATACCAAATTTTAGATAAAAACTTAATCGAGAAGGCATTCAAATGAATTCTTGAAGATAACTGTGCTTTTAACTGCGCAATTATCTTAAAGAATTCATTTGAATGGCTTCCCGATTGAAATTTTAGCTTAATTTTGGTATGACTAAACTAGACTTACGGAATAAGATGCTCAAAAAATTTCATCAAAAAATTCCACCGAGAACCAACCCAAATGGCGAAGGCCGGACAGAGTCTCATAAATAAGGCCTTATTTGACCTTTTTTGTTAGTACGTGGCCTTATTTGCCCCTTTTCCCTTATGTCGGTGTGCTATTTAGGATGTTTTTCCTTGTACTGTAATTTGTTGGTCTGATCTGTCCTGTCTAAATATGTTCTGTTCTGTTTAAGTTTGGTCTGATCTAATCTGATCTGGTAAATGTCTGATCTCTGTGTAATTTATAACTACAGAAGTCAAATCTGATATGGTTTGTTTAAGTTTGGTTTGATCTGATCTATTTAAGTTTGGTCTGATTTTGGACTGAAAACAATTCAAGTAAAAACATCTGCTGTATATTTTTTTCGTGAGTGAGTGTACTTCGCAAACAACTCACAAATATCTTCCCACTAAAAGAAAGCTTAGTTTGTTGTAAAACCATCAAATTGACAAGTGTGAATATTCATCCTTGTAATCAGGACACTAAGCAAACACAAATCCTTGTAATCACACACATGGCTAGATTCAATACTGCCAGCAAATTATGTAGAATCATTCCTAGATGATTCATCCCTAAGCATGGCTAGTATAAATAGGGCTTGTTTCATTCATTGTAAACTTACTCAGAAACTCAGAAATTTTCATATCAAGAAGATAATATCTAAAGCTTATTAATAATATATCTCTCTTAAATCTGTTCTTCATCTTCTTCATTTTATAACACGTTATCAGCACGAATCTGCTCAAAAGTCTTCCAGAAATCATCATCTCCTGCAGGTATTAAGATTAGTATCTACTATCTTCTTTCAGTATTCAAACCTGAAAATTATTCTGCCTTTTTAAATAAAGTTTCTATGATATACGGAGAGAAAATATAGATAACATACCTTCAAAATGTATCTTGATAAATCCTTCGTAAATCAGTAAAGAAGAACACTGACTTAGAAATATGAAAGAAGATAGTGGGTATAACATATAGAAATACACTCGGTGGATGTCTAGAATCTAAACCGGTAACTAATACTGAGTACTACGCAACGCAACAACGAATCTAATAAGTCTGTTCTGATGCTCATATTTAAGTACTCCTTAAAGAAGTAGATCACTCGCATGCTCAAATACTTTAAAGAACTATTTAAAGTAATACTCCGTAATTTTTCACATCCAGTAGGATAGTCACAGATTCTGTAATTTTTCACATCCGGTAGGATTATGTATATCTTTTTATTATCTTTTTGTATCACATGCATACATTTACTATTAAAAATATAAAATAAAATAAAAGGGAAGAAGCCAAGGAGGCTCCACATGTGGCTTTGCAGAAGTGATTAGAGGCTTCTGAACGTTATATCTAAAACCAAAGTAATGTCAGATCAGTAATCCATTTCAAATAAATTTTTATGGTTAGATATAGACTTTTTTTTTTGTTACTCCGTATTTATTAATAATCGTCAATGATAAGCTTCAAACCTAGTACTGCCACATGTCTTTTTTTGTGTACGTATACAAATTTATAACGTAAATCTTAAAACAAAAGAAAATAATCATACGTCAATAGTTGATAAACTATATAATTAGTATACTCTTTATATAAGATTTATTTCAACATATTTTAAATTACTTATAGAGTGGTAAGTATCTTGTGATATAAATATACACTTTACTGATTCGACCGGTTTTAATAACTCCTGCAGTATAATGGCAAATATAAGCAAACGAGAATTCGATGTCCTTGATCTGTCCGGGCAAAAATACCTGGAATGGAAAGTTGATGCTTTAGTCCGAGGACAAACCGAAAGCTATTATTTTTCTCCGCCACCATCTCCATGAAAGTCTCAAGTCTGAATATCTTTTGATCGATAATCCAAAAGAATTATGGGACAATTTACAGGAGAGGTATGGCCACCAACAAAAGGTCCTTTTACCTAAAGCTCAGTATGACTGGATCAATTTAAAATTCCAGGATTTTAAATCAATCAGTGACTATAATTCTGCTATGTTCCAAATAACATCCAAATTAAAGTTATGTGGACAAAAAGTCACTGATGTTGATATGTTGCAGAAAACCTTTTCTACAATGCATATTTCTAATATGCTGCTACAGCAGCAATATAGAGAAAAGGGTTTTAAAAAATACTCCGACTTAATATCAGTTTTACTTGTAGCTGAGCAAAATAATGACCTTTTGATGAAAAACCACAATCTGAGACTCACTGGTTATAGTCCTATTTATGGTCCATCCGGCCATAATTTAGCCACAGAATCAAATGCAACACATAGTGGTAGTAGAAGACATTTTAAACGTGGGCATTATGGTGGTCATAATAACAAGTCCCACCGAGAATATAAACAAGCCAATAGACCGAATTATAAGGGCAAGGGCAAACAAAAAGGCCATCAAATAAATCACCCTCCAAAATCCTCGGGAAAATCGACTTGTTATAAATGTGGCATGACGGGGCATTGGGCTAATAAATGTCGCACGGCTAAACATCTGGTGGAGTTATTTCAAACTTCTATGAATTTAAACAAAGGCAAAAATATGGAAGCTAATTATGTCAATGACACAACTCCATCTCTGCCAAAATTTGACGTGTCCGACTTTTTCGCTAATGATGCTATTATGGACGATGTTTTTGCCATAAACCAAAATGTTACAAAATAAAATAGTAGACTCCGTATGTTGTATAATACTAATTTTATGTATTTTTTCTTTCTTCCACTTTTATTTTGTTTTTAAATAAATATGTGTAATGTATATACTCTTATGTTAAATAAAATGAATAATTTGTGATCAAGCTAATGTTTATTTATATATATTGAAGATATGGATCATTCAAATGATAAAGAGCTATGTCTGATAGACAGCGCCACAACGCACACCATTTTGAGAAATAAAATATATTTTTCTCAAATGACTTTAGTTGAAGCTAAAGTCAATACAATATCAGGTGTTGCGAAGCTCATTGAAGGCTCTAGGAAAGCATATGTGATGCTCCCTAACGGGACAAAAATAATTATAAACGACGCTTTATACTCCAGCAAATCGCGGAGAAATCTATTAAGTTTTAAAGATATGCGTCAAAATGGTTATCACATAGAAACCATGAATGAAAATCAAAGGGAATATCTTTGTCTCACGACAACTAAATCTGGCACTAAATTTATTTGTGAAAAAATGTCAGCATATTCCTCAGGACTATATTTCACATATATTAGTCCATTCGAAATAAATTTGGTTTCTAACATAAAGTTAGATGATCAGAAAACATTCATGTTGTGGCATGACCGTTTAGGTCACCCAGGCCAAGTAATGATGCATAAAATCATTAAGACTTCACTTGGACACCCATTAAATAATATCAGGGTTCCATTATCAAGTGATTTTCCTTGTAAGGCCTGCTCTCTTGGCAAAATGATCATCAGGCCTTCTATAAATAAAATTGCAACTGAATCACCTGCATTTTTAGAAAGGATTCAAGGAGATATTTGTGGGCCGATAGCCCCACCATGTGGACCGTTTCGATATTTTATGGTGTTGATTGATGCTTCGACACGTTGGTCACATGTCAGTCTGTTATCGACTAGAAATTTAGCATTTACTAAACTCCTTGCTCAAATAATACGATTAAGAGCTCATTTTCCGGATCATTCTATAAAGAGAATCCGACTTGACAATGCAGGAGAATTTACATCCCAATCATTTAACGACTATTGTATGTCGATTGGGATTGACGTGGAGCACCCTGTTGCTCATGTCCATACACAAAATGGTCTTGCCGAATCTTTGATTAAACGATTACAGTTAATCGCTAGACCATTATTAATGAAGTGTAATTTACCTTCATCAGCTTGGGGACATGCTATTTTGCATGCAGCAAATTTAATTCGGCTTAGACCGACTGCATATCATGAATATTCCCCAATGCAATTAGTTACTGGACATGAGCCAAACTTAGCACACATTAAGATATTTGGTTGTGCTGTTTATGTTCTGATTGCTTCATCTCATCGTACAAAAATGGGTCCTCAAAGAAGGTTGGGAATTTATGTTGGTTTTGAATCTCCCTCAATAATAAAATATCTCGAACCGATGACTGGTGACTTATTCACAGCACGGTTTGCAGACTGTCATTTCAATGAGACAGTGTTCCCAACCCTAGGGGGAGAAAATACTAAATTAGACCCAAGTACGAAAGAGATTACATGGAATGCAACAAGATTATCACATCTTGATTCAAGATCAAATATATGTGAACAAGAGGTGCAAAAGATAATCCATTTACAAAATGTTGCAAATCAGTTGCCTGATGCATTCACAGATACAAAGAAAGTGACAAAGTCACATATTTCTGCTATGAATGCCCCTGCCAGAATCGAAATCCCAATAGAGAATTCTGAAAAATCTCTTACAAATGATTCTTCTATACGCAAAAAGCGTGGCAGGCCACTTGGACCGAAAGATATAAAACCAAGAAAAACTAAAAGGCAGAAATTGATCTGTGATGCCAAAGATGTTCATCCTTCTGAACAAGAAAATGAACAATTTGAAAACACTGACATAGAAAATGATATTGACAAAACAAACATCTCAAATGATGATCCAACTTCCTTAAACGAGGAAGATATTCCAGATAACAATAGAAACGTTGATAATTATGAAATTTCAATAAACTACGTTTCTACTGGAATACAATGGAATAAAAAAGATGCTGATATTAATGACATATTTGTCTATGCCGTGGCCACAAATGTTATGAATGAAAACAATGACAATGAGCCAACATCAATTGAAGAATGTCGGAAACGACATGATTGGCTAAAATGGAATGAAGCTATTCAGGCTAAATTAAAATCACTTGAAAAACGTGATGTTTTTGGACCGATAGTCCCTACGCCAAAAGGCGTAAAACCAGTGGGTTTTAAATGGGTATTTGTGCGTAAACGCAATGAGAAAAATGAAATCGTAAGATATAAAGCCCGGCTTGTTGCCCAAGGTTTTTCTCAAATGCCAGGAATTGATTATGAAGAAACCTATTCTCCAGTAGTTAATGCAACTACATTAAGGTTTCTCATTGGCATGTCTGTTTTTGAAAGGCTGCAAATGCGCCTAACGGATGTAGTGACTGCATATTTATACGGTTCACTCGATACAGACATTTATATGAAAGTCCCTGGAGGATTTAAAATGCCTGAAGCTTATCGCTTGAAACCTCGAGAAATGTTTTCCATTAAATTACAAAAGTCATTGTATGGACTAAAACAATCTGGGCGAATGTGGTATAATCGTCTCAGTGAATACCTTCTCAAAGAAGGATACAAAAATGGTCCAATTAGTCCATGTGTTTTCATTCGGCGATCAGATTCGGGATTCACCATAATTGCAGTATATGTTGATGACTTAAATATTATTGGAACTCCCGATGAAATTGAAAATACTGCTAAATATCTTATGAAAGAATTTGAAATGAAAGATCTCGGGAGATCCAAGTTTTGTCTCGGACTTCAAATTGAGCATTTGAAGAATGGAATTTTCATCCACCAATCCAACTACACCGAGAAAGTATTGAAGAGATTCTATATGGACAAAGCTCATCCTTTGACTTCACCAATGGTCATTCGATCTCTCAACATACACGATGATCCATTCCGTCCCCGAGAAGATGACGAAGAAATACTCGGTCCCGAAGTACCATATCTGAGTGCTATTGGAGCTTTAATGTATTTAGCTAATAATACTAGACCAGATATTGCATTTTCTGTAAATTTATTAGCTAGGTACAGCTCATGCCCAACAAGGCGTCATTGGAACGGGATCAAGCACATATTACGTTATCTTCGCGGTACAGCTGATCTCGGCCTATTCTACCACAAAGATGAAAAAGCCGCTTTAATCGGATATGCAGACGTTGGTTACTTATCAGATCCTCAAAAGGCGAAATCACAAACCGGGTACATATTTACTTATGGTAACATCGCAATCTCATGGAGATCTATGAAGCAGACATTGACAGCTACATCATCAAATCATTCCGAGTTAATTGCACTATATGAAACCGGAAGAGAATGTGTGTGGCTACGATCTATGATTCAACACATCCAAAACGAATGCGGTATGAAGCCTATTAATTGTCACCCGACTGTGATCTACGAAGACAACACTGCGTGCATAGCTCAGATTAAAGAAGGCTACATCAAAGGTGACAGAACAAAACACATATCACCAAAATTTTTCTCTACTCATGATCTGGAGAAAGAATGGACGATCAACATTCAACAAATCAGATCCTGTGAAAATCCGGCTGATCTCTTCACCAAATCTTTACCCCCGAAGAAGTTCATAGAACTCGTACAAAAAATCGGCATGTGACGTCTTCAAAATTTATGTTAATTTCAGGGGGGAGTATTAATTTGAATGCACTGCACTCTTTTTCCCTTCATCAGGTTTTTATCCCACTAGGTTTTTCCTGATAAGGTTTTTAACGAGACAGTACATCCAAATACAACGACATTATAAGTCGTAATCTTTACCCCTTAATTTCACAATGAGTTTTTAAAATAACAAATACATATTCAAGGATGAACATTCAAGGGGGAGTGTTGTAAAACCATCAAATTGACAAGTGTGAATATTCATCCTTGTAATCAGGACACTAACCAAACACAAATCCTTGTAATCACACACATGGCTAGATTCAATACTGCCAGCAAATTATGTAGAATCATTTCTAGATGATTCATCCCTAAGCATGGCTAGTATAAATAGGGTTTGTTTCATTCATTGTAAACTTACTCAGAAACTCAGAAATTTTCATATCAAGTAGATAATATCTAAAGCTTATTAATAATATATCTCTCTTAAATCTGTTCTTCATCTTCTTCATTTTATAACATAGTTAACTTTCTCAAAATTGCCCATTTTGTTTTTGAAATACATAAAAGAATTACTTAACGCCAATTTTAAAATAATTGCTATAGAGATTTCAAAATCACTTTTTAAATTAATAATTGTCGTGCCTAACTTCGTTCCTCACCTAGAGTAGTCTACCTACCACACACGCACGGTGTGCGTCACGAGCACGCACGGCGTGCCTGGCCTATTTTCAGCGTTTTTCCCGTTTTCTAGTTCTTTATGCTGCTGTTCGATCCCGCGATCAATCCTAGAACTCTTTTGTTTTCAAATCTTCGTCTTTAACATCCCATTGACCTCCAAAGCTCTTAATCCACTCTCAATTGCGTCTCGACTCATCCCGCTTACTTCTCAAACATCGATGTCGGGCTTTAATTCCCTTATTTTGACTCTAAAAATACCAAATATGAACCAAAACCCAGTAATATATGACTTGAGCTAATTATGAGCCTTGTGACGCACTTATGCTAGGAAAACTGACCAAATACCAATCTCAACATGCATCAAATGCGTGTTGGGATACAAACTTATCAAATTCCCCCACACTTAAGCTTTTTCTTGTACTCAAGCAAACCTAACTTCGGGACTTACGATAATCACCACGCAACATTAATAACCATCAGCATGCACATGTAGTTAAAGAGATACTCCACAGAAAAGACAAACTAAATTAAGAAAATTCTTCCCTAAACTACCTCTTTGTACTCTATCTACCACCGCAAACGAGACTCCTGCATCTTATCTTCTATAGGTGCTACTCCCACCTTTTGTCTGATTACCTCATTCCTCAAGCGGTCTTTTCTGGTATGTCCACACATCCAACGTAACATACGCATCCTTGTCACACTCATCTTTTGAATGTGGCATTGCTTCACCGCCCAACACTCTAGCTAGACCTCTTACCTTGCGAAAAAGTGAATGGGAGACCCGATCAAAAAGCGTAAGTGTTTTACACAATAAGATAAGACTTGGGAATCTTTTGAAAAAAATTGTGTTCTCGTGCCAACATGATAAGGAATAATAAACCGAATTAATTGGACTTGAAGGATTTTGCAAATATCGCATTAGTCCTTCGTGTACTTCAAGTATACGTCAAAACACCAATGTGCAGCGACAATTTAGCATAAATGTACACCACCATGTCTATTGAATTTGTGGTTTGGTAATTTGTGTCACTTAAATAAAAATTTACACTTCTTCTTAAGTGGTCCGAAATGTATGAACAGATAAAATCTTATCTCTTTGTTCTCATACCAATTTTTTAAAACCCAGTAGGCAAACCACCAAAATATCATCAAGGTAGGGTCATCCAAAAGTACCATTCTTTAATCAGTTTAATGTACCAAACTAATCATATATTTATCATCGCATTATTTGGGGTTCTTAGAATAGTTAGATTTCCTCTGAATTATTAACAATCCGATAATTAAGGACTCACTACCATCGAATGGTGACTCTGGCCCGCCTGGCCGTCCAATTGTCGTTTTTTTATCTCACTGGGGTCCACGATCCATTTCTACTATCATAGTAGTATTATTTAGATCAACATTAATATCTTAAACACTTAGAATACCACGAGTGGTCCCCGCCCTCGATGTGGGTCCCACATGTAGTTTTACTACACGATAAAAGTTAATTAGTAAAAACAAACTTACCGGACCTTTTATCAAGTGCCATGTCTAATTTATCCAGGGTTATTTGAACATTTCCGAAGGTGGTTTTACACCTACACCTCTATGTAGGTCAAATGTCTGATTTAATAATCTTTTATTAATTTAAGTCAAGGATTTTATCTTTCTCATTATCAAGACTATTCTTAGTCTCGATTTTCTTTCTTTAACTCTGTACTTGACAAAAAAAATCTCTTGGTGAAATTTGGGTCTGGTGTTACACAAGAACACTCTCCTTGGTAGACAAAAATTGCAATTCGCAAACCAATTTTTTATTCCGATAAGATTCATGTGGTTAAACAAGGCAAAAGTTATTTAAAAAGTATTGGTGAATATGTACATTTTAAACTCTTTATCTTCAAATACTTTGATAAAATGTTATACTCCGTATATTCTTTTTTAATTTCAAATAATTTTTGTTTCATTTGTCAGTTGTTACGTTTTAATTATCAATACTTTTTTCTAGAGTACTTCAGCTATAAAATCAAAGTTATTTTTCTATTGTGTAAACTTAGAATGTACTCTATAATAGATTAAAATATCATCGTGTATGTATTCACAGAATTTTTTTGAATAAAAAATAGCCGCAAAGCCCTATACAAGGAAATAAATTGCCCCACTACACCGGCGGAGAAAAGAATCGTCCCCTAATATATGAGGTAGAGAGTATTCAATTTACCAGTTATGAGATTAATCCAAGACCCAATGTAGTGGTAACTTTTGTCCATTGATTGAAAGAGAAAAAAAAAAGATGTGTCTGCTATCGATGGAAGAAGAAATAACCGTGTATATATGTAGTGGTAACTTTTGTCCATTTCAAATTTTTCTATTATAAATGTAATATTTCATACTTTAATTAGATATATATTTTTTCGCCCCTCTTAATTTTTAGTTTTAAAAATTTATATATAGCATTACATAATGTAATACATAATTGGAGATTTAAAAAATGTAACATCTAAAATAATTTACTTAACTTGAATGAATAAAGAATACCACAACCCATTGTTTAAGACATAGGACATCTATTATATAAGGGGAAAATAATTTAATTACCCTAAACTTTGAAGATGTGTGATGTAAACACCCCAAACTTTTATATGTAATATTTATCCCAAACTTTATATAAAAAGTAATATTAGTACCATGAAAATATGTTTTTTTCTTTCACAATGTATATTTATGATGCTTTAACTACATTTCTATAAATGTTTAACTATTTTAAAACATGTGCTTAACACCATAAGTTTACATTTTTGAATAAAAACTACATAGTAATGGTGATAACATAACTTTTTATGTAATGTTCGGGGTATATATATTACACATGTAGGTTTGGGGTACTTAACTCACCCTTTTAAAGTTTGGGGTATTTAAATTATTTTCTCCATTATATAAAAATTCCTAGTTTTGTAATATTTAATTGTCTTTATTAGATAATTAGTACTCAATTTTGTAAAATATCGAACAATATTAAATACTATACACACTAGTTAAATAATTTTTAGATCATGTGAAGTGAATCTAAAATATAAATGTTTATTGACATTAAATTACACAATTCATTACTTATTACTTTCTAAAAACAATTTGTTGAATATATAGATAATAAACTTGAACTTACTATAGCATTGATACAAATACAATATGCACCATATATGTGAATTAACAATACTATGTATAATATTATTCTAGAATAATAATATCACACATACTATTGTAATATTAAGAAAACTTCTCGTGACCTACAAACACCATTCTTAGTAGACAAAAATTGAAATTCAAAAATCAATTCTTTATTCTAATAAGATCCATATGGATAAACAAGGTAGAAGTTATTTAAAAATCTTGGTTGATGTGTACCTTTTAAACTCTTTATCTTCAAATAATTTTCATTTGATTTGTCATTTCTTATGCTTTAATGTATCAATACTTTTTTTAGAGCATTTACAATTAAAAAATTAAAATTATTTTTCCATTGTTTTAACATAGAATGTAATATTCTTTCAAAAAAACTTAGAATGTAATAGATTTAAATATCATCGTGTATGTATCGATGGATTTTTTTGAATGAAGATTAGCCGCAAAGCTCTATGCTAGCAAAAAAATCGCCCCGCTACACAAGCGGAAAAAATTGCCATGATACACTAGCGAATTTTTTCGCCCCCTATACTAACAGAAAAAATTCGCCCCCCTTGACTCGATATCCTGGATCCGTCCCTGCTTAGAGCTTTTAAATAGTACTGATTCGGGCTAAGATAATTGATTTGAGTGACTTAAAATACTCTCTTAAAATAAAGTGATTAAACTCTATAACATGATTTACTTATTTATTTATCATCATTGAAGCTTACAGGTCAACGTTATTTGTCACCAAAACAAAGATATCACAATAAATCACATTATTCATATAAGAAACTTATTTATTAATCAACTAAAATAATTAATAATGTTTCATATAACTAGCTCACTAAATATTCAAAAAAAAAAAACTCACTAAATCGGGGTGTTACAGAGCCTTCAACACAAGCCCTTAAAATCGATGATTTTGTGGAAACCAAACCTGACTCATTGTTTGTGCAGTGCGGATGGTACAATAGTAATTGAAATGTTATTATCATTTTGAAAACTTA
The DNA here is from genome assembly GCA_945859875.1 of Cuscuta europaea. Classification (NCBI taxonomy): domain Eukaryota; kingdom Viridiplantae; phylum Streptophyta; class Magnoliopsida; order Solanales; family Convolvulaceae; genus Cuscuta; species Cuscuta europaea. Next base: position 2,993,672 of record CAMAPE010000041.1, read on the forward strand.
ATATTCTGGTGAGTTTATCAGTGACAACTGGACATAGCCCTTTCCACGTCTCCAATTATGTGGAAACAAATGGAGGTTTGACAAAGTTAGAGCTAGGGTTGGACTCGGGTCCGAGTCGGGTCCGGGTCGGGCCTAGGCCCGGGCGGGCCGGCGGGTCAGAAATGGTGGACCCGGGACCGGCCCGGGTAACCACCGGGTCCGGGCCGGGCCAGACCCATTATATTTTTTTTTTGTTTTCCTCTTCCTAATTAACCCCCCTCCCACCCCCAACCCCCCAAACCACCCCAAATGGCCCAAAATACCCAGCCCAACCCGAAAAGTTAAAAAAAATTGAAAAAAAAAATATATTTTTTGGCCCGAACCGGGCCCGGGCCCGGCCGGGTCGGACCTTGTTTTGGGTGACCCGAGCCCGGACCGGAAAACCCACGGGCCGGGCCTACCCGGACCGGTCACTGACCGGGCCACCGGGTCGGGCCGGGCCGGAACAGTACCGGTCCCGGGTCGGGCCACCCGGCCCGAGTCCATCCCTAGTTAGAGCTAAAAGAGGGTGGACCCGTTTTGGTATTAGGTTGACTTTGGTCCTATATTGGATGTTCCTGCATTTATATACAGGAGCCCAAGAACGAGTTATATAATTATGGCTTTGGATCAGTTATGGTCAACCGTTAAATTTCCATGATTTTTGTTTATTTATTATTTTAACTCTCTATCCCTCTTCTCACACCCTCCCCAATTATTTTGTGTGAATTGTACACTTGTGTCTCAATCTATACACATAATCTATAAAACAATCGTCAGTGAAAATTAGGTCAAGGATAGGATGGTCCCTCACATCTCAAAAGATATCCTTAACCCGCAAAACAAACATTTGAAACTTAAATTGTCTAGCAACTCTTTGTATTGCATTTCACATGCTTGTTTATAGGCATGGACTCAGTGCTGGCCGGGCTGGGCCTCGGTTCGGTTATGATCGGGTTTTTTTTTTGGGAACTTTGAGGCTCGGAACCGGCTCGGGTAGCTACCGGTTCCGGGTCGGGCCGGTTACCAGTTCAGGCCGTGTCGGCCAGGTTTCCTTTTTTTTCTAATTACTTCCTACCCCCCAACACCCCAAACCTGTCCAAAACACCCAGCCCAACCCATTTACCTTTTTCAAATTTTGAAAACCAAAAAAAAATTGGCCCAAACCGGGCCCGAACCAGCCGGACTGGTTCATGATTTGGGAGGCCCGGGAACCGCCCCTCTACACTGCCGGACCGGGTGGCCCGAACCAGGTACTGGGCCGGGCCGGGCCGTAACAGTACCGGTTCGGGCCGGTTAACCCGGCCCGAGTCCATCCCTACTTGTTTATATGCACATAACTGACTTGTTTGAGGCCTTAAATAGGTTAACTATCACCTGGTACCAATATGGTGTTTGTTCCCAATATCTTCAATCTTTATACTTAGATGGTATCACCTGGTACGAAGTATTAGTGTAAGAATAGACCTAGGGAAAGGAAAAAAACAGACAATTATAAAGTAGAAACATTCCTCTAATGAAGTACATATGAATCAAAATCTTACATTGAAATATTTCACTAGTAACTCTAACTGCAGTGGCCTGCAGTGGTCAGTTGGTCATTTGGTCACGGTCACTAGATCATTGTCACTGGAGAGCAGTCACTTTGATTTAGGGGTATAAATTATAAAACTATAAAAGTTACCTTAGTCTATTTTTTGAAATTTTTTAAAACCGATCCTTTGCTACCCATAGCATTTCGTTTGGTAATATTTTCCCTAACATCGTCAAAACCTAGGTGTTTTTTTTACTCCAGAGGGCATTTGGGGGAGGGGAGCAGGTGGGCTGGAGTTTCAAACTCCATTGAGTAATCAAGGATAAAACTCACTCCATTAAGTTTCAAACTCGTATGTGCCTAGCGGGTTTCGAACTCGAGACCTCTCAGTAATCTCACAACCAGCTGGGCTGGAATGCTTAGTTATTGTCAAAACCTAGGCAATAGTTTACATTTAATTAAAATCAATCAATACGCCGATCAGATTGTTGAAGTGAAACATAACAAGAAAACACATTAAATATCACAAGTAGATGGACTACAAAATCATAATAAGCAGACCAAATTCTACAGTTCAGTTGTTAACTACCCCAGTCCAGAAGCTAATCAATCCAGTATCTCCGACAATTCGGTCTGTCTGAATCCATCAACCTGAGCCAACAAGCCAGCCAATGTTCTGTTCGGAAATATGTTATCAGCCTTCATTCTCTCACTCATTCCATAAGCAGGAACTTTGGCATTTATATATGCCTGAAGAAGTGTTTGGAATTGTTTAAGCCGGGATGTGTACCCCACCTGCCTCATTCTGTATAACATCTTCTCACAGTTGTGTACGTCGCCTTTTGCTGCATATTGCTCCATGATGGTGGCATAGGATCTGTACAGTGGCTTTTTCTGACCCTTTGTGGCTGCATTTTTCAGTATAGAGTCAGCCTTTTCCACTTCTCCAGCATTACAATAAAGCTTAACAAGTGCATCCCAAGTGAATGGCCCCACCTGGCAATGGTTCTGCCCCATCCTCTTCACAAGCTCATTCCCTTTCTCCAACATCTTGTGTTCTGCATACACACTTAATAAAACATGGTAGGCTTTCGAAATGAGATCTTTTGACTTTACATGCTTTTTTAGCAATGTCTCGAAGGCCTCTTCCGCCTCTCCAATTTTCTTCAAAGTTCCCCATGCAGGAATTGCAGCCATACACTCGTATGCACTTGGTTTGGATTTGCAAGCTTCCCAGATTCTGCTAACTTCCTCTGCCTTGCCAAGGGAAGCATAGAGAGGAAGGAGCAATGTGCGCACAAAACGGCGTTCCTTCTCGTCCCCTTCTTCCATCTCCTTCATTAGAGCCTCGGCTTTTTCATTGTGACCACCGGCAATATAGTGTTTGGCTATTGATGCTTTTATGTAGGCATCAGGTTTGAATCCATCGCTTTTCATCGTCTCTACAATTTTTTCCATGGCATCAATGTCCTTGAGTTGACCCTTGATGTCGATTAATAATAGGTATGTGAAGCGGGATGGTTTCACTCCCTCTTTGTCCATGAGTAAAAGGACATCGGAAATCTTCTTCTTATCAGTTTTTTTATAAAGAGCAATCATCTGATTGAAAGCAAAGCTTGAGAGTGGGAGCCCAAGTTCCCTCATTTTATTGAATATCTCTTCAGTTTTTTTCACATCCACTGTATAAACAGAATTGGCTAGGAGAGTTCGGTACACAAGTTCACCACAAAATTGTTTCGGAATCTTCCGCAAATAAGCCTCTGCCTTCTGTAAACTACGGGCTTTGGCAATTAAATCAACACGGCAAGCATAGTCTCTATCAGTCAAATCAATCTCCTCAGATAACTCCATCCACTCAGATAGCTGTCAAAATACAAAATAAGGTGGTAGGTCCAAATGATTTTGCTTATTCTTCAAATCACATTAAGGGACGGGCATGCAAGTAAAGTTTATTAAGTTACGGCATCTTATGCTTTAGTAAAGAAATAAAGCTGAGAAGCCTAAAAGTTAATATTTGTAAACACACAATGTGCTGTTAATTGAATGGTCATGATGCTTCGCGATATGCATGTCCGGTTTGCAATATCAATCATGTACTGGACATGGCTTAAGCAAATATCTTAAAACATCACCATCTCATGATATTTTCCATACATGTGGATAAAACCTTTGACAATGATGGTTTTAGAATTATGAAATTATCTAATTATCCTTCCTTCTTGATGAAGGTTGTGATAGGAAGGACATCCAGCATAATGCATCGCCACTATGCTTATTTTGCATGAATATATAGCGTTAATTGTAGATTTAATTAAATATATTAGTGCCAACAATGCCAACCGGGTGATGATGATACTGTTAAATTGTTATGGAACCTATCAGCATTCAGCAATGAAAACAGGTTCAGAATGAAAATGTGTGTTAAGAACAGGAGAGCTAGCCTTAGTCTAGGGATTTGTTCAAGAAATTAATCAGGAAAGAGAAACGTTAAACTTAAACGAAGCTAATCTTATTGTTAAATTAACCGGTGCATGTGACAGAAATTCCTATTCTAGCAGAATACTACCTCCGTCCCTTAAAACTTTGACAAAGTTGACCGGCACGGAGAATAATAAAGTAAAACCTGTGTGGTTCAGGTTTGTGCAGAGGAGAGAGAAATAACGGAAACCACAAAACAATTGATTAAAAGGGAAAGTGTCAAAGTTTTTTGGGACGTCTCAAAAAGGAAAGATGACAAAGTTTTAAGGGATGGAGGGAGTACTTTTCTATATTCAACACTGGAATGCTGAGGAAATTCTCAGATTCCTTAAGGGATTCCAATTCAACGTAAGAAAGTAGCAGAGAAGGAAGGAGAAAGGTACGATTGAGACACTTAGAGTAGTCTCACCACTCCCAAGTCCCAGTCCCAACTAAATTTCTCTTCCTCTATTCCTCCCTCCTTCCCTCTTTTATATAATTTCTATTCCTAAGGTCCGGCCCATACTTCCTGAATTGCATGGCCCAGAAGTTAGAACATTTATTTATACAACAACATCCTATTTAATAATACTCTATTATTCTTATTATTATTGGCTGTCCATATCCCTATCAGCCTGACCTTGTCAAGGCACAAAAATTAACTCTCCAAAAGTAATGTATTCCATAAGTCCATAACAAAAAAAAACTTGAAATAAAGAGACTGCTCGAGTTCACAATAGCAAGGGAAATAAGAACTGAAAACATTGACTAAACAAGATTGAGAAATATTACCAGTCTCATTGGAATTTACCAACTCTGAATTAGATAAGAAATAAGAAAAGTAAAAATTGTGTGGTTGAGGTTTGTGTGGAGGAGAAAGAAATGAACAAAATCGCAAATTAATTACTTTAATGGGAAAGTGACAAAGGTTTTTGGACAACCAAAAAGGGAAGTTCAAGTCCAATGAAAATGAGGGAGTATAATAACTAATAGGAAACAATATCCTTATTTCCAATTTCAGCCTCTTCTGCTTGTCGACTTACACTTGAATAAAGAAATATGATACTACCTCTGTCCCATTCAAATGTTCTCGTCCACTATTCTCCGGTCAACGTAAAGTTTTCTTAATTTTATACTTTATATATCTAACTTTTATCAAATTTGATTTTGTTTTTTGCGACTTTTTAAAAACTTTTAATGCAGTTTCTGAATATGTAAATTTTATTTACTAAAAATAATCTTATTACGGACAAGGATCAATTAACTTTATGGTCAATCAAACATCGTAAAATCAAGTGGGAACCTTTGTACGGGATGGAGGGGCTAATAATAATAATTATGATGATGAAATGAAACAATATCCTTATTTTTAATTTTAGTGTTGACCGACGGGCCTTTGGATTCTTTGTGAACCGATTGTACATGTGACCCCAAAGGAGTCCACAACGACATGCATCATAAGAATGAAGGATGATTCTTATTCTCTATTTCATTAATTTGTAAGTAGTTCCTTATTATTCTTAGTCCAAGTCTACTAGTAATTATGAGTTGCATTAGGGTTACAACTTATTTGCTTGTAATGGCTTTAATGGCTTCATTTTAGGAATAATATAATATCGGGGTATTAATCTTTCTGGCTGTTCAGTAGATACAATGACAAGCTTTATTTCCTAGGGCTTGAAGTCTAAAATTACCCAATCACCAGGAATGATCAATCTATTTTTGTTCCGTGTATTATATGACCATGGACAAAACCACACATATTAGACTTTACTAAAAAGTATAAATGCAAGCTACCAAATCTAACAAAATATGCATATTAAGCAACTACTCTAAACATTACTAACCCCGTCTCATTTTGTAAGATACACTTTTCTTTCTGGGTTGTGCCCAAAATATGAACACTTTCTCAAATTGAGCTTCATTAACTTTTTACTTTCCTACTTTATCCATTTATCTATCATTTCACTCTTAACTTTTTAATTTTTATGGTCCCGTCTAGGGTTGTAAACGAATCGAATAATTTTGATCCGATTCGCGATTCAAATTCGAAATTGATGATTCGAATTCGAAATATTCGAATACGAATTCGAATACGAATCAATTTTATTATTCGAGTAACATTCGAATACGAATACGAATATACATATATTCGATTCGTAAGTTATTTGAATATATTCGATTTGTATATTTACGAATGATAAATATATATTCTATTAGATTTATAATTTATATAATTGTTCAAAATTAAAATATAAAATAGGTAATACATATTCTAGGTTTAAGTAATTGAATTAACTTTGTTTACTTTATTTGTGTGTGTTTCTTTAGCAATTGAGTTTTGAAGTAATTGAATTTTTGAAATAATTCATTTAATAGACATTTGTGAAAATCGGAAAATGCCTAAAATGAGTCATAATATGAATAGGTGAATTTTTTTTGACACTTCAAATATTTGAATTGGAATTCGAATATTCGAATATGAATATACTCAAATACAATAAATGAATCGAATGTGAATCTATTGTAAGATTCGAATAATATCCGAATATGAATACGAATATTCATCAATTTATACGAATACGAATAGTATTACTCACTATTCGGTTCAATTCGATTCGTTTACAACCCTAGTCCCGTCTTACTATTTCTTACTTTTTGAAGATTAGAATTGTAAAACACCACCTTATCCTTTATTCTCTCAAACACCGCACCAAACCCACATGTATCTTACATTATGGGATGGAGGGAGTACATTGTAAAAGATTAAAAATTACCTGCAGCGCTTTCCCAAACAAGCGCCTTTTACGAAGGCCTACCATGACTTCTGTTACCACCGGGCGGGTCAATTCATTTCCTTTCTTTTTCCAATTAGTCACGATAGCACCAAAATCTGATGTGGGATTGTCCAAAATTTCCTTGAATAAGGTAGATCCAAATCTCTTTTTAGATAATTTATCAGGGGCCACCGTATCCAGAGAATCCTCAACTTCTTGCTCTAAAACATCAATAGCGTCTTCAGCAAGGTCTGGCTCTGAGACTAACTCCTCATTGTTATCTGCGATATCATTTTGGATTGCAGGAGATTCAAGATCAGAAAACCCATCGTCCAGCTCATTATCTTCCTCACCAGTGTTCGTTGTGTCTACCTGAGTACAGAACCTGCATGTGCCCCAAAATTCTAAATGTGTACTAGAAGCCCTCTTGTGAAATTTTCTTGATAAAATTCCTCCATATACAACTTTAGCAGGAAAATTAACTCCCTTGTCACAGTCTTCTAAAAAATGAGTTGACACACACGGCAGTGTAGCAAACCTAGTGTAACTATTTTCTATCCCCAATCCTTGCTTCCTGGCATAGTAATCAACAACCAATTAGGTCAGTTTTCATTTCCTGGCATAGTAATCTTGAATAAATCTCACAAGTCACAAGAGGAAATTTTGTAGGAATTTTCAATCTCTACATCAATGAAGTAACAAGAGGAACAAGCAATGCACCATAGCTGATCAGATTTTACTTGAAAGATACAATAGACCCGCTCATTTCCTTTAAACAATATTTAACTACGTATTGGATATGAGTTGGTGAGGTTCCAATCAATTGCCAAGGCACCCAAAATCTATCCCACCCACACCTTTGACTCTTTATTATTTTGGACAACATGGATTCCTAATCGTCTTCTTCCCTATTCCGGTGATCCCCTTTCCCATGCCAACAAATATCAGGGCTAAAGCTAAGAGATAAAAAAGTGTCTCCTCCAATTAAACCTGGTAGAAAGTTACGTAAGTGTACCATCGTACGAGAAATGAGAGTTTAAACACTCACAGTGGCGATTACCTGAGAGTAGCAGAAGCTCGGCGAAGTGACCACATAGCCAAGTGCGGATTCGACCCGGGAAATGAATACTGTCAACTTCCTGAGTGCCAGTGATATAGAGCTCTTAAAACCCTAAAAGGGCTTTCAGCTATTGCGTTATCCGGTTTTTTTTTTCAGTTGAAAAATGCTTTGATACACTAGTAATAATAATGATATAATAATAATGAATAAAACAGGTTGATCAATCCTGGTAATAATGAATGATGTATTTGGATAAATATATCCTTGTAAATTTTAAAATGTCTTAATTAATAATAAAATCATTAAAAAATGATAAATAACGTAAAAATGATAAAAAACGTAGAAAAATAATAAAAAGTTTATAAAATAAAAAATTAAAGAAAAATAGAAAAAATTATAAAAATTAAAAACGTAAAAAACACCACCACCTTTGCCACCCCTAGCACCATAGGCTCCCATCACCGGTTGGAAATCTGCCAACATTATTAGTAACGGCAGAATAATGGCAGATTCAATGAGAATTTTGGCATTATGAAGAGTAAAAATGGCATTATCTTGGAAATTTCGGGGAAAATGGCATTTTTTTTACAAAAAATGTCAGAATTTTCACCGATCGGTGGTGGTGCTAGGAGGCGGTGGGAAATGTATTCATTTTTTATATTTTTTATGATTTGTATTTTTTTTTTACGATTTTTTATTATTTTATATGATTTTATCACGAATTAAGACATTCATTATGAATTAATACCCTTAGGGGTATTTAGGGTAGAAATAGATGTTTAGTCCTACCTGCAAGGAATAAAAAAGTAGTCGTCCTAATTGTGCATTTTAGGTTTTTTTGTAGTCCTATCGAAAGCAATTTGTAATAAATTTCTAATAAAATAATAAAAATAATAAACATTCGTAAAAACTATTAAAAACTTAATAAAATATTTTTAAAATAGTAATTTAAAAAACTAAAAAAAAGCAAAACAAAAAATCACCGCCGCCTCTGCCGCCTCTACTCCACCACCTCCGGTCACCGGGGGGAAATTGCCACATGCTTTAGGAATGCCACATTTATGGCAGATTCAACGAAAATTTTGGCATTCTCAAAGAGTAATATGCCATTTTTTGGCATTTTTCAGAAAAATGACATTTTTTTGAAAGAATAGAATTTTTTACACCGATCGGAGGTGGTGGTGCAGGGAGACAGTACAGGCGGTGGGAAAGACATCCATATTTTTTATTGTTTTATGGTTTTTGACTATTTTTTATTTATTTAAAAAAATAAGATTTTTTTTTTAATTTTTTATTTTATAAACATTTTATTAATTTATCATTATTTTTTATGATTTTTATTATTTTTTACGAATTTATTATGAATTAAAACATTTAATCATAACTTTTGACTACCTTTTACTCATATTTACAGGGGGTAAGAATGGATGAAAAATAGGTACGTTTACAAATAGAAGTAATATGATTCTATTTTGGAATAAAAACATAAGATGTCATATTTTTTATTTTTGCAATAATTTTACTCTTATTTGAGGTAATTTCCGTTGAAAATATCGACGACTTGACAGTTGACGCGATAAATAATCACAATTCACACATCTAAAATTTTGAGACATTCTTAACCATTTATCTCAACAGCATGCAAAATATTAGGGGTGGACCGGTTCCGGTTCGGGCCCGGTTCAGGCCTGGGCCCGGCCGGGCCTCAGTTCATGAAGGGGGAGGCTCGGAACCGGCCCGGGTAACCCCCAGGTCCGGGCCGGGCCGGGCCTCGGTTCTATTTTTTTTTTTTTTGGCTTTTCCTAGTTAACCCCCAACCCTCCCCCTCACCCCCAAACCAACCGTAACCACCTCAAATGGCCCAAAATACCCAGCCCAACCCAAAAACTTAAAAAAAATTCAAAAAAAAAATAATAAATTGGCCCGGCCCGGGCCCGAACCGGCCGGGCCGGTTCACCTTTTGAAGGACCCGAGCCCAAACCGCCATCCCACCGGGCCAGGTGGCCCGAACCGGGCAACCAACCGGTTCACCGGGCCGGTCCGGGCCCGCACAGTAGCGGGCCGGTCCAGTTCCGGGCCGATTGGCCCGGCCCGAGTCCACTCCTACAAAATATGCTCGCGTGCTCCATTCACACACAATAACACAGGTCACCTCAATACAATTTTCCTTCCTCTCTATTTATTACATGCCTTTTCCTTTTAATTTAATACTACTTCTGTTCTTAAGTAATTACCATTTGCTTTACGTTAACTTTTGTACTATTCACATACTCTACATACATTGAAGACGTTATACTTATAAGTTATAAATGTGTTAAAAAAATTGAAAGACACTTTTTTCTCCTTTTAAGTTTTAAAATATGTTTTTAATGATTTTTACAAATATCTAATTAACGGTACTAGTGGTCACAATTGCGTGTTAGCAAACATGGAAATGAAAGCCTTAGTAACTAAATACCAAAGGAGAATGTATATCCCAAAAATCCAAAATACAAGGTTGATGCTTTCTAGTTTTTAGTTTATATTCTACTAACCTATCACTACAATTATCCCTATTATTTTCTAAAATAACGCATTAAATCAACATTGGAAAAACAATAAAAACTTCCAACACCTCAATTTTGTTTATGGGTTTAGCCTTCATAAAAGTCCACAAAATTTACAATATTACAATTAACATGCGCTCTTGACACCTATCTTAAAATCAAAAGTACACACCTTAAACAAAGATTGGTCTTAAATTTTTTTCTTTGAAAAAAGCCACAGCAACTCTTGAGTAAGAATTAATCAGTATTCAGCAATCTTTGGGATAAGTTGTATGATTAACAGGTATTTGCCATATCTTGGTGTTCTTCTTAGGATCATCTGTAAGAGAAAGATCGTTGTCATTCTCTTTGTATGTTCTGATGAATGTTTTTGCTCCCATCATGATTAACCTTTCCACCATGAACAGCTGATAATTGTTTTCAACCAATGGATCCAAAATCCTGCTATAGTTTGAAGCATAGGCCAACTTGTACCTGCAAATAAATAAGATCTCCTAATAATATTGTAGTTGATGCACTATAGGAATGTAACAATTCACAATGAATGTGTAAAAGATGTTTTTTTCAAAAGGTTACCAAACCTGTTGGTAGGCCTGGGGTTTTGGAACCGGGAACCAAAAAAATGACCGGAACCAAACCGATATAGTACAGTTCAGTTCGGTTCCTATTTATGGTGTTATAAAATATCGGTTCGGTTCCTATTCGTTAATATCGGTTCGGTTTCCGGTTTGTTATAAAAACTTTGGCTTAGAATCGACATGGGACCGTTATTCACAATTCATTCTTAAATCTTAAAAGTTAGACAACTAGTGGGTTATTCCACTTATTCGTTTTCCATAAAACCATGAGGAGTATACTATAATACTGCAGCCTTTAGCCCACTAGACAACCTTTAGTCCTCTACTCCTCTTCAACCTTTAGCCCACTCACTACCCGTAGCATTAGGACGAGAACCATAGCATCTTCGCTCCTCTGTTGTTTTGCTCATATTCCCTCCTCTTTCAATGATTTTCATGGCTTCCTCACAGGAGAGATCATAGATAGGTAAGCATCTCTAGCTATCTGTATTTTTAAATTCAAACTTTCGTAGCTCCTGGAAAAACCACCAAAGTCTTGCCTTCTTCTTCAGGTCAGCGATGTTTCTTCTGGCGTTAAGCTCCTGCTCGTTTTGGTTTTATTTCTCTGGTGCGGCCTCGCGTCAAGAGCGAAGAGAAGGTAAAGGCAAGATATGCGAATTACAAGCTATTTAACTTCTTGATTTTTCTTTTAAATCAGCAAGCAGATCGATTCAATACCCATAGTGATAGAGATTTAAAAAATAAAAACGCACAAGTACAATACGATTGTAAACAACACACGACTCTCTACACATCAAAATCTTTTCCACAGATTCATTCTAATTCAAATGGCATTTTAAAAATACTTTATATACTAAACCATTATAATTTTTGGTTTTCCATATGTGAATTATCTATTACATATTGCTTTCATTTTTTATTTCCGCTGATTCAGATTGTTAAGTTTTGGCTTATGAATAGGTATTTTTGAGTTAAGCTTTTCTGTTATGATGTAGATGCCTGATCCTATTCAGAAGCTCGGTTTTGGGATTTTCAGATTTTGATTTGGTTGCAGATGGAATATTTATGAGCTGATTGTAATTTTTGTTTGGGGTGTGAAGTATGGGATGACTGATTCCATTTCAGTAAAATGAATAACAATCAGTAGTATATTTGTTTGTTAGTGTTGTTCTTGTTCCAGGTATTAACATTATTTGTTTATATAGCATTGAATCAATTTAGTCTAAAAAATTCAAAGTTTTCCTTGGAACTAAATCATAGTAGAATCAAACAGCTTTGTAAAGTAACAACAATAACAGTCTTTAACTTTAGTTCATGTATTCATTCTCTCAAAATATTCAACTTTTAGTTGACTATTTTGATATTTAATTAATGTTTGGAATGATATGCATTCTGAGAAGTCGATGCAGTTCACTATTATGGATATCCATTGTTAAAACTGTTTAGTGTTTAATGGTTTTAGTGTTGGGATATACAAACTCTACCACATACACAGCTCTACACTGCAAATATAACTTAGTTTGTAAAGTTAGGTACTCCATTGATATCCATAATGGTTCTTTTAAAACTGTTTGATATCCCAGATTCCTTTTTGGACCGTCCCAAAAAATAGTTCTCGTTTCCCAATTTTGGAAAGTTTTGTGTGGCTCACATTCATTTACCTTTTTCTTATTCAACCACAACCATACATTTTCACTTTATTCCCACTTTCTTAAACTCCGATCCAAGTCAATGCGGGAACTATTTTATGGGACGGAGGGAGTATTATTTTAATGAGTTTATTGCAGATCAAATGAATACAAATTCTACCAAATGAGCCACCAAAGGTACCGTAAAAAAAGGGGAAGACACCTAGAGTTATGGAGAGAAAAAAGAGATCCTGTGTATGGGCACACTATGACACAGAAAGTAAGCCTTTGATGAAAGAGAATGAAATGGAGTAGACAAATTGGTCACACTCAAATATCTACTTGCAAGTATTTCTTTATTCAAATTGCTTTCGACTTGACCAAGAATGGGACTAGTACACTAAAGAAGCATTTAGAACAACACATAAACTAGCATGTAAGTATATTCACATAAAACCAAATATAGTGTTGTGACATAGTCAATTATGGTAATCTTACTACCACTTGTTTATTTAATGTCATTTAACTCAATTTTAAATAATTTTTCAGGACTGAGTTACTCGAAACTGGCTATCAAATCTGGTTACTTCAGCGGTGAAGACAAGGACCCAAAAAATTGAGTTTGGGGACTTGGGGTGGCAAAAAAATAGCTCACTTGTATAAATATTCATAGTAAAATTTCCCCCATTGCAAAATAGTTTCCCCTCCACAGAATATGGGGTTGGGTCAAGGCCATGGCAGCATTAATCAGCTTATTCTGCTTATCCGTACAATATGCAACCTTTGACTTGGGATGTTTTTACTTGGACCGGAATTTTCTGGTCTGGTCTGAACTGGTCAAGTAAATGTCTGGTAAATGTTTGGTCTTTGTGTAGTTTATAACTGTCCAGGTCCAAGTAAAAACATCCTTAAATAGTCGGCTGAAATTGGTTTAAGGCTTTAACTTATCAAATCGGCCATCCGACCCGAAGCATGTTAAGGAAGTGAAATGTTGAGTAGAATACTTGCCTTACAGACATAGTTGAAAAGAAACCCGGTGTTCTCTCATTAGAAGCAATGAAAAGAATCCGACCAGGTGGGACCCATTTAGCAATTCTGCAAAGAATGAACTCTGGACGTGTATCTCTATCCAGATGAGGATGTAAACTTCGATGAACCCCAAACCTATCCTTCCTTGTCTTGAGGATATCTCCTCTGCGCACATGAATAGCATCATAATCTCCCATAAGTGCTTTGATCTATTTAAAAAAATATGACATGAGCACAACAAATTCTACATAATGGAAAAACAAAACAAAAATAAAGCGGTGGTTATAAAAGGAATTGAAGGCCATACTTCACCAACTCTAAGTCTCTAATCATGGTCAAAGACTACACAACTTCTCATTTTTGCCGTTACATTTTCTATATACCCCACAGAATCAGGAGCTCAGAATTATAATTTCTATTAATGGTGTAGCCAAAAGAACACCCTAACAGCTCAACCTTGACATGGCCAGAAATAAGGCAATCTATAAGTCCCTCATGCCATGCAAGAAAAAGAAGAAAACATGAGATCTCTAAAACAGGTGCAAGGGAAACCAAAACATTAACAATACACGAACACACATCACGTTAATCTAATAGCACCACACTAGGTTAAACTGTAAAATACTATCACAGTCGATTTTTGAAAAGTTATCTCGTTCCTGTGGGGGGAGGGAGTAAAACTGAATTAAAATTAAGACAATCATTTTTTTGTTTTTCTGGATGTGTTTTTGACCTATTATAGCATTTGTTCTAAGTAAAATGACAACATTCTTGAACTATAATAAGATTCGGACATATGACCTCCTTCCTCCTTGGAAGTGTCACTGTGATGACATCGCACCACAAGGTATTTCACAAATTAAGACAATGCTTAAAAATCAACCAACACACATAGTTATACTATTATGTTAAATAAAATGAGTTTTACCCACCCCCAAAGGATCTTCAAGAGGTGACATTTTTTACTAATATATATACTTGAAGCACATTATCTTATGATTTTTTTAGCGAAAAAGGGATCATCATTGCCTGCGCCAAAGTGAGATTAGGCTAACCTTATTTGCTGCATCTCGTAGTTTCTTTGAGGCCATTGAAGGAAGGAAAGAAAAAGGCAATAAGACAGAACTATGATTGGTTCGATCCTTGCACTCCATGAACCTGAATGTTTACCATCATTAATACCTACAGAAACATGATATCAATTCAAAAACACCACTAGTACATCATGATTAAGAAACAACAGTTCATTCCACAGGTATCCGCAGAGTACTAAATCAGTTCTTAACAAATATAAACACTATACAGATAACCCTAGAAATAAATATACAGATTATGGGCATCTCTCACCTAGGTGTTTAAGGGAATAAAAGAACTATGTTACTCCTTAACACAATTAATCATTACAGCCATAGAATGAATGTCATGAATGATAAAGCAAGAAGGAAACAGATATAACCATTAAAGAAACCCAGTCAGAAATAAACTTTTACCATGAAAGGGGGTTTGCAGTTCGGTTTATCAGCAACATATTCGAGTATAGACTATTTTCTTTGAGTTCAGTTCGACTGACATCTCTCACATGAGCAACCCCTCTGGAACCTAATTTCATGCTTGTGGCAAGAACCTGATGCCACATTTTCGAGTTGTCCAGAATAACAGGAACTTTGTCTGATATGAGCTCCAAATCATACAGAGAATCCATAAAACAAGAGCTAGCTGCCCACCTGACAATAGACATAACAATGGTGGAAATGTCTATAAAGAAACCATCTTGTTACTGCTATATTTCATCTATATGAGAATCTGTAATAAACAGTGCAAGTTGAATATTGTAGTTTACTTTGAGACAGTAATAACTGGTGTGGTGATAGAACTGGGCCACAGATGGAAATCCACTGTTATTATGCTTTCGTTTACTTTCTTTATTCAAATCATACGCTATTTTTGAAATGCGGAAAATTGTAGGAAAAGGGGAAAAAATTAAGGATCATACTTTTTTACTTGTGGTTTAACGGTTTTACCTCGGCAAATATGAAGGAAAGCCAAATTTGATTAAGGTTCTTTACAATTCTTACATTAGTTACATATGTTAAGATTTCCATAATTGATTTAATGAGTTTGGACCAAAACTTCCTTTTTCCTAAATTTTCCTTCCCTTTCAAGTTTCCCCTCCATTATCTTCCCTGTCATCTCTCCCTAAAATTTTGTGGGTTCCAAATGGACCCTTAGAGTCTGGGTGGGTACAAAGAGAACTGAATTTCTAAAAAAAGGAGAAAATGTGTAGTTGAAAAACAAAACAAAAAAAACAGAACGCACCCTTCCTCAGAACCTGAATTGGCATAATGATGAAGAATCCCTTTCTTGTTGTGTATTGGGTTGATGCACATCCTGGAAGGCATCACAAATGTTCTGCAACAAGTACAAAAGGGCCAAATTAAATATTCTTGGGGGGGGGGGGGGGGGGGGGGGGGGGTAAACGATCCATATTGTCAGAAACTTCTATTGATAACAGAACAAATATTTTTAAGATCATCAAACAAACTTACACGGCCTCAGGAATAGCATTGGCTACAAGATAGTCCAAAATCACAATACCAAAAAGTCAAAATACCCCATGTCTAAATATAATGTAGATATTACAGTACTACAAGCTTCAAGCTCCTAACATATTTAGGCGATATTACTCATCAAATATCAAATGTGATAATTAATCATTCATTAGACTAAGGAATTTACTGGTTGGTATTCTTAAGAAGGAAGGCAGTTTTATTTTACTAATTTACTCATATTTGTTAGACTTAGACCAGAACATAGCTACTCGTACAGACTTATACAGAGTATGTTTTATTTAAATTGTGTATTTCTACATACTTTTCATCTTCTCTTTTCCTTCTAAAAATCTAAACGTTAAAGTAAAATCATTTAATAAACCTAAAACTCGCCCTCCCCTCTGCAATCCCTCAACCATACAAGTTCTAAAATCAGTATGAGTTTATCATATTTTGCCAATCCAATATTCATATATCCAATTTATAAATGAACAATACGGTATCTTCAATCAGACACACCATAAACTTTGTCAGACACAGAAACGGAAAAGAATAAACTAAAACTCAAAAGCAAACATTTGATTCCATAATATTACTACCTCTGAAGGTACAACGCTTCTTCAAGGGAGCACCGGAGGCTGGACTCTTGGTGACCGAGACCCGCACAGGAGTCGCAATGCTTCCCAGGGCAGTCGATTCTGCTCCCCCAATAGAGGAATTTGTCATGTCCTTTACGCGGTCTGTTCCTGGAGTGAATAACTATGAGGTCCCGTATGGATTTGTTACTGGAAAGGGAGAAGAGATTTGTGGAGAAAAAGGAAGAGAAGAGGAACAAGAAAGCAATGGCGGCTATTGACAAGGTGAGTATGAGGATTGATCTGGATTTCGGCTTCGCCCTCTGGCCTCTGTGGATCACCATGTTTTGCATACTTTACTACACCTGTTTGCGGAGCAAGAAGAGACATTTTCTGGTGCACTTATTAATTAACTCATGTATATCCATTTAATGTTTTCATCCATTATTAACATTTCATTTTATTAACACTTCCATTGTTAACACTTCATTCATTTGACTTTCCCTAACAAGGTAAAATTATGTCTAACACTTACACTTCCCTTCTCTTTCGGGCCCTTACTAACACTTCCAAACACTCCATCCAAACAGGCCCTAAGATGCATTAATTACGAGCCCGTTTGGTAGCACAAAAATCGGCTGATTTGGCTGATTCTGCTGAAATTTATGAAGTTCTGGCTGAAGTTGATGCATTGGCTGATTCTGCTCATTTAAGAAAAAAATAATTTTAGAATATATTGTATTAATAAAATTAAGAAAAAATTATATGTAAAAATAGTTAAAATGATCATCGACAGTAACTTCAGCCAATACAGCCAGAAAAGTAACTTCATCCTTACTTTTTCTGCTTATTACACAATTCAACGCACGGAAGCAAAAATTACGTGTTTGGTGAAAAAGTTGACTGATAAGCCTGATAAACCGAAAAACAGGGCTGCCAAACGGCCTCTACATATATTTAATCTAAAAAACACAGTATCTTTGTGGGAGATCCGAAAAGAAATGACAATAAAATTTTGTGGATGAAAAAATAATAATAGTAGTAATGGTTTTTCCATCATATATTAAGATAGAAAAATGTTATTTGTACACGTCATTTTACACGTCATTTTATTTGTGTACAAACAAATTTTTTTTCATTTTGTAATGAAAATTTGTAGACAAATTTTCTTACCTGTGTCACAGGCAAAATATTTTTTGATGTGAGACACAATTCTCTTAACAAAGTGAAAAAAAATGTACGTGCATACACAAAAAGCCCGACATGTAAAATGATGTGTACAAATGACGTGTACACGAAACATAGTTGATTATGATATTGTCGGTACTAAAATACCCCTCTTTTGAAAACCATTTTCCGGTTATATCAAATTTAATGAGATTAAAACAGAACTAAAATAATAGATCAAGTTATCTCAAACTTAGATAATAGTAAAAGATAAAGAAAAATGTCAAAAGTATCTCTACTTGTAAAAAGCAATCAAATGAGTCCTAATGACCTATTTAACACCTCTTAATCCTGGTTTCAACGTACTTCTCAACGTCTTTTTAGAATACATTATATGGCATATGTCGAATATTTAACTAAGATTGGCTGAAATACAATTCAAAAAAAAGCGACATGTAAGCTAAAATCGGGATTAGGAGATGTTAAATAAGTCGTTAGGACTCATTTGATTGCTTTATACAATTAGAGATACTTATATGACACTTTATTACATGATTTTATGTGACTATTTCATAATAATAGAAGGCCAAATTTGACCCTTTTCTCTAAAAGATACTATATATATGAGATCTCATTATATCATAAACAAACAAGATAAGATTACACCACGTGAAACACGATAATTCGAACTGAATCATACTTAAACAAATAAAATATTCATATAAATCATGCCTCATTTAAAAATTTAAACCCAAATGAAAATGTCACGAATGTGCATTACCAGTTTTTAGATAAAAATGTAAAGAGATAATTCCCCAAATAGGAGTAAAACATAGGCAAAATGCAAAAATAGGAGTACCATGTTTTGAATAGGAGTAACTTTAGTGTTTGGACAAGTATACCCCTATCCAAGCCCTAAACCCCAACAACTTTTAATTAAATATTTAATTCATAATAAATTCGAAAAAAAAATCAAAAATTCGTAGAAAAATAATTAAAAAATTTATAAAATATTAATAAAATAAAAAATTTTAATATATTTTTTAAATTTTTTAGTTTTTTTTTAAATTAATAAAAAATAGTAAAACTCCATAAAAAATAAAAAAAAATATGGATGTCTTTCACACCGCCTGTACTACCTTCCTGCACCACCACCTCCGGGTGGTGAAAAAAATTCCATTTTTCCTAAAAACTGCCATTTTTTTCTGAAAATGCCAAAAACATGGCATATTTCTCTTTGTGAATGCCAACATTTTCATTATTTTCTGCCATAAATATGGCATTCGTAATGAACTTGGCATTTTTTCCCTGGTGACTGGAGGTGGTGGTGCAGAGGCGGCAGAGGCAGCGGTGAATTTTATTTTATTTTTTTGAGTTTTTTATTTTTTAAAAAAAATATATTTTTTTATTTTTTGATTAATCACATTTTATACTATTAACTAGGTTAGGATTAAATAAGTCATATTTTAGAATTAACTAGGTTAGGGATATTAAGGGTACAAAATTAATGTTTACTCCTATTGAAGGAATTTTTAAGTTATACTCCTATTTATGCAATTATGTTTATGTTTACTACTATATTGGGCAATTTCTAAAATGTAAAAGATCAACTTGTACATACTACCTCAAAAAACTTTTTCATTTCAAAAAAAATTGAATAATGATTTTGATTAGTATAATATTATGAAAGTTATAAATTTTATACTTTTATGAAAATATTTTAAACAAAGAACATTTTTATATAATTTTTTGTATTATAAAGGGAGATTTACCTAAATAGGAGTAAATAAAAGGATAATTGCAACAATAGGGGTTTAAAATTTAAATTCCCAAAATAGGACTAACTCTTCCTATTCTACCCTTTCCTTTGTCTTTGATAATAGGATTTTTAAACAATCATTATGAAATATAAAAAAAATCAAAATAAAAAAATTAAAACCGTAAAAAATAATTAACAAATATATACACCCCAATCACCACCTCAGCCACCTTCCAGCACCGTCACCTCCGGTCACCGGAAAAGATTGCCAAGTTGGGAAAAAAATGTCATCATGATGGCAATTTTGAAGAGAAAGCAAGAGAAAGATGGATATTTTCATAGAGAAATGTGGCATTTTTTACACATGATGGCATTTTTTTCTGGCGACCGGAGTCGGTGGTGCTGGGAGGTAGAGGACGCGTTGACAGTGAGCTACATATTTTTTAAATATTTTTTAGGTATTTTAATTTATTTTTTGGACTATTTAAAAAAAATTTAAATAATTTTTTTATTATTTTTATTTTTTCACGTTTTCATTATTATTTTATAAATATTTTATTATTTTTTATATTTTTATTATAAATAAAACTATGATTTTCTTATTAATAAAATAAATCTATTGGAAATGATAGGAATGGTGTATAATGGAAAGAAGAGACATATATTAGTCCTTTTTTGGGAATAAAAGGATTGTACTTCTATTGTTGAATTTAGGGTTTATTTTACTCCTACTAAGGGCTAATATCCGTATTATAAATAATTTTCATTAAAAAGATATAATTGATGAAAGTTTTGAAAAGAAGACCGTACTTGATAAAAATATATCGAAAAACTCTATATAAAATTAGATAATGCAACAATATAACCCATCACAAACATATACTTCGTGTCATTACACAATCAAGAAAATCTTCTTGATAATAGCATGGTATGAGTGTTAACGTTTAAGGTCAACTTATGGTTAGGTACTCTAAATAGTCTTATCCTACTTAAGAATTAAAGTCTTTGCAAGGCATCCATAAATTTAATAAGGAATTTTATCAATTCAGGAATCGAAAGATAGGTGAATTATTAATCTGGGATCTGAAACGACGCAGCATTCATTATTTTTTTTTCTTTTATTGTTAAAAATTGTAATAACTTTTTTATTTGATATCCGATTTTTATAAATTTTATATCAAATTTTTTTATTTTTCATGATCTATAAAATGAGACCAATATTGCTTATGTAGGTTTAACAAATTATTTTGAAGTTACATTTGATAATATATCATGAAGTTACATCTTCTTCTACGCGAGTTACATCTTATTGTACGCGAGTTACATCTTAATATACACGAGTTACATCCTAATGTATGTGAGTTACACCATGAAATAAACCCCTGCTACATCTTTCATTTTTATCATTTGAAAAATAGTGTATGAATATGAAATACAATATACTTATTTTATGTGCGTGGATTGATAAAATTTTGTATTAAATTGGCAAAGAAAAAAATTAATTCAGTTATAATTGAATTAGTTCAAGATAAAGATAAGTAAAAAATCACAAATAATTAGATATAACTCACACATAATTACATGTAACTCGCGCATAAAAGTATGTAACTCGTGTATAACAAGATGTAACTCACACATAACAAGATGTAACTCACACATAATTACAGGTAACTCTCGCATAAAATTATGTAACTCGTGTATAGCAAGATGTAACTCACACATAACAAGATGTAATTCACACATAATAACTTGTAACTGGAGTATATAATGATGTAACTTCGTATATTATCAAATGTAACTCCAAGCTAGAAGCAAAAAATAAACAAACTCAATATCTTAAAAACCTCTAAAAACATATAAAAGTGATAAAAAAAATATTATAGAAAAAGTGTATGCATATAAAAATATATTACAAAAAAATGTATGAATGTAAAAAATTAAAATTACGTAGGCAATATTGGTCTCATTTGAAAGATCATGAAAAATAAAAAATTTTGGTATAAATTTTATAAAAATCGGACCAAAAATAAAAAAATTATTAACAATTTTAAGAAAATGAGAAATAAAAAATAACAAAGGGTGCATGGTGCTCACCATGCACCGGTACCACGGTATAAGCACTGAGTATAAGATCCGAATAATGGAAAACCATCAATCTATGACATAACATTTCATAGGTTTTGATTTATTTAATTTGTTTTTAATTCCATTGCTAGTTTTTGATAAACTTGTCTCTACAAAAGTTTATTAGTTTAATAAAACTAAATGATATTTAAAATTTTCAAAATAAAAAAATTAATAAAAAACATGACAACTTAGACCCTAGATCGATAATTTTAAATCATTCAGGTCCTATAATGCGAGTTTTTCATCATTCAGGTCCTATATCAATACATTTTATCTTTCAGATTCCGGATTGATAATTCATCTATCATTTGTGTCCTGAATTGATAAAATTCCATTTAATAATTAAATCTACTTTGCACACATGTACACTATATTTCATGTGTAAGTCAACTTTGACTAAATTTTGCAAGACGAAGGGAGTGTGTTTTAAAAAATACTACGTATAAGACAAATCAATATATATATATATATATATATATATATATATATATATATATATATATATATATATATATAAGAGGATATTTTTAAGAGCATACAAAGCGCCACATAATCCTGCCATGTCATTATATATAACAATTATTTACTTATTTTTATACCTTTTGTTTTTATTAGATTCTATTTTTGATTGCATATTGATATGGAAACAAAAATCCTTATAAATCCACCTTAATTAATTTGGTAAGATTCAAATAAGTAATATAATTTTTGGTTATCAAAGTGAAATTCTAATAACGTTTATTGATATGGAAACTAATTTATATTAGTTTACTACACCGAATTAAATAGAAACAAATATGCAAATTAGTTTACTTATTAATTTGACACCTATTAATAAATTAGTAAGCTTCGAATAAGTAAATAATTAAAAATGAAATTAAAAATTATAACCAACATAAAGTATATATATTTTCACAAATAAATATGTTTAGCTTAGCCAAATAAGTGAATTTTTTGGTTGTTTCTTTATTTTACACCTAAAATTCAAATATGTCCTCACTTTTGAAATAGATTCCTAATCCAAATTAGAAAATCTTGTTAGGTTTACGAATTCCTACTTTTATTTTAATAGAATGTTTTTAATTGGATTGATTTTAGTTCCAGATTAAATCTGATTAGATCAAACTTTAATAATTATAACAATAAGTCACATATAAAACAGACATCTAATAGACCATATTAATTCATACCAAATCAAACCCGAAATTTTAATTCAATTAAAAACGTTCTTATTAATGAGTAAACTGTAAGATCTAACAATTAAGAAATATAGTTTTTTTTGTTATTGAGTTCATAACAATTATGTTTACTTGAGATGCTTATGTAGAAGACCAATTTAACTCTTTTTTCATATATTTTTTTCTTTATTTCACAAATGGAATATATTTCACATATATTTTCATGATTCGGAAGATTCCACCTATTTAACCAGAATTTAATCAATTTCAGCAAAATAAGTTAATTCTATTTACTTTAGTATTATCAAACAGACTCTATATTAGATTAAGTTTATTTTTCTTTTAAATCACATTATATGTGATCCGATAGAAATTAAATTTCAAATTAGCTAAATTACATACTGCCCGTGCATCGCACGGGCTTGACAGCTAGTTAAAGTATAAATAAGAGAAATGGTCTTAAATAAGACCATAACTTTAGAGCTCATTTAGTGACCCCCTTTTTCGGCCTATCAGACTTATTAGCCAGCTTTTTCACCAAACACGTAACATTTGATTTCTCGCGCTGAAGTTTGTAATAAGCAGAAAAAGTAAGGTTGAAGTTATTTTCTGGATGTATTGGTTGAAGTTACTGTAGAAGATCATTTTAGCTATTTTTTCATATAGTTTTTTATTTAATTTATTAATAACAAATATTTTAAATATAATTTTTTCATTAATCAGCAGAATTAGCTAATACAGTCACTTTAGACAGAACTTCATAAATTTCAACGGAATAAACCAATTCAGCCAAATTTAGTGTTACAAAACGGACTCTTAGTCATATACAAGCAATAGGATCACCTACTTTTTATACTGAAATAGGACCTTTTTTTAGTGAATGCCAAATTTGCCCCTCATTTTGGTTGAGACGTACGATGCTCGCCGTGCTTTTCCATTCTCTATCCGTCTGGTCTAACAAGCGCTTCTCATCTCCGCTCCAGCCTCTTTGTTCTCGCGCGGATGAGGCCACCGGTGACGGTGGCCGCAACAGGAATGCCGCCCAACCACCTCACCTTGGGACTTCCTGAGTTTTTCTTCTTGTGTCGATTTAGAGCTGCTGTTGCTCAATTTCCTATCATCTGAGAGCAGATTCTGGTTTAAAATTGGATACACCGTCCAGATCTATCCGTTGTAGAAGATTTGATAGGCCGAGAATCCGAGAATAGAGAAAACCCTGCATCTCCCGCTCCCGGAACAAAAGCGAATTCGAATTCGAACCTTTTCCCTCTGTTTTCTAGCTTCCGTCACTAGCTTCCATAGCTGCTCTGTTTTAGCACCTCTTGTTTTTGCCTCAGTAATTCAATTCGTTTTGTTAATTATTTTTTTGGAAGGAATTGTTTTTTTATTATTGTTTCCTCTTTTCTAATTTCTTTTATGAAGTTGGAAGTTCAAACGCAGTGTTGCTTTCAAAAATTGCAACTTCCAGTCTTTTGTTTTAGCTTTTTTAATAAATACTTTTTATAATAAAAACTTTTTTAACATGTAGATATATATAATTGCTGATGAGGAATTGTGGCATCACTTAAAAAATTGTCATTGTAAATATGCAAATGTAATTTTCTGTAAAATAATGTTACTACTTGATTATGTTATCATCACAATGTAACATCACAGTGTCATAATATCACATTATCATCAATGAAAACACAGTCGTTGTCGTCGATGTCACCGCCCCGCCCAACCACTCCGCCGCTAGGAAAACTCACAAGTATCTCAACTTCTTGCTCTCCAGATTCTCCTGCGGTTTCCGCAAGGCTCACCATCTAGATTCAGCCCACGTGCCTTGAAGTATCACTTTGACCAAATCAAGATCCATGTGTTTGAGAAAATCTACAACCAAAAGCGCGTTTCATAAGGGACAAGTAGCAGGTCACCTTGGGTGCTATGGAGGCAGATTGTTCTCGTGAATCTAAGAGATAATCCCACAAGGAGCTTCGGCGGTCTTCGTTTCACGTCAATAACACTGTCGCAGGTTACCTTGAATCATAGACGGGCAGACAGCAGCGAACACGGGAGCTTTTGGTAGCAGCTGCATTAGTAAGGGTATAATTGTCCATCCATTCAAATTTAGTCCTATTTAAGGTTTAAAAAGTATCAACTACTATTTACCTTCACAACCTTTGTTTTAGTCTTATTTAGATCTTTTTCCCTATAAATAATACTTGGTATATTCCATCTTTAAGTAACACATATACAATGTTATCTATTAATGAAGATCTAATGTTTAAAATGTATGAGAAATTGAACTTTCCTCTCCAAACAAAAATAGTATTTCAAGGTATTATACTTGGGAAAAAGATGCTCAACAAAAAGATATACTATGTACAAGTTATGGTGAATAATATTTAACGAAAACATATAGCATTTTAAATGTATTAATACTAAAAAATAACATAACATTTTCACTCATGGATTATAATATAAATTATACAGTAGTATTCACGTTTTTAAACATCATTTATTCCCAACTTCACCAGACTAATCATGGACATGCACCTAAGAACTTGTCACTCAATTAGTCAATTTGAACAGAATAAATTGTGAGATAGTCAAACAATCAGTCAGGTTACCAATTAATTAACTAAGCACCACATTAGTTCCCAACATAGTTCTTAGGAAATACACTACTATTTGATCATCATTTTGAGGTTTTTATCATCAAGCAAACGCTCACACTAATGTTTAAATGTGAGACTAAGCACATATGAAACCACCCGAAAGAATCTAAAGTGTGGGTATGATTCTTTTAGACAAGTCTCACTTTTCATGTATCATTCACATGGGTAGTATTATGATCAGCGCATCTCATGATAATAAACGTCGATTACAAGAGAATGATGAACTCATTTAGATTTTAGATTCTAGTTGAGATTCTATTTGAAGTGGTTGAATGATTTAAAGTCTATTTTATTTGAGGGTTTTTCAAAATTATTACTCCCCGTCCTAAAATGATAGTCCCGTATTTCCTTTTTGGGATGTCCCAAAATGATAGTCATGTTTCCTTGTTTAGAAAGAAAGACGTGGTTCTTATCATTTCACTTTATTATACTCAAATCTCAACCATAACTTTTTTCTTTTCAACCACTTTATTAAAATTTGTGCCCAAAAGAAATGAGACTATCAAATTGGGACGGAGGGAGTACTAGAATGAAACATATTTATAAAAATATGACTAATAGTTATTATAATATAGTCTCAGAATCACCTAAGTGTAAAAATTGAACATAAATTACTATGACTAAGTTATTCTTATAATCACTACATTTAATAGGTCATATTTTATCAATAACATTTATTTTACTCATATATTGTAAATATTTCATTTTATTACATACTTGTAAAGAACTAAAGTAGAACATTGCCTAAAAACGTGTTGTTTGTTTTCACTAGATTCTCACCCGCGCGATGCGCGGAATATTAAAATGTAATAGTGATACGACATTATTTGTAAATGCTATTTGGCTAAGTGAAACGAAAGCAAATTGTCATACACTTAACACGTATACTAAATTATGATTAAAGATCGGATAACAAAGACTCAGAGATAAGTAGTAAGTATAATTGGAATAAGTTGGAAAAAGTAAACGGTAACAGGACTTCACAAACTACACATTACGAAAAACTTCCTTATAAACTACATTGGTGGTATGGTTAGTTGATTGACCGTCTTCATCGCAAATTAATATCTTCAGACCCTTAGGATTTGTTACCCTTGACACTGCAACATACAGGTGACCATGCGTGAAGACCGACTTTTTCAGTAAAAGTCCAACATGAGACAAAGATTGTCCCTGACTTTTATTTATAGTCATCGCATAAGAGGTCATGACCGGAAATTGTCTTCTCTGAAACTTGAATGGTATTCTTGAATCCGAAGGAGTTAAGCTTAACCTCGGAATGACAACTTCATGCCCGACATATTTTCCGCCCATAATTTTTGCCCCTAAGATATGATTTCCAAGTCTTGTAACAATTAACCTTGTTCCATTGCAAAGCCCCATGGAAGGATCAATATTCCTTAAAAGCATTATTGGAGTACCAACCTTTAGGGTCAACTCATGGTTTGGGACTCCGGATGCACGTATTTTGTTTAGAAACTCTGGAGTATGCAAATCAGCCAGAAAATCGGCATTCGAGTCTGACTTGCAAATGCTATCTGAACTTAGATATGTCCTTGACTCTTCATTAACATTCATAGAAGTCATGTATTCATTAACTGCATCGACAACATCAAGGGTTGGAGCTAGAATTGCGCGCTCTTGCAAGTAAGTCGGGTCATTCACAATACTCTCAAAGTTTGGGTAGGTGTTTTGGACAATAGTGGCAATGGGGTCGCTTCCACACTCTAGCAAAAACTCGTTTGGAATCTGAACATTTGCAAAACCATCATTATCTTCCCCAACAATCCCGTCCCCTAAACTCGCAATCCACTTAGCAAACTCAAGCAAATCTTCGTACTCACGATCATCAGTCAATGATTGCAACCTCATGTTCTTTGTCAAACGTAATACCAAGCACTCATGCCAAATATACGAAGAATTAATCGTGGCATTCACAATGTCTTGTCTAGTACCTTTAGTAACGACAGGTAAAATTTGTCTGAAGTCTCCCCCGAAGACCACTGTTTTCCCCCCAAAGGGTTTTTCAGCACTATTTGTATTAGTGAATCTCAAGATGTCCCGCAGACTTCTATCTAAGGCTTCGAAGCAATACTTGTGCATCATCGGCGCCTCATCCCATATGATCAGCTTGCGTCTAATTATCAATTGAGCCAGTGGACTACCTTGTTTGATGTTGCATGTGCAGTTTTCGTTGGGGTTGATTGGTATTGCAAAGCGTGAATGTGCCGTCCTACCACCCGGTAACAACAAAGCTGCTATGCCGCTCGAAGCAACATTTAAAACAATTTCTCCTTTGGACCTCAAAGCAGCCGACAACGTCTTCCACACAAAATTTTTCCCTGTACCTCCATAACCATATACAAAGAACACCCCACCATTATTTTGTTCAACAGATTGCATAATGGTTATGTACACTTGACGTTGTTCATCATTGAGACTCTGCACGCATCTGTCATGCTCTTCACGCAGGGCAGCACGATCGTACTGTAACTCGTCAAAAATAAACATGTTCTGATACATGGTAGCATCACTTATCGTTGGAAATGGCATCGATGGATAGTCCTTTAAAGTCCTACCAATTCTCCTTAACATCATTTCTATTTCAGTCAATGCATAATTCTTAATCTCAGCCTCGGTCAACTTCAAATCTGATATTACATGCATCAAAACAGTCATATCAAATAACATGTGTAATATATTATGTAAGGTTTTGAATATCAATACATATATGTATATATACATATTTGTTTGTAAAGATATATGTATATGTAATATATGAACTGTTTAGTACCTGGATGCATTAAGACTCTTCTTTGCCTGTGTAGAATGTCATCTGACATAAATGTCCAACATTTGTCCCACACATATTCTGGTCTACTCATTGTATCAGCTGATAATAAAATGACAAACAACTTTCTGAGTAACCATGCAGTAGCCCAATAACTACCTTCTGAGAATCCTTCAACGTACTCCTTGTCATCATCCAACAACCCTAACGCGAAACACACATCGCGGTATGTATTGTGAGTAATTCCATCCACAGTTCTAAGATCATCATAGCTTGTAGCCCCACGCCTCAAATTAAGGACACATCGCAAATAATAAGCTTCTCCTGATCCCGGAGGCACATACATTAGACGGCCTATGGCAAACCCCTGCTTCCGAGGTTGCCATTCTCTTGTTTTGGCTTTCCAAACAAACTTTTGAGGGAATTCATCATAAGTTAAATCCCTTGCCTCAGGGTACTCAACATTTGCTCTCATCCATGCAAGAAATATACTCTCCTTGACAGATTCTCGCAACACGACTTCACTTACAGTTGCACCATCTTCAAAATAAACATACTGCTCATTACGGAAGTGAAAGCTCAAACGTTCAACACATGGATTCTTATACTGAATTCCGAATCCAAAAATTCTCCACATTGCCTCACATGGAGAAATATACCGACAATCATAGTACATTTTTATTTCATCAACAGGTTTCTCAGTTTCATCTTTATCTGTTGTTTCATAAAATCCTGCTGTGACACGATCATTTCCTTTGTTCACGTATTTGAACAAATATTTTATTGACCTCGATTTATTGCACCACTCCACATTAAGATGAGCACCGTACCTCATCAACAATGTTCTGTTGTGGGGCACAACATATCTATTGTCAAGTGGTGTTTTTCCTTTGACAATTGTTCTGCCATCATTCTGCCTCCTACATTTAGGATAACCCTCTTCATCAACGTTAGTTTGCTCGTTGAAGTTCTTAGGGAAGTGCTTTGAACATTTGGACTGAACCATGCAAGGGGCGTTTCTTGCATCACTGCCACATGGTCCGTGCATCATATGTGTGCACACAGCTTTAAAATAATCAGGATCAGCCTCCTCATCAGGTATTTCAGCTGAAATTATGCAGTCAATGTCTGCTGGGGTGGGGAATTTGTCTGCATTCCCCATGAACAATAGAATATGAGCATGTGGTAGCCCACGCTTTTGGAATTCGATTGTGTAAATCACTGCGAGGAGTCAACATAACAATTATTTTTTTATTACACACACAAACAAACATATATATCTGTGTATTTATAAGAAGCTACACATGTGATGAACTCAATATACCTGCTCGAATTTGTCCAAATACTTTACTTTGTCTTACGTATTTGATCAAGTCATTTAGCTTCATCTTAAACACTCGACAAATTATATCTGGACGATCTTCGGGATTCAAATTCCTTGAAGAAAGGAATTTATTAATTTCAGGCCATCTTGGGTTACACGTGAAAGTCAAAAACAGATCTGGGTACCCTGCCCACCGACATATAGTCATGGCATCCTGATAATTTTGAACCATGTATCGAGCGCCCCCAACGAATGTCGGTGGAAGGATAACTCGCTTACCCTGTGTTGACGCATCCATCTCACCGCTTAACAAAGCATCTGATAGACCTTTGTACATTTCACACCGTAGTTCTTTTTGATGGGTCCTAATATACATTAGCCTTGACGACTCAACCATTGTGTATCCATCAACTGTGAATTGTTGGAATAGTCTCCTACTCTTAAAGATGAAAGAGTCCTCGCTTGCTCGTTCATGCAATTTGTAAGCAAGAAACTCTCTAATGCTAACACTCCGTCGACCACACGTGTTTGACGATTTCTCATCAGAAAAGGGTATATCCTCCCTGTACCCATCCTCGCCATATGGAAACAAAAGCGGATATTGCAATCCCAAATACGTTGGATTTAGCTCGTTTATTCTTTTCAAATACCCTCCTTGAGTTTCAACCATGATATCTCTTTGCTCAAGTGATTCATCAAAATCACCCACCACCAACGCTGCGACCTCAGAAACTGTGGGTAAATTATAAGTTCTGGCATCCTTGGTTCTCCTCCCTATTAACTTAAGAGAAACTTTTTTTCCCCACCCTCAACTACTTTATCTCTGACCATCCTAAACGACTTGACTAAAACATTATGTTGGTCTAACATTTTCCTTAATGTAGTCACAATATGCGCATGCAAATTGTTCTTCTTTTCATCATCCCTAAAATGATATAACCAAATAACATGCCATATAAAATAAAAAATACCATATATTCATAACGGACAACATGTGTGCATGATTACATATATTTATGAGTTTCAAGGTAAATGCATTTACCTCACTGAGCTCAAACGATTAATATCTTCATGCTGGGTGTCATATATATACAATTGTGCAAATTTCGGCACACTTCCTTCCTGGGGCAGCAAACTCCCAATGAGGTGATAATTTTGTCCACTCAGTTTAAAGATTGGCGGTGATCCACCCTTGTCCAGTGTTCTATCTACCCTTCCTCCCATGGAAGTGAACGAAAACATGCTGTTGTACGAACGAATGTTTTCCTGGAAATGCCTAGCAAGTGCATCCGTCCCATGAATGAGCTGTTGTAGTTCCAAAGGCGGCTCCTTTAATTTTGGCAGTTTAATTTTCCCTTGACTGCAACACAAAGAATACTTGGTGTCTTTTTTTGAGGAAGTACTAACAATTCTTTCTTCATACCAAAACAATGCCCCACAAGATGCACATTTGTGAGACGGGTCACCTATGCTCCAATATTCCGCATTGATCGGGTCTGTGACGAATTTAAAATGCATAAGCTTTGACATCGTAACAATCCAATATAAACGCGACCTTATGCAAGTTAGAATATTTTTCATTTGGGATAAAACATGATCAGACCTTTAACCTCTTCTTCTTGGTGGGGCAAAACATCATTTTCTTGTCTTGATGCTTCTTGATGCTCATGATGAACAGCCCAAGATTCAGATATATGATTTAAAACTGATGATCCCTCACTTGGAAAGCCATTATATGGCAAAGAACGAACTACATTTCAAAATTACGTATAATGTCGTAGGACCATAAATTCAAACTAATAAAATCATCTATAGCCACTATAAAATAATTAAATAACGTAATAACATTTACCGCGTTTTTTGGCACACTGCGGTACATGATCCGTGTGATTTGGGTCACTATTTTCTAGCCAAGATAAAACACATACACAACATATTCAAATTCATGATATATTAATGAACCATATTAAATAAAAATTCCTTAATAACAAAAGAATCGAAAAAAATAAATTTCTTTATACCATTTTTTTTTTAAAATCTTGCTTTGTTAAATGTGAACTTTCAGAACGATTTCGTTATAACATTGTATCATTTATCATGTACTATGCACATAACAACGTATAATATAAATGACTAAAAATATAAATGACTACAAAATTATTATAGCATATCACAATAACAATATTAGTAATAATATTATAATAATTTATCATATTTTGCCATATGATAATAAAATTATTATATAAAATTATTTCATAACACTTTATAATATTTGTATTATTTCATAATATGAAATATGATAATAAAAAATATTATAACATAATTTATAATGACATACATTACACATACGAAGTATTACATATAGAGGCCGTTTCGTAAGACTTTTTTTCGGCTTATATGGCTTATCATCCAGCCTTTTCACCAAACACGTAACTTTTGATTCCGCGCGCTGAATTGTGTAATAAGCAGAAAAAGAAAGGTTGGAGTTACTTTTCTGGCTGTATTGGCTGAAGTTACTGTAGATAGTCATTTTAGCTATTTTTACATATAATTTCTTCCTTATTTTATTAATAAAATATATTTTAAAATTATTTTTTTCTTAAATCAACAAAATCAGCCAATGCAGCCACTTCAGCCAGAACTTCATAAATTTCAGCAGAATCAACCAAATCAGGCGATTTTCGTGCTACCAAACGGGTTCATAATAATCATATGATGACAATAGTAACCCAGCCCAAATAACTCAGCCTAAAAAATTATAAAACTAAATCAGGCCAACAATCTTCTATATTAGGCAGGTTATTCCAAATTATTTGCTAATTTCCTAATTATTAAGTCCAACACCCCAGCCCAACAGCCCAGCCCAACAGCCCATCCCAATATGACCAGCCCGCCCTCCTCACTATATATACCCTCTACCCAACTCCCAAACCCTAATAACCCACCGGTCCGACACCTTAGCCAGCGGATCCCTTCTCTATCCATCGTTTCTCTAACGATCGTTTCTCCCAAACCCTAAATTCATCCCGTTGGTACATAGAGCATTCAATGAACATCTCTAACACCTATTATAGTTCTAATTCCAATCTATTAAAGGTCGAGTGCTCAACCCGTTGCTTCTCAACGGGGATGAAGTTTATAGCGCGGCTGAGGGATACCAAAGGAACTCAGGCCTGCGATTACATTCTTGCGGTACAAATCTCAAACCTCCTTCGTTTTTTTGTCGTATTGATTTTATACGAAGGTTGAGTGATATTCAATGACCTCAGTTTGATTCTTTGTACTGGTTTGCACTTGCATGTGATTTGGATGCCCAGTTTTTTTCGTGACGAATCCAATTTTTTTTCAATCGCTGAGTGATAACCTATGATCTCAGATCTATTTTTCCTTTTCGGCGGATCCGTATTTTAAACGTTAATTTTGTTCTCTTCAGATTATCAACTAAGCCTGAGTGATACTCTATGATCTCAGAGTTGTTGTCTATTTTTTTTGCGCTTGTATATGAGTTATTTCAACCTTGACAGTCTGTGGAATAGTTCATCTCAGACTCAATACAAAATCCGAGTGAAACATACTAATCTCAGACTTTATTATTCTCGAATACTCCCGAATCTTACATCTAACTTTTTCATGTTTTGGATTGGTCTCATACATGGCTTAATCCCTGAGTGATTCTAAAGGATCTCAGATCTGTTTACGTCTTGGGCTTATTGATATTTTAAAAACATTTAAAATTTTAGTTTTATTCTGCTCGGATTATTTACTAAACCTATTTTTTTTGGCGTAAATGTGACCGGTCTGTTTTGTTAATGGCCTTTGAAAGCCTGTTTTACATCTACGAAAGGTTGTTGTTTTGGACTTATAGATAGAATCTGGTTTTACAGATTCATATTTTACCCAGAGTTGGAATTTTCCTGGGGCTCCTGAGTTATCCTGTGTTAAAAAAGATTTTGTATTCTGTGTTATGGTCTTATCAAAACTACATCTTTACTAAAAATTTCTATATGCTAGGGTGTTGGACTTAATTAGGAAGAAGCTGCCCTTAATAAAAGATTTTTGTATTATGTTATGGTCTTTTCAAATATACATCTTTACTAAAAAATTCTATATGCTGGGGTGTTGGACTTTTAGGGTTGATTATTGTGCTTTTGGTGATCCTTTTCATTGAAGAACTGTTTTGAAACCAAAACGACATGGTGTTAATACAGCTTCTGGAAGACTGGAATACTTTTTATTTATACTAAGATGTTTATTTCATATTGTCTCTTTGATAAACGAATTTTCAAATCGGTTCAATTTGGTATTTCTGGTTTTCATGGCCCATCCCATAGGACTGTCAGATGCCCTGCCAGCCACCAAAGTGGCCTTCGGAACTGCGTGGTCTGGCAGTCCGTTGGCCTGATAAGTTGAAACACCAGATCACCATTGATCCTTAATAGTCTGCATCTCAACTAATGAGTAATTTCTTATGATATGCATGTGCATCGAAATTGGTTTTCTGAACTTTACTAAAAATTTCTATATGCTAGGGTGTTGGACTTAATTAGGAAGAAGCTGCCCTTAATAAAAGATTTTTGTATTCTGTGTTATGGTCTTTTCAAATATACATCTTTACTAAAATTTTCTATATGCTGGGGTGTTGGACTTAATTAGGAAGAACATGCCCTTAATAAAAGATTGTTGGTCTGATTTAGTTTTATAATTTATTTATCGGACTGGGTTACTATTAATATTATCAAAACACAATTATTATATGTAGTATCTGTAATGTATGTAATTAAAATTATGTTATAATATTCTTGTTATACCACTGAAATCATAAATGCATATTTAACTAATTTTCCATTACAAATTTCCAAAATTATTTTGAAAATATTGAACTACCTTTGTTAGTCAGGTCTTCAACGCTTCTTTTAGGGTTGATTATTGTGCTTTTGGTGATCCTCTTCATTGAAGAACTGTTTTGAAACCAAAACGACATGATGTTAATACAGCTTTTGGAAGACTGGAATACTTTTTATTTATACTAAGACATTTATTTCATATTGTCGCTTTCATAAACAAATTTTCAAACCGGTTCAATTTGGTATTTCTGGTTTTCATGGCCCATCCCATAGGACTGTCAGATGCTCTGCCAGCCACCAAAGTGGCCTTCGGAACTGCGTGGTCTGGCAGTCCGTTGGCCTGATAAGTTGAAACACCAGATCACCATTGATCCTTAATAGTCTGCATCTCAACTAATGAGTAATTTCTTATGATATGCATGTGCATCGAAATTGGTTTTCTGAACTTTTCTATACACTAAAACATCTGTCAAATGCATAAATTAAAACATTCTTCAGCTGTTGCACAACTGAAACACTGAAACTTCAAAACTGCATATGCATACAACATTAAACATTGGATTTCATAAAGCATGACATGGTCTGCATAAAGCATACCATGGATTACATAGACACATCCCTTTAGGAATATAACATGGCATGAACATACTATCCACCCAATCAAAAAAATTCTAATCTGTTTTGCCCTTTTATATATCCAGCAAAAACATAAGCATATTTCATTCATTGAAATGCATCTAAGTTCATTCCAATTGGCTTTAACATATCCAGCAAAAACATATGCATATTTTAATCATATAAATGCATTACTAAGGTCATCCCTAGTTAAGCCAACTAAAATTCATCCCCACACAAAGTTTTTCATTGAAGTACTTCTGATTAAGTGTGACTGTCCGCACTGATCTTCTAGGTATCATTGGTCTTGCATCTAACCATTCTTGACAATCTTTGCATAAGTATTTGCCAGTACCCCTATTTTTGTTTACTGGCCTCATGCAGTAAAAGTGACTTAAATTCCCATTACACAAAGAGCATGGTTGCAACCAAGAGAGTCCAGGATAGTGTCCACATGTATGACATTTTGGTTGAGAACATTTGTTGCATGAACAGCTTCTCATCTTTCATTACAAAGGAAAAAAATACAATTATTTTTTACAAATAAAAGGATTTTAAGTGTTGTAATCAGTTTAAATGCATTTGGTATTAGTGTTCATTGCATAGTTTCATATAGCATTATCAATAATGAGTTATGAAACATACCTTTTCTTCACACTCAATTGCACTGGTCGTAGATATTCTTGAGCCTTTCTCACAGTTTCAATTGTTAGAATTTTTGGTTGAGCTCATAAATGAGCTTCTGAGCATGGAGTAAATGCATTGGGAGTTATATATTCACTCACTTTACAATATTGGTAAGTTACCTTTCTGGAATATTTTATAATATTTGTTGTACATCTTCATTTAATTCCAGCAGACCTACATTCCATCCTAGAATTAATACACCGTGTTGTATTAATATTTTTGAGTAGTGATACTCAAGTGCTTTACAATAATGACTGCCCCTTGACTGTTTCGAACCCTACTAACCATTGTACTTGATGAACGGTTTTGTTCATATGTCATGATTACCCCTGCTTGGGTATTTATATAGGATAAAGGAGAGAAAATCACAGTGTTTGAAAATCCCACACAATCTCAATATTACGATTTGGTAGTACAATGCATTAATTATAAGGTGAATCAATTGGGTTAACCAAGGGGTAAAAATACTCACTCAATCTTTACATTGAGATTATGTAGTACATTGCATTTATTGTTTGTGAGGCTCAAGAAATGTTTGTGTGGCTCCACTTCAGAACTATCATGAGCTTTTGAGCATGGAGTAAATGCATTGGGAGTTACATATCCACTCACTTTACAATATTGGTAAGTTACCTTTCTGGAATATTTTATAATATATGTTGTACATCTTCATTTAATTCCAGCAGACCTACATTCCATCCTAGAATTAATACACTGTGTTATATTAATATTTTTGAGTAGTGATACTCAAGTGCTTTACAATAATGACTGCCCCTTGACTGTTTCGAACCCTACTAACCATTGTACTTAATGAACGGTTTTGTTCATATGTCATGATTACCTTTAAGCACAGCCCCAAATTTTAAAAACGTGCAGATTTAATTATTTTGTTATCTATGAATATTTTCTAATAGTTTTTTGGTGTTCGCGTTTAATTTTTTTTTTCAAAATTTATTTTGAAATTTTTAAGGATACACTTCCAAAAATAATTGTTACGTATTTGAAATTATTTTATTTTTTTAATATATTTTGTACTTTATTTATTTAGTAAAAATAATGTGTTTTTAAAATACAGTTTTAAATTTGTGCTCTCTTGAGCCACACAATCTCCAACATTGGAAGTTGTTGCCTGCATTAATTGCCCGCAGCTTTCAAGTACACATCTATCTTGGGTGGTTTTGATCTTGATTCTGCTAAATACTCTATAAACATTTACATCAAATAAATTAAAACCAACTTGTTGTATGAATATTTTATAATAATATTTTGATATTCGCGTTATAATTTATTTTTCTAAAATTTATTTTCAAATTTTTTGAATACTTTTCCAAAAATAATTTCCGATTATTTGAAATCAATTTAATGTTTTTTTATATATTTTGTCCCTTATTTTTTAAGTAAAAATATATAACCTAGCTCCCAAGAATTAATGTGTTTTTAAAGTACAAAGTTTTAAATCTATTATACTACTCATTAATGCTCTCTTGAGCCACACAATCTCCAACATTGGAAGTTGGTACCTTAATTAGTACACAGGGAACTTGGGCAGGTTTGGATCTTGATTCTGCTAAATACTCTTTATAA
Organism: Cuscuta europaea; assembly: GCA_945859875.1. Taxonomy (NCBI): domain Eukaryota; kingdom Viridiplantae; phylum Streptophyta; class Magnoliopsida; order Solanales; family Convolvulaceae; genus Cuscuta; species Cuscuta europaea. The sequence goes on from CAMAPE010000041.1 coordinate 3,031,159, forward strand.
ACTTTTACAATAAATATCTTTTATTATTCTGCTAAATCCATTTGCACTTCGTGCATAAATTTATTTTTATTACTTTTCAGTATTCCTTTGGATATGTATTGATTCAATTTAATTTAATTTATTTATTTCAAAGGTAAGGCCTTTTTAAAACTCACGTATTTGAAACCCAAAATACCTGGGATACATATATGGCCGAAATAGACATGCCCAAAATGCTAAGTGGAATCATGTACTTCTCATATCTTTTATCCATACTAAATATATCTTTCCATACCATTCAGAAACAAACATCCCTTTCACATGTTGATTAAATTTCTATTATATTCAAGCTTTTGACATCTTTACAAATATTTACTTGTTACTTGACATCATTCCATACTAAATATATTTACTTAGACATGGTTCTATTTTTGAAGAATTTGAAAATACAAACACTTCAATGACATTTTGGGCAGATATTATTACCACATTTTTATTCCCAAAAAATGGACTTAATTTCATATTTCTATTTTCCAATTTTGTCAAAGATACCACAACTCCCAAGTGTATTGATTTATAATAATAACTCTTAGCAATGGCTAACCAAGTTTTTATTTTTGAATAACAATTTCGAATAAGCTTTAATACATAAAATTTACTTCATGTTTGATATTGCAACATTATGTACTAAAATATTCCAAAATTTTACTTTCTAACAGACATTTTTTTAAACTTATTTGTACTTTTATCCAAGAGTGTGTTCATATGCATAATAACTCTTTTAATACGTTTTGACAGGTGTAATTTTCTGGTTGAACAGGTTTAAAAACGCTATCTAGAAAATTGTAATAGGAATAGTTCTGGGACCTTAGAAGGTTGCCATTTATGTAAAATTTAAAAGGTTTGTAATATTATTTAGTAAATAGGGATTGCAGGTAACCCTCCATTCTGCAAAAGACTAAGGTATGAACTTCTTTACCTCACTTGGTTATTTAAAATTATGCAAGTTGTTGAATCAAATTGCCAATTGTCAAATTGCAACCAAAGAATATTGCATAGATTTTTAAATGTAATACACTTGTATTAGAATTTCCAATCCAAATGTTACACTTTTGAAATCATAAGAGTACACATTTACTTGTTTACGTAATGCCTCTTAGAGTTTACACATTTACATGTTTCATAGTAAATCTAGCAGTTAAGCCATTATTCACACCATCCCATGCCCTCGTCTAGCAGTTAAGCCATTATTCACATCATCCCATGCTCTCGTCTAGCAGTTAAGCCATTCTTCACACCATTGGTAGCATTTTTCTTAACCCAAAACTTTTTCATCATCCTGGAAACCATTAGTAAAGCGTTAGTGTGAAAACAAAGGTCTGTTTATAAAATACAAAGATATTAGGAGCATAAACTTCCCTAAATGGTTTAGGAATATCCCTTCTCTGAAATCCTGCAAAACTGCCCAATATAGATACAAAACATCCTAAACATAGTTAAAACATAATAGCACACCACACAATAGTCATAAAGTAGGGTTTAATGGTCTGTTACACAGTTTTCAGTTATCCCAAAAAGAGAAGGCATACGTCCTGTGCATGAAACTGTTTTCAAATAACAATAAACACCATAGTAGGTGCCAACAAAATATCATCAATGTTATTCATGAACTGAACCCGCTCTAGAGCGGTTCCTGTTTGATTTTGATCTTCAGCTTCTTGCCATTCCCAGTGCTTGAAAATTCATCATTCAAGTTTCTTTTGACCTCTTCATTTAATTCAACATTGACCTCCCTTTGGGTACATTTCGTAGGTGTGTCGGGAAACTCAATTGGTGCAGAAACCTAGCAGTAATATAGCTATTTAGTGAACCGTCTACAGAATTTTGAACGAAAATATTATATACCTCTTAACAGTCGATCGCTTACCTCCTTTTCTGCCGAAATTCGTTTCCCCTTGCCCTTACTGACAGTTGATTTTTCTCTGACGGAGGTTTCTCCTAAATTTGCATTTGAACCAATCTGCAAAAAAATGATTTTAAGTTAGTTGTCATATTTATTTATTCAAGGCCCAAATACACAAATTAATAATTTTTCTAAATACCTTTTCTGGTGTACTCTCATCAATTTCATTAGTTTCCAAGTGCTCTTTCTTCTCATACATTGAGATAACATTAGGATCTCTTATGATGCTAACCACCCCTAGAGAAATCCCATCATTATAGGCATTTTCCTCACCTTTCTTCTTCCTTAGCTGTATTTTGAAAATTCCCTTTATATCAACCAAGCTTTCAATGTCTTCCGGAAAGCGACTTGGATCCCCGGTTTTCTGTGTTTTCCAAGTTATGTGGTTAGCCCATCCATAATTGATTGAAGGTCTGATAAAGTAAACACTGCTAACGGATTATTGTGTTACCTTCTCTACCTCGTCTTTAAGACTTGCTGAAGTTTTACCCAGAATTTCTATGCATTCCCTGTCCCATAACATGAAGTTTCCATACCCTGTGTTGTCCATAATACACACACTGACCTTGTAGCTGAATCATCAGAGTAACAATTTTTATTACTAAAATAAAAACGTGAACATCCTACACTCATAAAAGCACATTAGGTTAATTAATGAACCGATAAACTCCTTCTCCCATTGACATGCTGCAAGTTGTACACCTAAACCGTTTCTCTTCTGGTTGCAATTTTTTGTGGCATGTTGGGCAACTTAGGTAGCACCATTCTCGATAGTTTTCTATAGAAACTATCTCAGCAAGTACCCAATAAACATTCTCCTATCCAAGTATAATTTTCTTATTAGCAGTGGATATATTTATTCAAAATGCGAAATCTATGACTCTAGCTTCAGGACACACCTCAGTTGCCTTCATCAAATCCTCCATGGTGGTAATGACAGCATTTCCACCGAGTATATCATCCCTCCCTTCCGCATGTGAGCATTGCGTGTTGCAGGTTTGAGTCGTGGTGTCATCACCATCCGCTGGAAACCTGTGTATTGCATGGTAAACAGACTTTAGTTCTAGGATACTTGAGTTTTAGGAGATTTTTTTATGAAATTGGGTAGTCAAAGTTTAGTTTTAGGAGATTTAATACGCATACTCGCTTTGGAACTCTAGAAACTCAGTAGTGTTCCCGTTGATTATGAGCTTTGATACATCAAAAGACGAATTCACTGTCAAGATCCCTGTGTTTAAAACAGCACTACCATAAGCTTTGGCTACTGTGTACTACATAATGAATGCTGCTAAGTTTCTCAAACCTTGGTATCTTTTTGGCCTACATAGTTGAAATATCACGAAGACAGGCACTCCTTCATTAGCATTAACATAATCCAGATACTGGTTTATGTACTTGTTCCACAATACGGCGCCCAATCTGTTACCCCTGTAGTTTAGAAAAGTTTCAGTCAATGAGCATGTGTCTTTTGTTTTGCTAAAATCGTTTAAGTTGTAAAACTTACTCCGGGTCTGTCAAAGTCAACTCCATTAGCCTATCAGTCCTCCCGTTGATTATGTGGGTCTGGATAAGGCTCTTGGACAGAACCTTCCCAATGACATCTTCATAATTAAACGATAGAAACTGTAATTAGGATATTTGTGCAAGCAATGTAGTATGGAATAATTTGACTCTAACTCACCAATTAGAGTTTTGTCGTTGATAACTCTTTGGGCATGCAACATATCAAAAGGCTGAAAATCATAGACCATCATAGACAGTTCCGTCTTCGTATCCTCCCTCAACGGGGTTTTTGAGATGAACTGAATTATGTAGGGATGACTTGTAGTCTTCTCTGTAATATTAGGCTTATACATTGCTATCTGCGGCCTCTTGATAATGGCGTGAATCCGATCTCCCTAGTAAGAATTTACATTGGATTAAGAAAAGTTGAGCAAAAGACGCCATAGAAGTTAGATCTTACAAACCATACCTTTGCGTCATGCAAAACCATTTCAAGAGTCTCCCCGCCCTTAGAGTGTGGAGGAACTTCGTATGCCCTAACTACCCGAACCTTGATTGCCCAGGTCATCTTTGTGTGATCGATATCCTTGAGCAAGGACCACATCCCTTGTGCTGATGAAGCGGTTGCCATTGCACTGGTTTTGAACTTTTGAACTTAAAAATACAGCTGCTGAATACTGGTTTGTGGTATGTTGTGGTCATCCCCTGCTTGGGTATTTATATTGGATAAAGGAGAGAATAACCTAGGTTGAAAAACCCACACAATCTCAATATTAAGATTTGGTAGTACAATGCATTAATTATAAGGTGAATCAATTGGGTTAACCAAGGGTTAAAAATACCCACTCAAGCTTTACATTGAGATTATGTAGTACATTGCATTTATTGTTTGTGAGACTCAAGAAATGTTTGTGTGGCTCCAATTCAGAACTATCAAGTACAAATACCCACTCAATTTTTACATTGAGATTATGTAGTACATTGCATTTATTGTTGTGAGGCTCAAGAAATGTTTGTGTGGCTCCATTTATTGTTCAGAACTATCAAGTACAATGTATTTAATTTTTTTGAGACTCAAGGCTGCAATCAGATCTTAATTGTGATTCATTAGTTAAAAAGGACAACTTAAAATATTTTTTAAGTTCTAAAAGCAGACTGCAGGAGCTCGAACAGTGCATTGACATGACCTCTATCAACTACCAAGCACAATACATTAAATGATCAGCCGCCCAACAACTGAAATATTGGGTTCTGTGCAATCATTTAAGCATCAAAATGGGCCTCTCTGCTGATCCGTCTCTACACCCATGCGAAGCTTGACCCGGCCCGTTACTGCATAGTGTTTGGGCGGGAACACTGTTCATTTTTTCTTTTGTCTTTGTATAATAGAAGATTTCAAATTGAAGTTTTAAAAAGAAGAAGCTTTTGCACTGTTTTTATTAACTGCAAGAGCTCTTGGTTTATTAACTAATGAATTAGTCCTTCGGGTCCAATAATCCAATTCATTAGTTTAAGCGAAAGGCATTTCTTAAATTTAAACAATTCATTTTATGTAGCCATTAGCCAAACATAGTTAATGCTCACCACCGATGAGCGTAGCTCAACTGGTAGAAAGGGAGTGTCACAAGGGTTAGATCTCGGGTTCGAATCCTGGCAACTGCGATGAGAGGTTATTATTAAGGTCTCTGCAAGTACCGGGGACAGAGTCTCACTCTCTATCTGTCAGATTGTGATTATAGTCCAATTTACATCCTCCCAACGTACCGTCCGGTCGGGGTTGGGGGGCCCTCAAGGATAGGGTGTCATCTTTTTTTGTATTTAATGGTCAGCAAATTAGCAGAAAGCCCGACTATAATGTACCTAGGGCTGGGGGGAAATACTGAAATTTCGGTATACCACATTTACCATATCGAAAAATACTAAATTTCCCAAAGATTTAGGTATACCGACATTTTCGGTATGATATGATACCGTACCGAATTATTTCGGTATGGTATCAATATGCGTTTTAAAAATAAAAGGTTTACCAATATACCGTTACACCAAAAGTCTTTAAAATATCTTCTTAAAATTATAAAAATGACAAAATACACGACATCAATCACATCATATTAGGGATAATTGATTTCATATCCATGTTTTTTGAATTTTTGTTTTCTTATTACAGATTACTATTGATTAAATTATATCTATATTGTCTAAGTTAGTTTAAAAGAACGTGTTATTTTTTAATACGTGGCATGTTGAACTGCTTAAATATACTAATAATTATTACATGGTATTGTTCAATATTGAAAATGCATGGTTATACATGACTTTGACATGTATTTGGAATAATGGGATATGCATACCCTATGTAGAATGATAATAATGATGATCATAATAATAATACTCTGTGATATATATAGTGCACAAGGAATACACCAAAGATCATTTCAGTCAGCACTGCTCTCTTTTCTCACCCTACATGCATTTTGTAGTTTGTATATCTTATCGATTGTTCGATCTGTACATTTCTATACCCCTCATGGACTTCCATAATAGCTGAAGAAATAGAGAAAAGAAAAGAAAAAAGTAAAACAAACAAAGACACCGGAAAAGGTGAGGGAAGTCATTGCAGCTTCTGGTGATCCTGAAAAATAAGTATGTGTTGTGTTTGTGCTTCTCAGGATTTAAAAAAATCTATGAGATATAATTAACGGTGACTGGGGCCCAGTTACGCATAAAAGCTGCCTTTCTGAAGGGCCCGCGCAGAAATGCCATGCAAAAGGCGAACGAACCCCAAGAAACTGAGCATCCCGTCCGAATGCCTGATCCAATCCTGCAGAACTACATGAATTGGAACCGAAGGACTAAGCCCAAGCTCCTGCATTGACATCAAAGTTAAAGTGACATCGGCAGCATGAGGGAAAAGGTTTACAAACATGTTACAAATTAAACACATAACCTCACCAAACATGCAAAGAATTCTCAAATACTACCTCCGTCCCTAAATTATACGCGCTTTCCTTTGTCTCCCTAAACTATCCCTCATTTCCTTTCAAGAAATGCACAATGTGATTCGCATTATTTCTCTCTTAGAAAAAAATACCAACCAGGAACATATCGCTGATGGAGATGTATCCCATAGAATCAGAACATGGTGGATGAAGTGGAAGAGTGCGTCAGGATTTCTATGCGATCGAGGTATGTCATCTAGACTGAAGGGTAAATTTTATAGGACAGCAATTAGGCCTGCATTACTGTATGGCGTAGAGCGTTGGGCGGTGAAACAATGTCACATTCAAAAGATGAGTGTGGCAGAGATGCGCATGTTGCGTTGGATGTGTGGGCATACTAGGAAGGACCGCGTGAGGAATGAGACAATCAGACAAAGGGTGGGAGTAACACCTATTGAAGACAAGATGCGGGAGTCGCGCCTACGGTGGTTTGGTCATGTGCGTAGAAGACCAAACGATGCACCTGTCAGACGAGTTGAGATGTGTGGAGAAAAGGCAGGGAAGAGAGGGAGAGGAAGACCCAAACATTATTTCTCTCTTAGAAAAAAATACCAGCCAGGAACATATCGCTGATGGAGATGTATCCCATAGAATCAGAACATGGTGGATGAAGTGGAAGAGCGCGTCGGGATTTCTACGCGATCGAGGTATGCCATTTAGACTGAAGGGTAAATTTTATAGGACAACAAGTAGGCATGCATTACTGTATGGCGTAGAGTGTTGGGCGGTGAAACAATGTCACATTCAAAAGATGAGTGTGACAGAGATGCGCATGCTGCGTTGGATGTGTGGGCATACTAGGAAGGACCGCGTGAGGAATGAGACAATCAGACAAAGGGTGGGAGTAACACCTATTGAAGACAAGATGCGGGAGTCGCGCCTACGGTGGTTTGGTCATGTGCGTAGAAGACCAAACGATGCACCTGTCAGACGAGTTGAGATGTGTGGAGAAAAGGCAGGGAAGAGAGGGAGAGGAAGACCCAAACATTATTTCTCTCTTAGAAAAAAATACCAGCCACACAGTTTTCTTATACTCTGTGCTGGTCAAACTTGCATGTTAAATTAGGGATGGACTATGGAGTGAGTACTAGAAAATCCATTTTCTTATCTACATTGAGGATGCAAATATGAGTAGGAAATGCCACCAATAGAGAAACCGCCACTAGATATGGGTGGACTGAAGTAGATGTTGGAAAACAATATAATCATCTATATTGTTTTAAAATACTATCCTTATGGCTAGAGTCCACAGATTTGTGATTACAAATGACAAAAGTGTGGAACTGAGGACTATTAATGTGCCAAAAGTGATATTTGACACATTCTGAGATTATAGATGTGTCACTTTTATAGTTTTATTTTCTTGGTCTCCATGCCTAGTCACAGTGGTTGTCTATTTGAGGACGGAAGGAGTACGACTTTCCTGTCATCTTTGTGGAGACTAGACCACAGTGACGCCTAAATAGTCCCTTTGGTGGAGAAAACTAAATTTGTGAATGAGTTCTACACTTCACCTTATTAAAGATGTCAAAAAATGGAAAACTTTGAGTTTTTTCCTTGCAAAATAATATAATGATATGATAGTTTCACTAATCAGAGACACAGAGAGAGATGGAGCATACAGAGGCAAGTTCATCGATCATAATAGGCCTGTTTCCATCCTTCTCAAAAAACTCATAGCCTTGTCGCGCATGCTCCTCCCACCCTTCCGCTCCTTCTAACTGATAAACACTTATAGAAGCACCACAGAATTCATCAAAATCCATTTTTCTATAATGGATACAACTAACCTGCACACCAAAGAAAGAAACAAATACCATTCATTGAAGTGTAATTTTATAGGCTAATGTTTTAGCATCGCAATGTATATAAATCACATCTAGGAGCAAGGGAAAGAGTTCCGAAAGGAATCTGACCGCATTCACAAAATCAAAAACCCCAGAATCCTTGATGGCATCAGTGGCAGATTTCGCCATAGCCTGCCAATCACATTTTTTTAGCCTTTCCTTAAGATCTGAACATCAGGGATTTTAAAAAACAAACGAATTTAAAAAAAGTGGCAAAGAGAAATCTAACCGATTTGAAGTTTGGTAGAGATACACATCCACTTTTATTTGGCCCTAACAAAGTAAATTGTTCCCGGAAATAAGCTAATTGTGGTACCGTCAGTGTCTTTGCAAGAGCCTGTCACATTTGTAGCCAAAAACTTTTCAAAATCATCATGTACTTATAAACAAATATCAAAGATTTAAATTTATCAACATCAAAACATTGACCACGGTGTGTACTAAATATATCCATTTCTTTTAGAATCCGTAAGGGTATGTTTGGATCCCAGAAAATGCATGGGAAACAAAAACTAATGCTAGTCTTATGTTTGGTTAAGGAAAACGAAATAAGATTTTTTTGAAGTACATATATTTAGATTTCTCAGTTCTTACATAATAGAAATATATTATAAAATTGAGTATGAACACATATCTCAAATAAATTTTATGACTTTGAGAAAATCCTTGATTGTCCTCTCTTTTATCTTTCCTGAGTACTTAACAAGTTCCAAATGAGCCCTAAAACATAAAAGAGATTGAATTTGATAAAGAAAACAATGGCATACCCTCAGTGCAGCTTTCCTTAGAGAAGTGGAACATATGTAGGCTTTTACATGCTTGAATACAATCACATCCAGAGGAATTCTCACATCATGCTGACTGGCTACCCAAGGATGACCTAATAGAAGGGGGGGGGGGGGGGGGGGGGGATTTAGCCCTCTGATATTAGTTCATAATTATTTTCATAATTGTCAGTAAGCAACATACACAAAGCCTGAGCAGCGGTCAGCCTCTTGCGGTAATTCTTATTTAACAATCTCTTAACAAAGTCTTTTGCTTCAGAAGAGATTGTGGGCCAAGGAGCTTCATCAAAGTTTGCATCAGCCTTAAGGACAGCCCTAAAGATTCCTGATTCTGACCGGGCCCAGAAAGGTCTGCTTCCACAAAGAAGAATATAAGCAATAACCCCTACACTCCACATGTCAGCTTCTGTTCCATATGATCTGTGTAAAACTTCAGGTGCCACATAATATGCGCTTCCAACAATATCATTTAGCCTTTCATCTGCAAAAAGAAAAAAAAAAATCTACTATCATTAATGCATAACTTAAATAATAAGCAAAAGATGACCGCTATGTTTGGAGTGCAGAAAATGTTAGGGAAGGGGCAAAGATATCCAAATGTGAGGGCTAAAGAAAATATCCAAATAGTATATTAACATTTGGCATTACCTATGATAAGTGATAACACGAAGAAAAACCAACTACAATTAAAGCTTTTTTACAAGTTTACTTTTTCTTGATGTCCTTTTGGTAAAGCTTATTTGGCTGAAATGACTGGATGTGTTAAACTTTCCGAATGGAAAAGTGTTCAGTAAAATCAATTTAAGCCAAATACTCAAGGCAAAGGCTACGTACTTAACTTATTCTGATGACAAGTAAGGCAGTTAATGCTACCAAATGGGACATTAGTCTATATATGATTAAAATATAGAAATAAAACAAGTTGAACAAATATCTATTGATTGAATTAGCATGTATTTTTTCACCTCATTTTATCGAGTTTGAACCAGTTTATTATTTCCCCAACATTTTGTTCTGTGCAAAATTCTCACTCTACTTATATGTAGCACATAAATAGGAAACAGGATACGCGCGAAACAGTATTTATATAAAAATATAGGATATGAAAAATTGAAAAGTGGGGAAACACATATTTTTTATATTACTTTTTTAAATAACCAATAATAAATATACTCTACATGTTTGATTTTAAAAATTATTACATTTTAATACGTAACTAAACATAAAATGTCATACATTTCTAGCAATACATTGCATTATGCAATATCAAAATGTTGCTAGGACAAAATCTCATAAAAATTCACCAAAGTTTTAAAATATACACTCTTAAGAAATCCCATCAAAAAGATAAAAACAGGAAACTCAAAATTTCCTAAATGCTAATTATTTAAGGAATGTGTTTCCCAAATCTTTTTAATTGCAGATACGGCCCCGAAACGGTAAATTGAACTTTCTGACACGCTTCCAAGTTTCTGAAATGGGAAACGTATGAGGTGGGAAGTTTCCATGCTTCTTAATCTACTTCCCTCCCTGTTGTTCTTTCTCTAGCAATTTATGCATTCCAAATGGCCTATAAGTACTGGGAATGAAATTACCTGGTCTTACATAATCAGAAAGTCCAAAGTCAATGGCCTTTAGAGGAGAACGCTCATCCTTTGATGCAAAAAGAAAATTCTGAAGGAAATATTTGTGAACCGTAAAGGAAAAATCAGCCAAAAGACGTATTGGATAAAGAAGATTCTATTATGTATGCATATGCAATCTATATATGAAAGTAAAGCATGGCAGAAGCTACAAAAAACTGCACACCTCAGGCTTTAAATCGCGGTGAACCACTCCTTGAAGATGACAATATGAAACCACATTTAGAATCTGCACTATAACAACTTTAGCGTCTTCTTCCGAGTATTTGCCACCTCTTCATTAAAATTTAAAAATTTATTAGTTCATGAATGGAATAGGGAAGAAAATGTCCCTCATTGCCCGCACAAAAAAAAGAAAGATATGCACCTAGAAAGTATCCTGTCAAGTAATTCCCCTCCTTTACATAACCTGTTAACGTAGAAAATAAATAGAGGCTTAGAGCAATAAAAAATAAAATCAAAACACAGCACCACAAAGAGTCCAATGGCAAGGTCTATTATATAAAGGCTCACAAGAATATATAAGAGCAGTTTTTGTGAATACCACCTACTGCCTAAGTAGAAAGCCAGACTATATCCATATAGTAATTTAAATAGTTTGAAGAATCAGTTGAAACTCACTCCATTACTATATAGACATTTTCTTCATCATCGTATGCATCATAGAACCGTACTAGGTTTCTGTGCCCCTTTAGAGCACGTAATATTTTGACTTCTCTCCTGACATCTTCAATGGCTATTGCTGTAGTCATCTGCAAAATAATTCCTTGATAAGAAATTAAGAATGAAATTACTAAAAACAGACCAAAAAGTTACGGCATGTTCACATAAAAGGTTAAAACAGACAAAAAACAAAGGTTAAACTTGTCCAATCCGAGCTGAGAAGAGTTTGTCATATACTATTTAATTTACCAGAAAAAATCCAGTGATACTGTGAACCCCCCTTAATCAGTAATACTTGTTACAATTTCCTTGTTCCATTAGTCAAATTCCAAACTTAAATACATATCAACTTACTTATGACAAGATAAAAGAATCCATCCAACAAGTGAGAAATGGACAAAGGATATGCCTTGAACAAGAAGTCAAGAAAAAAAAACATCACAACTGCAATATTCTGAATAAACTTCGGTTTAGCTCATATAGTGAAAATGTGAATAAAATCAAATCACATAGGATGTTAAATGTTATGATAAGTGTAAGAACGTCAAAAACCTTTAATTTATTGATGACTTTTACTGCAACCTCCTGGCCCTTCAAGTTCCCTTTCTTTCCCTTAGCAGCACAAGTATATCCAAAATGCCCCCTTCCCATTTCTTCCCCAAGCTCAAAGTGGCTTTCGAAATTCTTGGAGAACCCAAATTTTTTATCCAGTCCCACATCGCACTCGGGGATTGTGGCTTCATTAGGCTTCACTGAACCATGTCTCCTAGCAAGCAATGCCCGTATGTGTTTTGCTGGAGAAGGCGGTGGAAATGGCCTCTTGAAAAGACGCAGAGGAGTGGAACTGACACTGGAGTTAGCAGGTGATTTCTTGAAAGCGCCGGGAAGAAGTGGGCTTGGGCTGTAAAAGGGGAATTTCTGTGTTTTTCCGGAGTGGGAATTCCATGAAGGCTCCTCTTTGTTACTGGGGATTTTAGAGAAGCTTTGTAGGGATTCATTTGGTTTTCCATTACACTGCCCCATGGAATCAAAAACCCAAATTGCTCAAACTTTCACAAACAAAGGGTGCTCTTGAGCTTTCTTGATCGCTGCCTTCAAGCAACTGCTAGATCATTATTATGTGGAAAGTTGAAATCTTGGAAATGGTATATCCGGAAATTTTTAATAATTCATGGAGGAATTAGAGTTAGTTTTCAGCGAAAGAGAAAGGCAGAGACAAGAAGAATTTGGAAGTTAATTATTGGTGAAAGTTAATCGCAAGAGGAATTAGAGTTAGCAGTTGGCTCTTGGCGAAAGTTAATTGCAAGACTTTGGAAGCCTCTTTCTGGTTATATTATATGAACAAATGCCACAGTAACAAATCTATACAAGGAGGCAGTCAGGCAGAGAATTCAGCAGTTGATGATGGTTCAACAATGGAAAAGCTAAAGGCGAGAGACAAGCAAAGAGAACTCAAGACCAGAGAAAAAAGAAACTAAAATTAGTAGTTTTCAAGAACTAAGGTCAATAATGGGTTCGAAGAAAGAGGGAGAAAGCGAATAAAGGATGCTAAGCAGTATCAGCAAGAAAAGAAGTTGGAGTGGTTTGAGGGGGAAAAGAAAGAAAAGAAGACATCCCTCCTCTGCTTTTTTTCCTTTTTGAAGCTTTTTTTTCTTTTCAAATCGACTTGCTATGCATATGTTTGACTACCAAGTTGTCCTTTGTACTTAAATTTCCTGATGTTAAAAAATTTACTCCAATTTAATACGGCACAAATGCTAAAATTACCCCATTTTGTACCTCATTTTGTACTATGTCCTATGTTTGTGGTTCATAAAGGCACTATTAAAATAGAGCAATTAATTTAATTGAGTTGAATTTTTGTGAGCCACAAATATAGGGTGAGGTACAAATTGGAGTACAAAATGAGGTACCTCTAGAAAAACTCTTAGTCATATGTTTATGGGAAAATAATTAATTTACCCTAAACATTGAAATACCCCAAACTTTCTATATAAAAGTTATTTTGGCATCATAGTCAAGTATTATTTCTTTCAAAAATGTTAATTGATGGTGTTAATTTCATAATTTAAAATATTTTAGAATCCATGAAGACACAATTAACATTATAAACTTTCATTGCGAAATAAATAATGTCACACCCAATCTATATAATTGCAACACTTTTAAATTACTATTTTAAATTAGGGGAAAATAATTAAAATACCTCAAACTTTGAAGAGGTGTGGGGTAAGCACCCCAAACCCGCATATGTAATTTAAATATCTCAAACTTTATATAAATAATTATTTTAGCACCCTAGTCATGTATTATTTTTTTCTTAAATGTCAATTTTTTATGTTAATTTCATAACTTAAAATATTTTAGCATTCATAAAGATAAAATTAACATTTCTAAACTTCCAGTGTGAAATAAATAGTATTACCCTCCACTCTATATAATTGCAGAGTTTTCAATTTGATATTTTGAATTATGCAATTAACATCATAAATTTACATTTTTAAAAAAATGACACATGACCATGGTGTTAAAATAACATTTTACATAAAGTTTGGGGCATTTAAATTACATATGCAAGTTTGGGGTGCTTATCTCACACCCCTTCATAGTTTGGGGTATTTTAATTATTTTTCCCTTTATATTATGCAATTAACCCCATAAATTTATATTTTTGAAAGAAATATGGTGCGGAAATAACTTTTTATATAAAGTTTGGGGTATTTAAATTACATACGCAAATTGAGGTGTTTACTTAACATCCCATCAAAGATTGGGTTATTTTTATTATTTTTCCCTATGTTTAATTTAAATCAAGTTCGATATAGTTTGATGTTGTGTTTATTATTCTATTAACTAAGAGCTCGTTTGGTAACATTAACATTGGCTAAATTAGGTTATTCTGGTGAAGTTTATGAAGTTCTGATTGAAGTGCCTATATTGGTTGATTCTGCTGATTCATGAAAAAAATATATTTTAAATATTTGTTATTAATAAATTAAATAAAAAATTATACGAAAAATAGCTAAAATGATCTTCTACAGCAACTTCAGTCAAAACAGCTAGAAGAGTAACTTCAACCTTACCTTTTCTGCTTATTACAAACATCAGCGAGCGAAATCAAAAGTTGCGTGTTTGGTGAAAAAACTGACTGATAAACATGATAAGCCAAAAAAAGGGTTACCAAACGGATTCTAAGGAGATGTTTACTTCGCTACTAAAGTCACTGAAGTAACACACATGTTGCTTAAAACGCTACTTACTAACCGAAAGAGGTGCTTAAAGTGTCGTTTATTAAGCATACCACCCCCATGTATTAATTAAGCGACACTTTAAGCTTTTTCAGTTTCCGAATTTACCCTTACCTTTACCCCTTGCCCTTACCTATTGCTACCCCACTACCCCGCCCTACCCTTACCCCAACCCCGACCCCCAAACCCCAACCCCCACCCTTGACCCGACCATACCCCACCCCCACCTTGCCCCTACCCCGACCCTACCCTCCACCACCTGCCCTACACCTATTACCCTACCCCTTTACCCCCTACCACCTTTCCCTACCTTGACCCGACCCCACCCTGCCCCCACCCCCACCCTACCCATTACCCCCACTTGTACCCTTACCTTGAACCTACCCTTTTACCCCTACCACCTGCCCCTACCTCGACCACACCTCAACCTCACCCCCGACCCCGACCCCACCCCCACCCTTGACCCGACCATACCCCACCCCCACTAGTACTCCTTACATTTATCCTACCCCGACCCTACCCTTTTACCGCTTACCACCTGCCCCTACTTCGACCCCACCCCAATCTCCACCCCTCCCCCACCACCTTACCTTTACCCCTTGCCCTTACCTATTGCTACCCCCACTACCCCGCCCTACCCTTACCCCAACCCCGACCCCCAAACCCCAACCCCCACCCTTGACCCGACCATACCCCACCCCCACCTTGCCCCTACCCCGACCCTACCCTCCACCACCTGCCCTACACCTCTTACCCTACCCCTTTACCCCCTACCACCTTTCCCTACCTTGACCCGACCCCACCCTGCCCCCACCCCCACCCTACCCATTACCCCCACTTGTACCCTTACCTTGAACCTACCCTTTTACCCCTACCACCTGCCCCTACCTCGACCACACCTCAACCTCACCCCCGACCCCACCCCCACCCTTGACCCGACCATACCCCACCCCCACTAGTACTCCTTACATTTATCCTACCCCGACCCTACCCTTTTACCGCTTACCACCTGCCCCTACTTCGACCCCACCCCAATCTCCACCCCTCCCCCACCACCTTACCCAACCCCTACCCCACCACCCCAGCCCCCTTACCCCTACCCCGACCTGCCCTACCCACCCCCACCCTCACCCTACCCCTTTACCCCCTACCCCTTTCCCCTACCTTGACCCGACCGCGACCCCACCCCTTCCCTACCCCGACCTTACCCCCACCCTACCCTACCCTCACTTGTACCCCTTACCTTGACCCTACCATTTTATCCCTACCACCTGCACCTACCTTGACTCCCCGACCCCTACCCCTTTACCCCATATCACCTGCCCCTACCTCGACCCAACCCCTACGAGTAGGGTGGGGGGTTGGTATCGGTGGGAGTAGGGGTGGAGGGTAAGGTCGTGGTAAGGGTAGAGGTAGGGAAGAGATGGGGTTCAAGTGTGTGGAATTGGGGGTAGGATGAGGGGTGGGGGTACAGGGCGGGGTAGGGGTTAGGGGTGTGGGTAAGCGACTAAGCGTACGAGGTGACCCCACATATTATATTACTCCATCCGGTCCTAAATAAACTTCACACAAATTAAGGAAATAAATTTGACTTTACTGTAGAGTCCACTGTTTGACACTGTGTGACACTGTTTTGCACTATTTTGATGTAGATAATTTTCCAAATAAGGAAGGGAGAAGAAGTGTGAAGTTTATTTTGGACCTACCCAAAATGGAAAGTGTGAAGTTTATTTAGGACCGGAGGGAGCATATTATACATTTGTGTTCATGAATGTTTGTGTGTATATATCTATAGGGTATTATGTACATTTTAATGTTAAACAGTGTTTTAAATCATTTGAATTAAAAATAAGCTTACAACATTGTTTATTTTATGCACTGCTTATTAACTAGTGTCTTAATGGAGTATGATCTATCCCGATCTAATCAAGTGTGGAACTAAAATTAATGGAACATCCTACAAAAATTAATGGAATGCCGACTCTATCCTTCACAATTAAATCGAGATATAATGATATACTCCGTATAGGACCGTATTATAAGATGTGTACCGTCGTTCTCATGTTCCAAGTTAAAATTTGGAGTTATTGATCTTCGAGATTGATTGATTTTGTGTTATGGATTATATTTTAGTACTAATTTTGGTGAAATTTAATCCAAACTATATGATAAATATGAGTCAACATTTTTGTAAACCCCCAAAGAATATTTGTGTACTTTCACTCTAGATTAATTTGTCCATCCAACTCGTATTAAAGAAAAAATAAATTAACTCATGTTAGCAATGGTACACTTGGAAAAGGCAATTCCTTGAAGAAGCAATCACGGGAAAAAGATAAACATGCATCATAATTAGTGGAAGCATTCAAGTCTTTAATAACGACAGTCAAACTCAAAGGATGCAAAATGAATTAAAATATTAACATTTGGCTCTAGTCAATTATTTATTTCAAATAAAGAAAATAATAACTACTCCGTACTTGAGTAATCCAAGGCAAACATATAGAGGGAAAACAGCTTAGTTTTTTTCATCTTATTAGTTTTATAGAGTAGTGTGTGTCAAAAGAAATACACAAGTAGTATAGAGTAGTCTAAAAGATTATGAGTCAATTAATAGTTTTTTCATCTTATTAGTTTTATCAGTTAATTTTTTTATTAAGTACTTAATTTTTTATTTCTTGTGTTGAATTGTGTAATAATCAAAATAAGTAAGGTTGAAGTTATTTTTATGACTTAATTGATTGAAGTTACTGTATATGATCATTTTAGCCAATTTTCATATAATTTTTTCTATATTTTATTAATAGAGTATATTTAAGTATAATTCTCCCATAATTCAAGCTACTCAATCAATTGGATTGTTAATTTCATCAATTTTAGTCAATTTTAATGTTACCAAACGGAACATATATTTATCCATGATAAAGCTAAGGACTCATGATTAGGTTTACTTGTTATCATATCATCAATATGTATTTCTTATCTATTTCTATGAAGGAATCCCATGTAAAAATACACTACTTTCCATCAAGAAATCTCGTCAAAAGAAAAAGACTTGGAAACCCAAATTTTCAAGATGCTAAATATTTAGGAAAGGGGATTTCTTAAATTTTTTAATTATGGAAATGACCACGAAATGAGAATTTGAAGTTTTGGATATCTCGATACGGTTCTGAGTTTTCGAAACACGGAATCATGAATTGCGAGAAATTTATGTGCGCGCTTTATATAGTTTCATACAAACTCTAATCATATACCCCTTTGTCGTTCGTGTCTGAAATTCTTGTACTCCCATTTTAGACGCTGCTACATAAAGTTGAAAAATGCTAGAAGTACAAACACACTTACAAAAAAACTTACAAACAAGTGATGTGGCTATTTTAATTACCATTGATGTAAAAGTGTTTTAAATGTGATGTGATGTGTTAAATAATGTGATGATGCCACATACCTTTTTTGTAAGACTTTTTGTAAAAGTTTTTGTACCTCTAGCATAACTCCATAAAGTTAGCTTCCTTACTTGGTAAATAATTTTTTTAACAATTTACTCTACTACTTTCATGTAATATTGATTATACAATGTCAAACAGTGTACTCTATAGTAATATGTAGGGGTAATTTGAGTTTGTGCCCCATTTTATTGTCCAAATTGGACTTTGCACCCCATTTTTAAAAAGCATTGTGTTTCGCACCACGACCCCGTGTGAAAAAATAAAAATACCCTCAATCAAGAATATGTTGAAGGCCAAAAATATTGTTAATGGAGGGACAATTTTGTCTTTTCATATGGGTTGGGTGCAAAAACAAAGTTTTTTAAACGGGGTGTAAAGTCCAATTTGTACAATAAAATGAGGTAAAGACTCAAACTACCCCTAATATTTACTCTCATTAAAATGACATTTCAAGAAACCAAACAACACTCCAATTTCCTTAATTTTTATTTAAAAGCTTAGGAACATTTAGAGACAAATGAGTATTTATTACTGCCTCCGTCTCATTATTTTACTTGGTTTACGTTAATTTTCTTTTTGGATTGTCCTAAAATAATAAGTGTCTTGTTTTCTTTTTCAAAAGAAATATATGATCCAGATCGACCTGAAACCCGGTGACCCAGACAAAAACCCAGTTCGGTTAGTTAAAAACCCGGAAATGGTCAAAAATCGGAAAACCCCGAAAAACTCGGGAAATCCCGGGTTTGGGTGGTTTTCCAAATTATATTATAAATATCAACTCGATCATGTCAAATTATATTATAAATGTATAATACAAATAAAAAACATCATTATATATTCCAAGTGGATTAAAATTGTATTTTGAAATATTATGAAAGTGTATTAAATGCTTAATAAGTATCATACTATCATCATTAGTTGATTTTTATGAATAATAATTAACTCCCTTTTATTATAATTTTGTATATAATTATATGTTTTTTATTATTATAATATGGACGTATAATCATTGACCGGTTTTCCGGTATTGATCGAGTTGACCCACCAGGTCCGGGTTGGCCCGTGACACAGTCATGTGGCCGTGTCGATTTCGATCCGTTTTTTAAACATAGGTATAAATGAGTATAATAAAAATTTCAAATGAGTATATAATTATGAGTATATTGTTTAAAAAATGACAGTTTAAAAGAAATCTGTATTGGTATGTCATTATAAAATGCTCACAATAAATTTGGTAAGTCTACATTAAAGAATTACAAATTACTTTCTTAAGAAGGTTTTGTTGTCATTACTAAAGCTACTAATAATTGAATAATGAAGCTAGTTATATTAAGTTGGTTTGTAATGAATATATTACATGTTTGGTTTATAAAAATAATTTTCATTTATGCTTAATTAGGTGAGTAGCATGTTTAGAAGAAAACTGCATTGCTATGTATGCACCCCGTTATTGGTAGATATTTGACTCTGTAAGCTCCTTTCAAAATCATTAATGTATGCACCCCATTTCAATATAACATCATTTGACTTTTCACCCTATTCCTTCACAATTTTGGGCTGATAAGATGCACACATTAATGATTTTGAAAATGTGATGCAAAGTTTAATATCGCGCAAAACATGCGTGCAAATTCAATTCAAATTACTGCAATTATTAATAAGCACAATAAAGATTTAAAATGAACTAGTAATACCAGCATATATACTACATAAAAAAATGAGCATTGATGTGATATTATAAAACGAGCACAACAAAGTTAATACAATTATGAATCACTTTTCTTAATGAAATTATTATTTCATGCAATATATATTGTTATTTGGACTCGAGAGGTTAAGTCATGTGCATGAATTCCTCAATCCTTCCAGACTTAACTTTATGGTATCGTACACTTGTGAGATAAACACATTGCGTTTAATATGTTTATGTTACTCAAAATGAGCCAAACCTTATCATTAGAACGTGCAGATAATTAATAGTCTCTCATGAAATTATAACAAAATAATTCACTTGATTGTTAAATTTTCATTTTTAAAGTAGAACTCTCCACTATAAAATTGAATGACAATTGTTGAGTCATATGAGGCTCTATGAAAACTTTTTTTATTGAGTAGGTGTTGTGGCCTTGTGTTCACTATTATTAAGATTTTTTCAAGTCCTTGATCAAATTGGGCAAGTTCTTTAATTAGTCATTCCAAAAAGACTTGTCACTCTTCTTTTATGGAGACCAAAATTTGTTTATATTGTTTCTCTTTATAAAGGTTTTAATGACACAGTTTCTAGTTTTTAATTGCTTGTTCCAATCAAAACCAGCAAAACAGCGGGACTGTGGAAGTAAACAGTAAAGGTTATAGCGTCTCATTCTTTAAATCTGCAAACGTTTTGTGTAAAATAGTTTTGCACGTCTTATCCCATCTAATATTACTTATCTCTATTTCATACCTAAGTATGAAAATGGGCATCGCAGCAAGAAACAATTTTTTTTTCTTTTTTTTGAAAGGAAAAACCATTTATACTAATATAATTATGAATCGGATCGTTACAACAAACTCAAAGAGATCAACACTGATAACAACTATATGTAACCAACTAGCACTATCAACCCCATATCTAGACTTAGAAATGATCACCCCTAAAAGACAATATGAATCGTTGACCACTAAATGAAAGTGACGCAACAGTTACTGGTCATATAGATCCTTCTAATGACATAATATCTAGAAGAGTTATCAATTATTATTGTAAACCTAAAACTAAAGACATCAACAACAAACAGAGCAGCGTAAACAAACATAACGCGAAAGTAAGACCATAAAAAATAAAATAACTAATAAATATTTCAAGCTTCTTCCTATAAGTATTTTTGACAAACCCTAGCACCTCGATCACACCATGGTGGCGGTTCAGGAGGGAGGCGGACCGCCAATATGTTTTTTCCCTTGCTCAGGACTCGATCCAGAAATTACCTCACTCAAGCACACCCAATCGCCTCCACCTTGAGGTGAAATCCATCCAAACAAGCCCCAATCCAGTCACCCCATCCATTTGTCCCCTGCGCCCAACACAACCCCACTCGCCCCCCTCCAATGGTCAAGCCAAGCAGAACTGACCAGACGATTTCCCAATCGAAGGTATCAATGACAGACCTCCAGATTCAATCCATATGAGCACACCTAGAAGCGTAAACCATAGAGAAGCACACCATGAAGAGACAAGGCGTGGTAACAACCGCTCTCCTACTGTTGCTCCAAATCATTCACCGGACAAAGAAACGGCGCAAACCGCCTGCCGGAAAAACAAGCCCTAAACAAAGGCTATGGAGAAGATCACAAAGAAACGGCGCAAGTCTTAATTATTACATTACCACCGCGCGGAAAAATGGTTTATAAAAACTACAGGACATGAAGCGTGGGAGAAACATGTAAAAATTAAAATATATAAAAATACGTTTATAAATAATTTTTCATAAATGTAGAAATATTTTCCGTTTATATATATGGTTTTACATATAACTTTGTTATATGTATAAATAAACATTAAATTTTTTTATTTATAACTTTGTTGGATAATCAATAGTTTTATGGATGGGATGAATAGATTGGGTCTTGTTTGGATGGATTTCACCTCAAGGTGAAGGCGATTGGGTGTGCTCGAGTGAGGTAATTTCTGGATCGAGTCCTTAGCAAGAGAAAAGACATATTGGCGGTCCGCCCTCTTCCTGAACCGCCACCCTGGTGTGATCAAGGTGCTAGGGTTTGTCAAGAATACTACAGGAAGAAGCTTGGAATATTTATCAGCTATTTTATTTTTTATGGTCTACTTTCGCGTTATGTTTGTATACACTGCTCTGTTTGTTGTTGTGTCTTTAGTTTTAGGTTTACAATAATAATTGATAATTCTGCTAGATATTATGTTGTTAGAAGGATCTATATGGCCAGTAACTATTGTGTCACTCTCATTTAGCGGTTAAGGATTCATATTGCCTTTCAGGGATGATCGTTTCTAAGTCTAGCCGTAGCCGTAAGATTAATAGTGCTAGTTGGTTACATATAGTTGTTGTCACTGTTGAAATAGAGAAGTAATATTAGAGAGAATAAGACGTGCAAAACTATTTTAGACAAAATGTTAGCACATTTAAAGAATGAGACGCTATAACTTTTAGTGTTTACTTCCATAGTTCCTCTTTTTTGCTTGCTTTGATTGGAACAAGCAATTAAAAAGCTAGAAACTGTGTCGTTAAAACATCTATAAAGAGAAACAATATAAACAAATTTTGGTCTCCATAAAAGAAGAGTGACAAGTCTTTTTGGAATGACTAATTAAAGAACTTGCCCAATTTGCCACACAAAAATGAGCACAGCTGCACAGGGGGATATATATAGGAGTGGAAATTATATTAAGGACTTGAAAAAACCTTACATAGTTACATGCATGAGCCGCATGACTGAACTTTTCTCATTTTTAACCTATTTCAAGTTTGCCTGATTCAGTTACCAGGGTAGTAGGGTGTAGGCAGGGGCGGAGCCAGAGCACTGGGCCACACTGGGCCGGTACAAAGAATATTATTGGAAAAAATTTACACGAAATTTTTTGCACAAAAAATATTGGATTTTTTTTTAATTTGGGCTGGGCCAACAAACTTGCATGGCGTATATGTTAAAAAAGCAACAAGACATTCAATAAGCTCTTTTACCGAAGCTGTTCATCAGTACATCAGACCAAAACTTTGCCCTGAATTGGGTTGGGTTGCCCGGCAACCGGGTTGCCTCCACCTAACAAAAACCGGGACACAAGAACAACCTCAAGCAGACAAAAGCAACCATCACTTTCTTAATTAAGGTGCAGGTTTATAACAGAACAAAAGCAAGGGAAAGCACAAGTGTTTGTGTGACAAGAGAAGAAGACAACAAAAATAATCTTGTAGCTAACAGGCTGCTAAGAAAGTTAATTACACTAGGCTGCATAATGATCATCATAACTTTCGCTGTGTTTTCCATCTTCTTCTCTCTCCCGCTCTCTATTATATATTCCCAGTTTCCGGATTTGTCATCAACCCACACCGTTATAGGAAGGCTCCATAGGTAAATATAATGTACTGTTCAAACCCCGCCATTCCCCGCCTCGCCCAACAAAAAACCACAGTACGGACAGCTGTTCCTGAGGTTAAACTGTTTATAGCTAACTTGTTCTGCTTCAGAGCCCCAAAAATATATAGTAGACCAAAGTTATTGGTAGAGCAACTAACATTCCAAATATAACCCTGCAATACAGAAGATACAACCAATAAGTAGAATTCGTGGTTTTTGTCCTATTTACCAAACAGCTTCTACGGACACTTGTTTCAAGTACACTTCAGTTTCTAATATCTAAGAGATTCTCACCCCGTGCTTAATATATCGGGATGGACATTGTATTCCTTTGCAAACACGAAAGGAACGATTCCTTGTGGAAGGGCAGCCTTGGAAATAAATAAAAACTCACGTTAAATGGATTCTGATATTAATACTTTTAATAAACAAAAAAAGAAGCAGCTTCATGCACGAGTTAGCTGATCAATGCATATTTGCATTGCTTTACCTGAACGATGGCAACATGAAGCAGGACACCTCGAAGGCCAACAGCAATGGAGGAAGCAGCCATGACTGCAGGTCCAATAAGAAACCTAACACCCATCGAAAATGCAGCAACTCTCTTCCCACAGGCAATGATTCTAGGTTGCAGAGCCATGAATAACCCTGCAATCCAATGTACGATATATTCCTTAAAGTATATACATCAGAGGTATCTTGTGCAGGGGAGGGGGTTCTAGAAAATGCTATGCAAAGGGGAATGAGATATAAGGGTAGGTTTGGAACTCACAAAAAGCTAGAGGGAAGAATTTAGAATGAAAAGATTATGGAGAGAAATAGAACATTGGTTCAAACTCGATAAACTTGATTTTGATATATGACCAAAATGACCATCCATTTTACTTTAGCTATTTGTATTTTAGAAAAACAAAAATTCTAAAAAATGATTTTTTTTCTTTAAAGAATGTTAATCGTAAGGAGTGCATGGAGTGCAAGTTTGGTGGAGGTAGAAGTAGTGGTAATAGCGGAATTACTCTGGATGGTAAGGAGATACCAGTCAGCGATATGTTCCGTTACTTGGGCTCCATAATTCAGAAGGACGGTGAGTTAGATGGAGATGTATCCCATAGAATTAGAACAGGGTGGATGAAGTGGAAGAGTGCGTAAGGATTTCTATGCGACCGAGGTATGCCGACTAGACTGAAGGGTAAATTTTATAGGACAGCAATTAGGCCTGCATTACTGTATGGCGTAGAGTGTTGGGCGGTGAAACAATGTCACATTCAAAAGATGAGTGTGGCAGAGATGCGCATGCTGCGTTGGATGTGTGGGCATACTAGGAAGGACCGTGTGAGGAATGAGACAGTCAGACAAAGGGTGGGAGTAGCACCTATTGAAGACAAGATGCGGGAGTCGCGCCTACGGTGGTTTGGTCATGTGCGTAGAAGACCGAGTGATGCACCTGTTAGGCGAGTTGAGATGTGTGGAGAAGAGGCAGGGAAGAGAGGGAGAGGAAGACCCAAACAGACGTGGGTTAGGGGAGTTCGAAGTGATATGCTTCTTCTGGGGTTGGATGAGGGCATGACTTTGGAGAGAACTAAGTGGAGGGCGGGTAATCACGTGAAGAAGTGATCTTGATAATCTTTTTCCCTCATCTTTTTTTTTCCTAGTTTTTTTTATCCTTATATATATATATATATATATATATGCATTATTTGCAGCCTTTTTATTTTATCATTTTTATATATATTCATCTTTTTTATATTATCTTTTCATAATAGCTTATCTTTTTATCTTTATTCCTTCTTTTCCTTTTGGTTGTAATATCATGTATCGATTCATGTTAGCCGACCTCAATATCTTTTGGGACTAAGGCTTGGATGTTGTTGTCGTTGAAAGAATGTTAATCGTGAAGGGGAGCCTTGGCGCACCGGTTGCGGTGTTATTGTGTGATTGAGAGGTCACGGATTTAAGTCTTGGGGAGTTGGGGGCGACCCTCTTATAAAAATGATATGGAAAGTTTTGCTCCTCATACACCCTTGTGGTAAGACCCTTCCCCGCGCCACCCTTTAAAGGTACTTCCTTATGTCGGGTTTTACCTTTGAAAATCAAATGAAAGATGAATGATTCTTTCACTTTTTTTGCTATGCATGAATTAGATTTCTTAATCTTTATACAAGAGAAATAAATATTTTACCGAAACTAAGTGGGGATTCTAATAATAGATATCATATGTAATGACTAATGAGTAATGATAAGCGAACATTAAATAAGGACATTGTAGGCCGGCATTAATATGTGACAGATATTCATTGGATAATCAAAAGTTAGACCGGTGATCATCACCCTATGAATGTGTGCCCGGAACCTTTACAAAGGGAACATACCAAGACTGAACATTGCCATTCCAAGACCAGCATCAGATAGAATGGATATTGATTTTGCTATAATGATGGGCATCTCAACATCCCACCTGAAAGGATTTTCACGCAACCATAAGAACCGGCATATACGTGAACATATTTGACAATTTGTTTCAACTTACTTGAACGAAACCAAAGACCAAGTGAGGCCGATGAGGCTGGAGTAGGTATTTGGGTTCCGGATGAGTTTCCTCCACACCATGATAAGAATAAGCCTGGACATGACACTTGTAGGGGGCATGGCAGATGGCTTTGGGGCATCACAGGCTGCTGTCTTGGGGCATAGCTCAGTTGTAGAGCAGCTTGAACCTAGCTTTGATAGAACTGGCCCTTCCTTCCGTTCATTTCCATTCACCGTATTTTTCCGTTTACCGAAGCTGAATTCATCCCGCCCAAAATCATCATATTCTAACAGATAGAAAACGACAATAAATTGATCAAATGTGGGTGAAAAGAACACCACAAAGTAGTCGACGAGTAATTGGATCACAAAGAACACAAGAACTGCTCCAAAAAACTGAAAGGAAGCAAGGGAATGTTGGCATGGTACCATGGGTTAACTACATTCACCTCCTTTCCGCCTTGCAGTTTGGTCAAATTACAAAATGTTCCCTGAAGTTAAAGTATTACAAACACCCTTTGAGCAGCCAATTCGTTCGCAGAAGACATCTTTCGCACCAAAATATGACAAAATATCATGTTGTTAACATGACAACAAATGCTTTGGACTGAACTTTTGATTTTATTGTTGCATCTTATTGATAAAACTGTAAACATTATTTTCATGAAAAATAATACAGAGTACTACGTAATTTGGAACAAAGGTAGTAAACTAGTCCTACAAAATACCTCAATGGCTCAATCCTACTAATAATATCATAATGTTCTATCATCTTTTGTACGGAGTAATCATTTAAGGATTGTTTGACTTGTGAATGGGATAATTTGGGATTTTTTGAAACCCAGGTGCTTATTTGGTAATTTGACAAGGCCATGAGGAAAATAAATGGATATTTAATTTACCCTAGTTCTAATTGAAATTTCAAAGCAACACTGCTGCAATCTGTCACAGGAGAAGACAAATATATGAAAGGCAATGCTAGCATATGAACTTCACAGGGAAAAGAAGACATAACAAACAAAACCAGTTCCCCAAAACATCCAAAGACATAAAGAAGAAAACATCAGGATTCATCATAAACCCAATAGAAGTGAATATCACGGAATAACATACCAAGAATTCAAAAATGTATTAGTAAAGTACTCAAAAGAGAGAAAAAGAAAGACCTTTAGGGTGAGGCCCAATCCCAAGAATTTCTTGACCATAGTCACCTCCCTTGAAGACATTAATCCCACCTTCAGACACAGGTGAAGCACTTGAGCTCCAAACAAACATGTGAAGGTCTTTCCCACCACCACCCTCAGACCCATTGACCTTCTTCTTTAAGCTGGAACCAGTGACTGAAGAAGAGACTAATCCGGTGGTGGCACTGTTTGGTGCCGTGTACCCAGAAGAATTCACCTTCCCCCCTAACCCACACTCCTCATCAAACCCTGAATTCCCAAAATTGGATCTCCTGGGACTGATACTATTATTATTGAGGGTTGCATTCTTGTTCCCATTCAACATTGAAAAGAAATCAGTGTGGTTAAAGCTGGAACCTCTTGGGGTAGGGTTTCTTGAGGACTGGAGGGAGTAAATCTCAGCATTGGTGAGGTTTGAAGGTCTGGGTGTCAATGAAAGGGCAGCAGAGTGGGGGCCATTGGATTTTCTTGAAAATATCTCAGACCTAGATGTGGTTGACCTTCTCACTGTCACATGAAGCTTCCCATCCTCACCCAACTCAGCTTGGGTTTCCAGTGGCTCTTTCCCATCCAGTGACATAACATCTGAATCCACTTTGAATGAGACTATAGAGGCAGCAGTGTCAGGGAATTGCTCTGAAATGAGCAACCTTGCTCCTCTATACTCAAACAAGAAGAGCATCAGAGTATACCAGATAATGCACTGAAGTACAACAATCTGGACCATTAGCCCCCCAGAGAACTCCCCGTACATGCCCTTCAACAATGGAATCCCCATAACAAGGGTGTTGGGGAGAGTGGAAAGAGAGAAAAGAGTGATGGACCATTCCAGGGATCCTGTGGAGCTAGTTCTTGACCAGATGAGTAGACCCATGAGGACGATGAGTTTCTGAAGTGCGTCGGCTGCTATGAATCTGTAGTTCATGGCGTATGGATTGTTGGTGGAGATGAAGTGGAAAGATAGAAGAGGGACAGCAAAGAGAGCTACGAATCTGTTGATCCCAGAACACTGGTCTGGGGTGAAGATCTTCCACCATTTCACTGACCCGTAGGCCAAAATCATGGCGACGTACAGTGGAACCACCGCTGTCAGAACATGGTAAAGGTCTGAAATTTTTATCATTATTCCTTTTCTTCTTCTCTTCCAAGCAGGTCTCTCTCTCACTCTCTCTCAGTTTGCAATTTTGTAGTGAAGACCCAAAGAACAAAGTAAAGAAGTTCCCTCCCTGAATAGTTGTTTCCTTTTGTTTCCGAAGAAACTTTTTGAGTGTTCTATGTCTTGTCACATGTGTGCTAAAGAACCGACCTGGTTTTTGTCTTTTGTATATTGCTTGTTAAGGATAGCAGAGGCAAGAGAGAAGAATCATACCCAGAGCCAGAAAATGGAATAAGAGAGGTGATTTGGAAAGAGACGAGTGAAGCTGATGTTTTGGGGGTGAAGACAGAAGTGATGGGGGTTATATCTGTGGCATATAAATGGCGGACAGGGTAGTAAAAAGTTAAGGTCTTTTTTCATGATAGTCTTTTCAACTTTTCACGATGGGAAAAAATGCTACTCTCTTCTCAGATTACTATCTGTTGGATTGATTTGGTTTATGATCCGGGAACTTATTTCATTTTTTGTTTACTATCTGTTGGAAAAAATGCCCAACCCCAAGGCCCCCATCCCGACCCGACGGGATGATGGGGAGGTTAATCGACTCAGTCAGCAAAATGATGGTAGGCTTTATACACGTGCGCACCAGAGATTCAGCCTTATTTCAGGTTCTGTAACATCCACACGGCCGCTGCGAGTTTCGAACCTTGGTCACTTGGTCCAATTTTCCCACCACTCGACCATTTGAGCTACCCGTGCGAGTATTTCCTTTTTTTGTTTCAACTTTGCTTAGGTGTACACCTTTAGTGTACATCTTTTATGTACACCCATTTGTGGACAGACAACTCGTCTGTTGGGGACAGACGGGTGTACATAAAAGGTGTACATCACACATTTTTCTTTTTGTTTTATTTCATTCACTATTACATTTTGGAATTTTTTCCCCCGGAAATAACCACACGTGGTGGCGGGAGTGTTGGGGAACACTACCCAAATTTATTAATATTAAGTTGATTACAAGAAAATTTAAGAAATGGTACAGATAAGAAAAAGCATACAGTCAAAAGCTAAAAGAAACAATGGTTTAACAATTGAAATTTTTTGAAGGTATCCCGACTGTAGCCGAAATGGATCTGTTATTCTGCTTCTGCTTTAAAAAAGAAGCAGAATCAGAATCAGTTCCAAACACCCCCTAAATTTGGAAATGAAGAACAAAATTGAGATCCATATTTAGCAACTAACACTACGGATACTACACTTGATCCACTCCGGTCCAATGATGATAATATATTTGAGGACTCCCCCCTCATTACTAACTTTTCTAATGCAGGTCATCCACATCCTCAGGCAGATCTTGACGGCTTTACTCCGGTGAAGACAAAGAAAAATAAAGGCAATTGTGAAATGCCCCCAAATGAAACTTACGGAACCCAAACAACTATTCTACGAGGTGGGATACACATCACACCCGATGATCACAAGAAGTCAATCCAGATGTCCGCAAAATGAAGATGACTATTACATTTACCCTGTTGATGCGAGCCTGGGCTCTCCACACAAACTAGCTGCGTCACTCGCGCGATACATGTCTTCTAAGCCGGAAGCAAAAACCTACTTAGCATCATTCGGGATTCCAAGATTAGGGCTTGCACGCATAGTTTGGAAAAATATTCAAATAGGTCCTTGTATTATTTTTAAATCATCACTTAAGTTTGTATATTAAAAAAGTATCATATAAGTATATCTACTTTACTAAATGAATCAATTTGACCATTTAATCAGTTTTGACCTGTAATAACAGGTTTTTAATACTTAAAAATTCTAAAAAATGTTTAAATGTTTGAAGAAATATATACAAACATTGTGAAAAATATTCAGAATATCAAAGTCAATATTTTTTAATTCTTAAAAATATTTGTATATTCGACATTTATTTAAAAGGTTTTCAAAGTTTATTTTTTCCTTTTTTCACATAATTTTGCCTGTTTTATAATTTTGTTTTACTTTAATGTTTTTAAATTTTCATCTATTTTTATATTTTTACTATTTTTATATTATTACTATTAGATTATTTATTCAAATTTATATGAATTTTTTAAGATTTATCAATATTCCTAATTTAATTTTTTAAAGAAATAACCTTCTATAGCAGGTCAAACTTCAAAGGGCTTGGTAGATTTTTTTTTTACTCCGGGGGGGGGGGGGGGGTTGGAGTAATCAGAGCTGAAACTCACTCAATTAAGTTTCAAATCCTCTTGTGTCTAGCGGATTTGGAACTCGAGACCTCCCAATAGGCACGGTAACCTCACAACCAGCTGGGTTGGAATGCTTGGTTCAAAAGGCTTGGTTGATTGTATTTTAAAAGTAGGCATACTTATATACTACTTTTTTAGTGCAGAGACTTAAGCGACGAATTAGAAATAGTAGAATAACTTATTTGACTCTTTTTTCTTAGGTTTTTTTCACTGTTAAACAATCCGCGTCTGATGTCTGAAAGGCGTAATCAAAATTATCCAAGTAAAACAATATACTTCGTTGATTTTTCTATATTCCAACAAGGTGACGGTTGATGAAGGGAAGATTTCTCTAAAGTAAATAAAAGCAAAATTGCAATAATAAAACCTAATATCTTTATCCGTGCCATGCACGAGATAAAATGATTTTGGGTTTTTAGTTATAGTATGTGCGTGCGCGCTTTGACATATGTACGAGTTATTATAACTAACGGAAAACCACTTATTTAGTCCATTATAACATTGGTTGATAATGCATGTTCTCATTTATTGAGTTTATCTTATTTTTGAACCAATTACCTAAATGTGTTTCATGTCTATATTTTCTAATTAAAAGAGCCATTATTTATAATTCTCAATTGCATCCAAATGAAATTAGTCTTTTCAATCATTTTTACCTAAACAAAAAAATTGCTTAGTGCCTATTCTTATCCATTAAATTTCATTGGTGGCTTACTGTTTTTTTCAAAACTAACTACACTTTTTTGTAATTTATTTAATAATGAGTGTATTCAACATTTTTTAAGATATTAGCCCTTCTAGGATTTAGAATACAATAAATTAGTCATTGTTTCTTTAAGAAGAGAGTTTATTTTGTGACATTCTGATTTTTAATAAGGGCGATTGGGGTGACATAGTCTGATAACACGATTAGTAGTGGTTGATATAAATTTCATTAAATTGAGTTGTTGAGGGTATTATTATGATTTTATTAATTAAAATAAGTTCAACTTAAACGAATAAAGGTTGCATGCTTTAATCTTTTAGTAGGCATTTTTTATCCGAATGTGAGATGAACTAATTATATAAAAAGATTCTCAACGAAACCTAAAAAGACATATGTCCCATATTCAGCAATGAAATATGATCTCAATTTTCATGAGCAAATATTACTATATTAAAGCATCTCAATTTTCATTGACCAAATATTAAAGTTACCCCTTAACACGGCCTACTTTATATATCTAATTCTTAAAAACATCACTTTTAGTGTCAGGATATGATTGCGATATAGATAATTAATTAACATTCAGGGTGCTGAAACTCTCAGTCAAAATATATCAATATTATGTTAATATATACACTAATATAAAAAATACGATTAGCTTTCATATATCTGTTTAAAAAATTGATTCCAGTAGAAAGGTGAGCATAAATTTGAGATGACATTAAGACAATTGTGTATTTAAAAAATTTTAACACTTGCAATTTTGTTTTTTTTTTAATTTTTTCCCACTTTCATTTGATGATGTTTCAATCTTTTTGGATTTTCGGAAATAATTTAAACGTTATTACAAAAGTCTTGACACAATTTTATTGAAATGATTTGGCAGAGCTTAAAAAGATTTAGATTTTTCATATATTCCACTTTTATTTCGATTTAGTACGTGTAGTTATTAGATTTAATAAAATTAAACAAATTTTAAAGGATTATGTTAACATATACACTAATATAAAAAATAACTTTAGCTCTCATATATTAGATTAAAAAAATTGATTCTAGTAGAAAGGTGAACATAAATTTGAGATAACATTAAGACAATTGTGTATTTAACAAATTTTAACACTTGAAATCTTGTTGTTTTAATTTTTTCCCACGTACTTTCATTTGATGATGTTTTAATCTTTTTGGCATTTTTGGGAATAATTTGAAAGTTATTAGATAAGTCTTGACACAATTTTATTGAAATGATTTGGAAGAGCTTAAAAAGAATTTCTCATATATTCCACTTTCATTTCCGTTTAGTATGTGTAGTTATTAGATTTAGTAAAATCAAACAAATTTTAAAGGGTTATTTTGTATCCACTCATTCGATTATATCGTCCTCTCGTTTCACTATCTACATGCATCATTAGAAATTACTACTCTCTCTTTTCCGTTAAGATGATCTCATGTTTTCCTTTTGGTTCATCCACTAAGATTGTCCGATATTAAGTTTGATAAAAATTGTGTGATTCTAAATCATTCTTACTTTATCAATACAATATCAACCAATTAAAAGTTGTAGTTTTGAGCGTAGTCAACTTTTTTGAAGATATTAGTCCTTATTTTTCTTAACCGACAATTCAAGTACATTTTGAGAAATAATTTTGATGATTATATAATATAATAGGACCATTGAATATAACCGTGCTGTTAAAATGTATTATTTTTAATATTTGATAATTAAAATATCATTAAAAGTGCTAATTAAAAAGGGTCAAAATTCGTTATTATATAAGGGAAACTTTGATCCAATTAAAAACATCCGTGTTACTCTAATTAGTGTTAGTTCAGGATATTAGAATTTGTAGATAAGGAGATTTGTTGAATCTAATAATCCAATATTGAGTTCTAAATTTTAGGCAGGACTCATTTAAGATGTTTTTTATTAGATTGAAATTTTCTAATCTCCTCTAATCTATTCAGATATCATTTTGTCTATGAATATTGAGAAAACTTTACATAAATAACGTTTAGGATTGCGTTGAATTCTAATGGAACCCAACAAAACTTTCCGTAATTCATATCGTAGAAGAACTCGAACATGTTTATCTTTATGTATATAACAATGGAACTGTGAGAACAATAATGGTACGTTCCCGCCGGTCCAAGCTGTGTATATCACCTGTGATAACCGCTTTTCTAATTATTTATTTAATTCTCTCTATAATTTTGTTTCTTATGTTTATAGGGTGAAGAAACTTTGTACGTAACGGAGTATTATACTTCGTATTTTTTTGTTTAAAGGGTGCATGCATGTTATACTACACTGTTGCAGTCATGGTACGTACTTTAATTGGATTATTGGATGCAAGCTGACTCCGAATACTTACAGGTATTTCTACAGAAGTAATATAACTATTTACTTTTAAATATAGGCCACATGCAAACTGATTCATATAATTTCTATCAGTAGAGATATACTACGTGTATGACTATTTTTGTTTCATAACGAGTACAATTTAAAATCACACTCAAACCATATGTGTCAAGTATTTATATTGATATTTATGATATGCTTATTAAGGATGTTTTTATTTGGATTCATTTCAATCATAGACCAGAGCATATTTAAACAGATGATACCAGACTCGACAGTTATAAAATACACAAAAACATGACATTTACCAGATCAGGCTTCCACATATCAGATCAGACTAGACATAAAATTTCAATCCAATTAAAAACATGCTATATAATTACATAGATTTTACCATCTATTTAAGGAATTTTTAAATGATAAAAACGCAAAGTTGTAAATGTGGACTAACAAATAAATACGGAGTAATACGGAGTATATTATAAAATCAAATTGACAAAAAATCTGGAATTGTCTTTTAAAAGAAGTATTGTGTAGTTCATATTATTTCTCTCTTTATTTAGTTAATTATATACTCCATATATGAATTTATTGTAAAAGTTTATATATGTTCAATGTTATAATAAACTCCGGAATATACTATTCCAGTTTCTTTGAAATTAATACTATGTATGTCTTACATCGATAATTTAATTCGTCTAGCTAGCATCATAAAGAAAATAAAGAACTTTTGTCCCGTGCATCGCACGAGTACAATACTAGTATATATAAAAAGGGGATCGTCTGTCCCCCCAACTGTTCTCGCCCAAAGGTAATTATGTTACTTACGTGGCACACAATGGATTTCTACCGCTAAACATCCAGAAATATTGAGGAAAAAATATTTAATTACATTATTATTGGGAGTTACACAATAACTGTGAAAGCTACTGCACGTGGCCATATGCATATAACATACTCTGTAACATTCAATATATAAATTCCACTCTTGGCTTCTCCAGGGTACATCCTTGGAACATCTACCGGAAGTTCTGTTCACAACTTTACACAATTACAAGCTTCTGCAGGGTACGTGCTTTAAACATCTACCAGAAGTTCCCGTTCACAACTTTATAGGTAACACCATATGCACATGAACATACATAAATCACCTATCTAATACCAGTACACACACATATAGTTTAGGCACTGTTTGCTCCTTAGTTCACAAGTATTAAAGTGAATACTTATCATATGTCTCTTCTTATGAAATTTCTTCGAAAATATTGAAAACGTTTGCAAAATTCTT
Organism: Cuscuta europaea; assembly: GCA_945859875.1. Classification (NCBI taxonomy): domain Eukaryota; kingdom Viridiplantae; phylum Streptophyta; class Magnoliopsida; order Solanales; family Convolvulaceae; genus Cuscuta; species Cuscuta europaea. The sequence continues at coordinate 3,065,740 of CAMAPE010000041.1, forward strand.
CAGTCTGTTCAACTTCTTTAGTAACATTGTTATTGTTTACTACTATTTCTTATGCAGAGTTGCCTGCAAAAACATAGAGAACATATTGTTCAACCAGATTCATAACCAGAGACATTTCAAGAGAAAAACTGTATCGTGTGTGCTTGCTTTGATAAAAAATTGCATATATTCTGATTCCATTTAGTTCTTTAATACGCATATCCAGGGTGAACTGAAACAAAATTTGTCTCTCTTTTTTATATGGTACACATAAATCAATACACATAACTTTATAATACAAAGTATTTTTTAGCAGTGTTAATTATGGTAGTTGCTAAGTGAAAATATGAAGATACTTTAACACTACTTTACTTTTATAAATCAGTGAATTTTCTCAATATGTTAAGTACTAAAAATCACCCATCACGACCTCATAAGAAAAACAAAGTTCGAAACATAAAAAGTGGATTTGGTTAAACTTACAGAACAAAAAGAAGAAGTAAAGATGCAAATGTATCTTTATGTTGCTGTTGATTAGATTTTCTATGTTTTTCATGTGGTTGTTGTTAACTATCCTAAAAACGAAAAATTTTAAAACTCACACACAGGAATATACAAAGCACTAGCAAATTAAGAATCACACAGTTTGATAAAATTAAAGTGCACTAGACATTTTCTTCGACGCAGAAACATGAGACACACATTTCATCCTGTTGGATGTTGACCACAAGCAGATCCATCCACCGCTAACATGAGCCCCGCGTAAACAATGAATGAAATAGAGCAGACCATCTAATCCTCAATCTGTAGACAATGTTCACACTAACACATACATATAGGGGATGGGAGTGAGAAAAAACTCTCCAGAAGCTTTGAGAAAGAGAGACGGATAGTGAGAAAGTGGTGCGACCTGATTATGTCACTAGTGCAAAATACACATTCTATAACTAGGTTTTTAATATGGGTTCACATTTAACCGTTATGAAATGTAAGCGCGGGGTCATATTTATAAATAATAAAAGTTGAGTAAGTTTACCGGGTAAGTATTATAAATATAAAATCTTATTTATAACGGTTGAAATAATAACTGACATTGTTAAGTAAAAACGGGGTCATTTAAATAATTTTTGGAAACTTGATTTCGAAATGGGGGCTTTTTTATAATATTTAAAAATGGTTTTTATGTCCCTTGATTTGTAACCCTTACGAAAGATCGATTAATCTTTCTTGTGAAACTCTACAAGAACATTACGAAGTATACGGAGTACAGAGAAGACCTTCGAGGGAGAGGAGGACTTCGACGCAGAAGACGACGTCGACGGAGAAGTGAGGTTCGACGACTGCCGCTGCTGCTCCCAATCAACCGGCGCTCCTTGTTTCTCCTATTTAGCCCCGACATTCAACTTCCTCCTTCTCTTTTCTTCACCACCAGAATCTCCTGCTATTCCCTTCAAGGAGTATCTCTGCCTCTCTCAGCCGCACTGGAAGATCAAACCACTCTCGCCGGTCGAATCCATCAAGGCCCCACACCTCGCGCTGGTCGAGGTGACCGAGCCCTCCATTAACAGTGTCGACCAGCACAGCCATAAGCGGTAACCCCCTTGCGTTTTTCTTCTTCTGTAAATGAGCGCCCACACCACGTATTTGTTACCACTTTTAGTATTTTACACCGCCCACACCAGGTATTTGTTCCCACATTTTGTGTTTTACACCCTCTTTGCTTCATAATGTGGTTTTTCTCATTTCAAGTTTGCTTCTAGGTTAGAATCCAATTAATTTTGGTGGTTTTATGTTGTAAATTAACCAAGCCATGTCCCTCAATCACACGTTTGCTACCGATGTAAGCCCTAAAAGAGATTAACCAACACGTGTTTTGTTAGACGTCAATATAAATATAGGATTGGGCAAGAGGAGGTAAACATTTTTCTAATTGATACTTCTAAATTTTGTCAAGAGGATGTAAACATTTTTTTAATTGATACCTCTAACTTTTGGCAAGAGGAGGTAAACATTTATACTTCTGAATTGATTATATTCACATATAGGAATGGTATTTTTGACTCAGTTGCTAAAGCTTTTTTCATTCGTTTGATCTCTATTAGTTACTTTATTTATAATTTAGTTGCATCGCACGGGTTACATACTAGTTGCAGTTAAAAATTAATGTAATGAGAATTGAAATCTAACTTTAAAATTGCATCTGTTTTATAAAATTGCTATAACTTTTTTTAGTTATACTCCATTGTTACAAAAAATATATTAAAATTTCTAACTTATTTTTCGTATGACATGAATGTTGCATATATAAAAAATCTAATAATTTGTGCAGTTTAAAATCATTCTTTTACAATGCACACTATTAATCGGAGTTAGAGCTTAGAATAAAAATGCACAAATTCTCGGGTAAAGAATAAAACAATAAATAAAAGTAATGAGGTTTCATTCTAAGTTATCACTTCTGATTAATTGTGTGCACTGTCATCATTTTCATTTCATTTTCATTTACACCAGTGCCGCAAAGGCTCCCACCTACGGTGGGGAATCGTGTGCGCTGTAAAAAACGATAATAAATTGCAAAAGTTAATAGAATTAATTTTTATCATTTTTATATATGCAACATTAGTGTCATATGAAAAACTATAAAAAGCTATAAGTTTTATATATTTTTGGTAACAATCAGAGTACAACTAAAAAGATATAATCAGTACCACTTTACAAAAAAGATATTTTTCAAAGTGCTAATTTTTTTTTTTTATATATTCAATATTGGTGTGATATGAAAGACAATTAAAAAAAATATAAATTTAGATATATCTTTTGTAAAAATGAGAGTACAAATTAAAATGTTATAGCACTTTAAACTAAACATGAGATTTTAAAAGTTATAGCAATTCTAGTCTACGGAGAAGTGATCATGAGCTTTTATTTAGGAGTGTAATCCCTATAAAATTCTAATCTATGTAGATTTTATTTAGAATAAAACAATAAAAGAGCTTTTATTTAGGAGTTCAATTTCCACATGTTAATGTGCTCTATTTAAGAATTGCTTAGAGATTGACACGTGTCAACACTTTCCATAAATGCAACCTTCAAAGACAAATTTTAAAATAGGAAATCAACGAAAAGTTTTAGAAGATGGTGACATTGTCTATATAGTGAAAGATCGAATCAATGACTTTTCTATGCGTTCGCTCCTTTTTTAATTTCTATTTTCGAGGATTTTGGTCCAACTTCTTCATTGGCTGAGAATTTTGTCCGTTTTTATGTGAACGTGTGGTATGCTACTCTCAGCTCCTAGCAATGTCTAGAGGCTATGTGTTTATAATCGGTGTAATCGATCTGGTGAATTTTCCTTGTTCATGGTTGGTAAAACTTTTTCAACCTTGTTATTCTGATACTTCAACTACTCGCCCACCACTTGAACCACAACCTGGCTCTGGAAAGAAGAGGAGGCGGATGAGGAGGAGGAGCTCAATTGGATCTCCTTTTTTGTGGCTGGTCAAACCGGTGATTCAAAAACTTTCCGCTCGTCTGGTTTTCCTTTGTTGGTTGTTGGTCAAACCAATTCTACCTTTCGAGTGGCTACTGAAGCCAATTTTTTTAGTTGTAATTTTTTATTTTCTCATTCAAGTAGCAAGAAGTGCAGGAAGACTACATTATTATGGTGTTAGTGATCCGGAAGGATTCATTGGATCATTTTCGTTCTAGATCACGTAGCATTAGTTATTAGACTTATGGTAGACGTCACGTGAGAAGTCAAGCGGTGATGTCGATGGGAGACCACCAGGACGAATTGTCGAATCCTGGAGACATGAGGGCTATGCTGGACCATATTCGTAACAAGCAAACTGCTCGTGATCGGCTCGAAGATGAGCGCCATCATGTGCCAAGCACAAGCCCCGCTGGGGTGCAGGCGCTCCAGGAGGCCACCCGTGCTATTGACGCTTTGCCTCAGGGATTCCGGAGGCTAATGCCGCAGGAGGCAGAGCACGAGCATTTGAGTCACGCCACTCCCGTTAACTTGGATACGTCCTCCGAGCAATATGAAGGGTGACATACCAGCATAGATAGATCACGAAGGGAGCATGTGTCTCGGCATGTTGAGCAACCACGGCGACCAAGAATGAGGCTTCCCTTGCAACACTCATCACAGGAAGGAGAGGACGATTCTCCTCGTCACCCCCATCGGCTGAGTAGACGGGATGACTCCTTAGATGAGCGCCATGCTAAATCTCGACCTCACTTGTGCGAGAGATTTGCAGAGTCTTCTACGCAAGTTTATCTCCATGTTGGACGCGTATAGTACGAGAAGAACTGACGCCTGATGCAGTTGAAGATTTGAGGTTGAGGCTGGATAAGCTAAGAAGAAGGGTTGTCGAGGGGAGCCAAATGTGGCCGGCCTCCGTATCCCAGGACCTTTCACTTGTGTTGTGATGGAGACGTCGTTACCAAGGGGATACAAACCTTGCAACGATGATACTTACAAGGGCACTTCGGATCCACAACACCATATATGATCACCTTACCTGACATATATGGTCATAATGGGATACAAATACGCCATACGATGCATCTTCGAGGTGCCCTCTGCTTTGTCCGCTCACTCCTGAGCCTAGACCATCTTGTATCAAGCATCATTAACCTACTACTGGAGTTCGTTGCTCTTGGTATCCGGTGCACAAAACACATCAATCAGTCTCATCAAACCGTACAATAGAAACAAGTGTTAGGGAAGTCGAACCGGGGCAAAATTAATAGGAGGGAGGTAACGTGGTGCACCTTAGTAAGGCCCTGAATGGAACAATACACCAAGGATAATAAACTAACAGATGACAAGTACTCCTAATCATTAAAAGACATCTAGGATGGGGCGATGTCTGCTACTCCCGCTGGCTCTAGGAACGGCAAAATGCTGAAAGGGGAAGCTGTGTGACTGACGGGAGGAGCCTGAAGTGAGCTGGGCTTCTGCTGGTCAATTTCATTATCCCTACCCAGCCTGATAATTAACTCCACGCCTCTGCTCTCCTTAGTAATAAGATCTTTGCGAAATGGGGAGGCTCCGCTCTTGCCCTGAACATGAATATACCTGCATCGGACCTCGGAGGCCGAGACTTAGCATCTTGAGCTGCAGCCAAGCTAGCAAGTGTGCCTCTCCTACCTGTGATATCTGATAGAAAACAAATGGGGTGAGCAAGGTTTGTACCGGTCATGTTACCTCTGCATACCTGACGTTATGAACATCTTTATAGCTTTATTCTTCTTGATTACTTGTTCATCGCGAGAAGGGGAAGATATGTGCTCTTCATGGACTAGAGTCAAATGTTGAGAGCCAAGACTTAGCATCCTTCGCCACGGCAAGGGCAACAAGTGCGCTTTTCTTACCTGTCGTACCTACAAGAAGACAAACAGAGTGAGCAAGAATTCTACTAGATGGGTTATCTTCCCTTAGTTGGCCTATGGAACGGTTTACACCTTTGGTCTTCTTGATAAGTTGCTCTTCGCGAAGTGAGGAAGCTGCACACTTTTCCCCATCAATAGATGGAGAAGCTTCGCGCTTCTCCCCTACATTAGACGGGCCTGATCAGACATCGAAGGTCAGGGCTTAACATCTTGCTCCGTAATAGAGGCAGCGAGTACACCTCTCCTAGCTGCCACACGTCTGCAAGAAAATAGACCAAGTGAGAAATCCATACTAAGTCGAATATGTCACCTTTCAGGGCACGATACCTACCCACATACGAAGTAATCGAAAAAGGGCTTCCGTGGAACAAAGTATCAATCTCCTCCTCAAGACCAGAAGTGAGGGAAATAGGTTGATACTCGCGCAACGAAGTACCCCAAGTGAATGTAACGGGAGACTTAGTGCGAAGTGACGCCCACACCCATTTGCTCTGCTACCTCTTAATATTATCGGAGTGCTGATGAAACAACTTACACCGTAGTGGTTGGTAGAATAATACGAAGCCACAATCATCCGGGTTGCGACGGGATGGTTCCAATGAAAACAATGATAAAATAGGGTGATGGAAGGTCGAATGGACACCTCCACACACTGGGCCACGAAGGGGGGCAACAAAAATGTGTGCAACTGGGGTCATATGGCCCGAGAATATCCCAAGATGCAGAAGGAGCACTATGAATAAGGGACCCAGTGGCACCTGCATGCCCCGTTCTATAGACGTAATGTGAGCAATGAAGTATAGGATCGAAGGAGGATTGGTGACTGTTGAGGGTAAATCCCGTAGATCCGAAAGCCCAACACGAACTTTGGATATATCAGGAATGGCACAGAATCAAGGTGTATAAACAAAATATAAAATATGAACTCACTAATACTCGAAAGCTCACTTGTATTAACTAACCAGTCTGATTACAAGGAATTTCCCGATCGGTAGGTCGGAAACATTACTTTAATACAAGAAACAAGAGCAATGATGCTATTCTAGAGCCTGAGTATTGAAATGCTAACCCTTACAATGATGTTAAACCTTCTATTTATACTAATAGAGAGCATGGGCTGCCCTGTGCTGATTGGCTGCTGCTCCACCGACTTGGTCACCCATGTTTCCACTTGCTGATGTCATAATCTGGCATTAATTGCACCTGGCCACTTACCGGTTGTCCGTTGTGCGAACGGGATGTTGGACTATGCTGAAGACGCTGTCAAATTGGCCCAAGTATGATATATAGCCCGAACCCCGTTCGGTATGTCTTCTTACTGGGCCAACCTTTATTTGGGCCGAATCTCGTTCGGCATGAATTCTTTACTGGATCTATTTATCATAGAGTGATGGGCCCGTTGCTTGGGCCGGATATCTTGGGCCTTCTTGATCCGGGTATTGGGCCTCTAGGTCAATATCCCAACACAAGTCCCCCACTTCCGATGTCTCGAACAACAGTGAGTGCATTAGGAAGTATGAATACCAATGTTGCAATCTGCCGAATGGCGATCGGGGTACAGAAGTAATCAGTTCCCCATGCTGTGATTTGACGGCTGCCATTTCATTTCCCCATATTCATCATGGTAACCGTCATTTAGTCTTTTCATTGGACACGCGTTTAGCTTAAAAGCTCCTAGTGACGTGTTGCTCCCTGATTGGTTCTTGATACGGCGGTTTCAAGGCTATAAATTAGCCCTTAACCTTTCAAATCCGGGTTTCGATTCCGTAATCTCCCTTGCATCGTTGCTTCCTCTGAATTTTCTCCCAGATTCCGTCGCTCAGGTACCTTTCCTCCCTCTATTCCTTATCCTCACTTCTGGCTCGATCGAGATGAGTCCTCAACAGCATTCTTCTGATTCGGAGATGGCCTCCCATGGAGATGACTGTGACGCTGCTATTGTGGATGTCATCACAGTCCCATTCGCCGGTGGTTCTACTGAAACGGCGACAAATACCAGGGCTGAGGCGGAGGACCTTCCTAGCACTTCATCTTCCTCCGGTGAAAGTTCTGATGGCACAAAATCTGAGGACGAAATGGCCTTAATGGCGGCTGGAAGGCCAAAAGATGTTCCCCGTCATTCCCTCGACTTAGGTTTAATTAGGGCAAGACGGCAGAAATTGACCGCCAATAATAGGGCCGAAATCCCGGCCCTAATCCCAGACCCAGTGGACTTTCGATTGCACGCTGGGCTTCATCCCCTATGTCACGCCCCTGGGATGACCGTGGTCCATTTCGATTCAGTGAGGGTTGGGCTTAGATTTCCGTTACACCCGTTTTTTATTTCATTTTTTAATTTTTATGAAATTGTACCTGCCCAAGTTATGCCGAACTCCTATCGGGCAATGGCAGGCTTTATCTGTCGTTGTAAAGATGTCGGTGCTTCACCGACCTTAGATTTATTTCATCAATTTTTCAAAGTAGCCCCTCAACAAACCCATGGGTACCTAGCTGCTAGTTCCCGAACGGGCCACATCCTATTCAAAGGCAATCCGACCTCAATCAAGGGATGGAAAGATAGGTTTTTCTTCGTGTCTATCCCGGACGGGTTGATCCCTCATAAATGGAACGCCTTTCCCCGCAAGACTCCCGACCCAGTTCTCACTGAGGAAATTTATAAGGACGTTCTTGCTGTGGAGAAGGACAAGTGTTGTGATATCATGACCTACCTGACTCCCGATCGGCTGGTTAAAGCCGGGATAGGTACTGCCTGTTCTCTTGGGTTTACTTGTTTTGAGAATCAAGTGCCATAGTCCGGGCGGTCCTTCCCGTGCGAGAAACGTTCCTTTCTTGTTACTAGTTTCTCTCACGCTAAAGGCCGCTCGGTACTAACATTTCCCTTTGTCATTTTTCAGCTCCCAATCCAGACGCTACTATGGATGACAGCTGTGTGCTCCTTGCCGGTGGGATCGGGAAAAGGAAGAAGAAGATGAAGAGGAATCCAAAAGTTGATTCACCCACCACTGCTGCTCCTCAATCCGAACCGGCACCGACCGTTCAGCAACCGGAGCCTATTCAGCAATTCTCCGGTCAGGATCATTATGATGCCATGATGATCGATGACCGCTTTGGTTCTGATCAAATGCATCAGTTCTCCCAACACTTCGATTCCGTTCAGGGGGAACCCTCGAACGTAGGTGGGACTCATACCGACCATATCACTGGTCAGGTCGAGCGGATCTCTTTATCGGATCCTGTTCATGAGGTGTTAGAAAGGGCTGGTGCTACCGCGAGCCAGATCTGGTCGACATCTTCCTGGTTCAACAATTTCTCCCTTCCCCAGTTGCCGGTCGAGCAATCTGAAGAATGCCTGGCCTTGACCGCACTGAAGGTATGTTATCTTTTGCGCTCTGTTTTTATTTTATTCTCTGTAATCAATACTAACTCTCGAACGGTGCTTTGTAGATGGGTTTGTACACCCTGCAAATGCGGGAAGCCCGTCTGGCCAAGGAACGGGAACTAATCGTTGCTCAATCCTCTGCTGAGCAAACCGCTGCTGCTGCCATCACCTCCCTGGAAGCTGAACGGAAGGCTTTTGCGGAGGAAAAACAAAGGCTGGATGCTGAGCTTGGTACCCTTCGGGTCCAACTTGTTGCATCCCAAGCGAAGGTCATCGCTGCCGAGGCTGCACAGATCAAGTTTGAGGAGATGTCTTCCAGTATCCCGGACGGCCCATGTGAGGTGAATGTGGATTTATCTGCTATCCGGGAAACATTCAAAACCTCTGATGAATTCTCCATCAGCAAGGACGATCATGCCAGGACGCAAATCCCGTTCGCCTTTGGAGCGTACCTGAAGGGTTTTCTCAGGGGGGCTGGTCGGCTCTCGGCAGGGGTGGCTCTTTTGGATAAGGATCCTGAGGCCAAGAAATGGAATGACTCCATTGTTGCAGATCTTTATGCCAAGATCGGCCAGGTCCTGCTACGTCCCTTTGTAGTCCAACTTCAAAACAATCTTGGGAGGCCGGTTCAGGCTTCTGATCTTCCCCAGGATGACATTATACAAGCTCAATTTGAAAAATTCCAGCGAGATCTGCAACGGGAAGCTGATCGGGCTGCCGGGACAAAGCGTGAACCCCCGTCTGATGATGATGAAGACGAGGATGAAGATGGAGAGGAAATGGCCCCTGACCAATAATCTAGATGTTTACTTTTTAATTAATCGTTGTAATTCTTTTTTCTTCAAGTAGCCTGTACTTCCCGGTCAGTAGAACCGATGAATACGGATCTTTTGTTTTGCACAAAACACCTCATACTGTCTTTTTTTTTGCGTTTATTGAATGCTTACTCACCATTCGAGATTCGGCCCGTTTTGTAGGGCAATCAATTTTCTGACTTTATTTTTTACTTAATACTCCTAATACCGTATGATTGCCGTTCGGGCATTGGAGGGTTCTGATAATTTACCAATGATAAACCCCCTTCTTTCTGGGACTCAGCCGTTCGGGCTTCAGATCATTTTTTAGGATTTAGCACATTCTGGTCTCATATAATCTTTTACAACGTTGATAGCCGGTCGGGCTTCAGATCAATTCTTAGGACTTAGCATATTCTGGTTTCAGATAATCTTTTACAACGTTGATAGCCGGTCGGGCTTCAGATCAATTCTTATGACTTAGCCGTTTTCTTGGTTTTCTTCGCACTTCGGCTTCTTCGTATGTTGGTAGCCGTTCGGGCTTCAGATCAATTTTTAGGACTTGGCAGTTTTTCTAACCAGCAAGTCCCTGTGATCTTTACTAATCCTCTATAAGCCCGTTCGTCACTCGGTAATCGGTGATCTAAGTAGGTTTTAGCCATTCCCCCGTGATCTTTACTGATCCTCTGTAAGCCCGTTCGGGGTACGTGCACGAAAATGAACCATAAATGCCCCTGATTAATCGTAACCACTTAATGCCACGTGTTGCTCATGGATTAGGGTTTTGTGCGGCACTTTCCCTATTTATAGAGAGGTGCTTTCCCCTAATTTCTCCCACTGTTTCCTCACTTTTCTTTCAAGCTTTCTCTCTCTAGAATTCCCAGAATTCTCTTGCGTACTTTCAAGCTTTCTCTCTCTAGAATTCCCAGGATTTCTCCAGTGTTTTTATGTATTACCCCTCTAGCTCAGAATCTGAAGAGATGTCGTTGATTCGCCTAAGTAAAACATCTGCTGGTAACAAGGCCGAAGGCTCTTCTTCCCAAACCCCTAAACCCGGCAATCCTCAGGCAGTAAAACACACCGAACAGCTACAAGATGATGGATGTCTATCAGGTGATGATGTCCAGATTTATAACAAGGGAATGCCCGAACGGCCACCCCGCATTCCCCTACACTTTACTCGTATCCGCAAACAAAAACAACGCCTCCCAGAAGATATCGAACGGCAACTTAGCCAGCTATTGCCCCCACCAAGGGAATACTATGCTGGATTTATTCGACACCCGATGAGGCATCGAACGGGGCACGTGCTAGTGCACCTTGACGCTTTGACTGCTGGACTTCGCTTCCCTCTCCATTCGTTCATCGTGGAGTTTTTACGCCGGGTTTCTGTACTACCCGCTCAGTTCGTGCCCAGCACTTACCGCATTCTTACAGGTTTTATTATTCGATGTCACGAGTTGAGGATCACTCCAAGCGTCGACTTATTCCTCCACCACTACTGCTATCAGCCTTATTGGACGACCGGGTACCTGAAACTGGTAGCTCGTTCTGATCGTCAGCTGTTCACAGAAAATCTCACTCCACCGGCTGATTGGGAGGAGCGTTTTTTGTTTGTTCGGGTAGGTGATTCTCTGCCATTTCCGGATAGGTGGAACGCCTATCCCGTTCGGGATTCCCAGCCCAGGGTAGATGCCGTTCTACGCTCCCAAGCTGAATCTTTGTGGATGGGAGGAACCCGAAGTCTCCGGAGTTTTGTCACTACTTCAAACATGTTATCTGCCAGAATTGGTAAGCGTAATACGGTTTTAACCCGATCGTCCTTCCTTCTTTCAATTTAGCTTTGTCTTTTATTCCCCTTTTTTGCAGGTGTGATATCCCCCATACCCGTCCGGCGTTCTATCTCTTCCGCTACCCTGACGGCTTCTTCTGGTAAGGGCAAGGAGAAAATGATAGCCGATCGTGCCTCTGCGGAGCAAATCCGGAAGAAACGCAAGGGGAATGATGGTGATCAATTGATCCCGATCGACCACGTGGTTGACTTGACCGGGCCGGAGGCTGAACCCAAATGATCAGCGCCTGCCAAAACATCAACTCCGGCTCTTTCTGACGCACCGATCGATGATCGGATGTTTGTCGAATTTTCAAACATGGGGCCCAGATCAGAAGGGAGGTATCTGTTCGGGCTGATGCCATCTTCTATGTGGTGTCACACTGCAATCAAGGTTCCCCCGAGCTTCACGAACTTGACCCACTGGTCGGATCTTTTCGAAGCAGGTCACCAGGAAGCACTCAAGGTACACCTCATTCTGATTCATGCCTTTCTATTCTTCATGTTTTACCTTATCTGACTTCTATTGCAATCTCGTTTTTAGGCCGGTGTATACTATCACAAGGCCTTTCTTGCGGCCGAAAAGGAAATGAAGGCCCTGGCCAGCGATCGGGATGACAGCCAGATCCTTCTTTCTGCCGCTCGGAAGTTAGCGGCCGATCTTCAAGAGCAGGCCAAGGAGGGTGAGAAAGCAAAAGCTGCTCTGGCTGAGATGCAGGAAAAATCCCGACGTCGCGACCGGGAGATTAAAGAACTCCGGGCCAAGGTGCGAGCTGCTGAATCCGTTGGGATCAAATTTGATAAAGCCGTTGGCGACCATCTGCCCGAACCTTATACGGTTAACACCTCCCAGATCCCTCATCAATCGATTGTTGATTTTCAACGGGGCAAGGGGCTGAACGTCGCTCTGGAGAACACGGCCCGGCAGTTCTTGGGACCTCACCTTGGCCAATTCTTACGCGAAAGCGAAGATCCCATCAAGGCAGGGATCGATCTCCCGGACAGCACGCCGGAAGGGAAATCTTTCTTGGATGACGTGACCGAGAAAACTGTGAAGCAAAGTCAGGACCTACTTCTGGATAGGAACCTCGATTTGATCCTAGAGCATTTCCCCAAGCCGTTCGACCCTGACGAATTAGGCTTTGATGATCTGTTCGGGAATACGTATGACCGTATTATGGAGAAAAGGTCCAAAGAAGCGCCCGATGATGCAGTACAGGCAGGGAGCTCTCAACCTCCATCTTCCCCGAACGGCAATCCTCCAGTAGCATAGCCTTGTAATTTTTGCTTTTTTGTCCTTTGTTTTTCTTGTATATTCCGGCTAGTAATGCCGAAGAATAAATTGGACTTTTCTCTTTAACTGTTGATGTCTTTCTTCTATTTTTCCTTTGATTTTTCTTGTTCACAATCCTTTCTATGTGGCCGAACATCACTCGGCTCATGTATCTTTATGTCTGACACCTTTCCCGAGCCCGTTTTGATCCCTTTTCCGTTCGTGATCCACGGGGTCAAAACTCTTAGCTGAGGTGAATACCTCCAAAACGTTTTGATCGTGACCACAGGGTCAAACTCTCAGCTGGGACAGGGGCTCCCTCCAAACTGTTAACCCGTTCGTCATTCGGTCATCCGGAATGATCCCATGTGTTAACAAGCTGATGTGAGGTTATCTCTTCAAAATTGTTCTGACACCTTTCCCGAGCCCGTTTTGATCCCTTTTCCGTTCGTGACCCACGGGTTCAAAACTCTTAGCTGCGGTGAATTCCTCCAAGCCGTTTTGATCGTGACCACAGGGTCAAACTCTCAGCTGGGACAGGGGCTCCCTCCAAACCGTTAACCCGTTCGTCGTTCGGTCATCCAAAATGATCCCACGTGTTAACAAGCTGAGGTGAGACTATCTCCCTTCCAAACCCATAATTTCGATGCATTCCGAACTATTCTCTCTGGCTCGTATCATCCATATTAGGGGTCTGAGGTAACCCTTTTCGAACTGTAAGCAAGGTCACCGGATTGGGTCATTCCTTACTTATAGCTAAAAGGGCGACTCGCTTCCGAATCAAGTTAATGACTGAGGCGAGATTTTTCAAAACCATAGTTCCGATTCCCCAGGCGACAATCCGTACCTTATCCGAATGTCGCTCGGTCAATCCATATCTTACAGTCTTGACACCATCTCCAAGCCGTTTTGATCCCTTTGCCCGTACGTAATTACAGGGTCGACTTTGGCTAAGTTGACGACTCAGCTCCCTCCAAACTGTTAACCCGTTCGTCATTCGGTCATCCGGAATGATTTTGCATGTTAAAAAGCTGAGGTGAGAATCACTGTCCTCGAACTCCAGGCCATTTTGATCCCTTCATCAATGCGTAATTACAGGGTCAAAACTCTTGCCGAAATAATGGCTCCCTCCAAACTGCTAATATGTTCATCATTTGGTTGTCCAGAACGATTCTCATATTAACCGCTGAGGTGAGACTATCTGAGTGTCAAACTCCAAGCTGTTGGCTGAGAATGACTTTCCTTCCATGCTGTTAACTCGTTGGTCATTCGGTCATCCGGAATGATCGTGTTAACCACGGGCACCGATTTTCTGAGCATCAATCCTTCAAGCCGTTTTTTATCCCTTTATTCGTTCATAAATCTAGGGTCAAAAACTCCCTTAGCTGAGAATGATTTTCCTTCCATGTTGTTAACCCGTTCCTCATTCGGTCATCCAGAATGATCGTGTTAACCATGGGCTGTGTTTATGTGGAAGTTATGTCTCCCTCTCTCTATATTTTTTTTTATTTTTTTTAGAGGTGGCAACAACCTTTTTTACTGATAAAATTTCCTTAGATGTTCCACATTCCAAGTACCTGCCGGTCGACCTTTGGTATTTTGTAGGCCAAACGTTCCTGAAGCGTACTTCTTACATATTTGGTAGAGGCCTTCCCAATTTTGTGCCATTTTTCCACCTTCGAGAGGTTTGCTTTTTTCTCGCTTCCTTAGCACCAGGTCCCCTACTTCGATTGAACGAACTTTAACTTGCTTATCAAAATATCTTCTTGTGGCTCTGTGATACTCTTCCATTCGTGTGGCTGCCAGATCCTTTCTTTCTTCTATGAAATGCAATTCGGCCCGTAAGTTGTCCTCATTCTGTTCTGGGCTGTAATGCACCGTTCGGTGTGTGGGAACTAGGATCTCCGTTGGTACTTGGGCCTGGAAACCATAAGCGAGGGCAAATGGAGTTTCTCCCGTGGCCGTTCGGGGTGTAGTCATGTAAGTCCACAAAATATAATTTAACTTATCAGGGCACGATGAGGAGTATTCTTCCAGTTTCTTCTTCATACCATCCATGATAGTACGGTTCATATTCTCTACTTGGCCATTCGCCTGAGGGTACGCCACGGATGCTCTGGAATGCTTGATTCCCCATTTCACCAGGTAGTTCTCAAAATTCCGGCTCACGAACTGCCTTCCATTATCAGTTACAATCTGCTCAGGGATTCCGAAACGGCAAATGATATTCTTTCAGACAAACTTTTGACATTTAACATCTGTGATGCTGGCCAGTGGCTCGGCCTCTACCCATTTGGTAAAGTAATCTATCCCCACGATGATATACTTGTTGTTTCCAAGGGCCGTAGGTAGAGGACCTAACAGGTCGATCCCCCATCTCGCGAACGGAAGGGCCACCGTCATTGGAGTGTAGAAAGTGGCAGGCCGTCCGGGGACCGGTGCGTACAGTTGGCATACTTTACATTTCCTAGTATGTGCGAAGCAGTCCTGTTGGATAGTCGGCCAATAATGCCCTTGCAGGATGATTTTTCTGGCCAGTGTCTTAGGCCCTTAGTGGCTGGAGCAGATACCTTCATGAATTTCTTCCATTACAGCTGCCGCTAGATGGGGTGGGAGACATTTCAGATACGGCCCACCAAATGTCTTTTTGTACAGCTGCCCGTCCACCAATTCGAACATGGAAGCCCTCCTCTAGATGCATTTTATCTGATAAGCAGGATTTTTATCTTGTGGGAGGGTCCCGTCTTTCAGGTAGTTGGTCAGATCTATGACCCAGCTCGGGACGGCATAAGATATGGCCTCGATCTGGAGCACCACCTGTTCAAATTTACTTATTTGCTCCTCAACTATCTCCTTGTAGGTCTTCATTCTCTCTTCTTTAGCCTCAGCAGTGCCGTTTACTTGATGTACTAACAATTGACTATCCGACCGGACTTTTAACCGATCGGCACCCAGGGCCTTTGCATATTTTAAACCAGCAATGAGGGCCTCATATTCAGCCTCATTGTTGGTTACCTTGAAGTCAAAATGGATAGAATAATATGCTTTGAACCCCTCGGGCGATGTGATCACAGCTCCAGCTCCACAACCCTTGGCACTAGCTGCACCATCCACATACATTTCCCACCAGTTATCCAGCCCATTGTTCTCTGAATCTGTTTCTGAGGGCCGGGCGGTACATTCTGCAATGAAATCTGCCAGGGCCTGCCCTTTGATAGTAGGCCGAGGCTTGAAATCCACCTCATATTGCCCGATCAGGAGGCTCCACTTGGTAATGCGTCCACTTGCCATAGGATTTCTCAAGATGGTGGCTAATGGCTGGGTAGTATACACAGTTACCGGGTGGGTCTGGAAATATGGTGCCAGACGTTTAATGGCAGCTATCAGGGCCAGCACAGTTTTTTCTAGCAAGGTGTACCTGGTTTCCGGGCCGTTCAAAGCCTTGCTTACAAAATAGATTGGCCGTTGAACGCCATCTTCTTCTTTCAACAGTACTGTGCTCACGGCCAGGTCAGCTACAACAAGGTACATATATAGATGTTCCCCTGGTTCGGGTTTTGTCAAGACCAGGGGGGAAGACAGATATGTCTTGAAATCTTCAAAGACCGTTTGGCATTCGGCCGTCCATTCAAAAGGGTTGGCTTTCTTCATGATCTGGAAAAATGGAATAGTTCGATCGGCTAGTTTGGATAGGAATCTGCTCAGGGCTGCTAACCGACGGTCAATCTCTGCACTTCTTTGAGATTCCTTGGAGCCTCCATATCCACAATTGCCTTTACCTTTTCAGGATTGGGCTCAATCCCCTTCTCGTTCATCATGTATCCCAAAAATTTGCCCCCTCTTACAGCAAAAACACATTTTTTGGGATTCAGCCTCATGTTTGCTTTCTGCATTATCCCGAACACCTTTTCTATGTCCAGGACATGATTTTCCTTCTTCCTGCTTTTGATCAGGATATCATCAACATAAGCTTCCATTGTGACCCCCAGTACTTCTTTGAATAACATCCCGATCATCCTTTGAAAAGTTGCCATTGCGTTCTTTAATCCGAATGGCATGACAATATAGCAAAACACACCATCCGAAGTAACGAACGCCGTTTTCTCCGCATCAGCCGGGTGCATGAATATCTGATGGTAACCCCGGAAAGCATCCATGAAGCTCAGCAATTCACATCCGGTAGTTTCATCTACTAGCAGATCGATCATCGGTACCGGATAGGGATCCATGAGGCAAGCTTTATTCAGGTCCGAGTAATCCACGCACATTCTCCAAGTAGATTGTTTTGGGGCTAGAACCACATTCGATAGCCATTCTACGTGGATTACTGGACGGATGTGCTTTATTTTCAGCAAGGTGGCCACCTCCCGCTTTGTGAATTCCCGCCGTTCGGTTGCTTGATACCGTTTCTTCTGCTGGACTGGTTTTGCATCAGGCCGAACGGCAAGTTTGTGACATATTATCTCCGGATCAATACCGGGCATATCTTCTGGCCCCCGGGCAAACAATACCTGAAACTTTTTTAGGACGGCAATCACGCCATCCCGGATGTCAGCCTCCAGATCTACCTCGATAGCTACCTTACGGTTCGGGGGGGAATCCAGGTCGATTTGTTCAAGAAGAGTGGCGGGTTCTGGGTGTGCCTCGAACTCCGTTCGGTGGGTTTCCACCTCAATTGTATTAACCCGCATCCCACGAGTGTTCATCTGTTTCAGGGCCTCTCGATAACATGTCCGGGCTGTCGTCGGATCAGTTCTGGCCACCCCAACCCCAGTGTCTGTGGGGAATTTGATGCATGAGTGGCGGACAGAGGCTATTGCCTCCAGATCTTCCAATCCCGGTCGGCCCAATATGGCATTGTGGGCACACTTTATATCCACCACCACGAACGTCATTCGGAGTGACGCTTTGTGCGTTTCATCCCCAATTTCAACCATCAATTGGATGGTCCCCTCAGCCTCAATGCAATTACCGGTGAAACTTGCCAGTGGGGTCTGTAGGTGGGTCAGTTGACTTCTTTGTAGACCCATTTTTTCGAATGATTGTAGATACAACACATTCACACTGTTCCCGGTATCGACCAGTACTCGGCGGATCAAAGCATTGTCAATACACATGCTCACCACCAGTTCATCCATGTGCGGGCTTGGAGAGTTGGGTAAATCAGCTGGCCCGAACGTGATCGGGTCCGTCCTTCCTTTCTTCTGGGGGGGAGCGGAGATGGATCCCACATAGAGACTTCGCTCGAACCTTTTCCGTTCGGCGTTCGAATCCCCTGTCTCCCCGCCCCCGAATATAACCTTGACCTCCATTCGAGGTTTCTTTCCAGGGCCTCCTGAGCCCTCTGGTTCATCCCTAGGGGGAACATATACGTCATTTTGAGGCTGGGCATCACGTTGGGCATCCCGACGCCAGCTATTAGGTTTCCTGATCGGTTTCAACGTGCCCACAACATTTGGATCCTTATTTACATACTTGCCCAGATGACCCCGTCGGATCAAATCCTCAATGGCTGTTTGTAGGGCCCTGCAGGCATTGGTGGCATGACTCTTCCTGTTGTGATATTTACAGAAAGCATAGTCATCCGCTCCCATAAACTGTCCAGAATCAGTCGGGAGGGGAATATTGTCCCCCTCGTGCTGATAAATGGTCGCTACTGATAGGACTAGGGGAGTAAATCTCCCTTGCTTGGGAGATATAGCGGCCGCTGGGCTAGGACCATGCCGATCAGCCATTCTGATCGGGGCAGCAGGCGCAATGACCTTATCCCTGATCATTATCTCCTCTTCTAGGGCGGCATGCTTGCGAGCCCTGTCTAATACCTCGGCGTACGCTGTACCCGGATTTTTCTTCAGATCCTTGTATAGCTCCCCTGTTCGGAGAGCGTTCGTGAACAGGGTAATGGCGGTATCATCCGTCATGTTTCCCACTGTCAGAGGTTCATCCCTCCATCTTTTCAGGAATTGATTGAGGTTCTCTTCAATTTGGGATTGGCACTGGAAGCAAACTGGGCCAAGAATAACGCCGATAATTCGGCGAAACTGTTGATTGACCCAGGTTGGAGTGTCCCGAACCACTCCTGGGCAGGCCCTCTGAGCGTACCAAAAAACAACCGGCAAATAGCAGCCTCGGGTGCTCCTAGCAGCATGAGTCCCCCTTGGTAACTCCTCAAATGCACATGGGGATCTCCCACCCCGTCATAGATTTGGCCGGTCGGTGGCTTGGCACCCCCTTGGATGTCTGCGTACATGAGTTCCCTGGTGAAAGGGGAAGTAATTCCCAGCTGAACTGGGGCAGGTTGTACAGGCACCCTGTTCATTTGATCCCGCATCTCATTCATCTTCCTCGTCATATCGGCCATTTCTTCCTCCTGGGCCGTCAAAGGGGGCGGTGGTGGAGCCCTCATGTCCGTATAGTCCCGGTCCCAATGCCGTTGAGGGGCCCTGGTATTCTCCCGCTCGACATTCTGGAAATGATGACCAATGGGGGTTGGTCCTCTAGCTTGTGACCCGATCGGGGTTCGGTCACTGGGACTATGGTGCGCTGTTGGTGGGGTGCTACGTCGATTATCTCGATGGGCATGCGAACGGGATGATGCTGTAGTTGTTTCCGTGCATGGAGTCTCCCCTGTAAAGTTGGACCCTCCTTCCTCCTCGTTTCGCCATATGCTGCATGACCTGGGCCATGTCTCGCATGGCCTGAGGATTTCTTCTCAGAGATTCGGGAATCACAAAATCCCCATCAAAACGAGGATACGATCCTCGGCTGGATTGTCCCTGAGGGTTTTGACTCCCCGAGGTGTGACTCATCCCGTGACGGCGTGAACCGTCGTTTGTATGATAGGAGCTGATTCTGACCATTTTTGAAAATAGTGGTTTTTTGGATGATTTGAATGTGAAACTTTTTGTAAGTTTCCCACAGACGGCGCCAATGTTGAGGGTAAATCCCGTAGATCCGAAAGCCCAACACGAACTTTGGATATATCAGGAATGACACAGAATCAAGGTGTATAAACAAAATATAAAATATGAACCCACTAATACTCGAAAGCTCACTTGTATTAACTAACCAGTCTGATTACAAGGAATTTCCCGATCGGTAGGTCGGAAACAATACTTTAATACAAGAAACAAGAGCAATGATGCTATTCTAGAGCCTGAGTATTGAAATGCTAACCCTTACAATGATGTTAAACCTTCTATTTATACTAATAGAGAACATGGGCTGCCCTGTGCTGATTGGATGTTGCTCCACCGACTTGGTCACCCATGTTTCCATTTGCTGATGTCATAATCTGGCATTAATTGCACCTGGCCACTTGCCGGTTGTCCGTTGCGCGAACGGGATGTTGGACTATGCTGAAGACGCTGTCAAATTGGCCCAAGTATGATATATAGCCCGAACCCCGTTCGGTATGTCTTCTTACTGGGCCAACCTTTATTTGGGCCGAATCTCGTTCGGCATGAATTCTTTACTGGATCTATTTATCATATAGTGATGGGCCCGTTGCTTGGGCCGGGTATCTTGGGTTTTCTTGATCCGGGTATTGGGCCTCTAGGTCAATATCCCAACAGTGAAATTGCTAGTACGCCCTCGAAGTGCAAGGGTGCAATCATGGTCGACCAGGCGCTCCACCAACCTCAAGTCTTCTGTTGTGCAAGTAGGTTGCGACTGTCTCACTGTCTCAACATGTCGCATCGTGTGGTAGTTCGGGTCCCCATCACTATCTAATTGTGCTGACCCATCATCTGAGAGCTTTTGGATCTCATCTAGATGACCCGATGCCAAGTCGAATTCCCCTGCAATTTGCCCTGGAATTTTACTAAGCACATTGCTCTATGGGGTCCCGGATATATGGGCAGGAGTCCAACCCTTGCCTCAAGCCCGGGTCTCTCATGCACGCCAGTTGGTCATGACAGATCATGCAAGTCAACAAGAGGTCAGCTGATCCCGCCACCCGCATGTGCCTTTACGACTGACCTCGGAAATCTCAACGATCGTATATCCTCTTTAGCAAGCTTTTCAGCCTCAACATTCAAAAAAATCCGTGTAGGGGAGCGACACCATCCATCCTTCCCAACCAACTGCGATCGAGCACTGCTCTCGTTACGCTGGTGGTGCATAGACTCATGGTCGCCCCCAAGCCTGCGTTGCTTGCACGTTTCCCTTCAATTGAGCTCAAGGGTCCCACCATTTGTAGATCTTCTCTTGTAGGCACGTCAACATCACAGTGACATGTGTCTCTTCCGGCTAGCTCCGACCTAGCAGTGCTGCCTTCGTGAGGGGGATACCTAAAACAGCGGGACATGGCCGCCTCATGGTCTCCATCGTGCGAAGTTGAGAAGGGTGACCTAGGGTTCTGGTCACACCTGTTTGTATGCAATCGGGCCACCCTGGTTTTGCCGCCATGTGGATGATGACGCCCATTTCCTGAGGAGCCAGCATCAGCAGATGAACCCATAACCAGTTTCTCTAGATGGCGTGAAGGTTGGCCAAGCGGGCCAGGGAGTCCTCCGGTGACGGCTCCTACAAGGTTCTCTTCTCGGTGCCTATGGCTGCACCTGGGTTCCTGGTGGCTTGGTCGAGGAGATTTGAACAATGTACTGGCGTTCCGACTAGGCCTGGTTGAATGAAGAATCCCCTTGGGGAACTCATACCTCAGATGTGCCTCTCCCTCTGACGGTAGGATTTGAGTGGCAACGATGGCGAGGGGCTCGCGGCCCGACCAGATGTGAATGCATAACTACTCTTCTGCGAACGTGTTGGCGACAGACTAAGTCTTCTGTGTTGGCTCGTACTATGCGGTTTCGGTGGCGCCATGCTGAGGAAGAAAAGCGCGTTGAGTGTCCCAGAGAAAAGCTAATCTGCTAGTGCTGATTTTTTTTTTTCAAATTATGGCTTTTCCATATGCTTTGAAATTAATGGAGCAAGGTTAATATAAGAATAAGAAAAAGTAGCTCTCAACTGTTTAAATTTTATAAGGGAATAGAAGACCGGCCCAGCTAGACCGATTAGATTTTAAAGAAAGGCTAAGTCTAGGAGGAGTGCAATTAGATGAGTATTTTTCCAATCTAAGAGGTTAATATACGCATGTGAAGATCAAGGCCCATATTTGAAGATCGTCGGCCCAATTGACAAATCTTATGGAGAACCTTGTGTACCCCGTTCCTTTCGCAAGCAGTAGGGATCAAAGCAAACAGCTGATCAATGTACTCTTTTTCCTTTGCTTTATTTTGGGGCACCAGAGTACTCTTTTTCCTTCACTATGGTTTTTTCTTAGTAGGGTTTTTCCTAGTGAGTTTTTAATGAGGCACGCCTTCCTCATGAACAAAGGAAGACGTTTCCCCGACGAAGACAAGGAAAACCACAGACTGCCACAAAATCTCATCCTTACAAGTGATGGGATCATCTAGCCTTTCTGAGCACACCTCGAATCCCACAAAATTAGTAAATAAAGAAAGGAACTTAATCAACCGGTGGGCGTAGCTCAACTGGTAGCGAAGGAGTGCCACAAGGGTTAAGTCCTGAGTTCGAATCCCGACAACTGCGATGAGAGGTTACTATGCTAAAAAATGCATAGGGCTTTTGCAAGTACCGGGGATGGAGCCTCACTTTCTATCTGTCACAAGGTAGTCTTTCTGGTTCTCATACTCCTTTTGTGCATGATCTGACTGACACTACTGTTACAAATAATGTGCCTGATAACAATGATGACACTGATAATCATGATACACCAAATTTAGATGATTATCAACTGTTTAGAGATAGAGAACCTAGAGCTATTATTCCTAATAAAAGATATCTCTAATCTTGCTGAATTTGTGTAGGTTGCTTCTGAGGTAGTTAAACAGTTTGCTCCTGATAGTTTTGAACAAGCTATGAAGTGTTCTAAGTCTAATGAGTGGATGAAAGCCATGCAGGTAGAACTTCAGTCCATGTACTCTAATAAGACTTGGATTTTAGTTCCTAAGCCTAAAAATGCAAAAATAATTGACTGTAGGTGGATTTTTAGGTTAAAAGATAGTCTTGATCCTACTGAACATCCTAAGTTTAAAGCCAGGCTTGTAGCCAAGGGTTTTAGACAGAAGGAAGGAATTGATTACCAAGATATCTTTGCACCTGTTATAAAATACAAAACTCTGAGATTAATGTTGGTGACGTGCACTTGTCGTGAGGTGCACTCAAAATAATTAATCAATACAACACTAATACGTAGTATAGTGTAGTAAGGTTCGTATCCACAGGGAAAGGAATACTTTTCTTTTATATAAGTAGCAACAAATGGGGGTTTAGATTTGTTTGGTTTAAAAACACTAAGATAAACGACCTATATGAGTTTAATTCAATGAGATGAGGACTTGGTTTTGCTTTTATCCACATAATGAAATGTTCGTCGATCCCGGTTATATCTTTAACTATCTTCCTATCGAATACTCAATCGAGGAGTATATCCAGTTCATCGAGGGTAGTTATTAATAACGAGATGCGTTCATTAATAAAACTTACTATCGAGTCAATATAGACAAGCGACGTATATTAACTTGATAGTAGCAAAAAACTTAAGATGAAAACGATTGAGATTGATAACCTCAACACAAGCAGTTTATTGGTTTAATCAATATAATTAATTCCCCTTGACATATTAACCATGAGATGCATGCATTAATATTCCAAGTTTACTACTGTTGAAAGGACCGGATTAATAACAAGCGTATTAACCGATTGATTCTAGTAATAATTAATATGAGAAACAAAACTAGTTGATACTTTAAGTAATGTTTAAAATATTAATATGAAATATGAATAGGAATTAATTAATATTCAAGGAAGAAGATTAAAGAAAATAACTCACAACTTACAAATTCATTAAGCTTCAAAGTAGCAAAACCAAGATGGAAGAGTTTAGCTCCTCATTTGGAGACTAAACATGATGAAAAATATAAAGAAAGAGATATTCTATACTGAGCTTAGATGTACAAAGGAATTGGATATTTTATTGTGAAGGAAAGGGGTGTATTTATAGGCTTTTGGGAGCTGCAGGGGCTGATACCCGACCGGGTATCTTAGGAAATTTCCCAGAAAGTCACTTTTCTAGGCATACCCGATCGGGTATGCCGACAAATCTTAACGAAATCTTGCTCCCACGATCATTTGTTCCCGGATTTGATTTGGACAATCGAATCAAGCAAATACCCGATCGGGTATAGGCAATACCCGACCAGGTACATGAGTATTTTTTCCAAATCAAAATCTTTCTTGCCTCCTTGCACTTTCCTTGATCTTTTAAGGTCCAATCTTGATCCCTTGGATGATCTTTGACCTGTTTAGCTCAGAAAAGTCCTAATCTAAACAAATTACAAATAAATGTGAAAATAAAGTATTACACCAAAAGTGTGTAATTTCCTCAACTAGAACTAATAAAAACTAGTTAAAAATACAAACATACAATCGGAAATTACATGAATATCAACTCCCCCACACTTAGCTTCTTTACTCGTCCTCGAGTAAAGTCAAATGTTTAACCGTTCCAAGTCCTCAAAAGTTCAACAATCAACCAGAAAAAGCAAAAGACCACCAGGATAACATATGAGTTTTACATTGAGTATTTAGCTCAAAGAATAATATCTTCTTGGGTTTCATGGCCTTCTATGTTCATCTCCTCTTTTCATCTTCAAGAGATTAAATGATGTCATGTAAAAAAAATATATATCTCTCATATCTCTCATTTTGCCTAGGAGCCTTTTATGGTTTTCATCCTAGCATCTCTTTTATTTTTCCACCTCTCCACTCACTCATCATTTTTTTTTGTAAGCCTTTTTTGCTTAGATTGCCCATTTTTTGGGTTTTCAACCTAACTAGCATTTCAATTTTTTTTGCGAAGAAAATAATGCGAGTTTACAAGGTATCAAACTTAAGTATGCACCGATGAGTGACTCCCCCTCACTTTGCTCGAAGCACTGTCCCTCGTGCTTGTCTCCATCATAACCGGGCTGACCGGTGCTCTAAATGAAATACTCTCGCCCCTTGTTCTCTTTGGTGCCATTTTCGCTTGATGCTTTGAATTTTGAGTTACAAATTTCGGACTTGGGGGAGGGCGTAAGGCATTATTTTTGGACTTGAGTTTTTTGGGGGAAAATGTGGTGTTGATGGATATGGGGTGTAGAGGGAAATGTGGTGAATATTTTGGCGTTGGTTTGAAAAGATTTGGAGGAGATTCGATGGAGTAATGGGAGAAAGAAACTTCGAAATTGGAGGTTTGGGGAAGATGAAATGGGTGTTTTGGGTGGCTAATTCGGGTTTAAAGACCGTGTACCCGACCGGGTACCCTGACATACCCGATCGGGTATGCCTGTGTTTCTTCAAAATCCGGGGTCCTACCCGATCGGGTTGGGGTATACTCGATCGGGCATCTTGGTGCGAACATACTCCTAAAAAAAATTAACATACCCGACCGGGTATATGGAGCTGCCCGATCGGGTACTTCATAATTTTCAACCCCTGAGTCGATCGAGTATTTGGTTACCCGAGCTTCACCCTTTATATTTGTGTTTATACCCGACCGGGTAGTACGTGACACCCGATCGGGTATGGTGCCCCTGGTATTTTTTTTTTGAAATGAAAACTACAAGGGAGAAAAGAATATGTACCTTTGCTTGGGTTGCCTCCCAAGAAGCGCCTCGTTTAACGTCGCGGCACGACGCCATCATTGTGTTCAGTCATTCAAACTTGGATCATGATAGTTTATCTTTTTCACACTTTCACTCCTAGGACGTTCATAGGAGTGCTCAACTTCTCGACCCTTCAATTTGGGAATCTTTCCAGGATCTAATATCCAGATTGTCATTGATTCATGCGGTGGGAGGAAAGGGAAGAAATTATCGATTACTATGGTCAATGAAAAGTTTTTCGATCCCTCAATTTTGAAGAGGATTTCAGAAATGTCATTGTCCTTTCCAAGTTTATGAGTTTCCCTCAAAATTTTTAGAATTGATGGGGGTACCTCAAACGATGACAAGGATAGATATTTGACCTTGAAACTCAGATTATCCTCTTTTTTGACCAGTTGGAGCTCCGTGTCTTTTTCTTCCTCTACTTCTTCTGGATTCTGGATCTCCTTTTGCATTTCCTCTTCATTTGTCAATGTGATTGAAAAAATTTGCTGTTTAGGATCACATTCTAGTTGAGAATGAGGTTTTTCTGAACAATGTACTGGCGTTCCGACTAGGCCTGGTTGAATGAAGAATCCCCTTGGGGAACTCATACCTCAGATGTGCCTCTCCCTCTGACGGTAGGATTTGAGTGGCAACGATGGCGAGGGGCTCGCGGCCCGACCAGATGTGAATGCATAACTACTCTTCTGCGAACGTGTTGGCGATAGACTAAGTCTTCTGTGTTGGCTCGTACTATGCGGTTTCGGTGGCGCCATGCTGAGGAAGGAAAGCGCGTTGAGTGTCCCAGAGAAAAGCTAATCTGCCAGTGCTGATTTTTTTTCTTCAAATTATGGCTTTTCCATATGCTTTGAAATTAATGGAGCAAGGTTAATATAAGAATAAGAAAAAGTAGCTCTCAACTGTTTAAATTTTATAAGGGAATAGAAGACCGGCCCAGCTAGACCGATTAGATTTTAAAGAAAGGCTAAGTCTAGGAGGAGTGCAATTAGATGAGTATTTTTCCAATCTAAGAGGTTAATATACGCATGTGAAGATCAAGGCCCATATTTGAAGATCGTCGGCCCAATTGACAAATCTGATGGAGAACTTTGTGTACCCCGTTCCTTTCGCAAGCAGTAGGGATCAAAGCAAAAGGCTGATCAATGTACTCTTTTTCCTTTGCTTTATTTTGGGGCACCAGAGTACTCTTTTTCCTTCACTATGATTTTTTCTTAGTAGGGTTTTTCCTAGTGAGTTTTTAATGAGGCACGCCTTCCTCATGAACAAAAGAAGACGTTTCCCCGACGAAGACAAGGAAGACCACAGACTGCTACTTATATTAGACGAGGAAAATCTCATCCTTACAAGTGATGGGACCGTCTAGCCTTTCTGAGCACACCTCGAATCCCACAAAATTAGTAAATAAAGAAAGGAACTTAATCAACCGGTGGGCGTAGCTCAACTGGTAGCGAGGGAGTGCCACAAGGGTTAAGTCCTGAGTTCGAATCCCGACAACTGCGATGAGAGATTACTATGCTAAAAAATGCATAGGGCTTTTGCAAGTACCGGGGATGGAGCCCCACTTTCTATCTGTCACAAGGTAGTCTTTCTGATTCTCATACTCCTTTTGTGCATGATCTGACTGACACTACTGTTACAAATAATGTGCCTGATAACAATGATGACACTGATAATCATGATACACAAAATTTAGATGATTATCAACTGGTTAGAGATAGAGAACCTAGAGCTATTATTCCTAATAAAAGATATTTCTCTAATCTTGCTGAATTTGTGTAGGTTGCTTCTGAGGTAGTTAAACAGTTAGCTCCTGATAGTTTTGAACAAGCTATGAAGTGTTCTAAGTCTAATGAGTGGATGCAAGCCATGCAGGTAGAACTTCAGTCCGTGTACTCTAATGAGACTTGGATTTTAGTTCCTAAGCCTAAAAATGCAAAAATAATTGACTGTAGGTGGATTTTTAGGTTAAAAGATAGTCTTGATCCTACTGAACCTCCTAAGTTTAAAGCCAGGCTTGTAGCCAAGGGTTTTAGACAGAAGGAAGGAATTGATTACCAAGATATCTTTGCACCTGTTATAAAATACAAAACTCTGAGATTAATGTTGGTGACGTGCACTTGTCGTGAGGTGCACTCAAAATAATTAATCAATACAACACTAATACGTAGTATAGTGTAGTAAGGTTCGTATCCACAGGGAAATGAATACTTTTCTTTTATATAAGTAGTAACAAAGGGGGGTTTAGATTTGTTTGGTTTAAAAACACTAAGATAAACGACCTATATGAGTTTAATTCAATGAGATGAGGACTTGGTTTTGCTTTTATCCACTTAATGAAATGTTCGTCGATCCCGGTTATGTCTTTAACTATCTTCCTCTCGAATACTCAATCGAGGAGTATATCCAGTTCATCGAGGGTAGTTATTAATAACGAGATGCGTTCATTAATAAAACTTACTATCGAGTCAATATAGACAAGCGCCGTATATTAACTTGATAGTAGCAATAAACTTAAGATGAAAACGATTGAGATTGATAACCTCAACACAAGCGGTTTATTGGTTTAATCAATATAATTAATTCCCCTGGACATATTAACCATGAGATGCATGCATTAATATTCCAAGTTTACTACCGTTGAAAGGACCGGATTAATAACAAGCGTATTATCCGATTGATTCTAGTAATAATTAATATGAGAAACAAAACTAGTTGATACTTTAAGTAATGTTTAAAATATTAATATGAAATATGAATAGGAATTAATTAATATTCAAGGAAGAAGATTAAAGAAAATAACTCACAACTTACAAATTCATTAAGCTTCAAAGTAGCAAAACCAAGATGGAAGAGTTTAGCTCCTCATTTGGAGACTAAACATGATGAAAAATGTAAAGAAAGAGCTATTCTATACTGAGCTTAGATGTACAAAGGAATTGGATATTTTATTGTGAAGGAAAGGGGTGTATTTATAGGCTTTTGGGAGCTGCAGGGGCTGATACCCGACCGGGTATATAGGATACCCGACCGGGTATCTTAGGAAATTTCCCAGAAAGTCACTTTTCTAGGCATACCCGATCGGGTATGCCGACAAATCTTAACGAAATCTTGCTCCCACGATCATTTGTTCCCGGATTTGATTTGGACAATTGAATCAAGCAAATACCCGATCGGGTATAGTCAATACCCGACCGGGTACATGAGTATTTTTTCCAAATCAAAATCTTTCTTGCCTCCTTGCACTTTCCTTGATCTTTTAAGGTCCAATCTTGATCCCTTGGATGATCTTTGACCTGTTTAGCTTAGAAAAGTCCTAATCTAAACAAATTACAAATAAATGTGAAAATAAAGTATTACACCAAAAGTGTGTAATTTCCTCAACTAGAACTAATAAAAACTAGTTAAAAATACAAATATACAATAGGAAATTACATGAATATCAGTTGGCTATAACCACTGTTTTTGAATGGGAGTTGGAGCAAATGGATGTTAAGACTGCTTTTTTTGCATGGAGACTTAAAAGAAACTATTTTCATGTCTCAACCTCCTGGCTTTATTAATAAAGAGCTTCCTGAACATGTTTGTCTTCTTAAAACATCAATAAAGAGCTTCCTGAACATGATTCTGATTATGCTGGATGTAAAGATTCGAGGAAGTCTACTAATTCTTGGTTCTTTACTTGGGCTGGTAACTATATATCTTAGAAATCTCAATTGCAATCTGTAGTAGCTTTGACTACCACAGAGGCTGAATATATTGCAGCCACTGAGGCTATCAAAGAGGCAAAATGGTTAAAAAGTATAGTGGGTGAAGTGTTGGGAACAAATATTGTTCCTGCTATCTTCTCTGATAGCCAAAGTGCAATATACTTGTGCAAGGACCCTATGTATCATGAAAAACTAAGCATATAGATGTTAGATTTCATTACATTAGGGATGTGATTTCTAAAGGTAATATTAAAATTAATAAGATTACTGGAGATGTTAATCCTGCTGATTTTGGTACTAAAAGTTTTCCCACTGCTAAGTTTTTGTTTTGCAGGCAGTTCATCAAAATCTTTGAAGTATCTTGAACTTAAGGGTACTTGCTTGGGTTGATGATGAAAGGGTGTAATATGGTCTCTTGAATCCTGACACTGGCTATGATGATAAATGCTCTTATGAGTTGTGCCTCAACAGAATTAGTCTTAGGATGGCAAATTGTTATATTTATAATCCTAATTCTTGTGTATTGTTATATGATGTTTTAATACTTAGATAGGATGGCAAAGTAAGGTTTTAAAAGTATAATGGATTCTGGTTGATTTATTCAATTAGACCATTAAGTTTGGTTTGGCCTGTTTCTGTCTATTATACTGCAGTTTGGGCCTGATATTTCCTTAGTCCAGTCCGGTTCTCCTTATTTCGACCTAGCTCTCTTGATTCACCTATAAAAGGTCTCCTTCTTCTCTTCTGGAGACATCTTTTTGCGTCATTTTGAAACCCTAACCACAGAGAGGTGAATTAGAGAGCTTGCGCATTGATTGAGAGGGAAACTACTGGTTTTTCCTGTTAAGATCTGAGAACACTTGAAGCTGAAGAAGCTGAGAAAGGCTGGAAATCAATCATGTGGCGAAGCGTAAACGCTGGGCAGTTGGTTCGGATCCAAGAATCTGCACTCTCCTGGGTTTTGGAAGCTTTGTTCGGTTATTTCTATTCCTTTTAGTACTTTTGTTGTCGTGCTTGTGTTTTTGGCTGATTCTTGTGTGTTAGATCTTATCATCTTTTCTGATCTTGCTTTGCAACCATCTTTGTATTCAAACTGTTCTGAGTTAGTGGATTCTTGGGACCGGGTTTCCTCTGTTGAAACCCCGCAGAGTAGGACTTATCCGAACTGCGTCAACATAGCGTGTGTTCATTTCTTTATTTTCTGTTTTGGTTGAACTTGAAGATTGAATCCGGTATTTTGATTGTGACTATTGATATAGTCTGAGAACAATTTTGGTATCAGAGCCTTTGCATTAGATTCTTGAAACCCTAATATAAATTTCTGATTTGATTGAGTTTTTAAGAAACCCTAATTTTTGGTTTACTGTTTTTCGATCCTGAAACCCTAGCTCAAAACCGTTCGAATCTTGATTGCTTTTAGTTCTTGTCTGATTGCCTTCTGTTGCTCTTATTCATTCATGTCTTGAGCTATACTTGTTAACATGTTTGACATTGGTATCAAGATTCGTATCTTTGATGGTACGAGTGACTTTCCCATGTGGCAGCTTAAGATGAAAGCTCTCCTAATGAAGCAGAAATGCTTCGGAGCTGTCTTGAATGATTCTATTCCCAATGTGTTTGATGTTGAGTTAATTGAATTGAAAAATGTTGCATATTCTGATTTGATTATCCATCTGTCCGATAATGTGGCTAGAAAAGTTTCAACAATTACTGATCCTAGAGTGTTATGGCAAACCCTTGAGTCTACCTACATGAAAAAGTCCATGTCAAGAAAGATTTCTCTGCTTTGTAGGTTGTTTACCTTTAAAATGAATGTTTCTGTGTCTCTGACTGATAACTTGGACAATTTTCTAAGGATGACACAAGAAATAGAAAAGGTAGATGAAAAGATAAAAGACACCCATCAAGCTGTTATTCTATTAAACTCTTTACCACCCCATTTTGATAACTTTAAGGATGTCATCGAGTATTCTAATGAAGATCTCACCTCTGGTAAGATCATAGATGCTATACTTGAGAAGAATGAATCCCTTAAAGTTTTTAAGTCTAAATCTGATCCCTCTAATATTGAGAAAGCTGAGCCTAAAAATGAAGCCCTAGTTGTTAAAGGGAAACCAAAGAATAAAAAGAACAACTCAAAGAAGAAGAATAAAACTGATAAAGATAATTCTGAGAAGAAAACCTTCAAATGTCACTACTGTGGCATAGAAGGACATTTTGCCAGAGACTGTAGGAAAAAGAAAAGGGATAAATAAGGTGATAATAAAAATAACCCTAACCCTACTCCTAACACAGAATCTGCAAATGTTTTCAACATGAATTACTTGTTTGTTCTGGTTCTTCTTTGCATGATGAATGGATTTTAGACTCTGGGTGTACATTACATGCCACTCCTAACAAGACCTATTTCTCCTCCCTGACTCTATATGATGGGGGAAAGGTCATGTTAGGAGACAATACTACCCTAGATATCAAATGTGTTGGTAATGTTCCTCTGAGGATGTTTGATGGGTTGTAAGGGTTATCCAAAATGTTAGGTGGGTTCCCTTCTTAAGAAGGAATCTTCTATCTGAATCTGTTTTTGATGATCTAGGTTGTACTATTAACATACAGGATGGATATAAGGCTGTTTCCAGAAATGGAAATGACTTTATTAAAGCTAATAAAAGTGGGGGACTTTACTTAGTCAACTGCTCCCCTGAACTTAAATTAGCTGCTTCTGTTGATAATAGTACTACTCAAAAGCAAACTGAAATTTGGCATAACAGATTGGGTCATATTGGGAATGTGGGTTTGAATAAGCTGTTTAAAACTGGATTTCTGGACTTTAAACCTGAAAACCTTGTTTTTTGTGAAAACTGTGTTTTTGGTAAGAAAACTAGACATCCTTTTGAACAATCATCTTATGTTGCTTCTGCTCCCTTAGAATTAGTTCATGCTGATTTATGGGGACCCTCTAAAGTGATTACTACTGGAGGTAGAAAATAGTTTCTATCTCTAGTTGATCACTTTTCTAGAAAGATGTGGGTTTTCTTATTAAAAACTAAGGATGAAACCTTTGAGAGTTTTAAAAACTGGAAAACATTGGTTGAGTCTCAATCCAACTTTAAACTGAAAGCTTTGAAAACTGATAATGGTCTTGAGTTTTACAATAATGAATTCAATAATTTTTGCAAAAACGAAGGGGTTAAAAGGTTGCTTACTGTCCCTGGAACTCCTCAGCAGAATGGTACTGCTGAAAGGATGAACGGAACCCTGTTTGAAAAAGGAAGGTGTATGCTCATCAGTTCAGGCCTTGGTAATTCCCTGTGGGGTGAAGCAGTGGTTACTGCTTCATACCTTATTAACAGATCCCCATCTTCTGTGATCAGTTTTAAAACTCCACAGGAAATGTGGTCTGGGGTTAAACCTAACATTTCTCATTTAAGGCCTTTTGGGTGTGTAGCCTATGCCCATGTTTCTCAAGGTAAATTACAACCTAGAGCCTTAAAATGTGTAATGATAGGCTATCCTGAGGGAGTTAAAGGCTATAAGCTACTGGTTGTTCAACCAGGGGCTTATAAATGTATTGTATCCAGAGATGTTACTTTCAATGAATGTGATTTTCCATTTAAACGAACTGATACTGTTTTGAGTAAGTCTGCAGATGCTTCTGATGGAAATTTCTTTGAATCTTTGGATAATGATGACTCTATGAATGAAGAGGACCATAGTGGAATCCTCCACAATGCTGCATATGAATATTAAGAGTCTGAAATAGAGCAAATTGATAACCTCAATGGAGGTGAACAGGTAGTAGTGAGTTCAGACTCACAAGGTAGTCTTTCTGGTTCTCATACTCCTTTTGTGCATGATCTGACTGACACTACTGTTACAAATAATGTGCCTGATTATCAACTGGTTAGAGATAGAGAACCTAGAGCTATTATTCCTAATAAAAGATATTTCTCTAATCTTGCTGAATTTGTGTTGTTTGCTTCTGAGGTAGTTAAACAGTTAGCTCTTGATAGTTTTGAACAAGCTATGAAGTGTTCTAAGTCTAATGAGTGGATGAAATCCACACAGGAAGAACTTCAGTCCATGTACTTTAATAAGACTTGGATTTTAGTTCCTAAGCCCAAAAATGTAAAAATAATTGACTGTATGTGGATTTTTAGGTTAAAAGATAGTCTTGATCCTACTGAACCTCCTAAGTTTAAAGCTAGGCTTGTAGCCAAGGGTTTTAGACAGAAGGAAGGAATTGATTACCAAGATATCTTTGCACCTGAAATAAAATTCAAAATTATGAGATTAATGTTGGCTATAACCACTGTTTTTGACTGGGAGTTGGAGCAAATGGATGTTAAGACTGCTTTTTTGCATGGAGAGTTAAAAGAAACTATTTTCATGTCTCAACCTCCTGGCTTTATTAATAAAGAGCTTCCTGAACATGTTTTTCATCTTAAAAAATCAATCTATGGACTTAAACAGTCACCTGGACAATGGAATTTGAAGTTTGATTCCTGCATGAGTGAACTTGGTTTTTTAAGGAGTAAATATGATACTTGTCTGTATTATAAACATGTTGGAACTGGAAATGATGTTTATATCCTGCTGTATGTTGATGATATTCTCTTAATTGGTCCTTATAAAATGCTGATTGTTACTGTCAAGGATGATCTGAAATTGCATTTTGAC
Source organism: Cuscuta europaea (assembly GCA_945859875.1). NCBI lineage: Eukaryota > Viridiplantae > Streptophyta > Magnoliopsida > Solanales > Convolvulaceae > Cuscuta > Cuscuta europaea. The sequence goes on from CAMAPE010000041.1 coordinate 3,099,451, forward strand.
ATGAAGGATATTGGCTCTGCCAAGAGAATTCTGGATATAGACATTACTAGGGATAGATCCCATAGGAGCATGTTTTATCACACGGTGATTACTTAACCAAAATCTTGGATATGTTTAATATGAAGGACTCTAAATCTACCCCCTTACCCTTAGGAGGGCATTTAGAACTCTCTAGAGATCCCTATCCTATGACTTTAGAAGAATCTGAGAAAATGGCTAAGATCCCTTATGATGTTGCTTCTGGTTCTCTCATGTATGCCATGCTTTGTACTAGGCCTGATCTTGCTTTCGCTATCAGTATACTTAGCAGGTTTATGTCTGATCCTAGGACCAAACATTGGACTGCAATGAAATATACTCTAAGATATTTGTATGGTACTAAAAACCTAGGTCTGAAATATTCTAATGCTGATTTATGTGATCTGAAAGGTTTTGTTGATTCTGATTATGCTGGATGTAAAGATTCGAGGAAGTCTACTACTTCTTGGTTCTTTACTTGGGCTAGTAACTGTATATCTTGGAAATCACAATTGCAATCTGTAGTAGCTTTGTCTACCACAGAGGCTGAATATATTACAGCCACTAAAGCTATCAAAGAGGCAAAATGGTTAAAAAATATAGTGGGTGAAGTGTTGGGAACAAATATTGTTCCTATTGTCTCCTCTGATAGCCAAAGTGCAATATACTTGTGCAAGGACCCTATGTATCATGAAAAAACTAAGCATATAAATATTAGATTTCATTACATTAGGGATGAGATTTCTAAAGGTAATATTAAAATTGATAAGATTACTAGAGATGTTAATCCTGCTGATTTTGGTACTAAAATTGTTCCCACTGCTAAGTTTCTGTTTTGCAGGCAGTTATTCAAAATCTTTGAAGTACCTTGAACTTAAGGGTACTTGCTTGGGTTGATGATGAAAGGGTGTAATCTGGTCTCTTGAATCCTGATACTGGCTATGATGATAAATGCTCTTATGAGCTGTGCCTCAACATAATTAGTCTTAGGAGGGCAAATTGTTATATTTGTAATCCTAATTCTTGTGTATTGTTATATGATGTTTTAATACTTAGATAGGATGGCAAAGCAAGCTTTTAAAAGTAATAGGCTTAATGGATTCTGGTTGATTTATTCAATTAGACCATTAAGCTTGGTCTGGCCTGTTTCAGTCTATTATACTGCAGTTTGGGCCTGATATTTCCTTAGTCTAGTCTGGTTCTCCTTATTTCGACCCAGCTCTCTTGATTCACCTATAAAAGGTCTCCTTCTTCTCTCCTGGAGACATCTTTTTGCGTCATTTTGAAACCCTAACCACAGAGAGGCGAGTTAGAGAGCTTGAGCAATGATTGAGAGGGAAACTACTGATTTTTCCTGTTAAGACCTGAGAACACTTGAAGTTGAAGAAGCTGAGAAAGGCTGGAAATCAATCGTGTGGCGAAGCTTAAACGCTGGACAGTTGGTTCGAATCCAAGAATCTGCACTCTCCTGGGTTTTGGAAGCTTTGTTCGGTTATTTCTATTCCTTTTATTACTTTTGTTGTCGTAGCCTTGTGTTTTTGGCTGATTCTTGTGTGTTAGATCTTATTATCTTTTCTGATCTTGCTTTGCAACCATCTTTGTATGCAAACTGTTCTGAGCTAGTGGATTCTTGGGGTCAGGTTTCCCCTGTTGAAACCCCGCAGAGTAAGATTTATCCGAACTGCGTCAACATATCGTGTGTTCATTTATGTATTTTATGTTTTGGTTGAACTTGAAGATTGAATATGGTATTTTGACTGTGACTATTGATATAGTCTGAGAACATATAGAATCGGGAATTCTTACAAAATATATAAACATCAATATAATCACATTAGAAGTACGGGTTTCTTAAAATTATATCATATATTACGTAGTCCCTCTGTCCTCTAAAACTTTGTCAACTTTCATTTTTGGATGTCCCACTAACTTTGCCACATTCCTTTTTAAGTAAAGAATTTGTGGTTCGAGTTAGTTTTCTCTCCTCTGCACAAGAATCGACCACACAACTTTTACTTTTTTAATCCCCGTATCGGTCAAACTTGGTAAAGTTTTAAGGGACGGAGGAGTATATCTTTTCATGCACACATCTGCTTAAAAACTAATTAAACGTTGAAAGGCGTCCGAAATAATATTAGTTACAATGTGAAATTAAAGAATATGTGTCCTGTTAAAGGAAATTACTTGTAGTGTGCTGTCATTATAGATAGAATATTCACTAATATATTATGTACTGAGCTAATGGGCCCGAGAAGCCCAACTCTTGTGTAAACCTAATTCTCCTCTATTTAAAGAGGGTCTACCTATTGGAATAACACACCTCTCTCACTTCCCTACAACACGTTATCAGCACGTAGCCCTAAATTTTTCCACGCCTCCCTCCTCCAAATTGCCGCAGCAGTCCGCACGCCTCCCTCCTCCAAATTACCGCAGCAGTCCGCAGCCTCCCTCCTCCAAATCGCTGCAGCAGTCTAACCAGCCGTCCAGCCAAGCCGCAGCACCACCGCTGTCCGCCTACGGTCAATTTCCGATTACTATCCATCGAGGTAAAATCCATCCCCGATTGAAACTTTAATTTCAAACTGTGTTCATTGATCTAGTTGGCTAATTCGAATATATGTTCTAAATTTTTATGCATCCTAGTTGGCTAATTTTAATTTCAAACTATATAATCCTATTGTTGTTGATCTTAATTCGATTGTTTGATGTTATGCCGATTCATTTTTTTTTTGGAGATCGCGATGCAATTTTTTATTATAATTCCGTAATGCTATATGATATAATCATATAGTTGGAATCAATATCACATTATACATCCTTCTTCCTTTTTTTGTACATTCATGTAATCATATTTTTCCGTAAAGCTATATGCCATATACATATAGTTGGAATCAAAGAACACATGAATTAACCATATTTTACTTTTACTTTATATGATTATACTCTCCGTAAAGCTATATGTTAAATACATATAGTTGGAATTAAAATCATATTATGCATTTTTTTTTACTTTTACTTTATATGATTATACTCTCCGTAAAGCTATATGTTAAATACATATAGTTGGAATTAAGATCATATTATACATTTTTATTTATTTATTTATTTTATACATATTATGTGGTTATATTTTTCCGTAATGCTATATGTCACTTACATATAGTTGGAACCGTAATCACGTAAGATTACTCTTTTCACTATTTAATATATGTTTAATATTCCTTTCCATCTATATTAATATTTTTTCCCCATATGCGTATGTTTAATTAATATGCAAAGAATATATTAACATATATATGACAAGAATCTAAAAATGAAAAGTGCGAATCTTCTTTCAAAATTTATTAACATATAAAAATATCCTTCTAAATATATCATAATACTAAATAATCAATGAAATCAATTTTCCCATTCTATTTAGAAAACCGCCACCTTTAAATGAATATATATGACAAATCTTGACTTTACTATTCCATTTTTTTATGCACATTTATTATTCATAACATACAATTGACACATGCATACACCCACACGCATAATAAAATGTTACGTGTGTATATATATGGTTGACTCATGTACATGCCTTTTCTTTATACTTCTAGATTATATTTTCATGTCAATTTTTTTTAAAACTTGCCATTTGTTCACACCAATAAAATTATTTAACGAAATATGAAGCAAATTTATATATATTTTCATTTTTTTTAGAAAATTCAATCTCATTCCCGAAATTAATAATAAAAAAAAATGAAAAAAAAACTTCAATTTTTGGTAATCCGCATATACGAAGCATTTTTTTAATATATGCATATTAAATTACTACTATGTTATTAAATTCGTTTTTACAAATTAATTTTGGATAACTAAAATTCGATAATTAATTATTTTTGATAATTCGAAGTTTGTTTTAAAAAAAATCGTTTTTTTTTGTCAAAATATACTATTTAAGTTCGAAAAAATGATAATTAAATTCGTTTTTAAGATCCATTTTTTATATAATTAAAATATATGGCAAAATACATTTTCAATAATTCAACAATATAAATAATATTACTAAAAGGATTATTAAATTCGTTCTTCCTTTTCAAAAAAAAATGAGATATACCTAATCCATTCATTAGACCAATATTAATATTTTATATATTAAACACACCATATAACATCCTAAAAAAATCTATGATTTTTTTAAGGAGATAAATATATATCTCCTCTCTTCGATGCATTATACAAAATATTGTCTGCAAAGAGACATACCACATGACATTGTTTTTATGTGATAAAGAATTTTCACACAAAGAATCACATTTTTTTCATTTTTTTAGCGATAAATGGTAGTGAATGACACTCATACAATTTTATATTTTAAGATAACTGATCCAACTCGATCCGAGTTTGACATCCTGGACTCAGAAGGACTTGAGTACCATCGCTGGGTTTCTGACATAGAAACCACTTTTGTGGCTAAAGACTATTCCGCCACGCTTGCCGACCCTGAAAGTTTAAAAGATAATGCACCGTCTGAAAAAATAAAGGTTGTTGCGTTAATGTTCCTTAGACGCCATATTGACCCTAGCTTACGCTGGGAATACTTACAATTGAAAACCCCCAAAGAACTGTGGGACGCACTAAAAGGCCGTTTTGGGAACATACATGACACATTGCTCCACGAACTGACAGTGCAATGGAATGAAATCCGCTTAGTCGACTACAAAAAGATCAACGATTTTAATAAGGACATGTTACGCCTCAAAGCGCGCCTTAATTTCTGTGGTAAACCAATCACAGAAGATGAAATGATTGATAAGACCCTCTCCACTTTCCCTACCTCAGCACTTATACTAGCAAACCAGTATAGGTTGGAGCATAATAACAAAAGAATAACCACATTTAATCAGTTAATTAATTTGCTCCAAGTTGCTGAAAGACAAAATCAAGTTCTCTTGAATAACAATGCCAGACCAGTTGAGACAAAGAAAATTCCCGAGGTCAACTATGGCAAAGCAAACACTGGAAAGCACCCTAGTGGAAGAGGAGAAGGTCGTACTCGAGGAAAGGGGCGCAACAATCGCGGCGGGCGTGGAGGCCGAGGTACGGCCGTGGAGGATTTTCCAAAGTGTGGAAGAAAGATACAAGCGGCGGGACCAGTGGTCAAACTAACAAGGCCCATAATGCACCATCAAAACCTCCAGTCAAACGAGACCGAGTTGGGGAAGAACCATGCTACAGATGCGGAGTTTCAGGTCATTGGTATAAGAATTGCCAAGCCAGTAATAGAGTTGCTGCTGCCTACAAGAAATACAGAGAATCAAAGGAGCATGAATCTCAGTTTGTGACAGACGAAGGAAATGAGGTTGATGTTAACCTCACTGTGGCGGATTTTGGTGTTAAAAATAACACCATCCATTCAGTCGATGCACCGGACTTTGATTAAATTTCCCCTATCCCACCAGACATTTTAAACAAACTTTATGTTTTTCCCATTCCTTTTAATTTCCTGCTTATGGACATTACATGCTTATCATTATTTTAATAACTGGATTCAATTTTTGAAATCCAAATATATACCAACAATTATCTAATGCATGTTTACACAGGAATGACCCGAGGAGAACTCGAATGTTTAGTCGATAGTGGGACAACCCACACTATCCCGAGACATAGGCAACTTTTTATTCAATTAGAAGCCTATAAATCCTCTGTGACTACGATGATTGGATCATCGAACGTAATACAAGGGCGAGGCACTGCCAAATTTATGCTACCTAACGGTACCACATTCCACGTCACAGACGCTCTATATGCACCTAGAGCTACTCGAACTTTATTATGTTTTAAAGATATACGGGATAATGGTTTCCACGTTGAAACTCATAGTGAGGATGGGATAGAATACCTATATATTACCTCTAGTAAAAGCGGAAGAAAACGCATATTAGAAAAATTAATGAGTCAATCTAGTGGACTCTATGTCACTACTATTCGAATCTTCGAATCATATGCGATCTCCAACAATGAAATGTTGGACATAGACTCGTATAGGCTTTGGCATGATCGCCTTGGTCACCCCGGTCGTGACATGATGATTCGAATTCTCAAGAATTCACATGGACACCCTTTCTTTCGAGAAAGGCATAAAGAAGGGCGAAAAGTCAGCACAGTACAAACTGTTAACCATGCGGCTCCTCCACAAGGACAATTATCTTCTAAAGCACAAGAAGAACTAGCCCATGCTTCCCTAACTATGTCCACATTACAAAACTCATTTTGCAAAGCCTGCTCCTTAGCAAAAACAGGATCGAGACCATCCTATGCTAAAGACACAAAACAAAACATCCCATTCTTACAAAGAATTCAAGGAGACATATGTGGACCGATCCATCCAGAATGCGGACCATTTAGATACTTTATGGTTCTGATGGACGCATCGACCCGTTGGTCGCCTGTTACCTTATTGTCCACAAGAAATGCTGCATTTGCAAAACTCCTAGCACAAATAATTCGCTTAAGGGCCCACCACCCCGATCATCCTATAAAGTCTATTAGACTTGATAACGCTGGAGAGTTTACATCAAAGACATTTGATGACTATTGCATGTCTATCGGGATCGACATAGAGCATCTCGTTCCCCATGTACACACACAAAATGGTCTCGCAGAAACTACTATTAAAAGATTACAAACAATAGCTAGGGCATTGGTTATGCGCACCAACTTGCCTATATCTGCATGGGGATATGCAATATTACATGCAGCCTTACTTATTCGCTTTCGGCCCACTGCGAACCAACCATTTTCTGCATACCAGTTGGTAACTGGATATGAGCCTGACATTTCACACTTACGCATATTTGGTTCTGCAGTCTATGTGCCAATTGCGCCACCACAACGCACCAAAATGGGTCCTCAAAGGCGATTAGGTATATACGTTGGATACGAATCCCCAACAATAATCCGCTATCTAGAACCTTTGACAGGCGATCTTTTCACCGCAAGATTTGCGGATTGTCACTTTGATGAGACAACATTCCCGTCGTTAGGGGGAGATAAGAAAAAGGATTTTCTCGAAGAACGACGTGAATTATCCTGGTGTGTTCCTACACTGTCTCATTTTGATCCCCGCACCTCACATTGTGAAAGTGAAGTGAAAAGAATAATAGACCTACAAAATGTAGCAGACTCAATGCCGGATGCATTTTCTGATATTGCAAAAGTGACAAGATCACACATACCAGCTGCAAATGTGCCTGCAAGGTTAGAAGTCCCTAAGGGAGGGCACAGTGCCATAGTAGGAGGCACTGCAACCACACTTAGTGGAGGTGTGGTGGAGGCCGTGGCTCCTCAAAGGAAGAGAGGAAGACCACTCGGTTCGATTGATACTCGTCCAAGGAAGAAGAGGACGAGTACGGCACAACCTAATCCATTAATCATCGATGAACAACATCCATCACATGAGATTATCTCCGATTATAGTTATGTCCATGAATCATTACTGGAGGACGCTCCGATGATCGAAATGATTCTAGAAAACAAGGAAATCTCTATGGATTATGAAAATGCACATGTGCTAATGGAAATATCTTCCATACACATCGATGATATATTTGCATTTACAGTTGCTCAAGAAATTATAGAGCATGATGATATCGAACCTCACTCCTTGGCAGAATGCCAACAAAGAGTTGATTGACCTAAATGGAAAGAAGCAATCCACGTCGAATTAGATTCCCTGACAAAAAGGCAATTATTTGGTCCGGTAGTGCTAACCCCACCAAGTGTAAAGCCTGTATGACATAAATGGGTATTTGTCAGAAAGCGTAATGAGAAGAATGAAGTCTTAAGGTATAAGGCTCGCCTAGTGGCGCAAGGTTTCTCACAACGCCCTGGGATTGACTACGAGGAGACCTACTCTCCCGTAATGGACGTTATCACGTTCCGATACCTAGTCAGCTTAGCAGTTTGTGAAGGATTGGAAATGCAATTGATGGATGTGGTTACTGCATATCTCTATGGGGATCTTGATTCAGAGATATATATGAAAGTACCCGACGGACTTTCACTACCTAAATCAAGTGACTCTAAACCACGGAGTGCGTTTGCAATAAAATTGAAACGCTCACTTTACGGATTAAAACAATCCGGGCGGATGTGGTATACCCGCCTAAGTGACACTACTTGATTAGGAAGGGATACAAGAACGATGAGCTTTGCCCCTGCGTATTCATAAAGAAAACGAGTTCCAGATTTGCAATCATAGCTGTATATATCAAGAAACCGCAAGCTATTTGAAATCCGAGTTTGAGATGAAAGACCTTGGGAAAACTCGATTTTGTCTAGGCCTTGAATTAGAACATCGAGTTTGTGGAGTATTAATCCACCAGTCTACGTATATCCAAAAGGTACTCAGGCGATTTAACATGGATAAAGCGCACCCTGCTAGCACTCCCATGGTGGGCCGAAGTCTAGATCCTAAAAAGGATCCATTTCATCCAAAGGAAGATGACGAGGAGGCATTAGGAGCTGAAATTCCATACCTAAGTGCAATAGGCGCATTATTGTACTTAGCACAATGCACTCGGCCCGATATAGCATTCTCAGTGAACTTGTTAGCTAGATTTAGCTCTGCGCCTACGCAGCGTCATTGGAACGGTATCAAGAATATCTTTAGATATCTTAAAGGGACCAGTGACTTGGGACTGTTCTTTCCCTACGGAGAGAAGAAGAAAACCACAAATGGAATTGTGGTCACAAAGGACAAAATGGTCATCCCCCTGAAAACCCCAAATGATGTCTTGGTAGGTTTTGCTGATGCTGGGTACCTCTCCGACCCTCACAAAGGCCATTCCCAAACTGGCTATGTTTTCACAATCGAGAACACGGCGATATCCTGGAGATCAACTAAGCAAACCCTTGTGGCTACCTCCTCGAACCACTCAGAGATCATTGCTCTACATGAGGCGGTCCGTGAGTGTATATGGTTAAGAGCTATCATTGCACACATTCGAGGAACTAGTGGTTTAAAGCCTACCACTGAAGACCCAACCTGCATCTACGAGGATAATGCAGCCTGTATCGAACAAATGAAATTAGGATACATCAAGGGTGACAACACAAAACACATATCTCCTAAGTTCTTCTATAATAAGCAACAACATGTCTTCCTCAAGATCCAAGTAAATCAAATAAGTTCGGAAGAAAACGTAGCAGACTTGTTTACCAAGTCATTGCCCAAGGCCACATTCGAAAAACATGTGAAAAACATTGGAATGCGTAAGTTTTCTGAAATTCCCTGATTAATGTAAGTATCAGGGGGAGGTGTAGACTTCAGGGGGAGTCTTACACCCTCACGTTATACTCTTTTCCTTAAACCAAGCTTTATTTTTCTCCCATTGGGTTTTTGTTACTTGGTAAGGTTTTTAACGAGGTAACTGTGAGTATCGATCAAAGTAAAGAATCCAAAAGGACTCAATGAATGAAGTCCAATAAACTCTAGTCTCTTGTCAAGGTTTATTTTTCCCATAGGGTTTATTTGTTACTTGACGAAGTTTCCAAGGCTACAGGGAGTGCAACACTCTATCTACAACTCAGCACAAGGGGGAGTGTTAAAGGAAATTACTTGTAGTGTGCTGTCATTATAGATAGAATATTCACTAATATATTATGTACTGAGCTAATGGGCTTGAGAAGCACAACCCTTGTGTAAACCTAATTCTCCTCTATTTAAAGAGGGTCTACCTATTGGAATAACACACCTCTCTCACTTCCCTACAACATGTCCTATATATGTACATGATTTCTCTAAATAGTTTCACATTTACGTTTAATAATGTTGCCAAGTATCACATTAATAGTTTCGTAGAGATTTTCTCACACGGTTTATGATGTTTGACTGACTATAAAGTTAATTAATCCATGTTCGTAATTAGTTTTTTTAGTAAATAAAATTTACATATCAAAAAACTACATTAAAATTTAAGCAATTGCCCAAAATTGGACTAAAACATGGACTAAATTCCTAAACAGAACTTTAACTTTTTTATTCTCTAAATAGAAATAAAGATTTACAATTTATCCTTCTAATTAAATCCCTGAGGATCGAAGCTGACTCCAGATGCATCGGAACTCCATCATCCAACCGCCAAGAAAATTCCGCAACCTGGGTCGCAACCTTCTTCCTCTCCCCTGCGACTTTCCCATTGGCTGGTCATAGCTTCTCCACCTTCAATCGCAGCTTATCCCCAATCGATCACAATCATCTATTCATCCAGGTACCCTCCTCCTCCTCCTCCTCCTCCTCCTCTTTCCTTTTCTGGTCTTCTCCTTCCCATCGTCTTCGATATGATGTTGGATCCTCTGTTCTCTTCTTCTTTAGATTTTAATTTGTTTTCATTAATTTTGATTAATTTGGAATCTCGAATGCCATAAATTACAAGCAATTAGAAAAATGTCACTTTTATGACATTACATTTATCAAGATGACAATCTATCACGAAACTGACATTGTTACTCCAAAAATGCCATTTTAAATAGGTTATTTTTGTTTCAAAAATGTCATGCAAATGACATTATTACTCTTTAGAGATGTCATTTTCTTCTTTGAACTGTTACCTTGACAAATATAATTTAATAAAAGTGACGTTATTACAAATTAGTGTTAGATTAAACATCAATTATAGCATTTTTTTAAAGTTTTTAAATTTCAAAGTAAAACTGTCATCTTGGTAGATATAATGCCATAAAATTGAGATTTTTCGAATTTCTGATAATTTTATGGCATTCTAAGATTCCTACTTTACAAATAAAATTGAAATCCAAATTAAAGAACAAGATAACAGAGTACCAGAAGAGGAAGAAGGAGGAAAAAGTGGAAGGAGAAGAAGAAGAAGAAGAAGAAGAAGAAGATGAAAGAGAAGATGAGGAAGAATACATGCCTGACTTGGCTGGAGAAATTGTAGTAGTGGTGTCGTCGATGGCGGAGTTGCGGCGGTAGCGGTAGATGACGGAGCTGCGGCCATGGTAGAGGAAGGTATCGCGTCGATGGATGTCTGGGAGAATGACGGCGATCGATTGCAGATGATAGAGGAGAAAGGCGCACAATTGAGTTAGGTTAATGGGTAGGGGTAAAAGTGTGATCCTTAGTCCTATTTAGGGAATTTAAAACAATATGTCATGTTTTTGCAATTTCAGTTTCTTTTAGTCATATTTAGGGAATTATCTCTTAAATTTTTTATAAAGTCACAATTTTTGTTTGATAAAAGTTGAATATATAAAGTAAAAGATTAAAAAGATTTTAAGTTTATCTGAAAATATTGCACCTGAACTTATGGGACGGAGGTATAATGTGTGAGGATTGAGGAACAGCCATGATTATATTGGTGATAAGTGTATACTTCTTCCGTCTTTTTTTAGTTGCAACAGTCAACATTTCACGTTTGTCAATGCACAACTTTGATCGTGGTTATATTTAATTGTGTATTAGTAAAAATAAAATAAAAATTAGATTATAAAACTTAGTAATGAGACGAATTTAACAACATTTTTTAAAAAAAAATTAATTCACATACATTAATAAATAAATGTAGTCAAAGTAAAGTACATGAATATTGTATATATATTCCAATGTTACAATTAATGAGATACGGAGGATAGTATTTAGTCAACGACTCACTGATCTATTCTCCCACTATTGTTTCTCTAATCGATTCTAGTTGTCTAGATTAGTTGGACCTTATATTTAATATTGCGCTGATATGTAATATTAGTGCTATCATTTTAAACATCACAAATGAGATATTGTTACGCAACTAGGCAAGGTTAAGTTGAAACTCAAATAATACTGTTAATCGCTTATTGCCATTATTTTTCCTACAATATTAATGTGCTGGAATATATATGATATGGACTATATTTACCCTATATATAAACATAAGATTATTGTGTATTACCTCGTTATTCCTATTTTAATAGTATTAGTGTGTTGGAGTATATTTAATCCTTCCAAAGGTAAACAAATTAAATGAGATCAAATCAAATAAAATAAAAACTATTCTGATTAGGCCAAACAACTTAATTAAATTGAGATGAAATAGTAAAGTTAAAATAAGATCACATTATTTTCAAAGGCAAAGAGAATATTTCCATAATTCTTATATATATTCTTTAATTGTTTAAAACGTGCTTCATGCAATCATGCATGATCTCTAGGGAAAACGGTGCAAAAGGACAGGATTTCTCTTTGACATGCAGTACATAGAGGAGACTGTGAAAGTTCAACTTAACAAAATTTAGTTAAAGTCTTCGTAATCACCATGAATCAAGGTACTTTTCGGTTTTGTGTTAACGTTTACTATTGTTTTCTCATCATGGATAATAGATGTAGGAGACTAGGTCGGACTAATTACAAAAAAGTCTTTTGTACGCACTCTTATACACACTTTTGTACACACCTATGTTTGTGAAATGTTTTTTTTGTCTGTGAACATCGACTCACAGACAATGTTTTGCACAAACAAAATATTGTCTGTGAACTGGATTCACAGAAAAAAAAACTTCACAAACATGGTGTGTACAAGGGTGTGTACATCAAACAGTTTTGGACTAATTAACCTACAAAATGTAATCACAAAAAATCTATTTGTACACACTTTTGTACACCTCCCTATTTTGCCTGTGCACACAGGCAGTTCATTAACAAAAAGGCAGCATTTGTCTCCCAATTGTCTGTGCACACAAACAAATGTACAAAGTGTGTACAAAAGTGTGTACAACAATAAGGCTCCATGTAATTAACCTAATAATTCATCATACACAAAACCTGCAAAAAATAATTTAAATTTCATAAACTTTTGATATACGAGTATAAATTAAAGTACAAAATTAAAACTGATTATGTTTATCAAGTGAATAATAAATGTATCTTATCTCAATTTTCCGCTCCAAGTATACCAAAATTAGTTTATGTGCATTTTCCAAATCTCAAAGCCACTTACTTTTGTGAATTCCTCAAAGTTGTGTGTTGTATATTTGCAGTGTAATTTGCGGCTAGTTGATTTTTTAGTGCAGCCTAGTTGTAAACGATAATCTCTTAAATATAGATATCATGTTTTGTATTAAAATAGAATATATTTTGTATTAATATAGATATTTGTATTAAATATATTTGTTTATATTCTTTCCTTATTTTGTATTATAAAATCCGCACATTATACCGTGGTACCGGTATACCATGCTCATGGTATACCGGTACCAAAAACGACGTCGTTTCCTTCTTTTTCAAATGCACATGGAGCACTACGAATCTTTTCTCCCTTTTCCATCAATTCCTCCAGATTTCTTTCTTTTATTTTCTCTTCTTTATTTTCTTCAATTCTTTTTTATCTCCATCAAAATATTAAATGTTAAATGTGATTTTAGTTATTTTCATCTTTAATTAATTAAAATAGAATTGAATTAACTTTTTTGCTTTACCAATTTATTACAAAGTTTTATTAATCCAAAGTTTTATTAATATTTTTTATTTAATTAATCCACATAAAAATTATATTTTATTAATCCACATAATAATTGAATCTATTTTTTTATTCACTATCAATACATAACAAAAAATTTATAAATCTAAATAAATTAAGTATATTGCATTTATATTCGTACACTACTTTTGTTTATGTGATATTTACAATATTCATACTCTTACAATATTTTTTATATGGACACACTTTTACTATAATATAATTTTTTATCACTTTTATATGTTTTAGAGGTTTTTAAGACATTGAGTTTGTTTATTTTGATTCTTGAAGTTACATTTGATAATATATCATGGAGTTATATCTTCTTCTGCGTGAGTTACATCTTAATGTACGCGAGTTACATCTTAATATACGCGAGTTACATCTTAATGCATGCGAGTTACAACACAGAATAAACCCCTGCTATATCATTTTTATAGCCCTAATATTAAAAATAAAACATATTCACTGTTTAAAAAAAGTAATTAAGCAATTAGGATCAATTTTTCATTGTTTACATTGAAATCAACGTTTAGGATGTATATATTATTCTCAAACACACACACAAAAAAATGCTCAATTTTCCAAAAAGTTACATTCTGTATACACTTAAGTTATATTTATCATCAACGCGAGTTACATTTGTAATAACATGAGTTACATTAAAAATTGAACCTCTGCTATTGAAAAAAAAATGATATTTTTTAAAAATATTTTTTATGGTCATGATATTAAAATAAAAACATATTTTCGGTTTACCTAAAACAATTGTGCAATTAGATTATCTTTTTTCATTGTTTACATTCAAATCAATATTGTATTTCTAATACTATGTATTTCACAAGTTACATTTCGAACGCACTTGAGTTAAATCGATCAATAACGTAAGTTACATATTTTTGCACGCAAGTTACATCATTCGTTATAATTTAATAATGGTTAATATAATAGTTCGATAACATGTTAAAATTACATAGGCAATATTGGTCTCATAAGAAAGATCATGAAAAATAAAAAAAAATTCATATAAATTTTATAAAAATCGGATCAAAAATAAAAAAATTATTACCATTTTTAAGAAAAAGAGAAATAAAAAAGGCCCACTGCAGGGATGGAATACCATGCGCACCGTGGGACGGTCGCATGGTATACGAACTGTATAAAATCTTAATGAATCAAGGCTACACATTGAGCTGATTCAATCAGTCTTACATGGTATCAGCCTAACTTTCTAATCCTCTGAAACCCCTATGGAAAACACTGCTGCTACTGAGATTCTAGTTGTGAATCTGAATATCGTGCTATGACAAACGCTGCTACTGAGATTGTCTGGGTTACTCATCTTCTCAGAGAACTTCATATCTTGCCTCCTGATCGACCTACTCTTTTATGTGACAATCAAAGTGCGATCTTTCTTAGTCAGAATCCGGTGTCTCATAAACGAGCTAAGCACATTGACATTGACTACACAAAAATTCTTCCGCGGCCGCTGTTTGAGACATTACGTTCCAAACTACGTGTTGGTCCACCGCCAATTCACTTGGGGGGGGGGGGGGGGGGGGGGGGTGTAAACGATAATATCTCTTAAATATAGATATTATCTGTTGTATTAAAATAGAATATACTTTCCTTGTATTTGTTTATATTCTTTCCTTATTTTGTAAACCTATTGTATTATAAAATTTTAATGAATCAAGGCTACACATTGAGCCGATTCAATCAGTCTTACACTAGTAAATGAGATAAAATAACTCGATCGGTAAAATAACTTGAATTTGTCAGAGATCCGCAATTTGTTTGTAATGGTTTGCATGTAATTTTTTTCATGATGAAATGACTTTTACATGGATTCGCGGTTCATTTCCGAGTCCATTTCAAAATGCTCGCTAAACACGTTTTATCATTGAAATTAATATGTAGAAAACACTTTGGGCATATATATTCATGACAAAGTTTGTCAAACTCGATATCTTTTTGTATCAAAATATGATAAAAGTTCAATTTATAAAATCATATACTCCGTACTATGTATCAAAACGAAGTTGTGTACATTGAAGACGAAAACAATAGATTTGAATTGAACTTTCTGGCGGGAAAATGGTAGTATTGTATTTATTTTTTTCACAAACTGATCCCGTAGAGGGCTAATCCTGTTTAAAGGCTAACCCCGTTTATGAGCTTTTACTATAATTCCGTATTTGGGCCATGGCTGCAGTTCACGGTACCATCACTAGTAGCATTATATTTAAAATAAGTAAATTTGTTTAAATTCATGCGCGATAGGACATGAATGTAGTTTTTACTACTCCCTCCGTCCCTAATCTTTCTCCCTTTTCGGCTGGGCACATTTATTAAGATAGTGGGATTTGTGTGGTGGAGAGTTGTGCAGAGGAGAGAGAAATGTGTAAGAATGTGTAAGAATGGTTGTGAACCACAATTTTTTTGCTAAAAGAGGGAAGAGGAGATAATTTTGGGACGAACGAAAAAGGAAAGTTTGAAGATAATTTAGGGACGGAGGGAGTATAATTCTGTATTTGGGCTGATCCCGTAGAAGGCTAATCCTATTTAAAGGCTAATCCCGTTTATGAGCTTTTACTATAATTCCGTATTTGGGTCATGGCTGCAGTTCACGGTACCATCACTAGTAGCATTATATTTAGGAGGTGTTTGGAACTGATTCTGCTTCTGCTTCTTTTTTAAAGCAGAAGCAGAATCAGAATCAGTTTTTAAAAGCTGGTCACCCTCAGCTTCTAAAAACGTGATTCTCGTAGTAAATTAGATCACCAGAATCACTTCTGCACTTTCACCCAAACACTCTAAATTCTGCACCTTGAAGGAGCAGAAGCAGTTTTAAGAATCAGATCAAACACCCCTTAAAATAAGTAAAT
The DNA here is from genome assembly GCA_945859875.1 of Cuscuta europaea. Classification (NCBI taxonomy): domain Eukaryota; kingdom Viridiplantae; phylum Streptophyta; class Magnoliopsida; order Solanales; family Convolvulaceae; genus Cuscuta; species Cuscuta europaea. Next base: position 3,115,862 of record CAMAPE010000041.1, read on the forward strand.
TTGTTTAAAATCATGCACGATAGGACATGAATGTAGTTTTGGACAATTGGACCGGAACTCGATTGTTAATTTAGGCCTGTTCTGTTTGTATATGAGGCTATATTAATTAGAGAGTTATAGTCATGATCCTCTTTTATTTCCTGTAAGCTCATGTTTAGCTAGTACTGTTCAAAAGGTCCGAAAACCCAACCTAGAGTCAGCATATTTACATGATTGATTGTGAAACTAGTTAACGAGTACCATTTTTTTTTTATTTGTACATCTGAACTAAACATATCATCATTGGATCGGACTTCGACCAACTAGATAATGAGTGTGTTTGGCATTTAGCGGATCATGTTAGCGTTTTGTCAATAGCAGATTCTGTCAGCGAGTTTTTGACTAGCGGAATAAGTTGTCAGATTGCCAGAATATGTGTTTGGTAATTTAGCTATTTGGCAAATTTTTTTTATTAAAAAAGTCATATTTTAAACGCTACCCCCAAAATTTCTTATTTGCAGCATATCCAGCGATTCCGTCCAAAAACGTTTGGCCAAACAACTATTTATCAAACAACGTTTTTCATTTATTGAAAAAGTACGTTAAAAGGGATCAAATCGTCAGTTTTTGACTAAAACGTCATTTTCCAAACACGCCATGGATTTCGTAGTTGAAAGTGTGTGGGTAAATATCTTCTCAACTATGAATATAGTAAAAAAGATTATCTATACATTTGTCAACAATTAATATCTCGAGTATGTGTGGTTATCCTTCTTACATACATGCATACGGAGTATTAATTAGCAAATTATGAAAAATATACTCCGTAGTATATAACGAGAGAAATTAATTAAAGAAAATTGTAACTGTAAATGAAAAAGGGGGAAGCTAGAGATGGCCGGCGCGGGAGTGATGGAGTCAGTCTTCTGCAAAGACTTTGAAGATATAGTCCCGGAAGCGGCGGGAGTAAGCCTTGGGATCGACGGCGGAGATGGTGGTGGCATCATATTGGATGGACTTGTAAGCATGCTCAAGCTTCTTGGTGATGTCATAGTCTTGGAGTATGTCTATGATGCCAAAGAAGAGAACGACGTCGTAGTACTCTCCCGTCGGCTCCCCGACTAGCTGCACCTCCGCTGCGTCGCTCCTCCTCTCCGTCCTCTCCACTCTCGCAGGCATGTTTATGCCCAGACTTATCGTTGACCACCTGCGCCGTACACAAGATCAGAGTTGTTCAGTCAAGCCTGCTATTACTTGTATATTTCATGTTTGACGGAAAATTGGTTCATTGCATATATAAGTTCATTGCATTTCCAAGAGAAAAGGGTCCCCGCGAAAATGTTCCTAGTTTGACTTGCACACATATTTATGGAAGGTAGAGTTTTATTTTGATTTTCCAAGTATAGCCTTACTATATGTCAAATCCAACAAAAAGTGGATATAAAGTAAGAATAGTTGTGACTTTTTGGTTAAAAATGGTTTTCATTTATAGAAATGAGAATTTTTTTTGAGACATCCATAAAAGGGAAGTGGGATCTTCTTTGTGAGACGGAGGCGGGTATATAGTCAGAATAAACATCCTATGACTTAATTTTTTTACTTAATTCCGTTTTACCAAAAACTATTTTTAGAAATTTGACCAAATCCGCTCTTAGATCTATTCCGACTTATTAGTCAACTATTTTATGGTAACTTTCGATCTCGTGCGATAATTGTGTAGTACTACGTAGTAGATATATTTTGAGTAAACCTTTTTATCTAACGTGTAATTTTTGATTTGGTGTGATGAATTGTGTACTAATCAAAATAAGTAGTACATAGTACTAGTTTACTTTTGTGGTTGAATCGCTAGATGTCAAGGTAGATGAACACTTTATCCATTTTCATATATTTTTCTCTTAATTTTATTAATAAAACTATTTTAAATATATTTTTATTATAATTTAGCAGATTCAGTCAGAATGATAGGTGCTTATTATTTGTGTTTTTCAACTGTCGAAGTCTATATGATACGGAGTATAATGATTTTAAGTCTGGTGTGATATGATATCATGGAAACATAACACTTGACAATATAAAAAGCTTAAGGTGATATAGATATGCTATGGATGCATACCCGGCTGGATCTACAAGCAATTGATCCATCTCTGCTCGAGACAGCCGCACAACAGATTCTGTTTCTGAGTTTCCTTCGTTTTCTGCACTTTCACAATAAATTAAATGGCATCCAAGCGTTACATTTTTCATTGCTCATTTCATGGAAAGATCAATTTCACTGAAAAATAATTGGTGGAAGGATATCAGTAAGCTTTCCTCCTAGTGGTTCCTTTGGAAATGGGAATGTCATAGGGAAAGTATGTAGGAAGGAGATTATAGAATAAGTAGGGATGAAAAGAAATAGTGAACAAAATAAACATTGTTTCATACATACTCTTTATGTTGGTTCATACCTAAAAAAATCGTTTTCCCTTTATATCAATATACACGTGCTTCTTACTCCCTCCCTTCCTATTTTATCTTCCAAATAGATTTGATACACAATTTAAGATAGTGGGTATTATGTGATGGAGAGTTGTGCAGAGGAGAGAGAAATGTGTAAGAAATGTTGTCAACCACAATTCTTTACTAAAAAGGGAAAGTGGAAGTTTTAATTGGAACGGACGAAAAAGGAAAGTTGGAAGTTTTAATAGGAACGGAGGGAGTATTATTTTTCTCTACTATTCAGAAAATCCAATGACACAGTTTTACTTTATTAAATAATCTCTATTATTTTTCTCTACTATTAGTCAAATTTGATAAATAATCTCCCAATCTTGAAAACTAGTCAAGGAAATAAATCAAATTTTATCTAGAAAGCACAATCTTTTTAAGAGGGTATCATGGACTTTGATTGATTTTAAAAGATCATGAATTTTGAAATCCAAGTGGGGTCTACAAGAATATGGTGAATTGTTATTTTATGTAGAAATCTATCGAAATCCTTTAAAATCCATACAAATAAGTAACAACATAAATTCAGAGAATGTTTGAGAACACTCTTATTTTCTTGGATTCTACAGAAATCCAAATCGAGGAGACCATAATTGTGACGAAATTCTAAACTTCATTAAAATATAATACACCAAAATCCGGGTGGGGTAGGGACTAGAATTGTACAAACCAGTAGGAGTGGTGGAGTCGGTAGGTGTTTGATCTCCGGTGCTAGTGGCTTCTCTAAAATGAAGGCCAACCAGAAGGCTGTAGTCCATTATTCTCTCCTGCTCAAGTAACTCGCAGTCCCTATCCACTTGCCTGCACACAACTCACTCCCCTAATTCATCTTTCTATGACATTTTTATATGAAGGAAATGGTAAAATGATGAAAACAAAATGGACCATCCAAAACCAACAACTGTAAATTAATGGACATCAAGTGAAACTGGCTACAACCTAGTGGAGGTAAGCTAAAATAATAGTGCAGTGTAAAACTGCATATAGTCACACCCACTAAAAGTTGGTCCTGGAATTAACTTCCACTTTTTCTATTTGAGAATTTAGATGTCTCAAATTAACATTCTACTTTACTCTTTTTTACTTGTGGTAATTTTTTTTATTTATTTTGAAAGTACCCACTTGCCTCTTATTTATTTATTTTTACTTTTTTCCTATCTAAAATTCATTAAATCAAACCGGAAAGTTAATTTCGAAACAGACGGAGTACCAATATAGCTGCTTTGTATAAGAAATCACATTTTTATCCATCCACATTATTTTAGTTATATATAGGTGATTTGTATGAGAAGTCACATTTTTATCCATCCACATTATTTTAGTTATATACTCGGTCTATGCCAATATTTCATTATACATTACCTACGAAATTCTTGAAACCAAGACTTCTGCAATCTGAAAATGAAGTTTAGATCAAGATCTTTGAGAGTAGTAGTGGCTTCAATCTCGGATTCAGGCTTCTCAGTCAACCGCCCAAAAGTTGACCCTTTTAAATCAAACCTTTTGTGTATCGTGTAGTCCGTGCAAAAGAGATTCCCCATGATAATGAATCGAACCTAATCACATGCCCAACGTATCAAAAAGTCAATATGTTCCACTAGAGTGTTGTTTACTTCATGGTTTACCAGTATTAGAACATCTTTAATGTTAAAACGTTAACGGTGCATACGTGGCATGAGAGATAACCAATGAAAAAACAATAAATAGAATATCTTTCTCCTTATTTGAAGGATTTTGTATCATTTTGGAAAGTTTTTCTTCACAATGTCAAGCACAATGTCTAGATGTAGACATTTTGGTTGACATTGCAGAGAAAAACTTACCAAAAACATATAAGATCGTTGAAAGACGGAAAGAGAAATGTCATAAAATCAATCTTTTGTGTCTATCTCTTTCATGCCACATGTGCATCGTGCACATTGTAGCATTGGAGATGCTCTTAAAAAATTGAGCTCTTATGTTATCCAAAATGAATTGGGCTGAGCCCAATACATTGAAACTTTTTGTGGTGTAGTGGCTAATCATACCTTCTTTTGGGCTGGCCCACTTAGCTTAACACAATGCAATCCGAAGTATCTGGTCACGAGAGTGTTCTCGAATGACCGAACATGATTGAAATATGCATTTAGCATCCTCAAAAGTACCTAGTTGAATTGCATTAAACCTTATTATTCTGACAATCTCAAAGGTGATATATATTTTTTGTGCAATACATGATGAAATGTTACTCAAAGATAATAAAATGTTACTCTTTCCATCCCACAAAATAGTTCCCGCATTGACTTGAATCAGAGTTTAAGAAAGTGAAAACAAAGTGGAAATATAAAGTTCTGATTGAGTAAAAATAAATAAATGAATGTGAACCACACAAAACTTTCCAAAAAGGAAAATAGGAACTATTTTTTTGGACGACCCAAAAAGGAAACCGGAAACTATTTTGCGGGATTATCGTAATTCAAAAATAACAAATATGGTGACCAAAAAGTTTATTGGTTCCAACAACATTTAATGATTAGAACAAGATTTAGAACCATACTTTGACTTCTGACTTTTTCATTGTCTTGATCATATAACGATCATCGTTTGTCAAGTAGAAAAAGCTTCCACTTTTTCCTGGAGAGCATAGTTCTCTAAGAGCATCATTTCCACATATAGATAACATGTAGTCTGCAGCATCCACCTTGAATAACATCCTCAATGCTCTGTAACACATGTGAAAAGTGCATATAACAATAGAAGAACAAAATTAAAGGCCGGAATTTCTCTAACCAGGAGTAAAACTTGAAGAAACTACATAAACAAGATTAAATAATTTATCCCTAAAATATGAAAGTATGAGTGAATGAGCATTTTGGAAAGAGAACAATGACATGTTTAAATGAATTAGGTGTGGAGATCATCCAACTTCTTTCTTGGAAGTTGCCAAGAGGCATCTGACACCTTCTTGGAAGGAGCTCTCCAACAAATAAAAATGAGAGAAGATATGGATATAACTATAAAACTTGGATGCAACTTTCTCGTGTCTCTCATATACACCTATAAAGAAGGTGTCTCTTATCATTCATTAGTATCAGATTTTAAAGTGAGAAAAATGTGTAAAGAGTGAAATACACTCAGAGAATAAGTGTATTAGTGAGGATTGATTTTTCGTAATAGTTAAGTATGAGAGTTTGCTCGTCATATTATAATTTTGTTCTTGTTATTGAATAGAAGAATCTCCCGATCATAACATTAGGATTATTATTGCAAAGTGAACATTGATCCACTTCTTTCAATAATATGGTACATATATACCTGAAAACTTTTGGACAATAATCTTTCCATCTAAAATCACATGATGAATGAGGTGGGGTGCTTTTGCTTCCCTCGGGAGGGAACCTCGTCCAATACTTCTCCCTCGGATCAAAAGCAGAAGACTTGAGATCCAGAGACGGCGGTGGACCCGGCCTTCCCACAGAATGCCTGAAAGACAAACCATTATTAAGTATGAGTAATCCATGACTCTGGATTACTGAATAGATATATCTCCATATAACATAAAGAAAACAAAAGATGAATAAAACAATAACATTGATGTAAAGAGAGATTCTTATATGACTTGTCTGTGCTTGTATAAAAATATAAATTAACATATAAAGCTTTGAAGCATTGGAAGCATGTTAAGCTATCACATGTGTCTAAAAAACAATGACATATAAATACGGAGTATTAATTTGGTTACACCTCCTATCGGGTTGACTTTAAAGTACGAATTATAGATTCATACCGGACCTCTACAAGTTTATTCCTAACAATTTAATATTTTGAAGATATATTGAAATTAATTGGAATAGGGATAAGAAAAAGACAAGTAGATTCAATTTATAACATATCAGCTGAATTAAGCACCTTATTCCTAGCTGCAAATTAAGCATAAGCTCATAATTCTTGTGGCCTTTAGAAATGGTGTCTCCTTGTTTCCTCACAATCTTGGGGATCCTAATAGGGCTCCCTCTCATGAAGCTTGCGTCGCTCGGGTGCGTCATGCCTCCGCTACCGCCACCGAGGAAGGAGTCATCGGAGGCGAACGACGTGCTGGTTGAAGCTCCACCGACGTCCGACAGCCTCGCCCTAGCAAACTCTCTGTCTACCATGCAATCTGCATTACAATTATCTATCCTCCCATCAACCGACAGTCTCCTAGGCCTAATGCTGCCGTCTGCTGACCCTGTCGCCGCCGCCGCTGCGGCCGTCGTCTTGGAGGATCTCCACCCTGCCAGCTTTCTATCGGTCGGGAAAATCTTTCGATCTTTCAAATCCACATTGAATATGCCCATCTATCGCATCTTTTTTCACCTTCAATTCATTCACAGATGAATGGCAAAAGCTAGAATGTGGATGATGAATTGCATGAGTTGCTACATAGTCAACCATGCACGCAAAAGTAGAGCATGCAAGAGACAGAGAAACGCCACCCTCTGTTTCTCCATCATTGTTTGTTTTTCTCCTCCGGGTTTTTGGGAGTCTTTCCCTCCCCTCCCTACAATCAAGTGACGCAAGAAAATGGAGCTCAAAAGAGGGTTCGGAAGAAGGTGAATAACCCTCCTTTATCGAGCCATTAATTGGCTGACATGTGGCAATTTAAATAAGAAATTGTTTATTTAGGAATGTACTACATCCGTTCTCTTTTAATTGAAACATTAGACTTTTTGCACTATTCACATATTCTACTTTGACTATATTCTACTTATTAATGTATTATTAATTAAATTTAATTTTAAAAAGTTACTGTATTAAATTCTTCTCATTTTAAATTTTCAATATCTGAATTTTTTAATTTTTTTACTAATAAGGAATGAAAGATATTAATGATCAAACTTATGCGTTGACAAAAGTGAAAAGTTGATCGTTGCAATAAAAAAAGAACAGAGGAAAATAGTTTTATTTTTGACTTACTTAATCCTTTTAAAAGAATATAGTGATTAAAACTTCTCAAAAAAGCTAGATATCTAGTTCTACGGTTTGTTTGACACAATTAGCTGAAAATATACTTTTTTGAGCTTTTTAATAACTGTTAACTTTTAGTGACTGAAAAGATCTTAAAGATAAAAGGTGGTAGCTGTTCGGTAAAAAGCCAACTGTTTGATTTAGTTCGGTTTGATATACAAGTTGTTAGAACCAATGTTCTAAAAGGCGCTAGACGCTAGTCGGGCGCCAGCCCAACGCCTAGCACCTAGGTGGCTAGGCGGGCGCCTAGGCGGGGACTAGTCGGAGACATAGAAATTATAGTTTTATCAATATTTTTACATAAATATGATTAGTAATGTTGTGTTTGTGTGTGTATAAAATACACACACACATACACATTAACATGCATGAATTATAGTGTTGTCACATTAAACATGTATAATCATTATCTTATTCTACAACTAGTAACTTTATTCATAAACGTTGTTAAAGGTACATTAAAATAAAAAAGAAAAATAAAATGTTCGAAGAATCTAGACAACTAGGCGGCCGATTAAGCGCTTTGGGCGGGCAACTAGGCGCCCTACGCGGTCGACTAATTCACCTAGGCTCCAAATCAATTAGTCGGAGCGCCTAGACTAAAATCGGGCTGTCCGACCACCGCCTACCGCCTAGGCGGGGACTAGTCGGGCGCCTAGAGCGATTTTTTGAACAGTGGTTAGGACTAATTAATACTAAAAGTCACGGGCTTTTTTCAGATGCTATTCCTTGTAGCATCTCAAAAAAGGTCTTTTATTTTTTGAAAAGTTCTTAAAAATTGTTATGCCAAAACATATACTGTAACTAGAAGCTTTTAAAGACTTTTTGAACAGTACAAAAGCTAGAAAGTAGAGACTTATGCTTGTCAAACATAGCCTACAACTCTCGAAATCAGTTCAAGTAAAAACATTCATCGTGGTGAAAAAATACAAAAATGTGTAGTATACACCTTTTTTGAACACCATTTGCCCACTTTGGCTGTATACAGACAATTTTTGTATGTGAAAATTCTCGAAATATGAGTAAAAACGTTTTAAAATTTCAAAATAGGACCTTCATTCATGTTTTTAATCTTATTTTGGAATCACAGAACGTTTTTACTCTTATTTTAGACAATTTCCCTTTTTGTATTTCCAGACAAATTGTATATATACAAACTATGTTTGTGTATACAAACAAAGTGTGTGAACGAGGTATAAAAAATGTGTACACCAAGCGCTATTAGAAAAAATATTTCAAGAAAATTACTAGTTTTTCACAGTTTGTATCCTATCAAGCGTACGAGATTTCTGTTTCAAAATTTTGTCGCTTGTCGGATGATCTTTTGCATCCGGAAGTGTCTACAAGTCTACAACCACGTGTGCTCACCAAACCCTTCTAAATATGGTTCATTTGAGCTGGATGTACACCATTATATTGATTGTTACCAGCTGAGACTTGTTTGGTTTTTGCACCACTTAGTTCAACTTTTCAGCTTTCAAGATTCTTGGGAAAGTAAAATAGGCTAGGCCGGTATTAATTGGAGCTCGATAGTGATTTGAAAATAATGTAGCATCTTCAATTCCAATAATAAAAGTTCTTAACTCAAGTTCAAGGATCATTGTACATCTAAAAATTTGATGAATTTATTGGGATCCCTCGTTAATTGAGAAATTTATGATTTTGGCAGAGACTGAGGTCGTGTTTTCCGATACAACTTTAGCATGCAAATGCATACATCATTCTAATAAAGAAATTAAACTCAACTTTGAGAATCATTAGAATTCACAATGTTTGAATATTTTATAAACTTCATGTTGAATTTGACTCTTCACGAAATACATAATACATCATTCTAATTAAAGGTTGAAATTATTAATTGTATATATATTTGTTGCCATATTGAAATAGTAAAGCTGCCAATCTACATAGCTCCCAACCTACTGAAGCTACATTCGTAGATGCTAAACCATTGATAGATGCTTATTGAGAAGGACATCAACTACTTGGAATATATAAACCACATCTTACAGAAGAAATTAAATAATAAAGGCAAAAGTGTTTCATCGGTTTGTTGGCACATTATATTGGTATGTGGCTCCCAGCTGGTTGTCACAACATTATACTGGGCACGAGTTTTAAGATAGTAAGAAATGTGTGGTGGAGAGTTGTGCAGAGGAAAGAAAAATGTGTAAGAATGATTGTGAACCACAAATTCTTTGTCAAAAAAGAAAAGAGGAGATAAATTTGGGACGGACCGAAAAGGAAAGAATGAAGATAATTCCGGGATGGAGAGAGTAATAAATAACATTAGCTGAATTGGAGTGATGTACTCTAGCAGAGAATGTTTTTCCCATATAAAAGTGTAGAAGGAATTTGGAAAAAATAATTCTAGTACAATTAAATAAATTTCTAACGCTGAAAAATAATCCAATTGGAAAGGTATTACAATCAACCCATAATATCAACACTTAATCAATAACCAAAGTCTAAAAAGTAATGGACCTTAATATGAGTAAAATAAAGGGAGTAACACTTTTCCCTAAATAGTAATCTACTCTCATATAGGGGTGGACTCGGGCCGGGCCAACCGGGTCGGACCCGGACCGGCCCGCTACTGTGCGGGCCCGGACCGGACCGGTGAACCGGTTCCAGGCCCGGTTCGGGCCAACCGGCCCGGTGGGATGGCGGTTCGGGCTCGGGCCCTTCAAAAGGCGGCCCGGTCGGTTCGGGCCCGGGCCGGGCCAATTTTGTTTTTTAATTTTTTTTAGTTTTTGGGTTGGGCTGGGTATTTTGGGCCATTTGAGGTGATTAGGGTTGGTTTGGGGGTGAGGGGGAGGGTTGGGGGTTAACTAGGAAAAGCCAAAAAAAAAAAAAAAAGAACCGAGGCCCGGCCCGGCCCGACCCGGACCCGGGGGTTACCCGGGCCGGTTCCGAGCCTCCCCTTCTTGAACCGAGGCCCGGCCGGGCCCAGGCCCGAAACGGGCCCGAACCGGAACCGGTCCACCCCTACTCTCATATTTTGAGAATTTTAGAAACATATTCCTATTTTTGCACTTTGTTCATATTTGGAGAATTATCTAAAACTATATGACACAAATAAACTATTAGAGATTTAGAGCGCGTTTCCTTAAAAAAAGAGATTTAGAGCTCGTTTGATAAAATTGATACTGGCTGAATCAACTGCTTCTATTGCAATTTATAAAGTTGTGATCGAAGTGACAAGATTGACTGATTCTGTTGATTTATGAGGAAAAAAATATTTAAAATACTTTTTATTAATAAATAAAGAGAGAATTAAATGGAAATAGCTAAAATGGTTCTGATAGACTATAAGTCTAGAGAGAAGTGAGAGCTAGAGAGAGAAGTAGTATATTTGCTTTGTATTAATAAATTCTGAACCCCTTACAACTACTCCCAGAGGGAGTATTTATAGGAAAAATTAGGGCTGGGTTCCCAAGTTTTGGGCTTGGGAGGTCCATTTACCATAGGGCCACTAATGGGTCGAATACAAAGTACATAGAAAAGATTAAGTGTAAAGTCCTATCCTGGAGGCCATCTGTGGCCGATGAGGGCACGACCGACGAGGGCGTGGCCAACGAAGACCCGACCGACGAGGGCGTGGCCAACGAAGACCCGGCCGACGAGGTCACCCGGCTCTTCCTGGCTTCTGGATCACAATCTGAGTAGTCTTCTTCGTCGGCCGATGAGGGTCATCTGGCCGACGAGGGTCCCACCAGGTGGTCGTGGTACCTTCTGTTCTTCCGAGTATGTGGGCCCTGGGGTCCAGGCTCATATACTCCATCAGGTTCTCTACAGTAACTTCAACCAATTGAGAGAAAAAAGTAATAGCAACCTTACTTATTTTGATTATTACACGATTCAAGTATTCAACACGTGAAATCAAAAATTAATGTTTGACGAACAAATAGGGTCACCAAATGAGTTATTACTCGGTTAATCCCGAAAATTAAACCAGATTAACGTAGAATGTAGTGTCTGGTGCACCATAATGTACTTTTTATGGTATCCAAGATAAGTTGATGTACTATTTTGACATTTTTCTCCTAAAACAATAAAAATACGTTTTTCCCTCCGAAAGTATCAAATATCTCAATTACATTAGAGTATTTATCGTTTCAACTGGCAACTTACATCTCTAATTTCCATAGAAATCTCAGTTATATACTACGAATACAATTTACATCTCTCTCACATAAATTTTAATTTTAATTATATAATTTCGCTTTCGTGTTTCTCATTCCAGTTAAAACTGACAAAATAATTAAATAGGAAGAGAAGTAAATGAATAATAGTTAGCCGCCTTGCTTTAAGGTTCTAATCTTAGTTTTTTATTGCTAATATAAAATTAATTCATATCATTTTCCAATATACATACTACGTAATTGTCTATTCAAGCTCCATCTCGAGCAACAAATTTAAAATTCGAAAAGTTTAGAAATCCTGTAATTAGAAAGGTAGACACGTGACTGGGAAAGAGTTAATTTAAGGAAGGGACCTAGCTAGGAAATCTACAATAAAATGGGACCAGACTAATTCTTTTGCAGAATTAGAGGCACTGAAAGATGAAGATATATATTGAAAATAACGTGTGTGATTTGCATGACGCCATTAATGAGCCAGTCCAGGCATGTATGTTTTTTTTTTTTTTATTTACGCCGTATTCTGTTGAACAAAAAGCTGTTTCCAGCTATAAATAATTTTTGACTCTAACTAGTTTTTTTCTTTGTTGAGAAAATTGACTCTAACTAGTTAGTTATCAATCTAGGTAGATAACTTTGATCTTATTACACGTGAGTTAATTTTCTCGATCGTATTAGATAACTTTAGAAATGCATATAATGATTAATACATATGGCAACATTCAAGATATATTAGATATATACTACGTATATCAAGAAATGAAAAGTTTAAAGTGAGATTATGTTTTAGGAACTAATAAATCAAAATCAAAAAATATATGTGTGAACGTTTCAATTTACACTATTGATATCATTTGCAATTTAATTACATTTTCAAGAAATCATGATCTTGACTTTTTATCGGGAGATTTCCCAAAATAGGAGTAAATGAAGTTTGAAATTCCAAAATAGGACTATTTTGTTTTTATTCCCGAAATGAGACTAACATGACGATGTTTACTGTCATCTTGTAGTCAAGACTTCCAAATAGTTGCAGTACAGTGCATTTAAAATGACAGTATTTATAATAATTAATGACATTATTTTTCAATCATGACAGTATTTTTCATACATGACAGTAATAACTCCTATTTCGGGAAGAAAAACATATTAGTCCTATTTTTAGAATTCCAAATGTCATTTGCTCCTATTTTGGGTAATTTCCCCTTTTTATTCTATAACTAAAAGTACACATGTGATTTGTTTGAAAGGAGAGATTAAAGAAATTACACATATAGATTAGTGAAAAATAATACTAACGATGTGATATATAGCTAATGATGAACAATAAATTAAAGTAAAAAGTGTAAATTCATGGATGGAATGATGAGAGATATATAAAATGATTTTGTAACTTATATATGCATTTAATACAAAAGTGGGAGAGAAAATATTATTGGGAGATGATTCTCCCTTTATGGATATCAGATTTTATGGACTAATAAATCAAAATCAAAATATATGTGAACATTTTAAATTACATTATTAATATCATTTTCAATTTAATTAAATTTTCGAACAATCACAATCTTTAGTTTTTATTGTATAATTAAAGTACAACTCTAATTTGTTTGAAAGAAGAGATTAAGAAATTAAAGAAAGTTACACAAAACAGAATAGTGGAAGAGAAAAATACTATAAAAGAATGATGATAGAGAGACTCGTCATCGTTGTTACTTGGGTGCGATATCAACCTAGGGGTGAATAATAAAGTAGAGAGTGAAAATAAATGGGATGGAGAACATAATTAGGAGAAGATTCTCTCTTTATGTATATGTACTCTAGAATTTAGTGTACGTATTTCCCTTGAGTTAGTATATATACCAAACATCTTGTGATTGGATGATTTCATTGTGACACTCTCATGGAGTTGATCGTCGGTTCGAAATTCATCTCAGTCAAAGATATTAGCATTTAACATAATAGATACTACAATATACTTGAAAGTACAGTGACTGTTGGAACATAATGTTTTGTTGATGACAAACAACTAGTGTTACTTCTGGTCTATAAGTGATTGCAGGAAAGGAAGTTAAGTCGTGCTCTGGAACAAGCCGTAGAACTGAACCCATAACTATCCTACAGTCCAACACAGACGTATATGTTTTATTGATGACTAACCATGCAGATAGACCAGCTGATAGACCAGCGGAGTTCTATCAGGAACGAAAATCAGAACTATACTTAGTTCTGTTCTGAGTGTATAATTAACGTGCATAATGATTAAATGGATTAATATGTGATTGCATAATAATTCCTTTTCTACTTACGTACCTAGATTGATATGCATGAAAATGGCACAATTTAAATATCTTTTCATAAATGATTGACACCCACTTTAGTAATTGTTCCTTTAACTTTATAGAAAGTAAGTATGCCTTTTACTTTATAGAAATTATCTTTGACTTGCTAAATCAAGGATTGCATTACTCATGTTTTAGTTGACCGTAGCATGCTTATAATTATTGTCAAATAAATATTCTTTTGCTTTATGGTTTGAAAAGTTATCCTTGATTTAAGATATTAAATCTTCTATTGAAAGAATCTTGACTTGCTAGTAATATTTGGATCGTTGCATGCTTATATTTGACAAGCCAATATACTACTTCCTTCTATATAATATTATGCTATCTTGTCATCTTAATTTGATTGCCATTTTAATAAAAGGTGATCATACCTTTTCTAATGAGCTATTAAAGTAGCTTGTCTTGAAAATGATTGCATAAATATTTTATTGCTACACATGTCCGCTGCATGCCTACATGTTAAGTAAATCAATATTATTTCCTTATATGATGATTCGTGAATCATGAGTCAATTTACTCATATTTGAGAACGAATATGAGAGAGCTACTAGAAGGAAAGCAATTCAAATAATATCAATGCAAGTTCCAAGTATGGAAGCTCAATTACTCAAGGAAAGAGACACCAACGGACAAATCAAAGTGGCTTATATATTCGAGAACCAAGAGGAAGAAGTGTGTGCTTGAGAGAGTAATCAAAAGGAGAAAGACTTACGAAGAGTTATCAAGTCCAAGGCACCTGAACCTACGCACGAAGTTCTAGATATAGTTTCTTTTCCCTTCTTTATCTTGCAACTTGGTTTTCGAAGAAAAGCTAAGTGTAGCTTCCTCGGTTTGGGATCGTGTGTGTGAGAGCTTTGTTGTAAAACTGAGAAGTTCTCTACCTGCAAGGTAGAGATGCGTAACTCTTCCTAGAGAGGATAGAGTTGGGGTGGCTCAAGGGTAGATTAGGAGAATTTACCTTGTAACCACATTTTGGCTATTTAGTGAAGTTGTTCAAATTCCTCCAAGGGAGGTCGAGGTTTTTAATCCCTATGAGTCAAGGGATTTTTCCTCGTTAAATTCTTGTGTATTTATTATTTCGCATTTCCCTACACCCACACTAGAACTGTGCGAGAAACTGCCACAGTTCCACAGAAACACAATTCACCCCCTCTTGTGTTACTAACCGTTTCACTAGCGACAAAAAATGACTAAGTATATACTACGTATAAAGTGTCCTTATTTATAATTTTTTCCATTTTCGTAACTGATTAGTAAATAGTAACAAGAATATTTAATAAAGGACCCTTGAATCAGTTGAGGGGTTTGATTGACTGGACATAGGTAAAAAACAGCCACGGCAGCCCATCAACCGCCGCCGGGAAGGGTTTGGGGTGGAAAATCTTTTGTTGCGATCGTTGTGGATCATCCTTATCCACCTTTATTGCAGAAAACAGGTTCAAAGTTTAAAGGGATGTCTGGTATCACTTTTCCGGAGCAGAAAGTGGCGATATTTGCAGCAAAGCACAAGCTTTCTCTTGTGTGTTATTTATTCAAGGACCGCCCATCTCTGACTTCCCTTCGTAAGGCTTTTGAATTGATTGGATTCAAAGGATCTTTTCAACTGGGTTTGTTAGAAAGGAAACATCTCTTGATTCGTTTTGATACTGAAGAAGATTATATTCGATGTTGGAACATGCAGGGATATATATATATATATATATATATATATATAGATTTAGGCTTAATTCGAGCAAATTGAAAATGTGCAATAGAATAGCTTCATTGTGCACCACGTTGATTTGAATGTGACTGTTCTCACGTTCTCACGTTAAGCATCGTTCTCACTGGAACCGCACCCTATATATATATATATATATATATATATATATATATATATATATATATATATATATATATATATATATATATATATATATATATATATATATATATATATATATATATATATATATATATATAGACACACACACACATGGAAGCACAATGTGTGTTACCAAAGGGACCTCAGAATTTAGACCAAATGTTGGATCTTCCATAGTTCTGATTTGGTTAACCTTTGAGGGTTTACCCATACATTTACATGATATGCATGCTTTGTTTGATATAGCGAGTTTGATTGGGAAGCCTCTAAGGATTGACACTGTTACAACGACTCTAGCTAAGCCTTCTTTGGCTAGGGTTTGTGTGGTGGTTGATTTAACTAAAGATATGCCTACTAAGCTATGAATAAATTGAGGGTCGAATGAATTTTCTCAAAACGTGATCTATGAAAATAGACCACTATATTGTAACCATTGCCTACATTTAGGCCATTCTATGGCCTCTTGAGACATGAGAAGGACATGTCAAAAAATGGGTAATTAAACCTAGGGTCACTGAAACTATAGCTGGAAACAAAACACCAGCTATTACAAGAACCAGTGAAAGGGATATGTCAATCGTAAAGGAAATAATAAGCTAACTATTACAAATGGAAATCAAGGAAAGGGTTTTGCAATCGACAAAGGAAAGGAAATGGTTACTGATACATGCATTCCCTCTACTTCTAAAAGCCAAATAGTTGCTTTACATGGAGATCAGCATAAGGAGACTACTTCTGATAAAAGTAAGGAGCAGTTTCCTCCCTTGTGTGACCTAGAAAAATGTGATGTGGAGGAATTCATCATGGAGTGTCACAAATACTTAGTTTTTAATGACACATTTCTTTCCAACAACATGTAATACGCTCTAAACGGAAGAACACACAGCAAGATATGAGTGTCACAAATACTTAGCCTTATCTCTATGATTTAGCGTTTTCAGCGTAAATAGAGCACTTTTAGCGTAAATACAGTGTATTTTAGTAATTAGGCAATCATCCCTTGATATTTTGAAACCAGCGCCTTAAGACAAGTTTTAGAACTCGGTAAGATCTTTCGAATGAGATATTAAACGCTTTCAACGGAACAAAATAGAGCAAGATAAGATTGCGTCAAATTCTACACGAGTTCGGAGTGAAATCAGAAACATTGGTGAATATATGGTTAATCTGTAACTTTTAATTAATGCATTATAAATGAAGTTGGAACAATAGCTTTAGAGCTCCAAATTATCTTTCCAACGAGATATAATACGCTCAAAACGGAAGAACACACAACAAGATATGAGTGTCACAAATACTTAGCCTTATCTCTATGATTTACAATGTACACAACAAGATATGAGTATCGCATTTCTTGACACACATTTATATGTTTATAATATTATCAACACATAATAAAAACTAACCTTCATGACCCGAGTAAAACAATACTCCGCAATTGTTTAGAAAAAATAAAATTTAGTTTTGTTGACGCTTAAAAAACTTAAAAGAATGCTCAAATTAAATTACGGAATAGATAGCAAATACGGAGTAAGAGGGTTTGGGACTCTGGGTTGTTTTTTGGAAGCAAGTGACTTATATTAATAAGAAAGAACGTAAGTAGGGTACAAACAGACAAAAAACTCAAATCTACCGCTAAACATTTCATTTCAAAACCCAAAATTCAAAGCCCGGCCCGGGAATCCGACCTCCCACTCAAAGGTTGGTCGCCTTTCCGCAAACAAAATTGCTCTTTGTACACACAATTGTACACTCAATGTACACACTACTTAAACCCAAAAAAATTACCCCCCTCTTTTCCCCCTCACTCCCCCACCGACCCACGCTTCTCACTCGCTCCCCACTCCTCTCTCTTCTTCCCTTCAACGAATTCAACAAACAAGCTTCCACCTTCATCAACCTTCACAAAGCTTCCTCTTCGATGGATTTTCCGTACGACGACACGTTGGTGACTAACTTCGACGATTTTTGGGCTTCATGGAATGAGAATCCCGGAGGCAGTAAAGTTGGGATGTCTTCCGGAGCTGGAGAAATTCAAGGACAGACGGCCGGAGCTGGAGAAGGTGACGGGATGACGGATGGAGGCGGAGAGGGGTCTGGAGATAAGACCGGAATTGGAGATGGTGTTGGACGCACTCTTGGAGCCGGAGAAGATGATGATCACACGAACCTAGCCGAGGTAAATGAAGGGCTGACGTCGCCGGCGGCCATGGACGTCGTTTCTGACCTTGGTATAGTGACGTAATCTTCTTGAACGTTGAAATACGTTTACTCTCACATGCATGTTGTTAGAGGTGGAAGTTGTTTATGTGTTAATTTATTTGTTTATGTGGGTTTTAAGGGTTTATGCTTGTTTATGTGGGTTGTTAGTGTTTGCAGAATGTCATAAACATGTTTGTTTGTGTAGTATTCAACGTGTCTGTGACACATATCAATTGTCTGTGTGTGAAAATATCAGTGTGTGTAGCACCTACCTTGTTTTGAACGCATGCATACGTTTGGTGACACATGCAAGTTGTAGGAGCTGTCACTTGTTTATGTGTGTGTTTGTTTGTGTATGAAGACAGTGGAAGATTTATTTGTTTGTGTAGTATTTCAACTAGTCTGTGAAAGATTTGAATTGTCTGTGTGCATATATCACTGTCTGTGTGATATCGTAAGTTGGTTAGAACACATTAATAAATGAATCATGTAACATAACAGATGGAGAAGAGCTGTCAAAACAGAATGAAGTTGGTCAAGATCCGGAAGTTGGTATGGAGTTTGAAAGTAGAGAAGCAGTCTATGATTTTTACAAAGCATACGGGAAGCGTTTGGGATTTCCTATAAGAACTAGGAGCACAACTAAAGACAAAAGAGGAGAACACATTGTGTCAATTCTACTAGAATGTTCGTGGGCTGGTCGAAGATGTAGTCAGTCAAAAAATCAATTGAAGCCCCAACCTTCAATGCAAATAGGGTGTGAAGCTAGACTACGAGCGCACGTAAATTATGCGGGAATTTGGCAAATTTAAAAAGTCTTTTTACAACATTCACATCCTATGAGTCCAACAAAGGCTCGCCTATTCCGATGCAATCGGAGGTTAACTCATGGAATGGCAAGGAAACTTGCAATAAATGATGTTGCGGGAATACAACTTAATAAAAGCTTCACCGTGGCCGTTGTTAAGGCCGGTGGGTATGATCAACTTCCCTTCATTGAAAAAGATTTTAGGTTCAACAGTGTCAGCTTCTTCTATCCAAGCTTTTAGAGATGCAATATGATCATCAGTTGGGTGAAATATAGCAGGTTGAATGGATACAATGGGCTCAACATATGGTGAGCACTGGTATTTGGAACGACATCGTTTTCTTTTTTTCACTTCTTTCCTGCTCACAACTTGTATGGCCTCAACATCTATTGACGCACTCCCAATATGGACCGAGGGCTGTTAACGGAGGTAAGTTGTCCTATTCACAACAAATATAATACATTGTTATGTCTTTGTACACACAGACAAACACTATAGTTTGGATTGCTCTCCTTCCGGTCCTTGAACTTCTGAGGTTGACCATCCATCAGACCCTTCATATGACTCACCAATAACTTGTACGAACGAAGTGACCACGGACACTTCTTGAATTCCTCTAAATCATTCACCAGTCTGATAGAGGATGCATTTATCCTCGTAGTGTTGTCCTTAGCAAGCAACACACACTCAATATAGAACAAGGAGGCCAACTTTACAACATCCATCTGATCACGACGTTTGGAAAATTTAAGTTTCTCAAATTTGT
Source organism: Cuscuta europaea (assembly GCA_945859875.1). Taxonomy (NCBI): domain Eukaryota; kingdom Viridiplantae; phylum Streptophyta; class Magnoliopsida; order Solanales; family Convolvulaceae; genus Cuscuta; species Cuscuta europaea. The sequence continues at coordinate 3,135,445 of CAMAPE010000041.1, forward strand.
TCTTCAAATTGACGTGTGTAATGTCCACTGAGTCACCTAAATACTTCTTAGCAATGGCCCCTACGTGTTCAGCTTCATCGCCAGATTCTTGTCCTGAAACATCACCTGCAGCAGCTACTGGTTCAGCACCCGCTGGTAATCCACTTATGCGGCAAAAATCCACATAAGTAAACTTATACAGTGTACCCCGAATGGCAAACCACAGCTCCTCATCAGGTTGCTCCTGCAAAAGGTGTAAGGCCAGCATGTGAAAGACTTGGCCAGAGAATTGTGTGGGTAGGATGTCAATAAGATGGCCCCATGGTAAAGCGCGAAAAATTTCTATTTCTGTTGCAGATAAGCTGCTTTGTACCCATTTGGCAGCATTTCTAAAGTTTGAACACACCGAATACTGGGCAGGAAAGTAGTCATGACTGGGAATGCGTAACTTCAGGGCTCTGGCAGTTGGAAGAACAATAAATTATTAGGACAGACAGACAAAAGGTGACGTTCATAGACCTAAAGTATATTCACAGACAATAAATAAAACTCCAAAGGAACTTTACACCACCACACAGACAATTTATAAACATCAGCAAAGGAATTACACTATGTCATAGACATAATTTCATTCACAAGCAATAAATAACAAAAAAATGAAGTTAACACCACCACACAGACAACTTGCGCACATCAACAAAGGATTTACACTATATCATAAACAAAATTTTAAACCAGCCCACAGACAAATGTTCGAAGATTGCAAAAAACTCAACAAATTAAATAATAAACCTAAAAACAAACAAAGGTTGGGAAATGATACATACCTCTCGGCCATCTCTGCCAGTGGGGTTCTCACCATTGTTGTGCGTCGTGGTCCAACCTCAGTCCGCATCGAGGAGGCTGTTTCTTCACACACACCTGGAATCAATCGCGAAGAAGAGAGTGTAAGTGGGGGTGCCGGTTTCGTGGGGATGTGGGAGAGAAGAAAGGGGGTGTCGCCGCAGGTTTGATTTTCGAGAAGGAGGAAGTTGCTTAGGCTCGCCGCAGGAAGTTGCTTAGGCTCGTTGATTTTTGCCGCAGTTGTAAGGAAGAAAAGAAAGAACCGGGACTTTTGATTTTCGAGGAGCGGGGGAGCGAGTGAGAAGCGTGGGTCGGTGGGGGAGTGAGGGGGGAAAGAGGGGGTAAATTTTTTTGGGTTTAAGTAGTGTGTACATTGAGTGTACACAATTTGTGTACAAAGAGCAATTTTGTTCCACAAACCCTCTAATGAGCTTTAATTGCACCATCGACAATTTGAAATTAAGCGGATCCACTAGCACCTCAATCATATTTCTACAACTCATCCAATCCCGCTTCTCAATATCCATGACATTGGTAAATGGTAATGATTTTGCTTTTTCATGGATTGATTAATTTGTATTTGATCTAAAGTCTGGTGGAGCTGAGTACGTGAATTGTTCATTGCTTTCTATTGATTTATTTTTTGATCTATGTCTAATGGAGTACGTTAATGTCAAGCTTCCTTATATTATATTGATCCAACATAATGAATAGGGCTTTCTACTTTTCATGGATTCCTACCCTGGTGTGTTTATATTTTAACATTTTATACACAAATGATAAAATCTATAGATGTACATCATGAGTTAAGGTAAATTCTGTTACGCAAGAGTTCTGATACATATTATACCGGCATAAATTTAATTAACAAAATCAAATCATATTTATGTTTTATATCTATACCTTTATAAAGAAACTTAGAACTTAATAGCGATTGGTTTCTATATTATATACTCTGTTCCACTAGGTGACTTTGCACTAACAATATTAACAACAGATTGTTCTAAACTAATTTATACGTAACATATTAACTTCTGACTTTTCCTAATTGAACATTTCCTTTTTGGAGATTTTCACTTTATTTGTTGAAAGGTTCATATACTTTTATCAAAAAGTCAATTGAGTCTATGTACTTTTAAATGAATCAACTAAGTCCATGAACTTCCAAAAAACAACCAAATTTTATTTTTTATAGGTAATGAACCGGTTTCAAGTTTAATAGCTTACGTGGATCGTCCAAGTGGAAGTTTTTTACTGTTCACAATTTTTTGTGCATTTTCTTTTCCTTTTCTATTTCTTTTCTTCTCTATTTCTTTGTACCCCTTTCTCTTTTTCTTCTTTCTCTTGGTCCAAAAGGTGGAATCTCCCACCCCAGGAGCCCCCACCCCGACCCGACAGGATGGTGAGAGAGTTAAACACGGTGACCCAGTCAGCAAAGTGGCGGTAGGCCTTATACACGTGCACATCAGAGGTCTAGCCTTATTTCAGGTTCTGTAACCTCCACACAGCCGCTGCGGGTTTCGAAACTTGGTCACTTGGTCCAATTTTCCCACCTCTTTTTCTTCTTTCTCTGTTCTTCTTTCGCGTTCCAAGTCTATCGCCCTCGCCCAACCTGCATCACCTCCCCTTCTCCCCTCAATTCCTTTTTCAACTTTCTTCTTTCTCTTGGATATGGCTTTTTCGATCTGATCTTACCCCACGTCGGAAATGGCTCGAGCGCCTACCTTCTTCTTCGCCCGGCGACGTTTAAGCGGTGTCCAAGCCGCTGCAACAATCGCCCATTTCGTCGCCTTCCTCCCGTGCCCAACTTCGGATTTGCCCGGAGACATTCAAGGCATGGCAATTAACCCGCGCTTGGCATCAAAAGCCCCAATTTTGAATTTCCTGGAAGAATAAACAAGAAGGGGGTTAATTCGGTGAAAGAGAAACGAAGAAAGAATGAGGGGGTGAGAAGTCTACCTGATACAGGTGGACGGAAGAAGAAAGAAAGAGAAGAAAGGAAATGGGGGGAGAACTCAGAAAGAGGAGTTGGTGGCAGGTTGGAGTGTTGGACGGTGGAAGCCTGAAACGGGTAAGGAATAGGAGCAAGAAGAAAGAAAGAGAAGAAAAGAAGAAAGGGAGAGAAAATAAAAGGATAAAAAATAGAAAAAGCCACCGCACATCACACGTAGGCCGTCAACGGGAAACCGGTTGATCACCTGTGAAAAAGCCAATTCCATTGTTTTTGACAGTTCGTGTACTTGATTGATTCGTTAAAAAGTATATGGACTCAATTGACTTTATGGTAAAAGTAGATGGACTAATTTGACAATTTTCCCAATATGATATCGTGAACTCTCTTGTTTGAACCATATTGTGAACTCTCAATATGTAGCTTTTTAGTTGATGATGATTTTGTGGATACATTTTTTGTGTTTATGATTAATGTGAAAGGAATTATGTGAACATTTCTTCTCGATCTATTTCAATTCTTTTCTATGCTTATTATGTGTATTTGATAGAGACTTAGAATAATACTCCCTCTGTTCTTTATTATCTGTCCCGCTAGCCTTGGGCACAAGTTTTAATAGAAAAATACTCCCTCCGTCCTTTAAAACTTTGCCAACTTTCCATTTTTGGATGTCCCACTAACTTTGCCACTTTCCATTTTAAGTAAAGAATTTGTGTCTACAATCAATTCTCTCTCTTCTGCACAAGCATCTACCACACAGTTTTTACTTTATTAATCCTCGTGCCGGTCAAACTTGGCAAAGTTTTAAGGGACGGGAGGAGTAGTAGGTTAAATGTAGAGTTTGTAGGGTAAATGATAAAGTAGGAAAGATAGTATATTAAAAAGAGTAAAGTGATGATAAAGTAGTAAAGAGAGTATATTAAGTAGAGTAAAATTATGATAAAGTAGGAAAGAGAAAGTAGTTTGTAAAAAGTAAGAGAAGTAAAAGTAATAAAAGTGGGGGTATTTTATCAAAAACTTTCCTAAAATAGAAAGAGACAAAGAGAGAGAGAGAGAGAAATAATTAAAAACGTCCCAAAAAGGAACGCGAGACAGTTAATAAAGAACAGAGGGAGTACTAGAATAAGAATACTACTCCCTCCTGTCCTAAATAAAGTTCAGTGTTTGACTTCACACAAATTAAGGAAATAAATTTGACTTTGCTGTAGAGTACACTGTTGTGACACTGTTTGACACTGTTTGACACTGTTTTGCACTATTTTGATGTAGATAATTTGCCAAATAAGGAAGGGAGAAGAAGTGTGAACTTTATTTTGGACCGACCCAAAAAGGAAAGTGTGAACTTTATTTAGGACCAGAGGGAGTATTACGTATTTTAATTTTGTACAATAAAAGGGTTTAGGCCCTATAACTAATTAGAAGTGGGCTGGCCCATTAAAAAAAGAATAAATAAGGGTGAGCTGTGAGTTGAAGGAGGAGAAAATTGGGATCGGGACTGGGAATTTGGTAGTGTGAGACCACTCGAAGAGTCTCGACTTTTTCTTACTTATTTTCTATATTCCATCCATAAACCTTCTTTAATATACTAAGGTTATCTACTGGAATCCTTCTGTTACCTGTCATTGGTATCAAAGCGAAACGATCATTGTAGCTGCGCGTGGTAGTCACTCGGTGAAACATGGAACAGAGGATTGAAAGTTTGGAGAGATCATTGGAGCGTTCAAGGGAAGAGATGCGAACGGAGATGTGAGCCTTGGTGGATGAGAAAGTGCATGTGTTGCTGGAGAAATTGCAGAGTCTCAAAGTCTAGGGCAATCGCAGGAGAAAACATGGACGATAAACCACCAATCATCGACATCAGACTTTTGCCAGCATGAGTTCATCTTATTCCGGAGGTAACCCTCATGAATCTCACTCTATTTCTCGCAGTCCTGATAGTACGAGAATGGACGATCAGATTTATAGTGGGAGAAAAGTGGATTTACCGTTGTTTAGCGGTGACGATGCTTATGGATGGCTGGTTTGGGTCGAACGCTATTTTAAGCCTAACCAAGTACCAGAGACTGACAAGGTGGAGGTAGTGTTGATCGCCATGGCCGATAAGGCTCTGAACTGGTACCAATGGTGGGATGAACAGACACCTGACCGTTCTTGGGTTAACTTCAAAGAGGTTTTGATTCGACGTTTCCAACCTGACTTAGTACAGAACCCGTTTGGTCCTATGCTTAGTATTAGGCAAACTGATTCAGTAATGAAGTACCAGGATCGCTTTGAAATGTTTGTAGTTCCTCTCAAACTTACTAATCAAGAGATGTTAAAAGGAGTATTTCTCAATGGGCTTAATGATGAAATTAGCACAGAGCTGAAGTTGCACTAGATTAGTGGGTTAACTGAACTGATGGACAATGCCTTGTTGTTGGAAGCCAAGAACAAGGTGTGGAAAGGAGAAAATAATATTGAAGAAGACAAAAAGGGCGGGAAGGAACGGGGAGGGGAAATGGTTAGACCCTTGAATTGGGTGGAAGGAGCAAAGGGAAGAACACCTGTTGTGACTCCCGTGAGAACACATTCACAGAACAAACTGGAGGAATCACCAAAACCAAGTAAGACTTGGGAGGGAGGCCAAAGATTGACACAAACAGAGCTAGAAGAAAGAAGTAAAGGGGTATGTGTTTCAAATGTGGAGATAAATGTGGTAAAGAACATGTTTGTGGAATGAAACATTATCAATTCATCTTGATAGAAGGACCAGAAGAAGAGCAGGGAATGATTTTATTGCCCTCTTGATATCATTCATAGTGATTTGCGGACATGTCATCACGATTCACGCACAGGTTATCAATGTTCTCTCCTCTTCTTGAATGATTTTACCAATTACCTTTAGGTGTATCATCTTAAAGTCAAATCCCAAGTCTTTGGCGAATTCTTAGAGTCCAGTTCTTTAGTTCATACCTAATTTGAGAAAGAAATAAAATCTATTCAATGTGATTTTGGCCGTGAGTTTAGTTTGACAACTCATCGTTTCAAAATTTCGCTAAAAAACAGGGTATGATCTTGATTTCCGGTTTTCGTCCCACCTAAACATCTCCCAAAATCGGTAAAGCTGAAAGAATGATACTTCAAATCAATGATAAACCCATGCCCTAATATAATGACTCATTCCCCCTAAACATTGGGCTAGTTCGCTTCACATGACGGTCTACCTACACAACATTATTTTCAATAAACTTGTAGTCTCTTGCTTCCCTAGCCTACTCTTGCCATATATCGTCTTCAACCCACGCACATATAACAATCTTTGCACTTTTGGTTGTCTTTGTTACCCAAATCTTATGTCCACCACGTACCCCTATATACATTAACAAACATTCAACGTACCTTCACAATATTTAAACATATTTACCACTCTTCATGTGCTTATGAAATTTTATGTTTCGGAATCTTTACTAACACCGTTTATTTTTTCATTTCGAATAAAAAAGACATATAATGTGACGCTTTTCACACACTTTTCTTGCATTAGCGTGCGTTCTGGATTTATGTATTCCTTGTGGTACATAGGGATATACCGGTCTCCCCTCCGCCAATGTGTGCTGCTACATAGAATTAAATTAGATCTTGTTGAGTTTGGCGAGAAGGAAAACAGTGGCGGAAGTGATGGCGGGGATGAACACTTCGTTGGGGATGGCATTTGGGAGGAGTCTCTGCTTGAACAACAATGCTGTGACCGGAACTCCGAATAGGTAGAAAAGTATGTCTTTTGCTCCTATCCCCGTCACGCCTGTGTCCATTATTATTTCTTGCAGAATCTTCTCAAACTCTTCTTTGCTCAATTTCTTCCCTTCTTCCTTGTGGTGTTTCTGACAAAAAATTATTACCATACAAAATTCTTAATTAATTGTGTTGTTTGACAGGCTTTGACATATGAGTATATACCTTAATTAAGTTGGTTTTATTTTTATAATCAACATTTTTAACCAACCATATTATTTTGGTCATTTTTTTGTCCCGGTAGGCACCATCGTCATTTCTTTTTTGTAAATTTCCTTTGAAGTCGTTCCTTAGTTGGATTACTCATATAAAACTTATTGTAAAGTTGTGGTAATTGAATGTAAAATTAAAATCTAAATGATACTCCCTCACCTCACAAAATTCTTTCCACTTACCATTTTGAGATGTTTAAAAAATATTTCTCATTTCCTTTAAGTTTTGTTTACTAACATTCATTTACCTATTTTCTTACTCAATTACAACCATACACTTTCACTTTATTCTCACTTTCTTAATAAACGTGTCAAATCACTGAGAATTATTTTTGGGAGGGAGGAGTACTTTGTAATACATATGTTTTGTTCACTATCTTTATTGTACGGGTAATTATACATTTGTAAGTATTGCATCAATAAATCCTTTAATTTGAAAGTACGTAAAAAATGCAGAATTAACTTGTTAGTATTTGAAAGTAGTGCATTAAAAAGAGTGAATTTCCCAAATAGGAGTAAAACATAGACAAAATGCAAAAACAAGAGTACCATGTTTTGAATAGGAGTAACTTTAGTGTTTCGACAAATATACTCCCACCCAAGCCTCAAGCCCCAACGACATTCAATATTAATTAAAACATAAAAGAAATAAAATTAATTAATTTATAATAAAATTGTAAAAAAAAACACAAACATATACTCCTTCCGTCCCTTATAACTTTGACATTTTTCCTTTTTTGGATGTCCCAAAAATTTTGTCACTTTCTCTTTCAATCAATGAATTTGTGATTCCTATTATTTCTCTCCTCTGCGCATATCTCAGACACAGAGTTTTTATCTTATTATTTCTCGTGCAGGTTAAACATGGCAAAATTTTGAGGGACGGAGGGAGTATATCAAATAAAATATAATCCGTATTAAACAAAATTAATAAAAATAAGAAATTATTAAAAGAAAAAATATTAAATAAAAAACTAAAAAAATTAAAATAAAAAAAAATAAAAAATAAAAAAATTATAAAAAAATATGCAGGCATCTGCTACCGCCTCAACAACCTCCTAGCCCCACCAGCCCCGACCACTGAAAAATGCCAATATTTTCCCGAAATGCCACCGTGATGGCAGTTTTCGAGAAACTTTTACGTTTTCAAAAAGTAAATTGTCATGCTAAAAATTGTTAAGTACTCTCTCCGATTCTAAATAAACTTCACACTTTGACTTAACACAAATTAAGGAAATAAAATTGGCTTTACTGTAGAATACACTGTTGTGACACTGTTTTGCACTGTTTTGGTGTAGATCATTTGCCAAATAAGGAAGGGAGAAGAAATGTGAAGTTTATTTTGGACCTACCCAAAAAGGAAAGTGTGAAGTTTATTTATATAAAAATAAGAATGAATCCAACGGTCCAGATTCATTCTCATTTCTCTCCTAGAAGTCCGTTCTTACCGGAACTGCTCCCTCTCTCTCTCTCTCTCTCTATATATATATATATATATATATATATATATATATATATATATAGGTTTTGGTTCAAATAAGAACATGATCTTATGAGAAAAATGAGAATGAATATGGACCGTTAGATTTGCATTATGCGAAATTCAATGTGCATTAAAATATCGTTTTATTCTGCACATTAAAATATCACCTTATTCTGCACATTTCAGTTTCACCTAATGCACATGTGAGTTTAAATTTTAATTCTGCACATTTAAATATCGTTTATTGCACATTGCGGTTTCACCAAATGCACAATTTAGTTCCACATAATTCAATCCAACGGTCCAGATTCTTTCTCATTTTTCTCCTAAGACCCGTTCTTACCGGAACCACTCCCTATATATATATATGTATATATATATGTATATATATATATATATGTGTGTGTGTGTGTGTGTGTGTGTGTGGTTGGGTTCTAATAAGAAGACATCTTAACCTGAGAAGTGAGAAGCTTCACATTTGCCTCTTTCTAATGCACTTTTTCGCTAATCTGATGCACTTTTTGCTATGGCAGAAAAGTTCCGATTAATTACGGATATGCCACCGCGTCTAGCATCACTTTTTTAATTTTTTTGCACTTTCCCGTGCACTTTTTTGCTAATCTGATGCACAGATCTTAAAATGAACGCACCAGATACATTCTCACTTCTTACGATAAGCACTCTTCTCATTTGATCCTTATTCTCTCTCTCTCTCTCTCTATATATATATATATATATATATATATATATATATAAGAGATCAAATACAAACTATGCTTAAAATACAAACTACAAACTCAATAATATGCAGCACTTTGAACTTCAATATGCAGTAAAAATAATGTAAAGATTCAGGGGTGAGATCACATACAAACTAGTTCTCCCATTCAAATCATCTTAAATTATTTGTAGTGCACATTTAAGTTCAAAGTATTTCATATTATTCAAGCCATAAAATAGCATTTTCATATTTGCATTATTTGTATTGCATATTGAAATTCAAAGACTGCATCTTTACATTATTTGTATTGCATATTGAAGTTCAAAGTGTTGCATATTATTGAGTTTGTAGGTTAGTAAATTAAGCATGGTTTGTATGTGATCTCACCCCTATATATATATATATATATATATATATATATATATATATATATATATATAATATTGGAATACATAAGAGTAGAGTTATTGAAGTTGAATAGTTTTTTCTTTAATTTATTGTGTTGTCACCTGTCATTTTTTCATACTAATAATGTTACCACATGTCAATAGTTACTCCAAGGAGTTTTTCAAAGAATTGCTTTATTATACGAAGTATTATATAGATTCAGATATAGATATTGTTTAATACTACTCGTAAAAATGAAAACTAAAGAAAAGGATTCTAAAAAGAGAGAGGAAGCGGTCCAGCCCAGCTGGTCGTCGACTCACTCTCCCTTACGGGAGGTCTCGGGTGTGAAACTCAATGGAGTGGGTTTCAGCCTAGATTACTCCATGCTCCCAAGCCCCCCTCCTCTAGACGCCCTCTGGAGTAAAAAAAGGATTCTAAAAAGAGAAATTAAAAAGAAATGACAAGTTCATCCCAAAAGATAAAGAGTCCGCTTTTTGACAATGTTTTTCGACTTATGCAGCTTATCGGTCAACTTTTTCATCAAACACGTCATTTTTGATTTCGCGCACTGAGTTGTGTAATAATAAGAAAAACTAAGGTTGAAGCTACTTTTCTGAATTTATTGGCTGAAGTTATAGTAAAAGATCATCTAGTCACTTCAGTCAAACTGTAAGATGGTGTGTACACAAAAAGGTGTGTACACAAAAAGGTGTATACACACAATTTTTTTTCAAAAAACATAAAGTAAGTGAGTAAAAATAGTAAAAATCAGAGTTGTTCAAATCAAGAAGTTATACTGCCTAATAGATAGAGTGCAAGTCATTTTACAGTTTGATTGACTTTTAGACGCTCAATATTTCATTTAAGAATGCTTTTTGGCCTAAATAAAAATTTAAAAAACAAAAATTTGACTTATTTTAAAATTTTCTAAAAAAATGACATATTGATTGATTAGTTCTCGGTGACTCATCATTTATCAATGTTTTGTCAATCTGAAATACACTATAGTGCCTCTTGTCCAATTAATCGTACAGAACTACTAGTCGTATTTTTGTCTAAAAACATAACTAGTAATAAATTTATCCAGTGAAACTTTGATTGTAATATACATGTCGTTTTTCGTGTTTTTATTTGGTTTAATTTCATTGTTTTTAAGAGTTACCGGACTTTTTTAACTTTTCTTTTTTTGTTGGAAAATTTTTACTACTTTGCTTTTAAAATAATAATATAGGCAATATATAAAATAATTAATAAATACAACCACACAATTTTTAATTTTCTCGATCTCTTCCTCATGACTCTTAACTACACAATTTTTAGTTTTCTTATTTCACACCTAACAGCCATTTAACAATATCCAATTGGACATACACAATATATAAATTAATTATTCCCTACCGTATATGCTTGCTTAAGGGTCTCAGTTGTGGGCATCCGAATCTGTGTACTGCCTATGCTTGAGTTTATGTCTCTGAAAATTACCAAAGCAAAAGAAAGCCAAAATTCAGTGAGTCTCCATCTCAAACTATTCCATTAACACCCCCAAAAAACCAAAAATACGTGTTCTAAATATATATGTGTGTGTGAATGTATTATTAGCTATAAAGTACAAAAACTTTTGGAAAAGAGTATGTTTCCACCTCGAAAATCATACCAAAATTCTTTAAAAACTCTTCAAACAATTATTTTTCTTCTAAAAGATATTTTAGTGTTTCCATAGGATTTTCATGTTTCCATGAGCAACATAGATTATTAGTAAATTGATATTTGTTGAAGTAACTTGTAGTAAGACAATATATGAAATAATAGAATGCTTTAATTTTTGGTTAATACTCCCTCAGTATCAATAAATTGTTACACTTTCCCTTTTTGATGTATCAAATTACTTGTCTCTTTTCCTTTTTCGGAAAGAATCTCACTCAAAAAGCAGTTGCAGTACCATTACAGTACCGCTACAATACCGTTACAGTACAAAAAAACTTTTACTTTTATATAAAGTTTACAGTAATTGTCTTAAACTCCGTGAAAAGCAAATTGATCATCTAATTAGACGTGGAGGGGGTATTTTTTTTGGTTAATGTATTAATTAGATAGAACCATATATAAGACTTATGGTCTTTATGGTCTGTTAAAACCATTTATGAATCTATAGAATTGTCAATTGATCCGGAGGGACTTTTTTAAGATAGACCCCCCTACCCAATATTATAAAAATAGGAGAAATTCATTTTCATTTCATTTTCATTTCATTTTCATTTACTCCGGTGCCGCAAAGGCTCCCACCTACGGTGGGGTAAGGGGGGGGTCGGATGTACACAGTCTTACCCCTGTACTAAAGCACAGAGAGACTGTTTCCGGATGACCCATAGTGAAAATCCCGTCCAAAATTGCATGTACTGACTGCTGCTTCATAAAAAAGAAACGCAGACAGTTTAGTGAGCCATTTTGCTTTATTCCATCATAATCTCAAGCCAAAATAGGAGAAATACTCCGTAGTAATTAGTATTGAATTCGTTACTCGACAGTTTGGCAGATGGCGTGACAGAAATCAGCAATGTTCCAATTCACGGTGTCCACAAAGTATTTGTCATAGCATTCACTGATTATTGGCCCAATCTCTCTACCCTTTGTATCATCATTTCCTGTCAAACAAAAAAAAGATTAAAGACCAGATGAGGACATATATAGACATGAAATAGATCTATCTATATATGTAGAGAGAGACCTAGTGTTTTAAGGGCTTGTCCCATGACTGAGGTGTATAAAAAAAGGTTTGTTGGGGAAATATTAAAAAGTGTAGGTAGGTAGATATATACTAAGCATGAGGAGAGGCAAACATGTGTTTTGGGTGCATGGGAAGGAGACTTGAAAGTAGAGATGAGAATGTTTGCATTGCATGTGATTCCAAACTTTTCTTTCACCCCATTCAATGCTTTCTCACACTTACATATGTTCCACATTCCTTTGCTTTGCATTTATTTGTGAGAACTTCTCAAAATAAAAGAAAAACATGAATAAAGTTAGAGAATTATGTATACGTTTTATTACCAAATTAGGAGTGTGAATCTAGAGACCAACCTAGGATTGGATTTTTGGCAGAGCAGACAACTTTTTTCCACAAGAAATTGCTTCAAATAGGACCAAAATATAGACAAAGTATATATATATATATAGAATAAGGATCAAATGAGAAGAGTGCTTATCGTAAGAAGTGAGAATGCATCTGGTGCATTCATTTTAAGATCTGTGCATCAGATTAGCAAAAAAGTGCACGGGAAAGTACAAAAAATATTAAAAAAAAATATGCTAGACGCGGTGGCATTTCCGTAATTAATCGGAACTTTTCTGCCATCGCAAAAAAAGTGCATCAGATTAGCAAAAAAGTGCATCAGAAATAGGTAAATGTGTAACTTCTCACTTCTCACGTTAAGATGTCTTCTCATTAGAACCCGACCCTATATATATATATATATATATAGGGGATGGTTCAAATAAGGTCTTCCCATGCAAAGTGAGAATGAATCTCGTGCGTTCATTTTGAGATCTAATGGCTCAAAATGAGCCAAAAGTGAACTAAATTTGATCAAAAACGCGGTGGCAATTTCGTAATTAAAACGAAGTTTTTTGCCATCGCGAAAAAGTGCAACAGAAACACGCAAAAGTGCAACGCGGTGAAGAAAAAGTGCAATTGTTCGCACTTTGCACGGGAGAACCTCTTTTTATTTGATCTCTTCCCTATATATATATGTATATATATTGGACATAAAACATATATATATATATATATATATATATATATATATATATATAAGTATTTATGTTTTATTTCCAAAATATGACTTGTTTAATCTCTTTAAAAGTATAAATTTCTTCAAATGGTCATGATTGTACATTTTGTCTATGTTTTAGTTCTATTTAAAGAATTTACATTTATTGGTTAGATAGTACTTTTATATGGGAGATTTCAACAAATAGGAGCAAAACGTACGGATTTTCCAAAACTAAGACCGAAAATTAGGGTAAGACTCAACTACACCTGCATTGACCACAATACTCTTACTTTTAGAAAATAACAGACATTAAATAGACAATAAATAGACAATAAGTAGACATTAAATAAACAATGAAGAAAATTGCTCCCATCTTCTCCCGACTCTATCCCGTTTAATTTGTCCTTCGCAAATCCAGATCCATGCAGCTCCGTCTTCAGGTCTCCGCCTCCGAAGCTAGGTCGCCGGACGAAGTTACAGTGAGATGGTGGAGGCCTTGGCGGCGAAGCTGTTTGATGGCGACGAGGTGGAGATGATGTTTGGCGGCACAAGCACGGCGGCGATGAGGTCTGGCAATGGCGGCGGCGTCTGGCAATGGAAGTGGTTTGTCGCGACGGCCGCAAAATCGAAAATGGGCAGCGAACAAGGAAGAAGGCGGAGGCGTTGAACTTCAATCGGCGAATCTGGGAGCAAAGCCCTGAAAGACAAATTTGGAAAGTTAGAAATAGGTTTCCTAATCTAGAACTAAATAGGTAATATGAATGGAAAAAACATTAGCAGGTATTATTTTTGTAAAAGAGCTATGATTTGGTCCTACTAGGAGCAAATTTCTCCTTTTATATTCAACGTTTTGTTTTAGAATTCATTATATTTAGTATAGTATAGTAAGATATTTTCAAGTATCACAATTTCATACTATGCAGTGTAAAAACTGTATGTTAGTTTGTATAGTAAACGAGCTCTAAGTTTTTTTTTTTTAAAATCGAACTGAAATGTTCATGTCTGGACTAGTTTGGGCTTGTCTAGTCTCGTAGAGGTATGTTCTATATATGTGCATTTTACAATTGTAAAAGTTTGGTCCGATATGTTTTGTTTTGATCGGATCTGGTGTCACGCCCCGGACCTACCCGAACACGTCAACAACCCGTCGTACAGTACGAATAGTCAACCGCAGTCCAACACATCCATACTATACAAGACGTCTTGAATATCATTCACACATAGTACATCCATAAACAAACATAATGTAAAACTTTCATTTTAAAACAACGGATCATTTAATACAAGTGTTTATGCCACACTTTAGCAAACATGGGCATACAGACCCCAATTAATTATTCAAAAGTAGTATCCATGAGCATTATCATAATTATTTTGAAAACATAACAGAGGAAGCACGAACCACGTCTTCTCTCTTGAAACTCCCCGAAGCAACGGCGATGGTAACAAGCTTCAACTCCTACCTGAAACTGTGAGGTGGCCTCCCCCGTGAAGGGGAGGCCAGTACTTGGAAGCATTTGACAAGTACAATGACAACTATACCGAGTTTAATTAACGTTTTAATTTCTAAGACCCTCAAAATAGGGTGATATCATAATATAAATAATAATTTATATTTCCCACTTATTATCTCTATAATAAGTAAATTCATTTATTTGTCGGCACACGACCCTTCTTATATAATCCTTTTCATTTATCATTTGTACAACCCAACCCGTGGGTCTTATTATTTCTACGGGATTTGTTACCGCTGTCCGAGACCTCACGAGGCTCTCGGTTCGGACTTCAACATCCCGTCCCTAGACTCATACCCATCGTCCCGTAGGAAGGTAAGGCCCTTCGGGGTCCTATCTTATGTGTTACCGCTGTTGGAGCCTAGTTAGGTCTCCGTTCGGATTCCACCCTAACCCGTGATCACGATGCAAGTCCATGCTAACCAACCCCGCTCTCTAGAATCGGGAAGGGCCATGGTCCTTACTTATTACCATAATTCAACCGGCTATCCTCAAAGACTACCGAACACGCCCGAAGGCCAATCCTATATCTAGGATCAATTTATTATTTACTTTACCTTGTGTATCCTTTAAGGCCTACCCCTAGTATAACTTAAGGTTCATACCTTCCTACCTTAAAGCATCTCTTAAGACTACTTGAGGTATAAAATTTCACAATCCAACCTTTGGATCAATTTTACCAACATTCCACTTTAATGCCTAACTAGTATATTTATACTAGTCCAATTAATTCCAACAAAATCAAGTTCTTCACTCATGGTCATTTATAAAATGCCCAACTGATTTTCCATTGAAAATATCATCTATATATCCATATACCAAATCTCACTTTTAATCATTCATATATTCTTATACGAAGTAAAAAGTATATTTAAACATACATTTCATAGTTACTTCCATTATCAAGTAATCATACTCATAACACATGATTATACACAATTTACTCTTAAATTTGTATATCATGCTCCTTTCCTTATAGACATAGTCTTCTCATTCTTAAGCATTATTATTCTTTAATAATTCATAGAAAACATATTTAATTACCTTAGGTAATCTCATGAAATTAACTCACTAATTATAAGCAATACAGTCAGCTATATTCACCTTATGAAGTGCTTAACTAGATGCCTTTGCGAAGCCCTTCGATCAATCCCCGTTCTAGGTAGATCGAAATGAAAATTCTGGACAGCAGCTAAAAGCCGCCCGGCTTCCACCAAAGCCGCCCGACGTTCGGGTTCTGCAAGTTCGAGCAGTTCACTTTGAGTGGCGGTTTCCGGCGATTTCGACTCCTATCGATTCACCAACTCTTCTAAGTTAAATACCACCACTTTATATCAATATTCTACACTTTTAAACGTATAGAACATCATGTTTAATCCACCATATGATTTCTTACAAATCATACAAAATAAAACTAGTTAAAGAATAATAGTTATGTTCTTACCTTTCTTCCTAGCTATTTCTCTTTGAGTTTCCTTGCCTCTTGCTTCCTCCAAGCTTGAGCTTTGTGGAGACCTTTTCTCTAGAGCTGCCCTCTCTTTCTCTCTTGTGCGTATGGCTCAAAATGAAGGGAGAAATATCTACCTCAATACATACATTATTTGAGGTGTAGATAGGTCATAGGGGGTGTGCACTTGTCTTGTGCCATCCCTCCCATCCACAATCCGCACACACCACTTCAATTCTTGTCCCTCTCTCTATTATTTGAGTTTATTTGATGTGTAGGATACCCCAAGTGGGTGTAGAAAGTCTCTCCCAATTATCCCCGCTATTTCTGACAGGTTGGGTCAAAATAATACTTGGGTTGCCCCAACGTTTTCCTCAACTTTAGTTAGCATTTTATTGGGCTTCTATAATTATTATGATGACCCAACTAATTATTCACCAGCCCATTCTCAATATTATGGGTCCGATAAATAATTTAATTAATCACACATTAATTAAATAAATCGTTGTGTGCACGATTTTTATTCGCTAAGAAATTCAAATACATGTTGAATTTTCAAATCAAATACATCCAGGTGCGGTGTCACATCTGGTCTAGTCTAGTCTGTTAAGTCTAATCTCATCTGGTCCGGGGTACAAACTAATCTAAATAAAAAAAGTAATTGCCCCATATAGGACTAAAAGAGAAGTGAAATTCTCAAATAGGACTATCCATGATTTTTTCCCTAAACAAGACTATTTTACTCCTATTTGAAAACATCCGTATTTTTTATTCCATTATTACCCCCTTATCCCTTTTACGCTCATCTCTCTCCCATTCCCTACGCACAACCGCTTCCCCATTCTCTCTTGCGCACACCTCTATATCTCTTCCTTCACTGCGCATCATCAGCCGTCTTCAACCTAGCCATCTCAGCCGCCGCCAATTTCGCCCTGCACACAAGATCGTTTGATTTCTCTCTCACGTCGCCGCTGCATTCGATTCTCCGTACGCCGCTGCCACTAAGGTTCTCCTCCATCCATCTTCTTCTTCTTCCTCTTTCTCTTCTTCTTCTTCTTCTTCTTCTTCTTCTTCTTCTTCTTCTTCTTCTTCATCATCATCTTCTTCTTCTTCTTCCTCTTCTTCTTCCTCCTCTTCTTCTTCCTCCTCTTCTTCTTCTTCTTCCTCTTCTTCTTCTTCCTCCTCTTCTTCTTCCTCCTCCTCCTCTTCTTCTTCCTCCTCCTCCTCTTCTTCTTCTTCTTCTTCTTCTTCTTCTTCTTCTTCTTCTTCTTCTTCTTCTTCTTCTTCTTCTTCTTCTTCTTCTTCTTCTTCTTCTTCTTCTTCTTCTTCTTCTTCTTCTTCTTCTTCTTCTTCTTCTTCTTCTTCTTCTTCTTCCTCCTCTTCCTCTTCCTCTTCCTCTTCCTCTTCCTCTTCCTCTTCCTCTTCCTCTTCCTCTTCCTCTTCCTCTTCCTCTTCTTCTTCTTCTTCTTCTTCTTCTTCTCCTTCTTTTCGTCCATTTTTCTGAATTTTGAATTATTTTTTCCAGTTTTTCAGACTTCTATTTTGATTTTCTGGTTTTTGATTTCAGAGTTTAAAAAAAATCGATTTGATAAATATTTGGATGATTGCTTCAGATTTGGCCAAGTTTATGGCAAAAATGTGTACATTTACAATCATATTATGGGGAAGAAATGCTTTTTTATAAATTGATTTTTATGGGTTTATGTCAATAGCTTCGTTTTTCTAATTTGTGGTTGTGTTAAAATGTTTGTTCCATTAAAAAATTTAGTTGTTTGAATATTTGTTTATTTACTTCATGTTTTTTTTATTTTTGCCAAATTTATGGCAGTTTTGTGTTACTATGCCAAGTCGAATCTGCCAACTTTTTTGGTAGATCTGAAACACTCGTTCATGGCTGAAGTGAATCTAATTCCCAATGCTAAATCTGCCAAGTTAATGGCAGATTATTCCGCCCGAGTTGTCACTATTGTGGCGTGCTCAGAGGATCGTGGCTTGGGTGGATGGTGACGCCGGTCACATAGTGATGGCATAGATGGCAACGCTGGTGTGGGAAGCGGCAAGGAGCGGCGATGGATGACGACGGTGCGGCGGCAGATGGTAGACAGCGAGGGGGGCGACAGGGGGCGCCGTCGCCAGAGAGGGCGGCGGCAGGTTGCGTCAGCGAGGGGTGACGGCAGGTAGCGTCAGCGAGGGGTGGCGGCAGGCGGTTTGGCTCTGGTGGCGACAGTGCTCTCCTAGGGTTTCAATAATTTTTTATTTTACAATTTTAAAATTTAAAAAACTAAAAGAGGGGTATTTTTGTCCAACTGTACTGAAATTGGTCCTATGAAAGTTGTGTTTCGTTTGTAGTCCTAAATGTGCAATTAACTTTGTTATTAGTCCTATTTGAGTCATTAACTCAAATAAAAACATGCTGAAAATCACCGTTTAAAAATAATTATTAAACCACTAACTATTACCAAATTAATGATGATATTATTTGATTATAAAAAATTGGATGAAAGGATATTAATTTATTTTGACCATACAATGTTTCATCAGAAAATATATGCAAATGTTATCTTTCAAATAAATTTTTCTTTTTTAATTACACAGAGTCCGTTTTTTAATACTAAAATCGGTTTAATTGGCTGGCTTTACTGAAATTTATGGAATTATGACTGAAGTTGCTGAATTGGTTGATTTTATCGAAAAACATGGTTACCAAACGAGCTCATAATTAATCTTGTAAAAGATTTAAGAAAAATTTATATTTAAATTATCTTTAATAATTAATAAAATTATGAAAAAATATATGTGTAAATATCTAAAATAGTCATCTACAGAACCTAAGTCACTACAAACAAAAAATTAACTCTATCCTTGCTCTTTCTTATTATTACACAAAATCAGCACATCACATTAAATCAAAGCCTCAAAGGTTATGTGTTTGGTGAAAATGTTGGCCGATGAGCGAGATAAACTGAAAAACATGGTTACCAAACGAGCTCATAATTAATTTTGTAATAATTGAATAGGATTATTAGCTAAGTATATTCCCAACTATCATCAAATTCACAAATTTATCCCACACTTTAACTTTTATTAAAAAAAAAGACTTGAACTTCAACTTTTATCACAATTACACTTTCAACAAACAAATTAGTAAAACTTAAGAAGAAAATAATATTTATACTAGTATTTCATATTTGTAACGCCCCTCTCAGGGTTAAAGGAAACGTTACATAAACTTACTACTTTAAAAAAAACTGCAATATAATTGCCGTTTGTTTAAGAAATAACCCTGATAAAAACTCAAATATAACTAAAATATAACTCCAAATAAAAACTCAAAAAAATTTTTAGTTATCACCAGTAAATGTGATAACCACCTAGATCCAGGAATTTACTAAAACTTCAAATCCTCAAATAAAATAGAGTAATAATAATCACTTTAAAATAACATCTGAAATACTAAAAAAAAAATAACTAGCTAGAAGCCGCCAAGGTCGTTCCCGTTAACTCATCTTGGCACGCGTTCCACTCCCTCATCATCTTCCTAGGCCTTGGCCTTACCCTTAGTATCTGTACATGCGAAGAAAGAAAACTGATAAGCTTTACGCTTAGTAAGTCACTATGAATCCACAAAATATCTGAGAAGTCTATGCTAATTTATCAATAGATAATTTAGGCTATAAGCGTGCACTAAACTAATGACTAACAAATAGTTTCTCAAATAAATTCTGAGAGAGATACCAAAACAAAATATTTTCTAAAATAATTTCTCAAAACTACTAGAGAGATCTCAAAATTTCTTTCTCAAAACATCTCTGTAAAACTTTCTGAAAGAGATCTCAAAAACAATTTTCTGTAAAACTTTCTGAGAGATCTCATAAACTTTACCGTAAAACTCTTTGTGGCTAATTTTAACTGTGGGCCCGTGATATGTACTCAAATGCGCCAATCCGAAAGCTCAGGGGAGCGACCCACTAAACATATCAGACTCTCTGAAACTGATAAACTGATAATCTGAGGGAACTTGTTCCCGAGTACATATCACCCGATCTTTCACTTTAAATATTAGTTCTTTTTATAGTGACGTTTGGGTTAAAAACATCATTAAAATCTTGAAATAAAGTACTGACATAATCTTGACTATGCCAGATAATAAACATAACTTAATACAACAATTACAATAACTCATCAAATAATTCACCAAGTTCACATAATAGCAAATAGTCTAAAATCATCTACTAAAAATCAACCAGACTTCTTTCTTTCATTTGGTTGAACAAACATGTACAGGTGGTAGTGAACTTACTTGTTAATAGATGAACTCAAATTACTCAAACAAGTGTGGCACGCCTTGATAACGTCTTCCGATAAACTCTTCCTTCAAATCTTTAATTAGATATAATAAGATAATTATTGATTTGATGTCTTAAACCATGTGAAATCCCATGTCTCATAAACTAAGGTAAATTAACTAACCAGTAAGTTAGAGTAAAACTTTTAAAAGAAAATGAACTTGGTTGATTATTACGACTAAAAAAATAGTAGCAGCAGCCTTCAAGAATTCTCTGTAAACAGTTTTCACCCCATTCAGAATGAAGGAGATATTACTTAACAAAATTAGCTACAGAAAGTGACTACCGATGAAATTGAAAATCAAAATTTTCCTGCGGGTAATGATTTGAAAGCATGAGATCTTTATTAGACAATATTATATAAGAAAACTTTGCAATAGAGCCATACTAGAAGTTTAGTGACAGAAGATTTTGACCCGGAAACTTAAAATTTCTCGATCAGAAATTTTTTAATCAAGTCCGTACACTTGCACTCTACCAGCGAAATTTTTTTTTTTGGACTGATCAATAAATCTCAATCTAAGTTGCCAACTTTTGAAAACTAGTTGTAACTGGAGTAACTAAAGATACAGAGCAATGGACCTACAACAAAAACTCAAAACTATTGCTGCACCAGTTGAATTCATGGGTTTACAAAGCATGAAATTTCAATGTAAAACTATAATTGGAAAAGTGACGGTGGAAAGCAGCAAACTTG
Source organism: Cuscuta europaea (assembly GCA_945859875.1). NCBI lineage: Eukaryota > Viridiplantae > Streptophyta > Magnoliopsida > Solanales > Convolvulaceae > Cuscuta > Cuscuta europaea. The sequence goes on from CAMAPE010000041.1 coordinate 3,156,569, forward strand.
CAATTTCGAAAAGGAAGATTTGATTAACTTAAACCTCAAAATCAAAATCAACTAGAGGATACTATCAAACCTACATTTACTATTGATCAACCCAATCGCTCAACCATAAGAAAACAAATAAGAACGAGGAAGGTAAGGAATCAGACTTACCCGTCAGAAAATTTTCAGCGAAGAAACCGATTGAATAAGGTAGAACGGTAGAAGGCTATGGCGGCCAGAATAGCAAAAACAAAGCCCTGGGATGTCTTTTATACTTTAACTAAGGAAAGGTCCAATTCATCTAAGTAAAAAAAATAAATTGGTGAATGGTTTGGGCCAAAAAAAGAACGGAGTAATTGATTGGGTCTCTGGTTATGTTAAAAAAAAATTTATACCGGAGCTATATAAAAAAATAATCCCTTTCAAAATAAACTGATTAAACTATACTCCGTAGAGCATTATTTAATTATTATTCATTTATGATTTCTGGAGCTTATCGGTCAACGTTACCTTCCAAGGCAACACTCGATCAAACAATAAATCACATTATTCATAACGAAAACTTATTTAGCTGACTAAAATAATAATAGCTAATTATTAAATAATTAGCTCATAAAAAAAAATCGGGGTGTTACAACCCCTCCCACCTTATAAAAGTTTCGTCCTCGAAACTTAGAACAACTCAGGATAACGACGTCTCATGTCATCCTCAACCTCCCAAATAGCTTCTTCAAATTTCTGATTTCGCCACAGTACTTTTACTAGAGCTATCTCTTTGTTCCGAAGACGTCTAACCTCACGATCAAGAATTTGTACTGGCTTCTCCTCGTAAGACAAATCATTTTGCACTTCTACTGTTGGAGGTATCAAAACATGCTCCGGATCAGCAAAGTATTTTCTCAACATCGAAACATGGAAGACATTATGAATGCCATAAAACTCTTCAGGTAGCGCGAGCTCATAAGCTACCTTCCCAACTCGTCATGTGATCTAATACGGTCCGGTGAATCTGGGGCTAAGATTCCCTTTCTTCCCAAATCGCATCACGCCCTTCATCGGGGCTATCTTGACAAAAACAAAATCACCCACTTCGAATTCTAGAGGTCTCCTTCGAACATCTGCATAACTCTTCTGTCTGCACTGGGCAGATTCTATCCTTTGTCGGATACTCTTAATAGCTTCTGAGGTCTCATCTATCAACTCAGTCCTTCCTTGTAATTCTTCTTCTAGAACCTTCTTTTCTCCCGTTTCATACCATGATATGGGAGATCTACATCTCCTCCCATACAACGCCTCATATGGAGCCATGCCGATTGTTGCTTGATAACTATTATTATAAGCAAACTCCGCCAAACTAAGGTATTTTGCCCATCCTCCTTGAAAATCTATAGTGCATGCCCGTAACATATCCTCTAAAATCTGATTTGTCCTCTCCGTCTGGCCATCTGTCTGCGGATGAAAAGCAGTACTAAACTTCAACTTCGTGCCCAATGATTGTTGTACACACTTCCAAAAGTGAGAGGTAAATCTGGAATCTCTGTCTGAAATAATACTCTTCGGAACGCCATGCAATCTAACAATCTCCTGTATATATATATTTGCCAACTTCTCCAAAGAAATACTTGCTGAAATTGGGATAAAATGAGCAGATTTAGTCAATCTGTCCACTATAACCCATATAGCGTCATAACCTCCAGTTGTCTTCGGCAAACCCATAATAAAATCCATTGATATCTCATCCCATTTCCACTCTGGAATCTGGATAGGCTGAAGTTCTCCACCTGGTCTTTGATGTTCAGCCTTAACTTGTTGACACGTCAAACATGCCTGAACGAACTTTGCAACATCTTTCTTCATCCCTGACCACCAAAAGTTTTTCTTCAAGTCGTGGTACATCTTGGTCGAACCAGGATGCATAGTGAATGGTGTCTCGTGAGCCTCCTTCAAAATCTGCCTCCTCAACCCTTCAATGTCTGGGATGCACAACCTATTATGGAGTAATAATCTTCCACTCTGATCCACACGGAATTCGGGACATTTTCCCTCCTTGACACACTCCTTCAACTTAACTAACTCAGGATCAAGTTCTTGCTTCATAGCCATGTCCTCAAATACTGATGGAGTCACTGTCATAGCTGCTAGTCGCCCACCTACTACAATCTCCAACTCAAAATCTTCAATTTCCTTCCTCAGCCTTGGATCCATTACCATCATGGACATTACTGTTGCAGAAGACTTCCTACTAAGTGCATCTGCTACCTTGTTGGCTTTCCCCGGATGATAGAGGATCTCACAATCGTAGTCTTTCACTAACTCAAGCCACCTTCTTTGCCTCATGTTGAGGTCTTTCTGTGTGAATATGTATTTCAGACTTTTATGATCAGTGAAGATCTTACACTGGACTCCATACAAGTAATGTCTCCAAATCTTCAACGCATGTATCACTGCTGCCAACTCCAAGTCATGAGTAGGATAATTCGCTTCATAGTCTTTGAGTTGTCGAGACGCATACGCAATAACTCGTTCATTCTGCATAAGAACTGCTCCAAGTCCCATCTTCGATGCGTCTGTGTAGATAACAAACCCTTCTTTGCCTTCTGGGAGTGCTAAAACGGGTGCAGATGTCAACCTATCTTTCAGCTCTTGGAAACTCTTCTCACAACGATCAGTCCACTCAAATTTCTTACCCTTACGGGTCAAGGTAGTCAATGGAAGAGCTATGGCAGAGAAGCCTTCTACAAACTTCGTATAATACCCCGCAAGGCCTAAGAAACTTCGAACTTCTTTCGAATTCTTCGGCCTGCTCCAATCTCGGACAGCTGCTACTTTCGAGGGATCCACCGAAACTCCCTGCTTTGAAACTACGTGGCCAAGGAATGCTACATGATCAAGCCAGAATTCACACTTTGAAAACTTAGCATATAGCTTATGTTTTCTCAGTGTCTCCAGTACTTCTCTCAAGTGTTTTTCATGCTCCTCCTTGGACTCTGAGTAGATCAAAATATCATCAATGAAAATAATGACAAACTTGTCAAGAAACTCCCTGAACACTCTATTCATCAAATCCATGAACGCCGCTGGAGCATTAGTCAGGCCGAAAGGCATAACCACAAATTCATAGTGTCCATACCGCGACCTGAAAGCTGTTTTTGGGATGTCACCTTCCTTGATTCTTAGCTGATGATACCCTGAACGAAGGTCGATCTTGGAGAAAATCACCGCTCCCTTCAACTGGTCAAACAGGTCATCAATTCTAGGCAGGGGATACCTATTCTTGATAGTCACTTTATTGAGCTCTCTATAATCTATGCACAACCTCATTGTGCCATCCTTCTTTTTCACGAACAATACTGGAGCCCCCCACGGTGAGTAACTGGGCCGAATGAAACCCTTCTCTAACAACTCCTGCAACTGTTTGTGGAGTTCTTGTAACTCCACTGGGGCCATTCGATATGGTGCTCTAGATATTGGGGCAGTACCAGGCAGCAGCTCAATCTCGAACTCAATCTCTCTACTCGGTGGTAGTCCAGGAAGATCTTCAGGAAAAACATCACTGTAACTCTCTACAACTGGAACTTCAGATAACTGAATGGGTTCTCCAGTGCTCTTGTCTACTATGTGAGCTAAGAAAGCTTCACATCCACTCCGAATAAGTCTCCTTGCTTGCAATGCAGAAATCATCACCTTCCCTGATCCCTTTGGCTCCCCAAGAAACAAGAAAGGATTAGACCCTGCAGGCGCAAAACTAACAATTCTTTTTCAGCATATATTTGAAGCACTATACTTCTGCAGAAAATCCATGCCGAGAATCACGTCATAATCTCTCATATCAAGCACGATCAGATCCACAAATAACTCTCTCCCTGCAATACTCATTGGCACTGCTCGTAACCAATGAGTCGACAACAAGATCTCTCCTGACGGAAGTGCTGTGGTGAACTTACAATCTAACTTATCTTGATGTGCTGCTAACGATCTAGCAAACTCAAGAGATACAAAGGAATGTGTGGCTCCAGTGTCAAATAGCACATTAGCGTATCTATTAAGAACAAGTATCTGACCTGTGACAACACCGGGATTTATCGATGCCTCCTCTTTCGAGATTGTGAACACTCTAGCAACCGGAGCCTCTGGTGGTGCCTCAAGACGCCCTTGCTGGATGGATGGTCCTTCTAGATAAGCCTGCATATTATGGACAGCCGCTGAAGGTGTTGGATTTCTTGGCATGTGAGTGATCTGGTAGTTTTGCTGATTCTTTCTTGGACAATCTCTCGACATATGGCCCTCAAGACCGCAAGTGTAACAAGCTCTAGAACCCAATCTGCATTGGCCTGGATGATTACGGCCACAATTTGCACACTGTGGGAATTTCATCTGTTTATTTTGGTGTCCCTGATGGTGACCATCTCCTTTTCCATCATTGCCCGTGAAGTTTCTCTTCTTGTTACTCTTCGAATTGTTCATGTGTCGTTGTGACTGATTCTGTGACTGCGAAGGCACAGGCTGCGGCTGAGCGGGTACTGGACCGCTAGAGATGTAGTACTCCTTTTGAGTTGCTATAAAAACACAGTCAGCTAGTGTAGCTGGAGTCTGATTGCCATTCTCCAAGTGAACTGCTATATCCTTCCTAAGAGCTGCCAGGAACATCCTCACCTTATCTCTTTCCGTCGGGGCAGCTGTAGGACAAATACGTAGCAGCCTCTGAAATTTTGCCGCCAAGGTTGTAACATCCATGGTTCCCTGGCGTAGACTCTGAAGCTCATCCCGGTACCTACGTGTGACACTAGCGTTGAAATACTGGTTGGTGAACTCCTCTTTGAACTGCTCCCATGTCATCTGCGTGATGTTGTACCTTGTTTCCACAGTCTCCCACCATATTCGAGCATCCATGGTGAGGCTGTAGGATGCACATCGAACCTTGTCATTATCTGCTAGTTCCAACCCATTAGCAATGCCTTCCACGGTCTTCAGCCATCCCTGAGCAGCTAGAGGGTCTGGACCCCCCTCGAAATCTGTGGGCTTGATCTTCCTCCATGTGATCATCAACGGTTCTTGTCTCGGTGCTCCATGCCCCCTAGCATGATTATTTCCAGCATTTCTCCCTTCACCACCGCCCCTTTGATTGTTCGCGGTCAAACGGTCGATGGTTTGTTGCTGCTCCTGCAACTGCCTCTGAAGTTGCGCTACTAGTCCTGCCAAATCCTGCTCGTGATTGTTTCCTTGCTCATTGTTGTTACCAACTGGACGACCACGGGTTCTCCTCATTTTCTTAAGGCACCTAAATATAAACTTTTATTTATGTGCCATACACAATACAAAAGGCAAAACATTCTCACTTCTGTTCTCTATCTAATAAAACTCTTCTTGCTCAAGCACAGAAATTTAAAACTAACTTTAAATACTTACTTGGAAGATGATGAGCACGTGTACGGTGACAAATGAAGTTACGGGACAACCCGGGCTCTGATACCAAATTTGTAACGCCCCTCTCAGGGTTAAAGGAAACGTTACATAAACTTACTACTTTAAAAAAAACTGCAATATAATTGCCGTTTGTTTAAGAAATAACCCTGATAAAAACTCAAATATAACTAAAATATAACTCCAAATAAAAACTCAAAAAAATTTTTAGTTATCACCAGTAAATGTGATAACCACCTAGATCCAGGAATTTACTAAAACTTCAAATCCTCAAATAAAATAGAGTAATAATAATCACTTTAAAATAACATCTGAAATACTAAAAAAAAAATAACTAGCTAGAAGCCGCCAAGGTCGTTCCCGTTAACTCATCTTGGCACGCGTTCCACTCCCTCATCATCTTCCTAGGCCTTGGCCTTACCCTTAGTATCTGTACATGCGAAGAAAGAAAACTGATAAGCTTTACGCTTAGTAAGTCACTATGAATCCACAAAATATCTGAGAAGTCTATGCTAATTTATCAATAGATAATTTAGGCTATAAGCGTGCACTAAACTAATGACTAACAAATAGTTTCTCAAATAAATTCTGAGAGAGATACCAAAACAAAATATTTTCTAAAATAATTTCTCAAAACTACTAGAGAGATCTCAAAATTTCTTTCTCAAAACATCTCTGTAAAACTTTCTGAAAGAGATCTCAAAAACAATTTTCTGTAAAACTTTCTGAGAGATCTCATAAACTTTACCGTAAAACTCTTTGTGGCTAATTTTAACTGTGGGCCCGTGATATGTACTCAAATGCGCCAATCCGAAAGCTCAGGGGAGCGACCCACTAAACATATCAGACTCTCTGAAACTGATAAACTGATAATCTGAGGGAACTTGTTCCCGAGTACATATCACCCGATCTTTCACTTTAAATATTAGTTCTTTTTATAGTGACGTTTGGGTTAAAAACATCATTAAAATCTTGAAATAAAGTACTGACATAATCTTGACTATGCCAGATAATAAACATAACTTAATACAACAATTACAATAACTCATCAAATAATTCACCAAGTTCACATAATAGCAAATAGTCTAAAATCATCTACTAAAAATCAACCAGACTTCTTTCTTTCATTTGGTTGAACAAACATGTACAGGTGGTAGTGAACTTACTTGTTAATAGATGAACTCAAATTACTCAAACAAGTGTGGCACGCCTTGATAACGTCTTCCGATAAACTCTTCCTTCAAATCTTTAATTAGATATAATAAGATAATTATTGATTTGATGTCTTAAACCATGTGAAATCCCATGTCTCATAAACTAAGGTAAATTAACTAACCAGTAAGTTAGAGTAAAACTTTTAAAAGAAAATGAACTTGGTTGATTATTACGACTAAAAAAATAGTAGCAGCAGCCTTCAAGAATTCTCTGTAAACAGTTTTCACCCCATTCAGAATGAAGGAGATATTACTTAACAAAATTAGCTACAGAAAGTGACTACCGATGAAATTGAAAATCAAAATTTTCCTGCGGGTAATGATTTGAAAGCATGAGATCTTTATTAGACAATATTATATAAGAAAACTTTGCAATAGAGCCATACTAGAAGTTTAGTGACAGAAGATTTTGACCCGGAAACTTAAAATTTCTCGATCAGAAATTTTTTAATCAAGTCCGTACACTTGCACTCTACCAGCGAAATTTTTTTTTTTGGACTGATCAATAAATCTCAATCTAAGTTGCCAACTTTTGAAAACTAGTTGTAACTGGAGTAACTAAAGATACAGAGCAATGGACCTACAACAAAAACTCAAAACTATTGCTGCACCAGTTGAATTCATGGGTTTACAAAGCATGAAATTTCAATGTAAAACTATAATTGGAAAAGTGACGGTGGAAAGCAGCAAACTTGCAATTTCGAAAAGGAAGATTTGATTAACTTAAACCTCAAAATCAAAATCAACTAGAGGATACTATCAAACCTACATTTACTATTGATCAACCCAATCGCTCAACCATAAGAAAACAAATAAGAACGAGGAAGGTAAGGAATCAGACTTACCCGTCAGAAAATTTTCAGCGAAGAAACCGATTGAATAAGGTAGAACGGTAGAAGGCTATGGCGGCCAGAATAGCAAAAACAAAGCCCTGGGATGTCTTTTATACTTTAACTAAGGAAAGGTCCAATTCATCTAAGTAAAAAAAATAAATTGGTGAATGGTTTGGGCCAAAAAAAGAACGGAGTAATTGATTGGGTCTCTGGTTATGTTAAAAAAAAATTTATACCGGAGCTATATAAAAAAATAATCCCTTTCAAAATAAACTGATTAAACTATACTCCGTAGAGCATTATTTAATTATTATTCATTTATGATTTCTGGAGCTTATCGGTCAACGTTACCTTCCAAGGCAACACTCGATCAAACAATAAATCACATTATTCATAACGAAAACTTATTTAGCTGACTAAAATAATAATAGCTAATTATTAAATAATTAGCTCATAAAAAAAAATCGGGGTGTTACAATATTTCCCCCATTGTTTCTAGTTTTAAGTTTACAAACTTGTATTGCTTATATCTTATTGGTATTATAAAGATGTGTAATTTTGAAAGAATAAAAAAGAAAAGTATAATTGTTGAAAAAGATGAAGTTAGAGTCTTTTTTCTCTACAATAATATAAGAGGGAATAATGTCAGGGGTTTAACTGTCATGAAAAAAATGTTGGTGTCTCTTAGTGCATAATGTGATTGTACTTTATATTTACTTTGTTATACTCCGTACATTTTAACCCGGGGTCGCAACTTCCACTATTAACGGGAGGTTTCAGCGGTATATCCTTACGGAAAAAATAACTCTCTTTTATCTTACTCTATCTATTTCATTTATTTCCTTCATCGTTCAAACCCCTTACCCGCTCCTCTCTTCCTTTCAGCCGCTCGGCATTCTCCGATCGATAGTAATGGCTTCAAAACATCAGTTTAGTTACTCAAAGATCTGGATTATATCTATCTCAGCTGTTCAGTAGATTTTTCGCTTCTTGCCTGTTCTACTCTCGTAAGTTTTTCCTCTATTCAACCAATTTCCATTATTATTACTTCCCTGTCATGGGTTTAGTAGTTTAGTTCAACTGTACATGGGTTTTACTATTTTCAATCTGCCGCATCCCAAATCCCTCTGTAGTTGTACTGTACTTGCTCCTAGAATTGTTTATGAGAGTAGTTTGGGTGCCTTTTGTTGATGATTCCATCTTCCAATTGTGTAGATTCCCCTCTATATTTATGCCATCTATGTGTTTGTTTAAATGTCCCCATGAAATCAAGTAATTTGTTGCATTTGAATTGTTAATATTTACAGTAACTAATCTCTGCATTTTTTGTTTTATTGTTGTATAAGCCGAGTGTTTTCTATTGCTTTAAAAATCATTTTCCAGATTTTTGCTTCAAGACAGCTAAAAGTTTGATCACAAAAACAACTTAAGAAGCATATAGCTCATATCCCCAAATTTTTACTATTAAATTGAGTAGAACGGAACTTCATTAGATGATCAGTTTGGTATATACCAAGTATCAGATAACTGGCCTCGAATATGCAGATTATTATATATCTGATTTTTACTATGAGTTTGTTTAAACTTTGACTATAAAAGTGAGCTTGATGTTGGAAAAATGTGTTAAAAATTGCATTAAATGGCCATTTTGGAGCAATTATTTGAGTGGGATCCACTTCCGATTTGGGTCGGGTCAAAGTGGTTTCGGATTGTCCTTGTTAAGGGCTACAATTCGATATGTGGTACACTCAAAACGGATAACGGGTGAATGAGAAATTGATTCTCGAAGTTCACTCGTTGAAATGGAAAAACTGGGAAAATGATGTGGGCAAGGGGTATGCATGTGACGGTCTGTTTAAGCTCAATGTAACGACTATTATTATTAATAATAAAATCTCTTCTGCTTACTTGCTTGAGTCTTCCAATGTGTGGCATGGTAGATTAGGACATGTTAATTTTAATTCTATACGCAGATTAATTAACATGAAACACATTCCTAAATTCACAATTGATGTGAAGCACAAATGTGAAGTTTGTGTAGAGGCAAAACTAACGAAAACGTCTTTCAAATCGGTTGAAAGAAAAACGGAACCACTTGAATTAATTCATAGTGACGTTTGTGATTTTAAATCAATACAAACACGTGGCGGTAATAAATATTTTATTACTTTTATCGATGATAGCACTCGCTATAGCTACGTTTATTTATTAAAAAATAAACACGAAGCAATCGATAAATTCATTCTTTATAAGAATGAAGTGGAAAACCAACTTAATCGACGGATTCAAGCGGTTAGAAGTGATCGAGGTGGTGAGTATGAAGCACCAATTGGTGACTTTTGCGCGAGCGTGTGTATACTACATGAACGTACCGCACCCTATTCACCTCAATCAAACGGTGTTGCCGAACGAAAGAATCGCACATTGAAAAATATGATAAACGTGATGCTAGTAAGTTCGGGCCTGCCACAAAATATGTGGGGCGAAGCAGTCTTGTCAAACAATTACCTTTTAAATAAGGTTCCCCGGAAAATATATGATAAAACTCCGTACGAGTTGTGGAAAGGCAGACGGCCTTCCTATCAATATTTAAATGTGTGGGGGTGTCTGGCAAAAGTGCTTGTACCAACACCTAAGAAAATAAAAATAGGTCAAAAAACGGTGGATTGTATTTTTATTGGATATGCACAAAATAGTAGTGCTTATCGGTTTTAGTGTACAATTCGAATAATCCGGATGTACATAAAAACACAATAATTGAATCAAGGAATGCATCATTCTTTGAAGACGTATTTCCATGCAAGTCCAACGAAGGACCGAGCACGTCAAAATGAACATTTGACGTAGCTATGGAAAATACTAGCGAGGGCTCCGGAGAAGAACCCGAACCCAGACGTAGCAAACGAGCTAGAGTTGAAAAATCCTTCAGACCGGATTTTCTCACCTACCTGATAGAATTTGACTCGGATATTCTAACATGTATGGTAAAAAATGAACCGGATTTTCTAACATGTTTGGTAGAAAATGAACCACGGACTTATACCGAAGCCGTGACGTCTACTGAAGGTCCTATGTGGAAAGAAGCCATCAAAAGTGAGGTGGATTCTATCCTTAAAAATCACACATGGGAATTGGTTGATCTTCCTCCGGGAAATAAACCTTTGGGATCCAAGTGAATTTTTAAACGGAAAATGAAACCTGACGGTTTCATCGATAAGTACAAGACCAGACTTGTAACCTGAAGGCTTTCGTGTTCCTGGCCAAGAAAGAAAAGTGTGTAAATTAATTTAATCATTGTATGGATTGAAACAAGCCCCTAAACATTGGCACAAAAAGTTCGATCATGCAATGTTAATTAATGGGTTTAAAATAAACGAAAGTAACAAATGCGTCTATGTGAAGAGCACGATAGACGGCTATGTCATTTTATGTTTATACGTGGATGATATACTCATCGTGGGTAGCAATAATCTAATGATTAATTCTACCAAAAACATGTTAAATTCTAAATTTGACATGAAGGATATGGGGCTGGCCGATTTAATCCTTGGGATTAAAATAATTAGAGGACCAGACAGTCTTACGCTAAGCCAATCCCATTACGTTAATAAAATCTTTACGAAATTTAATAAGGATGATTATCAAGAGGCAAGGACTCCATTAGATAAAAACGTACAACTTAACAAAAATCGTGGAGAGTGTATTTCTCAAGTAGAATACGCTAGGATTATTGGAAGCTTGATGTATCTAATGAGTTGTACCAGACCTGATATTGCCTTTGTGGTTAGCAAGTTGAGTAGATATACTAGCAACCCCGGTGATGAACACTGGAAGGTAATAGTAAGGGTTTTAAGGTATTTACGTAAAACCCAAAACCTTGGACTACAGTATGGAAGATATCCAGCTGTACTTGAAGGGTATAGCGACGCTAGTTGGATATCCGACATAAAGGACTCTTAGTCCACAAGTTGATATGTTTTCACTTTAAGAGGTGCAGCCGTGTCATGGAAATCCTCAAAACAAACGTTGATAGCTAGATCCACGATGGAGTCTGAGCTAATAGCCTTGGACAAGTGCACTGAAGAGGCTGAATGGCTACGCCATTTTCTCGAGGATATTCCGAGTTGAGAAAAGCCTGTCCCTCCAATATGCACACATTGCGATTGTCAAGCGGCAATTGGAAGGGTACAAAGCAATATGTACAATGGTAAGTCTACATACGTTCGTCGTAGACATAACACCATTAAACAACTCCTCACAACGGGTGTTATCACTGTTGACTACGTGAAGTCAAAGGATAACATAGCAGATCCGCTAACCAAGAAATTGGATAGAGAATTGTTGGAGAAGTTGTCACGAGGAATGGGACTAAAGCCTGTGAATTGAAAAGTTATATAGTGGATACCCAACCTAGTTGGTCCTAGATTCAAAAGGGACAACTAAATTATAGAGCTAAGGATGGTCACTGTAGGGGTCCCAGAGTCCTACCCACTCCTCGTTAAAACAGTGACTCCCGCATGAAGTTAGCAAAAACGTTTGCTTTAATGATTCTAAGGAGAGAAGAGGGTCGCTTCAAAGGAGAACTGTAAAAGCTCAGTTCTTTAGAAACTCTTGCAGAACTAGGACGGTGATCCATGGCCAAAACGGGAACATCCATGAGAACGGAACAAAGTTGGAAGGTTCTTGTGTAAAGATAAGTCAATGTTTACACGACGACAGTATAGTTCAAGGACATCGAGTCTACTAAACAACATGTAAATAAACATGTCTTTACATCGGAAGGTTCAAAGAATAAAACCTACCTCTCCGTATGCAAGGATCATCCGGTGAACACAACGTGTTCTCCTATCTTCGTGTCTTTTTAAGTCTCGAAAATCCATTTTCATTCATGTGGGAGATTGTTGGAAAAATGTGTTAAAAATTGCATTAAATGGTCATTTTGGGGGAATTGTTTGAGTGGGGTCCACTTCCGATTTGGGTCGGGTCAAAGTGGTTTCGGATTATCCTTGTTAAGGGCTACAATTCGATATGTGGTACACTCAAAACGGATAACGGGTGAATGAGAAATTGATTCTCGAAGTTCACTCGTTGAAATGGAAAAACTGAGAAAATGATGGGTTTCTAGTGTGTTTTATCCCACACCGGAAAACTCAAGGGATTTTCAGCCCCTCATAAAGGGAAGCCTCTTTTAAGGAGTTAAGATTCCTAAAGGTAAAGGCTCTCTCTTACGCGCAGGGGGGCCAATTTGAATGACAATATGCCATATGAGCTAGAAAAATAGTCTGTAAGATTAAGATCTCATTTGATAAGGCCTAAAATGCTTGAATTAATTGAATCATCTGTTTTTGGAATATCTAGTTCTGCTAAATTATCTAAAAATATTTATTAAATATCTAGAAGCAATAGGGGTAAGTTTGGATCCCATAAAAGCTACGGAAAGGAAATAAAGCTTAGGAAAGCTATCTTCAGTTTTTCATGCGTCTGTTTTAACCTTTGAACTATGATTGTTATTTGTATGTGAATATACACATTATCATCTTTTGAAGTCTTTATATGATAGACAATGATTCTCTATGTCTATCGTATAAAGACCGTGGAAGATGAAAATGTGTAAATTTATACTACTTATATAAGAACAATAATAGTCCACTTTCCTTTGCATTTTCATGAAGAAACGCGGAATATAAAAGATGAACATTCACGAACATGTAGAACAAATATTTATCGAGTTTTAGCATATCATTATTTACCCAACATTTTTACATTCAATTTTCCTTTGTTTTCCATACCACATACTTGTATTATTTTGCCTAATATTTGGGAGTTGTGAGAAGTAAAAGTTGTAAAGGTATTATTTAGCGCATCACAACTAGCTTAGAGATTTTTCCTTGATTTCTCCAATCCCCTAAGTATGACCCCCAATAAAAAAAGGGATTACTGAGAATCAGTCTTGTCACTCTTGTCTTTTATGCCGCAAAGGCTCCAACCTCTGGTGGGATAAGGAGGGTCAAATGTACGCAACCTTACCCTTGTACAAAAGCACACAAAGACATGGTGGGAAGAGTACTCATAATTGGAACAATATAATTGAGAGGAAAATGTTCCTTGCCTTCTTAGGCCAATCGGCCATATAATATATACACACGCATGGGATTGCGGAAGCCATGCAAGGCTAACGGCTGCAGTCCCAAAAAGTCAGCCTAAGAATATGCTAACTATAAATGTATAAGATGTGTAGGTTACAACAAATAAAGGTAAGAAATAATAAGCTTTAATAACAAATAAATGTGTTGTCTGGAAGCAATAATATGATACGGTTAATTCGCCCCCGCAGTCGATACGGAAGGAGGCAACCGGACGTGGAGACTGGAACGGAAATCATCGAATAAAATGCGTGGCAAGCCTTTGGTGAATATGTCCGCGAATTGGTGCCGAGTGGGAACATGTAGAATACGGACCTCCCCATGAGCTACTTTTTCCCGAACAAAGTGAATGTCGATTTCAATGTGCTTGGTCCGCTGGTGTTGGACCGGGTTGCCCGCCATGTATATGGCGCTAATGTTATCACAGTAGACAATAGATGCTTTGGTAGGAGGTGAGTGTAGCTCAAGTAGGAGGTTGTGAAGCCAGCATAACTCGGCGACAACGTTGGCAACCCCTCGGTACTCGGCTTCGGCACTAGAACGGGAGACGGTGGTTTGGCGCTTAGAGGACCAAGAGAGGATGTTATCACCTAAGAAAACACAGTAGCCGGAGGTGGAGCGTCTTGTGTCGGGGCAGCCACCCCAATCAGCGTCGGTGTAAGCCGTGAGAGAGTGAGACGGTGAGCGATGGAAATGTAGCCCGAGATGGGCAGTACCGTGGATGTAACGATTAATTCATTTGAGGGCGTGAAAATGAGACTCCCGTGGGTCATGCATAAACAAACATATTTGTTGGACGGCATAGGAGATATCGGATCGAGTGAAGGTGAGGTATTGTAAAGCACCGACAAGGCTGCGGTAGAGGGTGGGGTCATGTACCTCGGGACCGGCGGTAGCGCTGAGTTTGGCATTAGTGTCGACCGGGGTAGCCACTGGGTTGCACTGGTCCATTCCCGCACGTCTAACAATGTCGAGGGCATGTTTCTCTTGAGATAAAAAGAGGCCGCCGGGCAGCATGGTGACGGAGATGCCCAAAAAAATGAGAGATGTCCGAGGTCAGTCATGGAAAACTCACGTCGGAGATGAGATAAAATGTCCCGTCGTAGAGCGTCGGAAGAAGCCGTGAGTATAATGTCGTCCACATAAAGTAGTATAAATGCGGTGTCTTGATTACCCCGGAGATGAATAAAGAATGATCACACTTGCTATGGACAAATCCGAGAGTGGCTACAAACATGGCAAAATGTTGGTACCAGGCCCGAGGGGCTTGCTTTAAGCCATAAAGGGATTTGAGTAGACGACAAACATGGTGTGGACGAGAGGAGTCACGGTATCCGGGCGGTTGGTGCATGTAAACAGTCTCCTCAAGATGGCCATGGAGAAATGCATTCTTGACATCTAGTTGGTGCAAGGGCCAAGAATGAGAAAGAGCAATGCTAAGAACTGTGCGGATGGTAGCGGGTTTGACCACCGGGCTAAAGGTCTCATCACAATCAATGCCAATTTGTTGGGAGTTGCCATTGACCACCAACCGTGCTTTGTGACGTTCAAGGGAGCCGTCCGACCTGTATTTATGCTTAAACAACCACATACAACGAATAATGTTAGTTTCGGGAGGACGGAGAACCAACTCCCACGTCCCATTTTTAATAAGTGCACTAAATTCGTCATCCATGGCTGTTTTCCAATGTGGGTCACGAAGGGCGTGGATGGGATTTTTGGGTATTGGGGATGGTTGTATTGTGGCTGAGAGGTTGAGGACTGTTTTTGGTTTGAATATGCCGGCTTTGGCCCGAGTGACCATGGGGTGAGAGGCGAGTTGTGTGTTGGTGGGGTGGAGGGTGTGGGAGACTGGGATGTTGGTGGAAGAGTTTGAGATTGGGGAGTTTGTATTGGGGTTGGGAGGATGGTGATTGGCAGAGGGGGTGTCGGTTGGGGAGTTTACTGGGTTGGTCGGTGGAGGGGAATTTGGGAGGCTGGAGGGATGGCTTGCAGTGGCCGAAGGTGTAGAGGAGGAGTGGGTGTCCGTGGGTGGGTTTTCGGACGTATGCATGGGCCATGCATGAGGGATTGTGAGAAGAGGGTGTATATGGGTGGGGGATGGTGGAACCGAATGGGGTGTAGAGTGGTGATGATGATACGGGAAGGATACCTCATTGAAAGTGATGTGGCAGGATATGATAATTTTTTGAGAGGAAAAATTCATACATATGTACCCCTTATGGTTGTCCGGATACCCTAAAAATATGCATGATTCAGACCGGGGTTGAAGTTTGTGAATGGTGGAGGAAGGGGTGTGTGGGAAACAAAGGCACCCAAAGACACGAAGATGAGTGTATGTCGGTATTTTATTATATAGAAGAAAGGTTGGAGTGTGAAAGTTTATTGTTTGAGAAGGTAAAATATTATGGAGGTAAGTGGCCATTTTAACAGCACAGGGCCATAACTTAAGAGGTAGAGATGCATGAATGAGAAGTGTGTGCGTGCCATATTATTTAGGGTGCGAATGGTGCGTTCAGCCTTGCCATTTTGAGGGGAGATGTATGGGCATGAGTAACGAAAGTGGATGCCGTGAGTGGTACCGAAATTGGTAAAGTGGGTGTTACGAAATTCAGTCCCATTGTCACATTGTAGAATTTTTATACATTGTTCAAATTGGGTGTGAACAAAATTATAAAATGTGACAAAAGTAGAGAAAGTTTGAGATTTATGTTGGAGGGGGTACACCCATAAAAATTTTGTGTAGTCATCTAAAAATAAAACATAGTATCGATGGCCAGTATTACTTAACACAGGAGAGGTCCATAAATCACTATGTATTATTTCAAATGCCTTAGAGGTACAAGATAAAGAGCTGGAAAATGGCAATTTTACATGCTTTCCCATTTGACAGGAAGTACAAGTGGAAGCATGAATTTTATTACATGAAACAACATTATTTGAGCGAAGTAGATTAAAGATAGGATCCCCCGGATGGCCTAACCGGTTATGCCAAATTTCAGCGGGAAGTGTGATGAAGGCGGAAGCATGAGATGTGTGTGGGCGGAGACTGGATTTCACCGGGTAGAGGTGGCCGGAACTATTGCACCGTAGGATTTTTGTCCCTGTGCGGAGATCCTTCACAGAAAAACCAAGAGGGTCAAATTCAACGGACACCATATTATCGGTGGTAAATTGACAAACAGAAATAAGATTTTTAATTAACTGTGGAGCATGTAGTACATTTTGAAGGTGAAGAGGGGCCGGGTAAGTTTGTAGGGTGGTGTGACCGTGACCCAAAATAGGGACGGACATGCCATTGCCAACCAAGATGCGATGATTAGTGTGCAAATTAAAATAGGGTGTGAGAGTACCTGAGGTGGAGGTCATGTGTGAAGTCGCCCCGGTATCCATGTACCAATTGTTGTCCGACGGGGATAGTGTCATGGTATGCATGGCGGCTTGAATGTCGGTTGGAGTTGGAGAAGTGGTAGAGTAGTGAGCCTGCGGTCGTGGCCCAAGAATGCCGGGGGAAGAATGAGGGGGTGGTGTCTGATGAGGGAGCAGGGTGGTGGGGTAAGGACAGGGGGGTGATGTCCACGGGTTAGGGGGCCAATATGCCCAGGGGTTGAGTGGATATGGCCACGGGCTGGTTGGTGGGTTTGTTGGGGTAGAGGGGTAATAGTTGCGGGGGTTGGGGTTGTTTCTGCCGCCGCGACCCTTTGGACGGGTTTGGCGATGGGCTGTTCGGGGGTGTGCTGGAGGGGGCCGAGGGGGATATGGGTTATTGGTGTGAATCATGGTAGCGGGGGGGTTGCCGGCTTGTTGATTCTTACGGGCTTCTTCAAGGGTTAACATGGAACGGGCCTTGGTAAATAGTGGGATAGGGTTGGCTTGTTGAATGAGAGAAGCTACGGTGTCATAGTGTTCCGGCAAGCCATTCACAAGACGGAGAACAAGCCGGCTGTTTGTAACCGGCGCACCAACGTTAGCTAGTTGATCGACCAGGATTTTGAGGCCTTTGCAATAAGAGGAGATGTTGGGAAATTGGTCTAGGCGGGTGTTGGAAAACTGATTTTCCATGTATACCGCTCGAGAGTGCCGGTTGTCTTGAAAGATATCTTCAAGATGCTGTCAAGCCGCATGTGCCGTGGAGTCGGGTTCGATGATCGTGTGAAGGAGATCATGAGAGATGGTGCCGTATATCCATTGTAGGACGATGGCATCCAAACGTTCCCATAGTGCTTGGGCTTCAATGGCGGCAGCCTCTTGTTCTAGCCGCTGCTCCAACGTGGTGAGGGATGCGGGAGGTTGAGGAGTGGCGGCGTGAGGGAGGATATGGTCTAGAACTTGATAAGCTCGAGCCGTAGTTTTGAAAAGCTCCGCCCAGGATGAATATTCCACGGTCTCAAGGTTGAGAGTTATGGGAATGAAGTTTTTGATATTAGATATGGTTAGGGCCGGGTGAAATTTTGGGGAAGAAGAAGACATTGCTAAAGGAAAGGAAGAAGAGCTGCTGATACCAAATTGGAACAATATAATTGAGAGGAAAATGTTCCTTGCCTTCTTAGGCCAATCGGCCATATAATATATACACACGCATGGGATTGCCGAAGCCATGCAAGGCTAACGACTGCAGTCCCAAAAAGTCAGCCTAAGAATATGCTAACTATAAATGTATAAGATGTGTAGGTTACAACAAATAAAGGTAAGAAATAATAAGCTTTAAATACAAATAAATGTATTGTCTGGAAGCAATAATATGGAACGGTTAATTCTCATTGTATTTTCTTGTTCATAGTCCCCACCACTAGTTATTTGTATTTTGCTCTTCTTCCTAATATTTCTTCAAACTCAATGTTAAAAGCTCAAAGCAACCAATAAGCCTCTATTACTCTTTCAAACAATAAGCCTACCAAGGTATTTTTCAAGAAGGAAAAGAATTTACAACTTCAAAAGCAGTTTTTGCTTTTTATTGCTGAATCCAATCAGGGATTTACTTGTGCTCGGTGACGGTAACCGCTACACTTTTTCACCCTTTTCGGGGGGCGATCAAATCCCGAAACGGAGAAGAAAAATCGCGACTCGTGTGCGCGGGCGACCTGCGGACACGAATGCCGTCCGGACCAGAAGGGGTTCTGTTCTCAACAGAATTGCTCCGCTTCTGTTCGGTTCAACAAAAACCCTCGAGGTATTATGTCCGCAACAGAAGGGCTCAACAGAAACCCTCGAGGCCTTCTGTTCGCAACAGAAGGTCTTCTGGTCCGTTACAACAATAAATGCCCAACGTTCTTCTCTTTTAATGCTGCGTTAAATGGACAGTTTATGGACGATTCAATGCCCAACGGACTGGTCATTGATGTCCAACGTTCAGGTCCATGAACACCCCATTTAACACACAACAAATCCTCCTATAAAAGGCTGGCAGGTGGTTTGCAACAAGACACAACACACAATACATTCCTCACATTTCTTGAGCTAAAAACACTTCCAGCTACTCCGAAATTTCCCTAGTGTTCTGCTATTGTTCCAGTTCACCGGGACTTTCGTTTGTGTGCTCAAACGATCGTTCGTTAGCCACCATATCCCGGGAAACGGTCGTTGCAACGCTCCTAGCACCATGGGAGGCGACGAATACGTTTTAAGGACATCATGCGTAGCACGAACTCTGGCTAAAATCTGCTCCATCTTATTTTCTGTTTTCTTTTAGCTATTTTATTTATTAATTAATTTTATTTAATTAATATTTCTTCGTTTTTTCCAAGACACGCCCAACACTTGAAAAAGCAGATGGTTATATATGAGTTTTATTCCTATTTTGCTAATCTTATAATTACAAAGTTTAACTATTAATGATGTTTTAATATTAATATTTCTTAATCATATGTTAAAGATTTGGATATCCCTTTAATGGTTATTCGATTAGTAGTTTAGTTCAACTGTACATGTGTAGTGATTGGGAGTTCAAAACATCATATCGATGACTGTATTTTTGCAAAGATTCCAATGAGAAAATTTAGTTCTTTTAAGTTATTGTGATTACTCAATAATCTTTTACTCACACCTTAGCAATAAGTCACCTCAAACACTTGCAAAATTACATGTAACCTACTGTCATTAGTCATATATAGATAGGACACTTGTAGGCTAATTGTGGAGTTAATTTATGTATAAATGCGTTCTATGGAGTTAAACATTTTATAAATGTTCAAGAACTACTCAGTTAGGTAGTTCCAAGTGGATCGCCTGAATATCGAGTACAGAACCTCATCTATCCTAGAGGCCAAGGATACCACTAAACACTAGCCAAAGGCAGTTTTGAATGGGGGGGGGGGGGGGGGGGGGAGAGGGATACTCAGTACTGTATGGCTGAACTCTTGCTGAACTATTGCCTAAGGTGAATGAGGTGCTCAACAAAGATTAAGATAATATAGTCGGTGCTAAACGGTTTTTCAAAGGCACACCTAGGGTTTCATCGTAGCAGTTGGCCTTATTATATTCGATCATATGCTATTTTGGACAGATCTTAAACATTCCCAGACCCACTATTGGGCCTTCCCACCCCCTCTCTTTTTCTTTCTTTATTTTTTGGGTTTAGGTTGCACACCTCCCTCTTTTCTGCCTTTTATTTTTTTCCTTATCCTCTCCATTGTAAAACTTTTTTTTTTCACATCTCATTAAAATTTTATCGTCTCTTTAAAAATGTAGTAAGAATTAAACCCATCTACATTAGAAAGCTCCTTTAGAGGTGCCTACATAATGCTAAATCAATCTTTATTTTTAATCTTATTGAATATGAATCATTCATAGTCGCTGCTGTGTTATCACATATTCACATGCTTGCGCACTTGATATTTTGTCTAAAATGCATGGTTCACATTTAGCAATCAAAGAAGAAGCATAAACCTAAGAACAAAAACAAAAACAATTCAAGGATAGAGGAAGCAAAAAGGGACTGAGATAATCAATCTGCCTGGTTGCAGCCATGACCTTATGCTCTGAACGTCGGTTATCAGATCATCATTGTGACTATCAAGGAAATAGTAGGCTTCTTCTTATGGGTGCCAGAGACAGAACCAGGCATTCTGTACACCATTTAGCACTATTTGCATACAAAGATTCTTGATTTCATGCTAGGCAATCATTGATCTTTTACTTTGTAATATGCACATTCTCTTTTGGGAAGTAATTTAAAAAGGTCTTCTAAAATCCTTCTGTTCTTGGTGTTCAGCTTCTTCAAATTTATAGGAATTTAGTTTGATTTACTCATTTGTCAACACTTCTGTCCTTGGGCATTACCACAAACGCGCAACGCGCGTTATTAAACTAGTATATATATAAAAATGAAGAATATGATGTATTTGTGAATTTGATGATAGTTTGGGATAAAATAAACTAAAAATCCTAATGAATAATCAAATTCTCCATTATACTCTATGTTTAAGAAACCGGACCGGGAGGCAACCCGACCGCGTGACCAGGTCACGGGTCAATCCGGTCAACGCCATAAAACCCGTCAACCATATAATAATAATATTTATTAATAATAATAATAATAATAATATTAAAATGTAGTTCTTTCATAATAATCAACTAATGATGATACTTACTAAACATTAAAAAGTTAATTTTAAACGGTCTCATAAAATTCCAGAATACTATTTTCATCATATTAAATTATATAATGATACTCCGTATTTTTTATTTTTATTGTACATTAATTATATAATTTGACATGATTTTTA
Source organism: Cuscuta europaea (assembly GCA_945859875.1). Lineage (NCBI taxonomy): Eukaryota > Viridiplantae > Streptophyta > Magnoliopsida > Solanales > Convolvulaceae > Cuscuta > Cuscuta europaea. The sequence goes on from CAMAPE010000041.1 coordinate 3,177,883, forward strand.
TTCTTAAACAAATAAGTAGTATATAAAAGTACTACACATTTTTCTTTTTGGTTATTGAAATTGAAATTTTATTAATTAAAAATGTTTTCAAATTTAAAAAACAATTGTTTTTTTTTTGGAAAAAACAACCAAAACTGAGTTTTTCCGGGTTTGTCGGGGTTTTCCGGGTTTTGACCATTTCCGGGAGTTTAACTAACCGAACCGGGTTTTGGTCTAGGCCATCCGGTTCCGAGTAAACCCGGCCGGGTCGGGTCGATTTTTTAAGAGAATATTACCCGAAATAGGACTAAAAAGGTTTGAAAATTCCAAAATAGGATTGCCATGTTTTTATTCCCAAAATAGGACTAATATTGACATGTTTTGGTAGTACCAGACTTCAAACATGGCCGTATTTTTTAAACTTGGCAGTAATTACTCCTATTTTGGGAATAAAAAACATGACAGTCCTATTTTGAAATTTTCAAACTGATTTAGTTCTATTTCGGGAACTTTCCCATTTTTTAAACATAGATTATACTTTTTGTATATATAACCAGAATGATCGTAGCCCAAGAAATTAAGGGGGTGTTTGGATCTGATTCTTAAAACTGCTTCTACTCTTTCTGGGAGCAGAAGCAGAAGTTGGAGTGTTTGGGTGAAAGTGCAGAAGCGATTCTAGTGCTCTAATTTACTCCTAGAATCAGTGTTTTAGAAGCTGGGGGTGACCAGCTTCTGAAAACTGATTCTGATTCTGTTTCTGCTTTAAAAAAGAAGCAGAAGCAGAATCAATTCCAAACACGAAGCTATTCATTTTCAACTACAGCGCAAAAAGTTAATTACCTTTTATGAATATAACTAAAAGAAATATAAAAATTAAAAACAAGTTTTTTTAAGGATCCGAGCTCGGGGGATCGCCGAAATGTCTAAATCCACAACTGACTGACGAGGCCCCGAGCTCAGCAGACGAGATTGAGCTGGGTTCAGTATGCTTATTTGGAAAGGAGCAACCTCGGTTGGCTGCTTGTCAGGTGTAAGCGATTCCTTTGTTTCACTGACCTCGTGGGGTATCGGTTGACTTCAAGCACGGTTATTACAGCGGATTGCGACGTTGACCTCAGTGAGGATTGACCTCGCCTTCGGATGCAGTTTCGGCCTTATTTTTATAATTTGGGAGTCAAATGTTGCTTCGAACTCGAGGGGGGGGGGGGGGGGTCGACCTTGGCTGAATAGCGACTTCTTACTTTTGGAGACTCCTTTTTTCGTGAATGTTAATACCCCTAGGGTATATGAGAATATACTCCATCATGCGTATAATTCACTCATTACATACATGACATGACTCAAAGATATATAGAGCAAAGACGATCTATCTTACTTCTATGAGTGTCTCGTCAATAGCCATTTTTTTCTCGTAAGAAATTATGATATTAAGCCGGATGAGTGGGTAACTATTAGAGTTCTAAGAAAGACAAAGGGTATCATCTCAGACAGCTAGCGATGCAAAAACCCGTCGACTAAACTCGTATAAAACAAGTTTATAATATACATGACTTTTATATCAAATCTATAAATCAATTAGTCTCATTTAAACTATCACTTATCTAAACTACATATGAAACATTCTAATCGGACATTTTCTAAAAACGATCCACCAATTTAACTCTGCATATAGTTGAATTTCGACCCCCTTAAGTTGATTTTCTAGCTCCGCCACTGATCATACTCATCTGATAATGCGTGTAATAAAAAACGTATCACACGCAAACACATGTAATAAATTTAATACGGAGTATTTTTATCATAAACAAGCCCACATCGGCAAAAAATCATTGAATTTAACTTCTAATTAGATAATTTTCTGAAATTTTGTTTACAATACATCTTTACACAAACGTAGTATGACTAGTGATGATCCTACCAAAATTTGAGCCTGAGTCGAGCTATATAAAAGACTCCTATAAATAGTTTTTGTATAGTACTTCGTACTATGTATGATTTATTTAGAAGTAAGAGTTAAAATATTGCAAAACAAAACTTATAAAATAAAATTCTTACATCAGGATATAGCAATATTAAATGGATTAAATAACTAATTATGTACAACTCCCAAAACAATTTTATTGTAACAGAATAAATCAAACCAGAAGTAGAAAAATTGACAATATATATTCATTTAAATGTTGACTTGATGATATATAATACAGAGTATAGATTTAAGCTTCTTCTAGTTCAGTCTTTCCTCTCCGTTCAATTGAAGCTATTCATTTTTGAGAGAATTCTCTAAATAGGAGTAAAAAAGTTTTGAAATTCCAAAATAGGAGTATCATGTTTTTTATTCCTTGAATATGAGTAAATTTCTTCCAAGTTTGGCATTACTAGGCTTTTAAACATGACATTTTTTTCCAAACTTGACAGATTACTCCTATTTGGGTAATAAAAACATGATACTCCTATTTTGGAATTTCAAAACGTTTTCGCTCCTATTTAGAGCAATTTATATTCATTTTTTGTTAAAAGGGAGCCAATTTGGAATTCAACTACATATACTTCGTATATACTATGTGTTGAGGTATATTATCCCGGTATGTTACTGTACAGGAACCCAATGCATTGCCCCAGTACAGAGCCCAATCGACGAGGGTCCATTTCAGCCTATCAGGCCCATTTTGGCCCACTCGGCCCATTGGGGTAGGTTTGCACCCCCTCCCCATTCCCCTATAAATATGGGGTTTTCCCTCCTTATTAAGGATCTTTTTTGGTTGGTCTCTTCTTTCCCACTTCCTCCCCTTCTCTCTAAACTAGTAGCTGGCAACCTCCATCAATGGAAGATTCATACTTGTACTATGTAAATGGTGAGGAGAGCCTAATGAGAATGAGAGTGGCTTGGACATTAGCCTAAATAGTCCCATGGTTTTTTCCCTTTCCGGGTGATAGAGTATAAACCCTTAGAGAGAAGTGAGAGCTAGAGAGAGAAGTGCAATGTTATTAATGATTTTTTTTACCCTTTACATGGCTCTCAAGGGGAGTATTACAATATAAGGCCTCTATTGGGATGATTACATGAGGAGTCTAGTTGTGAGAGCTCTCTATGGCCGGCGGACGTCTGGCTGAAGGAGCCCTGGCTGACAGAGACCCGACCGAGGGAGGCACCCCGGTTCTCCTGGCCTCCGGACCGTATTCCAAGTTGCTGTCTATCTGGGCGATGGAGGCACGGCCGAGGAAGGCACGGCCGAGGGAGGCACGGCCGAGGGAGGACAAGTCTTCCCCTTGGCTTCCGGAGTGTATTCTGGATTGACCCTTCTTTGCACTTCGGCTTGGCCGAAGGGTGACCACATGACTGTGGACGTTGAGATACCATTGTCCTTCGCTTGTGTTCGTTGCATTTTTGAACTTGCTTATCTTGGAATCTTTTGGAACCCGTGGAGGCCGATATAGTCCCCTAGTCCCCCACTCCTTGAGGCACATGTAATGAGGTGAAAAGGAGTAGAGTAATGTGTTTCTTCAATAGGGGGGCGAGGGTGACACCTTTTTATCCACGATGGGGCAATTCCTCTTTCAAAACATGATTAGGAAAAACCCTATGGGAAAAAATCCTAATGAAGGAAAAAGAGCACACCGGATGCCCCCAAAATGAGCGCCAAGGGGTGAACCCTTTGGCCTGGGTGTGGAGCTGCAGTGGTGTCCATCTGTTGAGGGGACGCCCATCTGCTGGTGAGGACGTCGACGCTGACGAGCCGGTCCGAATATGAGGTCGAGGCAATGGACGCCCGTTTGAATATGAGGACGAGGCGGTGGACGCCTGTCTGGACATGAGGACGATGGTGGTGATTAGCCGTGCGTCATATGAAGGCGAAGGTCGCTATCCAGGCGGGGATTAGCGAGCCCGGTCGCTATAACAGCACCTCGACGTTGGGAGCCGGTCTCGAGATATGAGGACGACGGCACTGAGGGGCCAGTCCAAAATCCATGCAACGGTCACCATCCGGTAAAGGAATGGCTAAGATCGGTCTTTGAGATACGGAATCACGCGAAGGCCGAGGGGCCGTTCGTGAACTGAGGATAACGGCAGTGATGAAACCGGTCGTCCTATAGAGGCGTTGGTCACCATCCAGGAAAGGATGGCGAGCCCAATCGCTATAACAAGACTTCAGTGCTGGGAGCCGGTCTTAATGATGGATAATCACATCAAGGCCGGGGGCCGTTCGTGACGTATGGACGGCGGTGATGAGCCGGTCTGATGAATGATGACGAGGCATTGATGAAGCCGATCATCATATAAGCTCAGGACTCTCGACGCGGAGGAAGCCGGTCTTGAGATAGATTATCACGCCGAGGCCGAGGGGCCGTTCGTGATGTGCGGACAATGATGTAGCCAGTCCGTAGCATGATGATGAGGCAATGATGAAGTCGACCGTCAAGTAAAGGCGATGGTCACTATCTAGGAGGGGATTAGCAAGCCCAATCGCTTAAACAATACTTCGGCGCTGAGGAGGGGTTTTTGAGATAAATAATCATGTCGAGGCTGAGGGACCGAGCATGATTTGAGGATGACAGCAATGATGAGGCCGGTCTAAATAAATGATGACGAGGCATTGATGAAGTCGTTCATCATGTAAGCTCAAGGCTCTCAGCGCTGAGGAGGCCGGCCTTGAGATAAATAATCACGCCAAGGCCGAGGGACCGGGCGTGATTTAAGGATGATGGCGATGATGAAGCCGATCCAAATAAATGATGACGAGGTGCTAATGAAGCCGTTCGTCATGTTAGCTCAAGGCTCTCGGCGCTGAGGAAGCCGGCCTTGAGATAAATAATCACGCCGAGGCCGAGGGACCGAGCCTGATTTGATGATCATGGCGATGATGAGGCCGGTCTAAATAAATGATGACGAGGCATTGGTGAAGTCGTTTGTCATGTAAGCTCAAGGCTCTCGGCGCTGAGGAAGCCGGCCTTAAGATAAATAATCACGCCGAGACTGAGGGACCGGGCGTGATTTGAGGATGACGGCGATGATGAGGCTGGTCTAAGTAAATGATGACGAGGCATTGGTGAAGCCGTTCGTCATGTAAGCTCAAGGCTCTCGGCGCTGAGGAAGCCGACCTTGAGATAAAGGATCAAGTCAAGGCTGAGGAGCCGTTCATGATCTCAGGACGATGATGATGATGAAGCCGATCGTCATACAAGCTCAAGACTCTCGGCGTTGAGGAAACCGGTCTTGAGATAAATGATCGTGCTGAGGTCGAGATGTCGTTCGTGATCTGAGGACGTACGGAGATAAGGAGCCGTTCGTGATCTGAGGACGTATGGCGCTGAGGAGGCCTTTCGTCTCAAGAAGGCGAGGGTCGCCATCCAGGAAGGGAATGGTGAGCCTGCTCGGCGCTGAGGAGGCCGGTCTTGAGATGAAGGATCACGTTGAGATCCAGGGGTCTGCTGTGATCTGGGTACGAGGGTGCTGATGAAGCCGCTCATTGCATGAAGGTGAGGGTCGCCATCCAGGAAGGTAATGGAGAGCCCGCTCGCTAGCTCAAGACGCTTGGCGCTGAGGAGGCCGGTCTTGAGATGAAGGATCGCGTTCAGACCGAGGGGTCTGCCATGATCTGAGGACAACGACGCTGATGAAGCCGGTCGTCTGAAGATGAAGGGTGGCGTCGGGCGCCTGTCCTCGGAGGATGACGATGCCGATGAGCCCGTCTGAAAATGAAGGACGACGTTTGGACGCTCGTCTGAAGATGAGGGACGGCGGAGCCGGTTCGATGATGGACCAAGCTTGGACGCTCGTCTGAAGATGAGGACAGGGCTGATGAGGCCGTGTGAACACGAGGGACGATGTTGGATGCTCGTGTGACGATGAAGGACGGCATTGAACGCTCGTCTGATGATGAGGGCTACGCTGATGAGGCCATCTAAAAAAGGACGGCGTTGGCCGCTCGTCTGAAGATGAGGGACGGCGAAGCCGGTCCTATGATGAAGGACGGCGTTGGGCGCTCGTCTGAAGATGAGGGACGACGCTGATGAAGCTGCTCCTTTGCTCAAGGACAAGGCATTGGCGCCTGTTTGAAAATGAAGGACGGCTATTGGACGCACGTCTGGTGATGAGGGCGGCGCTGATGAGGCCATCTGAAAATGGATGGCATTGGCCACTCGTCTGAAGATGAGGGACGACGAAGCCGGGTATATGATGAAGGACGGCGTTGGGCGCTCGTTTGAAGATGAAGAACTTCGCTGGTGATGCTCGTCTCCTGATGACGACGGCGTTGTTGAAGCCGTACGTCATGTGAAGAACCAGGCTTTACGTTGGTTTGAAGATGAAGGGCGGCGTTGGGCGCTCATCCCCTGATGACGATGGCGCTGATGAAGCCGTCTGTCGTATAAAGGACCAATCTTTGAAGCTGTCCTGAAGATGAAGGACGACGTTAATGACGCTCGTCCTTTGATGAAGGATCGCGGTGGACGCCTGAAGATGAATGACGGCGTAGGATGCCCGTCCCCTAATGAAGATGACGCTGGTGAAGCCATTCGTTGCATGAAAGACGACGTTGGACGCACGTCCTTTGATGATGAAGGCGTTGATGAAGCCGTTCGTCATATGAAGGACCAAGCTCTGACCCTGGATTGACGATAAAGGGCGGTATTGGACGTATTTCACTTGATGACGATGGCTTTGATGAAGCCGTACGTCATATGAAGGTCCAGACTTTGACGCCGGTCTGAAGATGAGGGGCGGTGTTGGACGCTCATCCCCTGATGATGACGGCGGTGATGAAGTCGGTCATCTGAAGATGAAGGACGGCGCAGGGCCCTCGTCTGATCCACATGTATGGTCTTGCTTCGTCCATAATGCATAGTATTTTCCTGATATGTTCTTATCCAAATATGTGGCTCGATTTGTGGGGATTTTATTTTTATTGCTCGAGGCCGGCGAGTGCGCGGTCCTCGGCTTCCCTCTTTTGATTTGTGGGGATTTCGCTCGAGGCCGGCGAGTGCACGGTCCTCGTTTATCCCTCTTTTGATTTGTGGGGATTTCACTCAAGGCTGGCGAGTGCACGGTCCTCGGCTGTCCCTCTTTTGACTTGTGGGGATTTCGCTCGAGGTCGGCGAGTGCACGGTCCTTGGTTGTCTCTCTTTTGATTCGTGGGGATTTCGCTCGAGGCCGGAGGGTGCACGGTCCTCAGTTGTCCCTCTTTTTTGACTTCCTCTACTTTGAACGAGGTGTGGGATCCTTCTTTCAGGATTCGGCTGAGGGGTTTGCTATTCCCTTGGCCGGTAGGGAGTCCAGGAGGGTAGTCATTCCTCTGGCGCTGGCTCGTCCCTTGATATTGGGGGGGGGGGGGGGGGGGGGGGCGTCGTCTATTAATGGCGCGGACTCGGGCTTTTGGTCGGTTGCCGACGACTGTCGTTTCCTAACCCCAAGTGTGGGGATTTTGTCATTTCGGCCATTCTTTCAGGCCTTTCGTAATGCGATTTAGTGCGAGGCTGACGCAGTGAGCTTCCCATTTAAAGAAGTGGGCCATTTTGCGGGCCCTTCGTCCTGGGACACCGTCGGCCATACCTGAGCATTTCGCTCTAAGGGGCTGAGACGATGTGCTGTGTTGTGTGGCATCCTTTACTTAAATTTACAAAAAATAAGTGGGACACAAATTTATATTGATATAAGTGGCTTATGGTCAAGGGTGGTAATCTATCACCAATCCGTTTAGGCGTTAGTTTGCTTTTCGAGGGGTGCGGGGCTCTGCCAGTCGTAACTCCTCCGGACTATTGATAGAACTTCATAAGATGGTGTAGATGTGATGCTTCTTCGGCTGGGGCTCCTCGAAATCGTCGTCATCACTGAGCCTACCGATCTCACATTTCTTCGTTGAGGGTTCCCCCCCTTTGCTGTCGGTGTTCACCCGAGTGTTTTTTCGTGGGCCACCCTTAACAAATTGGGAGAGTTCCTCTTACCGAATTAAGCGTTCGATAGCTTTCTTCAGCGTGATGCAATCATCAGTATTGTGGGAGGTGTTCTTATGGAAGCGAAAGTAGGTGTCGCCTTGGTGGACGGCGTATATTTCCTTGGCCGACCGAGGGTCTCCAGGGATGAGGCCTTGCTCCTCCGCACAGTCGAGGATGGTACTCACTGAGTGCGTGAGTGGAGCCCTCAGTGCGTCAGGCCCTGCCTCCATCGGTTGGTGCCATGGTTTCTTGCTGCATCGTTGCCCGCTGGGACCAGAGTGTGCGTGCTTTCCCTGGCCGGGGGCCGAAGGAGCGTTGTTGGGCTTCTTCGGATGATGGTTGTCCTTCTTGTGGGAATGGAGCTCATCGGCATCAGCGTACAGGCTCCCTCACTGGAGTGCCTTGGCGTATGACCTCGGTGGGTCAGTGATGAGGCTCCTCGCATAAGGGCTGCCGCGGAGAGTGCCCTGATAGAGGACAAGGAGGGTGCACTCATCGACCCCGTCGGTCTCCTTCGTCCATCGTTCGATGAAAGACCAGAGTGGTTCATCGTGTTGCTGTTTGACGGAGAGGAGATGGGACAAATGTTGCTTCACGCGCTTCCTCCCGGCGAAGTGGGTAGGAAGTGTTGGGTGAGATCTTGCCATGAGTCCACGCTTCCCTCAGGTAGCGCGTTGAACCATTCATACGTTGGTCCCTCAAGAGTGGAAAGGAACCAACGACAGAGGTACTCATCAGATGCGTTCACCATCAGCATGTTGTTCTGATAGTGGCTGAAGCGCTCTTGGTGGTCGGTGCGGCCGTCATTGGGCTTGATGGCATTCCCCCGGTACTTCTCGGGAATTGGGGCCGAGAGCACCCTCGTGGTGAAAGGAGTTTTTGTTCTGACTTGCATGATGGGATCACCATGTCCGTCGGCCAGTTCCCGCTCCAGAGCGCTCACCTTGTGCAAGAGGTCGTTGAAATCGGGGTCCCTGGATGTCACGACTGTATGTGCCTCGGCCATTTGCTTTGTTTCAATCTGAGCGAGCCTCCTTTCAAGTTGGGCGATGACCTCATCCCGGGGGTCATTGGAGGCCATGGCGGCGCCTTGGGTTTGGTTGCGGGTTGCGTGAGCCGCATTGATCTGGTGACGTGCGTCGCCCTCATGTTGTTTGCCCTTGCCTTTGTCAAGGCGGGGCCGATCCGCTGTCCGGGACACGGACCCCAAGCTTTCCCTTGGCGAGACAGGATCACGTCCACCAATCCATCCCGCTAGCCTCTCCGATGCGCGTCCCCTAGCCTATTGAAGGCCGAGGCTCTATGCACTGGGGTTGGTCCAACTCGACGAGGGGAAGCAGGATCAGAGTGGGATGTCGTGTCCTGGGCCACGACCCCCTCCTCGTTGCCAACGTTCATGACCAATGGGTGAGGAGGAGGAGGCGGTGGAGTAGTGTTCTCCCCCATCCTTGGCATGAGCACGCTGAGGACGTTGGGGTTCTGAGCCAGGCTGGCTATGATGGCCGATAGAGTGGCCTGAAGCTGAGGGTCAACAGTGGGAGTAGCCTGTTATCCCGACGCACAGTCACTTTTCTCCGTGCGCTTCTTCTTAAGGCCGATACGGGCGTCTTGAGCATTGCGGTTAAGCTGATTGCGGAGGTCCGCCGTGGGGTCGATAGCCTCTTGGAAGACCTCCTTGTCTGCGACGTTATCGGCCATGGCATCGCCGGAGCATTCACGAGCCTCCTGAGTTTCAGGGATCGCCTTGCTGATGAGGTTATAGATTGACTTTGTTCTTTCCATAGTCAGTTAGTTGTGCTTGGTAGCGACGAAGAATGCTAACTTGATTGTTCTAGCTCTCAACGAGAGCACCGAATGATAGAGTATAAACCCTTATGGAGAAGTGAGAGCTAGAGAGAGAAATGCAATGTTATTAATGAATTTTTTGGACCCTTTACATGGCTCCCAAGGGGAGTATTTATAGGGAAAAGTGGGTTGGGCTCCCAAGCCTTGGGCTTGGGAGGCCCATTACAATATAAGGCCTCTATTGGGCTGATTACATGAGGAGTCTAGTTGTGAGAGCTCTCTGTGGCTGACGGACATCTGGTCGGAGGAGCCCTGGCCGACGGAGACCCGGATGAGTGAGGCATCTCGGTTCTCCTGGCCTCCGGACCGTATTCTGAGTTGATGTCTATCCGGTCGATGGAGGCATGGCCGAGGAAGGCACAGCCGAGGAAGGCACGACCGAGGGTGGCACGGCCGAGGGAGGACAAGTCTTCTCCTTGGCTTCCGGAGCGTATTCTGGATTGACCCTTCTTTGGCCGATGGGGTGCCATCTAGCCGACGGAGGGCCCACTGGGTGACAGATGTGCTCCTCTTAGTCTTCTGAGTATGTTGGCCATGTGGTCTGCACTCATATACTCCATCATCGGGTTTCCATGTAAAAATCATTGTTTATATTTTGTTATCATCAACATGCTATGAAACCCTCCCGGAAGAGGTGTTGGACTTCCAGGCTGCGGCAAATAAACTAACACTGTGCATGTATACTATGTATAATATATAATATACGTACTAATGTTTTAAAATCTGGGGCCCCTATTTCTTTTTGTAATTTTGAGGCCCTGAGGCCTAAGTCTCACTAGCCTCCACGAAGGCACGGCTCTACATATAACTTGATCTTCTTTTTATAAATACACGTACATTTATAATTTAAACTAAGTCTAATCAAATAATATTAATAATGTATTTGCTATTTGTGAAATACGTGATTAACTTCTAGTGTAACTTGGCTACCACTCAGAATGTAGAGTAGTATCTTTATCTTTATCTCTACAATATTATAAGAGGGAATTTTGTCAGGGATCAAACGGTCTTAAAAAAAATGTTGGTGTCTCTTGATGCATAATCTGGTTGTACTTTATATTTACTTTGTTGTACATCCTTACCATGATCTCACCTTTCAACGTTATATCCGCAGTTACGGCGGCACTCCTCAACTCTTTTATTTCCGATTCTCTTCTATTCATTTATTTTGTTCAAAACCTTTCCGCAGCTCTCTTCGGTTTCAGCAGCTGCATCCTGGCCTCGTAATGGCGTCTAGATGGTTTAGCATCTCAAAGGTCATAGGATGGTCGAGTATAAGTAATTTGCTGCAGCTCTTCACTGATTTTTTCGCTTCTTTTCTGTTCTACTTTTGTAAGTTTTTCCTCATTTCAGCCAATTTGCATTGTATGGTTACTTTGTTGTTACTGTTCTTCGCATCATCTCTCTTTCAATCTACTTGTTTAATTCCCTCTGTCGATGTTCTGTACGGGCTCCCAGAATTGTTTATGATAGTAGTTTGGGTGGCTTGAGTTGATGATTCCATCTGCCAATTGTGTTTTCCCCTTTATATTTGTGCCATCTATGTGTTTGTTTAAATGTCCCCATGAAAATGAAGATACACAGTTTTTGTTGAGTTTTAGTTTTCTGCAAAGATGTTAATTTCCTCTCCTTGTGAAGTTTACATTAGAAGTTACAAAATTACTGGACGAAATTTTCTCTGCTATAAAATTTTCTTTGGTATAAAAAGACCGCTTAGTTTCAGGTCTCTCATTCAAACGGCAATGAAGTTTGCAGGAGGTTTTGAGTAGTTGATTCATCTAGGAATTTCATCAAAGTCTAGATTCTATAAAATGCTAGACAACACAAATGTTTGTATTGTGTCCGTATGAGTAAGTATCCTATGAACAGAACAAAAATTAGTCATCAGAGAGGGAAAAAGCCATGTTTTTGCATGCTTTTTCAGTGTGCATGTTTCATTTTTGTTCATTTGAAGCCAAGGTTAGCTATTGCTTTAATCAGCATTAGACTTGCTTTCTAATTATGTCTATCATAATAACTATATTTGTCACTTTTTCATAGCATGAATTAGTTTATCTATGGCAATTAGTCTGATTGTTTTTTTAAAAAAATTACCAGCTATTGCTTTCTTTTGGAAGGTTTTGGTTCATACATGACTTTTATGGATCAAACATAATTCCTTTTGATCAAGAAGACTAACTCCAGACTGCACTTTATTATCATTGTCAGGTTGAAGTCGATGTTATCTACTAATTTATTAGCAGTAGACTTAACTTATATATAACTCTGTTTTAATTATAACTACTCATATGTCTGTTTTATAACAACTCATTGGGGTCAGATTTGTCAGGTATACTACTAAAAATTGGCAAGTCTTTCTCTGCTTTTAGAAGTTATATTCTGGTTTATGTCGCTTAGGTCATCCAAATAACGATTACTTTTGTTTGATGTGGCAAGTGTGTGGTGGTGGTGGTGGCTGTTTGGAATCAACAAAAAACACTTTTAGAATACACTTGAAGTGCTTTAATGCATGCTGCTGCTACATATGGATGATGTAGTAAATGATATTCATGACTTGTATGATTGTATCCTAACCCCATCCAACAACAATAACATTGCACTGGGAAACAATCCTTTTGACATGCTTTCTTACTTAGAATTAAGGGTGAATAAATAGTGTTGGCATTATTAAGGTTTTCACCAGAGTTTTTAAGATCGCGAGTTTGATTGTAGGATCAGACAATCTTATGACTCGGAAGAGTCCGGGGATCGTAGGTAAGATCAGTTATTTAGGTCCGATCAATGTGCAGGATCGTAAAATCGCAGGATTGTTGCACCGCGACGATCTGCGTGGGGAAGCAAACGTATAACAACTGACAGAGCACTAGGTCGGGTCCTTGTACAGCAAACGGTGGAAAAACTGTAAAGATGCAACGTTTCTTTTCATTGTTTGAATCCTTTTAAAACACTCTCTTGTTTATATCATTTTCTCAAATTCATCCGCTTTTCTTCTCCACACTGTTAGCAACACATGGATCTGCTAGAGAAGTCATCTCCAAATTATTTCCTCTTCACTTATACTTTTTAACGTATTTTTATTGTAGCAGTGTCTATATTACTAATACTTGACTTGGCTTTAATTGTGATTTTGAGTTTATGGATACTTGGCAGCTTGCAGATCAATTTTTTTACTGATACATATTTCTAACCTTACAATCTTATTAGCATGAATATAGGTAAGTACACAACACGTATCTAAAAAATTTTGGTGTACTTTTGATGTTATGTAGGGTGGTACTTGTACATGCTATTGGAGAATCAATGATAAGAGGTCTCCCCAAAAGACCTGCAATATGAAAAAGAGCCCTCACGTCGTGGAGGTGAATAGGAAACCCCTCAAGGGCCACCCAAACTGGTGCCAGAGGGGAATCACAATTGACTGAGAAAGAGGGTGTCCATCGGGTTAGGGTCATCGCAGATCCGTAGAAATCCCTAGAGTTCTTTGGAGCGTTGAAAGTCCGAATCAGATTGGAAATTAAAAAGAATCAAGAGTGGTTATGAAAGCTCTTTGAGGTAGTGATGTGGTGTGCATAAATGTATAGTATATTATATTTCAAGTTAATATTTCTATTCTAATAACTCTAATCCGATATACTAAGATGACAAAATAAGATATATTAGATGTTTCAAGTTATTTTTATAATTTTTCCTTGTCAAATTAGGAAATAAGGTCTAGCTCTTTTGTGGCTTTGTATATTTTTATTTTGTTTTTAAATTGTATTCATTGGCAGTAGTTTGTGAATTGTGATCATCGGTTCTTTGGATTCATTCTAATGGAGCATATTTTAGCTTGTAATAATTTTGCCTCGGGCTCATTTTCAACCTCAAGCCCAAAAAAATAGGAGGGTTGATGACCAGCATAAACTTAGTAATATATTGCATATTAACATGAACTGTAATGCAAATTTCTTGGAGGTGGGGGTGGGGGCATTCCCTAGGACTTGAGTGAATGACCGCGGGATATTTTGTGTTGGTTCATGTCATTGACCCCAGTTGTTTGGGATTAAGGATTGGTTGTTGCTGCTGTTTCTGGATGCTCAAATGCAGCATGCACATCATGCTTTTTTGCTGTCATACTATTCTTCCTCTTCTCGCTGCATACTAAATGAACTTCCTATTTGCAGGTTGCGGAAAAAATGAGGCTCCTTAATGAGAGGAAAAGTTTGAGGTTGAAGCAACCAAGTGAAAAGGGTGCCAAAACTCACAAAGTTGATGTCACAAGAACTTTAGATAGGAGCCTTTAACCAAAAATCAGAATTGCAATTCAAATTGTTGATAAGGTTTCTGAGAAGATAAGTAATTTGAGGGATGAAGAATTGTGGCCACAATTGAATGACTTGATACATGGGTATGGAGTTTTCATATCACCATTATGTTTTTTAGCTTCTGTTCAGAATCTAATTAGGGACTCTATATTGTATTCATGTGAACTAACGTGGTTATTTGACATGGTCTCATTCACTCATGGTAGTTTCTGTAGTCATTTTATACCCAGCCAGCCTGTATTGTGATTTTTCGAGTTATTTAAGATATTTAAGATATACGGAGTATTAGATATTTCAAGTCATTTTTATGATTTTTCATTGTAAAATTAGGAAAAATAAGGTCCAGCTCTTTTGTGACTTTGTATGTTTTTTATTTTGTTTTTAAATTGTACAAAGCGTGGTCATATGCTACGATACTATGTAATAAGCATATTTTTCAACACAAGGTGCATTGGGCACCTATACAATTGCGCATCGCGCAAGTAAAAACTAGTATATAATATAAAGCAACAAAGTTGGGGCAACTCTTAGAGGGAAAATTCTCGCCCAAATTGAGGGCATGATGGAGAATTAATGTGCAATACTAAAAATGAGATCCCTGTGTAAAATATGGTAATACTACGTATCAATTATTGTTAAAATATGGTAATACTACTATACGTATCAATTATTGTTATTAAGTTGGAAATAGAGGAAATGCATCTTCACGAAAGTACTTCGTAACACAAAGGAAGAACATTTCCATCCATGAGATTATTAGGTGATTATTCTAGTGACATGGCAAATTATTTCGGGGAGCATGATTGAGTGAGAGAGATTATTGGGCAGGATTAAATGATAGAATAATCTGATATCAAAATATGAAATCGGATTATTTTGAGATTATTTGTGAAATTAGAGTTAATTAGTTAATACATGACCCACAAATGATCAGATAATTTCGGGATGATGGTTAAAGATAATTCAGAGGGGATGAGATTATTTCTAAAACAATTATTTGGTAAATATTAAAAGGTAAGAGTCGCAAAAAATTAGATTGTTAGAAGCATGAATGTGGATGCTCTAATGGAGTATATGGTACTCCATATCTCCATATCGGCATATCTCATAAAACTTGGTAATATCAATTACGCATAATCATCGATCAAACACTTTTGAGACCTTAATCAGAAACATTATTATAGAATTATTTTTAGGCTTATTTTTATTCCTCATGTTATAGAACCTGTTAGGACATTCTCATTCGTAGGATTATTATGAGATTATATTGGTGACATGGTAGTTTCTTTTATAGAAGTATCATTGAGTGACATAAATTGTTTAATGAGATTAATTGCTACAATAATCTGGGATCAAAATATGAATCCAGATTATTTTAAGATTATTTGAAAAGTATATGTAATATAGGTTAATGTAGGACAGAGAAAAAACAGATTATTTGAAGTTGATGAATGAGAGACATAAACGAATTTTGAGATTATTTAAAAATTAATTACATACACATATTTAAATGGTAAGAATCATAGAAAAATTGATTATTAGATATCATGAATGGAAATGCTCTTAAGCTAATTAGAATCATTACTAAAACAATAAAATATTAGGTGTTTCATAGCAAACTTTAAGATGGAAAGTTTAGTGTAATAAATACTCATATGTCATAGCCGAAAGGAATATTAATAGCATCTCCAATGCTACAATGTGCACGGTGCACATGTGGCATGAGAGAGCCACATAAGTATTAGAAAATAAATTTTTTCATTCTCCTTATTTGAATGATTTTATATAATTTTGGTAAGTTTTTCTCTGTAATATCAACCATAATGTCAACATCTAGACGGTCTATTGACATTGTGGAGAAAAACTTATCAAAATTGTATAAAACTATTCAAATAAGGAGAGAAAGAATTTATTTATTAACAATTTTAGTGTCCGTTTGGTAATCCCAAAATTGGCTGAATCGATTGATTCTGTTGAAAATTATTAAATTCTGGTTGAAGTGGCTGAATTGGTTGATTCTGCTGATTTATGAAAATATTATATTTAAAATATTTTTTTAATTTAATAAAGAAAAAATTACATGTAAAATATTTAAAATGGTCTTCTACAGCAAGTTCAGCCAATACAGCCAGAAAAGTAACTACAACCTTACGTTTTCTTATTATTACACAATTCAGCGCGCGAAATCGAAAGTAACATGTGTGTTGAAAAAGTTAGTTGATAAGCCTGATAAGCCGAAATACGGGATTACCAAACGAGCTCTTATTCATTAGAACCTGAATGATAGATAAGCTATCGATCCCAAATTTGAAAGATGGAATGTGTCAATACATCGATTGAATGATTCAAAACTATCAATCTATGACTAAAGTTGTCATTCATTTAATTTTTTTTTTATTTTAATAATTTAAAATATTTGTTTACTTTTATGACATTAATAAACTTTTGTGAAAAAAAATCATAAAAAATTAGCAACGGGATTAATGAATTATTAAATAAATCAAATCCCATGGAATTTTAGGTTCCAAATCGATAGTTTTCATCTTTTAAGTCTGGGATTGACAATTCATCTATGATTCAGGTTAGAGCATCTCCATTCATGCTCTCTAAATAAACGATTTTTTTAGTACATATCATTGACACATCACATTTATTCAATAAATTTTAAATAATCTCAAAGTTTAAAACTCTTCATCAACAATAATATTCAAATAATCAGTTTTTTTCCGGACATGCATTAAATGTAATTTAACTATAATCTAAAATAATCCGACATTGGAATCTTGATACCGGATTTTCTTTTTCAATAATCTCACTAAATAATCTCTCACTCACAATGATAATCTTTAAAATAATCTTACACATCATCCAATTGATCTTCAAATAAACTCATGGATTGTCCGTTTTACACTACATGTGTAAAAGAATATAGGGTACACAATATATGCCCATATCTGGTATAGAGCGAAAAATATATGGTATGTCCGAAATAAGGCCACCTAATATTAATAAAGAAAAAACTAAATTTTTAAAACCTAAATAATTTGCCTATATAAATAGTAATAAATGAGTTCAATTCACCCATCAAATCCGTATACACTAAATATTAGTCATTTATTTTTCATCTTTCATTAATAATGTCAGTTAAAACAGTGCATTTAGCTGAAATCTTGCCCAAATTTATTGAATGGAGAGTCCGTGTTCGTATTATCTTGAAGTGACAAGTTCCAAAATTTAACAAACCGGAAATTATTGATGCCTTGGAGATGATCCTACTAGATCAAAGAGTAATTTCAATTTACTTTAAATTTATTGTTTGTGATGCAATCCCATGATTAAATTATTAGATTTTCGGAACTAACTTGCATTAATTTTAAGTAGAAAATCAGGACACTACTATTATGGGAATGTTTCTTTTGCTTCTACTTTATATAAGGTGATTTTTTAAATTGATTTTGGAAAAAGTATTTATCAATAAAAGTTGATAGTAGTTTAAAATAAAATGGATTTAATCTACAAATTAAAAATTATCAACTTTCCTTGACTTCACCGCACCCTGCACGGCTGCCTGGCGCCCTGGCCGGCGGACCGGCCGGACCCAATGAAGAGTTATGTACAGAAAAGAAGCTTTGACAAGCTTAGAGATAAACGAGGTGTCAATAGGAGGAATGGTTAGAGAAGAGGCTATAAGAAGCTTAGGAATTGACAAAATGGCTTCGAATATTTTTATGGTGAAAAAGAAGATGTAATGAAGATTTGTGGGCGGCTGAATATTTTTGCTGCCTGCTAATTACTTCAGCGATCAATGAATAAAGAATACGCTTTGACAAACTCGGGATCTAATTCACCAATGAAAAAGGAGACTTTTTATTTCCGTATGACATGATGTAAATGGGGTATTTCCGGATATGCATTGTAATTTTAACATAAACTTTATCATCAAGTTTACATTATTTACAAAACAACCTTGAAACAGGTAAAAGCACCCCATGGTTACTTATGGTTTTTATCTTGAAAGTGATTAAATTAAGCTGAAATTTCTATTTGCAAACACTATTTTTGGCTTTCTCTATAGAAAATGTTGAATAGCACTTTACTAAATCAATTTCAAACACTACTTAAAAAGGTTTTAATTTCAAAATTCGAACCACTTTTAAAAAGAGGATGTGCTATGTCATTGAGAATTTGTTGATTGTTATGAATGACTCGAAGTTCTAAAAAGCACACTACCTATAAGTATCGTCTTAACTTATACAATATTACCACACTGTTTGAACGACACTTTAATAATTGTATTTAAATTATGTTAAATTTTTTGTAGATGTAATCGAACATGTTGTTGAGAAAGAAAATTTGAAGGAGATAGATAGCGACATATAGACAAAAGAGAAAACTCATAAAAATTCTTTTAGAAGATCTCTAACAGATAAGAAAAAGTCGAGGACAATCTCTGCATCAGGTGGATATATATCTTCCAAAATCAATTTTTACGAACGATTAATTGTATGTTTCCATGTCAAGTGTCATCTAAAGTAGTGGGCTGAAGACTCATACATGTGATGATGAGAGTTTTGCTGTCAACACCACTGATAACATGGTCTATAAAGAAGTTTTTTTTTTAAATTGGGGTTTTGACACGGATATTGCTAAAAAAGAGTTAATGGACAAAAAAGTGACCTTTCTTTTTAGTTTCCAAAAATATGACTAATAATTCCTTAGATGTCTAAAGTACCCTGCCTAATTTAATAAGCTGCATCCAGTAAAGTTGATTACTCCCGTCAAAGTGCAAGTCGTCAGATTGCAAGTGCGTAGCAATTTGATTGCTTAATAACATTGCAATCTCTCTTTTTTGCAAGGACGTTAGATTTTTTAAAAATTAATGTTTTTTTAATTTAATGTTATTTCTCAAGATACATATTTAAACAAATTATTACAAAAAAAATTGTTTGAACAATTGTTCCAGTTACTATTGCTCCAGTGACTAATATCTCAATTACTACTATTCCAGAGACCATTGTCGTAGCTATCATCATCGTCGATTTGAGAATTATTTTTCCCCGATGACCTAACGCTCAAGTGACCACCCCGTTCTAGTTACTTCCGCTCCAGTTATCACCGTCTTAGTTACTATCGCTCCAGTGACTATCGTCCCAGTTACTACTGCTCCAGTGACCATCATCCCAGATACTAATGCTCGAACAACCACGTCCCAGTTACTACCGCTCCAGTGACCATCGTTCCAGTTACTACCACTCTGATGATCAACGTCTCAGTTACTATCGCTCAAGTGATCATCATCCTTGTTACTACCGCTCCAGTGACCACCGTTCCAATTACTACTGGCTACCGCTCCAATGTCCGTCCTCCTAGTTACTACCGCTCCATTGACCACCGTCTCAATTACTACGATGCCACAGTGACCAATATCAAGTGACAATTACATCATCTTTCTAGTGACCAACGTCATCGCCGATCATAGTAACCTCCCTCAAGGTGGTCACTAACAATGAGTATCTTCAATCAGAGTGACCTCACCCGACACCTAGTCACTACCACATCACCGAGTGACCGCCTATAGTGACCAATTTTTCCCAATGACGCACAAACCCGACACACTTGCCTAAGTGACTGCTGCCCGGCTGGGCAATGACACCACTGTCAAACCACATTGACAACAAAAAATAGTGACCGCCGCCGCACAACCGGGGGCCACTGTCGTCCAGCGGGTGGTTACCAATGTTGTCCGACGATATGACCACTGTCGCCCTCCCCCCACCATGCCCCGTACAATCTCGGTCACTGCCTTTGCCACTATGGTACCCCTCACCACGGTCAGTTCGCGACCGTACCCCCTTCCACCGGCCAGCCACTGCCTCCACCACCGCTCATGGCCATCCCTAACCAGAAACCTTAGCCGAGATTAGATCTGAAATTTGGCGGCAATGACCACCGTCGCCGGAATGTGAGGGCACCAATAGGGTTACGGCTGAGAAGGAGAAGAAAAGGAGAATTTGGCGACGAGAATCATGGCAGTGTAGGCTCATAGCAACCGAAGCACGGTGATAGTGGGAGAGAAAGATGAGTCGCAAGAAAAAGAAAATTCACAAAAAAATTAATTGTCAAATTGCATTGATTTAATCAGCCACCGTCCAGACTCGACATCACCGGAGACGCCGCACCATAGCCGCCGTCATCTTTAGGTGAATGCAGATGCAGATGAAAATGGAAGGAACCTCGAATGTGTTATGCGAACGAACGAGTAGCGTGAGGCATAGAAAAGGGGGAAGGCATATTAATTAGGATTAGGGGTAATGTAGTCGTGTTATCCTCATTTAAGTACTTTTTGATCCAAATTAGATTATAGTCACGCATAGGTCTACGGCAATCACAGGAGTAATATATTAGGCATTCTTCCTTTAGAATTTATGAATATTTTTTGTACATTGTAAACTTATATCTTTTCATATAATTTATAAAATTTCATTAGACCCACTAATAATTATACCTCAGTTTCACTTGTAATTTATCATACAATCTAAAGTCACATCATATAAACTGCATCGCACAGGTACTTCGTCTAGTTATATGTATACAGGGATGTAACAGAGAAAGCAGAGGAGAAATGAGAGAGTGGTATCACGTAATATAAGCGATGGGATGAAATTGAAAGTCTGAAATTAGGAGGCAATCATTTTTTCAACTCTTGAGTTCAATCATATATTTTTTCAACTCAAGCTCATTTTTATGAATATTACTAATTTAAATAAAAAAGACAAAAGTATGACTTGTTTTTAGTTTTCCAAAAAAGTGTCTGATCTTGTTCTTTATTAAATATAACATTTATTATTTTAGTATTATATTTATGATAATGAAAATGTAATCAACTGTTCTTCCAACAATAAATCGTCGGTGTCAATAACTACTGTCATCGTTGCCGCAGTAACTACTGCCATTGTCGTTGCAGTAACTGCCGCCATCGCCGCCACAGTAACTGCCCCCCGCCATCACCGATGTCGGCCCGCTGCGATCCAGTGACTCTGTCAGACGTGTCATCAGTGACTTCATCACCCCCATGTTGTCCAGTAACTTCACTCCTTACCCATTAACTCTCTAACCCTTATAGCGACTAAGTCGGCCAATAAATCGCCCAGTGACCACCTCCGGTAATCAACCCAGTGACCAACACCGGTAACTTGCCCGATGACTACCACTGTTAACCTGCCAAATGACTCACAACCCTTACAGTGACTATGTCGGCCAATAACACATTCTCTGATGACTCCTGGCGGTAATCCGCTCAGTGACCACCACCGCCTCCAGCGGTGACCACCAATCACCCTCACTTACATGTCCAAGTCACCATCCCACCCCACCACCTCAGCCTAAGACCATTTTCCTACCTAATAGTCTATGGATATTTATGTATTTTTACATTACAACTCTTTATTATAAATAGACGTGCCAGGACCCCTTAGAGGGTAAACTATTCCATTATTTCACATGCTATCAAGAAACCAGGCAAAAACCTAAACCAATTTTTTGGTCGTATCTTCTTCTCTGTTGTGCGCCGTCATGCATCCCTCCTATGCAATCACCTCTGCCATGTCTTCAACGCACTCCGCCTCTTCTCCTATGCAATCACCGCTATTAACCCGACCGATGTCCCCAGTTGCAGCACCGCCATTCTCTATTGGTGCCGCGGTATAGCTCCCAGGTGATGCAGCCCGCCACCGCCTCCTTCAGCAGTGTGCCTTTTGGCTTCACGACGTCGTTCACGGCGCCGACCACGAGTCCAATTCCGTTCTCTCTCTTTGACAGACTGCCTCCCCGGTTCACATGGATGCCACCAACCTCCGCGCCTACAATGACCATGGAGTCGCCTCCTTTTGTTGGTAGGTCATATTTTGGACCCACGTTTGCTAGCTCACCAGGGGCATCTTCGTCCACCGTTCCTTCTCAAACTGGACCAACTTCTGCCGCACTCACACCTCCTATGACAGCCCTGGCGCAAAGTATTTCCCATGTCTCTACAAATGTGACACATATTGTTATGAAGAAGCTTCAACCTGTGGAAGATTATGTTACATTGAGGACTCAATTTGAGCCGTTTATGGTTTCTCAAGGCCTTCTAGGTATGATTAATGGTTCCATTCAGGTACCCCATCTCTATTCTATAGGCTTTCATAATAGACAGATCTCGAATCATGAATATTCATTCTGGTTGCATATTGATCAAACTATTCGTGTTTGGTTTTTTGCTACTTTATCCCGAGATGTTTTACTGGATGTTCATGATGTCAAGCACTCTGTTGGGATTTGGGATCATTTAGAATCCCATTTTATGTATGATAGTTTAACCCGCTCTATGGAACTTAAGCGTTTGTTGAATCATCTTAGAAAGAAACTTGATCAGTCCGTGGACCAATATTTAAGAGAAATCAAAACTTTGACATAATCTCTTGCAACTATTAATTGTTTGGTGTCTCATCATGATTTACTTGAGTCCATTATCATGGGGTTAGGGACTGACTATGAATCTCTTATCACTACTGTGTCCCTATTTCCCCAAAATTTTCCTTTTGAGACACTTAGGACACATCTCCTTGAGAAAGAACAACGGGTGTTATATCTCAAGCAACAAGACTCTCTTAGCACGTATCAGGCTTATGGCGCTACTACTCAGAATGCTCCACGTCCTCCTGCATATGCGCCCTGTGGGAGAGGTGTTTGTTCCCGTGGTGGTTGTGGCTGCGGTAGGTGGCCATACCAGCAGTCGTACGAACAACAGCCACATCAACAGCCATACCGACAGCGGCCGCACGCCATGGGTTAGCCGCAACAGCATTTCTAGCAGGCTCCTCCTACTAGTTACGACACGCATGCAAGGGATAGTTTTCCCCCACTCCAACTTCTTCAGGTATTGTATTAGGTAATTCAGTTGTGTCACATTTAAATATTATTACTTCTCCTGTTTGTGTTGCTAATGTTGTATGTGCAGGTTTCTCATCGGATGTGGGTATTCTTGGGTTTGTACCACCACACATAGTTTGTCAAATCTTTTTCTCTACAGGCCACTCTGTTATTTCTTGCCCATCTCGCTTTTCACAGCCTTCTGCACCGGCTTGGCTGACACCTCCTGGAGATGTTAACCAGACCTTGTTGTACCCGGATTGAGGTGCTTCCGCTCACATGACTAGTTCTGAAGGTATTTTGTTGAATAGATATACTTATTCGGGCTCTACTTTTGTTAGTATTGCTCATGGTGCTGAGCTTCCCATTTTTCATATTGGTGATGTTTCATTACCTTCTTCTGGGCATGCTCTCACTCTAAAATCTGTTTATTATGTGTCTCAATTAAAATAAAATTTAATTTCTATTCAAAAGTTGTGTGATGATAATAATTGTATAGTTGTTTTTTATAAAAATTCATTTTTTGTTAAGGACAAAACCCCAGCCCCCTTCCCAGCCTCCCCAACCCCGTCTCTGTCACCGCCCCCACCAAACCAGTGTTACCCTATCGACGACAATAATTGCCGCCCTCCATAGCTACCCAGAAACCCTAGCCATGTGTTGCACTCACCACCTCAAGTGCTTTGAATTCTCATTCGTCTGAAATTTGTGAATCCTAACTGCCAGATACGTCGTTCGCTAGCCATCTTCGCCGTTATCCGCCCTCTCCATCACAAAACGACGCCATTGATTTCCAATTAACGAGAAGAAGAAAGGATAATAAATGAGAAGAAGAGTGAGTTGAAGACTAATCACCTGGATTGACATGGACGATGGCCTTGGGTTGGTGGCGATGATGGCGTGAGATGTGGTGGTGGCACTTAGGGGAGCGGATGGAAGATTGCAGGGAGAGGGATGACCTGCGGCGATGCAAAGGTTATAGGCGGTGAAGATGGGGAGCGGCTCACATATGGTAATGCATTCCGGAAAATTAATTAACGAGGTCACTTTTATGGAATATAATAAAAGAGTCATATTTATGGAACTTAAAAGACGACTAGAAATATTGATGTCATTATTTCAATTAAAATTGACTGAATTTATACAGTTTTAACTCCTTTTTAGTCGGATTGGCGTGCCAAATATAACCAAAATTTTTCTAAAAATTCTAGGGGTGGGTAATTCGGTTTACGGTTCAGTTTTCTTCGGTTTCGGTTCGGTTTCAGTTTATTCGATTTGGGAGAGTTTGTACCAAACTGAAACCATTTGTGTTTAGGTTTGGTTTCGGTTCGGTTCGGTTTGAAGATCGGTTTACCAAAGTGCGAATTACTAGGTTCTATTTAGTTCGATTTGATTCGATTTCTTATTTTTATTACGTAGTATTTTATTTGATGAAGTTCTATATTTTAGAATTAGAAAGTTGTTGAGGTTAAGTCCCGCAGATCCGAAAGCCCAACACGCGCTTTGGATATTAAGGATATAGAAAATAAGTTGAGTAATAATCTCCTCAAAAGCCTACTTGTATTAAACTATTCACTGATTACACAAGAAACTTCCCGAACGGTACGTCGAAGTAGTGATAATAAAATAACAAGAATGAGAAATCTATTCTAGGCTCTGAGTCTCAAAATGTTAACCCATTACAATGAGATTAGAACCCCTATTTATACTAATAAAAGGGGATGGGGTGATGACGTGGCAGAATCTGACTTGCTGCCGTTTTCGAGCCACTTGGATGCTCATACTCCCACTTGCTGACGCCATACCGTAGCATTAAATGCCCTTGCCACTTGCAGGCTACCCGTTCCCCGAATGGGGTGATGGTCCATGTTGAACACATGTTTGATCTGGCCCAAGTACACTGATTGATCCGATCCCCGTTCGAGGTATAATCCTTCGTGGTTTCCTGGATCCTGTTTGGACTAGTTGTTGGTTCTATTCTTCTTTGGATCCTTGCTGACTAATGAGCCTGGTATATTGGGCTTTCGGCCAAATCTCCCAACAAAAGCGAAAGTAATAGTCCATCTCATCTTCTTTTATTTATTTTTTAAATAAAATGTAAAAGGAGAAAAGATTGAAAAAGAAATAATAAAAATATTATGAATTAAAACTTCTAACATCTTTTCGATCACTACAAAAAAGATTCACTTCTCCCAAAAAAAATTTAAAGTTGATTAACATTTATAATATCACATAAAATATTCAAACAAAACTAAATGAGTGAGTGGTACAAATGTTGCAATATTTACAATTTTATTCAAATAAATCATGTAAAAAATATATATGCAATTTGCTATTGATATCACCAAATGTCTTTTCATACAGGTAGAATACAAAACATAGCAAATACAAATATGACGTGTTAGCTAACTTTGTCATAATATGAATGCATGAAATGTGTAAAAGTTAAAATGATAAATGCTAAATTTGTATTTTTCATTCTAAATTATTTATTTATGTCCTAAAGATGAAGAGTGAAGAAAATACAACGTGTAATATATATATGTATATATATATATATATATATATATATATATATATATATATATATATATATATATATATATGGATTGGATCCTATGAGAAAGCATCACTAGGAGAGAAATGAGAAAGAAATAGAGCCCTAGATTTGATGCATCCGATGGTGATTAATAAACCATTTTAATTTAAAAATTAAGGGGGGGGCGGATGGCTTTACAAGGAAATCGTGCAGCATCATTAATTAACGAGGGCATGATGGTAAATGAATAAAAACGGTTGGGAACATATCGCGATATACTCGTTGCACCACTTTCCTTATACCCAAACTTACCATGAAACTCCCGTTTACCAAAAAAAAAAACAGAGCATCGGTTAATGAATTTCCATATACCGATGAACTGAGGCGGCACTCTACACTGCACCCAATAGAAGCAAACGAGAACTAAGGAAGCCATAGAAGAGAGAGCAAGTTTGAGAAACGAAGATGGTGACCGAAGAGGCATGCAATGCGACTACATTTAAGAGTGCACCCACAGGTTCGAACAAGGAAAATAGTAATATCTGTTGTTATGTATGTATTTTCGAATATATTTATTGGATTTGAAATTGATTTGAAGCATATGAAACGTAGTGAAATAATGCACCGATAGGGGAAATTTGTGGGTAGATGTTAGCGAATGTTATAGTTTGTGTTGCATGAGCACTAGTAGTTCGAAATATTTGACTTTAATAGGGAGGGTTTGTGCACTATAACTTTAATAGGAGTGAATGAGCTTAGACTAAACCAAAAATATTGTATGAATGAAATACTCGTATTTGACCAATTTTTGTTAAACTTTTGAAATGTGTAGAGGTGTTCTGCAATATGAATTGGAAGTCTGTGCATCAAATAGTAGGATTTTAATTTTTTTTATTATTAAGTTTTGAATTTTTAAGGTGGTGTGCAGTGTGTATGGGATGTGAGTGCATGTTAAAGCTTTTGTGGTATAATTTTTTGGCTTTTGGTTTCAAGTTGGAGTTGCAATACAGATAAATAAAAGTGCACATACAGAGGGTTAGACATATTGATCTCATGTGTGCAATCTAAATTTGCTATGAGTGCATGATGTATACAATGTATAAAAGAAATTTAACAACTGTGATTCAATTCTTGACCAATTATATATGTTGAATTCTTGTGTTTTAGAGACGATGTGCAAAATAAATTGTGGGTAGAGGTTGGCGAATGTTATAGTTTGTGTTGCATGAGCACTACTAGTTCGAAATATTTGACTTTAATAGGGAGGGTTTGTGCACTATAACTTTAATAGGAGTGAATGAGGCTAGACTAAACCAAAAATATTGTATGAATGAAATACTCGTATTTGACCAATTTTTGTTAAACTTTTGAAGTGTAGAGGTGTTCTGCAATATGAATTGGAAGTCTGTGCATCAAATAGTAGGATTTTAATTTTTTTTTGATTAAGTTTTGAATTTTTAAGGTGGTGTGCAGTGTGTATGGGATGTGAGTGCATGTTAAAGCTTTTGTGCTATTATTTTTTTGCTTTTGGTTTCAAGTTGGAGTTGCAATACAGATAAATAAAAGTGCACATACAGAGGGTTAGACATATTGATGTCATGTGTGCAATCTAAATTTGCTATGAGTGCATGATGTATACAATGTATAGAAGAAATTTAACAACTGTGATTCAATTCTTGACCAATTATATATGTTGAATTCTTGTGTTTTAGAGACGATGGGCAAAATAAATTGAATGTTAGTGCATTATTATACAAGTTTAGTATTATTTGAGTTTATATATGTGTGCAATCTAAATTTGCTATTAGTGCATGATGAATTCTTGTTTTCAAATGTCATGTGCACAATGAATTGAAAGTTACTCCATGATTATAGTTAGTGCATGATTATTGTGTATTTGTTAACAAACGCGGGGTTTGTTTGGTGAGTATTAACAGCAGTTCCAGATATAGGAAGGTGCACTACAATGAGGAGGAGAGGTGCAAGATTTGCTCCAGAGATGTACAAGAATGGAGGTGGAGATAAGATGAAGGGACAAGAAGCAGAATCCTCACGGCAAGGAAGAAAGAGAGTATTAGAGGGAAGTAATGTTGATGCCGAAGATAGTGATGATGACTTCGCAGATCTGCCAAAAAGAAAAATAACTAGAAACAATGATAGTTCTGAGAACATAATACAGGAAATTGAAGATGATACTGTAAAAGAAAACATAGAGTTCAGAAAGTTGCGAACAAGGTCTTCACCGCAACTTCTAGTTAGAGCCATCAAGGATATGAATAACGCACAGAAGGAAGCTGTGAAGAGCATAGGGTTTGGAAAACTGCTCGAGATGAATATAAAAGAACTTCCTGCAAAGTTAGGCTATTGGGTGGTTGAGAATTTTAACCCAAGAAAGTGTTGTTTGATTGTGGAAGATGGGAAGGAGGTGCACATTACAGAACAAGATGTTGCAAGGGTACTTGGGTTGCCGGCTGGGAGGACAAAAAATATGACAAAAAAAAAAGAATGAAACATGTGATCTGATGAGAGAGTGGAAGGGAAAGTTTGGGAAGGGTGAGAAAAAGATAAGCCCGTCTGATGTTTGTGATGTGATGCTTCTATACGACGAAGGTGGAGATTGGTTTATTAAGCACTTTGTTATTCTATTTATGTCTTTGATCGTGGACAGCAGACCAAACGGATATGCAAACCCCAGCATCATCAGTAACATTGACAATGTAAAACAAATCAAGGACTTAAATTGGTGCGAGCATGTATTGTCATGTTTGATTGATAGCACAGTTTCCTGGAATCAAAACAAGGACAAAACTTTCACAGGACCATTGTTATTCCTCATGGTAAGATTAAAATAAATTTTTAAGATTTGATTAAATGAGTATGGAATCTGTGCATATACTAACTGTTGAGTACAACTTTTTTATGTTGATAGGATTGTTCTATACAAAAGAAGCGTGGAGAGGTGTTGGCCTATCATGAAGGGATGGAGTGCCAGAATGTTGAAAGAGAGAGAGAATCTTGAAATCAGTTGTGGTAGTTTTGGCATGGGATTTATTGATGAGCCATTGATCTTGGGAGAGGAAGATCAAGATCTATCAAAGAAAGAAGATGACCAAGTTTCTGGAGAACACGGTGGGGAGCAAGTAAGTAAATGATAGAGTCATAGTTACTTAGAATATCATAAGTGCAAATGGTGTTTCACAGTAGTGCAATCTGATTTGAATATTAGTGCATGAGGGTTGTATATTTTCATTAGTGCACTATGAATTGCAAAAAAAAACATGAGGTATGAATAATATGTTTGTAAGAACTAAGAAAAAATTTGAATAACACAGAATAAACCCAATGTAGTGTGTGCATCAAATAGTAGGAAATTGAACCTTTTTTGTATAATTTTTGAAGATTTAAAGTTTTGTGGCATTCTGCACTAAGAATTGAATGTGAGTGCATGAGTATTATATGGACAAAATTGTGAAATACTACTGCACATTGACAAATTACACTTTTATGATGACCAATATTTCAAAACTTATGTAAAAACAGATATTCATGGAGAAGTTTGCTAATTGTTTACTGGATTTAATGGGCATCATGGACACAGCTCCAAAATCTTTATTGCTTAATGAAGACTTCAATAAGATGCGTGAATGTGCACAGAACCTAATTGTGATAGAGATTCCTAAAAATCATGGAAGTGGAGAGGGCAACGAAGAAGGATTTAATGATGACAGGGAGGACGAAGTTTTCTGGAACGATCCAAGGACAATTTCAGAAATAGATGAGGTTGTAAATGAAAATGTGAAAGAGCCGAAGACCAAGAAAGGAGTGGAAGACAGTCCATCATTTTCTATTGGACTGACACAAGGAGAAAATAATTCACATGTTGATGTTGGCCAGCATAGTGTGCAAAATAACAAGGTAATATGTATAATTGCAAACTTATTAGTATGAAGTGAATAAATTGCTTAGTAACACTGGGATGTGTAACAGGTTATAGAAGCTACACCATGTAGGCAGGTTCAAGTTGCAGCAGGAAAATCGAATGATGTGGAATTGCGAAGAAAAGGTAAAACGGGAAAGTTTTTTAAATCGCCCTACATAACCTGTAGCGCACTTGAAAAGCTATTGGGTAACTGGGTTTCAAACAAACATGGTGTGGACAAGTGATAAAATGTGTCTGTCATATTACTATGTTAAGTGCATTAAGAATCGTAGATGTGTGGTATATATTGTTTTCGTATAAACGCATTGGTTTATTGACAGTGGGGAGATAATTTTCAAATACAACGATCTGAAGGTGACCAGAGACGATATGATGACATTGGAAGAAGATAAACACATATCTTTGAGTGTCATTGATGCTTGGTCTGCAATACTAAACACAAAGGAAAAGTTTCGAAGCGAAGGATCACCATGTCGTTTTTTTGCACCAGCATATCCATGTGTAGGAAAACAATTTTTTTCAGTTACTCTGTCAGTTCATATTTTAGGTTTATAATAATGAATTCTATGTTAACTAAAACTGTGGCAGCTATACACGCTTGAAGCCCATGTCATGACGGATGACACATCATATCCGTTGTTGAAGCGAGGCATGGTTATAGGACTCCAAGCAATGAAACCCGAAATAAATCTGAAGGATGTAGAACTGGTAAGAACAATATATATTACTAATGGTGCATAAAAAGTGATGTATATGTGCATTTATATTATACTTAAATTCATGTTTGTATTGTAGTTTTTCTTCCCAATTATTCAGCCTTCACACTGCTACATCTTGTGCTTCAATATGAAGAGTGAAAAAATAGAAATCTTGGACTACTCTTCATGTAATCTCACTATGGAGGAGATGTATGATGAGATGCCTCTGTCAATGGTAATAATACTTAACTTATACATTCAGTTTCATTTCTTATAGAAGTAAAGGATAAGGAATTAATGTCATTTATTGTTGAATGTTTTGTTAAACAGAGGGACATGTTTACTAAATTTCTATCACAATATGGAATAATTGAAGGCAAGAAGGCGTTCCAAAAGGCCAAGGTGACGAGGTTGGCAATGAAGTGGAGAGATGTGAAGAACCCGTGTGCTTACGGAATATGGACGATGAGACACATGGAAACGTACATGGGTCAAAGTGTGAAGAGTTGGGATATTGGACTAAAGAAGGGAGATACAAAGACTATGGCATCTTTAAGAATGAAGTACTGGACAGAAATAGCAGGGGCACAAGTGAATGAGCTAAAAGAATTAAATTTCAGCAAAGCCAATGATTTTGCTAAAGAAGTGAGAAATAAACAGGGAATTTAATATAAAAGTGCCATGAGCTATGGGGGAAGAAAACATGTGATCAGTTTAAAAATATCTTTAACACTTATATTTTGATTTCCGCTATGATTGATTGTGGTTTTGATACATCTTTGAACATCTAGAAATTTTGAAGTCTATCATATTCTGTTGCTATATTTATTAATGCAAAAGTTTGGTTGAATTTATTTTGCATTGCATATGAAATGCGGTTTTGACATAAGGTTGTGGATGAAATGAGTATTGTAGTACAAAATGAGAAGTGCATAAACTACTGATAAGTCAAACAACTACTGATAATGCCTCATTTTTTGAAAAGCATTTAAGTCATAACGTTAAGTGCATCATGGAAAAGCTAAAAGTGCAACATGGGATTCTTAGCAGTGCATAAGTGAAAGTTACAAATCCATTCATCAAGAAAATTTGAAGTCCATCAACACAGGATTTGTATTGAATTTAGATCAACGTGCAAGTAGATATTTAAATGATATGGCATGCATCATTTACATGAAACCAAGTACATTATGGAAAGCCGAAACATGAATTATGGTGAGAAGTGGAGTGCATTAGGGAGATAGTAAAACGTTGCATCACGGGATGATTAGCAGTGCAAACAAGATTCATTAATCAAGAAAATTTGGACGTTAAGTGCATTATGGAAAAGCTAAAAGTGCGACATGGGATTCTTAGCAGTGCATAAATCAAAGTATACAAATCCATTAATCAAGAAAATTTGAAGTCCATCAACACAGGATTTGTATTGAATTTAGATCAACGTGCAAGTAGATATTTAAATGATATGGCGTGCATCATTTACATAAAACCAAGTACATTAAAAGCCGAAACATGAATTATGGTGAGAAGTGGAATGCATTACGGAGATAGTAAAACGTTGCATCACGAGATGATTAGCAGTGCAAACATAAAAAGAATTAATTGTGGAGTGCATGAGAGAGAGAGAGAGTAAATGTACATCAGGGATAATTAGCAGTGCAAAATTAACATTAAACAGTCACAAAGTTCACATTAATCACAATGCCACAAATGGACTACATCAGGAGACTAGACATATACTAATAAACTAAAAAAATTCATATTCAAATATAAAGAATTTGGAGTACAAGTAACTATAAAATGTGGACAAAATTCATAAGTAAATATTTAAATTAAATAATGAAATTAATAGCAATAAAAATTGTCATACAACTCTAATTAATCGTAAGTAATAATCAACAATATATGTCCACATACAGATCCATTAAAATTGTAATCATTTCTCGGAGTTCAAAGGACAATTCCTACTGTCGTGATACACCTTCTGATTACATGTTCTGCAGAGTCTCTTACTTTTCTTGTTGATTTCAATTGCCTTTTCCTTGTCGCCTTTAATCCTCTTGCCACAACCTTTATTTCGAGCTTGTTGAGGCGGATGCACACTGACTTCAGTAGGAATAGATGATCCACAAAATGATTTAATAACATCCAGTTTTGAAGTTGATGGTGCACTGTTTTGATCAGAGGTAGACAATAAGTCTTTCTGCGCCTTAATGACATCGGCAAACTGCTGGAATAAATCAGGGTCATGCTCAATCATTCCGACACAAAAATGAATATCAGACCACAATTGCTTAATAGCTCCTTTCTTTTCTTCAGTGCCAACACACTGTTGAAAAACAGCATCTTCAGACGCATTAAGAGGCTTTAGGATAGAATCTTTGCACCATCTGCGTAACACATATTTATCTGGAATAACATTAACCTTCAGATCTTTAAACACGAAAAATATGTGACGACATAGTATGCCAATCCTTTCAAAATGTTTGCACGTGCAACTTGTAGTACAATCAATACTATTGTGCTCAACTGTGAAACTAAAACCTCGCTCATCAGATATTACATACTGAGACGCACCATCTTCATGTCGAACACTATGTACACCACAAGAAAAACAAGCGGAACATATTTCCTTCTGAATGACATAGAAAATGGAATGATTATAAACAGACGAAGCATATCTCTCAATATGTAATGGAGTTTTGTATTCAGGAATGCATGACTCAGAAACTTTGGTCAACTGTGCACTATTGTGTCTTTGTGAATCCATAGCACTTTCAAACTGCATATAAAATTCAATCAGACTGAAATTAGGATTCGTGAATTCATTGAAAAAATTATTCTCTCTTTCTGAACGTGATGTAGTCCTAAGAAAACCAGCCATCAAAACGTCACCAAAATAAGCAGGGATCCAAAGCTTGCGAATTTCAAACATGTTTGTGAACCAGTTGTGATCAAGTAAGTCAAATTCTTTCATGACCATATTCCATTCCTTTTCAAATTCAGCAGGCTGAAGATAATGACTCCATACAACAGAATTCAATTTATTCAAGAAATTCATATCCTTACTCAAGACAGGTCCAACTTTTGCACTAAGTTTCGACATTATATGCCACATGCAAAATCTGTGACACGTCGTAGTGAAAACCTGTGGAATAGCAATCTTCATTGCCGGGTCTTGGTCTGTTATGATGCACTTTGGTTCACGACCCATTGCATTAAGAAAACACCGAAACAACCAAACATATGATTCAACATCTTCTTTCAACAACAAATCCACACCAAATGTAATGCATTTTTATGAGGCTAAAGGGTCAAATAGGTACATGAACTAACTTAAAGTGTTCAATTAGCCCCTTATTTAGGAGGTTCTGTCCGGCCGTCGCCAATTGGGGCGGTTTCTGATGGAATTTTTTGATGAAATGTTTTGAGCATCTTCTTCATTAAGTCTAGTTTACCCATATCAAATTTCAGCTAAAAATTAAATCGGGAAGGCAGACAAATGATATTCCGAAATGTATTGCGTTGTTTAACTGTGCAGTTATCTTCAAAAAATCATTTGAATGCCTTCCCGGTTGAATATTTATCTGAACTTTGGTATGCATAAACAAGACTTAATGAAGAAGATGCTCAAAACAATTCATCAAAAAATTCCACTGGGAACCACCCCAATTGGCGACGGCCGAGCAGAACTTCCTACATAAGGGGCTAATTGAACACTTTAAGTTAGTTCATGTACCTATTTGACCCTTTAGCCTTTTTATGATTATCAACACCGGTAAAAGGAGCAAAAACCATGTTATACCTGTATTGTGAAAGAAATAATTAAAAGTGCATCCATTACTCAAGATAGGTGCAGCATATGCGAGAAGGTAATGTAACAAAAGTGACACATACATAGATATAAGAATATACGTGTGATGGATCAGATATTTAATTAAGATAAAAGTGCATCAAAAACTCAGGAAAGGTGCGACAAATATACAAGTTTATGTCAGACAAGTAACTCATACATGAGTATAAGAATATCAGTGTGAGGGATCAGCAATTTTACATAAAAGAAAGTAAGATTAGTTTTACTAACAAAAACAGAATGAAAAGAAAAATTACCGATTTGTCTCATAAGTAGCATCAAAAGAAACAACATCCCCAAATAAAGCATAGTTCCTTATGCAAACTGGATCAGCCCAAAATATGCGTGTCAATTGATCACTCTCATTGACATCATAGTCAAAAGCAAAGGCTGAGCAAACCTCTTTCTTTCTGAAAAGTTTATCTATCAGCATTTGAGCATCCACGCCAACTACGTACGCCTTCAAGTCACGTTTAAAATTCTAAAAATCAATGGACGTGGCTCCTATATTGGAATAGCCCCCGACAGTTTCTTTATACAATCGATAACATCTTGTTGTACCGATATTTGCTTTAACACAATTGAGGAAAAACTTTTGATGACCAATATCTAGTTTCCTATTCACGTTTAAAAAGGCATGGAAGAACTAGATGCCATACAATGGTTATGGTTCTCTTCAAACAATGTAACCACGTATGTGTTGGTGTCAGCAAGCCTAAGCACTAAACGTGCTTTACATCCAATCCTATTGGAAACTCGACGTCTCTTTTTATCATCATCAACACAGAGGGCAAGAGTTTGTAAATCTTGACGAGAAGGTTGCCCATCAATTTCATCTCCTTCGGATTCTGATGACTCATTTTCATGATTTAACTCATTATTTGCATCTTCATTAATGCAACCAGAGTTGTTATGTGTGGTTTTGCAACGATCGTTGTTAGATGCATCCTTGCGGGATTTAGATACATTTTTGAATCCCTCCCTATTACATACCAAATATCTCCAAACAATAACACCATCAGGAGCCTTTGATGAACTAAAAATACGTGTTTCAAAACCACACACTGATGCATAATCATCATAAAATACCTTAGCTTCACGCAGGTTGTTGAAAAACATACCAACACACGGTTTGACAGCGGAATCACACTCGGGTGTCCAATACATAGTGGATCCAGGTGAAAGGTGCATTGTTTGAACATCAACGGGCTGGGAAATTGCAGAAGAAGCACTGAAAACAACATCATTTGAATCTGAATGAAAAAGCAAAACATTTGTGCACATAATCATTCATCAAAATAAAATGTCATTGCAGTAAAAAACAATTAATTGGAATCTGAATAAAAGTAAAAACATTTCTTCAAATAAAGTAGAAGTGCATTACGTAAACATTTTCAGCAGCATGATGCAAAATGGAGTGCATTGAATCAACTTTTGAACTACATTGTTATTAAAAAAAATTAAGAATTTTATACAAATGCAAAGACACATCAATGTCAAATGTGCATCATGGGAAAGCATTTGGCAGCATTATAACACTGAATATATTAACTAAGCATATGCATTAATTTGAATCTGAATTAAAAGTAAAAACATTTAATCATATAAACATAATTCACAAATACAGTGCATTATGTAGCACATGAATGAACATCTAAATAATTAATGGAGTGCATCAAACATTTCATTATGAACTGTATACAAATAAACTAGAAGTGCATTATGTAAAAAAAAATTCAAAACCATGATGCAAAATGGAGTGCATTGAATAAACTGTTGAACTCCATTCTTATGTAAAAATAATTATATAAATTAAAAAACACATCAAAGACAAAGTGCATCATGGGAAAACATTTGACAGCATCACAATAATACTTTGATTCCTCCAGCAAAATGGAGTCGAACTAGGCAACTTTTAACTTTCAAGAATTTCACATGCATTAACGATGTACAAATATAAAAAAAGAGGGGTAGAGAATTGTTTACAAAATATTCACCAAATACATCAAAAATATTGAAAGAATCGAAGAGCACATAAAAAACCAAAATAATGACAACATAACAAAGAACAGAGGAGCGATGCTAACCGGTTTCCATGGCAGAAATGTGTATGACGAAGTGCGCCGGAATTGGATTGACAGACAGGGACGATGGAGAAGACTGACTCACGAAACCGGTACAGAAAGGAAAGAGAAAAGAAGCAAAAATCGAACGATGATCAATAAGGAAAGGGAATTTGAGAAACGGTTATGGAAAGAATGAATGTGCGTAAATAAAGAAAGGGCTTAGTACGTGCGTAGGTTTCAAAAATAAAATTACATGAATAACTTCTAGAATGCAAAGTTGCACGTGAGATTCAGTGCAAGATTGGAGGCTGATCTCCATTCTTATTTCTTTCCTGAGATACTATTCTCATTTGAACACAAATCTATATATATATATATATATATATATATATATATATATATATATATATATATATGTTTTGGTTCAAACAAGAACACGATCTTATGAGAGAAATGAGAACGAATCTAGACCGTTAGATTTGCTTCAAGTGAAATTCAGTGTGCATTAGATGAAACTGTAATGTGCATTATGTGCAATTGAAATGTGCATCACAAAAGGTACGATAGAGTGACATTATGTGCGGTTGAATTGTGCATTACATCAAATTGAAATGTGCACTAGGTGAAACTGAAATGTGCAGAATAAAGAGAACGATGTGATGTTGTTTTTTACTTTTTTTCGCACATATCAGTTTCATCTAATACACACTTGAGTTTAAATTTTTATTTTGCACATTTCAATATCATTTAATGCACATTTTAGTTTCACCAAATGCACAATTTGGTTCCACCTAATACAATCCAACGGTCCAGAATCGTTCTCATTTTTCTCCTAAGATCTGTTCTTACCGGAACTGCTCCCTATATATATATATATATATATATATATATATAGGGTAAGGATCAAATGAGAATACCATCTTAGGAGAGAAATGATAATGAGTTTGGAGCGTTGGATTTGAGCATTGTGCATCATGTAAAACAGAAACGTGCATATAAAAAAATGAAAAATGTGCATTTCGTCTGTGCAAAATTTTAAACGTAAATGTGCACGTTAGAATTTTGCATTACTTTAACTATAAATGTGCAATTTTGTGAAAGATGAAGTGCATCGTTTTGGAGCGTTCTCATTTCTCACGTTAAGGAGTGTTCTCACCGGAAACGCACCCTATATATATATATATATATATATATATATATATATATATATATATATATACCCCAAAACTCCAAAACGATGCACTTCATCTTTCACAAAACATGTAGTGCTTAAAAAAACATATAATATAAAGATGCACATTGTGAACTTCAATATTCAATACAAATAATATGCAGCACTTTGAACTTCAATATGCAATACAAATAATGTAAAGATGCATAGTTTGTGACAGTTTGTAGGTTAGCATTAGAGGACTAGTTTGTATGTGATGCCATATATATAGACTAGTGTTCCGGTCAGGTCTTCCAGACCGGAACCGCCGTCCGGCCGACGGCTTTTGGGGCCCTTCCCGGTGGCTTTTTTTGATGAAATTTTTATGGCATGTTCTTCATCAAGTCTAGTTTATTCTCAAAACATTCAGCCAAAAAATCAATCCGGAAAGTTGTCAAATGATTTTTAAGTTAACTACGCAAATAAATACATATAAAACGCAGTTAACTTCCAAAATTCATTTGATGACCTTCTAGATTGAGTTTTTATCTGATTTTTTTGTGGATAAACTAGACTTGATGAAGAACATGCCATAAATATTTCATTAAAAAAAGCCACCGGGAAGGACCCCAAAAGCCATCGGCCGGACGGCGGTTCTGGTCTGGAGTTCCGGACCTGAACATTTGTCTATATATATACTCCCCCCGTCCCATAAAATAAGTCTCATTTTCCTTTTTGAGCCGTCCCAAAAAATTGTTCCAATTTCCCTTTTTGGAAAGTTTTGTTTGTCTAACATTCATTTACTTTTTTCTTACTCAACCACAATCATACATTTTCCCTTTATTCCTACTTTCTTAAACTCCGATCCAAATTGAAATAAGACTTATTTTATGGGACGGAGGGAGTATATTACAAATTGTTCGATGTTCGGCTCGATTTAAGGTTTTTCAATTTTAAATCAAATCAAACTAAACCATTAGATTTGAGCAAATTATTACCAAACGATTTAAATAAGTCAATCCAAATCAAACCAAACCACCCATTTTCAGTTGGATTTGAGCTCTGGCCGTACGACACTTGGCGTTAGTCCATTACATAGAATATTCTTTTTTTGTTACAATAATATGTAGTCCGTACTAATATTCCCGGACGAAAGTCCAAACGTCTACGGGTCGTTTGTTTTCAAACAAAAAAAGTACCACGTTCTGTCTTCGAAAAGTAGACTCCCAGCTGGCCCATTTGTACGTACGTGTCATCTTATAGCCGCATACCCAAATTTGTACGGTGACAGTAGTAGCCATGGCCAAAAATGCTAATGACTTGATGGAATACTTCCTGGAGAATGACGATGAAGGTGATGTTGAGGATAATCCAAACACAAGCGGTGGTGATGATGATGACGATGATGATAAAGGTGGAGATGATTGTGGTGCTCAAAAGTTGCCTTCCTCTTCGTCTTCGTCTCCATTCTTCTCCCAGCAATGGCCTCAGAGTTTCAGGTTTTTTATCTTCTTATGCGCCCCCGCGGCTGCGCCGTTTTCTCTGTTTAGCTTTCACTTGTTTACAATGTTATCCGCTCAAATAATTGTACGGAAACCTATTTATGTGTAGTCAGTTTTGTTGTTTCTAGTGTCCGTTTTGAATGTCAAAATTTGAAAAATTTGCGACTCGTGTTAAGAGATTAATCTCACATTGAATAGGTATAAGCATATCAAGTCTTAGAACTGTTAATGAGAAGAGTGATATGAGAGTTTCTAAATTTTAAACAAGCAATTCAGTACCGTTAAAACTCCTCAAAGCAGGCAGATTTCATGATTAATGTACGATATACACCGTCTCAAGTGGAATAATTGTGAAATCCCATCTCAAGGGAGCTTCTAGATTCATGATATTTATGCATTCGTATCCAGGACAATGCGTAGGATTAACCAAACTTCTTGTCCATGGTTCAAAGTCGATGCTGTTAGTTAGTGCCTCATTCCCTTAACATTTTATGATTGATAGGGAAACGATTGACTCATACTCAATTGCTGCATCACCAAACCTAGGCCTTTTGAGGCGTGGATCGAGCTCCACAGTTTTACCTTATGATACAAATAAAAGGTTTATTAACTCTGATGAAAAGACACGTTTTCTCTCTGGAGCTACAAAACCCATCCAGAACAGTTTTGGGGATGGAATCTCATCAAAACAGTCATCATACTATGAAAAAGCTGCTTTTCATGAAAAACTCACAGGGGAGCTTCCTCTTAGCCATGGATGTAGCTTCACGCAAACGGTAATAAATGGTAAGTCAGTAAGGAGTAGACAGTAATATCTTTCAAAAGTAAATATATGAATCTGCATTCTCATATCACTCTCTAATAATTTCTGATTCAGGGCTCAATGTCATGGCTGGAATTGGCCTTCTTTCTACTCCTTTCACTGTAAAAGCAGCTGGCTGGGCTAGCATTGTGGTTTTGGTATTTTTTGCTGTTACTTGTTGCTATACAGCGTCTCTTATGAAGCATTGTTTTGAGAGCAAAGATGGCATGGCAACTTATCCTGATATGGGTGAAGCTGCGTTCGGAAGATGTGGGCGCATTATCACATCTGTAAGTTTTGAATCTAATAAAATTCCATTGAGATCATTCAACTAGATTTGAATGCACATGGATTAAACCACACTAAGAGCTTGTATCCAATTGGTTAGGTAGTATTGCTCAACACCTTATAAAGTGTTGTATTTCTTTTTAATATTTGGATGTGTAACTCAAGCTTAATAGAGTCCCTAAACTGTGAACCCGAAAAACTATTGGTTCAGTTTAGATTAATATCACTTTTTTCTTCGGTTCATTTATCTTGAACAGTGATACCATTCAATCAACCTGGTTTGGTTTTTTATATTAGCTGACATTATGCTGCATTTGCTTTGTGTACAGATGCTTTTGTTTACGGAATTATATGTAAGTGAATATCGCATTCAGTTTATTAGCGCTTCTCAGCATGATTTTATGGCTTACAGATATTATTTTGTACTATTTTAGACATACTGTGTAGAGTTTATCATATTGGAGGGAGATAATCTCACAACTTTATTTCCTGGAGCTTCCTTCAACTGGAATGGTCTAAATCTTGATTCTACACATTTATTTGGACTTCTAACTGCTCTGATAGTTCTACCAACCCTCTTTTTGAGGGATGTTCGGTTAATATCATATCTTTCAGGTGACATATCGATTTCCCTTTTTTGAATCGTTAAGGTCATGCTTGGGTCATGGAAAATTCTGGGAAAATTTGCTATGGAAATAGGTGTACTTATGTTTAATTAGTTGTACCATGTAAATTGTAAAGGGAAATGATGTATGATCATTTTAAACAAAGCTGCATATATAGTCTTTTAATAATCGACATAATTAAATCATCAAATTCTCATCTATGTTTTCATTTGTATTATCATTCCCTGGTATTTTCTGGAATACAAACAGACCCTGAAAGTGTAGCTCTCCGGCAATATAACCTGATATGATAATAATTTCTTCATGCTGCAGCTTGTGGTGTTGTTGCAACTATAGCCATTGTAGTTTCTGTAGCATTACTCAGTGCTGTAGATGGTATTGGAACTCCCCAAACAGGTCAATTGGTGAATTGGAGTGGCATCCCGTTTGCTATTGGTGTGTACGGATTTTGTTATTCTGGACACTCTGTCTTCCCCAATATCTACCAATCAATGGCCAACAAAAAACAATTCACTAAGGCAATGATCATTTGGTATGGAATGCAGTTTCATTTAGATGCTAAGAAGTACCCTTTTAGCATAATTGATGTAATCCACACCAGTTCATATATAATCTGGTTTAAGGGATGGACTTCTTTACCCTATGGCCTGGGTTCTAACTTCTAAACTTTAGGCTCATACGCCAATTCTTATACTCTGTATGTTGTTTCGGTTTTTGGGCTTTATAAAAATAATGCTGTAGTATCTGGTCATGCAGCTTTGTTTTGTGTGTTGCACTATATGGGAGTGTGGCAGTAATGGGATATCTATTGTACGGTCAGAGCACGCTGTCTCAGATCACTCTGAATATGTCGCCTGATTCTATTCCTTCAAAGATTGCTGTGTGGACAACGGCATGTGTTTGGCTCCTACATAACTAGATTGCTTTCTTAGTAGCTTAGACTCATCAATGCCTTTTCTGGTTATTTTATATGCTTATTGTTATTGTTTTCAACAGATTATCAACCCTTTCACAAAATATGCACTTATGATGAATCCACTGGCTAGAGCCCTTGAGGAGTTGCTGCCAGAGAGAATATCAAGTAGCTTCTTGTGTTTTGTTATGCTAAGGACATTGCTTCTCATTTCAACTGTTTGTGTTGCATTTCTTCTTCCTTTCTTTGGTATGCATATTGACCCCAACCAAAATTTTCTTCTGATTTTGTGCCTTACATTAAAGGAAAGAATTCTGGTCAACATAACATGCACTCTCGAATCTTGATTAATTTTACTTAACTTGGAAGGAGCTAAATATATTTAAGTTTTATGATGCAAACTCAAATGATTGGTCTCTTATAAGACATAAGCGTAAGTATGGTACTCCAGACATTAAAAAATTCATTCAAAATCCCAGTCATGCCAAAAGTAGGTTTTTAATTATTTTATAATCTTCCTTTCACTTTTACTCTCCTATAGGATTTTCACGGAATTTAGAGTAAAATAACAGGGGAGCTTTTAATGTAGAAAAATGATATGAACTTCAAAGTTTTCATGTCATTCTTTATCTTAGTTCATATATATGAATATAAGAACTTCACCTAATCACCTTCACGTACCAATAGTGACATTGCTATGAGAGAATTTTTGAGTGGACTCTACAAGAGTTCATTCATTGAAATATTCCTATATTTTTTCATAAAAGCTAATACCAATGGAGCAATAGTCTTTACTGAAATTGGGCTACACCCATGCATGCCATAACATGAAAAGTTACACGTGTTGCAGGCCTTGTGATGGCTTTAATCGGCTCTCTTCTCAGTATATTACTGGTAAGCACATCTCCTAAATTATCTTCACCTTTAATCCCAAGTATGATAGGGTCAGGTTCATGAAAATTATTGTGTTAACTATGCTTCCTTGCCTCCTTGGAGATAACAATAAGTTGTCAGTGTCTGGAAAGGCTTGTGCAGTTATAGTTGCTCCATATCTACTCAAATATTTGATATATAAATCTCTATGAGATGAGATGAAAGTTTTTGTGAACCAATGCTGGTGTTATTATTTCAGGCGGTTATAGTACCGAGTGTGTGTTTTCTGAAGATCATGGGTAAGAAAGTTACAAAGACACAGGTAATTAAGACAACTTCAACTTTGCTTGAGGATTACTGCGCATTAATATTTTTCTGGGCGTTGCAAGTCTGACATCATCTAACATGTTATTACTAGTTAATTTTGTACCCTATGTGATGTTATGCTTTTATATTTTTATTGAAAATTTTCACCCTTCGATTATTGTGTGAGAGATACTTTTAATCCTCTCCTTTAAAATTATCCACATTTAGTCCATTGAGTATTGTGAAATCCACACAGTTAGTACTTCTACTATGATTTTGGCACAATAAGTGGATAACTAAAAATGTCACTATGATAATAATTGAAATTCGAAGACTAAATATGGAAAATTTTAAAGATGGCTACCAAGAATGTCATCCACACAATATTAAAGGCTAAAACTGAAAAAGTTCCAAGTTAAGTATCAAAAGTGTCATCCACATAATAGTCGGAGTGTAAAAGAGAACAATAAACATCTTTACTTGATTAGTACCATGTCTTCTCGTTATAGTAGACCTGAAAAGGTTTTACTTTTTATATGTGGCACCCCAAAGAAAGTGAGTTGTTTACTCTAAATCATTCTGTTTTTAACATTTTTTATTGTTTAAACAACCTCTATCATTTAATCCTAGGGATGGACCCAGACCGATTCCAGTCCAGCTGTGGTTACTAACATGCTGTTTCTCGGTCCCCCGCCTGCTAGAACCAAGACTGAGGCTTGGAACTTCGGATCCAGGTCCAGTTTGTGTACCGGTCGTCCAATTCCATTTTTTAGCCAAGGTCGGGAAGTGTGCCCGGATTGGTCTGGTTTTGGACACCGGTCCTGGTATAGTCAAATAGCTGTCTGGCTCTAGTCCAGTTTCATAACTGGATTCTAGTCCACTCCCTCCTAGTTGCATCATATTGCTACTTTGTCCACTCTAGTCCGGAGTAATATTCACACGGATTGGCATTCTTATAGCCCTCCTATTGACACGATTGGATGAATATTGAACCCTGACGCAGGACAAAAATTTAAAACTGTTTAATAGCCTGAGTATCAATTTTTTTATATTCTTATTTTGTTGACACTTTCTTCTCCCAATTCTTTTTGGCTGCAGAGGGCTATTAGTATTGCAGTAGTGATTGTGGGCATCATAAGTGCAGCTCTGGGGACATATTCTTCTGTCTCAAAAATCGTAAAGCAATATTGATTGAAAATCGAGACAAAAGTTGCAATCAAGTTTTCCTTTTTCCTATCAATGGTTCTCACCTTATACTACGTATCACGTATGTAATAATAATAATACATCGCGTGCTAGTTGAGTTTCCCATTATTGTCCAACTTACAAAAATCGAAGTTAAACCTTCGGCATGGAGGTTTTTCAAAAATAATACTCTCACCCTCCTGAAATACCGAATTGAATTGCAAACTTTGACCGGTACAAGGAATAAGGAATGACAATAAATGATACTTGTTTGTTACACTTTTGTCCATCTTTCTAAAAGTATATGCTTTTACGTTAATCGAAAAAAAGTAAAAGTAAGGGTAAATTTGTCACTTTATTCTTATTTACATATCTAAAATAGAAAGTGGAAAACCATTTTGGGACAACCAAAATAGGAAATTTTGCAAATCAAATTTGGACGGAGGGAGTATTCAAATAAAAGTTAAGTTACTATGATTAAATTACTACTATAACCACTATAGTTAAGAAGTCACATTTTTTAGATAACATATACTTTAGTCTGCGTAATTATTTCTTTTATTTATATAGTAACTACTTCCTCCATTCTT
Organism: Cuscuta europaea; assembly: GCA_945859875.1. Lineage (NCBI taxonomy): Eukaryota > Viridiplantae > Streptophyta > Magnoliopsida > Solanales > Convolvulaceae > Cuscuta > Cuscuta europaea. Next base: position 3,222,181 of record CAMAPE010000041.1, read on the forward strand.
TTTTAATTTCAACGGTCAACTTTGCACATTTGTCAGCACACATCTTTGACCGTAGATATATCTTGTTTTCTATTATTATAAATTTTTTAAAAATCAGATTTTGAAATTTGTAATGAGATTAATTGAACAATATTTTTTTTAAAAAAAATAATTTTCATAAAATAATAGTGCAAAATGTAGTCAAAGTAGAGCATGTGAATAGTGTAAAATTCAACGTGTTGTGATTAGAAAAAAGTAGGATATCATTAGGCAATAAAATATTAATTTTGAAATTTATATTAATCAATAAAAATAAATGTATAATCGAGTTTAAAATAATGGACAATGCCCTATTAATCAATAAATTCATAGGGCATCTCTATTGCTAAGATGAATTGCTATTTGACATCAATCAATGAACTCTTTTTTAACAAATGTAGTCTCTAATGTGAAAAAGTATGGATCTAGGATATTTTTACTTGGAATGTTCTCAATCTCAAAACGAATCAGACCATGTTATGTTGACAATCACAAAAGAGAGACAGAGTCTTGCATGAGGTCCATATAGATACCTTCGGTCTCATCTTTGATGGGAAAGAACACACAACAAATGCAAATAATAAAATGTAAAAATGCTCAGTAGTGGTAAGTAGTTGGACTCGCATTTCATTTTTTCTTAATCTAATAATTACCAAGTTCTTTTGCATTGATTCGCCAAGCAATATTGATTGGAAATTGTGACAAAAGTTGCAATTTTATTTCCCTTTTTGCTATCAATGGCTCACACCTTATGTAATAAGTACTAGACTCAATACCAGTGCGATGAACGGGTACATCTAGAGCATGATGACAATTTGTTTAAAATTAACTTTTATTTTAATGGTACGTAATATGCAATTATTTTAAATAAAAAATATAGTAGAGTTTATATGTTGTAACTTCGATTATATAATGGTAGTTTGAAGGAAAGAGGGTACATATGATCACGTTGATGGTATGTACTACTTGATAATGAAATATCATGATTCCACAAAAAAGCTTTATAATGATGATAGCACGACTCTCTTAATCACATAGAAGAATGCTTAACTTACTAATTGAGGTGACCCTTGACATGATAACGTACAAGTGGTTTCTTAAGATAAACTCTTGGCATGACAACATACAAGTGACGATGCGTAAAAAAATTTTGATTGATATATACTGCTTGACACAAAGATTGTAATTGGATTATCTTTATTATTGTGGCAAATGAAATGATGATTTGAATTTGAATGCATTCAAATTCGAAAGAAGTTATGATATCCAATGAGACGAATGATAACCTTGAAATTAAAACCTATTGACCAATATTTTTGTTAAGTACTACCTCCATCCCGGTGGACAAAATTGTGTGGTAGAGATTTGTGCAGAGGAGAGAGAAATGTAAAGAACCACAAATTAGTTGCTTTAATAGGAGAATGACAAAGGTTTTTGGGACAACCATAAAGGAGAAATTGACAAAGTCCAATGAGACAGAGGGAGTATAACTTTCGCCTCCAAAACATCTCCATATATGACATTGTAAGTATTTTCATTTCCTATTTTGAGCACCAAAGTTGAGAAACGTTTCAATTCATCGACTTTATAATGTGAAAAAGAGCAACTCGCCTAATTTTTTGTTGAAGTGATCGCGTGAAAATGTATCCAAAGATGTGAGACATTTATGGTAGCATAAGAATTTATCTAATGATAAATTATTAGATAAATTCATAGCAGAGAAGTCTACTCTATGATTCAAAAATCAATGACATGTCAAGTCATGACATGGATAGGAGCTGAGTCAAGTAAGATTGCATTAGAAGTGTCATCTGTGTGTAACATATGTTACTTAAAACGATCATTATTTCAAAAATAGACAAAAGTGTTGAATATTACCGCTTACTGTTAGTAAGGTTGATAAAGCTAATAAGTTGAAAACTAAGGTTATCAAACAATCCCTAAGCTTATTGAATAAGTTAATGATAGTCATATTGAGAAAGTTTCAAAATGAATGTCATATAATATGTAACACCATTATTGCTTTCATTGGGCGGGAAAAAGTCCTACCTTAATAATAAATATAATGATTATCGCAATTGAATATAGAAAAATTAAAAAACTTTAATAAACTAAGCTATCAAAACTAAAGCGTTTCTTATTTTTAATAGTGTAAAATTTTGAAATGTTGTTCCTGTTTAATTAGAGCCTGTATGGTAACATCAAAATTGGCTGAATCGGTTGATTCTACTAAATTTGATGAGGTTCTGGCGGAAGTGGCTGAATCTACCTAACTATTAAAAAAGATACGGAGTATTTAGTAATAAAGTAATGAAAAAATTATATGAGAATGGTTAAAACAAATGATCCTTTACGATAATTTCAGCTAATTCAATTAGAAAGGTAACTACAGTCAACAACCTTACTTATTTTGATTATTACGAACACAATTCAGTGTGATGTTAAGAGTAACGCGTTTGATAAAAATTTGGCTAATAAAGTTGATAAGCCGAAAACAAAAGTCACTAAATGGACTTTTAGAATCTTCTATAAATTCCCCTCTGATGTATAAAGATAACATCATTCTATAGATTAAATAAAGTTATTTTTTTCCCAATAATTATTGGCTAAAAGGTCAAATAGGTACATGAACTAACTTAAAGTGTTCAATTAGCCCCTTAGGAGGTTCTGCTCGGCCATCGCCAATTGGGGAAGTTCCCGGGAAGGCAGTCAAATGATTTTTTGAAGATAACTGCGCAGTTAAACAGCGCAGTACATTTCGGAAAATCATTTGACAGTCTTCCCGATTTAATTTTTAGCTGAAATTTGATATGGGTAAACTAGACTTAATGAAGAAGTTGCTCAAAAAAATTCATCAAAAAATTTTACCGGAAACCGCCCCAATTGGCGACGGTCGGGCAGAACCTCCTATATAAGGGGCTAATTGAACACTTTAAGTTAGTTCATGTATCTATTTGATCCATTAGCCATAATTATTTAGTTAATTAATTTTCATACAACACCAACAACAACATCCAAGCCTTAGTCCCAAAAGATATTGGGGAGTTAATTAATTTTCATAAATGAAATAAAAACACATAAGAGTGAATGTTCTTTTAAACTTATTTTGATTTCGGGCTTGGTCAATGAGTTTTTTTTTACCAAAATAATGTTATACAAAAAATGAGTAAATTCCCTAAATAATAGTAAAAAAGTTTTGAAATTTCAAAATAGGACTATCATATTTTTATTCATTAAATAGGAGTATATTTCTGCGAAGTTATTACTAGGCTTTTAAACATATCATTTTTTTTCAAACTTGACAGATTACTCCTATTCAAGGAATGAAAAACATGATACTCCTATTTTGGAATTTCAAAGTGTTTTTACTCCTATTTAGCGCAATTTTTTTTTTTACTAAATTAGGGTCATGTTAAACGTATTTCCCAAAATAGTCATGAGGTAAACCCAGTTAAGAGAATTGTCACTTGAGTTGGCAGCTTAGCGAAAAAATAAGAGAAAACTGTCAAATAAATCCCCGTACTATTGTAAAAAAGGCAATCAAATCCTCCTACTAAATTGTCATTCAATCAAGTCCATGTACTTGTAAAAAACGCTCAAATTGGCTATCTAGCTGGTGAATGCCAAGTTTATCCGGTTAAAGCACTCACGTGGCGTCCATGTGGCTATAAGTCCGTCCATTTGCTAAATTGACCAATAATTAGCCTCCACATCATGACTTTAGCTAAACTGTCCGTCCTTCGCCATTTGGGGTGGTTTCCGGTGGAATGTTTGATGAATTTTTTTGAGTATCTTCTTCATTAAGTCTAGTTTATTCATACCAAATTTCTGCTAAAAATTCAATCGGGAAGGCAGTCAAGTGAATTGCGCAGTTAGACATCGCAATATATTTCAGAAAATCATTTGACTGCCTTCTCGATTGAATTTTTAGCTGAAATTTGGTATGGGTAAACTAGACTTAATGAAGAAGATGCTCAAAAACTTTCATCAAAAAATTCCATCGGAAACCGCCCCAAATGACGCCCCAATCAGTAAGGGGACACACCAAAATAAAATCTCATGTTTGCTTTAAAATGTCATAACTTTTTAATTTATAGTCCTATTGTAACAAAATATATATCAAGATTCACAACGTTTATTTTCTTTCATATGACACCAATATTGAATATATAAAATACAAAAAACTTAACACTTTAAAAAAACATGTATTTTTTAAAGTATTGTAACTTTTTTATATGATCGTAATTTTATTCTTTCATATGACACCAATGTTTTTTAAAATATACTCTGATTGTTACAAAAAATATATCAAAATCCATATTTTTTTATTCTTTCATATGACACCAATGTTTCTTATATAAAAAAATATACTCCCTCCGTTTCTGAAACAAGTTCCATATTTGACTTCACACATATTAAGAAAATAAATTTGACTTTACTGTAGATTGCACTGTTTGGCACTGTTTGAACACTGTTTGGCACTGTTTGAACACTGTTTGACACTGTTTTGATGTAGATAATTTGCCAAATAAGGAAATGTTTGAAAGTGGAACTTAATTTTGAATCTGCCCGAAAAGGAAAGGTGGAACATGTTTCAGAAACGGAGAGAGTATTAATTTGTGTAATTTGGGATCGTAATATTTTTAAGGTGCACACTATTAACCCGGAGTGATAGCTTCGAATAAAATTGCACAAATTTTAGCGCAAAGAATAAAATAATAAATAAAAAGTGATGGTGTTTCTGTAGTTTTATTCTAAGTTGTCACTTTGGATTAATCATGTGTACGGTAAAAAATGATCCTAAATTGCACAAATTAATATAATTTTTAATGTTAAATTATTTAAATTTTTTTTTCTGAAATGTTAATTTTTTTTATATATTCAACATTGATGTGGTATCAAAGATAATAAAAAGTTATTATCTTTGATATATTTTTTTTGTAACATTGATCGATGCTTTGTTTACCACAATATGTCAATATTTATCATCTCCTGACGACCTCAGCTTTTCGAGTTTTTGATTGTTTTTGTTTTTCAAAAATTTCTGCCACCTCAACTGTTGGATTATTTAATCTTAATTCTCTCTCATGTTGTTTTGTTATAATTAAGATAGGATGGCAAAGTACTTATGTCTGTTTTATTTCTTTTCTTCTATCTTTGGGTTATCTCTTTAGTGGGTTGGTTGGTTGGTGCATTGGGCTTGATCTGCTAACTAATTGCTGTTGGGCCTATTTTTTGGGTCCGACCTCTTTGGTTATATTTGGCTGCCCGGATGAAAGGTTATTTATATAACCTTCGTCTTCTGCATCTGCACTGTTCCGCTGCATAACTAAAACCCTAGAGAGAGAATCCAGAGAGAGAGTCTGATCCTTGGATCTGTTATCCCATGCGATAGAACTCCATCAACTCATGTCGATTGCAAGGAAGGAGGAAACCTGTTCAACGAAGTAGCCTGCTGGTTCTACCGGAAGCCTTCTTCTGCTCTTCGATTCCTGACTGGAATCGTTTTTGGTTAACTCTGAACTTTCTTTAGTAGTTTATCGTTTTGAGCTGTATGTTTGTATATTGCATGTTGATTCTGGTCTGTGTCTAGTACTTTGCAACCATCTTGATTGTAAACCTTATTCTGAGCTAGTGGATCTGCCTGGGACCGGGTTTCCCCTCTTGAAACCCCGCAGATTAGGAAGTTCTCTTCCGAACTGCGTCATCATATCGCGTGTCTTTACTTTCTGTTCTTGCTTTGTTTGATTGCTTGAAACGTTGAGATCCGATTTGCATGACTGTGACTTGGTTAAGTCTGTGAACAAATTTGGTATCAGAGCCTTGTGTGATTTCTTGAAATCTGAAATTTAACCTCTGGTTTTAATTCTTGATTTCCTGAAACCCTAGTTCTTGATCACTCCTTTGTTGTTCGTTTTTCTGGGAACCCTAGCTCAGAATATTCTGTCTTGTGATTGCTGTTGTGTGAGTTGACTCTATCCGTTTCTGCTCTTGATTTATATTTGTTTCTTGAGACCGCATTGGGAAAAAATGTCTGACTCTAGTACCAAGATTCGCATCTTTGATGGTACTAGTGATTTCCCTATGTGGCAGCTCAAGATGAAGACTTTGTTAATGAAACAAAAATGCTTTAAAGTTGTTTCTGATGTTGAAATAACTGGAATTTCTGAGTCTGACCTTGTTGAAATGAAAAATGCTGCCTACTCTGAATTGATAATTCACTTATCTGATAATGTTGCAAGAAAATTCTCAACTATAACTGATCCTAAAGTTCTTTGGAATACTTTGGAATCAACCTACATGAAAAAATCTATGTCTAGAAAAATCTCTGTTATGTAGGTTGTTCACTTTTAAGATGAATGTTTCTGTGTCTCTTTCTGATAATTTGGACAATTTTCTGAAATTAACACAAGAAATTGAGAAAGTGGATGAAAAGATAAAAGATACTCATCAAGCTGTCATTCTTCTTAACTCTTTGCCTTCTCAATTTGATAACTTCAAGGATGTCATTCAATATTCTAATGAAGATCTTACCCCTGGTAAGATCATTGATTCTGTTTTAGAAAAGAATGAAACCCTAAAAGTTTTCAAGTCTAAGAATGATCCCTTGAATAATGAAAAGGCTGAAATCAAATCTGAAGCCTTAATTGTTAAGGGCAAATCAAAGGGTAAGAAAAATGACTCTAAAAAGAAGAAACAAAATGATAAGGAAAATTCTGAAAAGAAAGGTTTTAAGTGTCACTACTGTGGGATTGAGGGACACTTTGCTAGAGACTGTAGGAAAAGGAAAAGAGATAAACAGGATGATTCAAAAACCACTGTTAATCCCAATTCTAATACTGAGTCTGCCAACATAATACAACATGAATTGCTTATCTGTTCTGATTCTTCTTTGAAAAATGAGTGGATCCTTGATTCTGGTTGTACCTTACATGCCACCCCCAACAAAGCTATCTTTTCCTCATTACACTTGTACAATGGGGGAAAGGTGATGTTGGGGGACAATACTGCTTTGGATATTATGGGCATAGGTAATGTGCCTTTAAGGATGTTTGATGGAGTTGTTAGGGTCATTCAAAATGTGAGATGGGTCCCTTATTTGAGAAGAAACTTGCTGTCTGAATCTATATTTGATGAGTTAGGTTGTAGCATTGTTACTCAGGTTGGCATTAAGATGGTTTCCAGAAATGGAAATCACCTTATCAAAGCTGTTAAGCAAGGAGGTCTTTACATTGTTGAAGGTTCCTCTGAGCTGAATATAGCTGCCCCTGATACTAACATTGCTATTCAAAAACAAACTGAGGTCTGGCACAAAAGGTTAGGTCACATTGGAAATGTAGGACTTAACAAATTGTTTAAGAATGGAATGATTGACTTTAAACCAAGCCAAATTGATTTTTGTGAAAACTGTATTTTTGGTAAGAAAACCAGACACACTTTTGGCAAATCTACCTATACTGCTTCACAACCCCTGGAATTGGTCCATGCTGACCTATGGGGGCCCTCTAAAACTGGAACTCTAGGAGGAAGAAAATATTTTCTATCTCTTATTGATCATTTTTCTAGGAAAGTGTGGGTTTACTTATTGAAAACCAAAGATGAAACTTTTGACAGTTTTAAAATCTGGAAAAAGCTTGTTGAGTCTCAATCCAAGTTTAAAGTGAAGTGTTTGAAAACTGATAATGGTCTTGAATTTTGTAACCATGTTTTCAATGATTTTTCAAAATCTGAAGGGGTTAAAAGGCTTTTAACTGTCCCTGGCACCCCACAGCAGAATGGTACTGCTGAGAGAATGAACAGAACTATTCTTGAAAAGGCTAGATGCATGTTAATTGAATCTGGTCTTAAAAATTCTATGTGGGGTGAAGCTATTGTAACAGCTACTTACTTGATCAACAGATCACCTTCCTCTGTGGTGGGTTTCAAAACCCCCCAAGAGATGTGGTCTGGTGTGAAACCAAACATAACTCACTTAAGGCCTTTTGGGTGTACAGCATACGCTCATGTCTCTCAAGGTAAATTAGAACCTAGGGCTATCAAGTGTGTTATGATTGGTTATCCAGAAGGTGTGAAAGGTTATAAACTCCTTGTCATTCAATCCGGAGTTTATAAATGCATTATTTCTAGAGATGTTACATTTAATGAATCTGAATTTCATTTTAAAATTGTTAATGCATCTTCTAGTGTTAAAACAGATGATTCTGATGGTAACTTCTTTGATTCTCTGAGCAATGAGAGTCTGTCAGAAGAAGACATTGATGTTGGAGAACTTCATGGAGGTATTGATGATCAATCTTTATCAGATTCTGATCAAGATGATTCATCTGAAGGTATTACACAGTTTAATACTGACTCTATCCAAGAAGGTAGTACCTCACCCTCACTTGATAATTTGAGTAATTTGCATGATGTACCTGTCTTATCTGATGAAAATGATAATGTTGGTGAAACTGCTCTAAATAATAGTACCTCTAATGAACATGAAGAACCAAACTTGTCTGATTACCAGCTTGTTAGAGATAGAGAACCTAGAAATATTATTCCCAATAGGAAATACATCTCTAATCTAGCTGAGTTTATCTTTATAGCCTCTGAAATTGTTAAAAATAATGTGCCTGAAACTTTTGAACAAGCTATAAAGAGTTCCAAATCAAATGAATGGGTTAAAGCAATGCAAGAGGAATTACAATCTATGTTTGTTAATCAAACTTGGACTTTGGTCCCTAAACCCATAGGTGCTAAAGTCATTGATTGTAGATGGATTTATAGGATAAAAGATAGTCTTGATCCCACTGATCCCCCTAAGTATAAAGCCAGGCTTGTTGCTAAAGGTTTTAAACAAAAGAAAGGGATTGATTACCAAGATATTTTTGCTCCTGTTGTCAAATTTAAAACCTTGAGACTTTTGCTTGCTATGACTGCTGTATTTGACTGGGAATTAGAACAAATGGATGTTAAGACTGCTTTCTTACATGGAGATATAAATGAAACTATTTACATGTCTCAAACTCCTGGATATGAGAGTAAAAAGTATCCTGATCATGTTTGCTTGTTAAGAAAATCTATCTATGGCTTAAAACAGTCTCCTAGACAATGGAACTTGAAATTTGATGCTTGTATGAATAAACTTGGTTTTCTTAAAAGTAAATATGATACTTGCTTATATTTTAAGCATGTTGGTACTGATAATGTTGTTTACATTCTGCTATATGTTGATGATATCCTTATAATTGGTCTGTGCAAAATGATGGTTGTTAGTGTGAAAGATGATCTAAAAACTCATTTTGACATGAAAGATATAGGACCTGCTAAAAGAATCTTAGGAATTGACATTAGCAGAAATAGACCTGAAAAGTGCATGTTCTTATCTCAAAGCAGTTATTTGAATAAAATTTTGGATAGGTTTAACATGCTTGGTTCTAAATGCACTTCTATACCCTTAGGAGGGCATTTGGATCTTCAGAGGGATTCTTATCCTATTTCTTTGGAGGAATCTAAGAAAATGGATAAAATCCCTTATGATGTAGCTTCTGGCTCTTTGATGTATGCTATGCTTTGTACCAGACCAGACCTTGCTTTTGCTGTGAGTGTCCTTAGTAGATTTATGTCTGACCCTAGGGAAAGACATTGGACTGCTATGAAGTATACTCTTAGGTATCTATCTGGAACCAAAAACCTAGGTCTTAAGTATAGTTTCAATTCTTCTTTAGACCTGAAAGGATTTGTTGATTCTGATTATGCTGGATGTAAAGACACTAGAAAGTCTACAACTTCCTGGTTCTTTACCTGGGCTGGAAACTGTATTTCTTGGAAATCCCAATTGCAATCTGTTGTGGCTCTGTCCTCTACTGAGGCTGAATATGTTGCTGCCACTGAAGCCATTAAAGAAGCCAAATGGCTTAAAGGTATTTTGGGAGAGGTTCTAGGATACAGTCTTGTCCCTATTGTTTTTTCTGACAGCCAAAGTGCTATTTACCTTTGCAAAGATCCTATGTATCATGAGAAAACCAAACATATAGATGTAAGGTTTCATTACATTAGGGATGAAATTGCCAATGGTAATACTAATATTGAAAAGATTTCTGGGGATGTAAATCCTGCTGACTTTGGAACAAAAATTGTCCCTACTGATAAATTTCTTTTTTGCAGGAACTTCTTTAAAATCTTCGAGGTACCTTGATAAAAGGTTCAAAGATGGGTTAATGATGAATGGGGAAATTTAATGTCTCTCAGATCCTGTGAAACTAGCGATGATGATTCTCCTGTTGGATTTCTTTGAATGAGAATGAGTCTTAGGAGGGCAAATTGTTGGATTATTTAATCCTAATTCTCTCTCATGTTGTTTTGTTATAATTAAGATAGGATGGCAAAGTACTTAGGCCTGTTTTATTTCTTTTCTTCTATCTTTGGGTTATCTCTTTAGTGGGTTGGTTGGTGCATTGGGCTTGATCTGCTAACTAATTGCTGTTGGGCCTATTTTTTGGGTCCGGCCTCTTTGGTTATATTTGGCTGCCCGGAAGAAAGGTTATTTATATAACCTTCATCTTCTGCATCTGCACTGTTCCGCTGCATAACTAAAACCCTAGAGAGAGAATCTAGAGAGAGAGAGAGTCTGATCCTTGGATCTGTTATCCCATGCGATAGAACTCCATCAACTCATGTCGATTGCAAGGAAGGAGGAAACCTGTTCAACGAAGTAGCCTGCTGGTTCTACTGGAAGCCTTCTTCTGCTCTTCGATTCCTGACTGGAATCGTTTTTGGTTAACTCTGAACTTTCTTTAGTAGTTTATCGTTTTGAGCTGTATGTTTGTATATTGCATGTTGATTCTGGTCTGTGTCTAGTACTTTGCAACCATCTTGATTGTAAACCTTATTCTGAGCTAGTGGATCTGCCTGGGACCGGGTTTCCCCTCTTGAAACCCCGCAGATTAGGAAGTTCTCTTCCGAACTGCGTCATCATATCGCGTGTCTTTACTTTCTGTTCTTGCTTTGTTTGATTGCTTGAAACGTTGAGATCCGATTTGCATGACTGTGACTTGGTTAAGTCTGTGAACATCAACAAACAAAGTATCTCATCGCCCTACACTAACTAATTGATTCACAATACGTAGACATTCTAGAGATCTAGATGGAAGTACTATTGCCCCTAGACACATAGGCTAGCCATGATATAACTAGACGAGTCCCGATTCTTTCACCCTGGTCCCCTATCATGGCGCCTGATGGGGTTTTGGATGCCTGGATAAGTGGTAGCAGTATAGGATGCCTTAACTCTTTAATTGGCATCGCAACCACATAAAGTTACCATATCAAATAATATATAGTTTAATACTCTTTAGAAAAATACTCTACTAAATTATATTGGACATTTAGTCTATCATGCAACACGTGTCCCAAAATCTAGTCTTCTAAATGAGACTAGAATTAGAAGATATTAAGAGATTTTTACATGTTAACAAGAAACATGAAGGAAAAGCAACAAGAAGGAGTTTGGGAGCATAAGGAAGGGGCTTGAAGACAAGAGGAGCTTCATGGGTGACAAAGAAAGATGAAAAATCTGATTTGGTCACACACCCGGTCGGGTATATCCAATATCCGATCGAATATGATTTGACCCAAGGATCATACAAGATCAAATAAAACAACAGAACATGAGAAAATTAGATTTTGGTCGTATATCCGGTCAGGTATGACTATATTTCAACGCTTTCGTAGCTACTGCCAAGCATACCCCGGACGGGTATCCGACTTAACAAGCTCATTTCTCCTATAAAAACATCCATTTCCTTTCCATTTTACATACCAATCAATCACCTCTTTCATATAGACCTTATTCTTGTAATTTAGGTAGTCTTTTAAGCTTGATTTTGCTATATTGAAGCTTGTGATTAGTAAGTTGTTAGTTACTTCTTTAATCTTCCTCTCTTAAATATTAATTATTTCTCTACTCATATTTCATATTGATATTTGAGCATTGCTAAGTAATCAATTAGTTGATGTTTTCATATTGATTATTACTAGAATTGGTCAATGAATATGATTGTTATTCACTTGGTCCTTTCACAAGTAATATCCTTAGATTACTAATGCATGTGTCTCACGATTAATAAGCTAAGAGGGAGTAATTATATTGGTTGAACCAAAAAAAATGCTTGTGTTGAAGTTATCAGTCTTAATTGATTTCATTAGATGATCAATGAATGAATTAGATTGAATAGCTGGACCTGAGATTCCCATTGTGACAGTCGAGAATACACACCTCGGGTTACAAGTTATCGTTCTTATTGATTTCATTGAATCGACTGAATGCTACTATTGAGATCAATATATCATGTTTGTTCTATATTGACTAATTAATAGCAAGTATTATTAAGGAACACGTCTCCTTATTACTAACTACCCTTGCTGAAATGGACATTGAATCTCCACAATTAAGTATTCAAGTGGAGAGAGCTGAAGTAGTAACTGTGACCTAAGGGCACTTCACTAAGAGGAAAATAGCAAAACCAAGACTGATTACCTTTGATATTTTATTTCAGTCATCTTAGTGTTTTAATGTCTTACTCAATATCACAACATTCAAACTCCCTTCAATTTACTTTGATTTCATACGCTTACACACACGCGAAAAACACATTACCCTGTAGATACGAAATGTACTACGCTATACTACGTTATTAGCTCTTAGCAGTGAATTTATTTTGATGTACATAATGAATTTAGTGTCGTCAACCAGATATTACATATGTTGTACACTCAATTTCCAAATTTATATTGTTCTTCATACTTCACATGTTTTGGCTGTTAAACATATTTTCAAATAAGTACATGAAACGTCTAGCCATGGTTTATTTCTTCGACTCTCTGTGGGTCCTGTAGTTATTCTTGCCTACTCTGATGCAGATTAGATGTTATCCAAGTAGTAGTCATTCCACGTCTAATTATGTTGTTTTTATTGGTTCTAATCTGGTGTCCTTGTGGTCTAAGAAACAACCTACAAATATCAACATATTATTCGATCACATATGTTCCATTTTATAAGATAATATCTCTATCTCATATCTGTTTGTCAATCGATCTTATCCAACATGCTCGGAGCAAACACATTAATACTGACTATTATTTTGTTCGTGAAAGAGTGATTCATGATGATCTTGTCGTTCAATATGTTCCTACTTAGCTTTAGCTTGCATATATCTTTATCGAGAATATATATTCTCAATGTTTCACCTTTTTGAAAGATAATCTGCACGTAGTTCCTCCTAGCAGCTTGGGGTGTAATAATTCAATTTATTATATTTATAATTACTTCATAGCTCAGAAATCTTATGATGTAGGATTCTTATGTAACTCAAACTCTATTATTAGCTCCATCCTCCCATTTAGAAGTTGTTGTGTCAATTTTATTAAAGTCTTACAATTGACACTTAGAGAAAATTAAATATGTTTTTTTTCATTTTTTGTATGCAATATTGGTACCATTAGAAAGATAATAAAAATATTGTTATGTCGATCATTTTTACAATATTGTATAAACGATTGAACAATAATTGAAAACCTTATAACAATTGCAAAACTAAAAAGTACTCACATTGCACATGGCATCACAATAGGGGTAGAGGTGAACATCACCCTCTTTAATGAGGGTGAAAATACATAAGCATTTTATGAAGTTTTATATATATTGAAGTCTTACAATTGTAAGGCTTCAATGTAATGTTATTTTAAGTCTTATGACTGTTGAAAAAAATATAATTCAGTGACTTTTTCCGGCAACATTTGAAAAATAGACAAAAACTTTCCGCTGACCTCTCTAGCGGCAGATCTGGCCGCAGCTGGGCATGTGTGGGGGAGGCGGATTGGGGAAAAGACCGAATATATATCACAATGAAAAAAAAGATGAATTAATTAAACAAAAATTTAGTTATATTTTAGGGGGGAAAGGAAAAACGGTCACTTCTTTTATTCCACAAAGCTATAGATAATATTTGTATCCTTATTCCTAATACTTATTTGTATCCTTAATATTACTCTTTAAAATTATGGTAGACAAAAATATTACTTACTAAATAGGGAAAAATAATAAAAATACCACAAACTTTGAAGGGGTGTGAGATAAACACCCCAAACTTGCATATGTAATTTAAATACCCCAAACTTTATATAAAAAGTTATTTTTGCACCATCGTCATGTATTATTTCTTTCAAAAATGTAAATTTATGGGGTTAATTGCATAGTTTAAAATAGAAAATTAAAAGTGTTGCAATTATATAGATTGAGGGGGTAACATTATTCATTTCGCAATGGAAGTTTAGAATGTTGATTGTGTCTTCATGAATTTTAAAATATTTTAAATTATGTAATTAACACCATAAATTTACATTTTTGAAAAAAATAATACTTGACTATGGTGCTAAAATAACTTTTTATACAAAATTAGGGGTATTTAAATTACATGTGCAAGTTTGGGGTGTTCATTTCACACCCCTTCAAAGTTTGGGGTATTTTAATTATTTTTCCCTACTAAATATTAGTCACCATAATTGTGTTCAAATTTACATCATAGTAATTATTTACATGTAAGTTATTACGATGTAATTTGAACACAATTTTGAGAAACTAATCACTACAAAAAAAATCGCTTGTAGTCACGGACCGTAGTCACGGATTTGGTCCGTGACTAGTTAGTCACGGTTCTAATCACGATTTAGTCACTGATCGTTAAAAAAAATAGTCACGGATTTTTCCGTGACTACATCCGTGACTATGGTTAGTCACGGATGTGCAAAAAGTGTGAAAGTACTAGGTTTAGTTACACCACACCAATAAAAGTAACCTAGACATGTGCAAAAAGTGTAAAAACATTAGGTTATAGATATAAATTGTAGACATGACCATCATATAAATATAAATTGTTTTTGTTTTTAAAATTACTAATAAAAAAGTTATAGATAGAAAATTACGTACTCAATAACTTTTAGTTATCAAAATTGTGTTCAAATTTACATCGTGATAACTTAGATGTAATTACTATGATATAAATTTGAACACAATTATGGTAACTAATACTACATATTTAGTAAGTAATATTTTTGTCTACCACAATTTTAAAGAGTAATATTAATAGAATTTTTTCATATAAGTCTTAGGAATAAAGATATAAATATTATCTATAGCTTTGTGGAATAAAAAAAAGTGACCGTTTTTTCTTTTTTCCCTAAAATATAACTAATTTTTTGTTTAATTAATTCATCTTTTTTTCATTGTGATATATATCCAGTCTATTTCCCAATCCCCCTCCCCCACACCTCTCCCACACCCTCATAAGACTTCACATATCAATACATTGAAACCTTAAAATTGTAAGACTTCAATATATATAAAACTTCATAAAATTCTTATGTGTTGTTCACCCTCATTAAAGAGGGTAATGTATAAAATTCTTATACATTAAGACTTCAAAAAAATTGTGTGCGAAATGTATATAAGTTTCGTATAAAAATAGAATTTTCAAGGGATATACTCTCTCCATTAATAGCAAACGTATGTACGTACACGTATTGGGCGACCCAGAAGACTTTAGTTTCAAATACACAAGTACACAATGATTAAATTGGTACTTCTATCTGAAAATAAACGACCGGACACAAAATCAACTTTTATCCCAAATATGCGTACGGGCTTTTTATTTAATCTGTACGTAGTAGCCTAGACTTGTACAAAAAGTGTAAAAGTACTAGGTTTAGTTAAACCACACTAATAAAAGTAACCTAGACATGTGCAAAAAGTGTTCAAACATTAGGTTTAACCTAGTCTATGTTTAAAAGTAACCTAGACGTGACTATCATATAAATATAAATAGTTTTTTTAAAATATTACTAATAAAAGAGTTGTGGATTAAAAAATACGTACTCAATAACTATTAGTTATCAAAATTGTGTTCAAATTTAAATCGTAATAACTTACATGTAATTACTAAGATGAAAATTTGAACACAATTATGATAACTAATACTACGTATTTAATAAGTACTACGTAATATTTTTGTCTACCACAATTTTAAAGAGTAATATTAATAGAATTTTTTCATATAAGTATTAGGAATAAGGATATAAATATTATCTATAGCTTTGTGGAATAAAAAAAAGTGACCATTTTTTCTTTTCCCCCTAAAATATAACTAAACTTTTGTTTAAATAATTCATCTTTTTTTCATTGTGATATATATCCAGTCTATTTCCCAATCCCAATCCCCCACACCTCCCCCACACCCTCATAAGACTTGACATATCAATACATCGAAGCCTTACAATTGTTAGACTTCAATATATATAAAACTTCATAAAATTCTTATGTATTGTTCACTCTCATTAAAGAGGGTAATGTATAAAATTCCTCTACATTAAGACTTCAAATAAAATTGTTTGTAAAATGTATATAAGTTTCGTATAAAAATAGAATTTTTCATGGGATATACTCTCTCCATTAACAGAACACGTATGTACGTACACGTATTGGGCGACCCGGAAGACTTTAGTTTCAAACACACAAGTACACAACGATTAATTTTAGTCACGGACCCGGAAGACGTATTTTCCGTGACTACGTCCGTGACTATGGTTAGTCACGGACTGTTCCGTGACTAGTTCTGTGACTAAAGTTAGTCACGGACGTATCCGTGACTAATTCCGTGACAAGTGCAAAATTAATTTTTTCATCGTACCAAATTTAAAGTGCTCCGACAAATCGTACAAAAATATGTAGTCACGGACACATCCGTGACTACAAGTTTTATATATGCAGCCTCCGCTTCATTCAACAAAATCACACCATCTACTCCAGATAGAATTCCAGATAGAATTGAAGGATGTAATCTACCCATCTCATATCATTTTTCCTGTTTATGCAGATAAAGTATGTAATTTGAATTACGTATTTTTTGTATGAATTAGTTGGTTCATTTTAGCTACATTAGTTAAATTAATTAATTAGCTACATTAGTTAATTAAACTTTTGTTAATATTATTAGTTAAATTTAAATTAAATGCATTTAAATGCATTAAGTAATTAAAATAAATACTTAATTAATTAACGAAATAAATTCCTTAAATTTAGTTACGTTAAACGTTGGTGTAATTTAAACATAGGGTTAAATAAATTGTATTTAATTAAAATTACGTAAATTAGTTAAATACATTTAGATGATATTATTAATATTAGTTAAATGTAAGTATTATTTAATTCAAATGACTTTATATATGATTAAATATAAGTATATGATTTCTTTATTAGCAATTATTGTTAAGGCGGCCTAATTTAGGATTAATAATGATTTAAATTTGGGTTAGTTAATTGAAACATTACTTAAGTATGTTGATTTATGATTGTGAATTACGTAAATTAGTAAAAAAATTATAATATTAGTTAAATTTAAGTATTATTTAATTTAAATGAGTTTATTATATATATGTTCAAATTATTGGATTTGCTCATATTATTTAATTTAGTAAATTGTTAAATGTGCATTATTAATAAGATTAAGATGTTGATAATTTTAGTATTGTGGATTAAATGCCATTAATGTATTGTGCATGTTTATAGTTTAATAATATTAATTATTGGTCGTTAGTTAATTTTAAGGGAATTTTAGTGAAATTTACTGAAATTTAAGGGAATTAATAATAGTTATTGAGTACGTAATTTTTTTATCCATAACCTTTTTATTAGTAATATTTAAAAAAACTATTTATATTTATAATTTTATATGATAGTCACGTCTACCATTGTATTTAAACCTAATGTTTTCACACTTTTTGCACATGTCTAGGTTACTTTTATTAGTGTGGTTTAACTAAACCTAGTACTTTCACACTTTTTGTACAAGTCTAGGTTACTACGTAGACATTAAATAAAAACTACGTACGAATATTTGGGATAAAAGTCGATTTCGTGTCGGGTCGTTTTTTCCCAGACAGAAGTACCAATTTAATCGTTGTGTACTTGTGTGTTTGAAACTAAAGTCTTCCGGGTCGCCCAATACGTGTACGTACATAAGTGTGCTGTTAATGGAGAGAGTATATCCCTTGAAAAATTTTATTTTTATACAAAACTTATATACATTTTACAAACAATTTTATTTGAAGTCTTAATGTATAGGAATTTTATACATTACCCTCTTTAATGAGGGTGAACAATACATAAGAATTTTATGAAGTTTTATATATATTGAAGTCTTACAATTGTAAGGCTTCGATGTATTGATATGTCAAGTCTTATGAGGGTGTGGGGGAGGTGTGGGGGATTGGGATTGGGAAATAGACTGGATATATATCACAATGAAAAAAAGATGAATTATTTAAACAAAAGTTTAGTTATATTTTAGGGGAAAAAGAAAAAACGGTCACTTTGTTTTATTCCACAAAGCTATAGATAATATTTATATCCTTATTCCTAATACTTATATGAAAAATTCTATTAATATTACTCTTTAAAATTGTGGTAGACAAAAATATTACGTAGTACTTATTAAATACGTAGTATTAGTTATCATAATTGTGTTCAAATTTACATCATAGTAATTACATGTAAGTTATTACGATTTAAATTTGAACACATGTTTGATAACTAATAGTTATTGAGTACGTATTTTTTAATCCACAACTCTTTTAATAGTAATATTTTAAAAAAACTATTTATATTTATATGATGGTCATGTCTACAATTTATATCTATAACCTAATGTTTTCACACTTTTTGCACATGTCTAGGTTACTTTTATTGGTGTGGTGTAACTAAACCTAGTACTTTCACACTTTTTGTACAAGTCTAGGTTACTGCGTACACATTAAATAAAAACCAGAGCCGTCTAATGAATTTGGAGGCCCCGGTTCCAAAGGCAAATTCAGCCTCCCCTCCCAAAAAAACAAGGAAAAATACAAAATTTAACAATGAAATGTAAAAAGATTAGATAATTCAGTTAAATATAAGTTTTATAATGTTTAAAGTACTTAACTTAGACAATCTAAAAGTTATACATCTAGAAAAATCAACGTATAACTATTACTACATACGAAGTACTGCATTTTTGAAGCCCTTTATAAAAGTGGACCACGGTGCCAAGCACCTATTGCATCTCCTAAAAGACGGCCCTGATAAAAACTTCGTACGAATATTTGGGGCAAAAGTCGATTTCATGTTCGGGCCGTTTATTTTTATACAGAAGTACCAATTTAATCGTTGTGTACTTGTGTGATTGAAACTGAAGTCTTTCGGGTCGCCCAATATGTGTACGTTCATACATGTGCTGTTAATGGAGAGAGTATATCCCTTGAAAAATTCTATTTGTATACGAAACTTATATACATTTCACACACATTTTTTGTAACCTGGTAATGAGCTAAACCCTTTATTGGGGTGAGTACCAGAGAACACCTCACCTATTTATTCGAAAAACCAAAGTGTACATGCAACAATAGGGGGACTAGACTTTTCGCACACATTTATACGTAATTGTTTGTGTCTGTCAACAGATGATATGTAAATTCCTAGTTGCCCGTGCACACAGACAACGAATGTAGCATTATATGTGTACACATACAATTACGTATAAATGTGTATGAAATGTTTACAAATTTCGTGCACATAAAACAATTCAAGATATAAGTCCCCCGCTTATTTATATACACACAACAAAGGCACCGTTCTATGAATGATTTCACATTGAGACAATTTGTATGGTGAGACTTGAGAGTAGTAGCCATGGCCAAAAATGCTAATGACTTAATGGACTACTTCTTGGAGAATGGCCATGAAAGTAATGTTGAGGGTAATTCAAACACAAGTGGTGGTGATGATCATGATCATGATCATGATGATGATGTTCATGGTTATGATGATGATAAAGGTGGAGATGATTTTAGTGAACAAAAGTTGGATTCCTCATCGTCCTCTTCTCTATTCTTCTCCCAACAATGGCCACAGAGTTTCAGGTTTTTTTTCGTGTTATGCGCCCCACGTACAGCTGCGCTGCTTTCTATTGTTTAGCTTTCACTTGCTTACTTCGCTTATTGTGTTTTGGCGTTTTACAATGTTAGCAGCTCAAATAATTGTACCGCACATGTAGCTCAGTTAGTCGAGTGGTGGGAAAATTGGATCAAGTGATCAAGGTTCGAAACTCGCAGCGACCGTGTGGAGGTTACAGAACCTGAAATAAGGTTTGACCTCTGGTGCGCACGTGTATAAGACCTACCACCGCTTTGTTGACTAAGTCACCGTGATTAACTCCCCCACCATCCTGTCGGGTCGGGTGTGAGGCTCCTGGGGTGGGAGATTCCACCTTTTGGACCAAGCTCAAATAATTGTATGGAAACCTATTTATGTGTAGTCATTTATGTTGTTTCTAGTGTCCGTTTTGAATTTCAAAATTTGAAATTTTGTGACTTGTGTTAAGAGATTAAACTCAGAGGTCGTTTGGTAACACTGTTTTCAGGCTTATCTGCCAACTTTTTCACCAAACACGTAACTTTTGCTTTCCCGCGCTGAGTTGTGTAATAAGCAGAAAAAGTAAGGTTGTGGTTACTTTTCTGGCTGTATTGGCTGAAGTTACTGTAGATGACCATTTTAGCTATTTTTACATATAATTTTTTCTTTATTTTATTAATAATATATATTTTAAAAGTTTTTTTTAAATCAGCAGAATCAGCCAATGCAGCCACTTCAGCCAGAACTTCATAAATTTCAGCAGAATCAGCTAAATCAGCCGATTTTCGTGCTACCAAACGGGCTCTCAGATTGAGAGCTCGTTTGGTAATCCCTTTTTCGGTTTAACAGGATTATCAACCAACTTTTTCACCGAACGCGTAACTTTTGATTTCACGCAATGAATTGTGTAATACGGAGTAATAAAAAAAGTAACGTTGGAGTTACTTTTCTGGCTGTATTGATTGAAGTTACTGTAGCGGACCATTTTACTATTTTTACATATAATTAAGCGCCAGCTCTTGTATTACTTCACAAAAGCCGCCACTCTGAGTGACGGCTCTTCTCTTATAGTACAAAAACCGCCACTTCAAGTGGCGACTCTTCTCTTATGTCCCATTTTGTACATATATAAAACGCAGTATGTTTCAAGAATTTGTTTAACTGCCTTACTGATTGAATTTTGAGCTGAAATTTGGCATGCATAAACTAGACTTGATGAGGAACATGCTCAAAAACTTTCATCAAAAAATTACACCAGAAACACCCACTGATGGTGTTGTCCGTGGGGGGTTCCAGTCAGGACGTCATGACAAAAGGGTGAACCGGCCACCTCAATTTGAGCTTGTTCCCGGTGGTATGTTTTGATGAAATTTGTTGCGTGTGTTCTTAATAAATTCTAGTTCAGTCATACCAAATTTGAGCAAGACACTCAACCCGAAAGGCTGTCAAATGATTTTTGAAAGATAACTACGCCGGATTATACATATAAAACGCAGTTATCTTTAAAAAAATAATTTGACTACTTTCCCGATTGAGATTGGTTCTGAAATTTGATATGTATTAACTAGACTTGATGAATAATATACACAAAAATATTCAGCAAAACATGCCACCGGAAATCACCTCAAATTGAGGTGGCCGGACCACCCTTTCATCATGATATCCTGACCGGAACCCCCGCGGACAACACCATTAGAGGATGTTTCCGGTGGAAATTTTTGATGAAATTTTTTGAGCATGTTCCTCATCAAGTCTAGTTTATGCATACCAAATTTCAGCTCAAAATTCAATCGGGAAAGCAGTTAAACAAATTCTTGAAATATACTGTGTTTTATATATGTACAAAATGAGACGTAAGAGGAGAGCCGCCACTTGAAGTGGCGGCTTTGGTACTATAAGAGAAGAGCCACCACTCGGAGTGGCGGCTTTTGTGAAGTAATACAAGAGCCGTCACTTGGAGTGGCGACTTTCCTTAACCGTGATTAATTCCAGCAGTATTTTGGGAATTATTCTTAACCCGGCAGTATTTCGGGAATAATTTATTTAATTAACATTATTCCGGAAAAAAACTCCACATTGACTACATCAATAATGTAATGCTTCTAAACGATGAATGTTTTTAAATAATTATGAATAAAGTAAGACGGATCATAGTTTGTCCTGAGTATTTAAAAAATGGTTTCTTTTATATAAATATATATACAATAAACTAATTTGATCAATAACCCCAACAGATGGATATGTTTTGTGTAATAAACAATTAAGTATATATTCTCTAGACTAAACATTAACTTTCTACTCCTAATCTAGTTATATAATTTAATTAAGGAGAAATTATCCTAAATAGGAATAGATGAGGTTTGGAATTTCAAATTAGGACTACTATGTTTTTCTTCCCGAAATAGGATTTTTTACTGCCATGTATGAAAAATACTATCATAATTAAAAAATACAGTCATTAATTATAATAAATACTGTCATGTTAAATGCAGTGTACTCTAACTATTTGACAATCACGTCTATAAGATGACGGTAAATACTGTCATGTTTGTCCTATTTCGAGAATAAAAACATAGTAGTCCTGTTTTGGAATTTCAAACTCCATTTGCTCCTATTTTGGAAATCTCCCTTTAATTAATTATTAGAAATTGCTCTAAATAGGAGCAAAAACGTTTTGAAATTCCAAAATAGGAGTATCATGTTTTTTATTCCCCGAATAGGAATAATGCGCCAAGTTTGGAAAAAAATGTCATGTTTCAAGATTAATGTAATGAAAGGGAGCTTCAAGATTCATGATAGTTATGCATTCATATTCAGGACCATGCTTACGATTAATCAAACTTGTTGTCCTTAGTTCAAAGTCATTGGTGCTAGCTCGTGCCTCATTCCCTTAACTTTTTATGATTGGTAGGGAAACAATGGACTCATTCACAATTGCTGCACCACCAAACTTGGGCCTTTTGAGGCGTGGATTGAGCTCCTCAGTTTCACCTTATGATAAAAATAAAAGTTTTTTCATCTCTGATGAAAAGACACAATTTCTCTCAGGAGCTTCTATTCATGAAAAACTCCCGGGGGAGCTTCCTCTTAGCCATGGATGTAGCTTCATACAAACGGTAATAAATGGTAAGTCAGTAAAGAGTAGACGGTAAATCTTTCAAACTAAATATATGAATCTGCATTCTCATATCAGTCTCTAATAATTTCTGATTCAGGGCTCAATGTGATCGCTGGAGTTGGGCTTCTTTCTACCCCTTTCACTGTAAAAGAAGCTGGATGGGCTAGCCTTGTGGTTTTGGTTTTTTTTGCTGTTACTTGTTGCTATACAGCGTCTCTTATGAAGCATTGTTTTGAGAGCAGAGACGGCATGGCAACTTATCCTGACATGGGTGAGGCCGCGTTCGGAAGATATGGGCGCATTATCACATCTGTAAGTTCTGAACATGGATTAGCTAGTATAGCTCATTACCTTATAAACGGATGTGTTTCTTTTCATATTTCGATGTGTAACTCAAGCTTAATAGAATCCATAAACTGTATCTTTCAAAGAAAAGAATTCCTAAACTGCAAAGCCGAAAATCTATTGATGCAGTTAAGATTAATATTACTTCTCTGTTCATTTATCTTGAATAGTGTAACAATGTAACCATTCAAACAGCTTGGTTGGGTTTTTTTATTTAGCTGACATTATGATGCATTTGCTTTGTGTACAGATACTTTTGTTTACAGAATTATATGTAAGTGAATATCGCATTCAGTTTAGCGCTTCTCAGCATGAATGTTATCTCTTAAAGGTATTATTTTGTACTATTTTAGTCATACTGTGTAGAGTTTCTCATATTGGAGGGAGATAATCTCACAACTTTATTTCCTGGAGCTTGCTTCAACTGGAATCGTCTGCATCTGGATTCTACACATTTATTTGGACTTCTAACTGCTCTGATAGTTCTACCAACCCTCTTTTTGAGGGATGTTCGGTTTATATCATATCTTTCAGGTGCACCTGTCGATTTCCCTTCTCTGCATCGTTAAGGGTATGTTTGGGTCTTGGAAAACTTGAGGAAATCTGCTAAGGTGTACTTATCTTTAGTTGTATCTTTGTAAAGTGCAACAGGAAATGATATCTGATCATTTTAAACAAAAGTGCATATATTTCGTCTGTTAAGAGTCGACATAATCAAACTCTCATCTATGTTTTCGTATCTATTATCATTCCCTGGTATTTTCTTGAATACAAACAGACCCTGAAAGTGTAGTTCTTTGCATTATAAACTTATAAGATACTTAATAATTTCTTCATGCTGCAGCCTGTGGTGTTGTTGCAACTATAGCCATTGTAGTTTCTGTAGCATTACTCAGTGCTGTAGATGGAATTGGAACGCCCCAAACAGGTCAATTGGTGAATTGGAATGGCATCCCATTTGCTATTGGTGTGTATGGTTTTTGTTATTCCGGACACTCGGTCTTCCCCAATATCTACCAATCAATGGCAAACAAAAAAGAATTCACTAAGGCAATGATCATATGGTATGGGATCTAGTTTCATTTAGACACTAAGAAGCACCCTATTAGCATAATCGATGTAATCCATATCGGTTCATACTTCATATTTAATCTCGTTTAAGAGATGGACTTCCTCACCCTATTTCCTGGGTCCTAACTTCTCTTTTTTTTTTGGATAAAAGTGGGTCCTAACTTCTCAACTTGAGGCTCATGCGCCAATTCTTATATGTTGTTTCGGTTTTGGGCTTTATAAAAATAATGCTGGAGTATCTTGTCATGCAGCTTTATTTTGTGTGTTGCACTATATGGGAGTGTGGCCGTAATGGGATATCTGTTGTACGGTCAGAGCACGCTGTCTCAGATCACTCTGAATATGTCGCCTGATTCTATTCCTTCAAAGATTGCTGTGTGGACAACGGCATGTGTTTGGCTCCCTACATAACTACATAGCCTTCTTCATTAGGTTAGACAAATAATGCCTTTTCTTGTGATTTTATATGCTTATTAGTGTTGTTATTTTCAACAGGTTATCAACCCTTTCACAAAATATGCACTTATGATGAATCCATTGGCTAGGGCCTTGGAGGAGTTTCTGCCCGAGAGAATCTCAAGAAGCTTCCTGTGTTTTATTATGCTTAGGACACTACTTCTCCTTTCAACTGTTTGTGTTGGATTTCTTCTTCCTTTCTTTGGTATGTATCTTGTCCCCAACCAAAATTTTCTTTTGATTTTGTGCCTTACATAAAAGGAAATAGTTCTGGTAAACAAACTCAACTTGAAATACACTTTCTGATTAATTTGACTTAACTTGAAAGGAGCTAAAGATATTTAAGTTTCACAATGCAAACTCAAATGAAAGGAATGGTCTTTACTGATATTGGGCTTCACCCATGCATGCCATAACATGAAGAGTTACTCGTGTTGCAGGCCTTGTGATGGCTTTAATCGGCTCTCTTCTCAGTATATTATTGGTAAGCACATCTCCTAAACTATCATCACCTTTAATCCCAAGTAATTATGATAGGGTCAGGTTCATGAAAATTATTGTGTTAACTATGCTTCCTTGCCTCCTTGGAGATGATAACAAGTTGTCAGTGTCTGGAAAGGCTTGTGCAGTTATAGTTGCTCCAAATCTACTCAAATATTTGGTCTATAAATCTCTATAAGATGAGCTGAAAGTTTTTGTGAACCGATGCTGGTGTTATTCTTTCAGGCGGTTATAGTTCCGAGCGTATGTTTTCTGAAGATCATGGGTAAGAAAGTTACAAAGACACAGGTAATCAAGACAACTTCAACTTTGCTTGAGGATGACTGCACATAAATATTTTTCTGTTGCTAGTCTACAACATCATCCAACGTATTTTTACTGTACTGTATAAGATCACATCACAGCGCCCTGTCCCATCACCACCCCACAAATCTGGCGACTCCACCACTGCCCGGCTTCCCCTAGCCCTAAGCATCAGCACCCCAGCACCCCTCCCCTGCACCGCCCCTGTCCTGTCCCAGCTTCACTCTGAGGTCAGTTCTCCCAAAACCCTACCCATACCACAACCGCACCTCCACAGAAGCGTTGTCACACTCTGCCAGGAGCGGCGGCGGCAGATCCCAGTCGCCGTCCACCAAATCCATCGAGGACGGCGGATCGAGCACCGATGAAGCTCCATCGCAGAAGACAGAACCTGCGGAGGCATGGTCACAGAGGATGAAGCGCAGATCTCGACCGCGAATCAATTTCAGTCGCAGCGATGGCGTGGAGAAAATGAACAATGCGGTTGCAGGTAAGGCAAGCAGCGGCGAAGAAATAAGAGAAGAAGAAGAGTCGCGGATGCTACGACGTGACCGGGAGGAGGATCTGTGACCTCGCAGAGACATAATTCTTTTTTAAATTAAATGATCGTTTTTTTGTCCTTTCATAAATTGTCATATTTTTGTATCAAAATCATGTTTTTGCATAGACCAGACTTTATGAGATTAAACTAGACTTTATCAGACTTTATAAAATACACATGAACCAGACTTTATCAGATTAAACTAGACCAGTTCAGATTAGACTAGACCAGATCAGACCAGACCAGAAAATTTTAGTCTAAGTAAAAACATCCTTATAGTCCGTAACTCATATTTTCATCATTCTTTCTTTTTGAAAATAGCAGAGTCCAAATGTACAACCAAATTAACTTACCGAAATAACAAATTTCTCGATTAACCGGAAAGTTGGTTAACCAAAACACGGTTAACCGACCATGCCCACCCCTAGCTCTGCCACACAAGAAGATGACACTCCGCTTCCAAACATAGCGCCTCGCCATTGAAGGCCAACTTGTTGCGAGCTTGAGTAGCATTGGCCTTTGAAGAATATGTGCAAAGGTTGAGGAAGACATAGGTTACACATAATATTAACCAAAATTTAAATCGAGTGGCCACACCAAACATATATGAGTTATGTTCCTCCTCTTTCCGAAACTCCGTGTTCCTTTTCCCATTGTTTTGTAGATTTAGAAACCGGAGATCCATACACTTTTAGATGTATATTTATACATATATAATAACTTGGAGGGGCAAACTTTTAAAAGAGTAAAAAGAATATTCTTATTTTGTTGACATTTTCTTCTTCCAATTCTCTTTTGGCGGCAGAGGGCTACAAGTATTGCAGTAGTGATTGTGGGCATCATATGTGCAGCTCTGGGGACATACTCTTCTGTCTCAAATATCATAAAGCAATATTGATCGGAAGATATGACAAAAGTTGCAATTTTGTTTTCCTTTTTCCTATCAATGGCTCTCACCATATGTAATAATAGATGGCTAGATCCATCTACCATTATTGTCCAAACATGCAAAAATAAAAGTTAAACCTTCCCCCCTATGAAGGTCTTTTAAAAATATTATTGAAATAAAAATTATTTACTATAGTTAATGTACTATAATCTCAGCCATTGGAGTGTAAAAATTGAACATACACCATTATGACTAAATTAATACTATAATCACTATATTTATGAAATCACATATTGTGTCAACCACATTTATTTTAGCTATGTACGTATATGTATTATTTCTTTTATTTATATACGGAGTAGTAAACTATTAGGCTGTAAAAAAATTATTATAAAATTTATATTAATAAATAAAAACTAAATGAATAAACGAGATTAAAATACTCTTTTTAATAACCTTAACGTGCATTTAAAATCCACCTTAATCCGGTCATTTAAGTGGAAGCCACTATGCCCAACAGGGGCATTGTTTCATCCAAATTTCTCTTATTCTACAACACATTTTTAATGCTACCAATTGTGACCGAAAAAGATTGCATATAATTAATGGTCAAAGGTGATGTGGTTTGTCATTAGTTTTTTGGGTTAAGTAATTTATTTGGGCCGTGTAATCAAAGTTTTAAAGAGCTATCAAGGGGTCAAATTTTTATGTTTTGAACTTTAGTTTACTACTCCCTCCGTCCCATATTTAACTCCGGTTTTGACCGGGTACGGGTTTTAAGATAGTGGGATTTGTGTGGTGGAGAGTTATGCAGAGGAGAGAGAAATGTGTAAGAATGGTTGTGAACCACATATTCTTTACCAAAAAGGGAAAAGGGAGATAAATTTGGGACGGACCGAAAAGGAAAGAATGAAGATAATTCCGGGACGGAGGGAGTATAAATTACACTTGGACTATTTCTTGATTGCATTTATCTCTTTTTAAAATATATGAGAATCCATATTGTCAAAACGTGCTTTCTTGGGATATATTTAGGAGATTAAGAGCTTAAGATGATTGTCCTCCGTTTTGTTTGACATTAAACGAAAAAAAAAAAGATGAAGGGTTAAACGTTCTTGCACAACTTCAAAGGATCAACGCCTACAGTTTAATGGGATCTGTTTATGGTTTATAGTATGGCTTAACAAATCATAATAGTATGAAATTGATTTCAATGAGGAACTGCTTAATGGGTTTTTAAAGGGTTGATGGATAGTGTACCCGGGGGTACCTTATCCGAGGGGTTATTACGGGGAGTAACGAGAGAGAAGTCAGAGCAAGTAAATATAGAGAGAGAAAGTATATTATAAGTGTGAAACGTTTTCAGCGTGGTTACAAATGGGGAAATGGGGTGCTATTTATAGTAGCAATAAATGCCGGACAAGGACACGTGTCAAGCGCCCATTGGCCGAGAGGTCACCTCAACTGGTTGGCGCTGGCAGCCCCATGTGGCCGCATTTAATGCGGCTGTTGGATGGGACGTTGTACAGGGTATGGTGATCTGTACGCATGTGGCGCGGATATTATGTCGGGAGAGGTGCCCTCGGCTACAGAGGACTAGCCGAGGGCTCTTAGTGCCGAGGACCCCTGAGTGCCGAGGGCTCCAGGTGCCGAGGGCTACTGTTTTCGCCGTTTTCTCCCAGTTCCTCTGTTTGTTCGAAATATCCATGCTGTGATAGTTTGGAGCCCTCGGCCAGGGGGCCGAGGGCACCCCAATGTGCCTTGAGGGTTGATTTGTGCGTGGGGCGTTATAATTCTGGGCCTGCAATGCTTCTTGGGCTTGTTGGGCCTTTGTTGGAGTAGTGGGAGTCTGTGGGCCGGGGGTTCCCGGGCCATATACTCCATCAGGAGTCCCTCACTCCTTTTGCCGAAAGGTACTTGAGGGAAAAGGAGTAAACTGTGTCTGCCATTTGATGTTGCTCCGTTGTAGTTTGGTGAGGAGTTTGTTGTTTGCGTGTCCCTGCCGAAGGCAGTCCCTCAGTTACCCACATGTCGGGACTTGAGGGATTGCTTTGCCATCTGTAAGGGTTTTTGATATTTTTGTATTTTTGTGATTTTCCCGGAGGGGTTCTCCAGTCCCCCACTCCTTGAGGCACTTGTAAAGTGGTGAAAAGGAGTAGAGTATTATCCGTTGTTGTATGTGGCCGAAGGTTAACGCTTTTCGTTTCATTTTGGGGGGGATGCCTCGTTAAAAACCTCATTAGGAAAAACCCTGTGGGAAAAAATCCTAATGAGAGAAAAAGAGTGCACCGAATTCCGCCAAGGATGAATCAAAAAGGTGAAACCTTGGTTCGAAATGGAGAATAACGGTAATGCCGAAGGCTCTCCTTGTTCTGAGGGCTCATGTGTTGATTAGCCGAAGGCTTGCTGTCGATGTCCTGGGGGTGCCGAAGGGGAGCCCCTCAATCTTGGGATCGAGGGCATGATGGATGAGGGCAGTAGTTGAATTGTCGCCGGGGGGTCCCCTGCTTGCTGGTTAGTTGGTGATGAGGATATCTGAGGGCTCCCATTACCTGTGTGCTGTAGGCTATTCCGTCAATGAGGCATACTCCCCGGGGGCTACCCGGTCCTTACAGTGCTGAGGGGGAATCCCCGAGGGGTGGCCTGTCATGAAGCCTTGGGCTTCTGAAGGAGTGATCCCGAAGGCGTCTGTTATGTGCTGTGTGGGGCACAACCCGGGGGCGTCTCTGGGTAAGTGTACCCGGAGGCTCTCCTTGATGAAGTGGAGTGAAGTAGAAAACCCGGGGGCTTCCAGAATATAGCCGTTGGAAATATAGCCGTTGGAATATGTATCGTCGGGATATAGCCGTTGGGGGAGGAGGACACGTGGCGCGTGATGGTTGGCTGCCCGTGGGCGGCGTCACCGGTTGGGTGAAAACACGGTGCGTAATGATGACGGTCCGTCCGGAGGCCCGGTTTCCGGGCCCAAGCCCGGATTCCAGTGCCTATAAATACCCCAAGGCCAGGCATCCCTCCTTGTGCGAAACCTTGTTAGCGAAGCTCTGCCAATTTTTCTAGAGAGAGAAACAGCAGCCCTCGGTTGAATCCTCTGTTCTCAAGGTCAGTTCCCCCCTGCCCTTTTCCTTCTAATTAGTCGTGCCTTGTGCCCTTAGGTTAGGAGATAGAATTTTCTAGGAAAACCTTAGTTCTCTCGAGCCCTCGAGCTAGAGCCATAATGTCGTCCCAGAGTGATTCTCAAGACATCTCGGGGGCGCCCTCGATGGAGGATGAAGTCCTCTCGGATGCGGAGTCCTCCAGTGCACAGTCCTCGGCCCAGGAGGACGTTGTGATGGCAGTAGAGGTGCAGAAGGAGCTGCTAGCTGAAGTTGAAGCCGAGGGATTCGAGCAGAAGGTGGAAGACGAAGAGCTGACCCTCGCCATGCAAGTTGCAGAGGAGGAGGAAGCAAAAGAGAGGACGAAGGTTGCAGTTGCCGGGGGGGGGGGGGGGTTCTGGGGAAGCAAGTAGCTCGAGGCCGCTAGATCCGACACCTTTGAGGGCGGTCTCCGGGTTGAAGAAGAAGGCGAAGGCCGCTACCAAAAAGAAGGAGAGGGCCGTTGATCAAGGAAAGCCAGTGGACATGCCCGAGGGGTACAGTTGGTTGAACACCGAGGCCCTCGAGATTAAGTCGAAAGCCGATAAGGCAGATTTGTACGTTACTCAGCTGCACGTGGGGCCCTCGGCCGAAGTGGTGGAGCCGGGTCCTGACGACGTGTTGTCCAGGGCGCCCGAGGGGTGTATCGTCGTCCACATCCTCTCGGTTTCTATGGGACTTAGGTTCCCTCTGCACCTGTTCCTTCGGGAGTACCTGAGGTTTGTTGGTTTGGTCCCCTGCCAGCTTACGCCCAACACCCACTCCTACATCGCGGGGTTCCTCCAGCTCTGCAAGTCCCGAGGGGTGAAGCCCACCCTGGATCTATTTTTCCAGAGCTTTAACGTGTGCCGAGGGGGGCACGAAAACGGCGAGGGATACGCAAATTTGCAGCAGATCGCCCGTTTCAAACTATTCTCCAACGCCCCTTCTTCAAACAAAGGGTGGAGGGAACGTTGGTGTTATGTGAAGCTGGACGAGAACCCATTCCTGAGGGAACTGCGCGATCGATTCCGAAGGCACGAAAAGATCAGGAGTGCTGCCCTCGAGAAAGACGGCCTAAAGCTCGCCAAGTTCCCGGAAGGGAAGAATAAGAATGTGGCGATCAAAGATTGCACCCTTGAGGAAGACTTATACACCCTCGGGTTCCGAAGGTACCGCTTCATAGGGGAGACCGACGAAAAGTATCCTCTCTTTAACAAGGCCTTCGGAGGAGCCGGAGGTAGGAGTCGAGGGCTTTAGATTTTTGTACTTAGTCCTTTTTTTTGCTTGGATGTCATTGTCCCTTCGCTGTAGACCCGTCAGCCTAATCCTTTTTCGTATTTTTGCAGGTATCCCCGTGTCAATGGTGAACGTGAAGGGCCTCGCGCGGCTGAAGAACAAGGACCCGAAGGGGTCGGGACAGGGTAACCAGAAGCCCGTCACTGCCCTCTTCAAGAAATCCGAGGGCGATGCCGCTGCCAGCAAAAGGAAGGCGGCGGCCAAGGGGTCTCCCCCGGCTACCAAAAAGCCGAAAAAGGGGGATATCACCGATAAGGAGCCCCCGGTCGTGATTGTTGATGAGCACCCCGCCTCCGGGATGCATGTGGAGAAGCCATCGGACGGAACGCCGGTGGGGGCAGAGGAGTTGCTGCCTGAGGTCCTCCATGTTTCCCTTCCGAGGGGTACATCTCTGGCCAGCGGCGCTGTTGACCCGGGGGCCATCTTGAGGGGCATAACCCCTGAGACGGATAGGGCTGCCCTCGGGGCTTATAATGATGCGGCCCTCGAGGACCACATTCTCCGCTCCTCCCTCTCTGTAAGTGTTCACTCGGTTTTCTTCCTCTTTTCCTTTGATCATTCTGGGTGATTGCCGTTAACCGTTTTTGTTGTTAATCTGCAGGCTTGTCTAGCCCTCGGCGAACAGGCCCGGAGTCTTCAAGAATGGCGCCTCCATAAAGCGGAACAGGACGCCAAAATGAAGGAGTGTATCCTCAAAAATAAAGAGGCGGTGAAGCTGGGGGCCAGGCTAGAAGAGGAGCTTCGGCAAATGAAGCTAAAATTGGAGGCTGCAGAAAAGAGCAAGGCTGATGCTGAGGCCGCTGCTGAGGAGGCCAGGAGAGCTGCCAAAGAGGCCGAGGGTTCCAAGGTGCTAGCCGTCGCCAAGGCTCATGAGGAGGCCGTTGATGCCTTCGTCGATGAGGGTTGGAGAGCCGAGGGACGCAAGGTGTGGGTGTCCTCGGTCGTGGAGGCACGCGTTGATGAATGGGCCAAGGGCCCTGGGTGGGAATGGATGGCCCGGAAGAGCAGGGAATATTATGAGGCCGGCGAATTCTTCACCCAGGCCCTCATCTATCGGAGGATGGCCCGGCACCTGAGCATTGAGCCAAAGGACTTCCCGAAGGTGTACAACGGCCCGATCTTGAGGACACCGAGCTGAAGAAGGAGGCCGAGGACGACGTTGTTAAGGTCGGAGCGGAGGTATCGTCGAGGCCTGCTGCAGAGGATGCCCCGGGGAATGATGCTGTTGAGGTTGTTGAATGATTTTGTACTTAGAAATTTCTGAACAAATTTTTGTAATGAACACCATTGATCCTTCGGCTTCGGCCTGTTTGTAATTTTACACTTACTTCTGTTCTTGATGAATGCATGCTGCCTCCGGGCTTTTCACATTTGAATGTGCCTTATGTTTGAATGTATGCCTTCTCCTTTATGCTTTCCTCACGTATGAATGTATGGTGGTTTAGTGATGGCCGAAGGCCATGTTATTGGGACTTAGAAATTTTTTTGTAAATGTAGTGTGTCATGTAGCCTTCGGCTACTGTGGAGCCCCAACTGAAATGTTGATTAGGCCGGGGGGCCAATCTTTAGGACTTAGAAAATTTTTCTCAATGTTGATTCCTTGTGTACTGTAGCCTTTGATTGATAGGTAGCCTTCGGCTATTAGGTCCCTTCATAAGTTGAGATGAGGGTGGAATATGTAGGACTCAGAAAGATTTCTAAGTGTAGCTTTTCCCTTGGGAGCCTTCGGGCGATGGCATCCCTTCTTGATGTATGAGTAGTTGACCGAGGGAAAAATATGTAGGACTTAGAAAATTTTCTAAGTGCTGTTGTATCGCATAGCCTTCAGTTATCATATTCCCTTAGCTGTAATATTGATTGGGCCGGGGGCCCAATCTTTAGGACTTAGAATTTTTTCTAAGTGCTGCTTCCTTGTTTTGCCTTCGGGTGATAGGTGCCCTCTGACTCTGCGTCACTTTTGCGAGATGCCCGGGGGCTACTCATTTAGGACTTAGAATATTTTCTAAGCGTAAATTGATGTTGAGCTTCCGGATGTAGATCCCTCCGGGTATATGAATAGGACCCTTCGGGTGATCGTGAGGCCCTTGTGTTGTACGAGTATTTGACCGAGGGCCAAATATGTTGGACTTAGAAAAATCTCAAAGTGTGCCGTAGATGTTGAACCTTCGGTCAGTGAGGAGTCTGTCCGAGGGGCAAATATTTTGGAATAAGCCCCCTCGGTTGGCCTTTGATGATTTGTAATAGATGCCTTCGGTTGTCGGGTGATATATTAGCCTCCGGTTGTTGTCATTTTCCAAAAGTGTGGACTTAGGAAAAGTGTGGAATCCTGTTGTTGTAAAGAAAGCCGATGAGGAGTATGTGCCCTCGGCTTTTACTTGAAAAGTTGTAGAGTTTGACTTAGCCAGTTGTGTCCCTTGTCATGGGGTAAGGGCCCTCGGTATCAGTGCGTAACAGATGCCCTCGGTATTTGTTTGAAGTACCGTTTTAGTGGACTTTGGATAGTCCAGTCCCTTCGCATTGTTGAAGCCTTCGGTGTTTGTGTGACCGGAGGCGACCAAGCAGTGGACTTAGCCATTTCTTGACGATATTTGTTAGAGTAGTATCCTTCGGGAAATAGGAGCCTTCAATTACCGGAGGTGTTCCCATGGGGAGCCCTCGGCATGTTGTGATCTGTTGGAGTGTACTCTTTGATTTCTCGCTGAGTCTACTCCCCTTCACCCCCCCCCCCCCCTTTTTTTGGTTGGTGGTGAAGGGAAGGCATCAAGAAACTTGGTTTCTTGGTAAGGCTGGGCCTATCAGGAGACCATCAGAATACACCAATGGCTCTCCTCCCTCGGGTTAACCTTCCGAGTTCCGAGGGGATCGAAGGTCGTTTCTTGGGGGATGGCGCGGAAAGCGCCTCATTTTTGAAAGTCATCCCCTCGGCGCTAGACATAGTCCGTGGCCTGCCACACCCTTGGGGTGGTGGTGCGGGGAGCATTTCGGTTTGGAAGTCGAATCCTGGGCATTTCTCGTGCCTGTCATACCCTTGGGGTGATGACGCGGAAAGCGTTCCGTTTTTGAAAGTCGAATCCTGGGCATTTCTCATGCATGTCATACCCTGGGGGTAGTGACGCGGAAAGCGTTTCAAGGAAGGGTTTTCATTTGCACACTAGTTGCAAATGGCCGGGGGCACTACGTGCCGCCGGCACCGATGGTGGCGCCTTCGGTATATGCGTCCTCGTGGGGTACGGCTTTAGAAACAACACTTGGTGTTAGTTTCGATATGTAGCTCCCCGGTACTTGGTACCGAGGGGTCTTCTTTGAAACATTTGGTGTTTTTCTTCGTTTTGATGTTGATGGTGGAGATGTACCCTCGGCACTGGGTGCCGAAGGGAAATGAAACACTTGGTGTTTCTTGTCGTCGGTGACAGGAGTTCCTACCCTCGGTACTTGGTACCGAGGGGTCTTGATTGAAAACACATGGTGTTTTCACTGTTGTCGTAGGTGTTGGTGGTGTTCGCCCTCGGCACTTGACGCCGGAGGGGGTTCTTCTCGAGGTGAGGCCTGGGGTCTGTAGTTGGTATGAGGGCTTGGCCGCTCCTAAGTGTTTTGTTCTTGGTGTCTTGAATGTGTCTTCATTCTTCAAAATTGGAGGCCTTGGGCCATAGGACAGTACATTCACTAGTTATGAGGGCTTGGCTGCTCTTACATTATTGATAAAATTTAACTAAGTGGTGTACATTCCAATGCCTAGGGACCTCTTTCCCGTTGGGGCGTTTGAGTTTGTAAGTTCCAGGTTTGATGATGGCTGCTATGATGTAGGGACCTTCGAATTTTGGTGCCATTTTGCCTCCCTCGGTCGGTTGGCTTGCTTCCCTCCTCCGGAGGACATAGTCCCCCACTTGGAATTCTCGGGTGCGAACCTTGGCGTCAATGTAGCTTTTGACCTGCCTTCGGTAGTTTTCTGCCCGGATGAAGGCTTGCTCCCGGCGCTCTGAAAGGAGGTGGAGGTCGAGGGCCATGTTGCTGTCGTTGACCTCGGGGTCATATTGGATCACCCTCCGGGTGGGAAGGGTGACTTCCGTATGAGCTTTGGCTTCAAAACCGTAGCAGAGGGAGAAAGATGTTTCACCTGTTGCTCGCCGAGGGGTGGTGCGGTAGGCCCAAAGGATGTTGTGGAGTTCTTCCACCCAGCCACCGCCCTCGGCCTCCAGCTTCTTTTTGAGGCCTTCGAGCAAGGTCCGGTTGGCATTCTCTACTCGCCCGTTGCCTTGAGGGTAGGCAACAGAGGAGAAGGTGTGTTTGATGCCCCATGCCTCCAGAAGGGCACAGAAAGGGGCTGCCTCAAATTGTGTTCCGTTGTAGGAGATGATCTGCTGGGGGACGCCAAACCTTGTGAGGATATTCTTGAGGACGAAGTGACGGCACTTCGCCTCTGTGATACTGGCGAGGGGCTCAGCCTCCACCCACTTGGTAAAGTAGTCGATGGCCACAATGATGTATCTGTTGTTGGAGGTACCCCTCGGCAGAGGGCCCACAAGGTCTATCCCCCATCGAGAAAAGGGGACAGATGTGCTGACGGGGGCATAGTTGACCGCTGGCCTGTCGGGGGCTTTCTGGAAATGTTGACATGCGGTGCACCTTCGGGCAAGGTCAGCACAATCTCTGGCCATGGTTGGCCAGAAGTAGCCCTGGAGAATGAGCCTTCGGGACATGGAGAAGGGTCCCTGGTGAGCTGAGCAAGTGCCACTGTGCACCTCCTCCATTGCGACCTCGGCTTCATCCTGATGAAGGCACCGAAGTAGCGTGCCATTGTAAGACCGTTTGTAGAGCCTTCCGTCTTCGATGGTATAGCTAGGAGCCCTCAGTTTTGCTAGTTTAGCGCGGGTCTCGTTCTCGGGTAGCTGCCCTGTGGAGATGAAGGTGATGATATCCGAGATCCAGTCCTCTTGGCGTTGTTGTATGTTCATAACGGGGCTTGCATGGATACTTGAGAGACTGAGTTCCTCAATTTTGGCAATCTTGGAGATGTGCTCGGGGGAGTCGGCCGAGAGCTTAGATAGTATGTCGGCCTCGGAGTTCTGAGCCCTCGGTATTTGAGTGAGAGAGTGTGCCTCAAATACCTAAAGCAACTCCTTGGCCGCCTCTTTGTACTGTTTCATTCTTCCCTCCTTGGCCTCATATTCCTCGGAGATTTGGCCAACGACCAACTTGGAGTCGCATTTGATATGGATCTGCCGAGCCTTCATGTTGGCAGCCAGCCGATGGCCACATAGGAGGGCCTCATATTCGGCCTCGTTGTTGGAGACTTTGAAGGAGAAGCGGATTGCATAGTAGGCTCTGAAGCCCTCGGGAGTAATGAGGACTACCCCTCCCCCGCATGCTTTGGTCGCGGAGGAGCCGTCGGTGTAGAGGGTCCACCAGCCGTCCGAGGTAGCCGAGGGCTCCCCGTCTGTGGCTGCCCTTGCGGTACACTCCGTCACAAAGTCCGCCAGGGCTTGGCCCTTGATGGCAGGCCTCGGACGGATGTCGATGTTGTACTGGCTCAAGAAGATAGCCCATTTCACCATGCGGGAGGAGCTGGTGGGGCTCCTCATGAGGGAGCCGAGGGGTTGATGAGTGAGGACCTGAACCGGGTGAGCCTGAAAGTAGTGGCCCAACTTCTTGACGGTCCAAACGATGGCTAACACCGTTTTCTCCACAGGAGAGTACCTGAGCTCGGCCTCCCTTAGGGTCTTGCTTACATAGAAGATGGCATGTTGGATGTCGTCTTCCTCCCGGATGAGCACGGAGCTGATGGCCGCCGGGCTGATCCCAAGGTAGAGATAGAGGGTCTCCCCTACCTTTGGCTTTGAGAGCACAAGGGGTGAAGATAGATACCGTTTGAGCTCGTCGAAAGCCCCCTGGCAATCTGGAGTCCATAGAAAGCCATCCGTCTTCCTCATGATCTGGAAGAAGGGCAGAGACTTCTCCGCTGATTTAGATAGAAAGCGGTTGAGGGCTGCCAGGCGGCCCATCAACCGTTGAACTTCCTTCACATTGCGTGGGGGCTCCATGTTGATGATGGCCTGGATCTTCTCGGGGTTGGCCTCAATACCCCTTCGGCTCACCATGTAGCCTAAGAATTTGCCCCCTTGGACGCCGAAGGTACACTTCTTCGGGTTTAGCCGAAGGTTGAACTTTTACATGATGGCGAAGATTTCCCGGAGGTCGTCAGCATGGCTGGAAGATTGCTTGCTCTTGACGATCATGTCGTCAACATAGGCCTCCATGGTGCGCCCTAGGACGGCTTGAAAAACTCGGGCCACCATCCGGGTGTAAGTGGCCCCTGAGTTCTTTAGGCCGAAGGCCATCACTAGGTAGCAGAAGATGCCCTCGGGAGTCATGAAGGCTGTCTTTTCGGCGTCTTCCTCATGCATGAAGATCTGATGATACCCGTGGAATGCGTCGAGGAATGACATGATTTCACACCCCGCGGTTTCATCTACAAGTTGATCGATATTGGGCAAAGGAAAAGGGTCCATATGGCACGCCTTGTTGAGATCTGTGTAGTCCACGCACATGCGGAAGGTAGGAGGCTTCTGTGCGAGGACTACGTTTGCCAGCCATGAGGGATATTTCACCTCCTTGATGTGCTTAATAGAGAGGAGCATGGCGACCTCCTTCTTCACAAATTCCCTCCTTTCGGCGGAGAGGGGTCTTCTTCGTTG
This sequence comes from Cuscuta europaea, assembly GCA_945859875.1. NCBI lineage: Eukaryota > Viridiplantae > Streptophyta > Magnoliopsida > Solanales > Convolvulaceae > Cuscuta > Cuscuta europaea. The sequence continues at coordinate 3,260,505 of CAMAPE010000041.1, forward strand.
TTGTACTGCTTTTGCCGAGGGGTCCACCGAGAGGCGGTGGGTGATGACCCTTCGGCTGATTCCCGGCATGTCCTCCGGCCCCCATGCAAAGACAGTGGAGTAGGCGCGGAGGGCGTCGGTGATACCGGTCTTCAGATCTTCAGGGAGCTGGGCTCCAATCTTCACGACTCTCTCCGGCTTGGCCGGATCGAGTGTAAAGTCTTCTACGTCCTCGGCTGGTTCAGCCCTCGGCCTTTTTTCTTCTTGGTCGATGGTTCCGGTGATGGTGTCAACACGGAATTCCGTCTTACTTACCTTCTTAGTGACTTGAAGATAGCAGGCGCGGGCGATTTTCTGATTCCCCCGGGAGTAGCCAATGCCCCCCTCGGCGGGAAACATGAGGCAGAGGTGCCTCATGGAGATGATGGCCTCGAGGTCCTCGAGGGCTGGCCGGCCGAGGATGATGTTGTGGGCGCAGTCGATGTTGACGACGACGAACTCCACTTCGAGCTGGGCTCTATGGAGCCCGTCGCCGAAGATCACCGGGAGGGTTATTACCCCCTCGGAATCAATAGTATCGCCGGTAAAGCCGGCAAGAGGGGTCTTAATGGGCAGAAGGGACCCCCTCTCCAGATGCAGCTCTCTGAAGGTGCTGAGGTACATCACATTGACGAAGCTGTCTGTGTCAATGTAAGTTCGGTGAATGATGGTGTCGTTTACTTCAGTCCGAATCACCAAGGCATCCCTGTGATGAGAAGAAGTAGGAGGGAGATCTGCGTTGGTGAAGGTGATGGGTTCCTCCCTCAGTCGCTTTACCGGGGGCATATGAGTGACTTCCCCCACGTAAAGCGATTGTGCCCACTTCTTCCGCTGGCTGGTGGAATCGCCCCCTGTATTGCCACCGGTGATCATGAGGATGTGGCGTTTCTTCTCTTGGTAGTGGGGGTACTCCTCTTCTTCCTCCTCCAAGTTTCCGATTTCCCTTTTCTTGCCGAGGGGGGTGGTGTTCGGGTTCACCCAAACGTTCACCTTCGTGTGGTGCCCTTGGGGAGGTCCCTATTGAGAAGGCCCCTCCTGCCAAGGGCTCTGGATAAATTGGGACAGGTGCCCCGCTTGTATCAATCTCTCGATGGCCGTCTTTAGCTGATGGCAGTCATCGGTTCTGTGCCCCTGATGCCGATGGAAACGAGAGTAGGGGAATTGAGGGTTGATAGCATGTACCTCCGGGGGTGCGCGAGAATCACGCTCAACGAGGCCCCTCTCCTCGGCAAAATCAAGGATGATGCTGACGGGGTGCGTCAATGGTGTCCGGGGGCGGTCCAGGAGAATGGGCTGTGCCCAAGTCTTAGGGCTGCTGTTATAACCTCCCCCGGGCTTGGCTTGGCCTTGCCGAGGGCGGTCATCAGAGGGTCCTGAAGCCTTGGGGTGATTTGGAGGAGCCCCCGGCCCCCGGTTATTCTTGTTGTCAGCCCTCGGGGGTTGCTGATCTGGATGCTGGTGGTATTTCTCCACCTCCTCGGCCTCAGCGTATCGGTCCCCCCGCTGCAGGGCCCTTATGTAGTCGCGGGGGGGTTCAATGATGAGGCTCCTCGAAAAGTTACCGGTGCGGAGGACGGTTTGTAGGAGGGCCAGGAGGGTCCCGTCGTCAGCACCGTCGACTTTGTCGGCTTCCGTTCTCCAGCGTTCCAGGAAGTCCCGAAGGGTCTCATCCCTCCTCTGGCGTATGGTTAGGAGGTGGGAGAAGTGTTTCCTCGTGCGACGCCTCCCGGCAAACTGTGTCAAGAATCGCTGGGCGAGTTCTTGCCATGAATCAATGCAGCCCTCGGGCAACCGGTTGAACCATTCGTATGCCGTCCCCTCTAAGGTGGAGAGGAACCAACGACACAAATATTCGTCTGACGCCCCTACCATCATCATGCTGTTCTGGTATTTGCTGTAGTGTTCCTGGGGGTCCGTCTTCCCGTTGTAGGGCTGTATGTGTTGCCCTCGGTATTTTTCCGGGATCCGGGCCGCCAATACCCTTGGGGTAAATGGCGTCCGGGTCCGGAGCTGGATGACGGGTTCCCCGGAGCCCTCGGCCACCTTCTTCTGTAATTCCTCCATTTTGGCCATCATGGCCTCGTATTTGAGGTCTGAATGAGGGGTGGAGGTGGTGGCGTGAGCTCTGTTGGCCTCCATTTCATCAAGCCGGCGTTGGAGGGCCGCAATAATTTCGTCCCGGGGGTCCTTCGGGAGGGTCTCCGCCCCCTGCGAACGAACCCGGGCCGAGTGGGCCTGGTTGATTTGGTGGCGAGCATCGTCGGCATGAAGGGGTGCCTTGCCTTTGTCCCGAGGGGGACGCTCCTCGTCGGCCCTCGAGACAGACCCTCCGCTTTCCTGGGGCCTTTGGAGTGCTTTCCCTCCGAGGCGGTCTTGGACCCCTCGGCGGTCTTGCCCTCCTCCGAGCCGGTTGAGGGCGGAAGTGCGGGGCCTTTCTCTGTTGTCATTGTGGCAGTCCCGGGACTGAACTTCCTGGGAGGCCGTATCTTGGGCCACTACCCCTTCGTCGTTCCCAACCCGAGGGATGGGGTTTCCGAAGGGGTGTTTGATGTTCTCCCCAACCCGGGGTTGAGCCGGAGCCAGGGTGCCGAAGGCACCTGGGTTCTGAGTGAGCGTCTGGATGAAGGCGGAGAGCGCCGAATGAACGTCGATGGTGAGAACCGGAGGGCTGACTTGGTCATCGCTTCGGTTTTTCTTCTTGGCCTCGATGCCGAGGCGGGCATCGGGGGCATTCTGTTGGATCTGAAGGCGTAGGTCGACAGCCGCCTGTACCAGCCCATCGATGACACCGCCCTCGGGAGCCCTATGAGAGGCTTCGGGGGCGTTGACGTCGCCGAGGGCCAGGTTTATGTCTTCTACGTTTTTGGAGTTGGCACGTGTTGTTCTCACCATTTTGGTAGAGGGCTAGTGTTTGGCGAAGGGGGAGGGTTTCTTACTTGATAGTTCGATCTCTCAACGAGAGCACCAAATGATGGATAGTGTACCCGGGGGGTAGCTTATCCGAGGGGTTATTACGGGGAGTAACGAGAGACAAGTCAGAGCAAGTAAATATAGAGAGAGAAAGTATATTATAAATGTGAAGCGTTTTCAGCGTGGTTACAAATGAGGAAATGGGGTGCTATTTATAGTAGCAATAAATGCCGGACAGGGACACGTGTCAAGCGCCCATTGGCCGAGAGGTCACCTCAACTGGTTGGCGCTGGCAGCCGCATGTGGCCGCATTTAATGCGGCTGTTGGATGGGACGTTGTACAGGGTATGGTGATCTGTACGCATGTGGCGCGGATATTATGTCGGGAGAGGTGCCCTCGGCTGCAGAGGACTAGCCGAGGGCTCTTAGTGCCGAGGTCTACTGTTTTCGCCGTTTTCTCCCAGTTCCTCTGTTTGTTCGAAATATCCATGTTGTGATAGTTTGGAGCCCTCGATCAGGGGGCCGAGGGCACCCCAATGTGCCTTGAGGGTTGATTTGTGCGTGGGGCGTTATAATTCTGGGCCTGCAATGCTTCTTGAGCTGGTTGGGCCTTTGTTGGAGTAGTGGGAGTCTGTGGGCCGGGGATTCCCGGACCATATACTCCATCAAGGGTATTTATGATGAATTAAGTATCAAATTGTTTGTAATATACTTCGTATTATTTTCAAGTTAGGGTCCTATATCATAGATCAATAAAAATGAAATTCATACGTTTTTATTTTTTCAATATTTCATTTTGTTTTAACATATTGATTTCAAATCATGTGCTCTGCTTCAACAAGCAGATACTCTATCATTGTCTGAAGTACATATAATTAAGGATGTAAAGTATTAGTCATTTCAATTGCTTATTCATTTTTCATATTGACATAAATTTTTGTTCAAGATCTTTGATTTATAAAATATCAAAACTTTTCCAGGTCCTTGGATTTGGTTCTATACGAATAGGTTGCCTCATGACCGAAAATTTTATCAAAGATAGTGTCATTCTAAATGTTAGATCTTGCACTTATATGGGTTGGGTTGCCTCATGACCTAAAGTGTCATCATAGAAGATGATGAGTTTGAATGAACGTATTAAGGATGAGTTGGGATAACTATCAATAAGAGTTCAGCACATTGGTTAAAAAGAGTGATATTTTTTAGTCATCAAGAATTTAGTCATGTAAAATTGTATATATTGTAATATCGAGAGTAAGAAGTATATCTTGATTGAAGTTTAATTTATCATATGTCATGATGATGGTTGATTGAAATATCGCTTTGAATGTTTTCACAAGTAGATGTTTAATTATATAGTACAATATTACAAACAGTTGCATATGTGATAATAATTTGTATTGATAATGATTTGCATGTGATAGATATTTTGAATGTTTCGCAGCATCTCAAGTTTAAATGTGTTCACTTTACGTATTCTACTAATGCGACGTATGGTGAATTGGGTATTTTCTTAAAATACAGGAAGAACCAACATTTGAGGCTAAAAATGGGATCTAGGAAATTCAGAAAGGCTGAGCTTGAATTGAGAACGATTAGTTTTTTTTTCTTTTCGGAAAGAGCGATTCTGAGTATGTAGAAGGCCGGAAAAACTAAATTCCTATTTTTCTTGAAAGTTTCAACTACAAGAGGTTTTCAGACCAAATTTTTTTCTTAAATCAATTCCGGTGCTAAAATAAAGATCTCATCATTAAAATGAATTAAACATGTAAAAAATATTTTTTGCAATAAGATCTTGATTTTAGCACTTCAATTGTGATAAACCCAAAATACTAAACAATCAAACAATCTAAGCAGTGAAGAAGAAGCAGATAGGAATATAGCAGATGAAAACCGAATCTGGTATACCGTTTGCTTCTTCTTCACTGCTTAGATTGTTTCATTGTTTAGTATTTTGGGTTTATCAGAAGGGTTAATTTTTTTTCATTTCGGAAAGAGCGATTCTGAGTATGTAGAAGGCCGAAAAAACTAAAATCCTATTTTTCTTGAAAGTTTCAACTACAAGAGGTTTTCATACGAATTTTTTTTTCTTAAATCAATTCGAGTGCTAAAATAAAGATCTCATCATTAAAATGAATTAAACATGTAAAAAATATTTTTTGCAATAAGATCTTGATTTTAGCACTTCAACTGTTTACGAAAAATTTTGGGCTTGAAAACCTCATGTAGTAAACATTTCTATTTTTCCTTTTAAAATGTTATTTAGGCAATATTGATGTCATATGAAATATCATAAAAATTATGAATTTTGATATATTTTTGTAAAAATTGAGCATAAATAAAAAAGATACAACACTTTAATAAGAAATGAATTTTTTAGATTTTGGTTGCCCCTGCACAATGGTAGCTACTCAGTATTTTTGGAATACACCTTTCCAAATGGCCCCATTTTATTCTAAATCCAATTCCGCTCGGAATAATATATGCTTTCCGACTCCCGAGTTTTCAGACAATGTGGCTAAGTCTCGTGTTTTTTTTTTTTTTTTGCGAAGCAAACGGTCCAACTCACTCTCCCTTATGGAAGGTCCTGAGTTCAATACTCAATGGAGTGAGATTGATCTCATTTTACCCCAGGCTCCTACGACCCTCCTGAGTAATTAAAAAAAGTCTCGTGTATTTGCATAGGAGTTTCAAAACTCGCATCTTTTTGGAATTTCCTCGAATTTATTATTTATGTAATTTGAAATTGATGGATCCTGTGGAGTTTTGGATTATGTGTAAACTTTGATGCACTTCAAGGATTTAAGTTTTTAAATTTGATGTTAAACTTTTGTTTCTTTTTAAACTACTACCTCCGTTCCCATTTTAACTTCCAAATGGGTTTGGCACAAAGTTTAAGATAGTGGATATTGTGTGGTGGAGAGTTGTGCAGGGGAGAGAGAAATGTGTAAGAAATGTTGTGAACCACAATTTTTTTACCAAAAAGGAAAAGTGGAAGTTTTAATCATGATGCGTTGTTGGTCGCCTCAAAAAAGTGACCAGATCGTCTCGACAAAACCATACCTACCCCTAATAAGAACAATATTAAAAATTTTATTTAATTGCTTCTAATTATTATATAGATACATATTGCATTCCCGTGCAACGCACGGATATAGTGACTAGTTTCTCTTATTCTACAACACATTTTTAATGCTACCAATTGTGACCGAAAAAGATTGATGCAGCTTGAAATTTCATGATTACAAGCAACATAAAACGTCAGCCCGACCTCTTTGATGTGCATTTAATTAAAAAAAGAGCCCGTTTACATCTGAACTTTAAATATAAACAAATGATCGATCTAAATATTACCATTATTCTCTCGTATGAAGGCATCTCCATATTTGTTCTTCATTTGTCCATTCACATATACTCCGCAAGTAATTGTAATATGTTCTTTCCTAAATTTTAATTAAATAATTACTAAGGTTAAAAATGAAAAAAAATCAAAAAATAAAAATTAAAAGTTAAAAAGTGACACATAGTCTATATGAATTTATTTACTACGAATGATTGTGTATTATTTTAAACAAAAATCTGAAAATAGAAATTCAAAGTGACATGTACTCTAATACTTTATACTCTATGAAAATAAAATGAGGCAATTCTCTCATAACCTTTTGACTCAAAAGTTGTGATTGAGGAATTTAATTCTTTTGAGGAATACCAGACACAACTTTAAAGTATTAATTTTACTTTTTTGTAATAATATATTTGTCACTTGTTCTAGTGTTTTTTTTGTCTATTGTGTACTATTTTAATGCTTCATTTGATATACTACACAGTAGTATATAAAAATATTATACTATCGTAGTAATGAACTCTTACAATTATTTTGTTTTAATTATGGAGTAGTATATAAAAATATTATACTAATGGATAGTCTATCCGGGGGTATATATCCGAAAGGTTATTACGGGGAATAACTTAGAGAGAAGTCAGAGCAAGTAAATAAAAGTAGAGAGAGAGAGTGTATTCAGTATGAGTGCCGTTTTCAGCGTGGTTACAAATGAGGAAATGGGGTGCTATTTATAGTAGCAATAAATGCCGGGCAGGGACACGTGTCAAGCGCTCATTGGCCGAGGGGTCACCTCAACTGGTTGGCGCTGGCAGCCGCATGTGGCCGCATTTAATGCGGCTGTTGGATGGGACGTCTATGCGGGGTACGGTGATCTGTATGCATGTGAGGCGGATATCTTGTCGAGTGAGATGCCTTCGGCTATAGAGCAGTAGCCGAGGGCTCTTCCACCCGATGACACCCTAGTGCCGAGGGCTCACAATGCCGAGGGTTACTGTTTTCGCCGTTTTCTCCCAGTTTCTTAATTTGCTTGAGAAACCCGTTCTGTGAGAATTTGGAGCCTTCGGCCAGGGGGCCGAAGGCACCCCTGGCGCGTAGTGCGGACTGCCTGGTACTCTGGGCGTTGTTATTTGGGCCTTTTGGGCCTTCGCTGGAGTAGTAGGAGTCTGTGGGCCGGGGGTTCCCGGGCCATATACTCCATCAGGAGTCCCTCACTCCTTTTGCCGAAAGGTACTTGAGGGAAAAGGAGTAATTTGTGCTTGCCCTTTGATGTTGTCCCGTCGTGATCTCTGAAGTTGGTGAGGAGTTGTTGCTTTTATGTCCCTGTCGAAGGCAGTCCCTCAGTTACCCACATGTCGGGACTTGAGGGCTTGCTTTGTTGTTTGTTGGAGTTTCTACATCTTTTGTAATTTAATGATTTTCCCGAGGGGGTCCTCCAGTCCCCCACTCCTTGAGGCACTTGTAAAGTGGTGAAAAGGAGTAGAGTAGTTGCGTTGCTGTTGTTGGCCGAAGGCTGTTGTTTTTTCGTTTCATTTTGGGGGGATGCCTCGTTAAAAACCTCATTAGGAAAAACCCTTTGGGAAAAAATCCTAATGAGGGAAAAAGAGTGCACCGAATTCCCCCAATGATGAATCGAAAATGTCAAACCTTGGTATAAAGTGGAGAATGACGGGAATGCCGAAGGCTCTCTCTTCTGAGGGCTCCTGTATTGATTAGCCGAAGGCTTGCTGTTGATGTCCTGGTGGCGCCGAAGGGGAGGCCCTCAATTCGGGGATCGAGGGCCTGCTGGATGAGGGCGACAATGGAGTTGTTTCCGGGGGGTCCACTGTTTGTTGATTAGTTGGTGATGAAGATACCCGAGGGCTCCCATTACCTGTGTGCCATGGGCCATCCGTCAATGAGGCACTCCCCGGGGGCTACCCGGTTTTTGCAGTGCTGAGGGGGAAACCCCGAGGGGTGCCCTGATATGAAGCCTCGGGTTTCTGAAGGAGTGATCCCGAAGGCGGATGTTATGTGCTGTGTGGGACACAACCCGGGGGCGTCTCTGGGTAAGTGTACCCGGAGGCTCTCCTTTACGAAGAGGAGTGAAGTAGAAAACCTGGGGGCTTCCAGAATATAGCCGTTGGAATATGTAACGACAGGATATAGCCGTTGGGGAGGGGGCACACGTGGCGTGTGATGGCTGGCTGTCCGTGGGCGGCATCACGGGTTGGGTGAAGATGCGGTGTGTAATGATGGCGGTCCGTCCGGAGGCCCGGAATCCAGGCCCAAGCCCGGATTCAAGCGCCTATAAATACCCCAAGGCCAGAGCCATATCCTCTTGTGCGATCAGTTGTCTTAGCGAAGCTCTGCCAAAAATTCTAGTGAGAGAAACTCCAGCCTCCGGTCAAAACTCTGCTTTCAAGGTCAGTGCCCCCTGCCTTTCTCCTTCTAGTTTAGCTGTGCATTGTGCCCTCGAGTTAGGAGATAGAGTTCCCTAGAAACCTTAGTTCCCCCGAAACCTCGAGCTAGAGTTAGAATGTCGTCCCAGAGTGACTCTCAGGACATCTCGAGGACGCCCTCGATGGAGGACGAAGGCATCTCCGACGTGGAGTCCAGTAGCGCTCAGCCCTCGGATGGTGGTGATGCAGCCCTCGCCACTGAGGTGCAGAAGGATCTGATGGCCGAGGCCGAGGCGGAGGAATTCGAGCGGACCGCGGAAGATGAGGAGTTGGCCCTCGCCGTCCAGATTGCTGAGGAGGAAGAGGAGAAGGAGAGGGCGAAGGTCACTGTGGCCGTCCTTCCCCCTCGGGGTGCTGGTGAGGCCAGTACTTCCCAGCCGCTGAATGCAGTTCCCATCCGGGTGGCCCCCGGGAAGAAGAAGAGGAAGACGAAGACTGGCCCCCAGAAGAAAGTAAGGGCCGTCGATCAAGGGGGGCCAGTTGATCTACCAGAGGGTTACTCCTTCCTGGACACCGCCGCTCTGGAGATTAAGTCCCAAGCTGACAGGGCGGATATCTACATCACCCAGTTGCACGTAGGGCCCTCGGCCGTAGTAGTCGAGCCGGGTCCTGATGACGTGCTGTCCCGGCCTCCCGAGGGATGTATAGCCGTGCATGTGCTCGCGGTTTCAATGGGCCTCCGGTTCCCTCTCCATTCGTTCCTTCGGGAGTACCTGAGGTACACTGGCCTGGTTCCTTGCCAATTGACCCCCAATAGCCATTCATACATAGCTGGGTTTCTGAACCTGTGCAAACTCCGGGGGGTTACACCGAGCTTGGAGTTATTCTTCCAGAGCTTTAACCTATGCCGGGGGGCCATACCAATGCCGAGGGCTATGCGAACTTACAGCAGATAGCCCAGTTCAAACTGTTCACCGAGGCCCCTTCTTCCAACAAGGGGTGGAGAGAGCAATGGTGCTACATCAGACTGGCCGACAACCCTTTCCCGAGGGAGTTGCGGAATTGCTTTCGGCGTCATGTGAAGGTCAAGAGTGCCGCCCTCGAGAAGGATGGCCTGAAGATTGCCGAGATTCCGGAGGGTCGGGATAAGAACATAACCATCAAGGAGTGCATCCTCGAGGAAGACCTGTATGCCCTCGGATTCCTGAGGTATCGGTTCATTGGGGAGACCGATGAGAAGTATCCCCTCTATGATAAAGCCTTCGTGGGAGCAGGAGGTAGTGGCCGGGGGCTTTACATTTTTGTACTTTGAGATTTTCTGTCATGTTTGTTGTCGTGTCTCTGACCCCTCGGTTCTAACCTTTTAACTTGTTGTTTCTTTGCAGGTAGCAGGATGAATGCCAACGCCCTGTTCGCAAAGAGGAAGGGCAAGACCCAGTCAAAGGAGAAGGGGCCCTCGGGCCAGAAGCCAGCCGATGCCTTTTTTCCGAAGGTCGTAGAGCCCTCCGTCGGGGACGTCCATGCTGCCGTGGGGACCGAGGGGTCGAAACCCGAGGCGGTCGTGAAGAAGAAGAGGAATGATAAGGGGGTGGAGCCCCCCACCAAGAAGCAGAAAGCCGTCGGGGACGCCGTCGAGGGGGCGGCCCCCCTCATAGTTATTGATGACACGCCCGCCGCCGATGGGCCCCTGGCCTCGGTCACCCCGAAGGCTCTGGTGAATCCATCCCCGGAGGAATTACCTCGGGAGATCCGTCAGCTCTCTTTTGCCCCCGGCGCTTCCCTAATGCACGGCACTGCCGAGCCGAGGGCCTTCCTGCGGGGTATCACCTCGAAGATGGACAGGGAAGTCTTCGAGACCTACGATGATGATGCCCTCGAGAACAGGATCCTCTGGTCCTCTCTCACTGTAAGTATCTGCTTCCTTTTCCCTTATCTTATCACTTTAGTATTATTTTTCCCTGTGGAATAATCTAACTCCTTTGATCGTTGTTTGCAGGCCTGCATAGCCCTCGGGGAACAGGCCCGGAGGCGCGAAGAAAGGCGCCTTCACGAGGCCGCCCAAGATAAGAAGGTGGAGGGGCTGATCCGCAAGAACTCCGAGGCGGTGAAGCATGCTGCACAGCTGGAGGAGGCCCTCCAGGAGGCAAAGGCGGCGGCGGAGAAGGCCAAAGCTGACGGCATAGCCGAAGGCAAGGCTGAGGCCGAGAGGGTTGCTGCCGAGGCGGCGAAGAAAGCTGCCGATGAGGCCAAAACCGCCCAGGAGGGAGCTGTGGCCAAGGCTCGAGGGGAGGCAGTTGCTGAGTTTCTTGCTGAGGGCTGGAGGACCGAGGGCCGTAAGGAGTGGGTGGCCTCCGTGGTGGCGGCCTCGGTGGATGCTTGGGTAGAAGACCATCAGAATACACCAATGGCTCTCCTCCCTCGGGTTAACCTTCCGAGTTCCGAGGGGATCGAGGGATGTTTCCTGGGCACAAGATATGGTGGTCCGTAACCTGCCTCCCCTTGGGGGATGGCGCGGAAAGCGCCTCATTTTTGAAAGTCGTCCCTTCGGCGCTAGACATAGTCCATGGCCAGCCACACCCTTGGGGTGGTGGCGCGGGGAGCGTTTCGGTTTGGAAGTCGAATCCTGGGCATTTCTCATGCCTGTCATACCCTGGGGGTAGTGACGCGGATAGCGTTCCGTTTTTGAAAGTCGAATCCTGGACATTTCTCATGCCTGTCATACCCTGGGGGTAGTGACGCGGAAAGCGTTTCAAGGAAGGGTTTTCATTTGCACACTAGTTGCAAATGGCCGGGGGCACTACGTGCCGCCGGCACCGATGGTGGCGCCTTCGGTATATGCGTCCTCGTGGGGTACGGCTTTTAGAAACAACACTTGGTGTTAGTTTCGATGTGTAGCCCCCGGTACCTTGTACCGAGGGGTCTTCTGTAGGAACACTTGGTGTTCTCTTTTGTTGTAGTTGATGTAGGCGTCTACCCTCGGTACTTGGTACCGAAAGGTCTCCAAATGAAACACTTGGTGTTTCCCAACAGATGTTTGGAAGTTGATAGGAGAGCATATCCCTGGCACTGGGTGCCGAGGGGTCTTCTTTGAAACATTTGGTGTTTTTTCTTCATTTCGATGTTTGATGATGGGGGTGTACCCTCGGTACTTCGTTTCTATAGGAACACTTGGTGTTCTCATCTTTTTCTTTTTTGATGTTGAAGGGGGAATGTACCCTCGGCACTGGGTGCCGAAGGGAAATGACACACATGGCGTTCCTTATTGTTGGTGATAGGAGTTCCCTCCCTCGGTACTTGGTACCGAGGGGTCTTGACTGAAAACACGTGGTGTTTTCACTGTTGTCGTAGTTGTTGATGGTGGCCGCCCTCGGCACTTGGTGCCGGAGGGGGTTCTTCTCGTGGTGAGGCCGGGGGCCTGTAGTCAGTATGAGGGCTTGATGTCTTGAATGTATCTTCATTCTTCGAAATTGGAGGCCTTGGGCCATAGGATAGTACATTCACTAGTTATGAGGGCTTGGCCGCTCTTACATTATTGATAAAATTTAACTAAGTGGTGTACATTCCAGTGCCTAGGGACTTCTTTCCCGTTGGGGCGTTTGAGCTTGTAGGTCCCAGGTTTGATGATGGCTGCTATGATGTAGGGGCCTTCGAATTTTGGTGCCAATTTTCCTCCCTCGGTTGGTTGGCTGGCTTCCCTCCTCCGGAGGACATAGTCCCCCACTTGAAATTCTCGGGTGCGAAGTTTGGCGTCGATGTAGCTTTTAACTTGCCTTCGGTAGTTTTCTGCCCGGATGAAGGCTTGCTCCCGGCGTTCTGAAATGAGGTGGAGGTCGAGGGCCATGTTGCTGTCGTTGACCTCGGGGTCATATTGGATCACCCTTCGGGTGGGAAGGGTGACTTCCGTAGGAGCTTTGGCTTCAAAACCGTAGCAGAGGGAGAAGGGTGTTTCACCTGTTGCTCGCCGAGGGGTGGTGCGGTAGGCCCAAAGGATGTTGTGGAGTTCTTCCACCCAGCCACCGCCCTCGGCCTCTAGCTTCTTTTTGAGGCCCTCGAGCAAGGTCCGGTTGGCATTCTCTACTTGCACGTTGCCTTGAGGGTAGGCAACGGAGGAGAAGGTGTGTTTGATGCCCCATGCCTCCAGAAGGGCACAGAAGGGGGCTGCCTCAAATTGTGTCCCATTGTCGGAGATGATCTGCTGGGGGACGCCAAACCTTGTGAGGATGTTCTTGAGGACGAAGTGACGGCACTTCGCCTCCGTGATGCTGGCGAGGGGTTCGACCTCCACCCACTTGGTAAAGTAGTCGACGGCCACGATGATGTATCTGTTGTTTGAGGTACCCCTCGGCAGAGGGCCCACAAGGTCTATCCCCCATCGAGAAAAGGGGACAGAGGTGCTGATGGGGGCATAGTTGACCGCTAGCCTGCCGGGAGCTTTCTGGAAATGTTGACATGTGGTGCACCTCCGGGCAAGGTCAGCACAATCCCTGGCCATGGTTGGCCAGAAGTAGCCCTGGAGAATGAGCCTTCGGGACATGGAGAAGGGTCCCTGGTGAGCTGAGCAAGTGCCACTGTGCACTTCCTCCATTGCGACCTCGGCTTCATCTGGATGAAGGCACCAAAGTAGCGTGCCATTGTAAGATCATTTGTAGAGCCTCCCATCTTCGATGGTGTAGCTAGGAGCCCTCAGCTTTGCCAGTTTAGCGCGGGCCTCATTCTCGGGTAGCTGCCCTGTGGAGATGAAGGCGGTGATATCTGAGATCCAATCCTCCTGACGTTGTTGTATGTTCATAACGGGGCTTGCATGGATGCTTGAGAGGCTGAGTTCCTCGATTTTGGCAATTTTGGAGATGTGCTCGGGGGAGTCGGCCGAGAGCTTAGATAATATGTCGGCCTCGGAGTTCTGAGCCCTCGGTATTTGAGTGAGAGAGTGTGCCTCAAATACCTTAAGCAACTCCTTGGCCGCTTCCTTGTACTGTTTCATTCTCCCCTCCTTGGCCTCATATTCTTCGGAGATTTGGCCAACGACCAACTTGGAGTCGCATTTGATGTGGATTTGCCGAGCCCTCATGTTGGCAGCCAGCCGAAGGCCACATAGGAGGGCCTCATATTCGGCCTCATTGTCTGAGACCTTGAAGGAGAAGCGGATTGCATAGTAGGCCCTGAAGCCCTCGGGAGTAATGAGGACTACCCCTCCCCCGCATGCTTTGGTCGCGGAGGAGCCGTCAGTGTAGAGGGTCCACCAGTCGTCCGAGGTAGCCGAGGGCTCCCCGTCTGTGGCTGCCCTTGCGGTACACTCCGTCACAAAGTCCGCCAGGGCTTGGCCTTTGATGGCAGGCCTTGGGCGATTGTCAATGTTGTACTGGCTCAAGAAGATAGCCCATTTCACCATGCGGGAGGAGCTGGTGGGGCTCCTCATGAGGGCGCCGAGGGGTTGATGGGTTAGGACCTGAACCGGGTGAGCCTAAAAGTAGTGGCCCAACTTCTTGACAGTCCAAACGATGGCCAACACCATTTTTTCCACAGGGGAGTACCTGAGCTCGGCCTCCCTTAGGGTCTTGCTAACGTAGAAGATGGCATGTTGGATGCCGTCTTCCTCCCGGATGAGCACAGAGCTGATGGCCGTCGGGCTAACCCCAAGGTAGAGGGTCTCCCCTACCTTGGGTTTGGAGAGCACAGGAGGTGAAGATAGATATCGTTTGAGCTCGTCGAAAGCCCCCTGACATTCTGGAGTCCATAGAAAGCCAGCCGTCTTCCTCATGATTTGGAAGAAGGGTAGAGACTTCTCTGCCGATTTAGATAGAAAGCGGTTGAGGGCTGCCAGGCGGCCCGTCAACCGTTGAACTTCCTTCACGTTACGTGGGAGCTCCATGTTGATGATGGCCTGGATCTTCTCGGGATTGGCCTCAATACCCCTTCGGCTCACCATGTAGCCCAAGAATTTGCCCCCTTGGACGCCGAAGGTGCACTTCTTCGGGTTTAGCCGAAGGTTGAATTTTTGCATGATGGCGAAGATTTCCCGGAGGTCGTCAGCATGACTGGAAGATTGTTTGCTCTTGACGATCATGTCGTCAACATAGGCCTCCATGGTGCGCCCTAGGACGGCTTGAAAGACCCGGGCCACCATCCGGGTGTAAGTGGCCCCCGAGTTCTTTAGGCCGAAGGCCATCACTAGGTAGCAGAAGATGCCCTCAGGAGTCATCAAGGCAGTTTTTTCGGCGTCCTCCTCGTGCATGAAAATTTGATGGTACCCTCGGAAGGCATCGAGGAAGGACATGATCTCACACCCCGCGGTCTCATCCACCAATTGATTAATGTTTGGTAGAGGGAATGGATCCATAGGGCACGCTTTGTTGAGATCGGTGTAGTCCACGCACATGCGGAAGGTAGTGGGCTTCTGTGCGAGGACTACATTTGCTAGCCATGAGGGGTATTTCACCTCCTTGATGTGCTTGATTGAGAGGAGCATGGCGACCTCCTTCTTCACGAATTCCCTCCTCTCTGCGGAGAGGGGTCTCCTTCGTTGTTGCACTGCCTTTGCCGAAGGGTCCACCGAGAGGCGGTGGGTGATGACCCTTCGGCTGATTCCCGGCATGTCCTCCGGCCTCCATGCAAAGACAGTGGAGTAGGCGCGGAGGGCGTCGGTGATACCGGTTTTCAAATCTTCAGGGAGCTGGGCTCCAATCTTCACGACTCTCTCCGGCTTGGCCGGATCGAGCGCAAAGTCTTCTACGTTGATCGGTTTGAACTTGCAAGTGTACAAGTGCCGATATAGTAATAAATTCCGGTAAAATACCGGGTCGAATCCACAAGGAAACGTTGTTTAATTCAAGTCCGAGAGTAGATAACGTTAAATGAAGAATTGAATAAAGTGCAGGGATTTTGATTTGTGTTTTATATTTTTGGTTTTTTCACTTTTTGTTCAACAAGATAATCGTTAACTAACTTTGAGTTCAAGATAAATGATAACAACAACTAAGGCTTCGGGAATCACTTAAATGCTTAAATAGGGTTGAATATTAGTTCTTTGCCAATAATTATGAATACGATGTCGCTAATATATTCTCAACTCCGGTTAAGGCAGCGAGAGCGTGGTTTTCGTTACGTGTAAGTCCCGTTACGGCTTACATTCATCTACCGAAAACCCCGTTGAATATCAAGACATCACACCCGTATCATATAAGACCGGATATATTTCTATTCTCGGTACTATATATGTTTATCCTTTAGTGTTCATAGTTTAGACTTCAACGTTAATTGCAAGTATAAACTAAATTTAACATACTTCTATGTTGTACACCATAGTCATAAACAATCAATATATAAAGGATAAATCACAATTTATTGGTTTAGAACTTTTATCAAACACCTAGTGGGCATAGAAGTTCATCCCTAGCCTTAGCTAAGAAATTAGCCTCTAATGCTCATATTAATCACAATACAATAATAAATGTAATGGAACATGAAATTACAAAGGAAATAATACCTAAACACCAATGATTTCGGAGGATGAACTTCCCTCCTCAAGAACTTGAAGAAAATACCAAGAACAAAAATATAAAAGCTAAGAATTAATCTATGGAATGGAATGTGTTTGTATGATGAATTGAGGGATTTATATAGGCTAAAGAATGACATCTTTTAGTCTATTCGAACCCAACAATCAGGTGTGGAGCAATATTTGATCAAGAAATGAGGAAGATGACCTTTTCCCATCAAAAATCCTCTTGCACGTTGGCCTGTTTTGTGCAGAAATCGCCCCAACCGGCCCCGGTTGTGTCCCGACCGGCCCTGGTTGAAAACAGGCTCATTTGTGCGAGAAAAAGCGTTCCGACCGGCACCGGTTCAAGACCGACCGGCGCCGGTTGCTGCGCCCAAAAATGTACTTCATTTCTCTTCCTCCGAAATGGATCAAAAAGGGTCGGTTTTTGTACCGGGATTTTGTAGATGTTCCGCTACGAACTTGGACATGATTCCTTCAACAAAGTTGTAGATAATGAAGTCTTCTATCCAACAAAACTTGAATGACGTGATTTTATGCATCTAATCAACAGATATGGATAAAACACGTTGAGGTATGCACCCTGAAATCCCACCAGCAACATCTGACTTTATCGGTTGATTGAGTATTGTTCCTTTCCTATTCTGGCCATGATGTCTTCATACCATTTGTACCTTATTGAGTTACCATTCACATGAAATTCGAATGGAGTGATTTTGAGTTCTCTACAATACGTTATACTCAAATGATGGGCAAAACGTCATCCTTTTGGTCCCAAAAGCCGTTCATCACAATGTTTTATGCTCTAACTCTCATTCTCAAGATATTTTCCCAATTTCTCTTCTTTTCTTCAACAAACACTTATAAATACTTATGTTAAACACAAGTAAATATAACGGCTATCAAATCCCCCCACACTTGAGCATTGCTTGTCCTCAAGCAATTTCTTTGTATTGATGCACAATTAGAAAAGAAACTAAACCATGCAAATTAAAAGTTTAATAAGATGATAAAAATTAGATATGAACTCTTTAATCTTTCTCGAGGCCAAAAACCTTTTTCTATTACTCACAATAAATGTATTTAAGATTAAGAAAAATATTTAAACACTTGATGGGTTTATTTTGTGACAATTTAGGCAATGTGTGGGTATGTCGGTGTTTTTTTTTCTTGTGGACTGACAACTTGATTTTGTAGAGAAGGCTATTCTAGGAGAACATGAGTTTTTTTTTTGCTTTTGTATGTAAACTCTTTTTTTTTTGTTCTCCGTAATTATATATCTAGATTGTCAGAAATGAGGAGAATCCGACAATAGAGTGATTTGGAGTTGGGATGAAACTTTTATTTTGAATTTTGCACTCTATGCACATTTGTATGGATTTGGAACATTGTCACAAATTTGAGTGGAAGTGGTGGTTTCAAGATTAATAAATATTTTAATTAATCGAAAAATACATTTTTGTGAGTAAAAGAAAATCTTTCTCAACCAAAACCCTTAAAAGAGATAATATCAAAAAAATTAACCTTCCTAGAAAAAATTTAATTTGCAAAGAAAAGTTTCTCAACTAATTATTCACCCCCCACACTTGATTTACATTGTCCTCAATGTAGATTGGAGAATGTAATGCAAGATGAAATCTTCAATAGTGGAATGAGATGTCTTTGAGAGAAGAAAATGCATGATACTTGAGCTGAGATCAATGATTTTTTTTTTGTTTATTATTATTTTTTTCTTTTTTTTTTGATTTTTTTTTGATTTTTTTTTTGATTTTTTTTTGTTTTTTTTTGGGTTGCCTCCCAATTAGCGCTTAGTTTAACGTCATAGGCCGGACGAATGTACCTCTTTTAAGGTGGTGGATGTGATGCTTTTCTCCGGTAGAATTTGATCATTGTGCCTCCTTTCATCGGGTAGAGTTTCGGGAGAACTTCGTTGTTCGTTGGTGTGATCTCGAGTACGCCTTCGGGGTGTGTTGGAGGATCCTCGGGCCCAAATATTTGTGCATTCTTGATGTCCATGATGTTTATGGCCTTGGGAGGTGTGAAACGGTTTGTGTTGTCCTTCATGTTTTGAGTTGGAGTGGATTGTGTCTTCCACACATGGAATGTTTCATCATCTCCTTCCACTCTTAGCCTTACGGTGCCTGCTTGTACATCAATGACGGCTGCGGAAGTGGCCAAAAATGATCTCCCAAGGATGACGGGAACCTCCATCTCTTCCATGTCTAAAACAAGAAAATCTACCGGAAAGTAGAATTTTCCTACTTTGACAAGAACATCCTCCATGATGCCTATTGGATAGCGAATTGTTCTATCCGCTAATTGTAAGGCGATCGTTGTTGGTTGGAGTTCCCCCACACTTAGCTTTTTAAATAGGGAGTAGGCATAAGATTTATGCTGGCACCAAGGTCACAAAGAGACCTTACCTCCCCGATTTTTCCAATAGAGCATGGAATATTGAAGCTTCCGGGGTCTTTTAGTTTTGGAGGAAGTTTGTTTTGAATAATGGCACTACATTCCTCCGTTAGTGCCACTGTTGTGAATTCCTCTAGCCTCTTTTTGTTGGAGATTATACCTTTAAGAAATTTTGCATATGATGGAATTTCCGCAATGGCTTCCGCAAAAGGTATGTTGATGCTCAATTTCTTGAAAATATCAAGAAATTTCTTGTATTTCTTATCATCTCCTTTCTTCTTCAAGTTTTGTGGATGGGGGATGGGGGGAACATATTGATCCATTATAGGTGGTAACGGTGTACTTCTCCTCTCCGGCATCTTGGGGTCCTCTGTTTGCCTCCCGCTTCTTAAGGTAATGGCCATGACGCTCTCCCTCGGATTGACCTCTGTAGTTGTAGGGAATTTACCTTGCTCTCTAGAACTCACTTTTTCGGCGAGTTGTCCCATTTGAACTTCAAGATTCCGGATGGACGCCTTGGCATATTGCTCGATGGTGTCGATGCGTTGGTTGAGCTTCATATTTTGATCTTCGAAGCGAAGATCCAACTTGGTGAATTGAGAATGGAGATTCCCAATGGATGCCTCCACTCTACTATGGTTCTCTTCATTTTGAGCCTTCATGTTTGCCATGCTTTTGGACATGAATTGCATCATATCTTCCATGGTGATCTCCTTAGACTGCCCAAAATTAGGTGCTTCGGATTGGGGTTGTGGCTTCCAATTGCTCCCTTGGTTCCACCTTTGTTGATTAGAAGGATTATTGTTTCCCCGGTTCCCATAAGAGTTCATGAAATTTACCTCCTCAAGATGTTGAGATAAATCACCTTCCGGGCTTTGAATGCTCTCCACATTAGCTATCTGTTTGACACCTCCCAATACGGCTTGAAGGGCCGTTTGAAATTTCTGCTCAATTTTTGACTCCATTTGTTCAAGCCTTTTGTTGATCTCGTTTGTGATAGAGATTTCATTCATCCCGACCACCTTGTAATTGTCTCCTTGAAGTTGCGGATTTGAGGCAATGGATTCAATGATTCGGAGTGCTTGAGTTTCATTCTTGTTTCCAATGTAGCCCTCGGCTCGGTTGTCTACAATGGCTTCACAAGGTGCATTCAAACTATTGTAGAACGTGTCAATTTGAAGATCAAGGGGAATGCGGTGGTGTGGGCATTCCCTTAGCAATGATTTGAAACGCCGCCATGCGTCTTGAAAGAGCTCACCATTTTGTTGTTTGAAATTGAAAATGCATTGCCTAAGCTCTTGAGTCATGGTGGGTGTGTAGTATTTAGACATGAAGGCATTGTAAATACCTTCCCACGTTGTGTAGCTCGCTGGAGTTTGCTCTAGAAACCATCCTCTTGCTGCCCCTTTGAGAGTGTAGGGGAAGCATTTGAGTTTGAGATCGTCTTCGGCGAGCTTATTCCTTGGAATCCCTTGAATAAATCCATAGAACTCTGTGATAAAGTTCAGTGGATTTTCCCCCGAATGCCCATGAAACTGAGGCATAGCGTTGAAGTAGCTATGCTTTAGTTCATAGTCTCTTGCCTCCTCGCTTAGTACAATGCAAGACGGGGAAGTTGCAACAACGGGTCTCTTCCTCTCGTTTAGTGTGGGCATCATATTTGTGGCTTTTTGCTCCTTCCTAATGTGTTTGCAAGTTCTTTTTTTGAACCTTGACTTCTCAAGTGCATGCAAACACAAAGGAATATCTACACACACACAAATAAACCTTTCCAAGATCAAGTGAAGAAGAGTAAAATAAATTCAGGATTTTTAAGTGATTGTTTTTTTTTTCCTTTGGACTTTATTAAACAAGACCGTTTCCCCGGCAACGGCGCCAAAAACTTGATCGGTTTGAACTTGCAAGTGTACAAGTGCCGATATAGTAATAAATTCCGGTAAAATACCGGGTCGAATCCACAAGGAAACGTTGTTTAATTCAAGTCCGAGAGTAGATAACGTTAAATGAAGAATTGAATAAAGTGCAGGGATTTTGATTTGTGTTTTATATTTTTGGTTTTTTCACTTTTTGTTCAACAAGATAATCGTTTACTAACTTTGAGTTCAAGATAAATGATAACAACAACTAAGGCTTCGGGAATCACTTAAATGCTTAAATAGGGTTGAATATTAGTTCTTTGCCAATAATTATGAATACGATGTCGCTAATATATTCTCAACTCCGGTTAAGGCAGCGAGAGCGTGGTTTTCGTTACGTGTAAGTCCCGTTACGGCTTACATTCATCTACCGAAAACCCCGTTGAATATCAAGACATCACACCCGTATCATATAAGACCGGATATATTTCTATTCTCGGTACTATATATGTTTATCCTTTAGTGTTCATAGTTTAGACTTCAACGTTAATTGCAAGTATAAACTAAATTTAACATACTTCTATGTTGTACACCATAGTCATAAACAATCAATATATAAAGGATAAATCACAATTTATTGGTTTAGAACTTTTATCAAACACCTAGTGGGCATAGAAGTTCATCCCTAGCCTTAGCTAAGAAATTAGCCTCTAATGCTCATATTAATCACAATACAATAATAAATGTAATGGAACATGAAATTACAAAGGAAATAATACCTAAACACCAATGATTTCGGAGGATGAACTTCCCTCCTCAAGAACTTGAAGAAAATACCAAGAACAAAAATATAAAAGCTAAGAATTAATCTATGGAATGGAATGTGTTTGTATGATGAATTGAGGGATTTATATAGGCTAAAGAATGACATCTTTTAGTCTATTCGAACCCAACAATCAGGTGTGGAGCAATATTTGATCAAGAAATGAGGAAGATGACCTTTTCCCATCAAAAATCCTCTTGCACGTTGGCCTGTTTTGTGCAGAAATCGCCCCAACCGGCCCCGGTTGTGTCCCGACCGGCCCCGGTTGAAAACAGGCTCATTTGTGCGAGAAAAAGCGTTCCGACCGGCGCCGGTTCAAGACCGACCGGCGCCGGTTGCTGCGCCCAAAAATGTACTTCATTTCTCTTCCTCCGAAATGGATCAAAAAGGGTCGGTTTTTGTACCGGGATTTTGTAGATGTTCCGCTACGCATTTGGACATGATTCCTTCACCAAAGTTGTAGATAATGAAGTCTTCTATCCAACAAAACTTGAATGACGTGATTTTATGCATCTAATCAACAGATATGGATAAAACACGGAGAGGTATGCACCCTGAAATCCCACCAGCAACATCTGACTTTATCGGTTGATTGAGTATTGTTCCTTTCCTATTCTGGCCATGATGTCTTCATACCATTTGTACGTTATTGAGTTACCATTCACATGAAATTCGAATGGAGTGAGTTTGAGTTCTCTACAATACGTTATACTCAAATGATGGGCAAAACGTCATCCTTTTGGTCCCAAAAGCCGTTCATCACAATGTTTTATGCTCTAACTCTCATTCTCAAGATATTTTCCCAATTTCTCTTCTTTTCTTCAACAAACACTTATAAATACTTATGTTAAACACAAGTAAATATAACAGCTATCATACGTCCTCGGCCGGTTCAGCCCTCGGCCTTCTTTCCTCTTGGTCGATGGTTCCGGTGATGGTGTCAACACGGAATTCCGTCTTGCTTACCTTCTTAGTGACCTGAAGATAGCAGGCGCGGGCAATTTTCTGGTTCCCCCGGGAGTAGCCAATTCCCCCCTCGGCGGGAAACTTGAGGCAGAGATGCCTCATGGAGATGATGGCTTCGAGGTCCTCGAGGGCTGGCCGGCCGAGGATGATGTTGTGGGCGCAGTTGACGTGCACTCGTCGTTAGGTGCACTCAAAATAATTAATCAATACAACACTAATACGTAGTATAGTGTAGTAAGGTTCGTATCCACAGGGAAAGGAATACTTTTCTTTTATATAAATAATAACAAGGGGGTTTAGATTTGCTTGGTTTAATAACACTAAGATAAACGACCTATATGAGTTTAATTCAATGAGATGGGGACTTGGTTTTGCTTTTATCCACTTAATGAAATGTTCGTCGATCCCGGTTATATCTTTAACTATCTTCCTCTCGAATACTCAATCGAGGAGTATATCCAGTTCATCGAGGGTAGTTATTAATAACGAGATGCGTTCATTAATAAAACTTACTATCGAGTCAATATAGAACAAGCGCCGTATATTAACTTGATAGTAGCAATAAACTTAAGATGAAAACGATTGAGATTGATAACCTCAACACAAGCGGTTTATTGGTTTAATCAATATAATTAATTCCCCTTGGCATATTAACCATGAGATGCATGCATTAATATTCCAAGTTTACTACCGTTGAAAGAACCGGATTAATAACAAGCGTATTAACCGATTGATTCTAGTAATAATTAATATGAGAAACAATACTAGTTGAAACTTTAAGTAATGTTTAAGATATTAACATGAAATATGAATAGGAATTAATCAATACTCAAGGAGGAATATTAAAATATATGAATCCTACTATGATTAATATCAAGATGTTAACTAATTGTCATCTTAGCAACACTCCCCAATATAATCATAGAGGAAGAAATAGCTATTACGATAACCAATGTCAAGATGTTAACTAATTGTCATCTTAGTAACACTCCCCAACTTTGATATAGAGATAGTATTTTGAAAGAAAGAATTAATATTCAAGGAAGAAGATTAAAGAAAATAACTCACAACTTACAAATTCATTAAGCTTCAAAGTAGCAAAACCAAGATGGAAGAGTTTAGCTCCTCATTTGGAGACTAAACATGATGAAAAATATAAAGAAAGAGCTATTCTATACTGAGCTTAGATGTACAAGGGATTGGATATCTTTTTGTGAAGGAAAGGAGGTGTATTTATAGGTTTTTGGGATGAGATTCGGGTACTCGATCGGGTATATACATAGAATCGTGGCCAAAATCTTCCCTGCATGTTCCTTTGTCTTCGGATCTGATCCGATTTGAAGTTCCAACCTAATACCCGATCGAGTATAGCTAATACTCGACCGAGTATAGACCAAAATTCAGGATCTTCTTTTGTCTTTGAACTTTTGCACCTTCTCTTCACTTTTTGGGTTCACCAACTGTACTTTGGGTGACCAAAACCTGCTTAAGCTCAGAATATGTCTAATCTAACCTATTTACAAGAATTTAACAATCTAATCTATTACACCAAAAGTGTGTAATTTCCAAAGTAAAAGTCAAGCAAAACTAATTAAAAACATAAACATAGAAATGGAAATTACGAACGTATCAACTCCCCCACACTTAAACCTTTACTCGTCTCGAGTAAGATCAAATGTTTACAAGTGTCAATGTTTGTCCAAAAGTTCCACAGTTCAACAAAAATATAATACAAACACAAAGACCACCAAGGATTACAAAGAAAAATGAGTTTTAAACTCAAATCACAAAAAGAGCATCTTGGGTTTAATGGCCTCCTAGTGTTGTCTTCTTTTCTCCTCCTCTCTTCTTCTTTATCTTGAATCTTCATATTCTTCATAAGGATACAATGAGTGCCTGCAAGAACAAACATTTCTCTCATATCTCTCATTTTGCCTAGGAGCCTTTTTCAGGTTTTCATCCTAGCACCTCTTTTCATTTTCCATTCTCTCCAACTCACTCATTTTTTTTATAAGCCTTTTTTGCTTAGATTGCCCATTTTGTTGGGTTTTCAACCTAACTAGAATTTATTTTCTTTTGTTTATTTTTTTCTTTATTTTTTTTTTTTGTGTAAAAGTTCAAAAAGAATTATATGCATAGTGCTAGGTAGAAATGAAAATTACATACCATCATGAGTGTCTCCCCCGCACTTGAATCAAGCACTGTCCCTAGTGCCCGCCTTCTCCTCCGTAGTAGCTCCCTCCAAAACCGCTCCCTTGGCCACCATCTCCCATGTAAGTGTCCCCGCCATCTCCGTCGTCGTACCCTCCACCACCGGAGCCAGATCCTCCAAAGTTACCCCAATGAGTGGGGTCATACCATGAGGGTGGTGGAGGAGGGTTCGCCATGGTATGGAAGGATCCCTGCTGTGCCATAAACGAGTACATAGGCCCGTAGAACCTATGTTGGTCTTCCTCATACCGGTGTCTATCGGCCTCCCGGAGCTCCTCCAAACGTTGAAAGCCGGCCCTTTGCTCATCCTCCAATCTTTGAAAACCGACTCTTTGCTCTTCCTCTAATCGGTTGAGCCGGTTGTCCATTTGGGCTATTCCCTCCAGAAGTTGTTGTTGACCCTCCAGAAGTTGTTGAAAGAAGTCGGGTGGTGGAGGGTTTTGGCTTTGTTCTGGGAAATCATGGCTCATGGTTGGATGGCTATGGAGTTGCTCGTAGGGCTCGTCATCGGGTTGGTTTTGGGGGAGTTCCTGTTCCGGTTCTTGAAGATGTGGTGGGAGGGCGTTTGGGAAGAGGTAATGTTGATCCGGCTTGCCTGTTTTGAAGTGGAGTTGGGGGAGTTCTGGGTTGGGCAAGAGGAAGTATTTGAGGGGTTTGGGGTGGATGTGCCAGTTGTACATATTTTTGGGCCTTTCTTCACCATAAACGGTGTGTGAAAAAGAAGTACAGCCCGAGTGGCCTAGCCAAGATATGTTCATTAAACAGTAGTCGGGTATAGGAGAGTCATCCGTATACCCGAACTTTGTGGCCAAGTGCATAATCACCCCGCCCACTACGATAGCACCCTTTGCCACACTTTCCTTCTTTAGATGAGCCCACATGAGATTACAGAGGTTGAAATCCACGTGGATACGGAATAAGGCAACCGAGATGAGGCATACATCCCCCATCCTTGTATGATGGTTGTTGGGACGTCCAAGCAAGGAGTTGGCAAGAAATTTCAAAAAGAGGCGTAGGACTGGATGTTGGACATGACTAATGTAGAGTTGGGAGGAGCTAACTTTGGTCTCCCCGGTCATCTTGGTCCATAGGGTGTGGCCGAAGGCGGTATTGTCGGATATAGACTTTTGGTACGGGACCGGAATACCAAAGTGTTCGGCAAACTCAAGTTTCGTGATGGTGTGATTGTGATTAAACAATCGAAACCTGAGTTTATCATCCCTAAAGTCCTCCTCATTGTTCTCAAAGTGCACCGAGCTTAGGAATTCATAGATAATTTTTTCATTTGAGTTGTATTGCATTTTGAAAATTTTATCCATATGCAACTCATGAAAAAATTTCTTCATTATTGTGTATACTCCTAATTCCTTTAGAGCATCAAGGCATAAAAAGCGGGAAGGTTTGACTTGCCTTTCAATTGTGGACATGAAGCGTGTGCGTTGTTCGTTGTCCACGAAAAGGATGTCCTCGTAGCCCGGGATGATTGTCCTAGTGCTTGAGCTTTGCCCTTTCTCTTTCCTTGGAGCCATTTGAAGTGAATTTGGCCTTTGAAAACCCAAATTGGAATGGTGGGGGTAGGGTTTTTCGGACCTCTGAAAGTTGGGGGAGAATGGGATTGGTGGGTATGAATGTGTAGAGGAGGATGATGGGAGTGTTTTGGCGTTGGAATGGGTGGATTTGGTGAAGATTTGGAAGAGATATGGTAGAGAGAAGGTGTAAAAATGGGGTTTGGGCGTTTTTTGTTCGAGATAGGGTTGGGAATTTGGGGAAGATGAAGTGTTTTGGGGCTGATTTAGGGTTATAAGACCCGTATACCCGATCGAGTATGCGCTGGTACTCGGTCGGGTATGGCTGGAAAGTGTAGTTTTTGAGCGGCCTGTCTCCTGTACTCGATCGGGTAGGGTGGAGTTACCCGGTCGAGTATGCTTAGAAAATGAACTTTGTGAGCAGCCTGTCTCCTGTACCCGGTCGAGTATTCCTCCATACTCGATCGGGTATATGCTTTTTTTTTTCATTTTTGAAGCGGGTACTCGGTCGAGTGTGGGAGTCAGTCCCCTTCAATTTTAGCATTTCTAGCAATACCCGACCGGGTGTAAAAGTGATACCCGATCGGGTATTGCTTATTTTTCAATTTTTGAATGCTCCCTCGATCGAGTAGTGCCCGGTCCCTTTTCTTTTTGCTCATACCCGACCGAGTATAAGGTTATACTCGATCGGGTATGTCCCCAGATGTTCAAAAACCTGCAAAAAAAAATTTTTCTTTTCTTCCAAAAATCCATGATTAGTGCCCTCCCTCACTGATCTCTCAAATAATTAAACAAAAAAAAAATGAATTCTAAATAAATAAAAAGAAAAATGAATTATACAAAAAAAAAAACTTGGGTTGCCTCCCAAGTAGCGCCTTAGTTAACGTCGGGGCACGACGTTATTCATTTTTTTTTTGGTTTTGTTTTATGTGGGATCATGAGTATCCCTTGTTTCACTTTTTAAGGCCCTATTTGGCCATTTTTCATTTTTATTTTTCGGCCTTTTCCAGTAAGGCCGGGGTTTCTTTCTCAAAAGACATCTGGTTTTATCCGCTTCTTTGAAAAACAGCGGTTCTTGTGGTTCAACAACATGTAAAGAACACAGAGTTGGATTTTATATTTGTTTTTTCGTAGAGTCCAAGATGTTGAACTCCACTTTTTGATCATCGAACTCTAAAGTTAGTGAACCACTAGAAACGTCAATTTTCGTTTTTGCGGTCTTCATGAAGGGTCTACCCAAAAGGATGGGTGTTGTTTGGTCATTAGTTCCCATTTCAAGGACATAGAAGTCAACAGGAAAGACCATATTTTCTACTTCTATTAGCACATCTTCTACTACACCCTTCGGGTAAGTACTAGAATGATCTGCCAATTGAATCACTACACCTGTTTGATGTAATGGGCCAAGTTGTAGAGTTTTATAAACAGAATAGGGGATGACATTTATTGATGCCCCTAAATCTAACAAGGCCTTAGAAAATGTGGTGTCTCCTATTTTGCAAGGGATAGTGAACATGCTTGGGTCGTTACATTTTTCGGGGAGTTTCCTCTGAAAAATGGCCGAGACGTGTTCACTAACTCTAACCTCTTGTTTCCCTTTCAATTTATCTTTTCTTTTTGTTTTGCATAATTCTTTTAAGAATTTAGCAAAACGGGGGACATTTTTCATGAAGTTAAGAAGCGGAATGTTTACCTCACACTTTGCGAAGGTTTCATAGATGTCAGCGTCTTTTTCTAGCTTCTTTGTCTCTTTCAGCGCCTCAGGGAACGGGATTTCTTGTTCATATGATGAGGGTGGGGGAAGCTTGGTTCCTGTGTTTTCCTCCTCCGGTGGGACTATTTTTTCGGGGTCCACACCCTCAGTCTCTTCATCGTTCTCTTCTGCCTCTTTCAACGTTGCACCACTTCTCAACGTTATAGCATTCACATGTTGTCTCGGATTTTGCTCCGTTTGAGATGGGAGTTTACCCGAGTCTTTTGTTTCAAGTCGGTTCACGGCATTTGCAATTTGACTGACTTGGTTTTCCAAATTATGAATGCTGGATTTGGTCTCATGCTGAAATTGAACCATGTTCTGTTGCATGGTTGAGACATTTGAGGTGAGAGCTCGGATCATGTCCTCGGTGGACATACTTGAGCTTGGTGTCTGGCCTTGGTGCTTTGGGAAAGTTGGTGGCAAGGACTGATTTTGAGGATTCCCAAACCTCAAATTCGGGTGATCTCTCCACCCAGGATTGTAGGAGTTAGAGTGTGGATCATACCTCTTTTGACCTTGAAATCCCAAAGCATTGACTTGCTCGGAATTCTCCTCTTGTAGTGTTGGGCAGGAATCGGTGGGGTGCCCCTGTGTCGAGCATATGCCGCAGACCTTGACTTCTTGGTGTTTTGGATTTAAAAGGAAATCCTTTACCAAAGAAGTCAAGCCGGCCACTTGACTTTCCAACGAGATGTTGGATTCCGCTGCCATGACCCGTTTTGATGATGACCTCCCATTGTAGTGCCTAGAATTCTCGGCCAACTCCGAGATGAGGTTCCTAGCTTGGGAAGGGGTTTTGTTGACAATTCCCCCTCCAGATGCTGCGTTCACCAGGCGTCTATCTTGCTCCGCAAGACCGTCATAGAAGTAGAGGATGAGGTCTTGCTCTGTATAACCGTGATATGGGCAGCTAGTGCACAACTTTTTGAAACGCTCCCAATACTCATATAATGTCTCATCATCTTTTTGTTCGATGTTGCTTATTTGTTTTTTCAAGGATGATGAGACAGATGCAGGGTAGTACCTTTCGAGGAAGCATTTTTTCATTGACGCCCATGTATCTATACTCCCTGACGGGAGATAGAATAGCCAATCCTTCGCCGTATCTTTGAGGGAGAATGGAAAAGCCCTCAATTTGATTTGTTCCTCGGTGACTCCATTGGGGCACATGCTTGTGCAGACAATATGGAATTCCGAGAGATGTTTGTTGGGGTCCTCCCCCCTTAGGCCATGAAAGGATGGCAGTAGATGTATGAGCCCAGATTTTAGCTCAAATGTATTACCTTCATCGAGTGTAGGGAAGGTAATACATAACGGTTGTTGATTGAGATTTGGAGCAGTGAGCTCCCGTAGTGTTCTTATCTCAAGAGCCATGGTTATTGACTCTTTGGTCTCGCTAGAATGAGAACTAGCGCTGGATGAATCTCTGATAGATGATTCCTCCGAGTCGGTATTAGAAAATTTACTTTTCAACCGCTCGAAAGTTTGTTCTATTTCTGGGTTTGTTTGATATATGATTTTGTTTATGGAGCGATGTTTAACCATAAACTCCACTAAGCTTAGAAATAGAAGAAATAAGAACTCTTTATATATATATTTTTATTTTTATTTTTTTTTGGTATATATATTTTTTTTGATTTTTCTTGAAATGAAATAAAAGAAAAATTAATTGCCTTTCCCCGACAACGGCGCCAAATTTGACGTGCACTCGTCGTTAGGTGCACTCAAAATAATTAATCAATACAACACTAATACGTAGTATAGTGTAGTAAGGTTCGTACCCACAGGGAAAGGAATACTTTTCTTTTATATAAATAATAACAAGGGGGGTTTAGATTTGCTTGGTTTAATAACACTAAGATAAACGACCTATATGAGTTTAATTCAATGAGATGGGGACTTGGTTTTGCTTTTATCCACTTAATGAAATGTTCGTCGATCCCGGTTATATCTTTAACTATCTTCCTCTTGAATACTCAATCGAGGAGTATATCCAGTTCATCGAGGGTAGTTATTAATAACGAGTTGCGTTCATTAATAAAACTTACTATCGAGTCAATATAGAACAAGCGTCGTATATTAACTTGATAGTAGCAATAAACTTAAGATGAAAACAATTGAGATTGATAACCTCAACACAAGCGGTTTATTGGTTTAATCAATATAATTAATTCCCCTTGGCATATTAACCATGAGATGCATGCATTAATATTCCAAGTTTACTACCGTTGAAAGAACCGGATTAATAACAAGCGTATTAACCGATTGATTCTAGTAATAATTAATATGAGAAACAATACTAGTTGAAACTTTAAGTAATGTTTAAGATATTAACATGAAATATGAATAGGAATTAATCAATACTCAAGGAGGAATATTAAAATATATGAATCCTACTATGATTAATATCAAGATGTTAACTAATTGTCATCTTAGCAACACTCCCCAATATAATCATAGAGGAAGAAATAGCTATTACGATAACCAATGTCAAGATGTTAACTAATTGTCATCTTAGTAACACTCCCCAACTTTGATATAGAGATAGTATTTTGAAAGAAAGAATTAATATTCAAGGAAGAAGATTAAAGAAAATAACTCACAACTTACAAATTCATTAAGCTTCAAAGTAGCAAAACCAAGATGGAAGAATTTAGCTCCTCATTTGGAGACTAAACATGATGAAAAATATAAAGAAAGAGCTATTCTATACTGAGCTTAGATGTACAAGGGATTGGATATCTTTTTGTGAAGGAAAGGAGGTGTATTTATAGGTTTTTGGGATGAGATTCGGGTACTCGATCGGGTATATACATAGAAAACTCGACTATTGTTTTAGAGACACTTTTGATACATGTCTTTGAAAATTTTCATATTTAATTCTTCAACTTCCATAGAAGTGATACTGTTAGTCCTTCAACTATGAAATAGTGTCAAAATAATATTGAAAGGACTAAAAGTGTCAATTTCATGAGACTCAGGGATTAAATATGGGAAACTTTGAAGTCGGGGATTAAAAGTGTCTCTAACACAATAATCAATGATTAAAAATGAAAAAATTAAAAGTTGAGTACCAAAAGTGTGATTGATACAAAAGTCCATGGACTATAAATGGAAAAAACTCAATAAATGTTTGTACACGTACATTTTCAAAATCCTTTTCACTCACAATTTGTTATCATAAAATTAGGTGACATATTAAAAACGTCGGTTGAAAAGTCCAATTTTAGAGACAATAAATGTTTGGAAAAATTGATTGGGCTAAAAGGTCAAATAGGTACATGAACTAACTTAAAGTGTTCAATTAGTCCCTTATATAGGAGGTTTTGCCCGGCCGTTGCCAATTGGGAAAGTTCCCGGTGGAATTTTTTGATGAATTTTTTTGAACATCTTCTTCAATAAGTCTAATTTACTCATACCAAATTCCAGCTAAAAATTCAACCGGGAAGGCAGTCAGATGATTTTTTGAAAATAATTGCGTAGTTAAACAACACAATACATTTCGGAAAATCATTTGACTGTCTTACCGATTTAATTTTTAGCTGAAATTTGATATGGGTAAACTAGACTTAATGAAGAAGATGATCAAAAAAATTCATCAAAATTGTTTACAAGGAACAACCCCAATTGGCGACGGTCGGGCAAAACCTCCTATATAAGGGGCTAATTGAACACTTTAAGTTAGTTCATGTACCTATTTGACCCTTTAGCCAATTGATTGTAATAATCCCAACTATTGGCGGGTCGCTCATAATAATCCCAACTATCGATTATTTTAGAATAATCTCAACTTTAGGGCCCTTCGGCCAATAATGGTCCGAGGTGACCGTCTATAAATAAATTCGTATAGTTTCTAAAGTGATATAGCAGATAATCCCTATAAATAATCATCAATTTTAATTTTTACGCTTAATTTCTATTAAAAAATCACTTTTTAGAGCAGGTAATATGAGATCATGGACCATTATTGGCGGACGGTCCATATAGTTGGGATTATACAATAATAATCAATAGTTAGGATTATTATTAGCAGACCGGCAATAATTATGATTATTATTTTCAATTTTTCCTAAATGTTTTGCATAGATAAAAGTTTGAAATAAGACAAAAATAGTACTCCCTCCGTCCCGCTAACAATGGGACAAAAGGGAGTGACACGCAAATTAATAAAAAGTGGGTTTATGTGGTTGATATTGAATTGATAAAGTAAAATTAAAGTAAGAATGATTTAAAGTCACACAAAATATACCAAATTTGGTATGAGACAATCTTAGTGGGATGGATCGATAAGGTAAAATGAGACAATCATAGCGAGACGGGTGTAGTATATTTTTGTAAACATTTTCAAAAGTAATCGTATCGGCATGTGTTATATGTAAATGTGGCTCACAGACAAAAAATGTTGGTTGAAAAAATCCAATTTGAAAAATGTCTTATGTAAGCAAAAAAGTAAGCAAAAAATGTCCGAGACCGGTTAAAATATTGTATTTTTATATTTTTTAAAAAAATTATACAAATCATATTTGAACATTGATACCTCTTCATCGTTGAAGGTCATTTCTAACATCTTCTCCCTTAAAGGCACCGTAGGAGTCATGTTGACCTCGTATGGTACACATTCCCATATAATATTTCTATGTGCATTGGCTGCCATTGTTGTGTTTTTCTCTGTAGACGACTAGTGTGTTGCATTCCATTAAGTCTAAGAGATGTTCGTGACGAGATACTCAGATAGTGTGGAGGGGATGATAGGAAAGGTCTTTTTTTGGGTTTTCCTTGTTTGTTGGGTGTGAGGCAGAAACAGCCCTGCACTTGTTTGTTGGGTGCTCCTTTACAAAGGAGGTGTGGCAACAGTTAGTTAGGCTGGGAGTCTATTGGCTCGGGTGCAACTTCAATTCTACATTAGGTGGAGGATTTTTTGCGGATAGTTCAATGGAAAAGTACAGCCTAATGATCTTAATTTACTGGGGAATTTGGATGGTGTGGAATGAAAGACTTTGGCATAATGGAGGAATGGGTGTAGTGTCTCTGGTGCTGCAAGTGAAGGCTTATTATAGATGGGTTGACAACAAGCACAATTTTCTGGAAAGACTCATATGAGTATGCAAATTAATTGGTCAGACAGGTTATAAGTTTTCTTGAGGTGCATGTGCTCAAATGAATCATTGCAAATGCATTGCAAAAATCAATTGTTTAGTAGTGAGGGCTTGAAAGTAATTTCATAATTTTATCTGGCGGTATTCTATGGCGATCCCGCTTTTCTTTGTTTTGAGACAAACTTTGATTTTGTTCCAGAAAATCGCATTACTCCACCAACATAAGAACCCAACGAAAAGTCTTCAAATGAGATTCCCGGTGTAAGTTCTCAATGTGTAATTGAATTACGAGATGGAATTACAGGAATTTTGATAGGTAGTATGAGGCAACATCGTTGATAAAGTATGTCGATTGCATGTGTTCTATTATGTAATTTATTTCCTTAATGTTTTTAGTACTTTTTGTATTTTATGTTTCATTTTATCTTGGAATGAATTCCAATTAGTATTTATGTTTCATTTTATTTTAATTTAAATGCATGTGGGTTTTAAGACACATAGAGAGAGGGAGGGAAGAGAGCTCACCTAAGGAGCTTCAAACAACCATGGAGAAAAATGAGCAAGAAGGGATGATTCCGGGAAGAAGAAAGCTCAACTCTAGCTAGGTAATCGAATGCTATCCCCGATTAAACTAGTTATATAGTATATTTAGTGAATATGATTTTAAAGAAATCATATGTTTGATTAATGAGGATGTTCTACAAGTTCAAAAGTGTAGAAAATGATATAATGTGTTGGTAATTAACTTAGAAAGGTTGTTGAATCGATAGGAATCGAAATCACTGGAAACCGCCATTGAATGAGGCTATTTTCGTGCTGCAGGGCCCGAAAGCCGCCCACCTTTTGCAAAAGCCGTCCGGCTTTTGCATTCTTCCCAACAACTTCATTTCAGATCACCTTTGATCAGAGGTTTAATGATGGGTGATAAGTCCGTATTTAGACACGCATTTGATGCGTGTTGGAATCGACCTTTGACGGTTTTCCTAGCTTTAAGGTGTTGCAAGTCTCAATTTTAGCTCAAGATATGTTTACCAGGCGTTGGTTCGAGTTTTATGTCTTTTGGAGTCAAAATCAAGGAATTTGAGCCCAGCAACGGTGCTTGAGAAGCAATCGGGACGATTTGAGAAGAATTCAAGAGTGATATGAGAGATTTGGAGGTCACTGGGAGTTTCACAATGAAAATTTGATGACAAAAGAACTCTAGGATTGGCTACAGGATCAAAAGAAGACAAATAGAGCTTGAAACGGCATTCAGAATGACCTTATGTCAATCGTTAAAGCATATCTCCTCGTAGAAGCATCCAAAGGACACGATTCAAATTGCATATGAAAGCCAACTTCTAGGGCTACAAATCATATAGAGAAACAATTTCGAGAATCTGAGAGGAAGAAGGTGAAAACAGACGATGAAATCAGATGATCCCTGTTGCGATTTCAGAATGAGACCTTCCACCATTTTGATCATATCGTTTGATTGGATGATTCAAATCCAATTCGGAAAGTCGTGGTGAATAGAGGACTTCATTATCTACAACTTTCATGAAGGAAGGTTTCTCAAATACGGACCAGAGAAGTCGAAAAACTCACTGGAAGCCACACATGGCGTGCGTGGTGCCGTGAGTGGCACGTTTTGACGTGCGGGTCTGTCAGACGCACGGACGCCACGCACGGTTTCGCCCGAATTGCTCTGTTTTTTCCTATTTAAACAGCCTATAAACCCCTGTTTGGGGGGGGGGGGGACTTAGAGAGATGGCATAGCATAAAATTTTGAGAGCTTTTCAGTCTTGTTCTTCAATTCTTTGAGATTCTTTGTAAGTTCCTACTTTTTAAATAATAAAAATTAATTCTATTCTTCCCAATTCTGTTGTTAATTCAATTATGAATTTTTAGTAGTCTTATTTAGGGATTTGGGGATGAGGAAGGGGTCAATCAAGATGTATGGCTAAATGCATGACGGATTAATTGCATTAATGATATTTAATTTGTGTTTGAATGATTTTATAGATATCTTTTTAAACTAGAACGGCTGCTAGAACTACAATTGCGTCTGGAATAAATTAAGAGAGATCTAGTTTATTCTAAGACACCTTCACACACACTTATTCGTTCGCTAAGAGATTAGTAGCGCTTAAGGGGCCATAAGCTCGCTCGTTTTGGCAATAGTTTAGAATCCTGTAGCATGAGAGATCAGTCTGGTCCCCTAAATTATTGTACTCTACACCGCGAGAGCGGTAAGAACTTAGTAATGATTAGCTAGGCTCAATTAAATTAATTTCATGTAATTAAGTCTGATCAGGCAGAAACCTGATTACCCCGGAATCAATCTTTGTTCCCTTCGTCGTTAATTAAGAAGAAACCCATCTTTATTTTAACTCGTTATTTGCAATTTAATTTTCCAATCCAACCATTCTCGCAAAATTTAATTTATTTTATTTACTTTTAATCGCTGAATTTATTTAATTCTTAATTCCCTTTTGTCCGTCCCTGTGGAGACGATACTCGTACTTACACCACTATATTACAATCTATTTTAAGTGCGAGAAAACTCACATCACTTTTTGGCGCCGTTGCCGGAGATGGTGTCGGTTTTAAGGGTTAATTAATTCCAGCGAGAATTTTTTAGTTAGATTTTTTTTTAGTTTTCCGTAGGATTTTTCTGTGCTATCCTTTCAGGTTATTTTCAAAAAGGCATGAGATGAACCCATTCACCTCGATTCTGGAGGAATTCCTTACCCTCAAACATCCATGGAATATTCACTATATACGTCAGATGCTCCTTACACTCATCCTCAATATTGCACTCCTCACCATTATTACTCTCCTCCACCACAAAATATTCCATCTTCCTATTCTTACCCTCCTCCAAATACGCGACATTCCCAATGTCATTCCCCTAATTATTCTCCTCATCAAAATTACTCGCCTGCACCACAAAATTATTGAATCCCTTATCCACACCCTCCAACCACGCAACCTTGTCTGCCTAAGAATAACTTTTGTTTGTACTGTGGAGGGTGTCATCATATATCTTTTTGCCCCGTTAAACCTCCTTATGATCATCCTTACTCGGCAACTGCGTACCCCACTTCTTCCTCCCCACAATTTAAAATCACAAACATTTCAGCCATTCCTACATCTTTGTCGAATAATGAGCCACATAATCAATTTAAGAAGACACTTTCAGAGATTCTGTCTGTATACACAGAGATGATGAGGGAGAGCACTTGAGCCATAACGGAGAGCACTTCAGTCATAATGCAGAGCACTTCTGCCATGATGAAGGATATTAATACCATAAGGGGCCACCTGGTAGGAGTCCAATCCGATGAGACCAATAGGGATGATCACGTGAGCGAGTCAGACTTTGATGGTGGGAATATGATGAATGATTCACTTCCTGATTCTTTTGAAGACCCATCTATGTCTGAACTTGAACTAAAAGAAAACAGGTCGAGTTTTTTTCCAAGAAAACAGGAAAAAGTTTGAAATGGTACAAGCTGTAACTGATGAAGTCACACATCACTGTGATTTTCATACAGAAACTCCCCAACCGTTTGATTTACCATTGGTCTCAACACATGATGAGGGTATGAAGCAAATCAGTCATGTGGATGGTGCTACTGAGGTAGGTTTGGGTATTGAAGATGAGTTGGGAAAAGATGATCACACGCTCCAAGAGAGTGGGGCCGAAGTAGATGATGTCCATAATGAAGAAGTCCTGGTCCACAAGCAAGATTACCCCTCTTGTACACATGCACCAATCCACTCTTACGTGGTTTCAGATTTGAATTTCTTTGATTCACTCCTTGATGATAATATTCCTTTTTGTGTGGAGAGTGACAACATCATACGAGAAGATATTAACAAGAGTGGTGACGATAAGAGTTGGGATGCCTTCATGGAGAGTGATATTGAGTCAAAAGAAGGTGCTCCGAATTTCCACGGTACATTTGAGAAAGGAAAGGAGGCGTTTGTGATACATTTTGAACATGAGGATGCGAGGTTCATACGTCACTTTTGCGCTGATGAGGGTTATGAAGACCATATGCTACCTTCATGGTTTCAAGAATTCAAGAATTTGTGACACATGATGGTATTTGTTGAGAGAAAGCTCGGCACCTTGAAAATTAGTGCACCATTATAGTCTTTGCTATTTGAGAGCATATGAGGTATTGTCGGGCAAACGACGTTAAAAATAGCGCTTCTTGGGAGGCAACCCAAGCTTATTTTTGCACTTTTGTTTTAGCATGTTTCTTTATTTTTGTGTGCTTTTGTGTTTCTGTGTTTGTTTTGCAGCTCAGGGGTTTTTCGTTTGAATGACGCGCCAAGGTTCACAGTTTGACTCGGTTCTAATTCTGCACCGATCAATGCCCTTAGGGAAGTTTTCATGATCATTCTGTTTGTCTATGTTAATTATTGACTTGAGTTGAATTTGAGCACGCGTGACCTTTTTCTCTTTACCACTTGTGTATAGTGCATTTTTGGTCATCGAGGGCTCACTAAACTGTCTGCGCTTCTTTGTTATGAAGCAGCAGTCAGTCCATGCCATTTTGGACGGGATTTTCACTATGGGTCATTCGGAAACAGTCTCTCTGTGCTTTAGTACAGGGGTAAGACTGCGTACATCCGACCCCCCTTACCCCACCGTAGGTGGGAGCCTTTGCGGGACTGGGGTAAATGAAAATGAAATGAGGGTGATGCCAAAGTTTAAGTGTGGGGGAGTGAATTGGGCATTCAGGCAGAAATTGTTACATGGGATTACTAGAGTTAGCATGCGCAGGTGTTAGTTGTATATTCATAGGAAAGTCATGTCAAAATTTTTGAAATTGTTTCTTTAAACTGTGTCTTTGTGAGTTAGCTAGAGTTTTGACTATGCTTTTAGAACATCTTTGAAGTGTTTAGGCTTAAATTGCTTGCACTATAATCTAGTTGTTGAAAGGATGAATGCATTAGTCACGCATTTAATTCATAATTTTTCCATCTCACCTGAACAAGTCCTTTAGGAGAAGCCACTTTGAGCCTGCATGTTTTATTCTTTACCCAATCAATTGAGTTCCATAGCGAAATGGCCTGTTTTCTTACCCGTGAATAAGTCTGACGAAGTCTTGATGTTTAGGGAACTAGGGGATTAATTTGCTATGTTTAGGGAATTTTTGTAGGAGCCACCGTTGGCACTGTTCCTATGCCCCAAGCGGGGTAAGAGCAGTCACTTTTTAGGAATTTGATATTTTAGAGAATTGCATTGTAGGCATGGATTCACCTTAATTAATTGAACTTCAATTGATAATTTTCCTTGGTGAGGCCGAGATTAGAATGGGGTAATGTCTAGTGAAAATCTAAAAATTGAAAAAAATTAATTAAATGAACTAGACCTCTTACCTTGCGAAAAAGAGAATGGCAGACTCGGTCAAAAAGTGTAAGTGTTCTGCACAATAAGATGAGACTTGGGGGTCTTTCGAAAGAAATGGCGTTCTCGTGCCAACACGACAAGGAAAGCTAAAATTTTGTAATTGAACTTGGAGGCTATTGCAAAATTAACATTAGTCCTTCGCGTACTTAGAGTATACGTCAAAGCACCAATGTACCGCAACGGTTTAACTTAGTTGTACACCATGTCTACTCCTTGCATAGATTTAAATGATAGTTCCTAATTAGTGGCCTACTGAGTTCTTTGATCCTAACAATAGCCCCAAAATTCTTGAACGCATTAAGTCTTTGTTAGGATGTTCCACACTCTCAAGAAAGGGACTATTTATTCTTACCATCCACCATTCACCACCATCTTCACAAGTCCTTCTGATCACTAGCTAGTTTATTTATGTATGCAGTCATTACTTTGAGGATGTTGTGAATAATTTTGTCAAATATTTTAGCTAGAGAGATTACAAAGATGTAGTTTAGGAAATAATTTTCTTGATTTAGGCTGTCTGTTCTGTGAGTATCCCTTTAACTACATGTGCATGCTAATTATTTTAATTCCGTGTGGTGATTATCGTAAGTCCCATTGTTCAGTTTGCTTGAAGACAAGCAAAGGCTTAAATGTGGGGGAATCTGATAAGTCCGTATTTAAACACGCATTTGATGCGTGTTGGGATCGACATTTGATAGTTTTCCTAGCTTTAAGGTGTTGCAAGTCTCAATTTTAGCTCAAGTTATGTTTACCAGGCGTTGGTTCGAGTTTTATGTCTTTTGGAGTCAAAATCAGGGAATTTGAGCTCAGCAACGGTGCTTGAGAATCAATAGGGACGATTTGAGAAGGATTCGAGAGTGAATTGAGAGCTTTGGATGTCACCGGGAGGTTCACAATGAAGAGTTGATGACAAAAGAGTTCTAGCATTGGCTACGGGATCAAAAGAAGACAAATAGAGCTTGAAAACGGCGTTCAGAATGACCTTATGTCATTCGTTCAAGCATATCTCTTCGTAAAAGCGTACAAAGAACATGATTCAAGTTGCATATGATGAAAGCCAACTTCAAGGGATACAAATCATATGAAGACACAATTCCTAGAATCTGAGAGGAAAAAGGT
The DNA here is from genome assembly GCA_945859875.1 of Cuscuta europaea. Taxonomy (NCBI): domain Eukaryota; kingdom Viridiplantae; phylum Streptophyta; class Magnoliopsida; order Solanales; family Convolvulaceae; genus Cuscuta; species Cuscuta europaea. Next base: position 3,299,827 of record CAMAPE010000041.1, read on the forward strand.
GAAAACAGACGATGAAGTCAGATGATCCCTGTTGCGATTTCAGAATGAGACATTCCACCATTTTGATCATATCTTTTGATTGGATGATTCAAATCCAATTCAATAAGTCGTGGTGGATAGAGGACTTCCTTATCTACAACATTCATGAAGGAAGTTTTGTCAAATACGGACTAGAGAAGCTGGAAAACTCACTGGCAGCCACGCACGGTTGTGCGTGGAGGGACGCACGCGTGTGTGGCACGTTTTAACGCGCGGGTCTGTCGGACGCACAGATGCCACGCACGCCGTGTGTTGTGCAGTGCGTGCCTCCTGGAGTCCTAATTTCACCCGAATTTATCCCTTTTTCCTATTTAATTAGTGTGTAAACCCCTGTTTTGAGGGGGAACTTAGAGAGATGGCCTAGCACGAAATTTTGAGAGCTTTTCAGCCTTGTTCTTCAATTCTTTGAGATTCTTTGTAAGTTCCTACTTAATTAATGACAATTAATTCTATTCTTCTCAATTCTGTTGTTAATTCAACTATGAGTTGTGAGTAGTCTTAATTAGGGATTTGGGGTTGATTAAGGGGTTAATCAAGATGTATGGCTAAATTCATGACGGATTAATTGCATGAATGATATTTAATTTGTGTTTGAATGATTTTATTGATATCTTTTGTAACCTAGAACGGCCGCTAGAATTACAATTGCGGGTAGAATAAATTAAGAGAGATCTAGTTTATTCTATGACACCTTCACACACACTTATTCGTTCGCTAAGAGATTAGTAGCGCTTAAGGGGCCATAAGCTCGCTCGTTTTGGCAATAGTTTAGGATTCTGTCGCATGAGAGATCAGCCTGGTCCCCTAAATTGTACTCTACGCCGCGAGAGCGGTAAGAACTTAGTAATGATTAGCTAGGCTCAATTAAATTAATTTCATGTAATTAAGCCTGATCAACCAGAAACCTGATTACCCCGGAATCAATCTATGTTCCCTTCGTCGTTAATTAAGAAGAAACTCATCTTTATTTTAATTCGTTATTTGCAATTCAATTTTCCAAACCAACCATTTTCGCACAATTTAATTTATTTTATGTATTTTTTATCGCTGAATTTATTTAATTCTTAATTCCCTTTTGTTCGTCCCTGTGGAGACGATACTCGTACTTATACCACTATATTACAATCTATTTTAAGTGCGAGAAAACTCACATCAATGAGGCTTCAATATGGAAGCTTGCTGGATATATTTAAGGTGAGGATGTGAGGCTATGTGGTCCTGAAAATTGATAAATGATTATGTAAAGGTGAATAAGCAAAGGGACTATGTATGAGGAGAGAAATCCTTGAGATATTGTGACTATTGAATGGATATTGAGGAATTGGGATGATATAAATAAATGTTAATAATGTGTGATTTCCATGTAATCTTAAAAAGGTTAAATTGATATTTAAGTGGATAGATAAAGTGGTGAAACATGAGGTGAAGAATCCTTGAATTATTGTCATGATGATATGAATCCTTAGCGATTACTTGTGTGTTCTATTCAATATATTGAATAAGATAAGCATGTATCTAGAATGAGTGATGGACTATGGTCAGGCTCAAATGAAAATGTGAAGTCTACCTAAAACTATGTGATGGCAGCCCGGGGAGTCATGACAAAGACTAGCCCGAGGTTGATAGATTATGATTACTCGGATATAGTAAGTATTGTTGTGGTTGAATCCACGGTCAAACAAAGATATAGACGTTATGTGATTTATTCGGGTTGTGTAAGCTTTAAACGAATAAACATTATAATCAGGACGTGTAAGCCATACACGAATTAAGGTTATATGCGGGGGTGTGTAAGCCCTAAATGAATAAAGAGTTATACGGGGTGTGTAAGCCCTAAATGAATAAAGATATTATATTGGGTGGGTAAGCCCAAAACGAATGAATACAACCGTAGGGTGTGTAAGTCCAATATGGATGAGTACAAAGGACAAAAGGTGTAACCCTCTCAATGGAATGAGGTATAGATGGACTATGGGGTGGTGTAACCCTCTCAAAGGTTGTTGTATGCAAGTATAGGCCAAAGGCTATTTAAGGAGAATTGTTTTGAAATACAAATGGACCTACGGATCGGTTATTAGACTTGATATATACTATACATGTGATTTGAAATGGGGTAGCTATAGGTTATGTCCATAGTCTATTATCACCGTATGTTGAGGGTCTTGTGTTTGAAACATTGATTATATGCCGTATAGTTGTCATTGTACTTTTCAAATGATTCAAAGTACTGACTTCCCCTTTACAGGTGAGGCCACCTCACAGTTTTCATGTTGAAGTCAGAGCTTGCTTCCTGTTCCCGTTTGCTTCGGGTGATCTATGGAAAGAAGACATGTTTCGTGGTTCTTCCAATTTTATTTTGTTATAAATAAAATGATGCTCATGGAAACTATTTTAAATTATAAATGATTTGGGAGCTTGCGTGCTCATGTTTGCCCCGCGTGGCCTTTGACTTTAAAAGTACTTGTTTTCCATTGCGTATTTATGAAATGTTTTACTTATAATTGTTTATGGATGTACTTGTGTGAATGATATTCATGTACACCTTGCATGGATCAACTGAGATACACTGCGATTGCCTTAATCAGATATTCCAGCGGTTGTTAGCATGTCCGGCCAGTCCACGGTGTGACAATATTCGATATTTATCACTGTAAATTAGGACTTCTCTGATCGACATGTTTTGTCTATGGCTTATTTTATAGAAAAAGGATTGTCTATTCAAAAGATTTTGAAAATATGAACAAAAAACATACACTTTTTGTCCAGTCTGACTAACAGTCTAACATTGTCAATGAATGAATTTTATGACCAGCATTTTTTCCATGGCGTAACATTCGAGAGAAAAAATGTTGTTGCGGAAGATTCTGAAAATGCGTACAAAAGTTTGTGATTTTCTAGTGTCTAAAGTTTCAAATAATTAACAATGTGAATTCAATTGAAGTACAAGAATTATATTTTAACGTGAATGATAACTAAGGACTAAGACTACCTAGCTATATCCTTGCACCATTAGAAAATTTAAATATGAAATCCGTGTATATGAAAATAATGTATGGACTCTGCCAATACAATTTTCTTTACATTCCATTATCATCAATAAAATCACTCATCATATTTTTTTACATATCAATTTAGTAAAGCAGTAATTAAATTATTTTAAGAAATGTTTTTCTTTTTTTTTTTTCTTAAATTTTTGAAATAATTAAGAAATACCCATTTTGATGCTAAAATATTTTTGTTGTGTTTCGTGTTTTTTGGAATAAAAACTGCAGCTATTGAAACTTTAGATATCATTATAAATTTTAAGCATGCAATCATTATACTCCGTAATAAGTTTTGATATAAATTTTATAAAAATTACTCCCTCCGGTCCTTAATTAATTTTACACTTTCCTTTTTGGGTCGTCTCATATGAAACTTTACACTTCCTTATTTTCCTTATTTGGCAAACAAATCTACACCAAACAATGCAAAACAGTGTACTCTACAGTAAAGTCAAATTTATTTCCTTAATATGTGTGAAGTCAAAGTGTAAATTTTATTAAGGATCAGAGGGACTAAAAAAAAAGTTATGACACTTTAAAATTAAATCTTGGCCCCGATTGAAATATGCATTCAGCCCTTTTTTTCTTGCTTTTAGCAAGTCAAAGCTCCCTCCACCCCGGACCCCTTCTCCATTTTACCCTCCCAATTTTGCTCCAATAATGCAATTTAGGATTCCAAACTTTAAAATGTCAAATTTTAATATTTTGGATTACAAATCTACTAATGGTTTATAAGACCATCTCGAATAGTTTACACCATTTTGTACACTAAAATTGTGTAAACATCACATCATACATTATTTTATCTTCAACAGTTTACACCATTTTCATCACCAAAAAGGAATATTCACTTTATATTCTTTTTACTAACTTTTTATCATTCTTCTATTTAAATATATAATTATCATATATTTATACATTAGCCCCTCATTTAATATTTTGACATTTCACACATGCCAACTAAAATACACCATTTTAATATCTATTTTCACGCATTTTCACTCTCTCCACCAAAATGATGAAATGGTGAAAGAAATGGTGTTATTGTTGGAGCAAAAATTTGACAAATACACCATTTTCGTATATGAAAGGGTGATTGTTGGAGAAGCTCTAAGAGCAATAATGTTCCGTACATATTGTGGACAAGAATCACTCCGAGACGTTTATTTTGAGACAAAACTCCACCAAATCAATGTTTCTGTGATTGAAAACCAAAATCACCCAGCTGGACCAACATGTGTACGTACGTACTCAGTGCTCTTATAGCCAGCCATGTATGAGCCCATTTGGCAGCACGAAAATCGGCTGTTCTGGCTGATTCTGCTGAAATTTATGAAGTTCTGGCTGAAATGGCTGCATTGGCTGATTGCTGATACAAGAAAAAAAATATTTTTAAAATATATTTTATTAATAAAATAAAGAAAAAATTATATGTAAAAATAGCTAAAATGGCCATCTACAGTAACATCAGCCAATACAGCCAGAAAAGTAACTCCAACCTTACTTTTTCAGCTTATTACACAATTCAGTGCGCGAAAGCAAAATTTACGTGTTTGGTAAAAAAGTTGGTTGATAAACCTGATAAGCCGAAAATGAGAGTTGCCAAACGGCCTTTATATATCGTTCTAGATTGAGACTTGAGAGTAGTAGCCAATAGCCATGGCCAAAAATGCTAATGACTTAATGGAATACCTCTTCGAGGATAATCCAAACAGAAATAGTAGTGATGATAAAGGAGGAGATGATTGTAGTGCTCAAAAGTTAGCTTCTTCTCCATTCTTCTCCCAGCAATGGCCACAAAGTTTCAGGTTTTTCTTCTTATGCGCCTCTTTCTCTGTTTACTTTGCTTATTGAGTTTTGCAATTTTGTAATTCTTTCAACTTTCACGCTGTTTAATCCTTTGCTGACCCAGTGACCTCCACTAATATTAACTAATCGTTCCACTCAACTATCTTTCTTTCTTTTTATTTCCTTTTCCTTTTTTTATTTTGCAATTCTTTCTAATCTATTATAGTATTAGTTCATGTATACAATTCTTAAATTGTATGGATTGGAGTATCTAAAAGAGGGTTTTTCAAAAACATTAGTGAAACCAAACTTAGTTTTAAAAATTTAACTAAGATTGTCATTTTTCTCCTTTTCACTCCGTCCCACGATAAGATCGTCTCATACCAAATTTAGCAAAATTTGTGTGGCTCAGAATTGTTATTACTTTATTCTTTTTTTTATTAATTTAGTATCAACCACATAAACTCTTTTTTGTTAATAATTGTTTCACTTTCGTATGTCCCAATGTTAGTGGAATAGAGATATTACTATATAGTATAGTCTCATAGTCGTTAAGTATAAAAGTTGAACATAAGTTACTATGACTAAGTTACTACTATAGCCATTACACTTAAAAGCTCACATTTTTATAAACAACATTTATTTTAGTCACATATATGTAATTGTTTCTATCTAAAATTGAATCTTGTGAATTTCAAAAATATTAAATGGTATATGTTAAAATACTTGTCCCACACCGAAAAATTATAAAATAATAACACACTATATAAGACTTTATGTTTCTCCTCCTATCAGGTTGATCTTTTAAGATGGAACTTCGAGTCTTAACATGGTATCAGATCCAATTCCGGTTGTTGTTTGACTCCTTGTTTAGCACTCATGATTAAGAGTAACTTGCTAAGGATATTTGTCCCACACCGGAAGCTATAAAATAGAAGATGGAACTTCAGGTCTTAATAGTATACAATCTGATTTAAAACATCTATCTTGTTCTCCGAGTATAGTAATGCTTACATTTTCTAAATTGACTCATAATATGAACGCACGGCAATTGTTCGGAAAAAATTCGAAAGTGAATGTTCATTTTTTTTTTGAAAGAATATTTTATTGTTTGCTGAACTTGTATAAAATATTGATATATGTATCATTTTTCATAAAATTTCTGGTTATGTTAAGATTTTTCTAACTTTTTTCTACTTGTACAACTTTAACAAATTAAATTTTAGATGTTTTTGTTACCTATTGAATTTGATGTTTAAATAACTTGTGAAATGGTTGAGATATACTTTTTCAATGATTTTATTTTTTCTATACAAAACTAGTAAACACAGCTAATTTTGTTAATTTAAAATGTAGTAAATATACTGATGGTTTAGCAAATGAATTTAATTAAACTAATTTGGTTATTAATGAATATCTTAGATTAGTAAATTTTGGGATTGAGTTTTATGCTATACTTAAATGATTATCACGTTTAAAAGAAATAGGTATTGGTATAAAATTATAAAATGCCAACAACAAAAATGTCAAATAAGTATGTCCTAAAAAAACATATACATAAATGAATAAAATTATCATAATAAATATATTAGATGTATGATTATACATGTGTGTAACGTTTACAATTAATGTGCATTGATATACCTTTTTAAAATGAGAACAAGTAGCGAATGAGAACATGATACTTCTGAAATGTGCATTGATATGATAATTTGAAATGAGCAAAACACACGCACCGATTGAGCATAAATTACTTAAGAAATAGGCATTGAAAATTTTAGGCTAAAGGGTTAAATATGCCCTCAAACTAACTTAAAAGTACAATCACCCCTTATATAGGAGACTATGTACGGCGTCGCCATTTGGAGCGGTTTTTGATGAAATTTTTCAAGCATCTTCTTCATTAACTCTAGTTTACCCATACCAAATTTCAGATAAACAATTCAACCGAGAGAGTCAAATGGTTTTTTTAAATGTACTGCGTTGTTTAACTGCGCAATTATCTTCAAAAGTTCATTTGACTGCCTTCCCGAATGAATTTTTAGCTGAAATTTGGTATGAGTAAACTAGACTTAATGAAGAAGATGCTCAAAATATTTCATAAAAAAATTGCACCGGGAACCGCCCTAAATGGCGACGGCCAGACAAAGCCTCCTATATAAGAGGTGATTTGCACTTTTTAAGTTAGTTCGAGGGCATATTTGACCCTTTAGCCAAAATTTTAAAATTCAATCACTTATGTTCGAATTTAGGCATGTCAACCAGTCGGGTACGGGAAAGTGCATAACGTAGTGCACTGGGCTGTAACGGGTCCAAATCCAGCTATAGGTAAACGGAATTAAATGTATACCCTTACTCGTTAAAAAAACGGATCTGAGTCTAGAGCCGACCCATTGATAGGCATATTCAGATGTCCGGATCTCGACTATTTAATTACATTCATTATAATATGCTCATTCAAACTCTTTATTATGCTCATTTTTAATTTTAATGTCATATTAATAATGTCTATTTCTTTTAAATGGTATACTCATTTGAGTGTAGAATAGAACTCATTTCTATAATCCACACATGTATTATATTCACGGGGGACTTAGCATATTTAGATTATTTACTAAATTATTATTAGATTTAGCATATTATTTGAAATATTCATTTATAATTTGTCGATCTTGATTTAAAGAATTTATTTTGTTCATTTTATAATGTTTAACTCATGTACATTTGTTTTAAACAATATATACTCATTTTAGTATAGCATGAACTCATTTCAATAATTCACAGCTACTAAACTTATTCTAACTAATATAATTAGTTGCGTTTACTACGTTGGTATGGATAATATATAGAATATTTTGAAAAATATATATTTAACCACTTTTATTTTGATCGTTTTATAACAATGCAGATTTTTTTGACCATAAAATTCCTAATGAACTTATTTTAATGTACATTTATTTTCAACGTTATACTCACTTAAGTATAACATAAAACTCATATACTTAGTATATCATTTACACTTGTGATATATTTCATGAAAACTAAATTAATATAACTAACCTCGTGTACACAATTAACACTTGTTTTACCAATGAGGAATATAACAGTTTGAGCAAGAAAAAATATATCAATGCACATTCCCTATAAACATTATACTCATTTGATGATATCACATAAAACTCTTTCGAATAACTTATATATGTAATATATATTCTTTTCAAATCAACTTCATGTAATCACATTTATTTTATTAGTAGTTTGTAATACAAAATATAAAAAGGGGTTATTCCCTTAATATTACTAAATTGGACTGAATTTCCAAAAATGTGAGTACTTTTAAAAATTGACAAAAAAGTGATTAACAAGGTCACATATTTGGGATTAGAAAAACATGATGTCACCGGAAAAAATTTATGTCACTATGCTCCTTTTTCTTGTCACCGAGAGTTGTCAAAGTCAAAACTTCCACGCCAATTACACCGCCACCGCCACAGTGACATCGTCATAGTGACGCCGCCACAATGACGCTGTTACAGTGACACCGCCACAGTGACGCCGCCTCCGGTAACACCACCACAGTGACATGCCGACTACAACCATAGTGACACCATCAAGCCCACCACCCACTGTTGCCAGCACCGTCCCGCACCTGCACCCTCCTCAGCCCCTCCTCAACCCTGCCGCAGCCCCATCCCCAACGGCCATCTACCGTGTCACCGCCGCCGCCTAGTGACACCCCCGCCGGCATCGCCATACCATCAACACGGCCAAACCGTACTGCCCCTTCCCCTCCCAGCCATCCCCGATCGTCACCGCCAGTCACCACCACCAGCCACCCGCCTTCACCCCTAACATTCAGCCACGCCGCCCTAAGCCCCAACATCCAGGCTCCATCCCTACTCCCCTGTCCTCAGCCCCCTCCCCTGCTCCCCTTCCCAACAAATTCGATCTGAAACTCAGATCTGAAAATAAGAAGGAAAATCCCCAAAATCGATTTGAAATTCTAAAAGAAAGAAGAAAAAGGAGAATCAAGTGTGGTGGCTTGGTAATCGCCGTTGACTGGAGGCATGGCTGTGCGAAGAGGAGCGCCGGATTGGAGGAGGAACCACTGATTTGGCGAGGCAACCCATGCGGTGAGGCAGCCTATGCGGCGAGTCCCAGGTGAGGCAGCCTGTGCGGCGAGTCCCAGGCGCGGTGAGGTGCGGCGGAGGCAAGGCTGAGGCGAGGTCGGCGGGTTGGCAGATGAAGGAAGGATGCTCTGCGAAGAAGGGAAGAAATGTGTGATGGTGTTCGCTGGAAAGATGCGCAGAAGAGAAAGAGGCGTTGATGAATTGCTCTTGGTCACATGGTCAGTTTTGTGGAATTTTTAAAAGTGGTCATATTTTTGTGTAACACAAGTTGGGAAGTAATATTGGTGTCATTATTTCATATAAAAAATATACATTTTTTAACCTAATACTCATTTATGTATAACATAAAACTCACTTCTATAAATCATACACGCAAGACATTTATCACAAATCAACTTATTAATAACCAAGCATTCCAGTCCAGCTGGTTGTGGGGTCATCATGCCTAGTGGAAGATCTTGAATTCAAAACCCGCTAGGCACACAAGGGTTTGAAACTCAATGGAGTGAGTTTCAGCCCTGATTACTTCAGGCCCCAGCCCCTAGCCCCCAGACCCATCTGGAGTAAAAAAATCAACTTATTCATTTGTGTATATTCATTATTGATGCTTATCTAAAATATTTGTTGCGCTCATTATACAATAACATACATATGCTTGTTTCTCTTAAACGTTACACTCATTTATACGTAGGGCATAACTCACACATGTAGTATATTCAATTATTCATTACACACCAATTTAATATAATTACTTTTTAGCCAATTATTCGTAGTTTTGTAATGAGAAATATTAGTAAAAGTAATTTATAATCATATCAATTTTATTGTGTTAATTTTATAATATAACATTCATGCACAATTTTTAAGGATTGTATACTCACTTGAAACACTTGATATGTGTTGGGTGTGTTTCGGAAAAAAAAGAAAAGTAATTAAAATAAATTAATTAAATAAAATGACTAGAGAAAAACAAGAAAGGAGATGAAGCAGAATTAGTCAACGGTCGTGCTACGCACGATTTCCTTAAAACGTATTTGTTGCCTCCCACAGTGCTAGGAGCGTTGCAACAATCGTTTCCCAGGATACGATGACTACGAACTAGTGTTTGAGCACACAAACAAGAGTTCCAGCGAACGAAAACCAAGTGAGAACACAGAAGGAATTTTCAGAGTAGCTGTAGGTGGTTTTAGCTCAAGAATACGTGAGGAATGTATCAATGCGTTGTGCGTTGATTTCCCGTGTGTTTGTTGCAAAACACCTGCCAGCTATTTATAGGAGGATTTGTTGTGTGTTAAATGGGGTGTTAATGGACCTGAACGTTGGACATCAATGACCAGTCCGTTGGGCATTGAATCGTCCATAAACTGTCCATTTAACGCAGCATTAAAAGAGAAGAACGTTGGGCATTAATTGTTGTAACGGAAGAAATGCGTGACAGAAAACCCCAACAGAACACCCCTTGGAGGGGTTCTGTCCGAAGCCAAAAGAACACCCCTTGGAGGGTTTCTGTCCGAAGCCCGCGCACACGAGTCGCGGTTTTTCTTCTCCGTTTCGGGATTTGATAAGCTTAGGTTAACTTAAACAAATTGCAGTATTATTAATTAATTAGTGAAAGAAGGAGAACTGTTTTAATCAAATCTTCATCGCATTTGATTTATTTTGAAATTAGGAGGTGTGATTTGTTGCTATAAATTACGGAGTAAGAGATTTTTATATAAAAGAAAAAAAGAAAAGGAAAAGAAGTGAAACGAGAAGTAAGGATGAGGTATGGGAGTGACAAGCCGACCTAAGGAAAGAATAAAAATACTAGACTATATAGTGAGTACTGTACAATACCAGTTTATACGAAAATTTTGTATTAAACCAGTCTATTTATTTTTTCCTTGTAATCCAGTACTATCAATACAACAACAACATCCAGTACTATCAATATACAAAAAAAATAGAATCATACTTTTATTCGTATACATCAATGTTTTCCATTTCGTTTTGCGAATATTTACAATTTAAATGGTAAAACATTACGATATAAACAACTTAAAGATGTAAAAAACGAGATCTTAATTTTGGCACATAGATCCACTTAAAAAGTAGGCTTAAAAAACTTTTTAAAACATTCTATGTACATTTTTGGTGTCGAAAGATCATAAAAAATTATTACATTTTCCCATTTTGTGTGTCTTATTTTGGTTTAGCACAATTATAAATAAAGTGATTGAAAAAATTAAAGTTGAGATTGAGATTTGAGTATATAAGAAAGTGAAATTTTGATGATCACATATTTTTTTTTTGAAAGGATCACATATTCCTTTTTTTAAAAAAGGAAACATGACATTGATTTTGAGACAACCAAAAAAAGGTAAAATGAGGCGTACGAAATACTCCCTCCGGTCCTAAATAAACTTCAGTATTTGACTTTACAGTTTTTAAGAAAGTGGAATTATTTGTTTTGACTTTCCGTTTATACCCCCAAAAGAAAATTACCCCCTACTATCCATAGTAAAAAAAAATTGAGAGCATTCCATTAATATGCTGTGGAAGTGACTGACATCAAGTACAAGTACCGTACTTCAAACTTCCCTCTAAAGGGTTGTTGGGACTTTAGAAACCAAATCAATATTAAGTGTGATTATGCAAGTAATGCAAGATAATGCCAGACCTCATATTCAAATACATGATGCAGACTTTGTTAAAGCAGGAACAGAGAATGGATGGAATATCCAACTACAATGTCAACTCCCTAACAGCCCTGATTTAAATGTTTTAGACCTAGGTTCATCACTTGTGTCTTAATATAGGCAAACACATATAATCATGCTCACAATTTACACATATCATATGCTAACACACCTCAGAATCACCACATACCAAGCACATTTACATCACAAGTATTGTAGCATAAGCAAACACAGCTAATCATGATCACATGTTACATATCCTATGCTAAAACACCTCAGAATCATCACATACTAATCACATTTACATCACAGGTGAGTTATGCATAGGCAAACACAGCTAATCATGATCACAGGTTACATATCCTATGCTAAAACACATCAGAATCATCACATATTAATCACATTTACATCACAGATCACAGGTGAGTTATTATAGCTAGAGAACACTGAAGTTTATTTAGGACCGGAGGGAGTATAATCATCATCACTGGTTACAGATCCTAAGCAATCACACCTCAAAATGGATACATAGTAATCACAATTTACATCACAGGTCTTTTAGCATAGCAAACACACCTCAGAATCATCACAGATTCATCACAGGTATTGTACCATAGGCAAACACGGATAATCATGCTCAGAGGTAACACATCCTTAGCATAGGCAAACACAGATAAGCATGATCACAGGTTACATATCCTAGGCAAACAGAACTGACAACCAGCTTAATAGCATTCCCAGACACACAAACACCCATCACAGTTCAATCACAACCCTTAAATCATCATTAGTTACACATCAAGCCAAACCGCTCAATCATCATGCAATGGCCCAACACAACACCCCCTCAATAATCATAAGTCCATACAACATCAAAGACACAAAGAGTAAGGGTTCAGAGATTACTATCCTTAAGGAGTTTGTTGGTTGTCGTCGTCTTCCCCACTGTCACCGCCGTCTTCCCCAAATCCATCATCGCTCTCTTCTCCATCATCCAGCCCGGTCCCGAGTTCACTTCCTCTCCATCTTCTGAATCCAGTCCTTCCAAACCGTTGAATGTATCAGAGACAAGGTTGGATTCGTATTTCTTATGCAAACGCCAGTTCGGATCAGTTTCAGATGAGCTTTCAGAACCAAATCGAACTATGAATGGTCTGAACGGAACTCAGTCGTGGTTTGCATTTGCATGTGAAGCTTCAGCTTCTGGATCTACCCACGACTTACTCTCGAATTGTGAGGGTCCAAGGTCTGTAGCGTGTGTGGGTTTGGGAAGCTGGTCCGCCGTAGGGTTTTCAGGGGTGGCTGATTTGGGATCCATTGAGATGGAGGTCAGAACTATGAGGGCTGAGGATCGAGGTGAGGAGAAGGAGGGGTGGCTATGGATGGAAGTGAGGAGAAGGAGGGGTGGCGATAGAGGTTAGGAGGTTGGAGGCGGTGGAGGGCGATGGATGGAAGACAGAGAGACGAAGAACAAAGAGAGAAGGTTCGAGAGAGAGATTGAGCGCATAAAGTGAATAAAAGTGACAGGGTGGGCCAAACAAGGGGGTAAAAAGGTTAGGGATATAAAGGGTATTTCAGATAAAAAACTTTCCTAATACGGAAATGTGAAGTTTATTTTGGACCGACCCAAAAAGGAAAGTGTGAAGTTTATTTAGGACCGGAGGGAGTATAACTTTAGATATACCTTTTGTTAAAATTTGAGTAGAATTAATAAAACTATGAATTAATTCTATTTTTAGTCCTACGAGTTTAATGTGTCATTTTCACGTCTTTCACTTTGTTCACTTTTGGTACTTGACTAATGTTTCTTGATCATTTGTTGTCCTTCTGTGATGATTTTAATCACCGCAATTATTGTCGAAAGGACCACATATGTGCGAAAATACAATATTTATGTACTAAAAGTGGTCAAAGTCAAAGACGTGAACCAATTGTGAAATCAGTGCGATACTCGTAGGACCAAAATGGTTGTTTTACTTTTGGATTGTCTCAAAATGAATCTTCTTTCCTTTTTGGCAAGAAATAGGTAATTCATAGAGTTTTTTCCCGGAGAGGGGTGTTTTTCAAACTTATTTCCCAAATCAGAGTATTTTTGCCATGCCATCGAGCTTACCCTAGTGTACTGGTTGTTAACTTTTTTTATCTTTTAGAAACACACTTAAACTCTTAAAATTGGATGACATGGAATTGCTGAGATGATGTGGATAAGCTGATGTGACGACTTGTGGTGATAATGAGATGACATGACAAAAAAAAATGATTTTGGAAATAAGTTCAGAAGTATCCTTTGGGAAATAAGTTTGAAAAATATCTCCCTTTAGAAAAAAAAACTCTTAATTCATATATTTCACGGCATTTTAATCAAATCTCAACTGCACTTTTACCTATTACGAGTAAGTGTTAATGTATTTTATTAGGGAGTAATACTTTTACGCCTCCTCCGTTGCGTCCATCTTTTTGCCTGGCTTGGTCATTATTTCCTGCGTCCCTGCCGGTGAATGCTGGTGGCACTTCCCTATACTCTTTTTGTGTCTTGAAACAAGCTCAAAAATGACTTTTCAGCTCAATCGAATAAGTATAACTGTATAAGCATATCAAGTCTTGAAGTGTTAATGGAAAGAGTAATGTGAGAGTTTGTAAAGTTTAAACAAGCAATTCAGTACCGTTTAAACTCCTCAAAGCAGACAGATTTCAAGATTAATGTAACACACGGCCTCGAGTGTAATAATTGTGAAATCCCATCTGAAGAGAGCTTCTAGAGATTCATGATATTTATGCATTCATATTCAGGACCATGCTTAGGGATTAACCAAGTCTCTTGTCCTTGGTTCGAACTTCAAAGCCATTGGGCTAGGGATTAACCATTTCCTTAACGTTTTATGATTGATAGGGAAGAAATCTCATCAAAACAGTCATCCTACTATGAAAAACTAAACGGGGGGCTTCCTCTTAACCATGGATGTAGCTTCTCACAAACGGTAATAACTGGTGAGTAAAGAGTAGTCTGTAATCTCTTTCAAAGTAAATATATGAATCTGCATTGTCATATAATGCTCTAATAATTTCTGATTTAGGACTGAATGTGATGGCTGGAATTGGGATTCTTTCTACTCCTTTCACTGTAAAAGAAGCTGGCTGGGCTAGCATTGTGATTTTGGTTCTTTTTGCTGCTACTTGTTGCTATACGGCGTATCTTATGAAGCAATGTTTTGAGAGCAGAGACAGCATGAGAACTTATCCTGACATGGGTGAAGCCGCGTTCGGAAGATATGGGCGCATTATCACAGCTGTAAGTTTTGAATCTAATAGACTCACAATTGCATTGAGATCATTCAAATAGATCTGAATGCACACGGATTAAACCACATTAAGGACTTGAATCCAATTGATTAGCTAGTACAGCTCAATAACTTATAAACTGATGTGTTTCTTTTTAATATTTCGATGTGTAACTCAAGCTTAATAGAGTGCCTAAACTGTGAAGCTTAAAAACTATTGGTTCGGTTTAGATTAATATTACTTACTTCTTCGGTTCATTTATCTTGTATTTGAAACAAGAACTAGTTTTTTGAAATTAGTTTTTTTGACAAATAATACTATTGGTTTTTTTAAATTAGCTGACATTATGCTGCATTTCCTTTGTGTACAGATGCTTTTGTATACGGAATTATATGTAAGTGAATATGGTCTTCAGCTTAGCGCTTCTCTGCATGAATTTTATCTCTTACAGGTATTATTTTGGACTATTTAAGTCATACTGTGTAGAGTATATCATATTGGAGGGAGATAATCTCACAAATTTATTTCCTGGAGCTTCCCTCAACTGGAATGGTCTAAATCTGGATTCTACACATTTATTTGGACTTCTAACTGCTCTGATAATTCTACCAACCCTCTTTTTGAGGGATGCTCGGTTAATATCATATCTTTCAGGTGCACCTGTCGATTTCCCTTTTCTGCATCGTTAAGGGTATGTTTGTGTCATGGAAAATTCTGGGGAAATTTGATAAGGAAATAGTTGTACTTATGTTTAGTTGACCTAGTAAACTACATCGGGAAATGAGATATGGTTATTTTAAACAAAAGTGCATATATTTAGCCTTTTAATAATAGACATGATCAAATTCTCATCTTTGTTTTTGTTTGTATTATCATTCCCTGGAATTTTCAGGAATACAAACAGACACTAAAAGTGCAGTTCTTAATATTATAATCTGAGAAGATACTTTATAATGTCTTCATACTGCAGCCTGTGGCGTTGTTGCAACTATGGCCATTGTAGTTTCTGTAGTGTTACTCAGTGTTGTAGATGGAATTGGAACGCCCCAAACAGGTCAATTGGTGAATTGGAGTGGCATCCCGTTTGCTGTTGGTGTGTACGGATTTTGTTATTCTGGACACTGTGTGTTTCCCAATATCTACCAATCAATGGCCAACAAAAAGCAATTCACTAAGGCAATAATCATATGGTATGGAATCTAGTTTCATTTAGACGCTAAGCACCCTATTAGCATAATTGATGTAATCCACATTGGTTCATAATTTCATATATAATCTCGTTTACAAGATGGATTTCCTCAGCCTATTGCCTGGGTTCTAACTTCTAAGCTTGAGGCTCATGCGCCAAATCTTATACTACGTATGTTGTTTCGGTTTTTGGGCTTATAAGAATAATGCTGGAGTATCTTGTCATGCAGCTTTATTTTGTGTGTTGCACTATATGGGAGTGTGGCTGTAATGGGATATCTGTTGTACGGTCAGGTCACGCTGTCTCAGATCACTCTGAATATGTCGTCTGACTCTATTCCTGCAAAGATTGCTGTGTGGACAACGGCATGTGTTTTACTCCTACACTGCTTTCTTTAGTAGCATAGACACATCAATGCCTTTTCTGGTTATTTTATATGCTTAATATTGTTGTTATTTTCAACAGGTTATCAACCCTTTCACTAAATATGCACTTGCGATGAATCCACTGGCTAGAGGCTTGGAGGAGTTGCTTCCAGAGAGAATCTCAAGCAGCTTAATGGGTTTTATTATGCTAAGGACACTACTTCTCATTTCAACTGTTTGTGTTGCATTTCTTCTTCCTTTCTTTGGTACGTATATTGTCCCCAACCAAAATTTTCTTTTGATTTGGTGCCTTACATTAAAGGAAATAGTTCTTGTCAACATAAAATACACTTTCTTGATTAATTTGACTTAACTTGAAAGGAGCTAAAGATATTTAAGTTTTACAATGCTAAAGATACTTATAGTAAGTATGGTACTCCACACGAACTTCACCTAATCACCTTCACGTACCATTAATGACATAGCTATGAGAGAAATTTTTGGTGGACACTATAAGAGTTCATTCATAGAAATATTTCTATGTTTTTTCATAAAAACTAATACAAATGAAAGCAATGGTCTTTACTGAAATTCTGCTACACCCATGCGGCCATGCATGCCATAACATGAGGAGTTACACTTGTTGCAGGCCTTGTGATGGCTTTAATCGGCTCTCTTCTCAGTATATTACTGGTAAGCACATCTCCTAAAGTATCTTCACCTTTAATCCCAAGTATGATATGGTCAGGTTTCTGAAAATTATGGTTTCCATCATTTGCAATGGAGTCAAAGATTCATTATTTTTTGGCTAGAGATTATGATGGAATAAAGCAAAATGACTCGCTAAACTCTCTGCGCTTCTTTGTTATGGAACAGCAGTCAGTCCATGCAATTTTGGACGCGATTTTCACTATGGGTCATCCGGAAATAGTCTCTCTGTGATTTAGTACAAGGGTAAGACTGCGTACATCCGACCCTCCCTTACCCCACCGTAGGTGGGAGCCTTTGCGGCACTGGGGTAAATGAAAATGAAATGATGATGAAAAAACTCAAATATTTTGTGTATAAATTTCTTGAGATGAGCTGAAAGTTTTTTTGACCCGATGTTGGTGTTATTATTCAGTCGATTATCGTGCCGAGTGTGTGTTATCTGAAGATCATGGGTAAGACAGTTACAAAGACACAGGTAACTCAGACAATTTACCCTTTGCATGAGCATTACTGCACTTGAATGTTTTTCTGGGCGTTGCAAGTCTACTACATCATTTAACACGTTTTTACTAGTTAATTACTGTACTGCATGTTTTTCACCCTTGGTCTTTTGATTACAATGTTTTCCTAATTTTTTTATCGTCCTAAAAATTGGATGAGGTTTTGATGATCTCAAAGACAATTTTCTAAGAGATAATAATGAACATCTTTACTTAATTAGTGTATAGTAGACCCTGGTCTTTATATCCTCATAGTAAACAAAAAAGGGTTTTACTTTTTCTTATCTGGCATCCCAGAGAAAGTGACCTATAGATTCCAATTCATTGCCTGCTTTTAACATTGTTTAAACCTGTATCAGTTAATCCTAGGATTGGACCCAGACCAGTTCCAGTCCAGCTCTTGTTACGGACATGCTGGTTCCCGGTCCCCCACCCACTAGAACCGAGACCAAGGCTGGGAATTTCAAAACCATTCCAATCTTTTTACTGGCAATCCAATTCCAAATTTTTAGCAAAGTCTGGGAATGAACCCGGTTAGGACACCGGTTCTAGTCCGGTTTCAGAAATGGATACTAATCCACTCCTAGTTTATCCTAGTTGCATCATATGTGCCATTTTGTTCACTTGTAATATTGACCTCGGATCGACATTTTCATACCCTACTATTGACACGATAAGATGAATATGGAACCCTGACCCATGGCAATATTTTAAAACGTTTAAGAGTCGTACAACAACATCCAAGTCTTAGTTCCAAAAGATATTGGGGTCGGCTAACATGAATCGATACATGATATCACAACCAAAATGAAAAGAAAGAATAAAGATAAAAAAGATAAGCTATTATAAAAAGATAATATAAAAAAAGATGAATATACATAAAAACGATAAAATAAAAAGGCTACAAATAATGCTTATATATATATATATATATATATATATATATATATAAGGATAAAAAACAAGGAAAAAAAAGATGCTCACCCAGCTGAAGGAAGGAGCTTGAGCCCGTAATAAACCAATAAAAGCAGTTCCAGCAGCAATCCCTTGCTCACTTTTGTGAAAAAGCTTTCGGAAATGACCGACCTTTTCAGAAAAAAAGAAACGTACCCAATTACCCATTATAATGATAGCAAACAAACTCTCAGCCTTCCTGTGATCGAGTGATGCTAGGGAAAAAAATGCATTTGCAGTTATTTTGTTGACATTTTCTTGTTCCAATTCTTTTTTGGCTGCAGAGTGCTACTAGTATTGCAGTAGTGATTGTGGGCATCATTAGTGCCGCTGTGGGGACATATTCTTCTATCTCAAAAATCGTGAAGCAATATTGATTGGAAGTTTATGGAAGTTATGACAAAAGTTGCAATTTTCTTTTCCTTTTTCCTTAAAAAAGTTGAATCCCCCACCCCAAGGTTCCCGCGTCCTGACTCGGCAAGACTTTCGGGAGGTTGTAAGTCACGGCGACTCACCTTAAGTAATAGTGGGCAAGTTGCATCTACTATTATTAGTTAAGTGTTTAACTTGCAAAAATAAAAGTTAAACCTTCCCCTATGGAATCCCGTCTGATAACTATAACTGCAAATGCATCTGCATTAGGAGTTTATGACTGAAAGGGTGAAAAAGTGTAGCGGTTACCGTCACCCAGCACAAGTAAATCCCGGATTGGATTCTTCAGCAATAAAAAGCAAAAACTGCTTTTGAAGTTCTAAATTCTTTTCCTTCTTGAAAAATACCTTGGTAGGCTTATTGTTTGAAAGAGTACTAGAGGCTTATTGGTTGCTTTGAGCTTTTAACATTGACTTTGAAGAAAGATTAGAAGAAGAGCAAAATACAAATAAATAGTGGTAGGGGCTATGAACTAGAAAATATAATGAGTACTCTTCCCAACTCGTCGAACTAATCAATATCTTAACAGCCGAACACTTTTAACCCTTTATAGGATTCTGGGGTGAACTAAAAGCTTTTTTTTATATTCCTTAAGAGGGTGTATGACTACAATAAATCTTCGGTGCAACTTGAACTATTAGACAATTCTTGTTGTATGCATTTTCTTACACGCCCCTACTTTGTGGACACAACTTCAAATTTTATGTTTTTTTTAGATAATTTGTCAGTGTGCACATGTAATATAGGGGTAAGTATAAAGGGAATTGTCCCGAGTCCTGAACTAAATTCATGAACTACGGAGTACTTGCGATGGAAACAAAAACTATTCAAAAATATTTCAAATGTTGTTGAGCTGGGCCGGAGCATAGCTACCTGAGTAATGAGTCGACAAACTAAATATGAGCTCTCTCATCTCTACTATCGAACTCAAGCAACTCAAAACCGTAATTAGAAATCCGTCTTTTCCATTAGATATACGCTTTTTTGTAGGCATGGACCGGTTGCGAGTCGGGCCGGGCTCCAGGCCGATCCAAACCGGGCTTTTTTCTTGGGGGGTAAGGCCCAGAACCGGCCCAAGGTTCTACCGGGACCAGGCCGGGCCAGGACCAGGCCGGGCCGGGACCGAACCGGATCGAGTACGTTTTTTTTTTCTTTTCTAATTAATTCCTACCCCCACCCCCACCCCAAACCCCTCCAAAACACCAAGCCCAACCCGTCTACCACCCAAACACTTTGAAAAAAAAAATTGGCCCGGACCTTGCCCGGTCCGGCCGGTACCAATGAACCTTGCAGCTCGAGCCCAACCCAAAAAATCCCGGGTCGGGTCATAGGCCTGGGCCCGGTAACGGGAAACCGGGCCAGGCCAGTCCCTCACAATGGCAGGTCAGGCCGGGCCGGTTCCCAGGCCAGGCAGACCGCAACCGGTCCATGCCTACTTTTTCGTATAATTTATGCAAAAACTACCAACTCCGTCTTTTATAAGTGAGCATAATTTAGATAAAATATCTTTGATTTTTATATATAGTAAACTATTAGGCCATAAATTACGTATTTTAAAATTTATATTAATAAATTAAAAAATAAATGAAAGGCTCAAAGAGTGAGGTTCGAGTTAGCAAATTGAGTTTGATCAAGACATCAAGTTCGAGGTTTTATTCCAGCCAAACTTTGAGGCTTGATATTTCCGCATCAACTCAGCTCCATTACCCATTTACACTTGCACCCATTAGAGCATCTTCAAAGGCAATGTGAATGGGTTAAAAAAAGCATTGCCATGTATACAAATAGACATCAGAATAAAACTACTTTCTTCAATGGAAGTGTCTATTTTCTGATTGGTGCAAAGTTGAAAGTGAACAGAATTGACACTGTACTCTGCTTATAATTGCACAATGCTTATGGCTCGAATAACTAACTAACCAAAAAAATCATTTACACACTTCCATAGGGTTGGATTCGGTTCGGGCCACCCGGCCCGTGACCCGGCCCGGCCCGGTACTGTGCGGGCCCGGGACCGGCCCGGTCGGGCGGTCCGGGACCGGGTATGGGCCCGAACCGGGGGGAAGGGGCGGGGCGGGCTCGGTTCAGCATTTTTGTGACCCGGCCCGGCCGGGTCGGGTCCGGGTCCGGGTCCGGGTCCGGGTCTATTTTTAAAAAAAAAAAAATTTTTTTTTGATTTTTGGCTACTAGCCGTTGAGGCCTTGGGGGTGGGGCTGGGGACAACCCAAACGGCTATATAGCCGTTGGGTGGGGTAAAGGGGGGGTCCGGGGGGTGGGGGGGTGGGGGGGGGTGGGGGGTAAAAAAACCTATAAATACTCCTACAATTAAACATTTTTTCATATCTCTTCTCCAATTCTTCCTAAATTCATTCTTAACTCTCTACTCTCTAATTCTCTTATTCTCCAATATATTATATATCTACTCTCTAATTCTCTTCTCCAAGAAGTTAAGATGGAAAATCAAAATGCCATTATACGGTATAATTTTGATAAGCAGAAGGACCCGAAGACCGGGATGTGGTACGCAATTTGCAAATGGTGCGAAAAAAAATGTATTATGGGGGCTTCAGGCGGATTCGGGAATGCAATCAAGCATATGAAGTCATGTGACAAAGGTCACAAAGCCAAAGGATCGGGAGGTGCGGGAAGTTCCGATTGATTACAATTTTCAAAATGTTTCTCTTAAAGTTTGTTTTAATTTTCAAATGTAGTTCCTATTTCATTTCAAATAAATGCAATTGAAGTTTGTTTTTAATACTCTTATAAAACTATAAACTATAAAATATAAAATATAAATTATAAAAAAAAAATGAACCGACCCGGCCCGAACCGGACCCGACCCGTGACCCGGGCGGGTGGCCCGGCCCGAACCGGACCCGTCCAACCCTCGGGCCGGTCCCGGGCCCACTGTTCTTGAACCGGCGGCCCGACCGGGCCTAGGCCCGGCCCGAATCCAAGTCTACACTTCCATGTTTATACTTACTACTCCCTCTATCGGGCTAAAATTGTCTCATTTTTTCTTTTCGAAAAATTCTACTTAAGTTGTTTCATACCAAATTTGGTAAAATTAGTGTGACTTTAAATCATTCTTACTTTATCAATTCAATATCGATCATATAAACTCATTTTTTAGTAACCATGTCACATCCTCATGTCCAAATGTTAATGGTACAAATGTAGTATAAACCAATATGCAGGACATATATGTGAAAACATAGGGTGCAATTATGGTGAGAGAACACACCTTAATGTAAGAAGTAAGAATGCACCAATTGATGCATTTTATCATTCGTAAAATTACACATTTTTATAATTAAACTAATGCAAAATCCAAATGTACATATTTACCTTTAAACTTTTGCACAATTGAAATGCACATTTTCCAATTTTTTATATGCACATTTCTATTTTACATGATACACATTTTCCAACGCATGTGAAATATGTGGCAATGTCGATTAACTTGCAGCTATTTTGTGGGTAGAAATTAGGGGTGGACTCGGGCCGGGCCAACCGGCCCGCCACTGTGCAGGCCCGGACCGGCCCAGGAACCGGTTCGTTGGGCGGTTCGGGCCACCCGGCCCGGTGGATTCTTGGTTCGGGCTCGGGCCCTTCAAAAGGTGAACCGGCCCAGCCGGTTCGGGCCTGGGCCGGGCCAATTTTAATTTTTTTTTTGAATTTTTTTTTAGTTTTTGGGTTGGACTGGTTATTTTGGGCCATTTGAGGTGGTTAGGGTTGGTTTGGGGTGAGGGGGAGGGGTGGGGGTTAACTAGGAAAAGCCCCCAAAAAAAAAAAAAACCCGAGGGCCGGTTCCGGGCCTCCCCTTCTTGAACCGAGGCCCGGCCGGGCCCGAACCGGCCCGAGTCCACTCCTAGTAGAAATAAAATCATGTACTCCATGTCTCTATATAACGCGCAGCGGTTTTGGCTTATGAGTAGGAAACTAACTCTTTAAACAGAATATGGCATTGGAGTGTAAATATTATTTTTAAATTTATGTCTCCATGTGAGTTTCATAGGCTGTGTGTGTGTATTCAAGTGGCATGTCCATTTTTATGAAGTACAATCCTCATCCCCATTAAAAATGCTCTTAGACAGTTAATACTGAACAATGCAAGAGAAAATCATATATCCTTTTGTGCCCAACTAAATTCTATCAATCCAAATACTCTTGTCATATATGAACATAACAAGTTTTGGAAGAATAATTACTCGAACTCAAGCTACATGCATTTAACATCCACCTTAATCCGGTCATTTAAGAGACAAAAGCCCTATGCCCAAAAGGGGCATTGTTTCATCCATATTTCTTTAATTCTACGACACGTGTTTTAATGCTACTAACTGTGACCGAAAAAGATTAATGCAACTTGAAATTCCATGATTACAGGCAACAAAAAACGTCAGCCTGACCACTAGGCCCCCTCAGCCAAGGTCCTCTTCGTTGTGCTGATATAGAGTACTGCATTTAATTAAAAACGAGAGCCCACTTTACAACTAAAATTCAAATATAAAGAAAGGATCAATTTAAAGATAATTACCGTTATTTCCTCGTATGAAGGCATCTCCATATTTGTTCTTCAGTTGTCCATTCACATATTCTTCTGTTTGCTCCATAGCAATATTCATGTATCCATCTAAACACGCTAAGATACCTGCCAAGTACAAAATATTAATAAGAATACATTTCAATCATAACTAGCCTTGTAACACATGCAAATGGTTTAATCTGTTATTTTCAATTGGTTTCCGTAGTGCCTTAAATCCATCATTTGCAATGGAGGCAAATACTCACTATTTTTGGCTTGGGAATATGATGGAATAAAGCAAAATGACCCACTAAACTGTCTGCGCTTCTTTGTTATGAATCGGCAGTCAGTCCATGCAACTTTTGACGCGATTTTCACTATGGGTCACACGGAAACTGTCTTTGTGTGCTTTTGTACAAGGGTAAGGTTGCGTACATTTGACCCCCCTTATCCCACCAGAGGTTGGAGCCTTTGCGGCATAAAAGACAAGAGTGACAAGACTGATTCTCAGTAATCCCTTTTTTATTGGGGGTCATACTTAGGGGATTGGAGAAATCAAGGAAAAATCTCTAAGCAAGTTGTGATGCGCTAAATAATACCTTTACAACTTTTACTTCTCACAACTCCCAAATATTAGGCAAAATAATGCAAGTATGTGGTATGGAAAACAAAGGAAAATTGAATGTAAAAATGTTGGGTAAATAATGATATGCTAAAACTCGATAAATATTTGTTCTACATGTTCGTGAATGTTCATCTTTTATACTCCGCGTTTCTTCATGGAAATGCAAAGGAAAGTGGACTATTATTGTTCTTATATAAGTAGTATAAATTTACACATTTTCATCTTCCACGGTCTTTATATGATAGACATTGAGAATCATTGTCTATCATATAAAGACTTCAAAAGATGATAATGTGTATATTCACATACAAATAACAATCATAGTTCAAAGGTTAAAACAGACGCATGAAAAACTGAAGATAGCTTTCCTAAGCATTATTTCCTTTCCGTAGCTTTTATGGGATCCAAACTTACCCCTATTGCTTCTGATAGGACAAGCAGTATAAATAATTGGCTTACTGTCTTTTGTCAAACGAGTCAGCATATAAGATGTTAAAAGTTGGTTCAAATAGGTACCACAGCCTCATTTAATCGCTTGTTTGGTAAGACCCCCTTCAACTTATTAACCAGATATTTCGACAAGTGCTAAAAAAATAGCACATGGATCACATACTTGCATTATTTGGCTAAAATGGCTGAAATAAAAAAAAGGCATTTCTACTCACATTTTAGATATAATTATCATTAATATATTATAGAAAACATATATTTAATAAATATTTTTAGATAATTTAGCAGAACTAGATATTCCAAAAACAGATGATTCAATTAATTCAAGCATTTTAGGCCTTATCAAATGAGATCTTAATCTTACAGACTATTTTTCTAGCTCATATGGCATATTGTCATTCAAATTGGCATCGGTAGATTCAGTTACTCTTACTATTGTTTCCTAGTAATTCTTTGGTCTTCATCAAAAACCCAAAATGTCATAGTAATGTTTCACTTCATATTAAATTAAGTAGCTGAAAATCAATAAGTACACTCAACAATATAGCATAAGTGACTAACCTCGATAATCAACACCTGAGTTCAGTTTGACAACCACAGGCCGCCCACGAATAGACTTCAGAAAATCTGCTGGTGTTTTCGTGGTTGTGGACCCCTTCTCTCCTCCAGCTGCCGCACTCATCTTCTCTTAATTCTTTGCTATTTATGTTACCTAAAACCCAACCTATTACACGTCAAAAAAATTACTTACTAGTCTAAGCTCTAACGATATACCTATCACATAAAAATATTAATAGTAGTAATGAAATTTCTTTTGCAACTTTTCCTGCTAAAACTGACTGAAGAAAGAATAAAGAAGTTATATCAAATGTTCGTAATTTGCTATACTTTTTAATTATGTGTTGTTGGCAATGAATATGCAGAGAATTCTTTACAGCAATATTAACCATAGCAATAACATTAGCTTCTCATGATTACAAGATCACAAGTCCGCCACCAATTCAACAATCGTTTTTGCCGAAAACCCCATATTTACTAATGTATCAGAAAGTATACGTTTTTCCATCATTTGCAATGGAGCCAAAGATTCATTATTTTTTGGCTTGAGATTATGATGGAATAAAGCAAAATGGCTCACTAATCTGTCTGCGCTTCTTTGTTATGAAGCAACAGTCAGTCCATGCAATTTTGGACGGTATTTTCACTATGGGTCATCCGGAAAAAGTCTCTCTGTACTATGCTTTAATACAGGGGTAAGACTGCGTACATCCGACCCTCCCTTACCCCACCGTAGGTGGGAGCCTTTGTGGCACTGGGGTAAATGAAAATGAAATCAGAAAGTATACGTGCAAACCCATATTTTGGGATAGATGTATACTAATAATGTCTAAAATGTTCTGATAAAAACACTTACAATATAAAAATAAATAAATTGTACACAGCCGAAAGTCTGTTACGATTAAAATCCAGAATTGAAGTATGTGTGTGAATGACAATGAAATACTTCTCTGGAACGTGAAAAAAGAATGTGAAGAATGAAGTTTCAGATTTGGAAATTTTGACCATATAACTATCTCATCAGCGACAAAATCATTGAAAAAATATGTTATATAAGGAAAGGTGGAATAAGACACAGTTTTTGTTGGAGATAAAGAATGGAGTTAAAGAAGCAAAACTGGAGAAAGAGCGCAGAAAATGAAAAACCTTGATTGCGTGTGGAAGAACTGTGAAGTGTTGTATACTAATCGAATCAAATATCTAGTGATTCAATCTGATAAAGTATTTGGATTGAATTCGTCTAATTATGCTAATATATTGGATTTTATTTGAATATTTATATTCGAAAATATGTTTACTTATTTTTCCGAGTTATTTTATTTATATTATGTTAATTGGTAATTTTTCTAGGAATAAAAATTACTCAAAGTAAACAAATAATGTGTTACTCTTAAAAACATTTTATATTACTCTTAAAAACCTTGATAAGAGGACATTAACAGAATATTTGGGGAATACTGTGAACTCATTCAGCAAAAAAATACCATGGTATCATATACTAATAATTTTGAACAGTAATGGTTTCTCAACCAAGGTCTTGTGGTGTACTGCTAATACAAAAATCTAAGACTACTAAATCTTAACACAGTCGAAGCACTACAAAATTATAACAAAAAGCTGCACATATAAATAAAAAAATTCTCTAGCAGTGATAGATAAAACAGCTCCCTTCTCTTCAAAAGCAGAAAATAACAAAACTGAAGACAATGTTTGATGACCACATTTTGACCACAGAGGATATATTAAACAATAATGCAACTAAAAAACTAATGCGTGATTGTCATGAATGTCATCAGTTAGCTGCCTGACTGCAAAACACGTTTCAAATAGTCAAAAACTTCCATAGCTGCACCAATTTTGTCACTTTTCAGCTAGATTCACAATAAAGGGCATAAGACCCGTTATAAACATAGGTCTTCACTTATCATCTCAAATGGAAATATGAAAATATAAGCATGATTCACAAATCAGATTGCGGCAAACCAAATCAACTAGACCAATTAACAAACAAGCAGCGGTGGATTGGAAATCACACCCAAAATACAATATGGAAAAGAAAGAGGTGCAAGAACCCATGATTGAGAAATAAGAACACATAGAGGAAGAGATATCTACAGCAGTGGAGTCGGATTGCGAACAGACTCAGTCCGTTCCTGGTTTGTTCGAACAAAACGCCTAAGTTCCTGATTTGATCAACGAGAACTCGTTGCTTGGTCGCTTGAAGGAACGGCTGAAACTTGGAAGTCTAGAACTCGGCAACTCGCTGGCTAGTGGCTAAAACGTACGACCAGAAAATGAAACATTATTAGGGTTAGAAAGAATAGCGGAGGATAATTAGGACAATTTTGGTACAGGTACCTCAATTATACCCCAAATTGTACCTCATATAAATACTCTCCCAAAAATTTACCCCCATTCTCTCATCTCCCTTTCACCCATATGCTTACAATTAAAAGTTAGTTTCTTGAAGTTGCAAATTTTACAAATAATTGTCTTGTTTTGTTTGTCATGATGGAAATTGCATTTCTTTTCTTTGTGAAAGCCTCTGTTTGTGTGTAAGATTTTGAGAAACTCGGTTTGAAGTTGAGAATATGTCATTTATATTGAATTTTTCTCTGAATTTGTTTATCATGATAGAAATTGTTGTATGATAAGTTAGAATATGTTCCTCATTTTTATGATATTTTACCACAATACGACGCTTATTGTTTGCTTAAATAACTACACATGTGAATACTTTATTTGAAGAATTTGTGGATTAGTAGACATTTTGTTCCACTATTGAAGTAAAGTTGCAAGTTGAAGGGCTTAATTTAGGCACTGAAAAGTGAAATGACATAACTTGTGAGTGGACTCAACTTTGGCATGACTTGAATGTTTTGAAAAGGTCAAGTCCTCTTTACGAAGTGAAGCACACGCAATTTTAGAAAAAGAGTCCAACTACTGAAAAGTTTGTCCTAAGCGGCTTCAGGAGAATGAGAGGCATATTGGTCAAGGCAGCTTTTTTCCCTTTATTGTTATATGTAATGAAACTTTTAGCTTGCTTTTTAGCTTGTTTATTCATATATTGATCATGCATATTGGTTATGGAACTTCATTTCCCTTTATTTTGGTTTATTGTAACTTAGGATGATAAGTTCTCGTTTTTGTTTATTACTCTCTTATCTTTAATTGTTGGTTGATGTTTATATCATATCAGGTGGCAATGATGTCAAAAAGATATTTACTCTTTCATACTACAGAGTATTATTCAGAGCACGTGTGTGGTACAAAGAACATATGTGAGGCAGACAAGAAAGGTCTGGGCCGGACAAATTTTGTCTGGCTGAACTCCAGAAAGTAGTTACTTGACCGAGACTACTATGTCTGGCCTAGACAACTTTTTGTCTGGTTGTAAGATGGAAAGTAATACACACACCCAGACTACAAATGTTTGGGAATGACAATAACTATACACATTTAACAGAGATAAGAGACAGACATGATTTTCACGTGGAAAGACAATAACTATACACATACAATACCGCAAATACCCAGACAGAGAGTAGTTTAGTGATCCAGACTACTAATGTTCGGCCCAGACAAAATTTGTCTGGATGTTAGACAGAGAGTAGTAAAGTGGCCCAGATTACTAATGTCTGGCGCAGACAAATTTTGTGTTTAGGTGTAAGATAGAGAGTAGTTCAGTGGACCAGACTACTAATGTCTGGGCCAGACAAAATTTGTCTGGCTGTAAGACAGAGAGTACTTAATTTGCCCAGACTATTAATGTCTGACCAAGACAAAAAATTTCTGACTGTAAGACAGAGAGTAGGTAATTGTCCCAGACAGACAAAAGATCAACATACATAAGTGGATATTTGTACATGTAATGTTTGCAAAAACTTACACATGTTCAAAAAAATCAATCCAACTGTATGCTTCAGCGAGTAACATCCCCCCAACTGTAATATATAATGTTTGTAAAAAATACATATTCAAAAAAATCACAAATTCAAAATCGACACATTTCCCCAACACTCTATGCTTCAGCCTTCTTCAAGCGCCATGTTGGTGTAGTCATAGTCAGGAATCAATAGCTTTCTCAGTAACAACTGCTCTGTAAATGATATGACCATGACGCCACATTCTTAGGATCTGTAGACAGACAAATAAACCACAGACAGACATTTAGAACATTTAACACAGACAATACATGTAACGCAAAAAATATTGAGTTTAATACCATGCTTGCTATCGAGGCACACATAGAGTCATAAATTTTAACCAATCAAAGACAACTTTGAAGACAACTAATTACATCTCAAAAAATACACACCACAACTTACATACAACTCACAATCAAATGACAAACAACTAAATATGAATTACAGACATCTATTTTTAAAATGACAGACAACTTCACAACTCTTACAGACTCCTTACAACAACATGATAGACAAGTCATTACAGACAACTCAAAACAAATACAGACAACTAACAAACAAATGACAGACAATGAAAAAATATTAAATTGGAAAAGATTACTATATCATATTAAATTGGAAATCCATAAAAATACTAATTAAACACTGAGGTACAAAAAATGAAAAAAAAGTCTTGAATTTCAACAAAAAATTCATTGAGTAATTTCTACAAACATGTTATGGGCATAAAACGACATAGAATAATTGGACTAAATTTTCAATAATAAATATCACAAATTTTCACAATAACACAAAATAATCAATCATTCTACATTAAAAGATATACATATACAGAGTATTATTCATGAAATAAAAAATAAATAACAAAAAATGAAGAAAATGGAAAGAATGGAGAAAGAGGCATACCGCAAGGAAAATGGTGTGGAAGAGGCATAGTGGATTCTGGGATACTGTAGCTCCCACGTTTTTTTGGCATGCTGTAGCTCTGTTGCTCATCAACTGAGGAATTCAAGGAAAGTTTGCAGTTCATCTCAAAGTTCGAATTCAAGTTTTTGTCGATCTAAATTCCTCCACCAGTCATACTTGTGGGATTCCCAATTGAAGGCGACGTTATTTTGGCATACTGTAGCTATGCTGCTCATCAACATGAGATGGGGGAGTAGCTGAAGAAAGAGGGGAGAAGGAAGCGGAATGGGGAATGGGTAGTGATAGAATATAAGTCTAGATAGAAGTGAGAGCTAGAGAGAGAAGTGCTATATTTGCTCTGTATTAATGATTTTTGTGAACCCTTACAACTACTCCCAGAGGGAGTATTTATAGGAAAAATTAGGGCTGGGCTCCCAAGTCTTGGACTTGGGAGGCCCATTTACAATAGGGCCACTAATGGGCCGAATACAAAGTGCATAGAAAAGACTAAGTGTAAATCTTGTTCTGGAGGTTGTCTATGGCCGACGAGGGCATGGCCGACGAGGGTATGGCCGACGAAGACCCGACCGATGAGGTCACCCGGCTCTTCCTTGCTTCTGGATGACATTCTGAGTAGACTTCTTTTTGAACGATGAGGGTCATCTGGCCGACGAGGGTCCCACCAGGTGGTCGTGGTACCTTCTGTTCTTCCGAGTATGTGAGCCCTGGGGTCCAAGCCCATATACTCCATCAGGAGTCCCCCACTCTCTGAGCTGAGATGTAGACAAAGTGAAGGAGAGTAGAGTCCCCGGTGTTGACTTTTTCCTGGCCGTTATTGGCATCCTTTGCTCTAGTTCTTCATTTTTTGGCCGTTACGGGCCGTTGTGTGGCATTCACTGCATACAAAGAGGGCTCTAGTCATGCGGATGATGCGTGTCTTTGGTTAGGGACGACAAATGTCTTTGCTTGGTGGAGATGATGAGCGTTCTCTTGCGTGAGTGGCCGATGAAGACGATGTTTCCCTACTCCTGGCCGTTGATGGTTGAACTTCTAACTCATGACCGAGGAGACCATTGTGGTCATTTCTTGTTTGAGGGCGATGAGTGTCCTTCTTCCTCCGGGTAGCCGGTGAGGGCGTTGTTTGCTTTATTTGGCCGTTGTGGCTCTCATTCTGTGTTTTTGGATGAGGAATGACGGTATTCGCGGCTTGGTGTCCATGTTTTGGGGACGATGAGTTCCTGTCTTAATTCCTGGCCGAGAGTGGAATATGCAGGCCCTAAGCCGTTGAGTGCCCTGTGATCCTTGGAGGAAATTTTTTATTTGCTGACGATAACTGCTGCCGATGGTGCACCGCAGGGTTATGGACACCGTGGTGCATATGTGATCTGATGTTGTAGTTGTGGACTTAGTCTATTTTTGGATTTCTTTGATTTTGTCCTGATTTTCAAAGGCCGGTGTAGTCCCCCAGTCCCCCACTACTTCAGGCTGAAGAGTAAGCGAGGGGTGAAGGAGTAAAGGATTTCCCTAGGCCGAAGCGGATTCTTGCATTCCCTGAATCCAATTCCTTGGCGATTTCCTGACCAAGGCAACCCTGTGGGAGAACCCTCGGACGCAGGTCGCTTTCAAGAATTTATCATCAGGGTTTTATACAAGGCCGACGGCTGTGGGGTTGCTTTTTGCTTTGCTGTCGTGGCCGTTGAAAAGGCCATGCTATTGACATTTTGTTTGAGCCGATATGGACACACCTTGAGGTGCGACCTACCCTTTCGAAGTCATCTTTGTGTTGAGGCCGATGTAGGCGCGCTTTCTTAGTGTGGTCATTGAGTGGTTGGCCGTTGCGGGCGCTGATTGCTGGCATGTTGGCGATGGGCTAGTACTGTGGAAGTGGGCCTGACCCGCCTCCTGAACCGGTACCAGCCCAATGGGCCTTGGGGGTGGTGGCTGTTCATGTGGCCAACGGGTATGTGCCACGTGTAGTGACCGTTGGGGGGGGTCTATAAATACTCCTCTCCAACCGAAGAGAATCGATATTGCTTTCTTGAGATAACGAAGTGATGCCTCATTCTAGAGAGATAAAGGCTTGTTCGAGTGTTCTTCAAGACTTCAAACATTTAAAGGTCAGTTCATCACACTCTCCTCCAATTTCTTGCATACTTTGCTTTCCTAGAGACTTGATCTAGTGTTAGCGGAGAATCACCCTTAGATCCAAGGTAATTCCCTTAAGGCCTTAGCTCGTCGTTATGATGAAACCCTTGGACGACGAGTACTACCCTTATGACGATGAGCCCTCCGCTAAATCCCTTGATTACCGGGTGGTAGAGGAGTGCTGCGAGGAGATAGAAGACCTGAGCTCCTTTCAAATCAGGGGAGCAGGAGGGTAGCGAAGGTGAAGACGAAGAGGCCGCCTCTTCGTCTGACGGTGAGGACGTAGTGGTCTCCCGCGCTGTGGACAGAGCATCTACCTCAGCTGTGATTCCCTGCCCGAAGTCGGTGTCTGCTGTGAAGGGGACTACACCGACGAGAAGGCATCGGCCAAAGAAGGGTCCAGGTTACTCCTACTTGGACCTTTCGAACATTTATTTGATCAAGCCAGAGTGCCGGAGAGCGGCGCGGCTGATTACCTGGTGGCCCAGATGTATGTGGGGCCGTATGGGAGGGTTAGGGCACCCAGGCCGTCAGATCATGTGCTGAATCCACCTCCGGGGTACTTTCAAGTATACCCCATGAGTTTTGCTGAGGGGCTTAGGTTTCCCCTCCATCCGTTTATTACGGAGTACTTGGACATGGTGGGTCTCCCTCTGGCCTTGCTGACCCCGAACAGCTACTCACTCATTGTCGGCTTCCTCCTTTGCTGCGATGAATTGGACTTTAGGCCGACGACGGCCCTTTTTATGAATTTATACCAGATCGGCCGAGGGAGCCACAAGAATTGTGCCGGCTATGCTAATCTTCAACAGCTGCCGAAGAAGAGGTCCTTTACTGATCTTCCTTCGTCCATCCATGATTGGAAGAGTAAGTTTGTCTTCTTGGAGGGGTGCCCTCCGCCCTTCTTTTGGTTGTGGAGCTCGTTGGCGTCAGCGTACAAGTTTCCTCACTAAAGCGCCTTCAGATAGGACCTCGGCGGGTCAGTGATGAGGCTCCTCGCATATGCAGCACCCTGAAAAAGGACCAGGAGGGCGCGCTCATCGGCGCCCTCGACCTCATCAGTCTCTCTCGCCCATCGGTCGATGAACGACCGGAGTGATTCGTCATGCTGCTGTTTGACGGAGAGAAGATTGGTGAAATACTTCTTCGCGCACTTCCTTTCGGCAAAGTGAGTGAGGAAGCACTAGGCAAGGTCCTGCCACGAGTCTATGCTCCCTTCGGCGATCACGTTGAACCACTCGTACGCTGGGCCTTCAAGGGTGGAAAGGAACCAGCGGCAGAGGTATTCATCTGACGTGTTCACCATCAGCATATTGTTCTGGTAGCGGCTGAAGTGCTCCTGGGGGTCGGAGCGGCCGTTGTAAGGCTTGATGGCGTTTCCCCGGTACTTCTCGGGGATGGGGGCCGAGAGTACCCAGGCGGTGAAGGGAGTCCTCGTCCTTACCTGGATGATGGGGTCTCCTCGTCCTTCGGCCAACTCCCTCTCAAGGATGGTGACCTTGTTTAGAAGGGCGTTGAAGCCAGGATCTCTGGATGAGTTGCCCGTGGGGGTGACGGCCAGATGCTTGGACTCCATCTCAGCGAGCCTTCGCTCGAGTTGGGCGATTACCTCGTCCCTGGGGTCTCTGGCGGCCGTGGTGGCGCCCTGCGTTTGCAAGCGGGCTGCGTGAGCCGTGTTGATTTGGTGACGAGCATCGTCCTCATGAAGTTTCCCCTTGCCTTTATCCAGGCGGGGTCGATCCGCTGTCCGGGATACCGGCCCCAAGCTTTCCCTGGGTGAGCCAGGCTCATGCCGACCAATCCGCCCCGCCATCCTCTCCGAAGCAGGCCGACGACACGTGTCACCTAGCCTGTTAAAGACTGAGGCTTTTCCACGCGTTGGGGTCGGTCCAGCTCGGAGTGGGGAAGCAGGGTGGGAGTGGGATGATGTCGTGTCCTGGGGTACCACCCCCTCATCGTTACCTAGCCTAACGGCCAATGGCTGGGGTTGAGGAGGCAGCGTCGTGTTCTCCCCCGTCCTTGGCATGAGTGCGCTGAGGACAGTGGGATTCTGGGCCAAGCTGGCGATGATGGCCGAGAGTGCGGCATGAAGCTGAGGGTCAACAGCAAGAGAGGCCGGTTGCACCAAGGCATTGTCGCCTTTTCCGTGCGCTTCTTGTCCAAGCCGATGCGGGCGTCGGGGGCGCCGCCGTTAAGCTTGTTGCGCAGGTCTCCTGCGAGGTCGATGGCTTCCTGGAAGACACCCCCCTCGGCGGCCTTGTGGGCCGTAGCATCCTCCTCGTGCTCTTGGTTCTCCTGTGCCTTAGGGATGGCCTTGCTGAGGAGGTTGCGGTTTGACTTAGTTCTTCCCATTGTCAGTTAGTTGTGCTTGGTAGCGACGAAGGAGGCTAACTTGATTGTTCTAGCTCTCAATGAAAGCACCAAATGATAGACTATAAGTCTAGAGAGAAGTGAGAGCTAGAGAGAGAAGTGATTTTTGTGAACCCTTACAACTACTCCTAGAGGGAGTATTTATAGGAAAAATTAGGGTTGGGTTCCCAAGTCTTGGTCTTGGGAGGCCCATTTACAATAGGGCCACTAATGGGCCGGATACAAAGTGCATAGAAAAAACTAAGTGTAAATCCTGTTGTGGAGGTTGTCTATGGCCGACGAGGGCATGGCCGGCGAGGGTATGGCCGACGAGGTCACCCGGCTCTTCCTGACTTCTGGATGACATTCTGAGTAGACTTCTTTCTGGCCAATGAGGGTCATGTGGCCGACGAGGGTCCCACCAGGTGGTCGTGGTACCTTCTGTTCTTCCGAGTATGTGGGCCCTGGGGTCCAGGCCGATATACTCCATCAGGTAGATTTGGGGTACCTATAGCAAAATTGTAATTAGGAACGGGCTTGGACGGCTTGGAGTGTGTATAATTAGATGCAGGAGATTTCTCATAATATGAGTAAATGTAGATTGAAATTCCAAATAGGACTATTATTTTGCAATAGAGTGCATCTAACATGACAATATTTGTTATAAATAATGGAAATATTTTTCAATCATGGCAGTTTTTTTCATACATTACAATAACAACTCCTATTTCGGAAAGAAAAACATATTAGTCATATTTTGAAATTGCAAATCTCATTTGCTCCTATTTTGGGCAATTTTCCTTAGATGTATAATAAGGGCTCAGCTTTTGGGTAGTAAGACACTAAGACCATTTGGATTCCATAGGATTTTAATGGAATTCCAAAGAATCTATAGATTCCAAGAGAATATAATTCCATGGATTTTAATGGAATGTTATTGAATTCTACTCCACCGCCCCTCTTAAAGCTCCGCATCTGATAGCTTCGCCACCCCATAAGCGCTCCAATTATCGTCCTTCCTGAAGCTTTTTTGTTGTTGAATTCTGGTCCTATATCGCTGGATTTCTCGCCTATGAGTTATTGTTTTCGGAGAAGATAGGCTAAGGAGGAACCTGAAACATTGTTATGGCTGCCGGTGTGAGCATGGCGAGACGCATTAGCAATTCTGGAGGAATTGTTCGGTGGAATCGGTGCAGCAGTTGACCTGGAATGGGGACCATTTTCATTCAACCAGATTCATGTTTTTGGTTGGACCCACGGTTGGTGGTTGGCAGGATACCAGTGGAGTTTGCTAGCTTGTTGCCAAAAATCAACTAGTAGATAAGCATGGGAGAAGAGGGAGAATAGATTTGGCTGGAGGAGAAGAATTTACCAAGGTTTCTTCCTTTTGTGATGAAGAATTCAGAAGAGACGTACGGACGGGTAGATGGATTTCAAATCCGAGGGGTGAGGCAAAGAGAATTAGTGGAATTGGATTAGTATTATTTTTCATATCAATTCCATTAAAATCAGCTGAAATCCAAGAGAAACAAATCCATGGAGTAATTGAGGACACCCAGATTTTAAAGGAGTAGTTTTGAAAATCCAAGTTGAGGACACCCGGATTTTGATGGAATTCTAAATTCCTTTAAAATCCGTAAAAATCCATATTGGGGACACCCCGTAATACTGTCAATAAAACATATCATCATATATTTTATCTATCAATTTAGTAAAACATTAATTAAATTATTATGAGTAATGTTTCATTTTAATTTTTTTCCGCTGAATAATTGTGAAATGAAACATACACATTTCGATGTAAAAATAAATAAACTTCATTAATTTTTTTAACGTTTTCCGGTTAACAAAAAATGAACTTATTTCATGAAAAGTTTGATTATGGAATATTCAGTTATTTTTGAAGGATTCATGAATTAAAATTTTGTGTTTCGTGTTTTTCGGGCTCAAGAAAACTGCAACAGTTAAAACTTCAGATTTTTTTTTATTTCATATTGGTGTCATATGAAAGATCATAAAAAATCAAAAAAAAAATGATATATGTTTTGAAAATTTTGGAAAAAATAAAAAGTTATAAAAGTTTAAAAATGTTAGGGCTAATAATGATTCAGGCATGATGTTGGGATGACGTTATCCCCATTATCTTGCATGCTCTCTCCTCATCCCCTTCCTTTTCTTTTCTTTTTCCCTTTTCTTTCCATTTGTACTCCTTCCTTTTCTTTTTCTTTTTCTACTAGTATAGTACCCGTGCATATGCACGGGAAAAACAATTTGGTGCATATGTTTTTACACACGATTTAATTAAATATTAAAATAAAAGTACTTTGTAGAATTCAACATTTTTGAAAAATAAGAGTACAATAAGCTAATACCATAAAGTATAAACCAATTAAATACATATTCAATGAAGAGTATATTAGGAAAAATCAATTGACACTATTCATTACAATTTACTACTTATAAATTTTCATGATTAATATAAATTTAAAATCAAATGCTATTCTTAAAAAGTGAGAACAATAGGTGAGTGACATAAAGTTTAAGTGAGTAGAATAATTATTAAAATTAATGAATAGTATTAATTGAAAAAGAAGTTGCTACTCATCACTAAAATTAGAACTAAGATATGAGAGAGAAAAAACTATTCTGCTAAATTCTCAACCAGTTTCTCTTATGCCTAAAAGAACTATATATGACAAAAAATTATCTCACTCGATCAATTGTTAGTCGGATTAGCTTATACCTAAAAACATTACATATGAGAGAGAAAATTCTCCCGCTCCATTCCCTCGCTCAACTGTTAGCAACTTATCTTCTAATATCTAAAAGCATTACATATGAAAGAGAAAATTTTTCCGCTCAATTATTAGCATTATTATCTTCTTGTACCTAAAACTCTTACATATAAGAGAGAAAGTTCTCACGCTCAATTGTTAACTGACTTACCTTGAACCTAAAAACACTACTTGTAACACCCCGCCCCGTAGAACCCGAGGTACTTACTCCAAACTTCTAGTACTGTCCTCACAAACCACCACAAAATTAATCTCAAGTGTAACACTACATATGAAAGAGAGAAATTGTTCTGCCCAATTGTAGTCGGCTTATCTTATACTTAAAAGAACTATATATGATAGAGAAAGTTCTTCTTCTCAATTGTTAGCTAGCTTATCTTACCTTATACTAAAAACACTACATATGAGAGAGAAAATTCATCTTCTCAATTGTTAGCAAGCTTATATTCTTAGCTTCTTATACCTAAAAGCAATACAAATGAGAGATAAAATTATTCCGCTCAATTGTTAGCCAACTTATCTTATATACTTAAAAGAACAACATATTAGAGAAAAAGTTATCCCACTCAATTGTTAGTAAGCTTATATTCTAATACGTAAAATCACTACATATGAGAGAGCAAATTCTTACCCTCAATCTCCCCGCTCAACTGTTAACAAACTTATCTTATAATAGCTAAAAACATTACATATGAGAGAGAAAATTCTCCCGCTCAATTATTAGCAAGTTTATCTTCGTATACCTAAACCCCTTTCATATGAGAGAAAATTCTTTCGTTCAATTCTTAGTCGGCTTACCTTATACCTAAATGTACTTTATATAGGCCTGAGCATGGGTCAAGTTCGGGCGGGTCGGGTGTACTGACCCTGAACCCGTTCGGGTTATTTAATTGAAATACTCTGGCCACTTCTACCAGAACTTCATTAATTTCAGCAGAATCAGCCGATTCAGTCGATTTTGGTATTACCAAACAGGCTCTAAGAAAGTGAGAAGAAA
The DNA here is from genome assembly GCA_945859875.1 of Cuscuta europaea. Classification (NCBI taxonomy): domain Eukaryota; kingdom Viridiplantae; phylum Streptophyta; class Magnoliopsida; order Solanales; family Convolvulaceae; genus Cuscuta; species Cuscuta europaea. Next base: position 3,338,215 of record CAMAPE010000041.1, read on the forward strand.
GTGGAAAAGTGAGGTTGTGGTTGAGTAAGAAAAAAGTAAATTAATTTTAGCCACACAAACACTCCAAAGATCAATGGGAAGCTTATAATTATGAATAGTGTGAACTTTTATTCGCAAGTCTATTTTCATTTTTCTAAACTCAGTTCGGTTTGGCTTCTTATTCCTCTCAATTTTATTCAAAGAGTATAATTGTCTTTAGATAAGCTATCTCCTTTCTTATATATGTTAGAAAAAATTCCTCTCAATTGTTAGATGGCTTATCTTACCTTATACTAAAAAGCATTACATATGAGAGAGACAATTATCATGGTCAATTGTTAGCAAGCTTATATTTTTAGCTTCTTATTATAGCTAAAAGCAATACAAATGAAAGAGAAAAATATCCCGCTCAATTGTTGTTGTAGGCTTAGAAGCTGTTCTCTTCACCTGATCTGAATGTATCTGATCTGAATTTTTTAAGTTCTGATATGATGTGATCTGAATTTTTCTGATCTGATATGATCTGATCTGAATCTTTTGATCTGATCTGATCTGATCTGAATCTGTCTGATCTGATCTGAATGTTTCTGATCTGATCTGAATCTGTCTGGTCTGATCTGAATGTTTCTGATCTGATCTGAATGTTTCTGATCTGATCTGAATGTTTCTGATCTGATCTGAATTCTTCTGATCTGATCTTAACTTTCTAAATTGGTATATAATAATAAGAATAATAACAATAACAATAACAATAATAATAATAACATCAATAATAATTATAATAGTAATAATAACTATTATTATTATTTAATAAGTATAATAAAAATAATACTCCGTAACAATAATAATAATTATAATAATAACAATAATAGTAGTAGTAGTAGTAGTAGTAGTAGTAGTAATAATAATAATAATAATAATAATAATAATAATAATAATAATAATAATAATAAGTAGTGATATTAATAACCTTTTTAATAATAATAAAAATATTTGACAATAAACGAAGCAATATAAAATTCTTGCACATAATGAGAGTAACGTAGTAATGACAAACACATGAGTTTGTTCTTACAACTCAATTGCAAAGAACAATAAAATATAAATGTACTTAGTGCCATATTCATTTAACGTCGAATTGAGCGCCAAATTTCAGCAGCTATTTGTGCCTGCACTTTTTCCATTTCTTGTTTGCGTTCTGGATTAAACATGCTAGTGTCGGTACTTGGCTCAATGGTGATTGCACTTAAAATTGGAATATCCAACTCGTAAAGACGGATAAAGTTGTGCAGTGCGAAAGTTGATACCATAATCGCAAGTTGATATTGGATAAATGTTTGTACTTCAATTCATTCTTCTCGATCAAATGGTGACAGTATTATATATTTAGATTAGATGGATTGGTACAGAGTACTCAATTTTAGCATTTATTAAAAAATCAATACTAAAAATTACTCCGTAAAACATAACAGTAATATATAATATTATATAATAGTAATAATAACAGTAATAATAATTTCTGAACTAATCTGATCTGATCTGAATGCTTCTGATCTGATCTGAATGCTTCTGATCTGATCTGAATGCTTCTGATCTGATCTGAATGCTTCTGATCTGATCTGAATGCTTCTGATCTGATCTGATCTGATCTGATCTGATCTGATCTGAATCTTTCTGATCTGATCTGATCTGATCTGAATCTTTCTGATCTGATCTGATCTGAATCTTTCTGATCTGATCTGATCTGATCTGAATAAAATAAGAATAAGGAATAAGTAATAAGATTAAGACGAAGAGAACAACTTCTTATCTTATATACTAAATAAAACAACATATGAAATAGAGGATGCTTGAGTTGGGTGTTTGGACTCAAGACGCCGAAAACCAAAAAGTTGAAGAGGACAGGGTTTGGTTTCTGTTGATCCGTTTAAAACTCATGTGGAGTATACCCTTTAATATTTTTGTAGCTCATTTCTCTTCAGCCAAATCACATTTCCTCACATCATCGGTAAAATATGTGTTGTTACTCCCAACTTTAATGAATGAAATGAAAATATGAAAACAAAATAAAGATGAGACTAATAGAATTATTAGAGGCTTAGTATTGTACTTAGATAAAACTCTCTTTAATATAAATATATCTGTCAGGGCTCCTTAAGGAGCAACCTTTCCATTATTCTCACATGGTATCAGAGCACATTATTTTTTTCCGATCATCTCTCTCTCTCTCTCTCTCTCTCCCTAAACCCTAGCGCAGCTGCTGCCCTACCTTCGGTGCCGCCCCATACTTCTTCGCCGACCGCCTGCTTCCTTCGTCGCCGAACACCGCAGCATGTCATCCTCGACGTCCGTCTTCAGCACAACGGCAGCCACGACCCAGCCGCCTTCCCCTGCAGCGGCTACCTCTGTCACCACCGCCGGCGCTCCACCATCTTTTAGATCACTGCCGACAATTACCTCTGTCTTTTCCGGTGTGACGTTCTCCTCCAACTTTGCATCGCCAAGTCGGGTCTCTATGCCATATTCCTTGTTTCAAAATGTCCCACCGGTGTTCCCGTGGTTGGCTCCAATTCCTGTGCAAGCAGTCCTACTAGAGCCGCCGCCCTTCTCGACATGTCCCTCCTTTGCTGGCCCCACGTTCGTCGGCTCACCTGGTGTCTCCTCTGTGATCCCTCCCTCTCGCACACCAGCAGGCAGCCCGACCGGTTCCCTTCTCACGGATCTGGCTCAAACCATATCTCATGTGGCCACCAATGTCACAAGTATTGTGACTACTAAACTTGAATCATTCCTGGTTTCACAAGCTCTACTTGGCATGGTCGATGGCTCCATTCAGGTACCTCCTGCTTATTCCATAGATGCTCTTAACCGTCAAATTCCCAATCCTGAATTTTCAACTTGGTTGAGAATTGATCAAACAATCCGTTCATGGTTATTTGCAACCCTGTCTAGGGATGTACTTATCGATGTGCGTGATTTAAAACATTCCTGTGAAATTTGGGAACGGTTGGAGTCTCACTTTATGTCTGTCAGTTTAGCTAGGTCTATGGAATTAAAGCGTTTATTTAATCAAATCAAAAAGAAACCTGATCAGTCCATGGATAACTATTTGAGAGAAATTAAAATATTAGTTGATGATCTTGCCACAATCAATTGCCCTATGCCGCCTCGGGAAGTTTTAAAGACTACTATTATGGGACTGGGACCTGAGTATGAATCTTTATTTACTACTTTGTCCTTGTTCCCTCAAAATTTCCCGTTTGAAACTCTCCGTAATCATCTTCTTGAGCTAGAGCACCGGGTTATTTACCTACGTTCCCAGGAGTCCTCTTCTTTCCATCAGGCTTTCGGAGCGGCTGTTTCCTCACCTGCTCGATCTCCAGCCCCGCAACATTCCAGTTCGCCTTACCCGGTCGGGCAGCAAGGTCACCCGGTCGGGCAACAACGCCAGTCCGGCAATCAACAGCGCGGACGAGGTCGCGGTCGCGGGCGAGGCCGCAGCAGCAGGGGGTGAGGTCGCGGACAGCAGCAGGTGGTGTACTGGTATCCTCACGGGCAGTCAGCTTATTTACCCGGAGGGGGTGGTCAGCCGGGGTCCCATGCAGGGGTTGTGACATCTACGGGTACTGTTATTTGTAATTCTGCTATGTCACATTTAAATATTAATGTCTTACCTGTTTGTGTTACTAACGATAGTTCTGCAGGCTTGCCATCAGACGGGGGTATTCTTGGGTCAGTTTCCCATCCCGTTGTCTGTCAAATTTGTTTTTCTGCAGGTCATTCCGTTGTCACTTGTCCCCCTCATTTCACACAATCGTCCGCTCCTGCTCTGTTGACTACTCCCGATGAAGCTAATCCTGCGTTATGGTATCCTGATTCGGGAGCCTCTGCTCATACGACTGCTTCTGAAGGTATTTTAATTAATAAATCTCCCTACACCGGCTATAATTCTGTTAGTGTTGCTAATGGTGCCCATCTTTCCATAAATCATGTTGGTGATGTTGCATTACCTACTTCTGGTCGTCCTCTCACTTTAAAATCTGTTTATCATGTGTCTCAGTTAAAATATAATTTAATTTCAATTCAAAAGCTCTGCGCTAATAATAACTGTACTGTAGTGTTTGATAAAAATTCGTTTTTGATTAAGGACAAAGCATCGGGGGCAGTACTTCTGCGAGCTACCAGTAGTGGGCCACTTTATCCTATCCGTCTGCCGTCATCCTCACCATTAGTATTTGCTTCTGTTTTAGCTTCTGGCCCTGTGTGGCTCCGTAGACTAGGTCACTGTGGTGATAGCATCTTACAGTTTCTTAAGAGAGAACAATTTTTATGCAGTCATTCTCCTTTTACTCATGAATGTGTGGCTTGTCGTTTAGGAAAATCACAACGTTTGTCTTTTTTGGATGCTAGTCATAATTCTATTTTTCCTCTTCAAACTATTCATTCCGATGTATGGCAATCTCCTATACTTTCAAATTTGGGATTCAAGTACTACATGTGTTTCATTGATGATTTTTCTCGTTATACTTGGATTTACCCTATGTACCACAAAAGTGAGGTTTTTATGCACTTTAAAAATTTTAAGGCTTTGGTTGAAAATCTTTTTTAATCATAAAATTAAAATTTTTCAAAGCGACGGAGGGGGTGAATTTGTTAATCATAATATGCAGCAATTTTTCTTTGCTAACGGAATATATTTTCGAAAATCCTGTCCTGACACACCCCAACAAAATGGGGTTGCTGAGCGCAAGCACCGTCATCTACTTGAGTTAACTCAGACTAAGCTTCTTGAAGCCTCTGTTCCGGATAAATTTTGGGTAGATGCCCTTTTTACTGCTGCAATTTATTTCGATTATCTCTCATCATTTTACTATGAAAGACTTGGGTAATCTCCATTATTTTCTCGGTGTTGAGGCTATTCGTTCACCTAAAGGTATGTTTCTCTCTCAACATAAATATGTTACTGATCTTCTAGCCCGTTTTCATCTACACACCGTAAAGCCTGTTCGCACCCCGTTAGCTTCCTGTACCACTCTATCTCTCTCTGATGGTGAGTTACTGTCTGATTCTACTGAGTATCACAACATGGTTGGTGCATTACAATATTTAACTTTGACACGGCCAGATATTATTTATGCAATACACTTAGTGTCTCAGTTCATGCATGCTCCTCGTACCACTCATCTTTTTGCAGTCAAAAGAATTTTCAGGTACTTGCATGGCACACGAGATCATGGCCTATGGCTTCAGCAGTCTAATCGGCCAACCTGTGTAGTTGCTTACTCCGATGCTGATTGGGTAGGTTGTCTTGATAGTTCTCGGTCCACAATAGGTTTTGCTGTCTTCTTGGGTCCGAATTTGATTTCTTGGAAGACTAAGAAGCAGCCTACCGTGTCGAAATCCTCCACAGAAGCAGAATATCGTGCCATTGCTTACACAGTACAGGACACACTACATATCCGATCGGTCTTGTTCGAGCTTGGTTGGCCAATCACTGAGCGGGTACATTTATTGCGTGATAATATCTCTGCTTCTTATTTCACTGCAAATCCTGTTCAGCATGCCCGCAACAAACATATCCAGATTAACTATCATTTTGTTCGGGAACGGGTTGCTCATGGAGATCTGATTGTTAAGCATGTTCCTACTCATCTACAGCTGGCAATTTTTTTTACTAAAAGTCTCTCTAATCAACGTTTTACCTGCGCCTTGTATCTCCCGCACAGCTTGAGGGGGTGTAATAGAATTATAAGAGGCTTAGTATTGTGCTTTAGATAAAACTCTCTTTAATATAAATATATCTGTCAGGACTCCTTAGGGAGCAACCTTTCCATTATTCTCACAGAGACTGCCATAGGAAAGAAGGGGCTGCTACAGGGAACGAGGGACTGATGAAATCCCAAATTTCTTATGAGTTGCCATCGGAAAGTCAACGGTATAAGGAAGAAAGCAAAGAAGGAGAAAGAGAGGAGATCAAGAGGGTAGAAAAGAAAAAGAAAAATGCATAGAACAAACGCAAGTACGGGAGGGGTAGAGAGAACAGAATTCGAATTAGAAAAGGAGAAAAAAATTGTGGGTGATGAAAGGGTGAATCTGAAAGGGTTAACTGTGTTGTAACAGATAGATCATGATATCTTCTTATAAATGAGATGACATATAAGGATGATCAAGAGGAAAAACAAAAGTTAAATATTATTGTGTGATATCTGGTTACAAGGTCAAAATTAAACAAAATGATAAGAAAATATTGGCAATAAAATTTGTTAATTAATGAGATCCAATGTTCATTTAGAGTATGGATTTACTAAGATGGAAGAGTTGTGGATTGAAAACCAAAATGTGTAATGGAGTACAAAATCATTTTTACCATCTTCCGATTCGAAGAGATACTCATTCTATTTAGCAATTTATTTCAAAGAAAACCTACAAAAAAGTCTTAACTTTAGAGTATTCAATGCAAAATATGAGGGTGAATGGTCTAAGCGGCGGAAATCTAGGCGGCGTGGTGCCGGACGGCCTTTGCGCCCGAATCGACCCGGAGGGTGAACGGTCTGCAACTCCACCGGACGGCTGAGACCGAGTGGTGACATTGTCTGGCCGGACCTGTGGGTTTTTCTGAACGGGGATGGTGGTGCGGCAAAACCTCGGTCGGTGCCCCACTTGGTGGTTGGAGGTGTAAGGGGCTCGTTTCCTTCCTTGGAATCCTATCATCACACTTGACAGGGAATAAGCGGTGCAAAGCTCTGGGGGCTATCACCGCTGGCTCGCGAACTGGGAGTTTCAGTGGGGGAGGCCGTGCGGCTAAGACCGGGTGGAGATTCCGTTCGGGCGGATTATCACCTCATGTTTTGTGTTGACGGGTTCAACAGTTCAAGCTCCTGATCTGGAGATTCCGTTCAGCCAGTAAGAAGTGTCGTTTCGGGGGGCTTGTGTTGCTTATCTGTTGTCTTCCCCATCATCCGCGATGCTGATCAGATAGTCTTCTTTCTGGATTACGTTCGGTTAAGCTCCTGCTCGAGGTTTTTGATGCTTCCTATGTGGGGGTGATTGTAATACTTCATATTTAATTCAAACAGATTAATAGTACTACTCATACCAACAAAATGCATCTCCTTTTAAGGAAGCTCATCACCTAAGAACTCGAGAGTTAAGCGTGCTTGCATGGGAGTAGTCTTGGGATGGGTGACCCCTGAGAAGTTTCTCAGGGCACGCACGAGTGAGAACAAAGTGAGTGGAAAAGTCTAGTGGCGGTTTGTGAGGATCGTACTAGAGATCTGGAGGGTGTGTATGAGTAACTATCTCGGGTCTTACGGGACCGGATGCTATAGTGTGTGTAATAAGCGTCAAGTGATAACACAATTGTTAAGAGAATTGCGGCAAGTGACAAAACAAAAGATCGCATATAGAGGTCCCAAGAGAATAACTATTGTAGCTCTTAATTGAGCCAGTACCAACCACTCCACCTGCACCACCAATACCAAACCAAATCATACGTGGTGGATCTAAATTCAAACTCACAAGTTGAAGAGTGCTACAAGAAAAACCTGAACATTTTAAACTAGATTTTATGTGTTATGTTAATCTAAAATCTAAATACTCGTGCAAAGCCTCACAATGTCAGTCAGTATCACATACATAATTTTTATGTCTCGATCTCCTCAAACTCACTCTAAAAATCATTATTTGTTAAGTTGAGCTTCATATATTTATGTATGCTTGCAGTGTAGTTTGTGTAGTAAGAGAACATTTTAGACTTTCAATCGCAATTGCCACATGAGGTCAATATTATAGTCAAGTTCCCAAATCTAAAAGTGAAGGAAATAAGAGGTGTTAGCTGTCAAATTTAACTTATAGTACTCTGTTTTTATGTTTGGTTAGTTGGTTGCCCTGCATTACTCACACTCTTAAGTAGTTGGATCTATAATTTGTTAAAGTTTTTGGAAGTTGGCAGCCTTATACATTTTTAATGTATTTTGGAGTGGTAAATGTGATGTTATATAAAATATATATGAAATTTGCAGCCTCTCAAAATTGCGAATATTCACATGTTTTTCAAATTAACTAGTATGAGCTCTTATATTATATGATGTTAAACGTTAGCATTTTAAATTTACACCCACTATTGGAGGCTATTGAATGGTAAAAATATCTACATCGATATGAATCACATTAGGGTAGTACTTATGCTGTAAAATATGTTTTGGTAATAATGTTGTTGCTATGGATTACGCACATACATATTCGATCTCTTTCAATTTTAGTCCTAGCTAGTTTTAATTTCGGTTCTAGTTAAACGATTTAATTAAATGGTTTCTTTCATTGAAGTGATTAGTTCTACATATATTTAATCCTAGCATATGTGGAACCTTTTGTTTTACTTTCACTAGTACTTCAATATTGATTTGCATGTTAGGATTTAGACTCAAAAAACACAAACTAAAAAGACATGAGGAATATGTGACACAAGAATTTAACGTGGTTCACACGATTAGAATAATCATGCTACGTCCACAACAAAATAGAGACAGATTTTATTGATTTCATAAGATATATACGCTCTATAAATTTATTAAACACAAAAGCAGTAGCAAAAAAAAAACAAAATAAAAACATTAATCATTTAAATTTGAAGCTTAGGTTCCTGCCGACAATGTGTTAAAAGGCTTAGGTTGTCAACCTAAGTCGTACACTAATTCAGTAGAATACAAGGGTCTGATAAAAGTGAGTAGTATACAACAAAGGTTTCTGCAACCTGAAACATCCATGCGTTTGACATCAACCTAAGTCGTACACTACTCATTAATTACCACTTTTTTCAGTTAGCTGTATCGCTATTTAATACTTCATGATTAAATAAACTTGAAATTAATTTCTTTTATCGAGCAGTCGGCAGGAGACTAAATCAACACAACCAAAATGAATTTCTTGACATTAAAGGAAGCAATATGAAATCCACAAAAGCAATTAAGCAAAACCGGCAAGCTCTCTAATCAATATGAGATTCAATAACTTTGAAATCCTTAGCACCATCGCCGATGTTCTCTGATCAATATTGATGGAGTATATGGCCCAGGAACCTCCGACCCATATACTCTCACTACTGTAGCAAAGGCTCAACAGGCCCAGAAAGCATGGCAGACCCAAATTACAGCGCCCCAAGTGCCAAGCAGCCCACGACGAGCACTGGGGTGCCTTCGGCCCCCTGGCCGAAGGCTAATTAATAAACGCACAATACAGCTTCTTTAAAGTACTCAGAGTGTTCGGGAGAAAGCAGCGAAACAGTAGCCCTCGGCGCCTACAGCCCTCGGCACCTAGGGCCCCCCGGTATGAAGAGCCTTCGGTCAATCATCTACGGCCGAGGGCATCTCCTCGACAGAATCTCCCACCCACATGCGCCGGATCAACGTACTAAGTACAAACGTCACATCCAACCACCGCATTTAATGCGGCCACATGCGTGTGCCAGTGCCACCCCGCTGAGGTGACCCCTCGACCACCAGAATAATGACACGTGTCCCTATCTGGCATTTATTACTACTATAAATAGCACTCCTTTCCCCATTTGTAATTCATGCTCAATACACTCAACGCATTCTCAACAATATATATTCTCTCTCTTACTTTTGCCCTGACTTCTCTCTAGTTATTCCCCGCAGTAACCTCTCGGATAGATACCCCCGGGTACACTTATCCATCAAATATGTTCATACTCAAAAGCTCCCTCTCACAAAAAAACAAGTTTTCATAATCCAGAATCTATGGAAATCAGTTTCATTTGTAAACTCCATTACAAAACGTTTATGGCCAATTAATCCAATAGAGAAAGAATCACAGAAGCCCAACCCCTCTATTGATTTTCAAAGATTGGCGAGGGAGGGGTGGCCATAATGGAACAAGCAGATTAGGGCAAAGGGGTGCGAAAAAGCCAATCTAGAAATACCTCTGAAGCATGAAGCCTGAGGGAGAGATGGAGCGTCACCTAGCCCTGCTTGGAAGCCGGAGAAGGAGAAATCGGGCATCGACACTTCGAAGATCGGCGGTAGGATTTTTGTGAACCCTAGTCTCTGAATTCTAAGAGCGCAGAAACAACGAAAGAGATATTGAAGGCCCGCAAACTGGAGCAGGAGCAAACAGAAATAAACGGGAGCAAGCATTCGCGGTTAGCTTCCGTCGGTACTGCATAAATGGAAATAGGCCAACTAACATCCTTAGGCATTTTAATAGTATAGTAAGATATATATATATATATATATATATATATATATATATATATATATATATATATATATATATATATATATAATTCGAATATATTCGAATATTATTCGAATCGAATATCATAGTATTTGTATTCGTATTCGTAAAGTATTCGAATCAAAAAATAGATTTGTATTCGTATTCGTATTCTACTTACTCGAATTCAAATCGACATTTTCGAATTCGAATCACAAATCGAATCAAAATTATTCGATTCGTTTACAACCCTATTCATAGTGGCTAATTGAGAGCTTAGTTTTAAAAAGCTTGACTGTGGCGTAACTAGGCACAACAGAGACCCCTTCCGCGCTTCTGGAGGCATCAGACTCTTCTGCTCCTCTCTTTTCTGCACGAAATAGTTGGTATGTCAAACGTTGTTTCCTTCTTATCTTCTTCCTCGCTCCTTGTGCTTCTTGCCCTTCTCGTCTTCTTCTCGTAATCAGGGATGGATTTAGGGGGGGCGTGGAGGCGACCGCCCCCCATGGACTTTTAAAACTTTCCATTATATATGTAATATTTTCATAAAATTTTTCATACTTTAATTAGATATATATATATGTTCGCCCCCCTTAACTTTTAGTTTTCAAAATTAACACATAGTCTTACATAATGTAAAACTTAATTGGAGATTTAAAAGAACAAACGTCTAAAATAATTTACATACTTAAGCAAATAAACAATCTAATAGAACAACTCTGATCATTGTTTAAGACTTGGGATATTTATTAGGCAATCGGATGAGTTCTAATGCCCTTTTCACAACCTTGTAATCCCGGTTTTCGCGTACATCTAGCTATGTTTTCAAAATAGATTATAAGGGTGACGTTAAATAGTTAGCCAATATTGGCTTAAATATAGGTAAAAACTAACGACACTTAAGCTAGAATGGGGATTAAGAGGTTGTCAATGGGCCGTTAGGACTCATTTGATTGGTTTTTATAAGTAGACGTATTTATATGACACTTTATTGAGTACATGACCTTATGTGACGACTCTGTAATAGTAGAAGGCCTTATTTGACACTTTACCCTATTTATTATATAAATATTCCTAGTTTTGTAGTGTTTAGTTATCTTTATTAGATAATTAGTACTCGATTTTGTAAAATATCAAATGATATTAACTACCAAACACACTAGTTAAATAGTTTTTAGATCATGTGACGTGAATCCAAAATATAAATTTTTGTTGACATTAAACTACACAATTCATTTACTTGTTACATTCTACAAACTAATTATTGCATAGATAATAAACTTTAACATATTTTACCATTAATGCAAATATAATATGCACCATTTATATGAATCAACAATATACTATTATTCTAAAAATAATAATGTCATACATACTATTGTAATAATAAGAAAACTCTTCATGACTCACAAGCACCCTCTTTGTTAGACAAAAATTGTAATTGAAAAACCAATTCTTTATTGTGATAAAGATTCATGGAGTTAAACAAGGCAAATGTTATTTAAAAAGTATTGGTAGATGTATACCTTTTAAACTCTTTATCTTCAAATAACTTTCGTTTGGATTGTTATTTCTTACGATTTAATGTATTAATACTTTTTTTAGAGCATTTCAATTATAAAATCAAAGTTATTTTTTCATTGTCTAAACTTAGAATGTAATAGTTTAAAATGTCGTCGTGTATGTATTAATAAAAAATGAATAAAAAATTTCCGCAGAGCGCTATACTAGCAAAAAAAATCACCCCGCCACACTAGCGGGAAAAAAAAATCTTCGCACTACACTAGCGAAAAATTTTCACCCCCTACACTCATGAAAAAAATTCGCCCCCTTGACCATAAATCCTGGATCCATTACTGGTGGTATTCTCTTTGTATTTTTCTTGTCATGGGTGTAGCCAGGACCGATGTTTACTCTAGGCCGACTATACACTAAAAACATTATATAAAAATTTTAAAAGCGACAATAGTGTGAACATAACGATTAGAATCCATTAAAATTCATAGTAATAGTTTTAAACAATGCATACAATGTTTGAAACTAAAACGTTAACTGAACACGACGCTCTTTGACCTTAGCAAACTCATCTATGACAGAGTCAACGTCGATTTTGTTGTCAAATTCCTTTTCAATAAAGATGGTCAAATGATCAGCAAGAAATTCATTTTTTATCTTGTTACGAATTTCATTCTTCACAATGCTTCATATCTACCTCTTTTCGACCACGCATAAGCTTGCTCATCATGTCAGACACATTAATTTCATGCTGCAAGCAAAATTGTTTGACTTTCTCAAACAAGTTGTCCCACCCTTCATTTCGCAACTTTTGAAGCAAATCTTTTGCGGTTTCAACAAAACCAATTGCAGATAAGATGTCAACATTATCTCTTTGTAATGCTTGACAAACAAAATCTGTTATACGCATAACTGCTTCCATTAAATGCAAACCAAACACAAAATCAAAGCTCTTAACACTAGTGCAAACACCATCAGCTTCAATTCGAGCTTTGGGATTTGGACTGTCACATGCAATACTCATAAGAACTGTACACGTTGCATTAAACATTTCTATCATACTCAAGATAGATTCATAATGAGAGCCCCACCGAGTAGTACCTAATCTTTGCAAGGATGACATTTGATTTTTTTCCTCGGCCTGAATCCCGCTCCCCCCGAGCTAACATACCAATGACTTCCAATCTATGTGCTTCTTGTAATTATGTGTTTCGCTTTAGTGAAGATTTTACGATGTTGATAACTTTATCCAACATTGACAAAAAAATCAAACTGGGTCACATTGCTTGCAATCCATTCCATTGTCCACGCATATTACTTGCACCATTATATCCTTGACCTCGCAACTTGTGAACCTGAAGATTATACTCAAAAGAACCGCAAATATATCATTCTTAAGTGTTTTAGAAGAAGTGTTAGAAACACCTTTGATAACAAAGAAATGTTCTGCCACAATACCTTCAATGTTCACAAATATAAGAATAATAGCCATTTGCTCTCTATCAGATTCATCTTTGCACTCATCTACAAGTATAGAAAAATACTTGTCTCCGATTTCCTCACGAATCATACGCCGAACATGATTAGCCAGAAGAGCTAAAAGTTCCTTTTGAATGTCTGGGGAGGTATACTTGGCATTCTGTGGAGCATTGCTCAAGACAATATCATTCACTTCAGTATTCCATTCTCCGGTATATTTAATCAATTCAATAACATTTCCATGTTTGAGAGATGTTTCGGACTCATCATGACCCCTAAATGCACAACCTTGTAAAGCTAACCACAAAATATTTTTAATGGTTGTCCTTACACGCAAATGATTTTTCACCACTTCTTCTTTATCGATCCTAGCAATGACTTTGTCAATATGTTGAATTGGTTTCATTAAGGAGTCAGTAGAAGTCACACTCTGATTATGAGGTGAGGAAGGAGATGAACCAACATGCATAAGAAACACATATTCTTTACCCCGATGAACTCATTTTCAAGTATCAAAACCAGTAAAGCCGAAACACAAGACGAGTGCACAACATCACTGAGGAGAAAGCACGGAAAACAATATGTTTTATGTGTTGTTGGAGAGTATTCCAACCAATTAAATTCATTGAACCAAGTAGCTTGAAAATGACGTATCCTATCTTTGTAAATTCGGCCTTTGTAAAAGTCCAGTTTCGGTTGATAAGGTCCAAGCATTAAATAAGATCGTCTAATTTCATCTCTTCTCTCTAACGGCCAATTACTTATCGTTTTGCGTTTTCCCGGATCCCGCTCAATTTCATGTGCATCAGAAACTACTTCCTCTTGAGCGGATGAGATATTAAGAGTTTCAATTGAGACATTTAACTCTTGTCTACTTTGAGTGCTTGTACTAGGATTATAAAACGAACGCAATGTGATTTTTGCTTTTTTTGAAAGTAGATTGAGTAGTGATACCTACTAAAATTAGCAAACAAAAATAAAAAACTAATCAATATTATATTTGAATTCATATAATTCATATTAATATTTTGAGGAATTCACAAATCAAATTTGACATTCCTAAATCCTAATTTTTCATTTTACAATTCAAAGCACACAATGAGAACACACTAAGTCACTAACACAAACTCAAATAACAAATAAAATACTTAAATTAAACTAAAAATTGTAAAAACCAAAAAGACAACAACTGAAAGTCTGAAACCCTTACCTCGAGGCTCGAGAGAACTGGAGCCGAATCTGAAGAAGCAGGTCAGCCGCAGGCAGTCAAGGGAACGGCTGCAGGCAGTCAAGAGAAGCAGTGCATGGCGAGCGGCGGAGCCAAGGGAGATAGGCGTTGGTTCTGCGCAGGGGCGGAGGGAGGTTCTGTGCCCTGGAGGCCCTGCGGACTACGGTTCTTTCTTTCTTCTGATGCTTCAGTCCTTGGCGTAATGGGCAGAAGTTCTGTGCTTCTTTTCTGCGCTTGGGGTTCTTTTCTTTCTGGGCTGCAGTGGACGTTGCACCGGGGCCCCCTCCCTCCGCCCGGAGAATGAGTAGTCTTACCCATATTTATACCAATCTTCTTAGAGCTCTCACACATTTCTTTCCATTACATTGCATTACATCATATCAAACATGGCCTTAAAAAATGAAGTTGATGAGACACAATTGTCGCCATGGTATTATAAAGGATGACATCCCATCTTTGAGAGCCTCCAACCCCGACCGAACGGTACATTGGGATGATGTAAATTGGACTATAATCGCAATCTGACAAATAGAGAGTGGAGCTCTGTTCCCGGTACTTGCAGAAGCCCTATACATTTTTAGCATAGTAACCCCTCATTGCAGTTGCCGGGATTCGAACCCGGGACTTAACCTTTGTGGCACTCCCTGACTACCAGTTGAGCTACGCCCACAGGTTCACCATGGTATTAAGAAATTGTTTGAAGATGTATTTGTGTGTGTGTGTTTTATTGCGAGATTAGCACGCAGTTACGGGCAAGGGGCAGTCACCCGCCTCCAATTATTATGTCCTAATAACTCTAAATAGTTAAAATTATTCTCAAAAATTAACATAAACGTGTATGTATGAGTAGGTATTAGTTTTAGAGTATCACCCCAATTAAAAATCCTACGCCATCAATGTTAAGACATGATCCAAAATATTTGGTTGGGTCGGTTCCTTGTCTATTTTTTGGAACATATCTTTTCGGTTAAATTTCCTAGGCCCCATTGATCGAGGTGTGTTGTTTTCGACTTGCTTGTTTTGTTTTTGCAACAGTTTTAGATTTTGAAAACAAATAAATAAATGAGGTTTTAAGTTTTTTTTAGTAATTAGCAATGGTATGACTGATGAGCAATTTAGTTTGAATTGATTAAACGATGTATAATTGTTTTGATGTACTGTACTTTTTATGAACTAATAGAGGAGTATAACGACAAGTTAGCAACTGGTTGTACTGTCATCCCGAATGGGGCCTAGGCTAGCTTATTCTAGTTTTCAATATTGTCATGCCAAACTAGCTAGTACGAAGTACTTGTGTGTAGCAACATAGCATATTTACCATCTCTCGTATGCTCAGTCGGGTTGGGGCGTGGGGACTCTTCTTATTGGAGAGTCAACCTTTTGGATAAACTTAACTTCAGTGGTAAGAGATGTGTGCTTAAACTTGGATAATAAGAGAATTTTATCAACCCATTCACTACAAAGTTGAAATAAATGTCATCGGTTTTCAGAAACTTGAGACTGATCTGAAGGTGCAATGGAATCAGTTCAGGATGCGACATAAATGAAAACCGATGACTTGTTGCTTTATTATTTCATTATGTCAATTTTTTATGATTTCTCCTACTTTTATATTTTGCATTACTACGTACTTTTTATTTATTCATTTTGCTTTGGGTATAGTCGTAAGTGTTTCAAATCACTATAGAAAATGAAGACTTACATGATGATGTTAATTTTAAGTTTATCCATTACATGGTAGCGGATCAAAGTCAAAGTCTTTATCATTGCACTTATGCATGAGTTGGTATGATATCGAGTCTATTGTAATGTGATTTGATCTATTGATTTAATACAGACTATTTCCATTAAAAAAAATCACTTAGCTTTGTCTCACCACTTAATTAATTAGCTCCTGGGCTTGATCCTCAATATAATGACCGTTTTTTTATTTTTCACCCGCATAAGCCCATTCTCATTTATTTTTTTTTAGAAATAGAGATTTTTATTACTCCCTCCGTCCTCCAAGTAAGTTCCCACTTTCTTTTTTGGGCAGTCCCACAATTAAATTCACAATTCCCTACTTTCCTTATTTGACAAATAATCTACATCAAAACAGTGTCAAACAGTGTACAAACAGTGGCGAAACAGTAATATAATCAATTGAAAACATTTCGTAAGTCAGACCTTGATTTCAACGGGATACTAATCAAATCCCTCCAAATTTCCTGGAGGACTAAAATTAATTTGAAATTCAAATATCGAGTATTATGTTTCCCTCCTAAATAAAATGAGCAAATTATTGTCATGCTGACATCATATTCTCATATTTTGGTATTACCATCCATTAAAATGATAGTATGAGTGTCATAATTGAGATTATTTTTCATGCATGACAGTAATTACTTGTATTTTGAAAAATGACATAGTTCCTATTTTTAAATTTCACATTATTTTTACTATTATATACTCCCTCCGTCCCATTTAAACGTTCCCATGCGGTTTACGACGTTTGACTAACTATAAAGTTAACTGATACCTTTCATTAATAGAATTTGTTAGTCCCAATATACTAAAAATCACACAATCATAGCAGATAAAGAAGAAGAAGAAGAAGAAGAAGAAGAAGCAGATAGAAAGATATGAGATATTCAATGAATCTTGTATACCGTGATAATGGCCACTACTCTCCCTTCAGAAGGAGAGCAGCGGCAAACCCTAATCTCTCTATATATGCGCCTCTATTCTCTAAAGCCTCAATCATTAGGTTTCCCGTAAGTTAGCCTCCTTTTATAGGAGATGATGGCTAACTTATGGGTTACAAAGAAGCTAACGGGCTGATATACATTTGTGACCCATATTACACATTTAATTAATAACCACACAAATACAAAGATACTTAACTAGATTGGACACCATAAAATATTCTCAACAATCTCCCCCATGGTGTTCAATTGTGTTGAATCAGCATTGCAGCACATATATCTTTGTCTTTATTGTTATTGAGCTTCCTTTGTCTTTGAACTTGACTTCTTGAGAAGGCTTTATGATGAAATCCTCGCAATCTCCCCTTTGATGTTTTCTTGGCAGTTTGATCTTTGATGTCGGGGTTTGAGGAATCTTTTTCTTGTAATCTGATATGCGCTAATTAGTAGTGCATAAGTGTATGTTTTTATGTTGGATTTGTATGTATTGTTTACCGTTTTATTTAGTTTGTAAACATTTGTGTAATTTTAGTTGTAGTTGTATTTTAATCTTCATTTGTAAGTTGTAAAGTAGAATTATGAATTAGGGTATTCAAAAGGAAGACTTTGAACAGAAGAAAATAAAGAATTTGACTGCCCAGGAGCAAAACCCGACCGGGTAGAAATCCTCACCCGGTCGGGCTTGATTTAACAACCGAAGAAGCAAGGAAAATGCTTGGCCCGGCCGGGCCCTATACCTCACCCGGTCGGGTGAGAAGTGACCGGGGACAACCCGGCCTGCGAAGATCACCAGAACGTGGTGGATTATCTGATTTTGAGCGGACCCGGTAGGGTAAGTAATTGACCCGGTCGGGTACCCGGCCAAAGGTGTTGAAAAACACCTATAAATAGCACACTTTTTCTTCTCTAAAAATCATCCCTTCTTCCATACTCTTAAGCTCAATTTAGAATAACATTTCTTTATATTTTTCTAGATATGTTTAGTGTCCAAATGAGGAGCTAAACTTCCATTCTTGGTGTTGCTCTTGAAGCTTGTTGATTATTAAAGTTGTGAGTTATTTTCTTAACTTCTTTCCTTGGATATTAATTATTAGTTTTTTCCTTAATACTATCTCTATATTAATGGTGGGGAGTGTTGCTAAGATGACAATTAGTTAACATCTTGACATTAGTTGGAATAGTATTTTCTTCCTCTATATTAATGTTGGGGAGTGTTGCTAAGATGACAATTAGTTAACATCTTGATATTAATTATAGTAGGATTCATCTCCTTAAATAATATTCTTCCTTGAATATTAATTAATTCCTATTCATATTTCATATTAATATTTTGAACATTACTTAATGGATCAACTGGTTTTGTTTCATATATTAATTATTACTAGAAACGATCAACGAACCGATGGTTAATCGTTGATGGTTTCACAAGTAAGTAACTTCGGTTTATTAATGCACGGTCGTGGTTGATAAACTTAAGAGGAATTAATTTTGTTGGTTAAACCGAAACCGTTGTGTTGAGGTTATCAATCTCAATTGATTTCATCAAGGAGTTAAGAGATTAAATGCTACTATCAAGTCGGTATATGGCGGTGTTCTATACTTGACTAATAGTAAGGGTTATTAATGAACGGTCGTTGTTAATAACTACCCTCGATGAATTGGATATACTCCTCGATTGAGTATTCGAGAGGGAATAAGTTATAGATATAACAATGATCGACTAAAATATATCAACAAGTGGAAAGTAACAATGCCAAGTCCTTTTTATCTTTGAATTAAATCTCATATAAGTCGTTCATCTTAGTTTTTATCTAAATTAAATCACTCATTCCAAATCCCCCCTTTTTATTTACTTATCTCATTAAAAAGATAATTATTCATTTCCCTGTGGATACGAACTCTACTACGCTATACTACATATTAGTGCTAGTATTGAATTTATTTTGACGTACCGTGACAAAGTGCTCATCAAATTTGGCGCCGTTGCCGGGGAAAGGCAATTATTTTTTTTTATTTTATCTCATAAAATAAATAAAAAATTATATATATAAAAAAATTGCTCTTCTATTTTCTGAGCTTACATGAGTTATGAGTATATGGATACCAACACTTCATCCTTAGAGAGTCAAATTTCCTCTTTGACTTCTCTAATAAAGGAATTTACCTTAAGCTCAAAAACTCAAGATGCCAAGACATGCAACATTTGCATTTCTCACAGACATCTTACGGATTTTTGCCCAAAGCTTCAAGAAGAATACTTTGAACAGAGTAATGATGTTGGTTTCCAAGAGAGGTATGATTTATTCTCCGACACATATAACCCATACTCAAGTTCTTATTCTAGCATGTCCACTGAAGACATGATCCGAGCTCTCACTATCAATGTGACAAAAATGCAACAAGATATGTCACAATACAGTGCTCAAAGAACTGAACTTGGAGAGTCAAATAAAACAAATGCCAAGCGTTGTGAACTACATCCACGAGGAGGAGGAAGAAGAGGAGCCTGCGGAAAAAGCTCAACCGGAGGAGGAACCTCAAAACTCAACTCCACCACCGACCATTCCTGAGACAATGCCACCATTTCCTGAGGCTCTAAGGGAAACACAAAGGGTAGAGAAGGTCAAAGACAAAATCTTCAGCGAATGTGAGGGTAATTCAAATGTACTTGTAGCGGTCGCGAATAAACCGAGAAAGTATCATTTGGATTTCTTTTCATTCTCAAATATGCATGAAATGACAGTGGAGTTAAGTAAACATTTGATACCCCCTCTTATGCCACCAAGATCAAAACCCTTTCCATTGACCATGCTAATCGGTACAAATTTTCCCTCGCTCTTACAACATAAAGCAATAGGAATCCATACATTTGATCCTGGAATGATTGTCAAAATGGGTGGTCGGCGAATTGAGCTCTTCTATAAGAGTCACTGGGGTAGAAATGTGCAGAGGATGGATCATCATGACCCGAACATGACATATTGAAGTAGAGAAAATAGCGTCGTGCCGCGACGTTAAACGAGGCGCTTCTTGGGAGGCAACCCATGCAAGGTACGTTTACTTGTTTTATTTTATTTTTGGACTTTTCAAAAAACAAACTGGGGATTGAACCCGGTCGGGTATGAAACCCAACCCGGTCGGGTATGAAACCCAACCCGGTCGGGTCCATTCATAAAACTCATCACCCGTCGAGTCACCCGGGCAAGGCAGAAAATAAAACGAATTTTTTTTCATATACCCGATCGGGTGCTTCAAAAAACCCGACCGGGTTATCACAAAGGAGAGCTACTGCCACCCTTGGGAAAAGAAACTCGACCGGGTGAATGGGAAATATCATAACCCGATCCCTGGGATGGAACACCCGACCGGGTACACTACCCCACCGGGCCTGGTATCTCGATTTTTTTAGAAACCAGGTCATTTCTCAAAAATAAAAAAAATAAAAAATAATCACCCCCTTCGTCTTCCCAAAATTCGAACCCAGCACCCCAAAACCCTCCATAGTTACAGTTTCACACCTCAACCATCTACCAAATCCACAAACTAAATTCATACTCTTCTTACTCTCCCCAATTTTTGTTTTTTTTTCATTTCTTTACCAACAAAACCCACCAAATAACTCAAATCCCGAATTCCCTAACTCCATCTACACCAAGTCAGAATTTTGCCTAACCAACAAAGAAAGAAATGGCACCACAAAAAGGGTTCATCTTCTATGACGTCTTGAAGATGAGCACTAGGGACAATGCTTTGGTTAGCTTGGGGGGAGAGTTCCATGGAATACTCACATTCATACTCTTTATCCTTGTTCAAAAAAAAATATAAAAGCTTGTTAAGTTGAAAACCTGAAAGGGCAACTTAAGCAAAAATAAAGCAAAAATAAGAGTGAGTTGTGAGGATTAAAACAGAAAAATGTGGGAAGCTAGGATAAAAACCCGAAAGGGCACCTAGGCAAAATGAGAGAAACGAGAGAAAGAATATCTTTGCCGGATCCTAAGGGTAACAATAAAAAAAAGAATTTGATAGGAGATTTTGAGTTGAAGACCCCTTCTTACTCTTTTATCCTTGGGGATACTTTGTGTTACGTTGTTCTATAAACACTCGTGGATGTGTGTGTTGATACTCTTGTCATTTTAAGGACTTCTTGGACTGGATTTGATTCACCCGAGACGAGTAAAGGTTTAAGTGTGGGGGTATTTGATATGCGCTAATTAG
This sequence comes from Cuscuta europaea, assembly GCA_945859875.1. Lineage (NCBI taxonomy): Eukaryota > Viridiplantae > Streptophyta > Magnoliopsida > Solanales > Convolvulaceae > Cuscuta > Cuscuta europaea. The sequence continues at coordinate 3,359,548 of CAMAPE010000041.1, forward strand.
TAGTGCATAAGTGTATGTTTTTTTGTTGGATTTGTATGTATTGTTTACCGTTTTATTTAGTTTGTAAACATTTGTGTATATTTTGTTTTAATTGTATTTTAATCTTCATTTGTAAGTTGTAAAGTAGAATTAGGAAATAGGGTATTCAAAAGGAGGACTTTGAACAGAAGAAAATAAAGAATTTGACTGCTCAGGAGAAAAACCCGACCGGGTAGAAATCCCCACCCGGTCGGGCTTGATTTAACAACCGAAGAAGCAAGGAAAATGCTTGGTGTAACACTTGAGATTTAATTTAAATGGATTAATAGTACTACTCATATCAACAAGGTGCATCTCCTTTTAAGGGAGCTCATTAGCAAAGAACTCCAAAGTTAAGCGTGCTTGCACGGGAGTAGTGTCACGCCCCGGACCGCATCCGAGCCACGTAGACAACCGCCGTACAACCCGATAAGAACAACAACAGTTCATCCCTATTGAGTTGTACAAGGCGTCCGATTTATTCTATTGCCAAACCGATTAGTAAACACATACAATCAACATCAATATCATAAACGATCAAATGCGGAAAATAATAAAATGTTTGATACTTAGCCACACGTGGCAAACACGGGCACGCAGGCCCCCAACTGTTTTAATGAAAATATTGTTCAAAAATCCATGAGCGGTTTATACATTTGAAATAAGAATGGAAGCACGAACCACGTCTTCCTTCTCGATCAGTCACCCTAGGCAAAGGTGCAGGTAGTAGGACTCTAGGCTCAACCTGAAAAATGTGAGGGCCCCCGGAGGGGTCAGTACTCCATAGAAGTACTAGTGACAAGCAGGCTATATGAAGAATAACTAATGTTTCAGACACGAGACCCAAAAATAGGGTGATATATACATATAGATGTCCCTCATCCACCCGATGATACATACTGTATATATACTCGTAAAATACTCAACCCGTAGGTCATTTACCTTAAAGAGTCTTTTAGAGATAAAGTTCTTGCCTGACTTTTCTCACTCCTTTCCCGGTTACCTAGCTCACAAGCTATAGTCTACCTTCGATTCATACTACCGAGTGTTTTAGGATCATTTACCGTCCAAGGCACTCAACCCATCCTGGAGTATTTAAGATCATTTACCGTCCAAGGGTACTCGGCCCCACCTGGAGTATTCTGGATCATTTACCGTCCAAGGGTACTCGACCCCACCTGGAGTATTCTGGATCATTTACCGTCCAAGGGTACTCGACCCCACCTGGAGTATTCTGGATCATTTACCGTCCAAGGGTACTCGACCCCACCTGGAGTATTCTGGATCATTTACCGTCCAAGGGCACTCAATCCCCAGTCTATTCTCTACCAAATCCTAACCTGGATATGGCTAACCTTTCATTCCTTTAACTATGGACAATTCCTAGCCCTATAGTCATATAACAATCCTTAGGATCCAACGTGGGCGGGTCCCACCCGAACGGCCCACGTTAACCTACTCAAAACTGCCCGTTTTGAGCATAACCCAATACTCGATCGAGTATTAACCCATACTCGGTCGAGTACAGGAGACAGTAGTCCACAAAGCTGATTTTCAACAAATACCCGGTCGGGTATGTGTCAATACCCGATCGGGTATGGCAGTTGACTTGGCAGTCAACGCCCCTTTTGACCCCCCAAACGGAGTCCGATTAACTTGAAATTTTATACACATATACTTCTTGATGTCCTTGATCCAAAAATACCATTTTGGATCCCTGGATCATCACACAAAATATGTTATCACATTTTTAATCACCAAACCTACATAACATGCTTTTTAACTATGTTTTGTGTATAATCATGGCATAAACACACACTTGGTTATCTTTAATCATTCCACAAAACATATTCCTGATTACTTTAGGTAATCTCATGCCTCACGCAAAAGTTATAAAGCATAAAGCCGTCTTCTCACCTTAATGAAGCTTATGAAGTTCTAGCCTCCCCGATTTAGCTCCGACGAAACTCCGGCGAACTTCAACGAACTCCGGCGACAACTCCGGCGACCTTTTCAACTCCGTGAAAGTTCCTTGAATACCTTAGACAAGTTACTAACAAGGTTTTATCATCATAAAACCCATAGTAATACAAATAACCTCAAAAAGGTTATTTTCCGGCGAACCGGTCACTTTGGCTTCTAAGTCCGTTCTTGGACTTAGAACTACCTTCCAACCCCTCTTTCTACACATCCCAACGTGTAGAACATTACTAGGGTGTGAAATATGATTGAATAATCATAAAAGAGTATTGAAGAACAAGAAATAGGAGTAATGGAGTCATTACCTTGTTAAACACAAGTTTTCCCACCTAAACTCCTCTTTTCTCTTCTCTTTTCCCTTTCTTCTTCCTCCCTTAACTTGGTGCGTGTATGATGGATGAAAATGGTTTATTTTCAGAGCTCCTCTCACTTGGTTGATGCTTGATACGAAATGGGGTGGGTTGGTATGATTGAGAATGCCTTCTTGGCATTTCTCACAATCATGGCATGTGGGAGGCCCTACTCCATTTAATGCCTTTCCCCTCAACCCCTTCTCTTTCCCCTCCCCCTTCTCTTTGTGCGGCTCCCTTGACATCTGCAGCACTAAAATCCGTGGGGTGGCCCGCACTCATGTGGGAGGTCATCCCTTTATGTCCTTAAGTGTAGAATCGGTCCCGAAAGTTGTATTTTCCGGACTGTTTTAAGTATATTTTATTTTATTGGGTCAAATAAAATATAACACTCGTTCCCAATCCTTATTGGGCATTAGAATCATTATGAAATCCCCAACTTTAATTTATAGGTTCTCGGAATCCCTTTTTGGGCTGTTATCTGATAAATTGCCGATACCGATAATTTAGCCCGTTTGACCAACCGGTCACCCTTGTGCCATTGTCATGGCCCAATTAGGATATCCACCACCATATACATATTATCTAGTCCAAGATTAATATAATATGTGGTCCCGATAATATTGGGCGGCCCCACATCCGGTGTGGGCCCCACGTGAATTTTACTATTCACGTAATAGAAATGATAAAAATTTACAATCACGTAAAAAATGCTTTTATACATTTCTCAAGGTTCAATACATAATTTGGTACAGTACAAATACTCGGGGGCGGTGTTACAAGTTCTACCCCCCTTATTTGGGATTTCGTCCCCGAAATCCATGTGTCTAATCAAACAGAAATGGATATTGTTCCCTCATTAGGGTCTCCACTTCCCACGTTTGCTCCTCGACACGATCATTCTTCCAAAGTACCTTGACCATCGGCACCTCTTTGCTCCTTAGCTTCTTTACCTGTCGGTCTATGATCTTTACCGGCTGTACCGTATAATGTAGGTCCTCTCGGATTTCTACCGGTGGTTTCTCAAGAATATGTGACGGGTCCCGCACATACTTCTTGAGCATAGAAACATGAAATACATTATGAATCTTTTCTAACTCTGGAGTCAACTGAAGTCGGTAAGCTACAACCCCAATCCTTTCAAGGATTTTGAACGGGCCTATGTAACGTGGGTTAAGCTTACCCCGACTGAGGAACCTGATTCCCTTTCCAAGGGGATACCCTCAGAAATACCTCGTCACCAACCTCAAACTCCAACGTCCTTCGACGTTTATCAGCATAGCTCTTCTGTCGGTCTTGGGCAGCCTTGAGCCTATCCTGTATGACCTTTATCTTCTCCTTAGTGATCTCGACTAACTCGGTGCCCTCAAGCTTAGCCTCGCCGACCTCGTCCCAACACAATGGTGTCCTGCATTTCCTCCCATACAATGCTTCGTATGGGGGCATGCCTATACTTGCCTGATAACTGTTGTTATAGGCGAATTCTACTAAAGCCAACTGATTGTCCCAGCTCCCCTGGAACTCCAAGGCACATGCCCTTAACATGTCCTCCAAGATCTGAATCACCCGTTCAGATTGCCCATCCGTTTGAGGATGAAACGCGGTGCTAAACCTCAATTTCGTACCCATGGATTCCTGGAACTTAGGCCAAAACCGTGATGTGAACCGTGGGTCCCTATCCGATATTATAGTAACCGGAACCCCATGCAGTCTCACAATCTCATCTGTGTACAATTTGGCCAACCGCTCGAGCGTATTGGTAGTGTTGATAGGTAGGAAATGAGCGCTCTTGGTCAGCCTATCGACTACCACCCATACCGCGTCGTAGTTCCTAACCGTCCGTGGTAGACCCACCACGAAGTCCATGGTAACATGCTCCCACTTCCATTCTGGAATGGTAAGTGGTTGTAGTAACCCTGCCGGGTGTTGGTGCTCTGCCTTAACCTGTTGACAAGTAAGGCAACGGCTCACGTATTCTGCAATTTCTCTCTTCATCCCCGACCACCAGTAGCTTTCCTTCAAGTCCCGGTACATCTTTGTACCGCCCGGGTGCATGGCATATGCAGATGAGTGAGCCTCCTCAAGGATAGATTTTCGGAGCTCCTCATCCGATGGTACACACACTCGTTCCTTGAATAGTAGAAGTCCATCTTCCCTCTCACGGAAACCCTCAACGGGCCCCACAAGCATCCGTTCCCGGATTTTCTGAAATTCCCCGTCATTGCCTTGACATGTTCTGATTTCATCTAATAAGGTGGGTCTCACCTCAAATCTGGCCAATAGCGCCCCACCCGTGGATACCTCCACGCGTGCCCTCAGTGCCCGTAAGCATGTGAGTAAAACCCCTGATGATGAGCTCTTCCTGCTCAGTGCATCAGCTACAACATTAGCCTTGCCTGGATGATAGTCAATGATCAAGTTGTAATCCTTAATCAACTCCATCCATCTCCTCTGTCTCATGTTCAACTCTTTCTGAGTGAACACATACTTCAGGCTCTTGTGGTCGGTGTAAATGTGACACAACTCCCCGTAGAGGTAGTGCCTCCAAATCTTCAATGCAAATACCACAGCACCTAGCTCCAGATCATGTGTGGGGTAGTTTACTTCATGCTTCCTCAACTGCCGAGAAGCATAAGCAATTACCTTCCCTGATTGCATCAGTACACATCCCAGTCCCTGAATGCTAGCATTGCTGTAGATGTCATACCCTAACCCTTGCACGGGCAAGGCAAGCACTGGTGCTTCGGTCAAACGTTTCTTTAGCTCAAGAAACCCCTTCTCACACTTGTCATCCCACACAAACTTAGTCCCCTTTTTAGTGAGCTTCGTGAGTGGGGATACTATCACCGAGAACTTTTCCACGAATTTGCGGTAATACCCCGCTAAACCGAGGAAACTCCTTATCTCCTTCACGTTCTTGGGCCTCTCCCAATTAGTGACCGCCTCAATCTTGGAGTTATCAACTGAAATGCCCGAGCCCGATACCACATGCCCGAGAAAACCGATCTCCCCAAGCCAAAATTCGCATTTAGAGAATTTGGCAAAGAGTTGCTTCTCCCGCAGTGTTTCAAGCACAAGCCTTAGATGTTTTTCATGTTCCTCTTCATTCATGGAGTATATCAAAATGTCATCAATGAACACTATGACGAACTGGTCTAAGTATTGGTGAAATACTCGGTTCATGAGGTCCATGAATGCCGCGGGGGCGTTCGTAAGCCCAAAAGACATTACTAGAAACTCATAGTGACCATACCTCGTACGGAATGCACTTTTGGGTATGTCACCCTCCTTGATCTTTAGTTGATGGTAGCCTGACCTCAAGTCAATCTTAGAGAACACCGTTGCCCCCCGTAGTTGATCAAACAAGTCATCGATCCTCTGCAAAGGATATTTGTTCTTTATCGTGACCTTGTTCAACTGACGGTAGTCGATACACATTCTGAGTGTACCATCCTTCTTCTTTACAAATAGTACCGGTGCTCCCCATGGTGAATGACTCGGCCTGATGAATCCGATGTCCAGCAATTCTTCCAATTGCACCTTCAACTCTTGAAGTTCAGCCGGTGCCATCCGATATGGAGGAATCGAGATGGGTTTTGTACCGGGTTCTACCTCAATGGTGAACTCAATTTCTCGATCTGGTGGGAGTCCCGGGAGTTCTTCAGGGAAAACTTCTGGGTACTCACTCACCACTCTCACCTCAGTGAGACTCTTCTCCTTGCCCTCCTTGCCTATGACATAGGCCAAGTATGTTTGACACCCTTTCCTCATCATACGCCTTGCTCTTATGGCCGATATGATACAAGGGTTGAATTTCCCTCTATCTCCCTCGAAGCATAGAGTGTTTCCTTCTCCATCCTTTAGTTCTAACACCTTGGTGTAGCAATCTACCTTCGCATGGTGTTTTTCGAGCCAATCCATGCCAAGTATAGCATCAAACTCGAGCATATCTAACGGCACAAGGTCACCCGTTAGACAGTGCCCCCCTATCCCTACGTTACACGAGGGATAGTAGTGTTTCCGCTCTACATCATCTCCCAATGGCGTAGAGACCAGCAAAGGTTGCATCATTGTTACCAAAGGCATGTTCAATCCCTTGGCAAACGCTTCGCTCACAAACGAACGTTGTGCCCCGGTATCGATGAGGATTCTCGCATCCCTATCGTTGATCTTTAGTGTTCCTACATATATAAGTCATGTAAGACACCCTATTCGTCATCCCGACAGAAAAGGACCGGACGAAAAAATTTCAGCCTAGAATTACCCTATACCCGGTCGGGTAGGGTCTTCTACCCGGTCGGGTATCACTCGAATTCTTAAAGGGAAACCCCCCTGTCTTCCTTGCTCGGTCGAGTACCAGCCTCGAATTCGGGCAAAATGTCAATACCCGGTCGGGTATATACCTATACCCGGTCGGGTATCACTCAAAATCCACAAATAAAAGCTCCCTGTCTTCTACGCTCGATCGAGTACACACTTCGAAGCTCAAAATATACACATACCCGGTCGGGTATATAGCCATACCCGATCGGGTATTGCTCGAAATGTCAAAAATAAGGCATCCTGCCTTGGCTGCCCGAACGGGTGCACACTTCAAACTCGAAGCATAGCTTATACCCGGTCGGGTCTATAGGAGTACCCGATTGGGTCCTTCATATTTTTGAAGATTTTTCAACCCATTACATGATCAAATACGTGTGAAATCAAGAGATTACCTGCAATGGAGTCCGGGTTGGCCCGAGCATCAGCCTCGGTCATTGCATACACCCGTGCTTGGGTCCTCCCTTGGTTAACGGACGCGGCGTTGCTAGCCGTGGGTCCGCTCCTTCCCGTGCCGGCCTGAGACGGCCCCGCACGTCCCCTACTAGTCGTATGTCCTCCCATGGCTCCCGATGGTCCTCCCCCGTTCAGCATTGGACAAGAGGATTTGAGGTGGCTCGTGCTACCGCATTTGTAACACCGGGGTGGTTCATTGCACTTCCCCGCATGATTCTTGCCGCAGTTTGCACACCTCGGTGACCATGTACTCCCTGGTTTGGCCCCTTGCCCTCCTGAACCTTTGTTCCTTTTCGCCGGTGGTGCCGGCGCCCTGAATGAACTGCCACCCCCAGCATGATGCTTCCGGGAGTGGTCTTGGGGTCCAGCGTTTCCCCATCTTCTTTTCTTCGCCTCCTCGGCGTCTCTCAACTTCCTCTCGTTCCATTGGGCTTCCCCAAGGAGCCCCTGATCAACGATTTGGCTAAATGTCATACTGTGATGGTAAGTAGCCCGGTCACGGATGTCCAACTGTAGAGCATCCCAAAAGTGATTGGCCATATGATTTTCATCCAATGAGTATTCTGGGATGAATCGTGCCAAGTCACGGAACCTTTGTTCCAATTGCCTCACCGAGCAACCATCCTCCTGTTTCAGGTTCGTGTACTCTCTTCTTTTGAGATTGACTTCAAAAGTTGAGTAGTACTGATTATAGAACTCCACTTCGAATTTCTCCCAAGTGGCTTCACCGTGGAACTTTCCCTCCACGCCTTCCCACCATACAGCGGCTACCCCTTCTAGTAACCTGGTGGCAACCCTCAACTTCACGTCGAGTGAAATTTGCATGTCCCTAGAAGCATCATTCAGCTTCTTAATCCAGTCGGTGGCCTCAGATATGTCGCCCTTGCCATCAAATGATTTGCACCCCAAGGCCCTGGCCTCCTTGAGGTACTTGGAGATACGCACCATCGTGTCTCCTCCAAATGCCCCCGATGGAGCACTAGAAGCACCTCGGCTTCCTTGCCCCATGGTCTGCCTAGCCTGTCTAGCTTGGCGCCGCTGTACTCTCTTTGCCTTATTCTCGAGGTACCATTCTAGTACCTCACTCATACGGTCACAATGAGGATCATCATCCTCATCTTCTTCCTCAAAGTCCTCCCCGTTGTACGGGGTCTCCTCTTGCTCCGTGCTTGGAGCATAGGTGAAGTCGTCCGGTTCGGTGGCCCATGACGGGTGCACGGAACCGACGCGTGTGCTACTTGTCGTCGGCGTGGTAGAACGCCCACGACCCCTGCCTCGGCCTCCTCCTCGGCTTTGGCCCCGGCCTCTACCCCTAGAGGTCCGTGATTCCGCCCGAGTGGCATGCCCGGTGGCCCCCTGCACATGCCCTGTCGGGTTCCTCCTAGTTATCCTGCGTCCACCCTCCATTTCTGAAAGAAATAAGGAATGAGTCATTAGACTCGTTTCAATGTCAATTGACGGATTAGTACAAAAGACACCCCTTGGTCCAACATTATGGCCAACAAACTGTTAAGGGTACCGTCTTAACAATAAGAGGTCAATAACTTGGTTTCCAACGGTTCCTTAAGTACAAAAACTGTTGCTCATGGTTTTATTCAAAACTTTTTGAGGATAAACATATTGAGAGGTTAATTATATAGTTTAGAAATCGATGGCTCTGATACCACTTAATTGTCACGCCCCGGACCGCATCCGAGCCACGTAGACAACCGCCGTACAACCCGATAAGAACAACAATAGTTCATCCCTATTGAGTTGTACAAGGCGTCCGATTTATTCTATTGCCAAACCGATTAGTAAACACATACAATCAACATCAATATCATAAACGATCAAATGCGGAAAATAATAAAATGTTTGATACTTAGCCACACGTGGCAAACACGGGCACGCAGGCCCCCAACTGTTTTAATGAAAATATTGTTCAAAAATCCATGAGCGGTTTATACATTTGAAATAAGAATGGAAGCACGAACCACGTCTTCCTTCTCGATCAGTCACCCTAGGCAAAGGTGCAGGTAGTAGGACTCTAGGCTCAACCTGAAAAATGTGAGGGCCCCCGGAGGGGTCAGTACTCCATAGAAGTACTAGTGACAAGCAGACTATATGAAGAATAACTAATGTTTCAGACACGAGACCCAAAAATAGGGTGATATATACATATAGATGTCCCTCATCCACCCGATGATACATACTGTATATATACTCGTAAAATACTCAACCCGTAGGTCATTTACCTTAAAGAGTCTTTTAGAGATAAAGTTCTTGCCTGACTTTTCTCACTCCTTTCCCGGTTACCTAGCTCACAAGCTATAGTCTACCTTCGATTCATACTACCGAGTGTTTTAGGATCATTTACCGTCCAAGGCACTCAACCCATCCTGGAGTATTTAAGATCATTTACCGTCCAAGGGTACTCGGCCCCACCTGGAGTATTCTGGATCATTTACCGTCCAAGGGTACTCGACCCCACCTGGAGTATTCTGGATCATTTACCGTCCAAGGGTACTCGACCCCACCTGGAGTATTCTGGATCATTTACCGTCCAAGGGTACTCGACCCCACCTGGAGTATTCTGGATCATTTACCGTCCAAGGGCACTCAATCCCCAGTCTATTCTCTACCAAATCCTAACCTGGATATGGCTAACCTTTCATTCCTTTAACTATGGATAATTACTAGCCCTATAGTCATATAACAATCCTTAGGATCCAACGTGGGCGGGTCCCACCCGAACGGCCCACGTTAACCTACTCAAAACTGCCCGTTTTGAGCATAACCCAATACTCGATCGAGTATTAACCCATACTCGGTCGAGTACAGGAGACAGTAGTCCACAAAGCTGATTTTCAACAAATACCCGGTCGTTTATGTGTCAATACCCGATCGGGTATGGCAGTTGACTTGGCGGTCAACGCCCCTTTTGACCCCCCAAACGGAGTCCGATTAACTTGAAATTTTATACACATATACTTCTTGATGTCCTTGATCCAAAAATACCATTTTGGATCCCTGGATCATCACACAAAATATGTTATCACATTTTTAATCACCAAACCTACATAACATGCTTTTTAACTATGTTTTGTGTATAATCATGGCATAAACACACACTTGGTTATCTTTAATCATTCCACAAAACATATTCCTGATTACTTTAGGTAATCTCATGCCTCACGCAAAAGTTATAAAGCATAAAGCCGTCTTCTCACCTTAATGAAGCTTATGAAGTTCTAGCCTCCCCGATTTAGCTCCGACGAAACTCCGGCGAACTTCAACGAACTCCGGCGACAACTCCGGCGACCTTTTCAACTCCGTGAAAGTTCCTTGAATACCTTAGACAAGTTACTAACAAGGTTTTATCATCATAAAACCCATAGTAATACAAATAACCTCAAAAAGGTTATTTTCCGGCGAACCGATCACTTTGGCTTCTAAGTCCGTTCTTGGACTTAGAACTACCTTCCAACCCCTCTTTCTACACATCACAACGTGTAGAACATTACTAGGGTGTGAAATATGATTGAATAATCATAAAAGAGTATTGAAGAACAAGAAATAGGAGTAATGGAGTCATTACCTTGTTAAACACAAGTTTTCCCACCTAAACTCCTCTTTTCTCTTCTCTTTTCCCTTTCTTCTTCCTCCCTTAACTTGGTGCGTGTATGATGGATGAAAATGGTTTATTTGCAGAGCTCCTCTCACTTGGTTGATGCTTGATACGAAATGGGGTGGGTTGGTATGATTGAGAATGCCTTCTTGGCATTTCTCACAATCATGGCATGTGGGAGGCCCTACTCCATTTAATGCCTTTCCCCTCAACCCCTTCTCTTTCCCCTCCCCCTTCTCTTTGTGCGGCTCCCTTGACATCTGCAGCACTAAAATCCGTGGGGTGGCCCCCACTCATGTGGGAGGTCATCCCTTTATGTCCTTAAGTGTAGAATCGGTCCCGAAAGTTGTATTTTCCGGACTGTTTTAAGTATATTTTATTTTATTGGGTCAAATAAAATATAACACTCGTTCCCAATCCTTATTGGGCCTTAGAATCATTATGAAATCCCCAACTTTAATTTATAGGTTCTCGGAATCCCTTTTTGGGCTGTTATCTGATAAATTGCCGATACCGATAATTTAGCCCGTTTGACCAACCGGTCACCCTTGTGCCATTGTCATGGCCCAATTAGGATATCCACCACCATATACATATTATCTAGTCCAAGATTAATATAATATGTGGTCCCGATAATATTGGGCGGCCCCACATCCGGTGTGGGCCCCACGTGAATTTTACTATTCACGTAATAGAAATGATAAAAATTTACAATCACGTAAAAAATGCTTTTATACATTTCTCAAGGTTCAATACATAATTTGGTACAGTACAAATACTCGGGGGCGGTGTTACAAGTAGTCTTGGGATGGGTGACCCCCTGGGAAGTTTCTCTGGGCGTGCACGAGTGTTATTCCCTGTTTTCTATAACAGCAATATAATATGGCATACAGATGAAAGATTAACAACAAAGATGAACACAGAAAGATCAAGTGTAAACCTTCTCTGATATTAAGTGAACCTTTCGTACAAGAATGATAAGCGCTAAGGCTATTTTGAGCAGATACGAAAGTTAACCGCAAACCTGAGTCCTCTGCCCTCTTTTATAGGTGAGGCTCAGGTATGCGTAAAAAGGCTTCTCGCCTAAGTATGGGCCTAACACTTGGCCCATATTGAATACTATTCTAACAGATATATTTAATCAGTGCAGAACAGAAATAGTAAACATCTAAATTATTACAGACAAAGCAGACAAACTTGATTCACAATAAAATAGTCTTCAAGAATCTCCCCCTTTGTGATCAAGTGCCGTCTTGCATTTATTTTTGAGATCTGAAGTAATGCTTTCTGAAATTTAGCGCATGCTCATACTGTCTCAACATTCTTCTCTTTTCAAGTTGCTCGTTGATGGGCTTTAGGATGGTCCACACCTTCTCGTATACTAGGAGCTCTATCTCGCTGGCGTCCGCAAGTCTTGGATCTATATTCTCTTTGATCTCTTGCATCTTGGTCTGGATGATCTTCAGAGTCCCATCACAGTATTTGTGAATGTCTTCTACCCACATGAGTCTTTTCTGTTCCTCGTGATAGAGATATATGATAGAGACTGGGTCCTTGAAGATATGATATGGTCTGTACCTTTTGAGCTCTGGACCGTTCAGAGTTGGCTTTACCAGATTTGCTTTTCTGACATTGTTTTCCAGGGCCATCTGTAGATCATGGGCAGCATAGAATCTGATCTGTCTCAGCATAAATCGTTTGATCGCCTCATAACCTTCTTCGTGTGTCCTGTTTCGACTTAGTGAGAGATACCTACTTACCATGAACATTTGGTAGATATCCTCCATCTTCATCATTATAAAATCATTTTCCTGGCAGATGAATATGCTGGAGTCTGTTCGTCGAACTTTGAAGCTGTAGAACGAGATGGTGTGATGATCTTCTCTGTGTATATCAAGGATAGCGTCAATAGGGTGGATGCTGGACTTCATGTCTCTTTCCAGTATTTGTCGTTGTTTTCCAGATGATCTGTGCATCAGCATGTGAAGATGTCCGCCAGCCAGTTTGCCCTTAAGGTGAGTCAAGCCACGGATCTTCAGTTCATCGAGCTTTTTGAGCTTGTCTGCGGTTCTCCAAATTCCCTTTCTGATTTCCTCTTGGAAGGGGGCATTTATTCTGATGTTTTCCCAGAGCTTTTCTTTTGGGGGCAACTTGCCTGCCGTTTGTCTTATGACGGATTCTAGCTCCCTGGGTATCTTTTTGTAGTCCTCCCCTTCTTTGAGTTCCTCTTCATCAAGGCGTATGATATCTTCTGCGCATTTGGCCAGCAACTCTCTCAGCCACCAATTTCGCTGCATATCCTCTGTTTCAGCTTCGCATCTAAGATCATCCCACTCTGTCCACTTTCTCGGCCAAACGTCGTGTACCACAGCATCCTCGAGTGCATCATGAATGTCTTTGCCTTGGGGAATGTAAGGGACTCTCAGCTGCGGTGATCTTTCTCGTGAAGCACAACCGGGTTCACTAGGATTGCCCGTTGTCATCAGGTTAGAACTGAGTTCTGGCTGATGGCCTGACTTGACAGATGAATCAGAGATAGCATCGTCAGGACTTCCATCCCCTCCTCGGACGGTATCCTTTGGAGACACGCCTCGGGATGTTGTCATCGATTTCGAACTGTGTTCTGATCGATGGCCTGAGCTTTGTGATGTACCAGAGGTAACCACTACAGGACTTCCATCCCATCCTCGGACAGTATCTCTAGGAGATAAGCCTCGGGATGTTTCATCTAGCTCGACCAGGCTAGAGAGTTGGGCTTGGTTGTGGCTCGAGGAAGGTGGTGGTTGGTTGGTGGGCTGGTTTGATGAGGTGTTTGGCTGGGGTTCATGGCTGGTAGAGGCTGCTTGCTCAAGTGTCCGAGGTCTCTTGTTCTCCCCCTCATGAGGTTCCGAATCATCGGGATCCTCATGGGAACGTTTGAGGCCTCGGGGACTGTCACGGCAAGTGCCGTATTGAGGGCGGTCGTGGTTGAGGAAAACCTGGAGAAGGTCACGCTCGAAGGGTGTAAGGTTGCAAGTGTCGACCTCCAGCAACCGAAGAAACAGGAGATCGGCAAGCTCAAGACGGGATAGGTGGAAGGGATTGGTCGAGGCAGAGGGAGATACTAGTTCTGTATCGTGGGTTCCCCGAGAGGGTGAAGGGCTAAGGGGTTTGGTGGAGGTGATAGGGATGATAGGAGTGGGTTGTGGAATTGACTGAGAGGGTGAAGAGTGAGGTTTGGGGTGGCTCTGTTCACTATGAACCGCTGGGGTTGTCTTGGAGTCCTGTGCCTAAGCGGTGAATGCTTGTTGCATCCATGGTTTGATGGTGGACTCCATGTAGCGGTTCATGAGAACGGTAACGTCTTCAGGTGTAAGGGGTCCAGTTACGGGGGTTGTAACTGTTGTCACAGCATCAGTGAAGAGAGCTGATGTGTGGCCTGCGTTCAATGATGAAGTCATTTTTGGCACAGCAGGGCTTCCGACCATCATTGTTTGCACTCCGGTCGTTGTATCCAGGGTGTGTGCACATGTATGTGCTGTGAATGGTGTAGGTGTCCTAGAAAAATTTGAAAAAGTGGGGAATGTGACACCTAGACTCGATGTGGAGAAAGAGGGGGTTGTGGCCTCGGGCGGTGGGCCACTAGAGCGCTCAACTGGTTCGGAGGGAACCAGTGAGGTGGGTGAGTCCCGTGATGTTGAAACGTTAGCCTTTTGGGAGGCTAACGAGTGGCTGGGAGAGGGCGGTGCATGCGCAGTTGAGCCTGATGCTGCGGCTTCTACCCGGGGACCAACAAGATTGGCCCCTGTACTTAAAGATTCGGCCCGGCTTATAGTGATGAAGGGAAGACAGTCGTCAAAGATGTGTAGGTCCTCTTCAGCGACCAAACTTTTTCTGACAGGACGCTGCTTCTTTGCCTTAGGTGAACGGGGAGCAGCAATCCTAGCTGTAACTGGCTCCTTCACTGGTTTGATGACGATGGTCTTGGGGCGGACAGCTATAAATGGAGCTGCATCCTCAGGGGTGACTTTCTTTGGAGGAGAATCAAGTGGCAACTTCCCCTTTTGGATTAGAGCAAAGGTGTGCTCCACGTCGTCAATGTCGTCGTCGTCATCATCATCGTCAGCATCGTCATCATCTTTGGCCACGCTATTGGATGCCTCATCGTCAGCCTTTTTATGGTCCGGGCTGGACGATTCATCGGCAGGTTCCACAGCGTTTGTACGTGTGCCCTCAGCCGTCTGATTCCTCTCGAGAGAATCGTCAGACTTCCCTTCATGGGGCACACGCGCCACTGGTTTCTGTGGCTTACGGGCTCTCTTTGGACCCTTACTTGCTCTCGACTTAGGCCCCGGGGCAGGTCCAGCTGAGTTTGGCTGAACCATGGGGCCATCTATCTGTAAGCTTTCTCTATACTGGACAACTGCGGAGTGTCGTGGATTGCCCAAGTCCAGCAGATAGTCTGGTATTGTCATCCCCACAGTGTCATGCTTGAAGCGCTTGAAGTACTGGAGCTTGGGGGCAGTGAACTGATCTTCATCTCTGCGCTGTGGAATCCCTGGGTGAGCGGTCATGTATTCGGCAATGATCAGCGCCAACCACCTGGCGTAGGGAATTGTCATGCCCGTCTTTCCGTCCTCTTTGTGGGTAGTGGGTCATAGGTTTGGTGGACAGGCAGCTCCAGTGTGGTTCGTAGTGTGGACGCTGTTAGTGCCAGCCTTCTGTTGTGGAGCGTGGCAGTGATACCAGAAACGTTCTTCTTGGAGGGCATGTGCATGGTCCCCCATAGCTGTTGCAGGTAGATTTCGGGGACCGTTATAGCTTTGGTGAGTGCCGTCCAGATGTAGTGCCCCTTAAGGATGATAGGGATGACTGGGTCAGGGCACCTGAAGACGGCAAGGTCGAGCTGATAGTTGTTGTCCTGTAGCCAAACCCACTTGTATTTGGGGAACAACTGAGTATATAGTGCATCTTCCTGGGAGGTATCTTGTTGAGTGCCTGACATATTTAGCTGAAAGAATAGCACACGTTAGAAAAAACATGAGTTTCCCCTTGGGGTTGATGATTTCTGAGATGATGAAACGAGTTCTGGCACCAAGTTATAAAAATCGAGATCATGGACACGAGTTTAAAAACTCGAGCCCATGAACACGAGTTTACAAACTCGAGGCCATGAGCGCGAGTTTACAAACTCGAGCCCATGAGCACAAGTTTACAAACTCGAGGCCATGAGCGCGAGTTTACAAACTCGAGCCCATGAGCGCGAGTTTACAAACTCGAGCCCATGAGCGCGAGTTTACAAACTCGAGCGCATGAGTGCGAGTTTACAAACTCGAGCCCATGAGCGCGAGTTTACAAACTCGAGCTCATGAGCGCGAGTTTACAAACTCGAGCTCATGGGGCCGAGTTTACAAACTCGCGATCTGTCCTCGAATTTGAAACGTCGGATTTTGAACCAGACGTTTTAACTCGAGTTGCAGAACTCGCGTTTGCTCAACGAAGACGATAACCACCTGTAAAAGATACAAAATCAATAATAAACATTCAACCAAAGAAATTTTAGTTTAATTTGAGAAAAACGGCGTTTTTTGGTTTGGGATGGTTCGTGGTAGCCTTCTGAAAAGCAGAGTGAATTGGTGTGAAGAAGAACGAGTTGCTACCTCGGAGAAGAGTTTGGGGGAGAACTGTTGAGAACAGAGAGAATGCGAGAGAGAGAGAAGAAGAATATGAGCTGGTTAATGCGAGATGAAAGCGTAGGAAAGGAGGAGGACGAGAGGAAGAGAGTTTATATACGCGAGTTTTGTTTTTGATTTGGAACGGGTCTGGAAAAAAAAATTGGGCCAGAACAGGTAGCTGGGCCCATTTGGCCTTAAGGGTTTAAAGACTCATTTCAGACCAATTACAGTACTCCCCCTCGCTGAAAACAACACACGCACTATTTTTGAGATTTTTCAAATTTTCTCCCCCTCGATGAATGCAATGCACACACACTATATGCAACTCACGCACACTATTTTTTTTTTATCTTTTTGCCCTTTTTCTCCCCCTCGATGAATGCAAACCCACTCACACTATTTTTGTATTTTTCTCGGGTTTCTCCCCCTGGACACATGAAACGCACACAATACACAAAAAACAACTCACACACACTATTTACAAACACACGCACGCACACTTTGTACAAGTCCCACACACGCACACCCCTTTTTACAGACCAGTGGAAACATAATTACAAAGGCTCGAGGTTCAACATGCCTAATTTGGAAACCAAGAACTGGAATCTCTTTTCATCCAGTGCCTTAGTAAACAGATCGGCCAGTTGAAGCGCGGAGCTTACAAAGTACATGTCAATATCC
Organism: Cuscuta europaea; assembly: GCA_945859875.1. Classification (NCBI taxonomy): domain Eukaryota; kingdom Viridiplantae; phylum Streptophyta; class Magnoliopsida; order Solanales; family Convolvulaceae; genus Cuscuta; species Cuscuta europaea. Next base: position 3,376,617 of record CAMAPE010000041.1, read on the forward strand.
CCTTTTTCCACGTGGTCTTTGATGAAATGATAGCGCAGGTCGATGTGTTTGGTGCGGGAGTGATGAACCGGGTTGCTGGTGATGGCGATGGCACTCTGTGAGTCGCTGTAGATCGGGATATGGCAGAAAGTGTAACCGTAGTCCTTTAGCTGGGTCTTCATCCATAATATTTGTGAACAACAGCTAGCAGCCGCGACGTATTCTGCCTCGGCCGTAGATGTTGACACACAGTTCTGTTTCTTGGAAGACCAGCAGACTAACTTATCGCCTAAGAACTGGACAGCTCCCGATGTACTTTTGCGGTCCATCCGGCAACCAGCAAAATCTGCGTCAGAGTATCCGACTAGGTCAAAACCTGAGTGCTTGGGATACCAAAGGCCTAGATTCACAGTGCCTTTGAGGTATCTCAGAATTCTTCGAACAGCGGTCAGATGGGACTCCTTTGGATTCGCTTGAAAGCGTGCACATAAGCATGTAGAGAAGACGATATCAGGCCTGCTAGACGTGAGATATAGCAAAGATCCAATGATGGCCCTATAGTTTGTGGCATCGACTGGCTTCCCAGAGGGGTCTGAGTCCAGTTTATTGGTGGGGGACATAGGGGTTGTCATGGAAGATTTGCTATCAATGTTAAATCTCTTAAGCATTTCCAGAATATACTTGGACTGATTGATGAAAATGCCGTCAGAGAGTTGTCTTACTTGCAGGCCTAGGAAGAAATTCAGCTCTCCCATCATGCTCATTTCAAACTTAGTTTTCATTAGTTTCTCAAAATGTTTGCACAGACGTGGATTTGAGGAGGCGAAGATGATGTCATCAACATAGATCTGAATCAGGATGATGTCAGACTTCTGTCGCTTGATGAAAAGTGTGGTATCAATCTTCCCTTTTGAGAAACCTGAGTCAACCAGAAATTCGGTTAAGGCATCGTACCAAGCTCTTGGTGCCTGTTTCAGCCCATACAGAGCTTTCTTCAGCTTGTACACATGGTTGGGATATATGGGATCTACAAATCCTTCGGGCTGAGCAACATAGACTTCTTCTTCCAAGACTCCATTCAGAAAGGCAGTCTCGACGTCCATTTGAAAGACGGTAAAGTTCTTGTGGGCCGCGTACGCAAGAAAGAGGCGTATTGCTTCAATTCTTGCTACGGGTGCAAACGTTTCATCATAGTCTATGCGCTCTTGCTGATTGTATCCTTTAGCAACCAGCCGTGCCTTGTTGCGTATCACTATGCCTTCTTCGTCCTTCTTGTTCTTGAACACCCATTTGGTGCCAATGATGGTTTTCTGAGGGGGTTTAGGCACGAGTGTCCACACTTCTAGTCTGTCAAACTGATTGAGCTCATCTTGCATGGCAATCACCCAATCTGGATCAGCGAGTGCCTCTGAGACTTTGGACGGTTCATTCTGGCTTAGAAAGCATGCATAGTGACATTCATTCATAGTAGCCGATCTCGTACGCACACCTTGACCTGGATCACCGATTATTTGTTCAGTGGGGTGAGCTCTTGTCCATTTCCTCTCATGTGCCAGAGGATTAGGAGTAATGATCGGTTGATCCGAGTCCTGGTAGGGGATTGGTGACTCTTGAGCAGCTGTGGTGTGCGGTGGAGATGACTCTGATGTGGTAGCAAAGCCGTGATCATCCACTCCTCCGTGATTAGGTTGGGGAGTTGACGGAGTAGATGGTTCATTATCTGGTCCGAGAAGGAGTGGAATTTCAGTGAAAGGAGTTGGTTGCTGGGAAATAGTTGACGATGAAGCTGGTGTGCATGGAGAAGATGAGGGTTGTGAATTCTCGTAGAAGTTCTGAAAGAGAGAATTGAGGATCTCACCTTCAGGTACAGGGTTTGGTTCAACTGTGTCAGAGTCCGCTGGTACAACAAGTGACGGGTCAGCCTGTAAGTGTTCCGTTGCGAAGTCAGCCATTTCATAGAATGTCACATTCACACTCTCAATGACCGTTCGCTTGTCCCTAAGATAGACTCTGTAAGCTTTGGACTGCTGTGAGTAACCAATGAACACCCCTTCTTGGGCTTTTGCGTCTAGCTTACCTCTATCAGTTCTGTCATTCAGTACGAAGCACTTGCAGCCAAATATCTTGAAGAATGAGATATCCGGAGTTCGGTTAAAGTGGATTTCATATGGGGTCTTGTCGAAGCGTTTGTGGATAGATGTTCCGTTTTGAGTGTAGCACGCAGTATTAATGGCCTCTGCCCACATAAAGTGTGGCAATCTTGATTGGATGAGCATGGTGCGTGCCGCTTCGACAAGGGTCCTGTTCTTTCTTTCAACCACTCCATTCTGTTGGGGAGTTTTGGCTGCTGCAAATTGCTGTGTGATACCGAGAGATTCATAGAATCCAGTGAGAGTTTGATTCTTGAACTCGGTACCGTTGTCAGTTCTGATGATTCGAACACTGTGCTGCAGCAGTTTCTGGACTGTTCTGACAAAGGTCATAATGATTTCCGCTGCCTCGTCCTTTTTACGAAGAAATTTTGTCCACGTGTACCTTGAGAAGTCATCAACGATCACCAGTGTGTATTTGCGGCCGTTGATGCTTTGGACTCTCATAGGTCCACACAGATCCATGTGTATTAGTTGCAGCGGTAGAGTAGATGATGGGACAGGCTTTGACTTGTGGGAGCTTCTTGTCATTTTGCCCATTTTGCAGGCACTACAATGATTTTCAGTTGATGACTTCAACGGAGGAAGCCCCTTCACAAGTTTCTTTGATGACAGGATGGACAGATTCTTGAAATTGAGATGGGAAAGACGTCTGTGCTAGAGGTTGTTTTGTTCTGTTGAAGCTTTGGACAGCAGACAGATGGAGGTGGTGGATTGAACGCTTTTCAGATCAATAGTGTACAGGTTTGAGGTCCTGTAACACGTTAATAATGAGTTCCCTTCGCTGTCTAGAACACAGCATTGTTTGGCAAAGAACCTCACTTCCATCCCACTGTCATAGAATTGTCCTATGCTCAGAAGATTGTGTTTGAGTCCTTTGACAAATGAGACATCCTTGATGGTGACACTGGCACAGATGACATCCTCATATCCAAGAATAGGAGATGAGGCGTCGTTCCCGAATCTAACATTGCCTCCATAACAGTTTGGAGCCCACTTAGCAGTTTCTATTTTAGTTCTGGTGGGTCTGAGATTGGGGACCCACCTGTCCATTTTAGTTCTGGTCGGTCTGAATTTGGGGGCCCACCTTTCAGTTTCAGTTTGGATGGGTCTTCGTTTGCGGACCCACCTTTCAGTTTCAGGTTTGGTAGGTCTCATCTTAGGGACCCACCTTTCAGTTTCAGGTTTGGTAGGTCTCATCTTAGGGACCCACCTCTCAGTTTCAGGTTTGGTAGGTCTCATCTTAGGGACCCACCTTTCTGTTTCAGTTTGTGTGGGTCTTATCTTGGGGACCCACCTTTCCATTTTAGGTTTAGGAGGAGAGTAGACAGGTGCTTTGTGATTGAACGGTTGTTTCTTCAGTTTAGTTTTGAAAATCTCCTCTTTAGAAAGCCGATTAAGATGTTTCCTTGAATGAACTCTAAGAGAATATTTCATATCAGGAATACAAAACGTTCCCTTAGAAGTTCCTTTCTTGGTTTCGCTTTCAGGTTTGAGCTTTCGAAAAGGCTTTGATTTAACAGCATTCACATCACATTCATAATTTTGGGGGTCTGGAACAGAATAACCATAAGCAATAGTAGGATTATACATTGAGCCATGTTCAAAAGATGTCACAGAGTTTTTCAGCTTGGGACTCAAGACTGAACTACTAAAAGCTGAGTTTACATGGACAGACTTAGACTTAGTTTTAGAGTACAAAATGGAGCTGGATCTGGGACCAGGTTTATTCTCAAAAACTTTCTTCTTGCCAGCAGCTATTTCCTTTCTTTTTATCTCCCACTCTTTCTTCTCTTCTCCTCTTCTTTTCACTTCTTGTCCTGTGACAAAAGGAGAAGAGCGATGAGTGGCAGATTTTTCAGAAGATTTAGTTTTATCAGAAGAGGTTTGAGCAGTTTTTAAAACAGAATGATATTTTTCACTCAATTCATCAAATTTGCTTAACAGTTCTTGCCAATTGCTTTCAGAACTTTTCTTTTCAGTTTCAAAACGCTCTCTCTCATTGTCAAGGGTTTTCTGAAGATCCGCATATTTTTGGACCAACGAAGAGATGCATTTGTCCTGTCCGGACTTAAAAATTCCAGTTTTGGGAGTGGGACCCATTGGACTTTCGAAATAAGGAACCCCTTTTGGGACATTAAAAATGTCAAACCCCTCCTCGTTGTAGATTACTTTTTCTTTGGAAAGAGCTTTCTCAACCAGAGGAGTATAGTCAAAAGAAGTTTCAATTTTAGGATTACTCCTCTTCTCTTCTTCTTCTTTAGCGGTTTCTTCTTCACTTCCAAATTTCATTTTCTTTTCAATGTCTAGAGTTAAGTAAGTTGCATCATACAATTGGCGGCAGTCAACTTTCTTTAAATGACAAGGATTTGGCAGTCCAAGACCAGCTTTTGGGTTGTAATGCTGAACGTCGCTTATTCGATTTAGAAAAACTGTATGTTCGGTTTGACCTCTTCTGACACACACGTCCTCAAGTTCCTTTACTTTGCTTAAAAGGCTGCTTCTTTTATTTCTTAAAAATTCACAGTCAGCTTTGGCTGTGTTTTTCTCAACTTCGCTGTCTTGCAGTTTCTTAGTCAGTTCAACTATTTTAAGTTCAAAGCTTTCAAAGTCTGAGGACACCTTTTTGATTTGATCTTTGGCATTTTCAAGTTGAACGCTTAAGGAAGATTTTTGGTCAAGGTTCTGTTTCAGTACCCTGTAATTATTGTCTAATCTCTCCTGCAGTTCTTTAATGAGGTTGTCCTTATTGTGTAAGGACTGAGTTTGGATAGTGTGAGAGTGATTAGAGGTACTTACAGTGCTTGTAGAGCATTCACTTCCGGGGATCGCAGCATCACCCTTTTTCTCTTCTTCATCCTCCAGCCTTGCCATCAAAGCGAAGTTTTCTTCCTCTTCTTCTTCTTCTTCAGTATCATCTCTGCCCACTGGACCAGCTCAGCATGTTTGCTAGAAGCTTCTAATTCCTCCTGTTGTGCCAAGAAGAGCTTTTGTTTATTCATCAGAATCTTCTGTTTGTAGAAGTTTGCATCTCTCTTCTTAGGAAGCCGACAGTCTTTGCTGATATGTCCAGGCTTCCCGCAGTTATAGCACACAGAGGTGTTAGCAGTTGATGTAGCCTTCCTGGCTGAGCTTTGGTCCTGGTTCTTCTGTTTATAGTTGGAGGAAGAGGTCCGTAGCTTATTTGAAGAGCTGTTCCTCTTGGCAAACTTCTTGGCAAGCAGGGCCATCTTCTTTTGGAGATCTGCAAGTTCAGCTTCAAGATCAGTTCCTTCTTCATCACTTTCATCTTCATCAGATTCAACCTCCACTATCTTCTTCTTCTTCTGCAGAGGTTTCGCAGTTCTTTTGGGCTGAGCTTCCATCAGTAGAGCCAGAGGATTTGGGCTTGATTGCTCCTCAGTGCATACAACGTCATTGACAAACTCCTTTAACAGCTCATTTAAGGTGAAGAGATCAATCTCATCCATGTCAATGCGTTGTCTTAAGTCCTTTACTGTTTTACTCCAAGATGGGTGCAGACTGGACAGAAATCTAGTATTCAGTTCCAGGTTGGTTCTGAATATTTTGATTTTCCTCATTTCATTCATCAGCTTCACAAGTCTGGCATGAGTCTCGTGAAGAGGTTCTCCAGGAGCAGCCTTGAACGAGTCATAAGCCATTAGAATAGCATATTTCTTGGTTTTTAGGCTTATGCTCGTGCCTTGGAGTAATTTTTCAATCTCATCCCACATTTCTTTTGCGGTTTGCATACTGTCAATCATCACGTACACTTCATTGGGGATGGCTTGGAGGAGGTATGTTTTGGCCATAAGGTCTCCTCTCAGCCTTAGCTTGTCTGCTTCAGTGTATTCAGACGGCCTCTTTCGTCTTGTTTCTGGAGGAATGGGTGGATTATTAGTTGAGTCCCCTCCTACGTCAATCATCAGAACAGCTGGTCCTTCCAGGAGTGATTCCAGCATTGCGTCGGAGTTTTCTTTGTGTTCTAGGAAGTTCAAGAAACGAGTTCTCCACATTTGGTACTCCCCTTTCCTCAAAGATGGAGGAGTACTGCTGTTTCCTTGCGCATTGGATTCAGAAGCCATATCTGTAGCTGTAGAAAACTGACCGTTCGAGAAATAAGATCAGAAAATTTACTAAGTCAAAAACTCGAGTTTCTGAGTGTTAAAGACCTAAACTCGAAGTCTGGGGAACTCGAGGTGAGAGTTCGAGTTTATAAACTCGAGGTCAAGAGTGCGAGTTTCCAAAACTCGAGGTGTAAACTCGCAAGGTCAAAACTCGTGGTCAGACTGCGAGTTTGCACACTGCGAGTTTGTAGACTGCGAGTTGTAGACTGCGAGTTGTAGACTGCGAGTTCTTGAGCTCGAGTTTGCAGACAGCGAGTTTCTCAACTCGAGTTTGCAGCTGCGAGTTTGTGCAATAACACCTTGGGCTGCGAATTCCTGAAAAAATAAAACTTCAGATTTTCAGAAAAACAAAAATGGTAGGTTGTAGCCCTTGTTGTAGAGATCCTTTCACCCAAGTTTCAGGTCAGAAAACTGCACAGAGCTTAGAGAAACGAGGGATGCGAGTTCTTGGGTGCGAGTTTACAGAGAACGAAAAAATGCGGAAACGAAAAAGGAGGATATACTGCTTGATCGTCTTTGAAACGCGATTCTAACATTATAACTTTTACAGTATTTGGTGCAGAAAAAAGATTACAGATGATAAACTCGCTATTCTACAAAAACAGAGTCTTTCGCAGATAGTTCTTCTGATCAGCTCTCGATCGGCTCTGATACCATTTGTTATTCCCTGTTTTCTATAACAGCAATATAATATGGCATACAGATGAAAGATTAACAACAAAGATGAACACAGAAAGATCAAGTGTAAACCTTCTCTGATATACCGTGAACCTTTCGTACAAGAATGATAAGCGCTAAGGCTATTTTGAGCAGATACGAAAGTTAACCGCAAACCTGAGTCCTCTGCCCTCTTTTATAGGCGAGGCTCAGGTATGCGTAAAAAGGCTTCTCGCCTAAGTATGGGCCTAACACTTGGCCCATATTGAATACTATTCTAACAGATATATTTAATCAGTGCAGAACAGAAATAGTAAACATCTAAATTATTACAAACAAAGCAGACAAACTTGATTCACAATAAAATAGTCTTCAACAACGAGTGAGGATAAAGTGCGCGGAAAAGGTTAGTGGCGGTTTGTGAGGACAGTACTAGAGGTCAGAAGTAACTACCTCGAGGCCTACGGGGCCGGGGTGTTACAGGTGGTATCAGAGCAACCCTGCGACAGTGTGCTGACTTGTTGGATATCGGGCGGGCACTTAGCGGGGGAGGATACTGGGATTTGATTGAAATTTGAGATTGGTTTATGGGCGCAACGAGGACATTGCGTTCCTAAGTGGGGGTGATTGTAACACTTGAGATTTAATTTAAATGGATTAATAGTACTACTCATACCAACAAGGTGCATCTCCTTTTAAGGGAGCTCATTAGCCAAGAACTCCAAAGTTAAGCGTGCTTGCACGGGAGTAGTCTTGGAATGGGTGACCCCCTGGGAAGTTTCTCTGGGCGTGCACGAGTGAGGATAAAGTGCGCGGAAAAGGCTAGTGGCGGTTTGTGAGGACAGTACTAGAGGTCAGAAGTAACTACCTCGGGGCCTACGGGGCCGGGGTGTTACACTTGGCCCGGTCGGGCCCTATACCTCACCCGGTCGGGTGAGAAGTGACCGGGGACAACCCGGCGTGCGAAGATCACCAGAACGTGGTGGATTATCTGATTTTGACCGGATCCGGTCGGGTAAGTACTTGACCCGGTCGGTTACCCGGCCAAAGGTGTTGAAAAACACCTATAAATAGCACACTTTTTCTTCTCTAAAAATCATCCCTTCTTCCATACTCTTAAGCTCAGTTTAGAATAGCATTTCTTTATATTTTTCTAGCTATGTTTAGTCTCCAAATGAGGAGCTAAACTTCCATTCTTGGTGTTGCTCTCGAAGCTTGTTGATTATTAAAGTTGTGAGTTATTTTCTTAACTTCTTTCCTTGAATATTAATTATTAGTTTTTTCCTTAATACTATCTCTATATTAATGTTGGGGAGTGTTGCTAAGATGACAATTAGTTAACATCTTGACATTAGTTGGAGTAGTATTTTCTTCCTCTATATTAATGTTGGGGAGTGTTGCTAAGATGACAATTAGTTAACATCTTGATATTAATTATAGTAGGATTCATCTCCTTAAATAATATTCTTCCTTGAATATTAATTAATTCCTATTCATATTTCATATTGTTATAATATGAAAGGAAATGAGCAGAAGATCATGGAGAGAAAGTATAGTAGAACACTTAGTGATAGAGGTGTATTAGAGAGTGTGATAATGGTGTAATGAAGGTGTTTTGATTACAATGGAGAAGACTCCTATTTATAGGAGAAAAGCTAAGCTTATTAGGATTAGAGGATAATTGTGAACCACACAATTATCATCTAGAATCATAATTATGATTTCCTAATTATTTATACAATGGTGATAATAATTCCTAATCAGGAATAGTTGGAAGATGACTAATTCAATATATTTCAACACTCCCCCTTGAATGGTCATCTTCTAATTATTCTGGGGTATTAGTATCATAGTATTATAATGTACTGTCTCGTTAAAAACCTTTGTCAGGAAAAAACCCAGTGGGATAAAAACCTGGCGAAGGGAAAAAGAGTGCAGTGCATTATATCTCGAAGACGATACATTCCAATTTTGTGTACCAGTTCTTCAAATTTCTTCGGTGCCAATGACTTTGTGAATAAATCAGCAGGGTTGTCGCATGACTTGATTTGTTTGACATCAACTGTTCCTTCTTTCTCAAGATCATGTGTGGAGAAAAGTTTTGGTGCTATATGCTTTGTTCTATCCCCTTTGATGTAACCTCCTTTGATCTGAGCTATACATGCTGTGTTATCTTCATAAATCACAGTAGGATTACAAGTAAAAGATTTTATACCGCATTCATTTTGTATGTGCTGGATCATTGATCTCAACCAGACACATTCTCGACCTGCTTCATAAAGAGCAATTAATTTTGCATGATTTGATGATGTGGCAGTTAATGTTTGCTTCATTGATCTCCATGAGATAGCGGTATCACCATAGGTGAATACATATCCTGTTTGTGATTTTGCCTTTTGTGGGTCAGACAAGTATCCTGCATCGGCATAGCCAATTAAAGTGGCATTTGCACCATTCTTGAAATACAATCCAAGATCGATTGTACCATTGAGATAGCGGAATATATGTTTGACGCCATTCCAATGTCTTCTTGTCGGAGAAGAACTGTACCTGGCTAATAAATTTACAGAAAAAGCAATATCTGGTCGTGTATTATTAGCCAAATACATTAACGCTTCAATAGCACTCAAATATGGTATTTCGGGACCAAGGATTTCTTCATCATCTTCACAAGGTCGAAAAGGATCATCATGCACATTGAGAGATCGAACCACCATCGGGGAATTGAGTGGGTGAGCTTTTTCCATGTAAAACCGCTTCAAAAGTTTCTCGGTATAATTTGATTGGTGGATAAAAATACCATTTCTCAAATGTTCAATTTGAATGCCAAGACAAAATTTTGTTCTCCCAAGGTCTTTCATTTCAAATTCTTTCATGAGATATTTAGCAGTATTTTCAATTTCATTGGAAGTTGCGATTATATTCAAATCATCAACATATACTGCAATTATGGCGAATCCTGATTCAGATCGCTGAATGAAAACACATGGACTAATAGGATCATTTTTGTATCCTTCTTTAATCAAATATTCACTTAGACGGTTATACCACATGCGTCCAGATTGTTTTAATCCATATAATGACTTTTGCAATTTTATGGAAAATAAATCTCGAGATTTCGAGCTATAAGCATCAGGTATTTTAAAGCCTCCAGGAATTCTCATATATATATCTGTATCGAGTGAACCATATAAATATGCGGTCACTACATCCATTAGCCGCATTTGCAGCCTTTCAAAAAAAGACATGCCAATTAAAAATCGTAAAGTAGTAGCATCAACTACTGGAGAATACGTCTCATCATAATCGATTCCTGGCATTTGAGAAAAACCTTGGGCAACAAGTCGGGCTTTATATCTAACGATTTCATTTTTCTCATTGCGTTTACGCACAAACACCCATTTAAAACCTACAGGTTTTACGCCTTTTGGCGTGTGGACAATTGGTCCAAAAACATTACGCTTTTCTAGCGATTTTAGTTCTACCTGAATTGCTTCATTCCATTTTGGCCAATCGTTTCTACGACGACATTCGTCAATAGATTTAGGCTCATTGTCATCGTGTTCATTCATTATATCTGTGGCGATGGCATATGAAAATATATCGTTAACATCAATATCTTTTCTATTCCATTGCATTCCATTAGAAACGTAATTGATTGAAATTTCAAAATTATCAACGTTTCTATCTGTATCTGGAATATTTCCCTCTTCAAAGGTGATTGGATCCTCTTTTGAGGTATCCTTATTATTGATGTTATCTTCAATGCCGATATTATCATAATGTTCATTTTCTTCTTGAGAAGGTTGAACTTCTTTGGCATCACAAACTACATCTTGCTTTTTAAATTTTCTTGGTTTCGAATCTCTTGAACCAAGTGGTCTACCACGTTTTTTACGTATCATAGATTCATTAGCAAGAGTTCTTTCGCTAATCTCCGCAGGAATTTCTATTCGAGAAGGAGTATTCATAGCTGGAATATGTGACTTTGTCACTTTCTTTGAGTCTGTGAAAGCATCAGGCAATTGGTTTGCAACACTTTGTAAATGAATGATCTTTTGAATTTCTTGTTCACAAGCATTTGTGCGAGAATCAAGAAAAGATAAATATGTTGCATTCCAAGTAATATCTTTCGTACGTGGGTCCATTTCTTTATTATCTCCCCCTAAGGCTGGGAATACTGTTTCATCAAAATGACAGTCATCAAATCGTGCGGTGAATAAGTCACCAGTCATAGGTTCTAGATAATTAATAATTGAGGGAGATTTAAAACCAACATAAATTCCCAGTCTTCTTTGAGGACCCATTTTAGTACGATAAGGTGGAGCAATTGGTACATACACAGAACAACCGAATATTTTTATGTGTGATATATTTGGTTCTTTACCATATATTAATTGCAATGGGGAAAATTTATGATATGCAGTTGGCCTGAGCCTAATTAAATTTGCAGCATGCATTATAGCATATCCCCATGCAGATGATGGTAATCTGGATTTCATCAATAATGGTCTAGCAATTAATTGTAATCGCTTAATTAAGGATTCAGCAAGACCATTTTGTGTATGCACATGTGGAACTGGATGTTCCACATCAATCCCAATTGACATGCAATAGTCATTAAAAGATTGGGATGTAAATTCCCCTGCATTATCAAGTCGGATTTTCTTTATTGAAAAATCCGGAAATTGTGATCTCAAACGAATAATTTGAGCAAGGAGATTTGCAAATGCAAAATTTCTAGTCGATAAAAGACTGACGTGTGACCAACGTGTTGATGCATCAATGAGCACCATAAAGTATCGAAAGGGTCCACACGGAGGGACAATTGGTTCACAAATATCTCCTTGAATTCTTTCTAAAAATGCAGGAGATTCAACTCCAATTTTGTATAAAGATGGCCTGATAATTAATTTGCCAAGAGAACAGGCAGTGCATGAGAAATCACTTGATTGTGGAATTTTGACATTATTTAATGAATGTCCAAGTGAATTTTGAATAATTTTGTGCATCATAGTGCTGCCTGGATGACCTAAACGGTCATGCCACAAGATAAAGGAACTGTGGTCATTAATTTTAGATACCACATTTATCTCAATTGGACTGATATATATATAATATAGTCCGGAGGAATATGCTGGCATTTTTTCTGAAATGTATTTATTGCCAGATCTATTTGTCGTTAGACATAAATATTCCTTTTGATTTTCAGACATGGTTTCAATGTGAAAACCATTTAGACGCATATCTTTGAAACTCAAAAGATTTCTCCGTGATTTACTGGAGTATAAAGCGTCTTTAATTATTAATTTTGTCCCTTTTGGGAGAATTACACAGGATATTCCAGAACCTTCAATGAGTTTAGCAACACCTGAGATTGTATTGACATTAGCATCAACTAATGTCATATGAGAAAAATAATCACTATGTCTCAAAATGGTGAGCGTTGTGGCACTGTCTATTAAACATTGTTCAAAGCCATTTGGAGAAATTTCAGTTAACTCCATATCTTTAAAAAGATAAAAATGAACAAATATTAGTTCAATATTGCAATATAAACGAGAATTTATTCATTAAAATGTACATAACCTTTACAACCGAAACAAGCATACCAAATAAAAATTACAATACAACAAACTTTTATGGTAGAATATATTACATAACTGAATAATTTCATTTTTATTATTATTATTTTTCACCCATGACGATGTCAGTGTTCATCTCATTATTATCCATATAGAAATCAGACATATTAAATGTGGGCATTGGTGTAACGTTTTCGTTGACGTAATTAGTTTCCACATTCTTTCCTTTTAGAGATGATTTATATAAGTCAACCAAATGTGTAGGTGTGCGACACTTATTTGCCCAATGTCCTGACGTGCCACATTTAAAACAAGTGACTTTAGCCTTTTCTAAAGATTTCATCGGGCCTCTTGTTTGATGGGGGTTTTGCTTTCCCTTGCCTTTGTAAGAGCTACTACTATGTTTGTTTCCCCGGCTAGGTCCATTATAACGACCAATACCACGACCACGTTTGAAATGTCCACGAGCACCACTATGGGTTGCATTTGATTTATGTTTTGAACCATGATTTTGTGGACCAAAACTAAAAGGGCTACAACCCGTGGGTCTCATATTGTGGTTTCTCATCAAAATGTCATTATTCGTCTCAGCAAGTAGTAATACTGATATTAAATCAGAATACTTTTGAAAGTGCTTTTGTCTATATTGCTCTTGTAAAAGCATATTTGAAAGATGCATAGTGGATAGAGTTTTTTCCAACATTTCGGCATCAGTGACTTTTTGTCCGCATAACTTCAATTTTGATGTTATTTGGAACAAGGCAGAATTGTAGTCACTTATAGATTTGTAATCCTGGAATCGTAAATTGATCCAGTCATATTGAGCTTTTGGTAAAAGGACCTTTTGTTGATGGCCATACCTTTCTTGGAGATTATCCCATAATTCTTTAGGGTCATCTACCAATAAATACTCAGACTTCAAACTTTCGTGAAGATGGTGACGAAGAAAGATAATGGCTTTTGCCTTATTTTGGGGAGTAGCCGAATTATTTTCAGCAATTGTGTTTTCGAGGGCATTTGCTTTTAAATGTGCCAAAGCGTCAACTTTCCATTCCAAGTACTTTTGACCAGATAAATCAAGGATGTCGAACTCTCTTTTGCTAATATTAGTCATGGATGAACTACACCATAATTAATTTAAAATTAATTAATTAATGGTTTGCATAGATAATACGATCAGATATACGTAATATGTTTATATAATAAACACTATATTAATAACTACTACGTACGATAATAATAATTATATGCATCACGTTTACACATGTATTATAAAGATAATTTGAAATGACCATAAAATGATCTGTAATCGGAAACAAGTTACTATAATTGCTTCACGATTTTTTTTTTAATTATCTTATTATTATTTTAATAGCGCGCCTTATTAGATAGTCCGTGACTGTCACCAGAAAAACAAAAAAATGTGTAAGCACTGGCCTGGTCTGACTTACTGGTGCACCATATGGTTTTTATTAGCATTTACTCTGTATATTAGTAGATGCTACAAAATACTTCGTAGTGGAAGCTAAGTGAGCCTCACAATTATTATTCTTGTAGGGTTGGTAGGAAACAAGAACACATGCACCTTGATATCTTATTAATGCAAAACATACAATCATGCTTCATATTAATATGTATTGCTAAAGATCAAGAACTAGCTCAGATACTTCATAGAGAGCCTGGCCATCTCTTCTACACAAATCTTCTTTTACTCCATCTTTCATTTTAGTTTATTCCGGAAGTCTTCATAAGTAGATAAAGATAGTATACAAATTTATCTCTACTTCATATTTAAATTCCGTTTTATTTAAATATATGAGTATAGTGAAAGATTTACAGAGTGTTATAGATACTACATGATTAAAAATATAATGGCCGACGGTTTTATGAAGTATAAACGATTTATTCAAATAAGAGCAGTTTTCACGTATTATCAGGAGTTCGAGTATTCAACAAGAGGTATGTACTTCCTTCTATCTCCTTTTTACAGAAAATATATCTATAATTTTCTAATATGGAGGATCCCAATTCTTGGGCAACCATAGAGCATACTTCTTATAGTTTTGAATATATATATATATATATATATATATATATATATATATATATATATATATATATAAACATGTTTATACTTCTCATCCTCTGATTTTTTTTCCAGATAAGTTGATAAATTCGTAGAAGTATATACCTGCTCGGAAGATGATGATTTCAGGGATTTGGAGCAAATTCGTGCTGATAACGTGTTATAATATGAAAGGAAATGAGCAGAAGATCATGGAGAGAAAGTATAGTAGAACACTTAGTGATAGAGGTGTATTAGAGAGTGTGATAATGGTGTAATGAAGGTGTTTTGATTACAATGGAGAAGACTCCTATTTATAGGAGAAAAGCTAAGCTTATTAGGATTAGAGGATAATTGTGAACCACACAATTATCATCTAGAATCATAATTATGATTTCATAATTATTTATACAATGGTGATAATAATTCCTAATCAGGAATAGTTGGAAGATGACTAATTCAATATATTTCAACACATATTAATATTTTGAACATTACTTAAAAGATCAACTAGTTTTGTTTCATATATTAATTATTACTAGAAACAATCAACGAACCGATGGTTAATCGTTGATGGTTTCACAAGTAAGTAACTTCAGTTTATTAATGCACGATCGTGGTTGATAGACTTAAGAGGAATTAATTTTATTGGTTAAACCGAAACCGTTGTGTTGAGGTTATCAATCTCAATTGATTTCATCAAGGAGTTAAGAGATTAAATGCTACTATCAAGTTGGTATATGGCGGTGTTCTATACTTGACTAATAGTAAAGGTTATTAATGAACGGTCGTTGTTAATAACTACCATCGATGAATTGGATATACTCCTTGATTGAGTATTCAAGAGGGAATAAGTTATAGATATAACAATGATCGACTAAAATATATCAACAAGTGGAAAGTAGCAATGCGAAGTCCTTTTTATCTTTGAATTAAATCTCATATAAGCCGTTCATCTTAGTTTTTAATTAAATTAATCACTCAATCCAAATCCCCCCTTTTTATTTACTTATTTCATTAAAAAGATAATTATTCATTTCCCTGTGGATACGAACTCTACTACGTTATACTACGTATTAGTGCTGGTATTGAATTTATTTTGACGCACCGTGACAAAGTGCTCGTCATAATCCTTGCCTTCGAGAAGTTTCTCTTGATCAACTTGGATGAAGTCCGGTGACGCCTCTAGAGTGAATGTTCTGATGATTATCAGGGGCGCACGGGATTCATCTTCAGTACACAAGTATTTGACCTTTGTCTCCTCCACATTGTAGTCTCTTTGACTATTTGTTATGATTGCATTTGAGGAGAACTTGTCGGTGGCACAACGGAACATAATGATGGTTGACTTGTGAGCGTAGCTGACCATTTGAGTTGCGAAGATAGTAGAGAGAGTGTTGGAGGAGAGAAGTGTCCCAGAATGAAAATCCGATGACTCGGGGCGTCATGTCTTTATTCTTTTGTTCGAACTGAAAAGAAACAGAAAAACAAACAGAAAAGTAAACACCAGAGACACCATGGTGTTCCGTTATCACAATCATAAATGGAAACACTGAGGTGTGGCATGTATAAAATGATAGAAGCATTACATCTTTAACAGGACTTCCAACTAGTCATTGTGAAGCATCCGAATAGATGTCACTCTGATTGTTATGGCAAAATCATAAAAATTAGCATTAAGAACTTGTAGCCCCCCGAGGTCATGTAGACACTCGTTATCATCACTATAGAGATAAACTCTAAAGCAATGACTTCAAAATGTTTGTGATTCTTATGTTGCAACAGCATGACTTCCTTCCAATCATTGGTCTACATCTGTAATAGATGAGCCATATGGAAGTTCTCGCGGGTCATGAAGACCTGCAACTGACTCTAAAAGTGCGTCTGTGTCCTAGAAATTTCAAGACATTTGGGAGTGATGTTACTAGACACGACGTGATCAATGAAAGTTCAGTGGAATGGGGCTGAGGCCACTGAAGTCAGTATCACTTGCCTCAGAAGGAGACAGTAATGAGAGACGCGGTTCCCCATGAAATATGATTAAACACCTGTCTGTTGGGAGACAAGTGAGAGGTCCTTGGTAGGGTTAAGCATGCACTGCTAGACAAGATGCAATGACTTCTGTCCGGGATCTGATGAAATCAGTCCTGAACCTATGGGGATTGTCCAGAGTATTTGAGTGGTTAGGAGTAAATGTTCAATTGATAGCAGACAGTTGATGTAGCAGACTTATCGTTGATTATTCTTTCCATGCTCACTTGAGCCTTCTGCTTCCTAATGCTCATAATGTTCACTCACTCCCTTGCTCACTCACTCACTTACGCTCGGCTTTGTCCCTTGGGTAGGCTTAGTTGGGTTTACTAAGCCATAAGGACATGCTCTCTCATTACTTTCTTGATTTTCTCTCTGTACTCCCCCTCAACTGGAGCACTCGGTATGCTTTGTCTTTTTTAGGCACCGGGGAGGATAACATTGAACACTCCCCTAAAATGTTGCATCCTTTGAGAGATTCCTTGCTTTGTCGGTGTAGGGCGCCAGGAGGAGAAAACTGAAACTCCCTCTCAGAATGTGCAAGGTTTGATTGCTCACAGCTTGTCATACCCGCCATGTGTGTGGAGCGATCTGAACAGGTACCACACATGACGGTTTCCCTAAGCTCGTCATTTAGAATTTCAGCATACTGATGGTCACACAATGTTGATGAGTTAGGGGAGGCTTCAGTAGTTGATTGTTGATTGTTGTAAGATGACCATTGACGCAAGGTTGATTGAATTATCTACGATTTTCGGACCTCTACAGTGTAGTTTAGAAAATATTTGACTTTTGTCTTGACTTTGAAAGCATTTGATCAGATTTGCCTGAGTTTTGACCTTGACATCGGTGATTTACAAAATTTGTCGGAAAACGAACGTTTTGACCCTCAAGGACTGCGCGTGATGGCGCGTGAAAAATGGTTCTTGGGTAAACTCGAGAATTCATGTAGATCTTTGTGTTAGCTTTCCAACAAACAAAAGCTCGCTTAAATCGAATCACCGAGTCAAAAGTTATGGCCAAAACAGTGCGATGTCGCTGAAAATCTCGAAATTTTGAGTTTTTTAGGAATTTCTTCGAAGTTGAGGTTCTCGATGTTGAATATCGAGAACAGGTGGGATATTAAGGAAAATTCGAAGGCAATATCTCGAAATCCTAATCTCGAGGTTTAAATCTCGAGATTGTAATCTCGAGTTTGCCTCAAAGAATAATGGCGAAATCCACCTGCAAAATAGACTCCGAGACTTCGAAATCTTCAGAATTTCAAGTTGTTTGGAACATCGAAAACTTTGGAGTTTCGAAAACCTCATAATATCGAAAACTTGTTGTTTGAAAAACAACAGAACATCGAAACTTCTAAAAACTTTGATAAGCAGAGATTCATGCAGATATCCTATAATGTAAAGCTTCGATGAACTGCAAAGAATGTCAAGTTTCGACCAATTCTGAGTTTCGAGAAACTGCAAACTTTGAAATATTCAAAACATCGAGAAATTCCAAAAATCTCGAAATCTTTCAGAATGTCGAAATCCTAAACATCGAGTTCCTAAAACTCGAAATTTCAAAACTCGAAATTCCAAAAGTCGAAATTTCCAAACTCGAAATTTCAGAACTCGAAATTTCAGAACTCGAAATTTCAAAACTCGAAATTTCAAAACCCGAAATTTCAAAACTCGAAATTTCAAAACTCGAAATTTCAAAATTCGAAATTTCAAAATTCGAAATTTCAAAATTCGAAATTTCAAAACTCGAAATTTCAAAACTCGAAATTCCAAAACTCGAAATTCCAAGACTCGAAATTTCAAAACTCGAAATTTCAAAACTCGAAATTTCAAAATGTCGAGTTTAAGAATTCAAGACCGTAAATGTCGAGTTCCAGCAAAATGAAAACTTCGAATTTTAAAAATCTGAAAAGTGAAAACTGTTCTGAATAGCCCTGAAGGTCGAGATTCCTCTTGTATCTGTTTCAAGTCAAAATTGTTTGTGCTGCCATGTAAAAGTATAAAGTCGAGATTTCATGTAGAGTTCTTTGAAATTGAAAATTTGCAGAAATCGAAAACAATGATATGCTGTAGAATCATTTTGAAGAGGCGATTCCAACAGTATAATTTTTACAGATTTTCGATCACAAACAAGATTACAGGAGAAAAACTCTATATTGAAGAAAGAGAGAAGAAAAGCAGAGCAGTTCTTCGTTAGATCCAAAAAATCGCAGATAGATTAAACCTGTCTCTGATACCAATTGTTAGTCCCACTATACTAAAAATCACACAATAATAGCAGATAAAGAAGAAGAAGCAGATAGAAAGATATGAGATATTCAACGAATCTGGTATACCGTGATAATGGCCGCTGCTCTCCCTCGAGAAGGAGAGCAGCGGCAAACCCTAATCTCTCTATCTCTGCGCCTCTATTCTCTAAAGCCTCAATCGTTAGGTTTCCCGTAAGTTAGCCTCCTTTTATAGGAGAGGATGAGTAACTTATGTGTTTCAAAGATATTTAACTAGATTGGACACCATAAAATATTCTCAACAGAATTATTTTTAGTGAATAAAATTTACATATTCAGAAACTACATTAAAACCGCTACAAAGCCTAATCAAGAAAATTCAAATTTGATAAAAGTTGGATATATAAAGTAAAAGATTAAGAACAATGCACGTTGACTGGAGAATAGTGGACAAGAACCTTTAAATGGGGCGAAGGGAGTATAATTTGGTTCAAATGAAAAATGATCTAAAGAGAGAAATGAGAATGAATCTGGGGAGAAAGACCAAAAATGACACTAAGGTTTTTAACGAATCTTGGAGTAGACACTAAAGTTTTAAGTAGACCAAATAAACACAAAATTATAGTTTTTGGGTCCATTTTGATCACCATTTAACGATAACCCTTCCCCTTCGTTAACTCCCTATCCGATTGAAGCTGGGAACAATGGAGGTCGATCGCCCTGCCTAGAAGATTACCTCCGGGTTACCGCTTCGCCGTCGTAGCTGCCGCTGCATCAAAGCCTACCCCATTACCCATCGCAGGCTTCACCATTGCAGAATCACGACATCACCGAAGTTATAGCTACCGTCGTTCGATCTGGAGCATCTCACCGGCAGCTAGGGGTGGGCGACTGTAGGCAGCAACAATAGCTGATGGGGCAGTGTTAGGCTGGTGATGAGAGCTATGAGGCTGAGAGGGGGTTGCGAGGGGGCTGTGGCTAGTGTTCGGGAGGGGGTTGGTTTTGGAGGCTTGAGATGGATGGTCGGAGCTCGAGCTAGGGAGGTGCGGATAGGGGTTTGGCTGCTCAGATCTGGAGCTGGGGAGGTGGAAAGGACGGGACATGGACTGGGGCTGGGGAGGGGGAGGGTGTTGGACTGGGGTGGGGCTTGGGCTAGTGTGGAAGTCGCTTGCAGGGGGCTTTTGGAATGAGGAGTTAATGATGGGGAAGGCTACTTTAACGGAGGCTTTAAAGAGTGGTCAAAATGGACCCAAAAACTATAATTTTGTGTTTATTTGGTCTACTGAAAACTTTAGTGTCTAATTCGAGATTCATTAAAAACCATAGTGTCATTTTTTGTCTTTCTCCTATGAATCTGTACCAACGGATTGTAATATGTGAAACTGGGTTGTGCTTTTGGTGAAATTGAAATGTGCAGAATAAAGGTACGATGTGGTGTCATTTTTGTTAGGGTTGTAAACAAACCGAATCGAGTCGAATAGTGTGATTTTGTATTTGTTTAATTTTTTCGAATACGAATTCGAATATGAAACGAATATTAATTTCAATTTGTATTCGTGTTTGTTTAACAATACGAATAGTTAACGAATCCTATATACCTAAAGGGAAAACCCCTCCCTCAAACCTTTCCCCCCTTCTCTCCCCTCCCCATTAATCACCGTTATATCGCCCCAAATCAATTTACTACATTGTACCTTCTTTCGACGGTTACCTACAAGCTTTTACTACTTTTTTCCAATCATGCGCTTCAATTATTTTAAATATCTAGGATTTTCCCTCATCACTAAACCTTTCCATTTAATTTCGTACAACCAGTGTAGTTAACTGAACTGTGCTCCCGCAAATTGGTCTCCAAAACGTATTTGAGTTTCATTTTGTCTTCTTCTCTATCACACATTTGCAATGATCTTGGTAACAAACCACTCGAATTTCACATTTTGGTTCCACACGACAGTAAATTTCACTTTGTTATTATATACTTCGTACTATTTAGAACTCATACATGAAAGTATACTATATATATAATATCTGACTTGTGTATTTTTTTTATAGGACATGGAAGTTGGAACTTCAGCCACGAGTTCCGAAGCTGCTAAATCAACAAAATTATTGGTTAATCGTAGTGCTGAAAAATGAAAAAAGAACCCATAAAATATACTAGTAGGCAGTCCACAATTTGTAGTACACGTACTAGTGGAGTAGTAGTAGGCTTGTGGATGAGGGAAGTGATGGAGAAATTGAAGAGGATGTAGGAGGATATAAATTAGAAAATGGAGAAGAAACAGACTCATCTTTTCATGACAAATAGTCCTGCAGAAAAAGGGGAATTGGGCTAGAAAACTAAAATCTAATTATGTTTTATTTTTTAGTTTTAATGTTTAAGACTTTAAGTGAATCATGAGCCATGACTTTATTTAGGTTAATCGTGACTTTTTTTTGTTTAATCGTGAGTTTATTTGTAAGAAACATGACTTTTTAATGTAGTTGGTTCAATATGTTGTTATATACATCATGTTTGATTGTTGGAGAGTAGTATGTGTTATTTTTTCTAAGCAGTGGGCCTGACATGAGTCAGGCGAGCACTTTTTTGCACTATATTTTTGGTCTAATATATGAAAGCACCGGCCCGTACCAAAGTCTCCAAGTAAACTTGCTCATTGCTGTCATCCTAATGATATTAAGTTTATTTTATTGATTATGCCCTGATTATTGGGCAGGGATATAAAGAGCTTTGATGTTTCAGACCTTAAGAACTTTGAAATGAAATTCAATACACCTTGTTTATGGCACAAACGCACAATCGCATTCCTTAGAGGTATTTTCACTTACTTTTAGATAATATTCGCTACTTGTTATGTGCAACTTAGCTTGTTGTCAGTTCATTACTTATTCGATACGTATTGTGGTTTCCAGTGTATTAACATTTGCCTTATGTTATGAATTGAAATATGTTGTCAGTTCATTACTATGATGAGCTTAGGAAACTGTTGTGTGTATGAACTAGTTTAAATTGGTAATTAGTTTCAAACTTTCATGGGCTGATGTACATATAGCTAGGTTTAGTTTATAGTTTTAGTTAGTTAATTGGGTAGGGCTGATTATGTCCAAATATAATATGTCGGAATCTTTTAAGTTGAGTTCATTTAGATTAGAAATGTGATTAGTCATGACATATTTGTCTTTGAATTGCATTTTGCTCTGTATTTTAATGTCTTTTTTGTTCTATCTTACACATTGTAATTTTGGTGGGACTGTTCTTCTCTAGCATTTGGAATTGCAATTGGGAGGTTGAGGTTATGTCTTGGGGCTGTTTTTTTCTAAGGATCAATTGCGGGTATGGTAATGCAGGTTGGTGTCGGAGATGGGTTAGCATTTTGTGATTTCTGAAGGGTTATTTGATATCTGCTGCTGCACGTCCTCCTGTTTCCGCACTCACACAGCTAGTTACTATAACTGGGTCTTGAATTGGCAGCACTCTGGCTGCCAGTTTTGCTTTTTTCAGAGTTCAAGTTTGAAGAAGATTGTCTTTGATCATCTGTGAGACTGGCGGGTGGTCTCTTGTGTTAGAAGTATGATATTGAATATTGATTTTTTTGAACTTTAAATTGTAATCGCAAGTAGTCTTCTGCGTAGTATGTATTGAGCTGTTGCACTTTGTGTAATCTGTAAATTTTGGATGTATGGTACTAATTTTCAATTTTTGGAAGCGTGTAAATTATAGTGCATGTATATTTTTTTTTCTAAAAAAGTTACTTCTAACGTCAGTTTTTTGAGAGAACTGACGTAATATGTATTTTTTTTTTTTTTGAATTATATTCAACGTCGGTTTTGTTAAATAACCGTCGTAACATGTATTTATTTTATTTTTTCGAAAATATATATAACGTCGGTTTTTTATAAAACCGACGTGGAAGGTAACTTTTTACGTCGGTTATAAAAACCGACGTTATAGGGTCTAACCTATAACGTCTCTCACTTACACGTCGGTCGCAGAACCGACGTTAAAAGTATAAAATAACCGACGTTATATGTTCTTTCTCTAGTAGTGGTTTCATCAACATCATCTTGATCACGTATATCAAATTTGTACAACATTGAATTTCAGATTTAAATTTCAGTCTTCTTTCAATGAGTTCATCTAGACCTTCCACCAGCATCATGACTTCCAGATTCATCCAGGTTTGTTTTTTCTTCTGCACTGAAATTCACTTCAATCGTCCAACCATATAACATGAAATGAGAATATAGCTTCTCAATTCCTTATTCTACTTTCTTCATTTCAGTTTCTTCTTGCTCCCCTTTCTTAATCAGTAATTTGGACGATGACTCTATATTTTGCATGTCTTACTCCTGATATGGACATTTGATAAAATGCTTAGTTGAAGGGAAAAATCTGGAATGTGATAATCTACTGTTCTGTTATGTAACTGATTTGAACTATTCTGATATGGACATTTTTATGAGTTCAAAAAAGATGCTTAGAACAAGGATGTCTATGATATACTCTCGTCGTGTCAAGCTAGAAACATTTACATTTCATTAAAATTAAGCATCTTTAGAAGTTCTGTCCAAATATATTGTAAGTAGTAAAAAAGCTTTAGACTGAGTTATTGCCTTGAAATCAAATTGGTATTGGACATAAGTTTAGCTCAATCTAATCAATTGCTGCTAAGAGAACCTACTCTGCTATTCAATTAAATACAGGATTATTTTATTTGTCACTTCGTCCAACAATACTAATTCACCAAAAATGAGTTCTAACTTATTAATCTGGTATACCATAAGATGCAATTTGATATTCACACAAGAATTACAAGGTTTTTGTGATTTTTTTCAATATTTGTATTCACACCTAACTGGATATCTGATACCGGAGTACTTTTAGAAATTTGTAAAATGTTTCAATTATACTTTTTGGGATTTCTTAGGTATTTAAGGTTCTTTTTTAAGGCTTAAAACTAAGGTTTCCATGTATCCTAATAAAGTTAGCTAATGTACATTGAAAGAAAATTTAGATAATATACAAGTTATTACTTTTAATATTTCTTGTGTGTATGGGAATAATTGGAATGCATATATTTGTTTCTGAATTCATTCATTATTTAATACAAAATTTTAAATTTACCTTAACTTAATGGTCAAGGATATGGATAGCTCTGCCATTCTTCTTCCATAGAGTAATTTGGTATGTATGGCCTGCTTAAAGAAGACACACTATTCTTGAGATAGTAAGAAACGTCCAAAGGAATGGCATCCTGACCATAAAACAAATGAGAAAAATACCATCTTTCTTAGCTAAACTTAAATATAATCTTTCATTTGTTCAATTTTTCTTACTCATCAAGAGCCTCCAAAAAGGGAAAAAGAATGTTCTTACTTCTTAGCTTACCATCCCATCTAATGGACCACCAGGGAAGTATGGAAAGTTCAAACAAACAAAAAAGTAATACCAGATGGTTTATTAACATTACCAAAGTAGGCCGTTATTATAAAATGTAAGTATTAATGTATTTCTACTCTAACTATTATTTCAAAGAATAAAATGCAGTTTATTCATTTGATTCATGTAATCTTACATCTACAAGTTATTATTTTTAATATTTCTTGTGTCCATGGGATAATGGGAATGCATATATTTGGTTTGAAGTATATTCGTTGATTCGGCCATAGGTTATAGCAAAGGTCATGTTTACTAAGCTTAATTACTTTTAAGTTCTCTGAAAAATGTTGTTCCTTTGAAAAACTGTTTAGGTTGATTAGAATGATTGACTTATTGCATCCCGCTCTTAAGTTGTTTTTTTCATTTTTTCTGAAATATTAGTACACTCCATGTTCCAAGATTATACGGAAGATCATTGTCAATAATAGATTTTTTTATGGAGTATATCGCTCGGTAAACGTTTTCGATATCCAATTATAAAGTCTTTACACATCACCCAAGTAGTAAACGGGAACTTCATGAAAAACAAATGCGAACACAGTTACACATACCACACATCCTTTACATTGTAAAAATGTACTCTATGATCATCCTTAAAAATATTACAAAAATAGTAATAGTCTGAGGTGAAAAAAGCAAAGCAGATTTATGTAAGATACTTGAGAACCAGAGAGCTTGTTACTGGGATGAACTTCACCTTTCTGTGCCTGAATGACATGCTTAAAAAATTATTTACTCTACAACATAAAGTATTGATACAGCTCATATTATCAACTACTCAGCTTACCTTAGATGTTGATATCTTTTGATTTTTTCACATCTGCTTTGTTTCAGAAAAAGTGCTATCATCGACTGAAGCTTTTACATGCTTTGACATTTCATAGGATGCAACCTCAAGGTCTAAGTAGGCCGGATTCATTTGAGGTGCGACATTAATCTTGAATAAGCACCATAATACTACATCATATCACAACCTTATTTTTACTTCCAATTGTGTTTTATGTTTTTCAATTCATATTTTCAGAATACAACTCTGGACATTTTTGGAGTTTACTTTTATAAGTTTCCTATCTTTTAAAATGAGAAATTGCAGATATCATATAATGAGGTGACAGTATTTTCTGATATGGATACACATCCCGCAAATGACTGTATTCTTCACATCATTTTACTCACAGGTGTGGAAAATGGCCAAGTTATGGGTTGGGTATTTTGAAATGTGTCTCACAAACACAATCTTTTGTAAGGATGAATTTCGAAGCTCATAAAGTTGGATACTTTTGATCAAGGAAACTCATAAAGTTTAGAATTCTCATGATGTTTATAAAATGTGAGGAGAAACTGGGAGTTGTATGTGTTTTTCTGTCTTCTAACATGGCTGGCTGGGGGCGTATCCGACCATTTAATTAAGCTACTCTTTTTATCATCTTTTTTCTTTAAGATCATTATATGGCCCCTCAAGTTATTGAGCACCGGAGATATGACTGTTGGGTGTGTTTCCTTAAAACGTATTCGCACCTACTAGCCTTTTATAGGGGTGGATTAAGGTGTGTTAATGGCAGCATATAGACGTTGGGCATTTATGTGCATGGAGCAAAAATTAAAGTAGGAACGTACCGGAAGAACAAAAATTAACGTTATCTTTAAAAGATAGATTTTCGGACAGCATTTGTGTGTGCAGGTCGCCCTCACACACAAGTCGTGGTTTTTGTTCTCCGGTTTCGGGATTTGATTCGCACGCATCCCCCCTGCGCACGTGAGAGAGTCTTTCCCTTTAGGAATCTTAACTCCTTAGGGGGGGTTTCCCTTTATAAAGGGTTCAAATTCCCTTGTGATTTTCGGTGTGGGAAAGAACCCACACTAAAACCCACATTTTCCTAGTTTTCTCCATTCCAACGGGTAAACTTCGAAAAACAATTTCTCATTCACCCGTTATCCGTTTTGAGTGTACCATATATCGAATTGTAGCCCTTAGCAAGGACAATCCGAAACCACTTTGACCCGACCCAAATCGGAAGTGGACCCCACTCAAATAATTGCCCCAAAATGACCATTTAATGCACTTTTAACACACTTTTTCCAACAATGACAGGAGGGTCGATGGTGTTACTCTTTTGCAATGATATTACACGAGGTTATTCTGCTACTTCTCACCTCATACAAATGAAAATCATACATGTTAGGATTCGTATAAATGAATTGAACTGTGGAATTGGGTCATCAGATGTTAGAAGGTAATCCACCATTGTCAGGCTATGCAATGTTCAATGCAGCTGCAGGTAACCATCCCATGATGATTGATTTTTTATAACAAAAAGTATTAAGGTGTGAACATAGGGTTTGAGGGGTAGGGAATGAGTTATTCTCCGTATGTGTGTGTGTGTGTGCGTGCATGTGAAATTAAATGAGATTAGGTACATACTTTGCTTTAAGTTCAAAAATACATTGAGTGGAATAGGAGGATCATGCCTCCGTATATGTGTGTGTGTGCATCTGAAATTAAATGAGATTAGCAATTATCTTTGTCTCTTTCTTTTTTTATATTTAATTATCCACTACAGGATCTATAATGGATAATATAGGTGTTTGTGAAATCCTGAAATTTCAGCACCCCGTAATGTTTACCCGTGCATTAGCGAAATCGTCAATGAAAATATTATTTACATGGTCTTCATTTCCATCCTCCATCATCACGAATTTCATTCCTACCGGCCTATTCTTGCCCCTTCTAACTAAATAAGGTAGGTCCATGATGCTCCCCCAAAGTCGATGTCAACTGAGCAAGAGGAACGGTTCAATAGGATTCTTCTTATATTTCACTTTCATCTTTAATAGGATTTCTTTCATGTAGACTCTTATTTTCTTTTTTAGATTGGGCTCTTTAATTGAAGCTCTAGAAATCGACCAACACTGTGAGCTGAAGAGCAAAAAGGATCATTTCAAATGAACGTGATAAGCTTTCAGTTTTTTTAGGTTTATGTTACATGTAAATTTACAATTTCATTTTTGACATTTTATTCATGCTCGAGTTTTAACGTTTTTACCTTTTTTTTTCAAACCCAGTGTAACCAATTATAGAAATAAAGAAGCTAATGATATGATACCCTTAATCTATTCTCTCAAATAATATACTCTAATGAAGTTAAGTAACTGGGGTAAAGGTGGATCGTCTTTCAAAGAGTACACCGTAATGTGCTTATGTGTTATTTCCTTACATTCTTCATGAAAAAAATATATAATGTCACTGCATATAATAAACCATAGAATATGGTTCAGTTCTTCTATGGAATTTTTAATATGTTATTTTTTAGTTCACCTCATACAAATGAGATGGAATTTGTAACCAGTTATATTGAATTCAAAAATATTGTGAATTTGCTAATAAATTCACACTTTCTGAACTAGCCAGCATGGGTTCTGCTTATTTCCATATTGCTGCTAAATTAGCAGCCAAAGTGGATTGGTTTAGACCTAAACGAGCATGTAACTATGTTGAGTGTCTTGGCTGATTGTTAGAGGTAGATATCTTATTCTTTTTCTAAACAATATACCTAAGAGAGTATTTTTTTTACTTTCTGGCATTCACACACTAACTTAGATAGATGTTAATAATAAGAGAAATATATGTGTATTTGATCTTTAAGTAAGTGTTTACAGTGCATATATTTTTTGGAATTTTAGAAAAAGTTTAGAAAAAGTTAATTCTGGAATTTTAGAAAAAGTTTAGGACGATTATCATCTTAAGAGAATATCAATTATATTATCAATACTCTTCCGGAAAATTACTTCATTGCATGTATTACATGAACTTTGTGCAAGTGTGTGTTTGAAATTATTTTATTTGGCATTTGCTATTCAATAAAGATATTAACATAATCATTCTGTGAAACTGAGTATATATTAACGGGTGGAACAGAGTTTTGATGATTACTAGGGAGCTATTATTTATTGGCATTTGGCTTATTTCTCTTGGTGTCATTTTTCAGTTGTATTTTTGGGGTTGTTTATTTGGGTCGTTGCCTCTAATAATCTGTTAGGAATATTCAACTACAAGATCTGTCTGTTATGGATAGTTATTGTTTGTGAAAGAATACATTGCAATGGGTAGCTTTTCAGCTGATTTATGAGTTGACATTTTGCACTATGGAGCAGGTGACTATTGTTATATTTCATTTTCGTGTTGTAACAAGACACAAGAGCAAGGTTTTGGGCAAGAATTCTGTTCCATATTGATCAAAGTTTAGTCAGTCCATCAACAACAAAAATCTTAGTGGTGGCATTTTTTGTCCATTTTAGTCCTTAATTTGAAGACCCCCTTACTTTCTACCTCCACCCCTAATTTTATTACACACTTACTTTATTTTTATTTTATTCAATATTTAGTTATTACTCCCTCCGTATTTTAAAGTTTGCTACACTTTTCTTTTTTGGATGTATTTAAAAGTTTGCTACACTTTCTATTTTTGATAAGTTTTTTCCATTAAAAGTACTCAATTACCCTTACTTTTCCTACTTTTTATCTTCTCTCTCATACTTTTACACCTTGTCTCATACTTTTTCTACACTATTCATTACCCCTACTATTTCACCCTTAAATGTTGTGTACAACTCTATTGTAGAGAACTTTCAAATATGGAGGGAGTATAATGCTTAAACTATTTTATGATGTCATTGATAATCATACTAATCACTTCTTTCATCATTTGTTGTAACCAGCCACTAAAAAGAGATATACATATTATGCACATATATACTTATGCTAATTTATTTCCTTTCCTAGCTATTTTTTGGTATAAAATCATTAGAATGATATTTGGAACTAACTACAGAGTATTTTTTAGAATTATGTTTGTACTTATATACAACATCTTAACAAATCGAAAGAGTTTTACTTAAAATTTCCTTTTAAGAATACTTAACTATATCTTTACACTTCCAAATGAAATCTAATTCTAAATAACCGTAAATAGATTAACTAACTCAACATATTAGTGAGCGCTCAAATTTATTAGATCAAACACTAATACTATTACCTAATTCAAACACACACACAAACACGCACACACTTACGTATATACATTAATACATACATACACAATATTTTATTGTTATTATAGGCCAAGATTATTCGCACATTTAGTTACGAAGCAAACTAAAACTTCCAAA
The DNA here is from genome assembly GCA_945859875.1 of Cuscuta europaea. Taxonomy (NCBI): domain Eukaryota; kingdom Viridiplantae; phylum Streptophyta; class Magnoliopsida; order Solanales; family Convolvulaceae; genus Cuscuta; species Cuscuta europaea. The sequence continues at coordinate 3,406,047 of CAMAPE010000041.1, forward strand.
TTAAAGGTGACATAAAAGAAGAGGTTTCTTTGTTACTAATTATTTATTCTTTAATTAGTTTGAGAGTAGTTGTCTAAAAATTCTATAGATGAATTAGATTTTGTAACCTATACTGATTTTTGTTCATGCCCAAAAAAGGCTTTCTGATGCATATATGAAACTTATTAGTCAACTTAATTGACTAATTGGCTTATTAGTTAATTGGCTTAATACCCAAAGGGGAAGGTTAGTTTTGGAGACTTTAATCAATACTTCCTCCGTTCTTAAAAAATTTAAGTACACTTATAACATATACATTTTCTATATGTTCAATGTTAAATATACAACATAGTATAGTTTCAAAAGGTGGCAAACAATATTTCAAAAAAGGCAAGAGTCAAGGGCAATCGCGGGAAACCTTTAGAGATTTTCATGTCATCCTCTTTTTATGCATGCACAGTTGTATGTTACTAGTTCGAGGGTGACAAATTTATTTGATATAAAGTTCATGATATGCAACGAATAAAATGAAAAACTAAAAAAATGTTGATAAAACAAACTAAAATTTATTTGTCCACAAAGTCTTCAACGTTTTGTAATTTTGTGCTTATTTAAGTTCTAATAGTTATTTTTTACGATTACTCTCATTCGTGCGGTAAGTTATGATAAAATTTGTAAATGCTTTAAAATAGATGTATATTACATCTCGTGCAACGCATAGGTGGAAGACTAGTTATATACGAATATCGAATAGAATTTGATCATAAGTTAAATATTAGTCAAATATAACTTTAACACAACTTTTCATATGAGTGTTGTTATTCCAAAATAGGACGCTCGTAGGCTTTTAGAAAAGCTACGTTCGACACTCAAGCAAGAATTAGGAAAATAATACGAATAAGGAAAGTTGCTAAGAGATTTAGTTGCCAAAAATAGCATATCTATTATTTGAATCAGACTTGCCTTTTATAGGCGATTACAAATAGTAACTGTCAAATATATTAATGGCTAATTAATTACAAAATTAATACAGAATTAAATACATAATAACTAAGTCGCACATTAATTGCTTTGGTCGTTACTCGTTCCTGGTGGGCAGGTTGACCTGGCTGGCAGGCCAGACGCTCGAGCTCCCTTTTGCTAGACTGGTCGGCAAGCTCCCCACCAGGCTGGAGGCAGACTCCTGGCTGGTGGGTCTGCCTAGCTGGCGCTTGAGCTTCCTCCTCCTAGGCTGGTCGACAGGCTCCTTGCCGGGTTGGATCCAGGCTCCTGGCTGGTCTACAGTTCCGTTGAGCATGTGAAAGATGAAAATGATCACACCAATAACACAATCAACTTTTGTTTGCTCAATGAGAACCGCTCACTCACTAAAAGAGAATTTCCCTAACATTTCGGCCTACCCTTGCTTGATGAAGCGGTCGCGTATAGTTCACCGGTGGCCTATGAACTATGGAGAAGAATGACCGGACTTGTCGGTGTTAGTACTTCTCACCTCAATATCAACCACGTCCAACACCCGGTCTTCCGAATTTTGTTAAAATTCTTGGCAAATTGCTATTACGGAAGACCGAACAACCATCAAACTAGAGTCAGGGATGTATGCCTTTTAGCACGAGCTGTTCTTCCAGGCGCCGACACATACGATGTCATCACAGTTCTCTGGGATCACATAATCAATGTTAAAAACTAACGGTGGAGGGAAAATTCTGGTGGGGGTCTAATTACCCACATTACCACACTATATGGTTTTGAATGCAATGGCGCACAAACCCACAGAACCCTTCTTGGACTTCAGTTTCCAAAGAATGCAAATGATGTGACCCTCTCACACACGAAACATGATGGCCTGGAGATTTATAATTGGCACATCAAACCCGTCCAAGAGTTCTACTTCCCCTTCCCTTCTGATAATCTCCCCCTTAACATCATCGATCACCAAATCGGTGATGGACACCATTAATGTCTGCCCGAGGGGATCCCACCACATTATGCACCCCCAGACAATGAACCAGGAGATCATGAAGACCACAACGCCGCCATAGAACAACCACAACCTCCTCCTGAACACCAACCACAACCCGAGGCTCCCGCCCACCAATTCACACCATTTGAGAAACAGATGCTCAACAGCATGAATGCCCTAAACCTCAACTACACCCAACTTCGGGAGGAAGTTGGACTTTTTCGTGCTAAGCACAGGCAGAGTTTCGAGAGGTTGGAGGAACAAAGGCAAGAGGATCGGTAGAGGTACGAAAAGGATCAAAGGAGGACCTATGGTCCTATATACTCCTACATTGCACATCAAGGTTCTTTTTCTTCTATGGCCACTCCCCCTCCACCACCCTCTTGGTATGACCCCACAGCATGGGGTACTTTTGGTGGTTCGAGCTCAGGTGGGGGAGGTGATGACAGTGGAAATACAAGCATGGACGAGGATAGATACTCAGGGGGCTACTATGGGTATGAGGGATACTTTGACGGTGGTGATGCAGGCGAACGCTAGGGACGGTGCCACGGACTAGCAAGAGGGGAGACTATTACGGTATGCTCACAATCATACTCTTTATTCTTGTTCTTAAACACAAAAAAAAACAACTTGTTAAGTTGAAAACCCTCAAGGGCAACCTAAGCAAAAATAAAAGCAAAAATAAAGAGTGGGCTTGTGAGGATTCTAAAGAAAAATGTGGGAAGCTAGGATGAAAACCTGAAAGGTCACCTATGCAAAATGAGAGAATGAGAGAAAATATCTCTTTTGGTTTTGCAGGATCCTGAAGGTGATACACTGAAAAGAGAGATGAAGATAAAGATAAAACTAAAGAGCCCTTTTTCACTCTATTCACTTTTGAGGATGCTTTGTAATACTTTTGTTCTTAAAACATTCTTGGATTGTTATGTGGATACTATTATCATTTGGAGGATTGCATGGACATATTGTGTTTTACTCAAGACGAGTAAAAGTTCAAGTGTGGGGATGTTTGATATGCACTAATTAGTAGTGCATATATTTGTGTTTTTATCTTTGATTTGTATGAATTGTTTACCATTTTGATTTAGTTGTAACATTTGTGTGATTCTAGTTGTAATTGTATTTTAGCTTTCATTTGTTAGTTGTAAAGTTAAGTTAGGATTTGTAGTGTTGGAAAAGAGAACTTTGAAGTGAAGGAAACTACCAAAATCACACTTACCCGGTCGGGTAAAGCATTGTACCCGGTCGGGTATGAAAAGAAAAGAAGCAGCTGCTGGGAAATACACTTACCCGGTCGGGTGATGTATTGCACCCGGTCGGGTCTGACTTGACCCGGGACATTTTAACGTGCCGAAGATCACTAGAACGTGGAGGATATATGATTTTGACCGGTACCCGGTCGGGTAAGTACTATACCCGGTCAAGTACCCGGCCAAAGGTGTTGAAAAACACCTATAAATAGCACACTTTTCCTTCACAAAAATTCATTCCTTCTTCCATACTCTTAAGCTCAGTTTAGAATAGTATTTCTTTATATTTTTCTAGCTATGTTTAGTCTCCAAATGAGGAGCTAAACATCCATTTCTTGGTTTTGCTCTTGAAGCTTGTTGATTATTAAAGTTGTGAGTTATTTTCTTAACTTCTTCTCTTGATTATTAATTCTTCCCTTAATCTCAATCTTTATTAATGTTAGAGGGTTGCTAAGTGACGATTAGTTAACGCTCCGACATTAATTATTACTAGAAACGATCAACGAACCGATGGTTAATCGTTGATGGTTTTACAAGTAAGTAACTTCGGTTTATTAATGCACGGTCGTGGTTAATAAACTTAAGAGGGATTGATTTTGTTGGTTAAACCGAGACCGTTATGTCGAGGTTATCAATCTCAATTGATTTCATCAAGGAGTTAAGAGATTAAATGCTACTATCAAGTCGGTATATGACGGTGTTCTATACTTGACTAATAGTAAGGGTTATTAATGAACGGCCGTTGTTAATAACTACCCTCGATGAATTGGATATACTCCTCGATTGAGTATTCAAGAGGGGATAAGTTATAGATATAACGATGATCGACTAAAATATATCAACAAGTGGAAAGTAGCAACGTCAATCCCCTTTTATTCTTGAATTAAATCTCATATAAGTCGTTCATCTTCGTGTTTAATTAAATTAAATCACTCAATCTAAATCCCCCCTTTATTTACTTCTTTCATTCAAAAGATAATTTTTCCTTTCCCTGTGGATACGAACTCTACTTCACTATACTACGTATAAGTGTAGTATCGAATATTATTTTGACGCACCGTGACAAAGTGCTCGTCAAAGGACCTAGAGAACTTTACACTGCTTGAGAATGTTCTAGAGACTTCCACACACTTCTGCACGATTTAAGAGAATTCCACCCTTCTCTAGAAAACTCCACAATGTTCTTGAATTTTCTACACTCTTCAACATGCTTCTAGATAATTCCACGGCTCTCTAGAAAGCTCCAAAATATTCCAGAACATTTAATGCTTCCCTGCACTCATATAGAGAATTCTAGACATCGATCTCCACAAAATTCTAGAATTCTCATTAACTTCTCAAATAAGGAGGGAACCCAACACATGCTAGGATTGATCGATGACCCTCTTATATGTGTTTTGGAGTTTAAAAATTGTGGAGGAATGGTTTTGGAAGGTTCTTATTACCCTCCAAAACTCATCAAATGTTCAAATTTTAAGTTCTTCCAAAATGGAGAGTTTTGATGGATAACTAACTAAATGATAATTTAAACTCAAATTAAAAAGAATATGAGTTCAATTACTTGAATTCATCAAATTCATAAGTGGTTTTGATTACAATTTCTTCTAAAATTCTGTTATTCTAAATTTGCTACTCTCAAATACTCCCTCCGGTCCCAAATGAAATTCACACTTTCCTTTTTGGGTAGGTCCAAAATAAACTTCACACTTCTTCTCCCTTCCTTATTTGGAAAATTATCTACATCAAAATAGTGCAAAACAGTGTCAAACAGTGTTACAACAATGTACTCTACAGTAAAGTCAAATTTATTTCCTTAATCTGTGTGAAGTCAAAGTGTGAATTTCATTTGGGACCGGAGGGAGTAAGAAAGATGATTTTCTCACCTTCTTATTTATTTCCTCCGAGAATTTACCTTCAAATTTTTCCTTTCTCTTCCCCTAAACCCCTAAACATACTCATTAAAATATGCATTGGTTATACCTTTTTCATCATTCACTATATTCATCCATTTCTATCATGCATATTTTTTGGGTTGTTACACGGACTCTACATTGATCTTGTTTAAATTTGGATTATACCGGTGGGCGTAGCTCAACTGGTAGCGAGGGAGTGCCACAAGGGTTGGGTTCCGAGTTCGAATCTCGGCAACTGCGATGAGAGGTTATTATGTTAAAATATGCATAGGGCCTCTGCAAGTACCGGGGACAGAGCTTCACTCTTTATCTGTCTGATTGAGATTATAGTCCAATTTACGTCCTCCCAACGTAAATGGTCGGGGTTTGGTCGGGGTTGGGGGCCTCTCAGGGATGAGGTGTGGTCCTTTACATTGATCTTGTTTGAAATGGTATAACTTCATCCAATAATTTATCTTGCAGCGGAATCAACTAAAAATTATTTTATCAATGAAGTATATATGAAGTACAATAATGCACAAAAATAAAAAATTACTACGTACAACTTAAACATGGGCCGCACACATTAAGTACTCAAGTATGTATATATAGACCGTATTTATTCGAGCGAAATTATATTCACAACCACCACCCTTCAGTGAATATTACCTCGGTTCCTATTATAACTTCTAAATAGATTTGACACAAAATTTAAGATAGTGGGTATTGTGTGGTGGAGAGTTGTGTAGAGAAGAGAGAAATGTGTAAGAAATGTTGTGAACCACAAATTATTTACCAAAAAGGAAAAGTGGAAGTTTTAATTGGAACGGACGAAAAAATAAAGTTGAAAGTTATAATAGGGGAGTACAATTTTTTGATAAATCCACTTATAACTTTTTCCATATCGTAAGACCACCGGTTCGTATACCATGCAACCGTCCCACGGTGCGCATGGTATACCATCCCAAATTACAGTGGGCTTTGTTATTTTTTTCTCTTTTTCTTAAAAATGTTAATAATTTTTTTATTTTTGATCCGATTTTTATAAAATTTATTTCAAATTTTTTATTTTTCATGATCTTTCAAATGAAACCAATATTGCCTATGTAATTTTAGCATATTAACATTTGCGTGTAAAAATATGTAACTTTACGTGTTAAAATATGTAACTCAGGTTCAGTCAGGCCAAATGTAACTCGTGTGTATAAATATGTAACTCTACGTGTAAAAATATGTAACTTTACGTAAAAAAATATGTAACTCGCGTTCAGACAAGTCAAATGCAACTCGTGTGTATAAATATGTAACTCGCGTGTATAAATATGTAACTTTACGTGTAAAAATATGTAACTTGACGTGTAAATATATGTAACTCGCGTTCAGGCAGGTCAAATGCAACTCATGTGTATATATATGTAACTCGCGTGCGGAAATATGTAACTTTACGTGTAAAAATATGTAACTTAACATATAAAAATATGTAACTCACATGTATAAATACCTAATACAATAACTTTTTTATATACAAAATTTTAAGATAAATTGTGATTTACGCAATTATTTTTCTGTATTAAATTTAGTTCGGTTTTCCTTATAATCCAATAATCATTTATATAATAGTTCCATAATTTGTTAAAATTACATAAGCAATATTGGTCTCATTTGATAGATCATGAAAAACAAAAAAAAATAATATAAAATTTATAAAAATCGGATATGAAAAAAAAAATTATTACAATTTTTAACAATAAAAGAAATAAAAAATAATGGAACCAGGCCATAATACTCCGTCGTTTTGCGTAGATTATATTGCACTATATAAACTGCGTAGGACCACACCAGTGATTGGTTGGGACCCGATCCATTCAGATTAAATTAGAAAGACAAATTAGAAACGGATCTCATAACTAAGTGGGGTTGGTTTCCTTACAAATTTTTGCAACTTGCAAATAGCTCCCTTTGGTTAACATATACGGAGTATACGAAGTATATAAGGGTCCGGTCCTTGGGAGAAAAGGTCTTAGAAAAACACATGAGAATCAATCTGGATAGTTAGATTATATTATTTAGAATTTAATTGTATATTTGTACAATTGAAATGTGCATTATAAGAAATGGTAATGTACAAAATAAAAGATGAAACTGAAATTTATGCGGTATGATGTAATCAATCATGTAAGGTAATGACTAGGGGTGGACTCGGGTCCGGGTCGGACCTAGGCCCGGGCGGGCCGGCGGTTCAGAAATGGTGAACCTGGGACCGGCCCGGGTAGCCACTGGGTCCGGTCCGGGTCCGGGCCGGGCCGGGCCGGGCCTCCGGTTTGGATTTTTTTTTTGCTTTCCTAACCCCCCCCTACCCCCCACCCTCCCAACCTCCCCCCTCGAAACCCATCCTACCCATCAAGCCCAATCCGGGTGGAACCCCAAAAATGAAAAAAAAAATAAAAAAAGTCAATTTGGCCCGGGCCGGTTCACCAAATTTGAGACCCGAGCCCGGACCCGCCCTACCCTCCGGGCCTAGGCCCGACTCGGACCCGGACCCGAGAACCGGGCCGGTCCCGGTCCCGCACAGTAGCGGGTCGGGCCGGTCCACGGGCCGGGTGGCCCGACCCGAGTCCAACCATAGTAATGACTATTACGCGTTGATTAAATACAATGTTTGGTATGACATTTTATTTTAAACCGTAATGTTATAAGTATTACGATCGTGGAATTCATTACTTTAATATGTGTAATAAGTTTTACATTAGAAAAATTATGTATTTGATATTACACTTTCTTGTATTTTTTCGTGCGGCCAACTGCTCTTTCTCCTAGCGGAGGAATTTTCCTTTCAATATGCACTTTTTCTTCTTTTTTGGGTGTCTAACCAAACATAGTAATGGAATATTAATTTCATTCCATCACATTACAATTTTTATTGCACAACATAGCCTTAATGTTTATGAGGGTGAAATTGAAATCTACATAATAAAAGGCACAAAAAGGACACCACACCGTACATTTATTCTACACATTTCAATTTCACAAAATGTTCAACTCAGTTTCACATATTACAATCAATTGGTACAAATTCATTCTCATTTCTCTCTTTAGATCATTTTTTCGTTTGGACCAAACTATATACTACGTATAATAGTTGTTCTCAGACTTAAACCAAGTCACAGTCACACAAATCGGATCTCAACGATTCAAACAAGCAAACAAAGCAATACAGAAAAGTAAAGACACACGATATGATGACGCAGTTCGGAAGAGAACTTCCTAATCTGCGGGGTTTCAAGAGGGGAAACCCGATCCCAGGCAGATCCACTAGCTCAGAAAAGGTTTTTACAATCAAGATGGTTGCAAAGTAATTAGACAACGACCGGTATCAACATGCAATATACAGACATACAACTCATAACGATAAACAACAAGAGAAAGTTTAGAGTTAACCAAGTTCGAATCCAGTCAGGAATCGAAGGGCAGAAGAAGACTCCCGGATGAACCTACAGACTACTTCACAGGACAGGCTTCCTCCTTCCTCGCAATCGTCACAAGAAGATGGCTTCAATCGCAGGAGATAACAGATCTCACACTCTCTCTCAGAATTCTCTCTCTAGGGTTTGGTCTGTATGCAGCGGAACCGTGCAGAAGGGGAGGACGAAGGTTATATAAATAACCTTTCATCTGGGCAAATGAACTAACCAAGAGGCCGGACCCAAAAATAGGCCCAACAACAAAAGGTTAAACAAATCAAGCCCAATGCACCAAAAAACCAACCCAAACAAGAGATAACCCAAGAAGAAATAAATACAAGTCTAATTACTTTGCCATCCTATCTTAATTATAACAAAAGAACATATGAGAGAATTAGGATTAAATAATAATCCAACAATTTGCCCTCCTAAGACTCGTTCTCATTCAAAGAACTCCAACAGGAGTATCATCATCGCTAGTTTCACAGGATCTGAGAGACATAAATTTCCCCACTCATCATCAACCCATCTTTGAACCTTTTATCAAGGTACCTCAAAGATTTTGAAGAAGCTCCTGCAAAAAAGAAATTTATCAGTAGGGATAATTTTTGTTCCAAAATCAGCAGGATTTACATCCCCAGAAATCTTTTCAACATTAGTATTACCCTTGGCAATTTCATCTCTAATGTAATGAAACCTTACATCTATATGTTTGGTCTTCTCATGATACATAGGATCTTTGCAAAGGTAAATAGCACTTTGGCTGTCAGAAAAAACAATAGGGACAAGACTGTTTCCTAGAACCTCCCCCAAAATGCCTTTAAGCCATTTGGCTTCTTTAATGGCTTCAGTGGAAGCAACATATTCAGCCTCAGTAGAGGACAGAGCCACAACAGATTGCAATTGGGATTTCCAAGAAATACAGTTCCCAACTCAGGTAAAGAACCAGGAAGTGGTAGACTTTCTGGTGTCTTTACAACCAGCATAATCAGAATCAACAAATCCTTCCAGATAGATACCTAAGAGTATACTTCATAGCAGTCCAATGTCTTTCCCTAGGGTCAGACATAAATCTGCTAAGGACACTCACAGCAAAGGCAAGGTCAGGTCTGGTACATAGCATAGCATAAATCAAAGAGCTAGAAGCAACATCATAAGGGATTTTATCCATTTTCTTAGATTCCTCCAAAGAAATAGGATAAGGATCCCTCTGAAGATCCAAATGCCCTCCTAAGGGTATAGAAGGGCATTTAGAACCAAGCATGTTAAACCTATCCAAAATCTTAGTCAAATAACTACTTTGAGATAAGAACATGCACTTTTCAGGTCTATTTCTGCTAATGTCAATTCCTAAAATTCTTTTAGCAGGCCCTATGTCTTTCATGTCAAAATGTGTTTTTAGATCATCTTTCACACTAATAACCATCATTTTGCACAGACCAATTATGAGGATATCATCATCATATAGCAGAATGTAAACAACATTATCAGTACCAACATGCTTAAAATACAAGCAAGTATCATATTTACTTTTAAGAAACCAAGTTTACTCATGCAAGCATCAAATTTCAAGTTCCATTGTCTTGGAGACTGTTTTAAGCCATAGATAGATTTTCTTAACAAGCAAACATGATCAGGATACTTTTTACTCTCATATCCAGGACGTTGAGACATATAAATAGTTTCATTTATATCTCCATGTAAGAAAGCAGTCTTAACATCCATTTGTTCTAATTCCAGGTCAAGCACAGCAGTCATAGCAAGCAAAAGTCTCAAAGTTTTAAATTTGATAACAGGAGCAAAAATATCTTGGTAATCAATCCCTTTCTTTTGTTTAAAACCCTTAGCAACAAGCCTGGCTTTATACTTAGGAGGATCAATGGGATCAAGACTATCTTTTATCCTATAAATCCATCTACAATCAATGACCTTAGCACCTATGGGTTTAGGGACCAAAGTCCAAGTTTGATTAACAAACATAGATTGTAATTCCTCTTGCATAGCTTTAACCCATTCATTTGACTTAGAACTCTTTATAGCTTGCTCAAAAGTTTCAGGCACATTATTTTTAACAGTTTCAGGGGCTATAAAGATAAACTCAGCTAGATTAGAGATGTATTTCCTATTAGGAATAATATTTCTAGGTTCTCTATCTCTAACAAGCTGGTAATCAGACAAGTTTGGTTCTTCATGTTCATTAGAGGTACTATCATTTAGAACAATTTCACCAAAATTTTCATTTTCATCAGGTAAAACAGGTACATCATGCAAATTACTCAAATTATCAAGTGAGGGTAAGGTACTACCTTCCTGGGTTGAGTCAGTATTAAACTGTGCAATACCTTCAGATGAATCATCTTGGTCAGAATCTGACAAAGATTGATCATCAATACCTGAAGTCCTCCAACATCAATGTCACCTTCTGACAGACTCTCATTGCACAGAGAATCAAAGAAGTTACCATCACAATCATCCGTTATAACACTAGAAGATGCATTAACACTTTTAAAGTGAAATTCAGATTCATTAAATGTAACATCTCTAGAAATAATGCATTTATAAACTCCAGGTTGAATAGCAAGGAGTTTATAACCTTTCACACCTTCTGGATAACCAATCATAACACACTTAATAGCCCTAGGTTCTAACTTACCTTGAGAGATATGAGCGTATGCAGTACACCCAAAGGGCCTTAAATGAGTTATGTTTGGTTTCACACCAGACCACATCTCCTGGGGGTTTTGAAACCCACCACAGAGGATGGTGATCTGTTGATCAAGTAAGTAGCTGTGACAACAGCTTCACCCCACATAGAATTTTTAAGACCAGACTCTATTAACATGCATCTAGCCTTTTCAAGAATAGTCCTGTTCATTCTCTCAGCAGTACCATTCTGCTGTGGGGTGCCAGGGACAGTTAAAAATCTTTAAACCCCTTCAGTTTTGGAGAAATTATTGAAAACATGGTTACAAAATTCAAGACCATTATCAGTTTTCAAACACTTCAGTTTAAACTTGGATTGAGACTCAACAAGCTTTTTCCAGATTTTAAAACTGTCAAAAGTTTCATCTTTGGTTTTCAATAAGTAAACCCACACTTTCCTAGAAAAATGATCAATAAGAGATAGAAAATATTTTCTTCCTCCTAGAGTTCCAGTTTTAGAGGGCCCCCGTAGGTCAGCATGGACCAATTCCAGGGGTTGAGAAGCAGTATAGGTAGATTTGCCAAAAGTGTGTCTGGTTTTCTTACCAAAAATACAGTTTTCACAAAAATCAATTTAGCTTGGTTTAAAGTCAATCATTCCATTTTTAAACAATTTGTTAAGTCCAACATTTCCAATGTGGCCTAACCTTTTGTGCCAGACCTCAGTTTGTTTTTGAATAGAAATGTTAGTATCAGGGGCAGCTATATTTAGCTCAGAGGAACCTTCAACAATGTAAAGACCTCCTTGCTTAACAGCTTTGATAAGATGATTTCCATTTCTAGAAACCAGCTTAATGCCAACCTGAGTAACAATGCTACAGCCTAACTCATCAAATATAGATTCAGACAGCAAGTTTCTTCTCAAATAAGGAACCCATCTCACATTTTGAATGACCCTAACAACTCCATCAAACATCGTTAAAGGCACATTACCTATGCCCTTAATATCCAAAGCAGTATTGTCCCCCAGCATCACCTTTCCCCCATTGTACAAGTGTAATGAGGAAAATATAGCTTTGTTGGGGGTGGCATGCAAGGTACAACCAGAATCAAGGTTCCACTCATTTTTCAAAGAAGAGTCAGAACAGATAAGCAATTCATGTTGTATTATGTTAGCAGACTCAGTATTAGAATTAGGATTAACAGTGGTTTTTGAATCACCCTGTTTGTCTGTTGGGAATATTTCATATGGGATTATCATTGTCCCTTTTCTTTTTCCTACAGTCTCTAGCAAAGTGTCCCTCTATGCCACAGTAGTGACACTTAAAACCTTTCTTTTCAGAATTTTCCATATCATTTTGTTTCCTCTTTTTAGAGCCATTTTTCTTACCCTTTGATTTACCCTTCACAACTAAGGCTTCAGATTTGATTTCAGCCTTTTCTTTATTCAAGGGATCATTCTTAGATCTGAACACTTTTAGGGTTTCATTCTTCTCTATAATAGAATCAATGATCTTACCAGGGGTAAGATCTTCATTAGAGTATTGAATGACATCCTTGAAGTTATCAAACTGAGAAGGCAAAGAGTTAAGAAGAATGACAGCTTGATGAGTATCTTTTATCTTTTCATCCACTTTCTCAATTTCTTGTGTTAATTTCAGAAAATTATCCAAATTATGAGAAAGAGACACAAAAACATTCATCTTAAAAGTGAACAACCTACATAACAGAGAGATTTTTCTAGACATAGACTTTTTCATGTAGGTTGATACCAGGGTATTCCATAAAACTTTAGGGTCTGTAATAGTTGAGAATTTTCTTGCAACATTATCAAATAAGTGAATTATCAGTTCAGAGTAGGCAGCATTCTTTAATTCAACAAGGTCAAACTCAGATATTCCAGTAATTTAAACATCAGAAACAACTTTAAAGCATTTTTGCTTCATCAACAGAGCCTTCATCTTAAGCTGCCACATAGGGAAATCACTAGTACCATCAAAGATGCGAATCTTGGTACTAGAGTCAGACATTTTCCCAATGCGGACTCAAGAAAAACAGATATAAACAAGAGCAGAAATCAGACAGAGTCAAAACACACAGCAGCAAGCACAAGACAGAAGGGTTATGAGCTAGGGTTCCCAGAAAGCGAACAAAGAATAATCAAGAACTAGGGTTTCAAGAAATCAAGAATTAAAACCAAAGGTTAAATTTCAGATTTAAAGAAAACACACAAGGCTTTGATACCAAATTTGTTCTCAGACTTAAACCAAGTCACAATCACACAAATCGGATCTCAACGATTCAAACAAGCAAACAAAGCAATACAGAAAAGTAAAGGCACGCGATATGATGACGCAGTTCGGAAGAGAACTTCCTAATCTGCGGGGTTTCAAGAGGGGAAACCCGGTCCCAGGCAGATCCACTAGCTCAGAAAAGGTTTTTACAATCAAGATGGTTGCAAAGTAATTAGACAACGACCGGTATCAACATGCAATATACAGACATACAACTCATAACAATAAACAACAAGAGAAAGTTTAGAGTTAACCAAGTTCGAATCCAGTCAGGAATCAAAGGGCGGAAGAAGACTCCTGGATGAACCAGTAGACTACTTCACAGGACAGGCTTCCTCCTTCCTCGCAATCGTCACAAGAAGATGGCTTCAATTGCAGGAGATAACAGATCTCAGACTCTCTCTCTCTCAGAATTCTCTCTCTAGGGTTTGGTGTGTATGCAGCGGAACCGTGCAGAAGGGGAGGACGAAGGTTATATAAATAACCTTTCATCCGGGCAAATGAACTAACCAAGAGGCCGGAGCCAAAAATAGGCCCAACAACAAAAGGTTAAACAAATCAAGCCCAATGCACCAAAAAACCAACCCAAACAAGAGATAACCCAAGAAGAAATAAATACAAGTCTAATTACTTTACCATCCTATCTTAATTATAACAAAAGAACATATGAGAGAATTAGGATTAAATAATAATCCAACAATAGTAAATATAATGTGAACTTTAAAAACAGGAACTATGTAATGTGAACTTTAAAAATAATGTGAGCTTTAAAAATAATTAGTTAATTAATGTAATGCATGAAAAATAATCTCAATCATGACACTATCCGGATGGTAATACCAAAATATGAAAATATGATATCAGCATGACAATAATTTTCTCATACTCCGTATTATTTAAGAGGGAAATATTAAACTCGGTTTTTGAATTTGAGATTAATTTTACTCCTCCTTTAGAAAATTTCTAGAGATTTGATTAGTATCCAGTTGAAATCAAGGTCCGACTTACGGAATGTTTTCAATTGCTTAAAAGACTGAACTTCGACTTTAAGAGTTTAAGCTTTAAAAAAGTTTTAGTTCATAAAAAAAAGCTTTAAAAAAGTTTATAGGGAGGTTCGACTTTGCACCTAATTTTTTGCACCAAATTATATTAGATTTTGCACCTCATTTTCTGTTACGATTTAGGTTAAGTAAACGATAAATTAAAGAGCAAGAACACAAGAATTTACGTGGTTCACACAATCGGGGTGATTGTGCTAGTCCACGGCGAACGAGAGAGAGTTGTGTATTATTATGTCGGCGTCAAGAGGTATTACACGTACAAAGATGTGTTTAAATAGGTTTAAGAAAACCTAAACAAGGATTAGAGCCGCAGGCCCAAAATTAAGCCTGTAATTAAAAATTACTCCGCAGACCCGGTCGGGTCTCCTATTCTACTCGGTCGGGTGTCTCCTCAAAAGGCATACCCGGGTCGAAACCAGGGCGGGTATCCTAAACAGAGGCCAAAACCTTCCACGGACCCGGTCGGGTAAACCTCCTTACCCGGTCGGGTTTCCAATCCAGAGAGTTGCCCGACCAAAAACTGCCTCATACCCGATCGGGTGACTGACCCTACCCGGTCGGGTATCTCCTGCTGCTGCAGAAACAAGGCTCCACCTTCAACTATCTCCCACTTGGAGGCTTGTTCAACAATCATCTGCCATCCAAGAACTTGTATCCTCTGTAAAACTCCTGATCTATCTCTCTCTCGTTCACGCCTTCTCATCAAGTATCTGGAAGGCCAGTTGAAGCCATGAAAAGCTTCAACTTCTCCGTTGTCACCGCCTTGGTTAGCATGTCTGCTGGATTCTTCGCACCAAGGATCTTCTGCAAATTTATAGTACCATCTTCAATCAACTTTCGGATGAAATGATACCGCATCTTGATGTGTTTCGTTCTACTGTGAAACACCGGATTCTTTGCGAGATGAATAGCACTCTGGTTGTCACAATATAGAGCGCAATCTCCCTGCTTCATGCCCAACTCAGAAAGAAAGTTCTTCAACGAGATCAACTCCTTGGCCGCTTCAGCAATGGCCATATACTCTGCTTCTGTGGTTGAAAGAGCCACACTCTTATGTAGTCTGGACATCCAACTGATTGCCGTACCTCCAA
This sequence comes from Cuscuta europaea, assembly GCA_945859875.1. Classification (NCBI taxonomy): domain Eukaryota; kingdom Viridiplantae; phylum Streptophyta; class Magnoliopsida; order Solanales; family Convolvulaceae; genus Cuscuta; species Cuscuta europaea. Next base: position 3,421,684 of record CAMAPE010000041.1, read on the forward strand.
TAGTGAATACATACCCCGTTGTGCTCTTCCCGGAATCATAACAACCCCCCAAATCAGCATCGGCAAATCCTTCAAGGATCACACCATTCCTTCTGAAACATAGAGCAGTTTCAGAAGAGCCTTTCAAGTAGCGCAAATGCCACTTAACTCCTTCCCAATGTTCCTTTCCTGGATTTGACATGAACCTGCTAACAACTCCCACTACATGAGCAATGTCTGGCCTTGTTGACACCATCGCGTACATCAAACTGCCAACGGCTGATGCATAAGGAACTTTAGCCATTTCTTCTTTGTCTTCATTGGTCTTTTTGGAGACTGCTGCTTGGAGAGTTTCAGTTGACTCCCTAACGGTGTACTCCTTGGTTTAGCATCCGTCATTCTGAACTTCTCAAGGACCTTCTGAATGTACTTTTGCTGTGAAAGCTATAAAGTACATTCTATCCTGTTTCTGACTATGCTCATCCCAAGAATCTGTCTCGCTTCCCTTAAATCCTTCATTTCAAATTCTTCTGACAACTTCTTCTTAAGCTTGTTGATCTCCTGCATATTTGCTCCAGCCACCAACATGTCATCAACATACAAAAGAAGAATGATGTATGATGACTTGAATTTCTTCTTCAAGTAGCAGCAATGGTCCATCTTGCATCTAGTGTACCCATTCCGCTGCATAAAACTATCAAACTTCAAGTACCACTGTCTAGGAGCTTGCTTTAGCCCGTATAGACTCTTCTTGAGTTTGCACACCAACTTCTCCTTACCACTCACTTGGAACCCTACTGGTTGAGCCATGTAAATGTCTTCTTCAAGGTTGCCATGAAGAAAAGCAGTCTTTACATCCAGCTGCTCCAATTGCAAATTTTCAGCAGCAACAATACTAAGGATCAACCTGATAGTAGTCATCTTTACAACCGGAGAGAAGATTTCATTGTAATCAACCCCCTTCTTCTGTTGGAACCCCTTGACAACTAACCTCACCTTGTATCTTTTGCTCCCGTCTGCTTCATGTTTGATTCTGAACACCCACTTGTTCTCCAAAGCATTCTTTCCCAGTGGTAACTTGATTAAGGACCAAGTTTGGTTCTTGTCAAGTGAATCTAACTCATCCTCCATGGCCTTCTTCCACTGTATGGAATCCTTCACGACCAGCGCCTCTGTGTAAGATTCTGGCTCTCCATTCTCGGTCAGCAACAGATAATTTGCTGAAGGAGAATATCTGTTAGGAGGTCTTCTGTTTCTAGTGGACTGTCTGATTTGTGGGGTAACTTCCTCCGAGCTCCCACCATCTTCATCACTCCCATTATCTTCATAAATTCCTGTATATCCTGAGCTCCCACTGCTCCCTGAGCCTCCAGCCATGCCATCACAACCAATAGGTTGTGCTATGTCGTCTTCAGTCATCCCTTCAAACACCACTTGCTATTTTTTTTCTGGTTGCTTGCCTTTGCTAGTGTCTGCTGCAAGATCATCTTTATACAGGGCATTCTCGTTGAAGGTGACATCTCTACTTCTGATAACCTTCTTGCTATGCTTGTCCCAGAACCTGTAGCCCATGTCATCCAGCCCGTACCCAATAAAGATACATTTCTTTGCCTTTGTCTCGAGCTTGTCACTATCTGCATCTCTAACTTTGACATAAGAAATAAAACCAAAAACTTTCAAGTGATTAAGAGATACCTCATGACCTTTCCATTCCTCCTCTGGAATTTTGAACCCTATGGGAGATGAGGGTCCTCTGTTGATCAAGTACGCTGTTGTGTTCACCGCATCGGCCCAGAACATCTTTGGAAGTCCTGCATGTAATCTCATGCTCCTAGCCCTCTCATTCAGTGTTCTGTTCATCCTTTCTGCAACACCATTTTTGTTGTGGTATTTCTGGAACCGTCTTCAACATTCTTATCCTCTGTTCAGCACAATACTCTACAAACTCTGTGCTATTGTACGCACCCCCATTATCACTCTTTAAACACTTAATTTTAAGATTAGTTTCGTTCTCAACTGCAGCTTTGAACTTCTTAAAAGTGTTAAAGACTTCAGATTTATTTTTAAGAAAATAAACCCATACCTTCCGTGTAGAGTCATCAATGAATGTAACATAGTAGCGGGAACCTCCAATTGAAGAGACCTTTGTAGGTCCGTAGACATCTGAATGAATCAACTCCAGCCGCTCAGTCTTGGGTTGTTGCCCTGTCTTCACAAAGGTTACCCTCTTTTGTTTACCAATGACACATGGCTCACAAAAGCTCAACTTTGAATTCTTCAAATCTGGAATTTTACCCTTTGAAGACAGCATCTTTATTCCATTCTCACTTATGTGCCCAAGTCTTTGGTGCCACAAAGTAGAGACTCTGCATCTTCAACTGCTGCGTTTGCTCCATCTGTAGACACTTCTACCATGTACAGTGTACCATGCTTCTATCCACGAGCAATGACCAGCTTTCCCTTTGTCACCTTCCATTGCTCGTTGCCAAAACTAACGTTATGGCCTTCCTCATCAAGCTGTCCCACTGAGATCAACATCTTCTTCAGATCTAGAATATACCTGACATTTTTCAGCCTCCAGGTTGTACCCAAAGTGGTATTGAGATTAACATCCCCAATACCCGTGATCTCCAGGGATTTGTCATCCGCCAAACGAACTCTTCCGCTGTAGGGCCTGAAATTTTACATCAAATCCCTGCAATGACAAGCATGAAACGACGCACCTGAATCCATGATCCAGGACTCAATTGAATTCTCAACGCTGCAAATTAGGACATCTTCATAATCCTCTGCCACATTCACCTCCTTCTTGCCTTTGTCTGCAGAGGCTTTGGGGCACTGATTTCTGAAGTGTCCATTCTCCTTGCAATTCCAACAATTGATGTCCTTCCTGTTCTTGGATTGACCTCTCTTCCTCGACTTTGATCTTCCTTTCTTGTTACCTCCTTTAGTGGATTTTCTGCCCCTATCTTCAGTACTCAACAAACTGTTTGATCTATCCCCCGAACTCCTCCTCCGGATATCCTCACCAAGGATCAAGTCACGAATACCCTCAAAGGTAAGTTTAGTGGTTCCAGCCGAACTACTAACTGCTGTGACTGTACCGGACCAACTATCGGGCAAAGATGATAACAAAAGTAATGCTTGAACTTCATCATCAAATTTAATCTCAACCGAACCTAACCTGGATATGATTGAATTAAACTCGTTGACGTGATCTGTTACGGCTGCACCTTCCTTCATTCTCGTGTTCACCAACTGTCTGATTAAGAAAACCTTGTTGGCCGCTGAGGGTTTCTCGTACATGTTGGATAACGCCTTGAGTAGTCCAAACGTTGTTTTCTCGTTGACGATGTTGTAAGCTACGTTTTTCGCCAACGACAACCTCACCACACCAAGAGCCTGTCGATCCAACAAGTTCCACTCCGCCTCCGCCATTGATTCTGGTTTGTTCTCAGACAAGGGTAGATGAAGCTTCTTCTGGTAGAGATAATCCTCGATTTGCATCTTCCAGAAAGCAAAATCTTGACCATCAAATTTATCGATCTTAACCTTCCCTTCGTCAGCCATAGCTCTGATACCACTTGTTACGATTTAGGTTAAGTAAATGATAAATTAAAGAGCAAGAACACAAGAATTTACGTGGTTCACACAATCGGGGTGATTGTGCTAGTCCACGGCGAACGAGAGAGAGTTGTGTATTATTATGTCGGCGTCAAGAGGTATTACACGTACAAAGATGTGTTTAAATAGGTTTAAGAAAACCTAAACAAGGATTAGAGCCGCAGGCCCAAAATTAAGCTCGTAATTAAAAATTACTCCGCAGACCCGGTCGGGTCTCCTATTGTACCCGGTCGGGTGTCTCCTCAAAAGGCATACCCGGGTCGAAACCAGGGCGAGTATCCTAAACAGAGGCCAAAACCTTCCACAGACCCGGTCGGGTAAACCTCCTTACCCGGTCGGGTTTCCAATCCAGAGAGTTGCCCGGCCAAAAACTGCCTCATACCCAATCGGGTGACTGACCCTACCCGGTCGGGTATCTCCTGCTGCTGCAGAAACAAGGCTCCACCTTCAACATTTACATAAAATGTTTTCTTTTACCAAATACTCTAACTTTTAATTTTTCAAAATCATTTTTCTTCACAAACATAATAACTTTTACCATTAATCATTTTGCGTAAGATCTCTAAAATTAATCACTTACAAAAGCATAAGCAAACACAAGTACTCCTATTAATTAGATTCCTACCTCTATTAGCGTTTGTAACTTTTCATGGATTATATTAATAAAAATCTCTTTTTCTAAAAAAAGAATAAATGAGAATGGGCTTAGGCGGGTGAAAAATAAGAAAACGGTCATTATATTGAGGATTAAGCCCTGGAGTTAATCAAGTGGTGAGACAAAGCTAAGTGATTTTTTTTTTGAATGGAAATGGTCTCTATTACATCAATAAATCAAATCACATTACAATAGACTCGATATCATACCAACCCAAGCATAAGTTCAATGATCAGACTTTGACTTTGATCTGCTACCATGTAATGGACAAATTGAAACTTAACATCATCATGTAAGTCTTCATTTCCTATAGTGATTTGAAATACTTACAACTATACCCAAAGCAAAACGAATAAAGAAAAAGTAATGCAAAGTGGTACAGAAATAGGCGAAATTACAAAAAAAAATGACATAATAATGAAATAATAAAGCAACAAGTCATCGTTTTTCATTTATGTCACATCCTAAACTGATTCCATTGCACCTTCAGATCAATCTCAACTTTCTGAAAACCAATGACATTTATTTCAATTTTTGTAATGAATGGGTTGATAAAATTCTCTTATTGTCCAAGTTTAGGCACACATCTCTTACCACAGAAGTTAAGTTTGTCCAAAGATTGACTCTCCAACCCCAAGAGTCTCCCATGTTCCAATCCGATAGAGCATATGAGAAATCGTAAATTATCATGATTTAACCTGTTGTAACCTTGTAGGTAGACTTGACGGTTGAAGTTAAGTAATTCACCATGATTTAACTTCAGCCGTCAAAGACGACGGCTCAAGTTAAGTGTAACTATGCTATGTTGCTACACACAGCTACTACTTCGTACTAGCTAGTTTGGCACGACAATATTGAAAACTAGAATAAGCTAGCCTAGGCCCCATTCGGGATGACAGTACAACCAGTTGCTAACTTGTCGTTATACTCCTCTATTAGTTCATAAAAAGTACAGTACATCAAAACAATTATACATCGTTTAATCAATTCAAACTAAATTGCTCATCAGTCATACCATTGCTAATTACTAAAAAAAACTTAAAACCTCATTTATTTATTTGTTTTCAAAATCTAAAACTGTTGCAAAAACAAAACAAGCAAGTCGAAAACAACACACCTCGATCAATGGGGCCTAGGAAATTTAACCGAAAAGATATGTTCCAAAAAATAGACAAGGAACCGACCCAACCAAATATTTTGGATCATGTCTTAACATTGATGGCGTAGGATTTTTAATTGGGGTGATACTCTAAAACTAATACCTACTCATACATACGGAGTACTATACAAGTTTCTGTTAATTTTTCAGAATAATTTTAACTACTTATTAGAGTTATTAGGACATAATAATTGGAGGCGGGGGGCCGTAACTGCGTGCTAATCTCACAATAAAAATCAAACACACACGCACAAAAGTACATCTACAAACAATTTCATCATACAATGGCTAGAATTGTGTCTGGTCAACTTCATTTTTTATTAAAATCAAATTTGATTATTCTACTTTTTGCTCATTAGTATCGACTACGGAGTATTAGTTTCAAGGGAAAATTCCCGAAATAGGAGTAAACAAGTTTGAAAATTCTAAAATAGGATTGTCATGTTTTTATTCCCAAAATATGAGTAAATACTGTCAAGTTTAATTTGGAAAATACAGTCATATTTAATGTCTGGTACCGTCAATACATGGAAGTGATTAATCCTATTTTGGGAATAAAAATATGATAGTCCTATTTTGAAATATACAAACGTTTTAGTCCTATTTTGAGTAATTTCTCTAGTTTGAATCGTTAGACCCGAACAATTTAAATTTTACCGAGTTTAAGTTCATTTTTAATGAATTAGTTTGACGCTTTGGATAAGTACTGGAGGGGGGAAATGAGTTTTTATCATTATTTGCTTTAAATAATTCCAAATTTAATTGTGAAAAAAATATGTAGTAGGTGATACTGGTTAGGGGTGTTAACGAGCCGAGTCGAGCCCGAACACTTAAAGCTCGAGTTCGGCTCGATAAGGAATTAATGGTGTTCGGGTTCGAGCTCGAAGCTCGACGAGCTTTACAAATGAGGCTCGTGTTCGACTCGATAGGCGTTCGATGTTCGAACCGAGTGCTCAATAACCTCAATAAATATGGTCGACTTAAAATTTTAGGTGATGCTCGTTAATAGGCTCGTGCTCGAATGATTCGACAAGTATTCGATTCGTTAATAAACATATTTAAATTCATAAATTCATACTAATTACATTTAAATATTTATTATATATAAATTATATTTATAATTTTGGGGTCTTCGATAGGCTCGAGTTCAAACCGAGCCAAAAACTACTATGTTCGAGCTCGGCTCGATTAATATTTCGAACTTAAAACTCAGCTCGGATTCGATTCAAAAGCTCGTAAAGCTCGACTCGTTAGGTTCGAAACCGAGCTCGAACTCGAATAGTTCGATAAAAGCTCGATTCGTTAACGGCCCTAATACTGATGAATGTAAAAGAAGTGGATCATTAATTTCCTATGTTGGTTTAAATCGTATGTGCATTAGTGCATGTCAAATGAGAGAATCTAGTTATGTCAAATGCTATAACATTAGATATCAAGGTACATGATATGCAAAATCATATGTTGTGAGAAGTCATATCTCCTTGGATTAATTAAACACATATCCTGAAATTAACCTTATATTTCTCGAAGCTTCAATAAAGTCTTGTGAGATTAATCATATCAATCTCGCGAAATAATATCATATCACTTGAGATTAAAATCAAATCTCGCAAGATTGATCATATCTCGCAAGATAAACCACGTCTTGCAAGATCGTGAATGGGAATCATGTTGGCTTTGCCCATGCAAGTTCATATCCCGCAGTCCACACCAAATGGTTAAGTTCCCTCCTTAACGGAGAAGTTCAAGAGAATTCTAAAATGTTATATTGTTATGGAGATGTCTAGAATACTCAAGAAATGCGTAGAGAAGTATATATTGAATGTTTTCAAATATTCCAGAGTTTTCTAAAGATGTCTAGAATTAGCTACAAGCGTGTGAAAGCATGTAAAATATTCTAAAACATTGTGGACTTTTCTAGAACTGTGTGGATGTGTGTGAAAGCCTCTACAACATTTAAAAAATATGAAATTCTCTAAATTCTTCTAGAAGATTATAGAAGATTGTGGGTACTTCTTAGAAGACACTCTAGAAGTGTGGATGAGAATTGAAAGTTTTAGAGACGACTAAAATGTTGTTGTAGAGATTAGTAGCAAGAGCGATGAGACTTCTCATTCCTATGTAAAATTTGAGTAGAACTCTTAAGAGTGTGAGAGTGAGAGTTTCTTTGAGAGGGGATATAGCCTTCTTGTAAGAGAAGAGAACCCAAAGTGTCCCGTGATGAATGCGGGTGAAGAGAATCATTGTGAGTGAGAGAAGACAATGGGTAAAAAGGTCTCTCATAATTGTAAGAGAGTAAAATAGAATGAAAATGTCCCACATAATACAAAGGGTAAAATAAGTTACACATATACTTGTAAAATATTTCTTTTACACATAATTATATTGTATGATAAAGTCATACTATCATATTGAGTCTTTGGTTGTAAATGAGTGGTTATGTACAAAATTCATATGAGCTCGTGATCCCAGAAGAAGTGTGAGATCACATTTCTCAATTGAGATAAATTGTAAGAGTATTTCACAAGATTCTATCATGCAAAATAAATTATGTCTCACCTTATTAACTCTTCTTTCATAGTTTGAATATGTAGATTTTAATTATTATCATTAATTGCAGGGGTCTAACATTCATAATTCTATGAGCATGATATTGACCTTGGATATTTAATTTATTATTAATGCAGATGATACAATATCACATTTGAAAATTTACATCAAGACAAATCTAAAAACACTTTTCATGAGATAATTTGTAAATACAATAATAACAAATCAATCTGAATTAGTGTTAAGTAAAAATCAACCTGGTAAACCACTCAACCAACCTTGAAATTAAATAAGAACATCTATTTAGATATACTTGATGACAGATTTCCAAACCAATCAAATGTAACCAAAAGGTAATGGTGGTCTGGCAATTATCACCACCGACAGAAACCCTAGACATAGAGCCTTACAGAGTAGCATGCAAACTAGCTAGGGTTCAACACCATTGCATTCATTCGTACGGAAAAATAAAATCACAAATACTTCTCCTTTCTCTTTTCTCCAACATTACAAAATAAGCAATTAATTTAAGTTCGATCATCGCCCCATCATAATAATCACATTAAAATATTAATTAAAATACTCAATACTACGTACGATCAATCATACCACATGTTGGACGGCATTACCCCTGCCGGAAAAGCCTCAATCAATTCCGGAAAATAGTCCTGCCCCGTCTCCGACGAGGGATCTGAAATCTCCGGCGGCGGCCTCCCGTCGGCGAAAAGATCTTCCTCCGCCACTACTTTGCCTCCTCCGTCCGGAAAGACTACATCAGGCTTCTCCCCGGAGGTACCGGGACTCTGGATCTCCGTTGGGAACTTGGATGCGTCCGGCACGTCGGCGTCTTGGCCGGTGAGCTCCTGCACCAAATCTTTAAATTCCGACGGGCTTGTCTCGACCCTCATAGGGTTTGATATGTACACAACTTTGAGCTGCTTAGTGCTTTTCGTCGTCGTTTTCGTCTGCTTCAACGCTTTCTTCTGCTGAACGCTCAAGGGTTTTTCCATTAATTAATAGCTAAGAGCAGCGGAAAATCTGCAAATTCTGATCTTTTGAGAGGGAAATAAATTAAAGAAGACAAAGGAAGGAAGGTCACCTGCAGAAAAATGGAGAAAGTGTACGTTTTGATAATGATAATAAATAAACTAAGGCCCCATTTGATAATATACCCAAATGACTGGATTCTGCTAAATTTGAAGAAACTGTGGTTGAAATGGTTAGATCCGATGATTTTGATGCTATATGGAAAATAAAATGTAAAATATATTTACTTATAAAATAAAGAAAAGATTATATGAAAATATAATTAAAACAATCATCTACGCTAATTTTAGTCAATATTGTCAGAAAAATAACGTCAATCTTACTTTTTCTTATTATATCATAATTCAACATTCGAAATCAAACGTGTTTGATGAAAAAATTTGATCGTGATGATAAAATTACTAATAAAGATAATCTAATACTCCATAAATGAAACGGGACAAAAAATGAACAGTCAACTGGGCTCAAGACAATGACCATTCAAAAAAATTGAAATTTCTTCTTTTATCTCCAGACGCATTTGCTGGCGCGTCATTCCTACTGCACTTTCTGGATTTAGCGAAACAGTACTGGCTAGGCTCCGAGCCAAGGGATAATTAGTTACTTAATTATTATTAATTTTCCTAATAGAGGTGCAAATTCTGCCACGGTGGGACTCCTCATGAGTGCTTAATGTTTTCCACACGTAGTAACTTTGTGAGGTTTAGAAAGGAATATACGGAGATCAGAAAGAACAAAATCGGAGAGAAGCTAGAAAAAGAAGAAGAATAACAAATACTTTGATTTGGTATATGTTTTGTTAAGAGAAAAATACAGAGTAGATGAGATATGGTGGAGCCAAGGAGGTCATGGTGGTAGAACTCACCCACTTACCTCCTAAAAATTTGAGAAGGTAGAACGATGAATTGAAATATCTTCGATTTCATATATTATTAATTGATCTGCTAATTCATTACAATAAAAAAAATTATATTCTCTTGATAAATCCACATCAAATAAACATGGAATTGATATAAGTTGATTCATAATATGTAGTATTAATTATATTCCCAAATTCTCACAATAATGTCACATTCACTCATCATCCACGTGAAATTTATAATATACTCTGTATTACATGTATATTAAACCAATAAGTCTGGAACTTATCTAGAACTAATGTTTTTTCACATACATATGATTAATTAATTATTCAACTCAAATTTTGTCTCAAAGTCATTCCAACTTCATAGTGTATATGACCAAGTAGTTCTGACTCCTCTAACATGGTTTTCTGCCTCCAGTATTCGAAGTATAAGTAATGGTAACTACAAAGTTTGTACTCCCTCCGTTCCTATTTTTTCTCCTATTTCGGCCGGGTACACTAATTAAGAGAGTGAGTTTTGTGTGGTGGAGAATTGTGCAGAGGAGAGAGAAATGTGTAAGAATGTGTAAGAATGATTGTGAACCACAAATACTTTGCCAAAAGGGAAGGAAGAGATAATTTTGGGACGGACGAAAAAGGAAAGTTTGAAGATAATTCAGGGACGGATGGAGTAGTATCACTAGTATGAATTGAAAGAATTGGAAGTACGTACGTACATAAGTATTCCCTCCGTCTCATTTAAATATTTACACTTTCCTTTTTGGGACGTACCATTTATTCCTTTACGTTTCCTATTTAGGAAACTCCTTAAAATTAAATGTGCTAACTACCCTTCACTATCCACCCATTTTTTACATTTGAGTGGATAATATTAATTACCCTCAAAAGTCAAAGGACATATATACAAGACATTTGTTCTTCTATTATTTGATCTCCTAAAATACCGTTCAAAAAACAAACGTCAAGTTCTATCCGGGACGGGGGGAGTACTACGCATATTTGGAGACTAAACTAAAACTTCAAAAACATGCACAAAAGTCCACCGGTAACTTATTTCTCACGTAATTTGCACTTCGCAAAGTCCACCGGGACGGAGATAGTAATATAAAAGGTAAAAAACAAAAAGTTTTGAAAAATTAAAAAAAATAAAAATTAAAAAATTAAAAGATTAAAAAATGTAAAAATTAAAAATTTAAAAATTTAAAAATTTAATTTTAAAAAAATAAAAAATAATAAAAAACTAAAAAATTAAAAATTATAAAAGTTAAAAAGTTAAAAAAAAAAATCAAAAAAAATATGACTCATTACCATATATAGGAGTAATATTTACAATAGTTAGACATGTATCTATTTTTTTTAAGTAAGCTATCAAATAAAGGTAAATTGCGAAAATATTTTAATTAAACCTTTCCTCATATTTCCTCCAACCAAACACAAATTTTTATCAAAAAGCTTCCTTCCCCTTCCCTCTCCTTCCCTCCTTGACTCTCCCGTCCTTTGAACCAAACAAGGCCTTAGGGTTTTGGAATAACTTGATAAGGGTAAGGGCGTAAACAGTAATTCTAGGAATTCCTCCCATTTGTTATAGGCATTCATATATTTAAAAACATCTTTTTTTTATTTAAAACAGCTTACAACCTAATTATCCATTGCTTGAAGTACTCCCTCCGTCCTATAAAATTCTTCTCACTTTCCTTTTTGGGCCGTCCCAAAAAATTCTTCCCACTTATCATTTTTGGACAATTTGTGTTGTTCACATTCATTTCACTCTTTTCTTACACAATCACAACTATGAATTTCCACTTTCTTAATCTCCGTGTCAAGTTAAAGTGGAAAGAATTTTATGGGATGAAGGTAGTAGTTTATAAAAGAAGTCATATGTGGGCAAGCATTATAATATAATATCATTAGTAAGGTTAGTAGACTGTAATCTATTGCCTTGGAAGCCTATCCAGATCTTTTTGGTCGTAAATTTATTGTTTCCCATTAAAATAATTGATATATAAATACCATTCCTTTTTGAAATTAAAACGCAAACAAAGCTCATCAAACGTCCTACATTTCAGTTAATTTCAAATTATAATGGTTCAAGTATACTTTTATGTTTTTTTTGTTAGAAAGTTGCTTTATACAAAATAAGTGGAATGATACCATAGTGTTCATCTAAGACATCAAAAAGGGAAAAAGACAAAATAACTAATATCAACCCAAAAAAACGCCTTACTATCTCTTAGATTTTTTTTTTACTTTGTAAACTTGATGCTTTTGAATGGTTATAGTTTTAATAAGACTGGTTCATTGTAAACGTCTTGCCCTATGCCGCCGCTTGAACGACCGTTTATCAGAACCACCGCCTTGCCGGTGTGTTCCATCATTAAAAAAATGAAGACCACTGATATGGGATTTCTTACCATTTCTTAGACAACTCTACAGAATTGTCTGTGTACAGACAATCAGGGGCGGAGCCATGATTTAGTCATAGCGGGGGGCCAAAAAGGAACCCAAAGAACAAAGAAAAAATTCTCTAAATAGGATTAAAATAAAAATAAATTTCATAAATAGGATAATCATTGTTTTATTATCAAAATAGGACTTATTCACTCATATTTTGGCAAACTCTAATCAAAATTTTTTTAATAGAACTAAATAAAATCTATTTAAGGAGTAAAACATATTTTGTCATATTTTTAATCATATATATGTAATTATTTCATTTGGAATGATCCTGTCAGAATTACCTGACGGGATCCACTGTCCGGATGCATACGTTTGTGGTGCTTCTGAATGAAATTTTTTGATAAAATTTTGTGACAATGTTCTTCATGGTATGTAGATTATTCAAATCAAATTTCGGTTTAAAACTCAATCGGCAAGTCGATTAATTAAATTATTGAGAAACAATGCGCCAAAAAATAAATAAAAAATGCAATATTTTTTCATAATTTATTTAATGGACTTCCCGATTGAAATATAAGATGAAATTCGGTGGATGTAATCTACACTTTAAGAAATACATGTTCACAAAAGTTCATCAAAAAGTTCTATCCGAGAGCATCTCAAATGCAAGCTTCTATCCGGTAATTTTGACCCATTTTTTCTTATTTCATATGTAATACTAATACTACTAAAAAAAGGTTGGGAGGGGTCATGGCCCCCCTACCCATACACACACCTCCGTCCCTGCAGATAATGGTGTGTGCGTGAGACACACGAATGTACGAAATGTGTACACCAAAATGTGTACACCTACCACTCTTGCATGTCTTAATATCCAAATTTTGTATATGGGAAAATCTTCATATGGACTCCATGTGCACATTTCTGGGAGCACATAGCAACCAAACCAAAAGGAGAGGGAAAATGAAATAAAACAACCTTCTTTTAAGTTTATATCGCTCAAGCTTCTTTTATTATTATCTTCAAATGGTTCAAAACCGAACCTCATACTCCATGTCTCCACTAAAGTGGGAATTGCAGAAATCACTAGTGTCTCTACCTTGATTTTAAAATCTAGAACCACCGTTCAAGTTAATCCATATAAGTGCATAATACATAAAGCTTAAAGCATCAAACCCATTCCCACGCCACAGAATTTGATATTGATGACACAAACAAAATATGGGGTGCCTATACTTTTAAGTTTTAAGTGAGCTATAATTGATATAAAAGATACGCAGTAAGATTATTAAAGTTTTAAAAATCACAGAAATATAGTTAACTTAGTTCAGTACTCCATAGTATTATAATTTCTTATTCTGATTAGGCTCGAGGTTTAGATTTCAGATTCTTGCCAAGTCCACTATTTCCTTATGGTTGGTAGATTCTATGGTACCGATACGGTAACATACTTTTGTCCACATTGTTCAATCAGAATGTAGCGGTTGAATTATTTAAATCTAAATTAAAAATGATAAAGTGATGTGGTCCAATCAAATGAATGATGGGTACAGTACTCCGTTTTATAGAAAGGTACCGGAGTTGTCATAAATGAAGTTGTAGATTAAGTCATATATCAATAAAGCTAGCAGGTATTATTTGACAAAGATATTTGATTTTATATGCATTATGCATATATATACCTAGGGGTGGGCATTTCGGTTTTCAGTTCGGTTTTCTTCGGTTTCGGTTCGGTTTCGGTTTAATCGGTTTGATAGAAAATGTACCAAATACAAACCGATTAATTTTCGGTTTGGTTTCGGTTTGGTATGGTTCGGTTCGGTTTGGAGTTCGGTTTACCAAAGTATTAAGGTTTGGATTGAAAAAAAAAACTCAAAATAATGAACCAAGAAGCGATAGTAATGAACCAAATATAATGTTAGATATAAATTTGCAAACAGTAACAAAACATATATGAACAAAAAATATATAAGCATGACACATTTGTAAGCAACAACAACAACGGAAATGAATCAAATTTTATATAAAGCCGAAAACAAAACAAAACTGGTGCTTGTAAGTAATGAACCAGATATATAGTAGTAGTAGATAATAAATTATAGTTAAATATTATCTACTTAAACCACTATAATTGTTATGGTTGTGAATGTAACTCTTGTAGTAAACTCTAGTCCTGGACACTAAAATTAAACAATTAAAGCTTCAAAAAGGTTATCATCAATCAAATTAATGAGAGAAATCTTATACTTTGGTTTGGTTTAATTTGGTGTAAGTTGGTTTTGATTTGTTATTTTAAAAAAATAAGAAACTATTTCATTTTTAGATTAGTTCGGTTTTATTCGATTTTATGATTTCAGTTCGGTTTGTTTCGGTTTAATACGGGTTGGGAGGAATACTACCAAACCCAAACCAAATTACAAATGGTTCTGTTTCAGTTCGGTTTAATTCGGTTTGGTACGGTTCAGATCGATCAAACCGAACCGTTATGCCCACCCCTATATATACCTCCTCTATGCAACTCATTAGCCGACGACACATTCCCTTGCGGCAGTATTTGCTGCAAGTTGCAATTACCTTAGTCCCATGGATTCTATTTCATGTGATGATTTTCAAAAGACCAAATTATGTCACTTCAAGGATAAACAAGAAAAGAAAGTACGGGGATTTGAGAGGGGAGTGCATGTTGAACAAACATGTCACATTTTTGTTATAATCACACATTTATCATTAGGTTTTTTTACAAGAATATTACTAAAATAAAACATGTTTACATAAATATGATTATTCATTACTACAATGTGATGTTGTGGTAACTTAAGCTCAAAACTTGAATATAAATTACTATAATTTCATTACTACTCTAGTCATTAGTCATATTTTTGTAAATCGTCTTTATTTTGGTCATATCATTTTATCTTTATAAAAGGAGGTTGGACTACAAGTTACCTAATTGAGGTGACACATGAAAGATGAGTTTTAGTCTGGGAAATCCCATTAGTTAGTCATATTATGGAAAATGATCTATGTTTTAGTCATATTGTTGTAATCTTCCCAAAACTTATCTCATAATCATCTTATACACTAGTGAAAATATGGATTATATTTAATAACGGTTGTAATGGACTTTTAATAACGGTTCAGAATCGTTATTGTTGAAGCACCTATTAAAAGTCCGATACTTTTAATATGAGTTCGGGAATCGTTATGGAAGTTTTTTTAATAACGGTTCAATTGAACTTTTAATAATGGTTATAGGCCGATATTGTTGCGGCACATGTTAAAAGTTTTAATAACGGGTTAAATACAGCCTCCATTGAAGATCTTTTGTATGCGTTACTCAACCCATATTAACTGTGCAGTTCTATATTACAAGTTTTTGGTGACATATATCGCAGTTCAGTTATCTTGAAGACTTCATTTGAATGCATTCCCGATTGGAGTTTTAGCTGAAATTATGGCTAAACTAGACTTAATGAATAAGATGCTCAAAATATTTCATCAAACAATTCCCTTGGGAACCTCCCCAAATGGCGACGGTTGGACAATACTTATTTGACCCTTTTATGCAATTTCGAGGACCAATCTGACCATTACCTCTATTTTTTGGAAGAGAATCATGCATTAAGTATTATTATTTGAGATACTTTTTCATAAAATATTACTCAAATATAACGGATGAACAAAAAAGAAATTAAAGTTACTATGTGCATCAACTTCGTGACCAATAAAATGAACCAAGCATTCCAATCTAGCTAGTTGTGAGGTTACCGTGCCTAGTGGGAGGTCTCGAGTTCGAACCCCGCTAGGTACACAAGGGTTTGAAACTCAATGGAGTGAGTTTCAGCCCGATTTACTTCAGCCCCCCCCCCCCCCCCCCCCCCCCCCTCAGACCCCCTGGAGTAAAAAAAAGACCAATAAAAGGAAAAATTGAACATAAACATAAACTGAAAGTTACTATCTTAGTCACGCAATACAAGAAGTCACATTTTCTAATCATTTTTATTTTAGTCATATATTGTTGGGTGTGTTTCGAAAAACAAAGAAAAATAATTAATAAAAATTAATTAATTAAAATGACTAAAGAAAACAGAAAATAGATGGGACAGAGTTTAGCTAGAGCTCGTGCTACGCATGATGTCCTTAAAACGTATTTGTCGCCTCCCACGGTGCTAGGAGCGTTGCAACGACCGTTTCCCAGGATACGGTGGCTAACGAACTAACGTTTGAGCACACAAACGAAAGTTCCGGCGAATGGGAACAATAACAGAACACTCAGGAAATTTTGAGAGTAGCTGGAAGTGGTTTTAGAGCTAAAAACTACGTGCAGATTCCTTGTGAACGTGTAAGAACGTATGTTAGTTGCAAAGCACCTGCCAGCTATTTATAGGGAGATTTGTTGTGTGTTAAATGGAGTGTTAATGGACCTAAACGTTGGACATCAATGACCAGTCCGTTGGGCATTGAATCGCCCATAAACTGTCCATTTAACGCAGCATTAAAAGAAAAAAAAACGTTGGGCATTTATTGCTGTAACTGCGTGGAGCAGTTCTGGTGCGTGACTAGAATACCCCCAGCAGAAGAGGAGCAGTTTTGGTGCGACCAGAGGTCTTCTGGTCCGAATAGAAGAGGAGCAGTTTTGGTGCGAACAGAACTCAAGCACTTCTGTTCCGGACAAAAGCAGAGCACCTCTTCTTGCGAATAAAACTCGAGCACATCTATTCCGGACAGAAGTGGAGCACTTTTGGCCCTGAAAAAAAACGTTACGGGAAGAAATAAAAATTAAATCGTATCTTTGAATGATAGATTTTTGGACGACATTCGTGTCCGCAGGTCGCCCGCGCACACGAGTCGGGGTTTTTCTTTTCCGTTTTCGGGATTTTATCGGCACCCCCATACGCGTGAAGAGATCCTTTCTCCTAAGGAATCTTAACTCCTTCTAGGTGGGTTCCCTTTATAAAGGGGTGAAAATCCCTTGGGTTTTCCGGTGTGGGATAAATCACACTAGAACCCCATCCTTTTTTCCAGTTTTTCCGTTTCAACGAATGAACTCCCGAGAATCAATTTCTCATTCACCCGTTATCCGTTTTGAGCATACCACATATCGAATTGTAGCCCTTAACAAGGACAATCCGAAACCACTTGACCTGATCCAAATCGGAAGTGGACTCCACTCAAACAATTGCCCCAAAATGACCATTTAATGCAATTGTTAACACATTTTTCCAACATATATATCATTTTTTTTATAAAAGTCATATACTAGTATATCATTATTTCGATCTTGTTTTAACTATCTACAAGAATATGATACATCCATCCAAATTCCCAAAATACTTAGTCATCTCTTCAATTTTGGACCATGATTTTGATTAGTAAAAATGTACTGTCGTATAATACTAGGGAAGTCATAAATTTTATACTTTTATGAAAGTAATTTTAACAAAGAACATTTTCATATCACTTTTATACGAAGTATTATAAACAATTTTCAATAAAAATATAAAGTTAGTAAAAGTTATAAGATGACTATTCTTTTTTTGGGATTACTAGTCATCAATTTGAATACATGAATAATGAACTCAAATTTACATTAATAGCAATAAAAAATGTGGCGGTAGCTGAAACTTTGAGTATATGATAACATGATATTAGTTCATCGAGTCTTATACCACCATTAATTATAAATTAACATGGAGTAACATTAAAACAACATTATTTATATATTTTACAGAAAAGAAAATATTAGACATTAAACAACATGTAAGTGAGGGTTAATGCGTAGAGTGATATCATACTTTCACATTTAGCCATATTTTGGGAAAACTACCAAATATGCCCCCGAAGTTTCATAAAAAGTGCAAATAAGCGTTTTTATAAGATGCTCTGTCCGGACATCTCTATTTGTGGTGGTTTACGATGGAATTTTTTGAAGAATTTTTTTGAGCATATTCTTCATTAAATCTAGTTTACTTATACCAAATTTCAGCTAAAAATTCAATCGGGAAGGCAGTCAAATGAATTTTTGAAGATAACTGCGAAGTTAGGCAACGCAGTATACTTCAGAAAATCATTTGACTGCGTTCTCGATTTTTTTTAGCTGAAATTTGGTATGGGTAAACTAAACTTAATGAAGAAGATGCTATAAAAATTTCATCAAAAAATTCGAATGGAAACAGCCCCAAATGGCGACAGGTGGAGAAAGTTTCGTGTAAAAGGACTTATTTGCACTTTTTATGAAAGTTCGATGGCTTATTTGATAGTTCTCCCGCCATATTTTTAACCGGAGAGAAGGGAATAGCTAGGGGGCAACCATACTTTTTAATTGGGTGCAAATACTTAGTCTTTTAATAATTTATCACAAAATACATGGGATTAGTGGGAGTTTGTTGGGGGCAGCTGCCCTCTCTTACTGTATCCGCCCGTGTTTGTAAGAAGATAGCTGAATTTTGAGATATTGGCTGGTTGTAACTGCAAACTGTTGATTAAATTTATATATTTTAACATTTTTCATTTCAAGAAAAGATTTCAACACTATAGTACAAATTTGGAAAACTCCATTTACCATGATGTTATTAAAAGCATATACGAGAGATTTGCACTGATCTCTTAATCAATCAAAAACATGATTTTTTCTACGACGATATTGAGACGGATCGCCCCCTTCCTGAACCACCACCGTTCCAGGAAGATGAGATCATTTGGGTTGCTTTCTATTCGGTGGCTGGTGAAACCGGAACAAATTCTACTGTTGACTCCTTACCGGTGATTGGAGAAACCGGGATGTTTAAGAGTTCTTTTGATAACTATTGTGATCGTAGAAAGGGCAATCAATCTGCAGGCAAAGTCTACTTCTTTGCGGGATTAGCGATTCGACGTCCCATTATAGCTTTGAGCTTAATGTAATGTTTCCTGTCATCTTCATTAATAATAATTAAGTAATTTATTTTCAAAAAAAACTCGTACAAACATACAGACACGGTACAAACTAAACGACGACATAACACGAGGTTGCACTGGGAAACTCAGCCATGTAATACTCCGTAAGTTTTAAAAACAAAACATCCTACCGTACACGGAACATGTGAATGAATTTATTGGTAGTACTCCGTATATCTTACGTACGCGAGTACAATTACATTTATAAATCCTACTCCGTATAACAAAACACGATAGCTGAAATTTTAGAATAGAAATTTTATGAAATAATGATGTTTTTTTTGCTATATTCTCTACGGAATAAATTGACATACTCCGTATTATTGTAAAACTGACATGTACCCCCCTCCTTCCCAAAAACTACTTCCCGTTTTCACTTGACACGTTTATTAAAAAAATATGAATAAAGTGGAAATGTGTGATTGTGGTTGAGTACGGGAAAGGTAAATGAATGTGTGTCACACAAAAATTTTCAAAAAGCGAAACGTGAAGAATTTTTTGGGACATCCCAAAATGATAAGTGGGAATTTTTTTTTTGGGCGGAGGGAGTATATTACTAACAGAGTTACTCCAGAGAAAAATATGACTAATTATGTTTTCAAACAAAAATATGACTAATCACTGTGTAGGACATGAATCACTATAGTGTATTTCCTAAGAGTGACGAGTCACCTGGTATATGACGAGTCATTGAATTTTTTTAAAATTAAATCATATTTTTATCTTTTGAATTTAATTTAGTACTCCCTCCTTATCACTTTAGTTGTCTCATTTTCCTTTTTGGGACGTATCAATTAATTCCATTTTTCTTTTTGGAAAGAAGTCCACCCAAAAAATAGCTACAGTACCGTTATCGCTAGAACTTCATAAATTTCAACAGAATTAGCCGATTCAACCAATTTCAGTGTTACCAAACAGATTATTTATGACTTTGTTTTAATACTTAATGGTTTTATATATGTTCTCATAATGTGTATATACTCGGTTACATTTTTGCTTATTATGAACCCTAGCTTCATTTTATTGAGTTTAATTATAAATGATATAAAACCTTACTATATATTTTTTCTAATACAAATGTTTTAGGATCAGCCTACAAAAAGTGAAGCATATATAAGAAGTGAAACATATATACAGTAATTAAAGAGTGTCCGAATCGGTGGGCGTAGCTCAACTGGTAGAAATGGAGTGCCACAAGGGTTAGGTTCCGGGTTCGAATCCCGGCAACTGCGATGAGAGTTTACTATGCTAAAAATGCATAGGGCATCTGCAAGTACCGGGGACAGAGCCCCACTTTCTACATGTCAGATTGGGATTATAGTCCAATTTACATCCCCCCAACGTACCGTCCGGTCGGGGTTGGGGGGCCCTCAGGGATGAGGTGTCATCCTTTTTTTTTATATTAAAGAGTGTCCTAACATTAGGGTTGAATTGCCTAATTCGGCGTTGGTTTATTTTCCCCTTGTTGGGCTTGTTTTATGTCGGTATTATTTGTTGGGTTTGGCCTTGTCCCATAAATTGTATTGTACTATTTTTTGGAGAGGTATTGGCTTAGTACCTCTTTCCCTTTGTAATCGTTTCTACTTTTTAATAAAATTTGGCATATGACACCCGGCATATGCCTCACTAGTTTTGGTGGTTATCTTCCGGGTTAAAAAAAATACACTAATTAAAGAACTTCACAATATTCGTAAATTTTCGTATCATTAACTTTAGCCTCACTTTATTGAGATTATAAATTACCTAGTATATATATAATACCTTCTTATTCATTCTTATCTCATACAAATGATTTTTGGATTATTAGTCCACAACAAGTGGAGCATATAACATAGAACAACTAAAAAAATATTCGTAAAATATGGGTGATGTTTTTGTTAAACTTAGTAATAAATAAATACTCGTATGTAAATTTGGTATAGAATTAACTTTAATTATATGATGTGCGTAGTTATATTTTTGTTATTGAGCAAGTGTAAGGAACTGTTTAACCTTGGTGAAATAGTCCATTTTATGTGAGATGGTGATTTTAGTTATGATTGTTCTGTTTGTGGATGTTTAAGTGAAATCAGATTTGAATAAAATATAAATTTTACATAGAAATAAGAAGTAATGATAAATATATAACCGAAATAAAGGTATTGGACAAAAATATGACTTAGTGCCACCATAATAACTATAGTGATCATGATTTTATTCAACTCTACCACTATATTGACTATGCATAGTAATTATAGTAATATTTCTGTCTATTAATTATATTTCGGTAATATTTAAAGAAACCCCTCCAGAAATAATTACATATTTATGATTAAGGTAAACATTGTTTACAAAAATGTGATCAATGACTAGACTAGTAATGAAATCATAGTAACTTATGTTCAATTTTTAAACTAAAGTTATCACGACAGTACATAGTAATGGAATCAATTGTAGTAACTATTAATCATATTTGTGTGAATAAGTTTTATTTTATTGATATTTTGAAAAAATAAACCCGCTCGCCTATAAGTGATAAAGTATTTAAGTAAAATCAAAATTCTGTTGTACTTATTACATAGCATAATAAAGCGATAGGACCGTACATTTTATTTTGGTTATTACTCCATCTGTCTCATTTAAAGGTATTCACTTTTCTTTTTTGGACGTCACACTTAAAGGTTCTCACTTTCTATTTTAAAAAACAATTAACACTCTTAAATAGCAATTTAATCATCAAATATTAAAAACAATATATTTATAACATTACATTTATCATCAATAACTCATATTATTATATACTCATCAAAATTATTTCTCAAAATATATTCAAATTAGCATATTTAATTATTGTCTAAATAATCGTGTCATTTTGTCATGAGAACCTTTAAACGGGACGGATAGTATCTAGATAAAGGTGGTGGGTGTTTCTAGGTGCAAGTTTCTCCATTTGGTCATTATAGACAACTTGCCCATGCATTCAGTGATTAGCGATTATTGTGTTTCCTGATGACGGTAACTTTATACTACCTCCGTCCTAGTGGACTTTGCCAAGTGCAAAGTAAGTGAGAAATAAAAATAGTAAAAACTGTGTTGGACTTTGATTAGTCTGCGAACAAACTGTGTGATTGAGATTTGTGCAGAGAAGAGAGAAATGTTCAGAATCACAACTTAGTTATTTTAATAGAAAAGTGGCAAAGTTTTTTGGGACAACAAAAAAAGAAAGTTGGCAAAATCCAATGGGACGGAGGGAGTATCTAATACTAGGTTGTTGACCAAATCGGCTGTTCTTGTTTCATTGCTTGTTTGCATGTTTTGTACTCCCTCCGTCCCTTAAAATTTTGTCAACTTTCCTTTTTGAATGTCTCACTAACTTTGCCACTTTCCCTCTTAAGTAAAGAATTTGTGGTTCCAGTTAATTATCTCTCCTTCGCAAAACTCTAAACCACTCAATTTTACTTTATTAATCCTCGTACCGGTCAAACTTGGCAAAGTTTTAAGGGACGAAGGGAGTTTATAGGAAAAATTGACAAGAATAATACTCCAACCGTTTCAGAATGTTTGCCACACTTGGACTTTTCAACATTTAAGGGAATTTAACTTTTGAGCTAGAGTTTCCATAAATACCCTTAATGGGGAGGCGTGGTAAAAAAAGAGTACAGCTCGTATGGCAAGTGCAGGGAAACTTCATGAGCTAGAATTTAACTGAATTCATCCATGTACTGTAGAACCATCAGTTCATGTACAGTACTCTGAATTCATATTACAGCCTAAAATAACATTACATTTCCCTCCTAAACATTACATTTCCCTCCTAAACATTACAATTCCCTCGAGATTACATCTACAAATAGAAGTTCTCGTTAAAAACAAAACACTAAAAACCAAGAATGGAAGAAGCACAGCTCGTAGAAAATCCTCCGGATGATCAAGCATGCGCAGAAGATCAACCAGTGACACCTCTCGCCGCGTCTTCAGAAGATCAACCCGTCCCCATATCACCTGCACAAATGTTTGAACCAGAAAATCAGGGGGAGGAGAAACATCATTGCAAAAGAGGCCTAGAATACCAGAAAAAACTAAACATCGCATAGCACAAAAGTTGTTACGTTAGGCATGGCAAGTGTAGGGAAACTTCAGAGGGGCGTTATTATTGAAATATCCAAGGAGTTCAAAGTGTGTAGAGAAACTGTCCACAGGATCTGGAAGAAAGCAAAAGAACAAATACATGCTGGGGGGTCATGAACTTGCAAAGCAACTGGAAAGGTAATGTAGGCAGAAAAAGGATTTCTTTAGACAGTCATAAAATGAAAGAAATCCCATTGCATAACAGGAAAAATATGAGAGCTTTGGGCTTTCACATGCAAGTTTCCTCCTCTACTGTATGCAGATGGTTTAAAAGAAAGGAAATCAAGAGACATTCTAGTGCTATCAAGCCATTGCTTTCAGATGTTGGCAAGTTGAAAAGGTTAGAGTACTGCTTGAGTCATATACTTCCAGATTCCATACCAACAAGCCCTACTTTTGATGACTTCTATGACCACATACATATTGATGAAAAGTGGTTTTATCTGTCAAAAGAAACAACCACATTCTACACTGTTCCAACAGAATAGGATCCATACAGAACAGCACTGATGGAGTATATGGCCCGGGAACCCCCGGCCCACAGACTCCTACTACCCCAATCAAGGCCCAACAGGCCCAGAAGGCTCAACAGGCCCAAATCACAGCGCCCAGAGTACCAAGCAGCCCACAATGCGCACCAGGGGTTTCTTCGGCCCCCTGGCCGAGGGCTCTAACTCTCACAGGAGGGCCAGGACATCAAAACAAAGTTACTGGGAAAATGGCAAAAATCAGTAGCCCTCGGCACCTGGAGCCCTCGGCACCAAGGGGGTCCCCAGTACTCAGAACCCTCGGCTAATCCTCTGCAGCCGAGAGCACCTTTCCCGACATGATATCCGCGCCACATGCGTACAGATCACCGTACCCTGTACAACGTCCCATCCAACAACCGCATTAAATGCGGCCACATGCGGTTGCCAGCGCCAACCAGTCGAGGTGACCTCTCGGCCAATGGACGCTTGACACGTGTCCCTGTCCGGCATTTATTGCTACTATAAATAGCACCCCATTTCCCCACTTGTAACCACGCTAAAAACGCTCCACACTTTACAATATACTTTCTCTCTCTATACTTGCTTGCTCTGACTTCTCTCTTATTATTCCCCGTAATAACCCCTCGGATAAGCTACCCCCCGGGTACACTATCCATCATTTGGTGCTCTCGTTGAGAGGTCGAACAATCAAGTAAGAACCCCCCACCTTCGCCAAACACTAGCCCTCTACCAAAATGGTGAGAACAACACGTGCCAACTCCAAAAACGTAGAAGACAAGAACCTGGCCCTCGGCGACGTCAACGCCCCTGAAGCCTCTCACAGGGCTCCCGAGGGCGGTGTCATCGCTGAGCTGGAACATGCGGCTGTCGACCTACGCCTTCAGATCCAGCAGAATGCCCCCGATGCCCGCCTCGGCATCGAGGCCAAGAAGAAGAACCAGAGCGATGACCAAGTCAGCCCTCCGGTCCTCACCACCGACGTTCATTCGGCGCTCTCCGCCTTCATCCAGACGCTCACTCAGAACCCAGGTGCCTTCGGCACCCTGACTCCGGCTCAACCCCAGGTTGGGGAGAACATCATGCTTCCCCCTCTGCCACCCCCCTTCGGAAACCCCATCCCTCAGATTGGGAATGATGAAGGGGTAGTGGCCCAAGATACGGCCTCCCAGGAAGTTCAGTCCTCGGACCGCCACAATGACAACAGAGAAAGGTCCCGTACTTCCGCCCTCAACCGGCTCGGAGGGGTGCAAGACCCCCGAGGGGTCCAAGATCGCCTCGGAGGAAAGGCACTCCAAAAGGCCCCAGGAAAGCGGAGGGTCTGTCTCGAGGGCAGACGAGGAGCGTCCCCCTCGGGACAAAGGCAAGGCACCCCTTCATGCCGACGATGCTCGCCACCAAATCAACCAGGCCCACTAGACCCGGGTTCGTTCGCAGGGGGCTGAGGCCCTCCCGAAGGATCCCCGGGACGAAATTATTGCGGCCCTCCAACGTCGACTTGATGAAATGGAGGCCAACAAAGCTCACGCCACCACCTCCACTCCTCATTCAGACCTCAAGTACGAGGCCATGATGGCCAAAATGGAGGAATTGCAGAAGAAGGTAGCCGAGGGCTCCGGGGAACCTATCATCCAGCTCCGGACCCGGACGCTGTTTACCCCAAGGGTATTGGCGGCTCGGATCCCGGAAAAATACCGAGGGCAACACATACAACCCTACAACGGGAAGACAGACTCCCAGGAGCACTACAGCAAATATCAGAACAGCATGATGATGGTAGGGGCGTCGGACGAATATTTGTGTCGTTGGTTCCTCTCCACCTTAGAGGGGCCGGCATACGAATGGTTCAACCGGTTGCCCGAAGGCTGCATTGATTCGTGGCAAGAACTCGCCCAGCGATTCTTGACGCAATTTGCCGGGAGGCGTCACACGAGGAAGCACTTCTCCCACCTCCTAACCATACGCCAGAAGAGGGATGAGACCCTTCGGGACTTCCTGGAGCGCTGGAGAACGGAAGCCGACAAAGTCGACGGTGCTGACGACGGGACCCTCCTGGCCCTCCTACAAACCGTCCTCCGCACCGGCAACTTTTCAAGGAGCCTCATCGTTGAACCCCCCGCGACTACATAAGGGCCCTGCAGCGGGGGGGACCGATATGCCGAGGCTGAGGAGGTGGAGAAATACCACCAGCATCCAGATCAGCAACCCCCGAAAGCTGACAAAAAGAACAACCGGGGGCCGGGGGCTCCTCCAAATCGACCCAAGGCTTCAGGACCCTCTGATGACCGCCCTCGGCAAGGCCAAGCCAAGCCCGGGGGAGGTTATAAGAACAACCCTAAGACTTGGGCACAGCCCATTCTTCTGGACCGCCCCCGGACACCATTGACGCACCCCGTTAGCGTCATCCTTGATTTTGCCGAGGAGAGGGGCCTCGTTGAGCGCGATTCTCGCGCACCCCCGGAGGTACATGCTATCAACCCTCAGTTCCCCTACTGTCGTTTCCATCGGCATCAGGGACACATAACCGATGACTGCCATCAGCTAAAGACGGCCATCGAGAGATTGATACAAGCGGGCCATCTGTCCCAATTTATCCAGAGCCCTCGGCAGGAGGGACCTTCTCATCAGGGACCTCCCCGAGGGCACCACACGAAGGTGAACGCTTGGGTGAACCCGAACACCATCCCTCTCGGCAAGAAGAGGGAGATCGGAAACTTGGAGGAGGAAGAGGAGGAGTACCCCCACTACCAGGAGAAAAAACGCCACATCCTCATGATCACCGGTGGCAATACAGGGGGCGATTCCACCAGCCAGCAGAAAAAGTGGGCTCAATCGCTTTATGTGGGGGAAGTCACTCATATGCCCCCGGTAAAGCGGCTGAGGGAGGAACCCATCACCTTCACCAACGCAGATCTCCCTCCTACTTCTTCTCCTCACACGGATGCCTTGGTGATTCAGACTGAAATAAACAACACCATCATTCACCGAACTTACATTGACACGGGCAGCTCCGTCAATGTAATGTACCTCAGCACCTTTAGAGAGCTGCATCTGGAGAGGGGGTCCCTTCGGCCCATTAAGACCCCTCTTGCCGGTTTCACCGGCGATACTATTGATTCCGAGGGGGTAATAACCCTCCCGGTAATCTTCGGCGACGGGCTCCATAGAGCCCAGCTCGAAGTGGAGTTCGTCGTCGTCAACATCGACTGCGCCCACAACATCATCCTCGGCCGGCCAGCCCTCGAGGACCTCGAGGCCGTCATCTCCATGAGGCACCTCTACCTCAAGTTCCCCGCCGAGGGGGGCATTGGCTACTCCCGGGGGAACCAAAAGCTTACCCGCGCTTGTTACCTTCAAGTTACAAAGAAGGTTAGCAAGACGGAGTTCCGCGTTGACACCATCACCGGGACTGTGGAAGCGGAAGAAAAGAGGCCGAGGGCTGAGCCAGCCGAGGAGGTAGAAGACTTCGTGCTCGATCCGGCCAAGCCGGAGAGAGTCGTAAAGATTGGAGCCAAGCTCCCCGAAGATTTGAAGACCGGCATCATCAGTGCCCTCCACGCCTACTCCATTGTTTTTGCATGGGGGCCGGAGGACATGCCGGGGATCAGCCGAAGGGTCATCACCCACCGCCTCTCAGTGGACCCTTCGACCAAACCAGTACAGCTGCGAAGGAGACCCCTCTCGGCCGAGAGAAGGGAATTCGTGAAGAAGGAGGTCGCCATGCTTCTTTCTATCAAGCACATCAAGGAGGTGAAATACCCCTCATGGTTGGCAAATGTAGTCCTCGCACAAAAACCATCCTCATTCCGCATGTGCGTGGACTACACGGATCTCAACAAGGCATGTCCCATGGACCCTTTTCCTTTGCCCAATATCGATCAACTTGTAGATGAGACCGCGGGGTGCGAAATCATGTCATTCCTCGACGCATTCCGCGGGTATCATCAGATCTTCATGCATGAGGAAGACGCCGAAAAAACAGCCTTCATGACTCCCGAGGGCATCTTCTGCTACCTAGTGATGGCCTTCGGCCTAAAGAACTCAGGGGCCACTTACACCCGGATGGTGGCCCGAGTCTTTCAAGCCGTCCTAGGGCGCACCATGGAGGCCTATGTTGACGACATGATCGTCAAGAGCAAACAGTCTTCCAGCCATGCCGATGACCTCCGGGAAATCTTTGTCATCATGCAAAATTTCAACCTTCGGCTAAACCCGAAGAAGTGCACCTTCGGCGTCCAAGGGGGCAAATTCTTAGGCTACATGGTGAGCCGAAGGGGTATTGAGGCCAATCCCGAGAAGATCCAGACCATCATCAACATGGAGCCCCCACGCAACGTGAAGGAAGTTCAACGGTTGACGGGCCGCCTGGCAGCCCTCAACCGCTTTCTATCTAAATCAGCGGAGAAGTCTTTACCCTTCTTCCGGATCATGAGGAAGACGGCTGGCTTTCAATGGACTTCAGAATGCCAGGAGGCTTTCGACGAACTCAAACGGTACCTATCTTCACCCACAGTGCTCTCCAAACCAAAGGTAGGGGAGACCCTCTACCTCTACCTTGGGGTCAGCCCGGCAGCCATCAGCTCTGTGCTCATCCGGGAGGAAGACGACATCCAACATGCCATCTTCTACGTAAGCAAGGCCCTAAGGGAGGCCGAGCTCAGGTACTCCCCTGTGGAAAAAACGGTGTTAGCCATCGTTTGGACCGTCAAGAAGTTGGGCCACTACTTTCAGGCCCACCCGGTTCAGGTCCTCACTCATCAACCCCTCGGCGCCCTCATGAGGAGTCCCACCAGCTCCTCCCGCATGGTGAAATGGGCTATCTTCTTGAGTCAATACAACATTGACATCCGTCCGAGGCCTGCCATCAAGGGCCAAGCCCTGGCGGACTTTGTGACGGAGTGTACCGCGAGGGCAGCCACGGACGGGGAGCCCTCGGCTACCTCGGACGACTGGTGGACCCTCTACACCGACGGCTCCTCCGCAACCAAAGCATGCGGGGGAGGGGTAGTCCTCATTACTCCCGTGGGCTTCAAGGCCTACTATGCAATCCGCTTCTCCTTCAAAGTCTCCAACAACGAGGCCGAGTATGAGGCCCTCCTATGTGGCCTTCGGCTGGCTGCCAACATGAAGGCTCGGCAGATCCATATCAAATGAGACTCCAAGTTAGTCGTGGGCCAAATCACCGAGGAGTATGAGGCCAAGGAGGGAAGAATGAAACAGTACAAGGAGGCGGCCAAGGAGTTGCTTGAGGTATTTGAGGCACACTCTCTCACTCAAATACCGAGGGCTCAGAACTCCGAGGCCGACATACTATCTAAGCTCTCGGCCGAATCCCCCGAGCACATCTCTAAGATTGCCAAAATTGAGGAACTCAGTCTCTCAAGTATTCATGCGAGCCCCGTCATGAACATACAACGACGCCAAGAGGACTGGATCTCATATATCATCACCTTCATCTCCACAGGGCAGCTACCCGAGAATGAGACCCGCGCTAAACTAGCAAAGCTGAGGGCTCCTAGCTACACCATCGAAGACGGAAGGCTCTACAAACGGTCTTACAACGGCACGCTACTTCGGTGCCTTCATCAAGATGAAGCCGAGGTCGCAATGGAGGAAGTGCACAGTGGCACTTGCTCAGCTCACCAGGGACCCTTCTCCATGTCCCGAAGGCTCGTTCTCCAGGGCTACTTCTGGCCAACCATGGCCAGGGATTGTGCTGACCTTGCCCGAAGGTGCACCGCATGCCAACATTTCCAGAAAGCCCCCGGCAGGCCGGCGGTCAACTATGCCCCCATCAGCACATCCGTCCCCTTTTCTCGATGGGGGATAGACCTTGTGGGCCCTCTGCCGAGGGGTACCTCCAACAACAGGTACATCATTGTGGCCATCGACTACTTTACCAAGTGGGTGGAGGCTGAGCCCCTCGCCAGCATCACAGAGGCGAAGTGCCGTCACTTCGTCCTCAAGAACATCCTCACAAGGTTTGGCGTCCCCCAGCAGATCATCTCCGACAACGGAACACAATTTGAGGCAGCCCCCTTCTGTGCCCTCCTGGAGGCATGGGGCATCAAACACACCTTCTCCTCCGTTGCCTACCCTCAAGGCAACGGGCAAGTAGAGAACGCCAACCGGATCTTGCTCGAGGGCCTCAAAAAGAAGCTGGAGGCCGAGGGGCGGTGGCTGGGTAGAAGAACTCCACAACATCCTTTGGGCCTACCGCACCACCCCTCGGCGAGCAACAGGTGAAACACCCTTCTCCCTCTGCTACGGGTTTGAAGCCAAAGCTCCTACGAAAGTCACCCTTCCTACCCGGAGGGTGACCCAATATGACCCCGAGGTCAACGACAACAACATGGCCCTCGACCTCCACCTCCTTTCAGAACGTCGGGAGCAAGCCTTCATCCGGGCAGAAAACTACCGAAGGCAAGTCAAAGGCTACATCGACGCCAAGGTTCGCACCCGAGAATTCCAAGTGGGGGACTATGTCCTCCGGAGGAGGGAAGCCAGCCAACCGACCGAGGGAGGCAAAATGGCACCAAAGTTCGAAGGCCCCTACATCATAGCAGCCATCATCAAACCTGGGACTTACAAGCTCAAACGCCCCAACGGGAAAGAGGTCCCTAGGCACTGGAATGTACACCACTTAGTTAAATTTTATCAATAATGTAAGAGCGGCCAAGCCCTCATAACTAGTGAATGCACTATCCTATGGCCCAAGGCCTCCAATTTTGAAGAATGAAGACACATTCAAGACACCAAGAACAACCACAAGACACTTATGAGCGGCCAAGCCCTCATACCAACTACAGGCCCAAGGCCTCACCACTAGAAGAACCCCCTCCGACACCAAGTGCCGAGGGCGGACACCACCAACACCTCCAACAACAGCGAAAACACCAAGTGTTTTCAAACAAGACCCCTTGGTACCAAGTACCGAAGGTGGGAACTCCCATCACCGGCAACAAGAAACACCAAGTGTTTCATTTCAAGACCCTTCGGCACCCAGTGCCGGGGGTACACATCTCCACCATCGACATCAAAAAGAAGAAGAACACCAAGTGTTCCTACAGAAGACCCCTCGGTACCAAGTACCGGGGGCTATATGTCGAAACTAACACCAAGTGTTGTTTCTAAAGCCGTACCCCACGAGGACGCATATACCGAAGGCGCCATCATCGGTGCCGGCGGCACGTAGTGCCCCCGGCCATTTGCAACTAGTGTGCAAATGAAAACCCTTCCTTGAAACGCTTTCCGCGTCACTACCCCCAGAGTAGGACAGGCAAGTTATATGCCCAGGATTCGACTTTCAAAAACGGAACGCTTTCCGCGCCATTACCCCCAGGGTGTGGCAGGCTGCGGGCTTTGCTTGACGCCGAGGATTCGACTTCCAAACCGAAACGCTCCCCGCGCCATTACCCCCAGGGTGTGGCAGGCCACGGACTTTGTCTGACGCCGAGGGGACGACTTTAAAAAATGAGGCGCTTTCCGTGCTATCTCCCAAGGGGAAGCAGGCTACAGACTACGTCTTATGCCCAGGAAACGTCCCTCGATCCCCTCGTAATTCGGAAGGTTAACCCGAGGGAGGAGAGCCATTGGTGTATTCTGATGGTCTCCTGATAGGCCCAGCCTTACCAAGAAACCAAGTTTCTTGATGCCTTCCCTTCACCACCAACCAAAAAAAAACAGAGGGGGTGAAGGGGAGTAGACTCATCGAGAAATCAATGAGTACAACACTCCAACAAATCACAACATACCGAGGGCTCCCTACGGGAACACCTCCGGTAACTGAAGGCTCCTACTTCCCGAAGGTTACTACTCAACAATACAAAGGGAGTGGACTGTCTCAAGTACACTAAACAACTAAGTTCACTTCAAGTGAATGCCGAGGGCACCTATATCCCACCAGCATTCACTACAACATCCATGTCCTACAAATTTTCCTAAGTCCACACTTATGGAAAATGACAACAGCCGGGGGCTCACATATCACCCAACAACCGAAGGCATCTATTACAAATCATCAAAGGCCAACCAAGGGGGCTTATTCCAAAATAATGTCGCCCTCGGGATATCTTAATTGGAAAACACTACTAACCGAAGGCTACACAAGGAAGCAACACTTAGAAAATTTTCTAAGTCCTGAAGATTGAGCCCCCGGCCTGATCAATATTTCAACTGAGGGACCATGATAGCCGAAGGTTACGTGATGCAACAGCGCTTAGAAAATTTACTAAGTCCTACATATTTTGGCCCTCGGTCAAATCTCCATGTTGCTCGGGGGCCATGCGGTTGAAGACTTGGTGAAGCTATACTTAGAAATTTTTTCTAAGTCCTACATACTTTGACCCTCGGTCAAATCTCCATGCTGCCCGAGGGCTCCTACTTCATACATGCTACACTTAGAAAAATTTCTAAGTCACAAAAGCCTCATCCTCGGTGACAAGTTTCTAAGTCTCGAATCTCCCTGTAGCCCAAGGGGTCACACGATTGTAGGATTGGTGAGACTAAATTTAGAAAAATTTTCTAAGTCCTAAGCACCTCACCTCCAGTCATCTCATGAAGGCTACATAGAACCGAAGGGAAGGATTAGCCGGGGGCCAACAGATGAACAAACACTTAGAAATATTTCCAAGTCCTGAGCATTGTGCCCTCGGTGAAAGGTTCAACTGACTAAAGATTTCTAATAGTCGAGGGATACAAGAAGCACTACACTTGGAAGAATATTTCCTAAGTCCTAAACATACATTCAAAGGAGCAAAGGCATACATTCAAAACGAAACGAGGGCATACATTCAAGGAAAAACACTCGGAGGAAACGAACTATGCAAAAAGCCCGAAGGCAAACATTCATTCATTCAGGGAAGAGTTAAAGTATATATGTTACAATATGGCCGAGGCCGAGAGTGCACGAATATTCATTACAAACAAAAAGCAAAGGTATTCAAAAGCTACTAAGTGCAAGTGTTTTCTTCTGCTGTTGTCTCCTCGGCGGGCTTCGAGGTGACCTCCTCCCCGATGGCGTCCTCGGCATCACCATCGTCGGATCCCCCCATCATCATGGAGTCATGGATCACGGGCCTCTCTTCACCCGGGGGGAGGGGGTTTCTCACGTCTGGCTGCAGAGGAGGAATGCCATACGTCGAGGGGTCGAATTCCTCGAGGGAGACTTGGAAGTGCCTGGCTAGCCTCCGGTACACAAGGTGCTGAGTGAAGAATTCACCCCCTTGGTAGTAACTATCTCCCCTCTCCGCCATCCAGTCTCCCCCGGGGCCCTTCACCCAGTCATCTACCGATGACTCCACGACCGAGGCCACCCACTGCCGCCTATCTTCGGCTTTCCAGCCCTCGGCCATGAATGCGGCGACAGCTTCTTCTCAGGCTTTGGCGATGGCCTCGGCCTTAGCAATCTCCGCCTCCTCGGCAGCTTTCTTGGCTGCCCTCTCAGCCTCACGCCTGGCTTCCTCCGCTGCAGCTTTGCCCTCAGCAGCCTTCCAGAGATCTTCCTCCAGCATTGCCATCTGCTTCACGGCCTCGGAGTTCTTCAGAACGAGCTCCTTCATCTCCCGGTCCTGCTCCGCCTTCCGGTGGCGCCACTGCTCAAGCCTCCGCGCGTGCTCCCCGAGGGCTACGCAAGCCTGAAGAACAACAGAAGGAGGGATCAGATTAACATGAAAAGAACATTGAAAGTTAAACGCAAAACCTAAGGGAGCAAACTTACAGTTAACGAAGACTGAAGGATCATGTTCTCGAGGGCCTCGTCATCATAGGTGGAGAGGGCAGCCTTGTCCATCACCGAGGTAATCCCCCTCAGGAAAGCTTTCGGCTCCGCCGAGCCGTGTAGAACAGAAGCCCCCGGAGCCAGAGAGAGCTGCAGGATCTCCTGAGGGGGGCTTCTCAAGGGAGTATTGGATTGGGCCATCACCGCAGTATCAACCGGGGGGTCCGGAGAGGGGCGATCCTCGATGATCACCAAGGGGGCATCCTGGGCGACAGTGCCCCCTGTGCCCCGATGCTTCTTGACCGGGGGCTCAACCACCTTGCCCCCCTTCTTCTTCTTCGTGGCCCCCTCCACCACACCAACGACCCCCTCCGCAGCAGAGGGCTCCGGGACCTCTTTTTGGAAGAAGGCTCCCACGGGCGGTTGGACCGAAGGGTTCTTCTTTGGGGCTTGGGACTTGCCCTTCTTCTTCTTTAGGGCGAAGAGTTTGCCGGCATCCATGTTAACTCCTGCAAACAAAAAACAAAGGGGTCAGACCGAAGGAGAAAAGAGCGAAAGAAAAGAAAAGGGGAAAATCCTAAGTACAAAAAAAAAAGAGGGGAAGCCCTCAGAGACTACCTCCTATCAGCACAGGATACTTCTCGTCCGTTTCGCCAAGGAAGCGATATCTGCGGAAGCCGAGGGCAAAGAGCTCCTTGTCAGCAGTGAAGTCCTTGATGGACACTTGCTTTGTGCGGCCCGCCGGAATCTTGGCTATTATCGAGCATCCTTCTCCAAAGCAGCACTTCCGACCTTCGGATGCCGACGGAAGCGATCCCTAAGTTCCATCGGGAAAGGGCTCTCGGCAATCCTGACATAGCACCACCTCTCCTTCCAGCCTTTGTTGGACGAGGGCGCTTCTGTGAATAACTTCCACCGAGCCACCTGTTGCAGATTGGCGAACCCCTCGGCGTGCGCATGACCCCCTCGACAGAGGTTGAAGCTCTGGAAAAACAGGTCCAGGCTGGGGGGTCACCCCTCGGGCCTGGCAGAGATTCAGAAAGCCCGCCACGTAGGAGTGGCTGTTGGGCGTCAGCTGGCAGGGGACCAAGCCCACATACCGGAGATATTCCCGAAGGAATGGGTGCAGGGGGAACCGGAGCCCCATTGACACCGACAGGATGTGCATAGCAATGCACCCCTCGGGGGCCCGGGAAAGAACGTCGTCTGGACCCGGCGCCACCACCACAGCTGAGGGCCCCACGTGCAGCTGGGTCACGAACATGTCCTCCCTATCAGCTTTCGACCCTATCTCCAGGGCAGCAGTGTTTAGCCAGGAGTACCCCTCGGGCACATCTATGGGCTTCCCCTGATCAGCCGCGACATTTTTCTTCTTGGGGGCAGTCTTCTTCTTTCCCGATTGGTTCCCGGGGGCCACTCTTATCGGGGTCGGGTTGAGGGGCCGAGAGCTCCCTGCTTCACTAGCACCCCGAGGGGGGAGGACGGCCACCGTCACCCTCATCCACTCTTTTTCTTCTTCCTCCTCTGCAACTTGTACGACGAGGGCAAGCTCTTTGTCCTCCGCCTCCTGCTCGAAGCCCTCGGCTTCGACTTCAGCCACCAAATCTTTTTGCACTTCCACCGCCATCGCGACATCCTCCTGGGCCGAGGACTGTTCGCTTGAGGACTCCACGTCCGAGATGACTTCATCCTCCATCGAGGGCGCCCCCGAGATGTCTTGAGAATCGCTTTGTGAAGACATCGTTATGTTAAGTCGAGGGTTCGGAGGTGCTAAGTGCTCTAAGCTACACCCCTAATCTAAGGCCACAAAGACTGCTAACTGAGAAGGTGAAGTACGAGTGAAGAACTGACCTTGGAATGAGAATTTGATCGAGGGCTGTTGTTTCTCTCTCTAGAAATTTTGGCAGAGCTTCGCTATAATGATTTCGCACAAGGGGAAGGAAGCCGGCCATGGGGTATTTATAGGCGCTGGAATCCAGGCTTGGGCCTGGAAACCGGGCCCCCGGTTGGACTGCCATCATTACCAACCGAGTTTCCACCCAATCGGTGACGCCCGCCCACGGGCAGCCAACGAGAACGCACCACGTGGCAACCCCCCTCCAACGGCTATATCCGGACGTTACATATTCCAACGGCTATATTTCCAACGGCTATATTCTGGGAGCCCCCGGGCTTTTTACTTCACTCCACTTCATCAAGGAGAGCCCCCGGGTACACTTACCCAGAGACGCTCCCGGGTTGTGCCCCACACAGTACATAACAGGTGCCTTCGGGATCAAACCTTCAGAAGCCCAAGGCTTCATATCAGGCTCCCCTCGGGGATCCCCCCCTCAGAACTGTAAGGGCCGGGTAGCCCCCGGGGAGTATTCCTCATTGACGGATAGCCTACGGCACACAGGTAATGGGGAGCCCTCGGATATCCTCATCACCAACTAATCAACAAACAGGGGACCCCCCGGTAACAACTCGACTGCTACCCACATTCATTACGCCCTCGATCCCCAGATTGAGGGACTCCCCTTCGGCACCTCCCAGGACATCAACAACAAGCCTCCGGCTAATCAACACATGAGCCCTCAGAACAAGGAAAGCCTTCGGCATTACCATTATTCTCCATTTGGAACCAAGGCTTCACATTTTCGATTCATCGTTGGGGGAATTCGGTGCACTCTTTTTCCCTCATTAGGATTTTTTCCCACAGGGTTTTTCCTAATAAGGTTTTTAACGAGGCATCCCCCCAAAATGAAACGAAAAGCATCAGCCTTCGGCCCACAACAGCAATGCAATTACCTTACTCCTTTTCACCACTTTGCAAGTGCCTCAAGGAGTGGGGGACTGGAGGACCCCCTCGGGAAAAACCACAAAAATCACAACACATGACCCCTCAAGTCCCGACATGTGGGTAACTGAGGGGCTTCCCTCAGCAGAATAAACAAACAGCAAACTACCCACAACTCTACAAACTACAAAACGGAACAACGGCAGAGGACTAACACAATTACTCCTTTTCCCTCAAGTACCTTTCGGCAAAAGGAGTGAGGGACTCCTGATGGAGTATATGGCCCGGGAACCCCCGGCCCACAGACTCCTACTACCCCAATCAAGGCCCAACAGGCCCAGAAGGCTCAACAGGCCCAAATCACAGCGCCCAGAGTACCAAGCAGCCCACAATGCGCACCAGGGGTGCCTTCGGCCCCCTGGCCGAGGGCTCTAACTCTCACAGGAGGGCCAGGACATCAAAACAAAGTTACTGGGAAAATGACAAAAATCAGTAGCCCTCGGCACCTGGAGCCCTCGGCACCAAGGGGGTCCCCAGTACTCAGAACCCTCGGTTAATCCTCTGCAGCCGAGGGCACCTTTCCCGACATGATATCCGCGCCACATGCGTACAGATCACCGTACCCTGTACAACGTCCCATCCAACAGCCGCATTAAATGCGGCCACATGCGGTTGCCAGCGCCAACCAGTCGAGGTGACCTCTCGGCCAATGGACGCTTGACACGTGTCCCTGTCCGGCATTTATTGCTACTATAAATAGCACCCCATTTCCCCATTTGTAACCACGCTAAAAACGCTCCACACTTTACAATATACTTTCTCTCTCTATACTTACTTGCTCTGACTTCTCTCTTATTATTCCCCGTAATAACCCCTCGGATAAACTACCCCCAGGGTACACTATCCATCAAGCACAATCAAAAAAATTCATTCCTAAGATAATGTTCCTAGCTGTTGTTGGTAGGCCCAGAATAAAAGATAATGGAGAGGTTGTATGGGATGGAAAAGTAGGCATATTTCCATTCACACATGAAGAACCAACCAAAAGGTCTAGCAAAAACAGACCAGCTGGAACAGTTGAGACAAAACCAATACTCAGTGTGACCAGGACTGT
Organism: Cuscuta europaea; assembly: GCA_945859875.1. NCBI lineage: Eukaryota > Viridiplantae > Streptophyta > Magnoliopsida > Solanales > Convolvulaceae > Cuscuta > Cuscuta europaea. Next base: position 3,459,102 of record CAMAPE010000041.1, read on the forward strand.
GATAAAAGACATGATGCTAAACAAAGTTATTCCAGCAATAAAAGAGAAGTGGCCAGAAAGTGGAAGCAGACATGTTATAATACAACAAGACAATGCCAGACCTCACTTACTGCTTAATGATCCAGAATTTATACAGATTGCAACCAAGGAAGGTTGGAACATTGAATTGAAATGCCAACCTCCAAATAGTCCAGACTTGAATGTTCTGGACCTGGGGTTCTTTAGAGCAATTGATTCAATCAAAGATAAAAAAGGGCCAAAGAATATTATAGGTTTAATTGAAGCTGTACAAACTTCATTCAATGAACTTACACCAAGGACATTGAACAAAGTTTTTTTAAGCTTCCAATGTGTAATGGAAGGAATACTGCAGAACATGGGAGGCAACAATTTCAAATTGAGCCATATAGGCAAAGACAGATTGGAGAAGCAGGGGCAATTACCAAGAAATGTCCAAATTAGTGCAGAACTGTATGAAACAGCTAGGGCATACTACACTGGACAACTGGCAACTACCAATGCAGGTCAAACATCATAACAGTTCATGAATGAAGAATAGACAGGTTCTTCAAATATGAACTGTTATAATAGGTTTAATGCTTATTTATGCTATTTGTATGTACACAGGTATGGAAGTACAAGTATTGAAGTACTGCCATGTACAAGTTGTACAATTTTTTGTAAGCCCAAATTCAAAGTTATTTAAATGGCAGGTACTTATTTTGCAATGCACAAGAGCACTTATGTTTTCACTATTCAATTGTTTCCAGAAAATAAGTGAGTAGCAAAAGAGCATCCTACAATTATGTAAATTGGGTGGCATCACTGCTAAACACAAGCTTAACAAATTCAGACACCATGAACTCAAGCCCAGTTATGTAAATTGTTCTTTACTTTCCAAAAAATTAGTGAATAGCAAAAGAGCCTCCTACAATTATGTAAATTGGGTGGCATCACTGCTAAACACAAGCTTAACAAATTCAAACACCATGAACTCAAGCCCAGTTATGTAAATTGTTCTTTACTTTCCAGAAAATCAGTGAATAACAAAAGAGCCTCCTACAATTATGTAAATTGGGTGGCATCACTGCTAAACACAAGCTTAACAAATTCAGACAACATGAACTCAAACCCCATAACATCATTAGTTTCTCAGAACTCAATTAACATGAGTATATAGTCAAATTACAGAGAAGTAAGGAGTACAAGCTACTTCCCTGGGAAGTGGCGTGCACAATGTTCCTCCCACTCGGCCTCTTCCTCTGAACATGTCAACTCCTCACCTGCATCCGCCGCTGCCGAACTCACCTCCTCTCCATCTTCCACCGACCCATCTAGCCCTTCGTATGTGTCGGACACAAGGCTGTCCCCATATTTTTTTCGAATAGACCAATTTGGATCTGTCTCATCCTCACTAGAATCCTTAAAATGAAGTCTCCATGGACGAAAGCAAGGCACAGCCTCCACATGCAACAGATGTATAGGCACAGGCTCCACTTGCAACAGATCTATAGGCACAAGGGCGTTTTCCGATATCAGATCTAAGCCTTTTTCCTCTTGCATGTTTAATTGTGGAGGAGGGCATTTTACTTCCGCTGGAGACACGGGTAGATGGTTCGAAGAGAAGGGGTCCATGGGTAGCAGTGGATGGGAAGATAAACGAGAAGTGAAATGGGGCTGAGGAATGGGAGGGGGTTGCTTTGGAAGAGAAATGGTAGATGAGTAGCAGCGTAGAGGTGGAGCAGATAAACGAGAAGAAAAAATGGGTCAGTTAATTGGGAAGAGGAATGGGGCTGAGGAGTAAATGGGGTGCGGTTGATTGGAAAGATAAATGGGGCTGAGGAGTAAATGTCGTGTGGTTGATGGGGAAGAGTAAACGGGTGAGGAATAAATGGGGCGGATGAGTGTTTTAATTGGGAGGGTAGGGTGGTAATTTGCAGGTTAAAACTTTCCTTAAATAGAAGTGTGGCAAATATTTTGAAACAACCAAAAAAGGAAAGTGTGGCAAAGATTGTGAAACGGAGGGAGTATCCTTAAATAGAATAATCTCACATTTGCACTTCGTCTTCTTTAGTTGGATCCTGATCGGTTGGTGATCTACTATACCAGTTTTTTTGCATTTTGTTTTGGAAAACTTACATAAATATTCCTACATTTCATAAATCTTCTCAAAATAGTCTCATGTTTCATTTTTTATTTTTTTCCCTAAAATTTTTCTTTGTTTATTTTATCCATAGACACTTTATTTATTCATTTTCCATCATTTTGTTCTTGTTTCTTTTCCATATTTATTATTCTATTTTTTCACTCTATTTAGAGATTTTTTTTTTTGTAAAATCTCCTTTCCAATTTTTTTTTCATTTTCTTTTTATTCCCGTATTTTTATTTTGTTGCCCTTTTTGTGTTTATCTTCTTAGTCATTCTCTTTTTATTAAAGATCTTTTTCTCATTCTACTTTTGGTTATATTTTCTTTTTATTTTCATTTCCTCCCTTTTTTCTTCTTGTTACTTTTTTAAATGTTTCTTCTTCTTTCTTCTTTCTTCTTGTTATCTTTATTCCACCATCAATATATATTTTCTTTCTCTCTTCATTATCATACTTTTCTAAGTGAACCCACCCATTATATTAGTAACTTTTTCCTAATTGTTTTATACCTTAGTTTCTTTATCACTGATGTTAAACAATCACTTGTGATATTTATGTATACAATTTTATTTCTAATATAAAATGATAAAAATTACGCTTTGTTTTTGTTAGAATGAAAAACACTTATTTATTAATAATAAAAATGATCGGTATAAAAGCAACTCGGGTAGCCTAAAACTATAACGGAATAAGACATAAAATTGAAAAGTTCCAAAGGAACATAACAACCCGCTAAGGCGCTAACCCCATAAAGATGTAGACGTTTCTATCAAAATAGAAGTTCCTTCTACTAAACCAATAATCAAGATGAAAAATAATACTAAAACGACTACTATGCGATAGAAAATAAACAAGTAAATCAGTTTCACAATCCACCGACAAGGAAATAATAGAAATTCCGGTTTGTTTAGTCACCTGAAAGAAATAACTATAATCCTCAGTTTGACCCGCTAGTGCGAAGAAATTACCAATATCATCAGTTTGATCAGTCACAGAAAAGAAGATAGAATGAGCGCTATCTTTTTCTCATAATTGCCCCACAATCATCGTAATGTTAATCTCTCAAAAATATCAAGTAGGACTATAATTGTCAACCACCAACAATAAAATTTCAACACTCGATCGGTACATCGATGAGGAATACACAAATCCTAGACATCGTTAAAAAGAAACCACATAAAGTAACTGGAAAATAGTGATGAGAGAAATCTTTTTTCATATTTAAGACTAGAAAAAAACTTAACTAGAAAAAAATACTACGTACTACAGTTTCTACCCTTCGCACATCCCCTTACTCTTTGTTATAAATTCTCCCATACAAGTATAAAGTTTGTAAATTTCTGAAATACTACGTACTACAGTTTTTTTATGGTAGTTATTAATCAAAACCATATAAATCGCAGTTTAATACTCCGTACATAGTAATCCGTACAATTTATATATCCAAAATTCTGAATCTATCAATAGATTCGGTGGAAGCCGAATTGCAACTTGCAAGTAAAGACGGAGGGACAGCAGCTTTTGTTTCTCACACAATCAATTTGCAGGAGTTGTTGGTCACCACGTTCTATTTTTGTTTCAAAAAGTTGAAATTAATATTTTTAAATGATAACTTCACTTAAAAATACTAAGTATAACAATAAGTGTTGTGTACGGATTACACCCTCGGGCACATCATATATAAACCTTTTTTAAAATTTTACACCATCTCTCACATCTCATGTGTCATTTGAGTTCTCAAAAAAAGCCGCCCTCCCTACCCTCCCTCTTCCACATTTCTTTCCTCCTTCCTCACTCACCGCTTCCCTTCCATCATCTTCTGCTGCACTCCTCAAGCCATCTTCCATCATTCTCCGCTTCTGTTTTTCGGTTCCCAATTCAGGGTTGCGACGGTCGAAGGTGGTGTACCCACTCATACGATTGCGACGGTCGACGGTCTAAGGTTGGCGAGGTCGTGACGGTCAAAGCACAGTGAGTTTTAGAAATGGTGGGGACAACACTTTCTGAGCTCAGCGAACGGTAAACCTCGATTTTTCCCATTTGTAATTTGATTTATTGAAGAAGATGGTTGAAAGAATGTTAAGTTTGTCGTGTTTTATGATCCAATGATGTTCGTATATTGTTTTAGGGACGAAGACTTAAGCGGGACGGGTGGCAGACATGTGACACACGACATCAATGAAGTTCCGAGATTTGATAGCCGGGATGATTACAACTTTGAAGGGGAAGGAAATAGTAGGGGTAAGACGACGACCGCATATGTTGGAGGTATATTTTTCGACATACACAAACATCTTACATACTCAGTGTCGTCAGTGTGTACTGACAACTAATGTCGTTGTGTACAGAGTAGTGTCGGTATGTATAGACAACTGAAGAAATTCTCACTTTTTACGTATCACTAGTGGAGAATATGTATTCCATAACTAGGTTTTAATATGGGTTCAAGTAGAACCGTTATAATATGTAGGCGCTGGGTCATATTTATAAATAATGAAAATTTGAGTAAGTTGAACGGGTATCTTTCATAAATAAAAAAACATTATTCATATGGGGCATTAAAGAACCGACATGAAAGTTAGGGGTGGGCATAACGGTTCGGTTTGACCGAACCGAACCGTACCAAACCGAATTAAACCGAACCGAAACCGAACCATTTGTAATTTGGTTTGAGTTTGGTAGTATTCCTCCCAACCCATATTAAACCGAACCAAACCGAACCGAAATCATAAAACCGAATAAAACCGAATAAAATCGAACTAATCTAAAAATGAAATAATTTCTTATTTTTTTAAAATAACAAATCAAAACCAACTTACACCAAACTAAACCAAACCAAAATATAAGATTTCTCTCATTAATTTGATTGATGTTAATCTTTTTGAAGCTTTAATTCTTTAATTTTAGTGTCCAGGACTAGAGTTTACTACAAGAGTTACATTCATAACTATAACAATTATAGTGGTTTATAAGTAGATACTCTCTCCGTCCCTAATAACTTTTCCAAGTTTGACCGGCACGGGGATTAATAAATTAAAAACTATGTGATTGAGGTTTGTGCAGAGGAAAGAGAATTAAGTGAAACCACAAATTAGAGCAGGCAGTAGGCCAAGCATTTACAGGCAAACAGAGGACTCTTGACTTGGTTCCAAAGAACATACATGCAGGGGCAGATGTATAGCATCAGTAGAGGGGCAGCTGCCCCCAATAAACTCCCCATAATCCCCTATATTATATTAGGAAAAACTTTAGTACATATAATTGCCCCCAATAAAAAATGTAAATGCCCCCATATGCCTATCCCACCCAACTCTAGTCAGCCAAAAGTTAATAAACAATATGCTTTAACTGTTTTTTATTTTCTGTAAATACCCTAAGCTTTTTGAGGGGCTTTTCATTCATCTTCGGTTCATGTAGATACAGTTTAGAACAAATATTATCCAACTAAAACCGAATTGCGTATGGTTCGGCTTCAGTTCAGATTAGTTTGGTTACGCCAAACCGAACCAAAATGCCCACCACAAGTATATACTCCACATCCAAGCAGGACATATTTAAGAAGCAAGTACAAGACTAACCCTCTAGAGGTTTTCTCATGAGTCCACCAATGACCAGTATTGAAGATAATGATATCTGCATCATTATACATAGAAGTAGTGTTGTCCATCAAGTCCAGCCTAAGTGTCTCAAAAGAACCACCCGCCCCTTCAAAAGAAGAATCTCTTACAAGAAATGGAGAGCTAACAAAGTCCGCATAACAGTGAAAATCCTGCAGCAGGTTGATCATGTGCACACCATTATTAAACATTGTCTAATCGCTTCTACTTTGATCCATTACAACAGCTATATGTGTAACTGTTCTATAAGAAGGTCAATTGATTACCTCAAATCTGAATGCATAGACCCCCATATGCCAAACTAATAGACTTTATTTAGTTATGAAATTCGGGTGTACTTTACAACATTTTTTTACTATTCAGGTATTTTAGTTGTGTTTTTTTCATTCACGCCATTTTTTTCTGCCCCCAATAACTTCGTTTCTTGGATCCACCACTGCATACATGTCCGTTCTCCATTATTTCTTGGAAGTTATGATGATATTGAGGCAGTTAAAGCACTTTATGTTGATCCTGATACTAAGGAAATGTGATGAATCATTTTCTGTAACAGCTTTTAACTAGTTGTAATTCCGATGTAAAAAATGGTGTTCAGGGGCTAAAATTCCCACATTACTGAAAAAGTGACAAGAGGTTGGGTTTATGCCATTTATTATGGGTATAACCAATAACGCCTTTTTATAAGATATGATCTTTCTTAAACAATGATTTCGAGGAGAAGCTGGGGGATAACCAATAACGCCTTTTTATAAGATATGATCTTTCTTAAACAGTGGCATCGAGGAGAAGCGGTGAAGAACTGATTTTCAAGGCCGAGTTACTGTGAATGGTTCGGCTTGCAAGACTCCACTGGCAAGGTTCATTTGTAGTAGCTAGTAATAGTGAAAGTTGCAATTTTATTCTCTAAGTTATGTTTGAAATGTGGACTGTAGATCAATCTTTCAAAAGTAGGACTTCCGTTTTTAGGAAGTGTAGGAAAAGGTCGACTGGCCTCTAACAGTCTAAAATTAGATATTATAGAGTATCTCTGGACCACCAAAACTATTAACTCTCATAAAAATTATATACTCATATATATTATAGAGTATATCTCTGGACCACCAAGCCTATATCTCCGGACCACCAAGTTTATCTTTTTTATCTTTATTTTCTTTCTTTTTCTTTTGGTGGTGATATCATGTATCGATTCATGTTAGCCGACCCCAATATCTTTTGGGACTAAGGCTTGGATATTGTTGTTGTATATGTATTATGTAATATTCCATGGAACATTTTCTAAGGGATCTGAATTGTTTATGTTATTATTGATTTTAGTTATTCTAATGTGCAGACTAGAGTTGATCGAACAAAGGATGTAATTTAAGTTAATGGAAAGCGTATATCTAAGAAATTGCCTCCTAAAGTTTACTTTGCTTTGAACAAACCCAAAGGGTCAGCTTATCGTACCTTAGGCCCATATAACATGTTACGGATAGATTCTGAATTGCACAGACAAAAGCGCGCTGTCGGTGTCGTTCAATTTATGCTTGAGACCATCTGCCACAAAAACATACCTTACCGACACTTTTTTACGTTTCACAGACAAAAGGTGTCGGTATAGTTCATTTAATGCCTGGGACCTTCTGCCACAAAAACACACTGTATCGACACTTTGTACGTTTCACAGACAAAAGGTGTCGGTTTAGTTCATTTAATGCCTGGGACCTTCTGCCAGAACATAAGACTGTACCGACACTTTGTACGTGTCACGTACAAAAAGTGACGGTGTAGTTAAATTTTACGTAAAAATCATATAAATTTTACAGGTTTGCTCTACAAGACAATGATTGGCTTACAACAATGTAAAATGAAAGACACCATTGGGTCCCTTGTTTTCTTAAGCCAACAAGGGAGTGAGGAGTGAGGAGTCATGGTGATGGTGGCATTATGACAACATGTGGAACGTGATGTGTCAGTTTGTTATCCAGTTATGGCATCTACAGAAGAATGATGCTTGACTCCGTATTTTTTAGATTACTGGTCAAACTTTTGTGACAACTTATGGTTTTTGGATGTTGTAGAATGTTGTAGAATACTGTGTGAGTTTTGTACAAGGTTGTAACTTGAATGCCAAACTTTAATGCATCCGTATTTTGTAAACGTTTCCTTTGTGTGTATAAACACTTGTAAGTTTGTGTAATGGAAATGTGTTTATGGTAACATATTGTATGTTAACATACTTATTGTTGTCTGTGTGTGTCAACATTAATACGTGTGTTGTTATTTTTATTGTCAGTGTCCATCGACAGTAATAGGTGTGTTATTATTATTGTTTGTGTGCACCGATAGTAATACGTGTGTTGTTGTTATTATTATCTGTGTGCACCGACAATAATAATTGTGTTGTTGTAATTATTGTCTAGGTGCACTGACAATAATACTTGTGTCTTGTTGTTCTTATTATTGTCTTTGTGCACCAACAATAATCCGTGTGTTGTTATTTTTGTTTGTGTGCACTGACAATAGTGTCTGTTTATAAGTACTTATCTGTGTAGTTATAACAAGCATGTCATCTATGACAGTATCAAAATGCATAAACAATGATCCTTACATTACATCCAACCAATTGTCATGTTTTTTTTAAAACAAATAACTTAATTATTATTAATGAAGATCACAAGAAACATAACAATCATAAAGCTCAAGACTACAATGGGATGAGACATAGAAACAAACGATTCTAATATAAAACGCCGAATCGCTAATCCCGCAAAGAAGTAGACTCTACCTGCAGATTGACTGCTCCTGCTATGATCGCAATAATTATCAAAAGAACTCTTAAACATTCTGGTTTCTCCAGCCACCGGTAAGGAGTCAACTATAGAAGTTGTTCCGGTTTGACCAGCCACCGAAAAGAAAGCAATCCAAATGATCTCATCTTCCTGGAACGACGGTGGTTCAGGAGAGGGACGATCCGTCTCAATATCGGTGTGTGAAAGCAATCCAAGTGTCTATATACACAAACAAATATCAGCTATTTCATTCCACACACAACAATATGAACGATACAAACACACCAAATAGATTCAACAACCTGTCACTTTTTTATAAAACTTAAACAAGAAACTCACACACTTCGCTAATCTTACATAACAATTCACGGACAACTCCAAGTGAACTATCAGGGGACACAAACACTGCGATTCGAACAAAAACACAACCAACTCTTGATACGTACTTCCAATTTTATACTTTTAATACACATTAACCTCACCTAAACCACAAAATACCATCATCTAGACAGAATTTGAATTAAATCCAACTCTTGTGTGTTCACCAAGACTATGTAGCAAGTGAGAAAGTTGTATAATAAACTTGACAAAATAACAATACAATATTAATTTCTAGATCATCATTCACAAAGGGGGGAGGGGGATGGTGCTATTTAAAGGCAAAAGTACAAGACTAGGGTCTTAAACCCAAAATGCTAGCTAATATGAACATGACAAGTATTCCTTGATAGTCTTGGTGAACACACATAGTGATGCCATGGTGATGTAGGAAGATGTGAATCCTTGCAAGATGTGAATCCTTCAGGAATTGGTATGTGACATCAACGACAACAGTTGTGGCCAATACATGAATCTCAAATTGGTAAGCCTGTTTCCAATCGGATTTGGTTGTAATATCTCTAACCTCTAAATCGAAAACGCATTCGGCGGCGGTGAAAGCAACATGAAACTTTTCTTTAAGACCATCACACAAACAACAACCTGACTTTGAGTACAATATCAGCTTTCTCGAGAAGAAGAAGATGAGTAGGACGATGAAACTGTATGAGGCCTTTAACGGCAGTGATCTTTTTAATGTAAGGCAGGGGGGCCTAAGCTCAAAAAATGAATTTGTTTAGGCCTAGGATTATTTCTTTATGGTAATTCTATTTACACTTACGAAATTACTATTTACAACCCCTTAATTAAATTCAAATAATAATAATGTTAAACATCTATTTTGCCCTTATGTCCATCCACCACACCACTAGTAACGCATTCGCAGCATTCTGATAAATGGGTGGCTCTACTCCGGAAATCATTGTTTTCTAACAAAGTTTAGCCGCACAGAAAGTTACGATCAAAGGAAGAAGGATCGTTGTTTTATCCTCATCACCTCCTCCAAAACACCTAACTATTTTTTCAAAGAGAACTAGCATATTTCGTCCCCGGTGTTCATGGCTGCGTTCGTAGTTGGTAAATGGTAACTATAAGTAAAGGAGAATGCATAAGCATATCAGGGTTCGTAGTTGATGTCACCGTTTTTCTTTTATTTCTTTGTAACTCCTTCGAACAAAGTACTCGATCGATCTAGATTTTTTAGAACAAGAGAAGAATGACATTTATTTCTAATTTTCATCATTTATAATTTCTTGCTACTCCAACTCTTTGTCCCTTCTACATTTTTCATTTAATCTCAGTATGTACTGTTAATCCACCAGCGTAGGTATACTCTAGCAATTCAATTACTTGAGATTCAAATTCTATCATGGAACCAAAATAATCATCACCTTTATCACGGTAAGCCATATACGGGTGGAGCCATATACGATTAGTACAAAAAGGACATAATAGGAATTATAAAAAGATTTTATCATTTACGAAAAATGTGTGTGGTTAGCAAAAAAGTGAGTGTGAATAGAACCACCCATTTCTTTTCTTTATAGTATGTTTGAGTGGGCTGATTTCCGGCCCAAATATATTAATTTTGTGCAAGCCTAACTAGCCCAAAAGCCCAAAAAAAACATGTCGAACATGCCTACAGCCTACTGGAGTTCGCTTCCGTAGACTGAGTTCGGAGTTCCGACCTTCCGTTTTCAACCCTTCACCCCCCACGGCTGTAATCTCACGCAGGCACGCAGCCTTCTGCGGTTCGCCGGTACCGTTCTGCCTTCAGCCTTCGACATCGGCGTCCAGCATTCCAGGTCTCCAGTTCCAGCTCTCCAAGCCTTCTGGTTATCAGGTTAGACTTAGAGAGATTGGAACTTATCGAATTGAATGAGTTCATTTTAATTCAAGAATTCTTGTGTAGTTGTGTACGAGCTTGGAATTAAAAATTGATATCAAAGGTCAAATTTTTATCCACATGATTTGATTTAAGAAATCGACTGTAACATTTTGGCCATTGTTTTACACTTTCCGAGTTCCAACCTTCTGCCTCGGCATTTTGGCCATTGTTTTACACTTTTATTACAAACTTACAGTTTTTAACATTTTCTTTTATTAATTTATTTGATTAATACGGACATATGATCATGTGACCAGTTTATTAATTGATAAATTGATTTAATTCATAGTTGTTTAATGTTTATAAATGAATAGTTGACAAAAAATCAGTTTATTTGTTACATGTTAATCTTAATCACTTAATTGTTCGATTGTTACCTATTGAGTTTTTGTGTTATAATTTGTTCATTTTGTTAGGTAAAAATTTTCAATTATAATTTCATTTTCATTCTCATTTACCCCAGTGCCGAAAAGGCTCCCACCTACGGTGGGGTAAGGGGGGTCGGATGTACGCAGTCTTACCCCTGTACTAAAGCACTGAGAGACTGTTTCCGGATGATCCATAGTGAAAATCCCGTCCAAAATTGCATGGATTGACTGTTGCTTCATAACAAAGAAGCGCAGACAGTTTAGTGAGCCATTTTTCTTTATTCCATCATAATCTCAAGCCAAAAAATAATGAATCTTTGGCTCCATTGCAAATGATGGAAGCAATTATAATTAAATTTATAAATTTAACTAATTTCAAGGTTTAATAAAAATGGGCGAATCTTAATGGATTAGCTATATTAACCATTGAGCATAGTGTGTTAGAAAGGCTTGATTATGAAACTATAGTTGATGATCAACTTTGCTTCACAATGTTCAGCGAGGAATGTATTTAAGTAATTTTTTATTTGGTTATTTTGAAAACTTGATTCGACTATGTTTAATTAACGAATTCAAGTATTTTCTTTATTATAAAGGTCTTCAAATATTATTACTTTGCATGTTAATTTAGACACAAATGGGTTTTACATTTTTTTTAAAATTAGACCCATTTTAAATTATTCGCCCCTAAGCCTTCAAATATACAGGACCGCCCCTCTAAATGATAGATTAAGATGGTTTAGGTGAAGACAATGTTGAGTGAGTAGATTATGAAAAAGTTCCACGTATTACAAATGATTTATATAAATGTGATGTATAGAAAAGTATTTTAAAATCTTTAGATTTTTATATGCTATTTTGAGGTTACACAAACTTTTCCATGCATGTATAATATAATGATTTTAATTTTCTTATAAATTTATTTTTGTCATTGCATATTACTCTTTGATATATAATAACATGAATTTATATTAAAAAAATTATATGAATGTAAATGTTCATCCGTGTATCGTACTAGTGAGACATAAATTATAGATAAAACTTGAAAGAAAGTGAATGATCGTTTAAACAGCTTTTCACTTTTCCTAATATACAAAAACTCATTATTTATCAAATACAATTAGCATTTATTTTTTCAAAATCATTTGTTCCTCTAAAAAAGTCATTTCCTCTCAAATCACTTGAAAAAATCTATTTAAAAAAACACAGGACAATAAAAAAAGTTGGCTATTGACAAGAAGCAGCCCCTAATTCACATATCCGTCTCCATTATTCTTCATCATCTGAAGCAGAACCTGGAAAAGGCCTTAAAGTCGATCATCACCGAGTTTGTGTAAGCCTTAGCGTAAAAATGGGCCGTGCTTACAAGGTTAAAGGGCAGAAGAGGAAAACCAAAGCGGAGAACTATGACAGGGACGAAATAGCTGACCGGTGTTCCTCAGAGGAAACAACCGAAGCCATAAAAAAGGCCAAGACTGAGGTTGCTGCAGAGGACGAAGAGGAGGCAGAAAAGGTGGTTAATTTACTCCCTGGTATACCAATTGTTTCAACTGAACAGAGCAAAAAACCTTCTGTCATTTTTATACTAGAGAGGGCTTCATTGGAGATTGCGAAAATCGGAAAGGTATTCCCGAGCTCTGAACTTCTTGAACTTTATCTCTTTTATTAAGTATGTCTCCGATGTGGTGGTTGACAGTGCTTCTCTATTGATACAGACTTATCAACTTCTCAACTCGGATGAGCATGCTGGCTTTCTAAAAAGAAATAACCTAAACCCAGCTGAATATCGACCTGACATTGCTCATCAGGTTAGCAGAATTTGCAATTGAACCTCATATGACTGAATGTTTTTGTTTGTCCTTATTAAGTTTAATTAAGTAGAATTATTAGTGTTGAATCATTCTTTTATAACACCATAGCTTTATGTAAGGTACGGCCTCATTTGGTGCAAATCCTCACTTTCTCTTGTGATATAAGATTGAAAACCTTCAAATAAATCATTACCCTATGCGAAGAGGAACAAGGGACTGTGGGATAGTTTCCTGGTACTGAAAGTAAAAGTTGAGTCGATTGGTTTGCTTGTTACTCCAGTCAATAGTGATGCTTACATATGGAGTCATATTTAGCAATTAGCAGTTTAGCACATATGCTTAAATGTTAACTTTTTGAGATGGATGTCCTCTAGGTTAGGGTTTTCGCTGGCCTCAGATAATGTAATACAAATTATCATGGACAGGGTTCGGAAATTGGAAAGAGCTGAAGTCATATATTTGTTTAATTCAGTTTCTTTTCATGTAGTCATGGCTGTCACGCACAGTTTCAGGACATAAATCTTGACCTTTTTTAAAGAGATGCTAATTTTTTGTTAGTTTATTCGCATCTTGTGATCAAATCGCTTCATTTTGCAAGAAACATAATACAGAGATATTTCCTACAAAATAGTTTGTCTGTATGAATCTTCTACCATATCAAAAGAATGAGCTTAGCTTGTTATGTCAATCTGTTTCCTTGAGTGCTGCTGGAATCTGGCTTAATGTTATTAGGCCATAATGATTTAGGATCGTTTCTGATAATCTGGCTTGATGTTATTAGGCAATGCTTATGATTCTAGACAGCCGGTTAAATAAGGCTGGGAGATTGAAAGCTCTGTATGTGAAGACAGAAAAAGGTGTCCTTTTTGAAGTCAAACCTCATGTTCGTATCCCTAGGACATTTAAGCGATTTTCTGGTATCATGTGTAAGTTCCCATTTTTGTTGGTTTCCACATTTTTTTTGTTTTATTAGTTTCATAAGCTTTTCATTTCCAACCTAAAAGGTTATCTGCTCTGTTCCAATATCTCTTAGTGTTTGAATGATTTCAGTGCAGTTGCTCCAAAAGCTTAATATAACGGCTGTTGGGAAGAGAGAAAAACTACTCCGTGTAATAAAGAATCCCGTTACACAGTATCTACCCATAGATTCTCGTAAAATTGGTACTCGCTTTCTCCCTCTTTCAGGCTCCAGTGCTCCACATTTGGCAGCAACGATCTGCTTATTTTCCTGATTAGCTTAATAACTACATAGTAACTTTATTAGATGAAATGGATGCTACCAAGTACCAGCGGCTTTTCTTTTATGAAAGTCGAGTGATTCACTCATTTCAACCAAATAACCCCACCAAACGGAGCCTTAGCTTGCTCTCTTACTAATTGAAAGTTCAGTTAATTTTAGTTACTTTGCTTTAAAATTTGACAGGCTTTTCACACAGTTCAGAGAAGTTGGTTGACATTCAGAACTATGTTGACAATGTTGGCAGTGATACAAACCTTGTTTTTGTGGTATGAGAAAAAAATTCATCATGCTGTGTTGTATTAATTTGATTTGTTTTTAAACTGCATTGTGCCAATGTGCAGCTTGGTGCAATGTCCCATGGAAAAATTGGTAATGATTACGTTGAAGACTATGTTTCAGGTAATGTGTTTTCTATTGCTCTTTTCTTTTCCTAACTCTATTATTATGGACTATGTTGTCTTGCTTAATTGTTTTTAAATAAACGAAGTTAATGTAACCTTTTATTTATTTTCTTTGGAAGGGCTCGTATTTTTAGAGTTGTTCTAAATCCCTTCTAAATCACTTTAACATTTTAACTATTTAAGGCCCGGCTTGGTAGCTTAATTGCACAGTTCTGGAACATAGTTGTGACAAATTGTGACTATTAGGAAAAGAAGCAGAGTTAGAGGCTTTTTACTTGCTTGATTGCTTCATTGGCTGCACTGGATACTGTCTATTGTCTAACATTTATATTCACAAAACTGAGTAAGTTCACATCCATATGAGCGAACTATCCTCGATAAAACAGGACATGTAAATTGAAATAGGTAGAGCCAAAACAAATGAAGACCGGGCTGTACTCATCTAAATCGACTGGAAGTCCAAAATCAATCTAAGCATGCATGATGTATGGTTGCAGGTTTAGGCATTAATAACCAGCCAAACCAACCAGAAGATGTTAAAACCACTGATGAAAAACAAACCAAAACCAACTTTAGCCTTTTGGTTTTGCATTTTCTAAACCAAAACCAGCCTAACATAAAAGACAAACACCACTAAAAATTTGTATTACAGTGAATGAGCGAACGCCTAATGATTTCTTCAAATTGCTAGAGAAATCATCTGAAGTAGTTCTAAAGTCTATTTGATAATCCAAATTTAGTTTTTTGGTCAAAGACGTAGAATTGTTACAGTCTCGAGTTCCCAACTCTACATACTTTCAACTTCTGTCAACATAAAAAGGATTGCAGCAGAATAGCACATATAAAGAAATACAATCTCTCCAGGAATTGGTTTAAAAAAAAGCATTTGTGGCATGGTTTGCAATGCTGTTTTTCCAACACAATGTTTCTGATAACAATTATTGTGATATATATTTATATATCGCTGCAGTTTCAGATTATCCACTTAGTGCCGCATACTGTATATCTATGATAGCCAATGCTGTGGAGCGAAAGTGGAAGATACTATAGATTCAAAATTTTCACTTCTTGGCAGTTCAATCATATGACAACAATGGTAAGTCTAGCCCCCCTCTTGATGTCTGCCGGAGCCAATGATGCCGCAATTTTGATTTTTAAGCTTGTTAAAGTTTGATTTTTTTGAAATTTATTGTTGTCTGAGCTCGTTGAGCTTGTTGAAGTGACATGTGTAGCAAGCATTTTGTGATCTTTAATCTTGAGTTGATCTATCAGTGGGTAAGTGTAGTACATCTGAAAACAGATGTGTCCGTGAAGGGAATGTAAAGGAGTGTGTGTTCTTGTTAGTTGCATGTGAACACTGTTTGCATTTTCTAGCAAGTTGGCTCATTTTTTGCCTTTAGCTCCAATCTGAGTCTCTAACCAACGATTCAGTTTTTCAGTGCATCACATTAACACTATTATGAAGTATGAACTTGAGATGTGTTGTTGACTGAACAACTCCATTTGTTGTTGGATCCCAATTTCCCATACCAAGATTTTATCTCAGTTGAGTCACTCAATTACCAAAAGTAATGAATCTTCTATAAGTAATGAAACGGGGTAAGTGGAGCGAGGGGGCTTGGAACAATACCAACCAACAGTTGGCTTGGCAATTAAATATGGATCAGTTAAACACAAGGATTTGTTACCCCAAATGTAGTTCAGTAGTTGGCAATCAATAGATAAGAACAGAGATCAGAAGGCAATTTGTTATTTCAGAAGGATTTCATTCTGATAAATAATGAAATGAGAGTCCAAGCTAAGGCCTAAGGGAGATAAAAAACCATTACATGTTGTGCTACTGCTTATGATGCCAATGGGTGTGAACTGTGTGATTACATGTTTTAATAATTCTGTGTGATTACTAGGAAATAATATTTCATCTGAGAATATTTTTATTTATATATTCATGAATGTGAGATCTATTTTAAAAAGGGATTGATTTAATTAAATTAGATTAAAGGAAACACATGCCTGAATATCTCTAAAATATAAACAGTGCAAAGTAGGAGAAAGGGGAAACTGTGAAGGAAAATGTAGAAATTGAGATGGTTAGACGAAAGACAGTAAACCGAGCTATTGTACAACTGTTTATGCAATTAATTATAAATTTTGTTGGCGTCCTTCAACAAAGGTCATTTCTAAAAAGCGGCTCCTCTCTTATGGGGATAAAAATATGATTAACAAGATAATAAATTTGGAAAAATATGTCACAATCACTTTATATTTCACAGACAGTATTATTTCATTAACGTTTACATTAAATATTATGCTACCATGAAACATGTCTCAGTCTCATCACGAGAAAAAAAAAATTAAAGGGGGTAATGGAATATTTTCCATCCAAAAAAAAATCCGTGGGTTTTCTGAAAATTTTGTGGTGCCATATTCCGACGGTGGTGTGCCTTGTGGGTGGGGGTAAAGGTCGGATTTAAATTACATGGAGAGAAGGTATGGATTAATTAAAAAAAAAGTTTAGTCATATTTTACAAAATAAAAATTATCCATTTTTTGCATTTCAAAAAGACTAGGGGTAATAATTTTCTCTTTTCGTATTTGTTTAGCATATAAATCAATACTACGTAGTAGTTATCAAGAATAAATTAATATTTTATGCTCGGCTATTATTTTTTCTAAAAACAAATTGGTGACATGAATACCAATTTTGACGATCTACCCAACTCATTTCCAAGTCTGAAACATTTATTTTTTTCAGACCAGTCGAATATTGAGTTTGGGCCTAAAACATAAAATAAATTAATATATCGGAGTGAGAAACACTACGTCCCGCCTAGGGATGGATCGGGCCCGGGCCACCCGGCCTGTGAACCGGCCCGCCGAGCCGCTACTGTGTGGGCCTGGACCAGCCCGGTCTGGGGTAACCGGTTCCGGGCCTTGGCCCGGTTGGGGGATTGGGGCGGGCCAGGTACGGGCCCTTAATTTAGTGAACCGGCCTGGGCGGGGCGGGCCTGGTCTGGGCTTTTTTTTTTTTCCCTGGCTAGGGCTAGGTGTTTTGGGGGAGTTTGGGGTGAGGGGGGGGGGGGTCGTAGTTAATTAGAAAAGCAAAAAAAAACATTGAATCGGACCGGACCGGCCCGGAACCGGTCCATTGGTAGTCTCGCCCAAACCGATTTATTCACACTTGGGGATGTTTGAGAGTTTGAAGGGAAGAGGAAGGGAAAGTTTTGGAGGTTAATCATTGGAAGGGAAGGAGAAGGAAAGGGGAGGACCGGAGGAGATCCTTCTTCTTGTTTGGGAGTAACAAATTTGAAAAGATAGAGGTTATGAATGAGTTATACCTAAAATCAGTTCACATATATGATGAATTCAAATAATTGAATTTATATTGATTTAAATTTGAGCTAAAATTTTAATTTAATTAATGATCCTTCAAAATCCCCCAATTTGGGGGAACTTGAAAATGGAGCATTTGAAGGATTTTGGAGAGTTACAAAAGTCGTAAAAAACATCCCCTCTATATTTTTAAACTCTTAAACATGAAATGAAGGGTCATAAACCCTTGTCAATCTTCTCCTTCCCTCCAAAACACAACTCCCAAACACACCCTTACATGTAGGGATGGACTGGGCCCGGGCCGCCCCGCCCGTGAACCGACCCGGCCCGCTACTGTGCGGGCCCGGTCCGGTCCAATCTTGGGTAACCGGTTCCGGGCCTAGGTCCGGCCTGGGGATTGGGGTGGGCCGGGCCCGGTCCGGGCCTATATTGTGAACTCAACTATTTCTTCACAATCCAATCAAACAACGAAAGCTCAACGAATATGACTACTTAGGCTTGAAGCTCAATAAGTGTAGAATATCAACGAAGCGAGTTACCCATGAGTTAACAGGAGTGGCCCTTTCTAGTGCAGATTGTGATACCTCCTCCTCTTTAAAAACACCATTAATGCTTCTAGTAGAAGTGTAGAACATGAACTTTTATTTTTAGTTGATCTCATTTGTCGAAACAATATAAAAATACGTTATAATAGTGAGATTAAAGTTTGTTCAGAGCTTGTTTGATAACACAATGAAACTGCTATACTCAAATTAGTGAAATTGTGCATGTTGAATGGATGAATCTACTAAATTATGAAAAAATTGTCTTCAAACTATGTATTATTAACAGGATAGAGTAAGCCTGTTAGATTATATAAGAAATATCTAAAATAATTCTTTTTAACCATTTCATCCTATTCAACCAAAAAACAAAATAAATTACACTATATATGAGTATAAATATAGTACTACATTCGTCCCCCTTACATTGGTACGAGAAGAGGTACTACTGTTATAAACAAAAATAAATTTATGTGGTTCATATTGATAAGATAAAAAGTAAATAAAGTAAAAATTATTTAGAATCACAAGAATGTTTCCAAATTTGATATGAGATAGTTTTTGTGAAGACGAACCAAAACGGAAAGATGATACAATCTTAGCGAGATGAAAATAATATTAACTCCGTCTCAAATTGTTTTACAAAGTCAACATTTTTTGTCAACCAATGTTAATGTTAAATCATCCTTTTTGATAATTAATTCAATTTTAATAATTAAAATTACATATTTAGAAGCTACATCAAAATCTTTATAGAATTGTGAAATCCAAATTAAAATTTAATTAAGAATTGATATTCAAATTAAGTGAATAAAACAAATCACCTCGACCTAAAAAGTCAAATTTGCAATTCTATTTAGAACGGAGAAAATGTTACTTTTCAAAGTTGACAACACTTATTCCTATTTAGAGAATAAAAATATTATATTCTTGTTTTAAAATATTTTCACACCTATTACCAAGTGGGTTTTTTACAAGAATATTACTCCCTCCGGTCCTAAATAAAGATCACGCTTTCCTTTTTGGGCCGATCCAAAATAA
Source organism: Cuscuta europaea (assembly GCA_945859875.1). Classification (NCBI taxonomy): domain Eukaryota; kingdom Viridiplantae; phylum Streptophyta; class Magnoliopsida; order Solanales; family Convolvulaceae; genus Cuscuta; species Cuscuta europaea. Next base: position 3,478,638 of record CAMAPE010000041.1, read on the forward strand.
AGTTCACACTTCTTCTCATTTCTTTATTTGGCAAATTATCTACATCAAAATAGTGTCAAACAATGTCAAACAATGTCACAACGTAACAGTGTATTATACAGTAAAGTCAAATTTATTTCCTTAATTTGTGTGAATTCAAACACTGAACTTTATTTAGGACCGGAGGAAGTACTAAAATAAAACATACTTCGTATTTACATAAATATAACTATTCATTACTACAATGTGGTGTTGTGGTTACTTAAACTCAAAACTTGAACATGAATAACTATGATTTCATTACTATTCAAATCATTAGTCATGTTTTGTAAATCATCTTTATTTTGGTCATACGTACGTAGTATTTATGTAATTATTTCTTTCCAAGTTTCCCTGCAAAAAACAACTTCGATCTTCTTATACTAAGAGCTGTAATCGGGCACAATGGCGGAGCCACCTTACTTCAAAGGTGTTCACATGAACACCTAGAATTTTGAAAAACGTGTTAGTATACATGTATAAATTTAGTTTAATTATTTATTGTCTTTTGAAATTTTAGTTATAGAAAAAAAATGAACACACAAAGCTCATATCACAGGTCTGCCACTGATCGGGCACATTAATTTCTTAATCAATTTAAACCCACCATTTTCAAATCTGCGGTCTGGTCATTTTAGTCCATGCTCAAGTTGAAGTGGAACAAAACATGCATGTAATTATTAGGAAAATTCCCTTTGTACAAGCCAGCTTTTACACGCTGGGTTACACGCCGGTCAAATTGTCTGTGTACAGATAATTTGATCGGCTCTACAGACAATTTGACCGGCATTTTATGAAGAGTATCGATTTTCACACAAACAAAAATATATTAAAAAATGTGTCACAAACGTTTTAAAATTATCGTTTAAAATTGTTTATATCACAGACATTTTATGAAAAAATTTCGTCTAAAATGTCTGTGATACAGACAACTCTTTATTTTTGTCTGTGTGGAAATCAATTTTCTGCATAAAACGCTGATCAAATTGTTTGTGTAACCGTTCAAATTATCTATATACAGACAATTTAATCGATGTGTAACTCGGTTGTACACGAAGCCGGACTCTAATTATTAGACCATTTGTAGTGGTTAGGAGTCCAAATTGTTAAATTTGGACTCCGTCCATATGAAAACAGTGTTTCGACTCCGTCAATACTGTTTTTCCCTGCATCCATGCACCGTCAATAAAATACACTCAACATATTTTTTTACATATCAATTTAGTAAAACAATAATTAATTTATTATAAATAATGTTTTCCGTTTAATATTTTCCGTAAATAATTGTGAAATAAAAAATACACATTTCGATGTAAAAATAAATAAATTTCATTAATTTTTTTTTATGTTTTCGGTTAACAAAAATGAACCTAGTTCAAGTAAAGTTCGATTATGAAATATCCAGTTATTTGTGAAGATTCCATGAATTAAAAATTTGTATTTCATCGTTTTTTAGACTAAAGAAAACTTCAACGGTTAAAATTTAAGAATTTTTGTTTCATTTTATATATTACATATTGGTGTCATATGAAAGATCATAAAAGTTTATGAATTTTGATATATATTTTGAAAAATTTGGAGAACAAATAAAAAAGTTATACAAGTTTCTAAAAAATTGGGATATTATGATGCAACGATGATGTCAGCACGACATCAGATTCAATAAAAGCAATCCTTTTCATAAAATTTTACTACTCCCTTCGTCCCACAATGAACTTCCCACTTTCTTTTTTTGGATGTCTCAGAAACAAGTTCTCAATTCCTTAAATGGCAAGTTAATCTACATCAAAACCGTGTCAAACATTGCAAAACAGTGCCAAACATTGTTGAAACAGTGCAAAAAAGTGTCAAACAGTGTCGAATCAGTGTCAAAACAGTATAATTTACCCAATAGTAAGTTTATTTCCTTAATATGTGTGTAGATCAAACTATAAAGTTCATTGTGGGACGGAGGGAGTATTTTTCTTCTTTTATTCTTTCTTTTTCCCTTTTTCCACTCCTCTCAACACACCCTCTATATATAACCCCTTTCATCCCATTTTGCACTTTTAATACCTATTTTAAACTACCACTACACACAATTAAGAGTCCAAAAATTTCACATTTAGCCATTTGGACTCGGAATACCTCACCACTCCAAATGGTCTTATGGCTATTATGTCAGAAAAATTCTAAAGGTACACACTTTTTGTGTACACACTTTTTACACATGCCTGTGTAAGGTTTTTTTGGTCTGTACAGACAAAACGTAAAATATCTTACACAGTCATGTGTAAAAAGTGTGTACGCAACAAAATGGGTACCTAACCAAAACTCATTATGTCAACAGGTAGCTGTATAGATCACATCCGTTTAATCATTAATTGTTTTACAGGTTTCAGATGCGATGGAACGATTGGCCCACCAAATTGAAATTCATCCGAGAGCTCAAATCCCAGTTGAAAACAATCCAAAATTTAGTGGATCCCACTATTATGTAGACCCGCCATCCGGCCAATAACAGTGTTCAATATTTGACCACGTGACTTATTTTATTTAAGGAATCTATATTATCTGAAGCTACTTTATCTCTGAGTAATATTCTGCGCCGCACCAGAGGGGACGTCCTGCCGACGGCTTTTGGCCGCCGGTGGAATTTTTTGTTGAAATTTTTATGTCATGTTCTTCATCAAGTCTAGTTTATTCACAAAAAAATCAGCTAAAAACTCAATTCAGAAGGTCGTCAAATGATTTTTTGATTTGACTGCATTTTTTGTGTGTAATTTTGCACAGTTAACTATAAAAAATCATTTGAATACCTTCGGAATTGAGTTTTTAGCTGAATTTTTTGGTGAATAAACTAGACTTCATGAATAACATGTCATAAAAATTTCATTAAAAAATTTCATCGGAAAGGCAGCCAAACGCCGTCGGCCGGACACACTAGAAAACGGTTAGATCTTATCCTCAATTCAATGGTTAGATCTTATCCTCAATTCAATTCAACAACATAAATTCGAAAAATGGACAAGAATAATCCCAACTATTAGTGATCTGCTTGAAATAATTCAAAGTATCAATTATCTCAAATAATTCCAACTATTGAAAAATATTCTCAAAAACTCCGGTGATTTATAATTATCCGTAAATAACTTATACTACCCCCGTCCTCCTAATATTGAGACGGAAGGGAGTGATGTGGTTTTTAAGAAAAGTGGAATTATTTGGTTGATAATGAGTTGATAACGTGTGAAAAAAATAAGAATGCATTAGAACCACACAATTGCTACCCGTAAGAGAAACAGATTTGTACCCTCCCCAAATGTCACAATGAATTAAATCAAAACTTTGTTGAGTTTTAATATGACTAAGGGGAAAGGGAATACGAGTCTGTTTAGCTCTCTCACAAGAATCACAAAAAGGGATGTTCTTCTGGAAATTTTGCAAAATATCAATATGACTCAACTCCTCATTAGAAGCATGTCCGAGACGTTGATGCCAAACTTCAAATTTGGAAGAAACCTGCAATGTCACACGTTCACTAGCAAGAGTGTCCATGTAGTATAATCCATTAGAACTCCTACCCACTCCAATCGACTTCCTCGGGGGTAAGTCCTACATTACACAAAAATCCCCAAAAAATGTAAGTGCACAATTATGCTCTTGGGCTTGGTGTCACGCCCACTTGAATCCGGCTGGTCTCCACTCTTTTCACGGTGATTCCAATTTGGTGGGTATCCCACGATTTCAAAGCATGCCTCATATGTATGATTGGTCCATCCACATTGAGTGCAAAACCACCCATCCCTTCCTCCAGTTTTCTGATTTTCGGTGCTCATGGGCTTGCTTTGAGTTTAGAAGGCAGTGTTCTCAACGCTTGTCCTCCTCATCGCTGAGATGATACAGTGCTGCTCACCCTCCAAAATTAAATGGTACGCCGTCGTCAAACTAGGAATCGGCCATGTAGCCAAAATCTGGCTTTTAAGGTGTCCATAATAATCGTCCAAGCCCATGAGGAAATCGTATAGATGATCACGATCACGGGCTTCATTAATTTTTTTTTGCAACATTACATGAGCATTTTCCACAGGAACAGTCGAGCATTTTCCATATTCGTCAAAGGCGGCTAAAATATGCAGACGCAAATTGACCATCCTGTCTAACGGCTCCCAGTGTGCACCGTAATTCATATGCTCGGGGGGGGGTTCCTTTCCAAAGCGTTCTTCAAGGTCTAGCCATACTTCTCGTGCTGTTTTAAACTTGACACTTTGCCTCAATTCCAGTTACATACTGATGTTTAACCCCGCTTTCACCATGGCGTTGGCACGTTGCCAGTACGGCAAATAGGGAGATTTGGTTTTCGGCATCGGAATATCTCCGTTCACGAATCCAATCTTATTTTTGGCATATAGGGCGTTGGTCATTTCATCAAGCCAATCCCCATAATTCCCATCTCGTAGGAGTGTAGTCACGAAAACATCCCCGGGTTTATCACCAGATTGGATGTAGTATGGTGACATGCAATCAATGATCGGATTTTCACCATTGTTGTTGTCTGTGTTGGTGGTGACCATCTCGCTGGAGACTCGAGTATGGCACAAAGGATATTAAGAGTGTATAGCCAGGTTAGGCTCTGATACCATAAAGGAAATAAGAAACGTAATTGAAATGGTTTGCATTACTTCTGTCGTATTACAAGGTCATGCAGTATATCCCTTATATAGTGGGATGACAAAGAAAAGAAGGAAAAATAATAAAAGGAAACTAATAAACATGGCAATATCCCATCATATGGAATTGCCGTAATATTGGATGAATCAAAATAATATTCCAAATTAATGATATGATATTATACGTAATATATGGCTTGATGATTGTTCAAAACTTCATCTATGTTGAGTGTAAATTATTTCTTATATTTGAGTCAATTGAATATCTTAATAATGAAGGTAAGAGTGATGGTAAAACTATGAACTTTGGAATCAAATTAACTTCTAACTAATGATTTGTTTATTCACTCATATATGCCGTAGTGAAAGCTAGTAGTAATGAATCCATCAAGTATATAAAGTCCTTCAGTTAAAACCAAATGCAATATATATAAATCACATATCAAGTATCAGACATCAAATATATAAATGGGAGGGGGGAGGAGGAGGAGGAGGAGGAGGAGGAGAAGGAGGAGACGTAAGACCAAGGGAATGAGGAGGATGAGTAAACTTTTCTGTGACTACTCCTCACCGCCGCGTGTCGCCGAAATTATCTGGAAGTTGGAGATGGAAGAAACGGAAGAGGGGTGCTGAGGGACACAACGGAGAGAGAGAGACAGAGAGGGAGCCGATGACGTTCGGAGAGGGAAAAAATTAATAACGTTTTAATTATAATAAGGGTGAAAAGGTAATATGAAGTCTTATTTGAGGAATATTAAACATACACTCCTACTTTAGAATTGGGAAAAGGGTCAAATAAACCTCCGAACTAACTTAAAAAGTGCAAATCACCAATTACATAGGAAGCTCTGTCCGGCCGTCACCATTTGGGGCGGTTCTCGGTGGAATTTTTGATGAAATTTTTTAGCATCTTCTTCATTAAGTCGAGTTTATTCATACCAAATTTGAGCTAAAAATTCAATCAGGAAAGCAGTCAAATGAATTTTTGAAGATAACTGCGCAGTTAAATAGCGCATCACATTTCAGAAAATCATTTGACTGTCTTCCCGGTAGCGTTTTTATTTGAAATTTGGTATGGGTAAACTAGACTTAATTTAGAAAATGCAAAAAATATTTCATCAAAAAATTCCACCGGGAACCGCTCCAAAAGGCGATGGCCGGACAGAGCCTCCTATATAAGGGGTGATTTGCACTTTTTAAGTTAGTTCGAGGGCCTATTTGACCCTTTTCCCTTTAGAATTCCTTCCATATTTTACTCCACGACAATTTCTTTAATAATCCCATCATTCCCTAAGATTAGGACAAAAGAGAGTCATGTGATTGTTAAAAAAAGAAACTATATACTACTCCCCCCGTCCCGTTGGAATGTTTCCGGTTTGACCTACACACATATTAAGGAAATAAACTTAACAGGGGGTAAATTTTACTGTTTTGACACTGTTTTGACACTGTTTCGACACTGTTTGACACTGTTTTGCACTGTTTGACCCTGTTTTGATGTAGGATAACTTTCCATTTAGGGAAGTGGGAACTTTCTAACGTGACATCCAAAAAAGGAAAGCGGGAACATTCCAACGGGACTGAGGGAGTACATAATTAATATTGAATTGATGAAATGTGTATAAAGTAGAAGTCAATAGTAAGCATTATTCAAATTTTTGTGAGGCTGACCAAAAAAGCAAAATGATACTCCCTCCGTATCTATTTAGATGACCCATTAGGTTTTTTGAGTAGTTTAAGAAGAAATATAGATATATTGTGGATAAAGTAAAAAACACGGTAGATGATTAAAATATGTGGGTGAGAAAGGGATTTAATGGGGAGGAATAATGGGATAAGTGAAAAGAAAAATGGAAAATGTAAATATTTAATGGTGGGAGGCTAAAAGGTGGGGTCCATGTCTAAAAAGAGAAATGAAATATTTTTTTATACGTCTTAAAAGGAAAAACGAAACAAGTAAATATATACGAGCGCGTATCAAGATATGTGGGAGGGAGCAATAAAAAATGGAATACTTGATTCATCCTCTCACGTAAGTCAAGTAAACTTTTTCCAAAAAAAGCAAGTCAACTAATCTAATTGGTTATGAAAAATTATAGGGATAAAGGTCAGATAGGACCTCAAACTTGAAAAAAATGTCAAATAAGGTCATATTTAGGATGCTCTGTCCGGCCGACGCCATTTGGGGCGGTTCCCGGTGGAATTTTTTGATGATTTTTTTTGAGAATCTTATTCATTAAGTCTAGTTTACTCATATCAAATTTGAACTAAAACTTCAATCGGGAAGGCATATAAATGAATTCTTGAAGATAACTGCGCAGTTAAAAGAGCAGTTATCTTCCAGAATTCATTTGAATGCCTTCCCGGTTGAAGTTTTAATTCAAATTTGATATGAGTAAACTAGACTTAATGAATAAGATTCTAAAAAAAATTCATCAAAAAATTTCACCAGTAAACGCCCCAAATGGCGTCGGCTGGACAAAGCATCCTAAATATGGCCTTATCTGACCCTTATCCCAAAATTATAAAATTGTGATCTCATATTTCCGTACCATATCACTCTTTCGAACTTCAGCCAATCACTCTACCGATACATTTTCAATACTTTTAGAGGTTTTGCCTTTTTAGTCTTCCGACTATTAGAGCATCTCTGGTACAAAAACATGAACGGTGCATACGTGGCATTGGAGATAACCAATTAAAAAACAACAAATAGAATATATCTCTCCTTATTTGAACGATCTGATATGTTTTTGGTAAGTTTTTCTCTACAATGTCAAGCACAATGTCTAAATGTAAACATTGTGGTTGAATTGTTGAGAAAAACTTACCAAAAACACATAAGGCCGTGGAAAGAAGGAGAGAGAAATGTCATTAATTTAATCTTTTGCATCTATCTCTCTCCTGCCACATGTGCACCGTGCACATTATAGCATTGAAGATGCTCTTATATCATTGACATATTGATACTAGATTTTGAGTTTTTCTACTTTTAGTGCTCGACTATTGCTGTAGATGCACTTTTAGTACTCCTCTTTGAAATTTTCCGTATTTAGTCATCCAACTTTCATAAAAGTGACACTTTTGGTCCTTCAACTATTATAATAATGACATTTTTAGTCCTCAACTTATTGTGTCAAAATCATAGTGGAAGACTAAATAGTGGAGGACTAAAAGTGTCTTTAGCATAGTAGTTGAGAATTAAAATTGGAAATATTAAAAGTCGAGTATCAAAAGTGTCAATGACCCAATAGTCGGAGGACCGAAAATGGCAAAAACTCATACTTTTATGTACCAAAATAGAATGTGTAGGTTTCTATTTTTTGATAAATAAATACTACAAACTCCATATATATATGAAGTACTCCCTCCGTCCCATTAGAAGGTTCTCACTTTCCTTTTTGGTATGTTCCATATAAAGGTTCTCATTTCCATTTTACGAAACAATTAACAATTTTAAGTGATAAATTAATCATTAAATATTAAAAATAATACATTTATAACATCTCGATTATCAATACTAACTACATTATATGTTCCAAAAAATACTAACTACATTATAATATATACCTATTAAAATTATTTCTCAAAATATACTCGAAGTACTTTATTTAATTATTGCCTAAATAATCATCCAGTTTTGCTATGGAACCTTCCAACGGGACGGATACAGTAACAAATTAAACACGAGGTGGGAGCAGTGGCGGATCTTGGACACTAATTTTGAGGGTTCAAATTTATTTTATAAGTTTTGGGTGTTCATATATATACATGTATAAATTTTAACACTAGCACTCATATACATGTATTTTCACACTAATAGCTCAAATTTTTAGGTGTTCACATGAACAATTTTGAACAACTCTAGGACCGCCTGTGAGTGAGAGGTGAAAGGAGCCGAAAGAGAAACGTAAAATAGGAATGTGAGATTTCCAAAAATATGAGTAAATAGGTTTATGAATTTCAAAATAGAATTGCTAGGTTATTCATTCTAAAATATGAGTAACATGGCAGTATTCATTGTCATCTTCTAGTCATTACGACCAACTAGTTACAATACAAGACATTCAACATGATAGTATTCACCGATTATATTTTTCAATCATTAAAATATTCTTCAATCATGACTGTAACATAGTATTCTTATTTAAGAAAGAAAACATAGCAATCTTATTTTGGAATTTCAAAACCTATTTAATCATATTCAGGACAATTTAGCAATAGTAAGTTGTCTTCAAATTAATAGCCCGTTTGGTGGCCCCTTTTTTCGGGATCAGGCGTGATGGAGTATATGGCCCAGGGAACCCCGGCCCATAGGCTCCTACTGCTCTAACCAAGGCCCAATAGGCCCAGGAAGTACAACATGCCTAAATCACATCGCCCCGAGTACCAAGCAGCCAACAATGCACACTGGGGGTGCCTTCGGCCCCTTGGCCGAAGGCTCCAGATACTCACAGAAAGGCTATTTTTAGCATACAAAGTTACTGGGAGAAAACGGCGAAAAACAGTAGCCCTCGGCACCTGGAGCCCTCGACCTTAAGGGGCCTTCGACAGGAAGAGCCCTCGGCTAATCATCTACAGCCGAGGGTACCTTCCTCGACAAGAATATCCTCTCCACATGCGCCTGGGTCGCCGTACCAAGTACAACGTCACATCCAACCGCCGCATTAAATGCGGCCACATGCGAATGCCAGTGACACCCGGGTGATGTGACCCCTCGGCCGTTGGATGCTTGACACGTGTCCCCGTCTCGCATTTATTGCTACTATAAATAGCACCCCATTTCCCATTTTGTAAACCAGATTCTGAATACGCTTTGAACTCATAGATTCAATACACTTTCTCTCTCTTACTTGCTCTGGCTTCTCTCCAGTTACTCCCCGCAGTAACCCTTCGGATACATACCCCCGGGTAGACTATCCATCATTTGGTGCTCTCGTTGAGAGGTCGAATAATCAAGTAAGAACCCCCCCCCCCCCCCTCGCCAAACACAAAAAATCTACCAAAATGGTGAGAACAACTCGTGCTAACTCCAAGAACGTTGATGACAAGAACCTGGCCCTCGGCGATGTCAACGCCCCCGAAGCCTCTAACAGGGCTCTCGAGGGCGGCGCCCTCACTGGGTTGGAACAGGCGACTGTCGACCTATGCCTTCAGATTCAACAAAATGCCCCTGATGCCCGCCTCGACATCGAGGCCAAAAAGAAGGACCGGAGCGAAAACCAAGTTAGCCCTGCGGTCATCACTATCGACGTATAGTCGGCATTTTCCGCCTTCATCCAAACACTCACCCAGAACCCGGGTGCCTTCGGCACTTTGGTTCCCCTTCAACCTCAGGTCGGGGAAAACATCATGCCTCCCCCTCATCCACACCCCCTCGGAAACCCTGTCCTTCGGATTGGGAACGTCGAGGGGGTCGTGGCCCGAGACACGCCACAACATGAACAAGGAACAGCCCCAGACTTCCCCCCTCGAGAGACTCGGAGGGGCGCAAGACCGCCTCGGGGGGAAGGCGCTCCAAAGGCCTCAGGAAAGTGGCGGATCCGTTTCCCGGGCGGATGAAAGACGTCCCGCTCAGGACAAAGGCAAGGCACCTCTCCATGCTGACGACGCCCGTCACCACATCAACCAGGCCCACTCGGCCCGTGTCCGTTAGCAGGGCAGAGGCCCTCCCGAAGGACCCCCGAGATGAAATCATTGCGGCCCTCCAGCGTCGGCTTGACGAGATGGAGGCCACCAAAGCGCACGCCACCGCTTCTGCCCCTCACGCAGACCTGAAGTATGAGGCAATGTTGGCCAAGATGAAGGAGATGCAGAAGAAGATAGCCGAGGGCTCCGGGGAACCCACCATACAACTCCGGACCCGGATGCCATTTACCCCAAGGGTATTGGCAGCCCGGATCCCGAAAAAATACCGAGGGCAACTAATCAAGCCTTACGACGGAAAAACTGACCCCAGGAGCACTACAGCAGGTACCAAAACAGTATGATGATGGTGGGGGCATCGGATGAGTATTTGTGCCGCTGGTTCCTCTCCACCTTAGAGGGGCCGGCTTACGAATGGTTCAACCGATTGCTCGAAGGCTGCATCGACTCGTGGCAAGAACTCGCCCAGCGATTCTTAACTCAATTTGCGGGAAGGCGCCGGATAAGGAAGCACTTCTCCCATTTACTAACGGTAAGGCAGAAGAAGGATGAGACCCTTCGGGATTTACTGGAACGTTGGAGGACGGAGGCGGATAAAGTCGACGGCGCCGATGACGGAACCCTCCTGGCCCTCCTGCAAACCGTCCTCTGCACCAGAAACTTTTCAAGGAGCCTCATCATCGAACCTCCCCGCGATTACATAAGGGCCCTACAGCGGGGGGACCGGTATGTCGAGGCCGAGGAGGTGGAAAAATACCACCATAACCCCGACCAGCAACGCCCTCGGCCAGACGACAAAAACAACCGGGGGCCGGGGGCTCTCTCACATCAATCCAAGGGGCCGGCACCCCCCGGTGATCGCCCCCGGCCTAGCCCAGCCATGTCCGGGGGAGGTTACAAGGGGAACCCGAAGACTTGGGTGCAGCCTGTTCTCCTGGAGCACCCCCGGACACCTTTGACGCAACCCGTCAGCGTCATCCTTGACTTTGCCGAGGAGAGGGGCCTAGTTGAGCGCAACTCTCGTGCACCCTCGGAGGTATACGCCATCAACCCTCAGTACCCCTACTGTCGTTTCCATCAATACCAGGGGCACAAAACCGATGACTGCCATCAGGTGAAGACGACCATTGAGAGATTAATACAAGCGGGCCATCTGTCCCAGTTTGTCCAAAGCCCTCAGCAACAGGGTCCGCCCTACCAAGGGCCACCACGAGGGCACCCAGCAAAGGCAAACGCTTGGGTTAACCCAAACACCACCACCCCTCAGCAAAAAGAGGGAAATCGGGAATTTGGAAGAAGAAGAAGAGGAGTACCCCCACTATCAAGAGAAGAAACGCCACATCCTCATGATCACTGGAGACAACACCGGGGGCGACTCCACCAGCCAACGGAAGAAGTGGGCTCAATCACTTTACGTGGGGGAAGTCACTCACATGCCCCCCGTAAAACAGCTGAGGGAGGAGCCCATCACATTCACCAATGCTGATCTCCCCCCGACTTCCACTCCCCACAGGGACGCTTTGGTGATCCAAAGTGAGATCAACAACACCATCATCCACCGAACTTACATTGACATGGGCAGCTCCGTCAATGTAATGTATCTCAACACCTTCAGAGAGCTACATCTGGAGAGGGGGTCCCTTCGGCCCATCAAGACCCCTCTTGCCGGCTTCACCGGTGACACCATTGATTCCGAGGGGGTCATAACCCTCCCGGTACTATTCGGCGACGGGCTCCATAGAGCCAAGCTCGAAGTGGAGTTCGTCGTCGTCAACATCGATTGTGCCCACAACATCATCCTCGGCCGACCAGCCCTCGAGGATCTCGAAGCCATCATCTCCATGAGGCACCTCTGCCTCAAATTCCCGGCCGAAGGGGGCATCGGCTACTCGAGGGGAAATCAGAAGCTTGCCCGTGTTTGCTACCTCCAAGTGACGAAGAAGGTTAGCAAAACCGAGTTCCATGTTGACACCATCACCGGGGCAATTGAAGAGGAGGAGAAGAGGCCGAGGGCTGAACCAGCCGAGGACGTAGAAGACTTTGCGCTCGATCCGTCCAAGTCGGAGAGAGTCGTGAAGATTGGAGCCCAACTCCCCGAAGACTTGAAGACCGGCATCACCAACGCCCTCCGCGCTTACTCCATTGTTTTTGCATGGGGGCCGAAGGACATGCCGGGAATTAGCCGAGGGGTCATCACCCACCGCCTCTCGGTGGACCCTTCGGCCACACCAGTACAACAACGGAGAAGACCCCTCTCGGCCGAGAGGAGGGAATTCGTGAAGAAGGAGGTCACCATGCTCCTCTCTATTAAGCACATCAAGGAGGTGAAATACCCCTCATGGCTAGCAAACGTAGTCCTCGCACAAAAGCCTCCCACCTTCCGCATGTGCGTGGACTACACGGACCTCAACAAGGCGTGCCCCATGGACCCCTTCCCTTTACCAAACATTGATCAATTGGTAGATGAGACCGCAGGGTGCGAAATCATGTCCTTCCTCGATGCCTTCCGAGGGTATCACCAAATTTTCATGCACGAGGAAGACGCCGAAAAAACAGCCTTCATGACTCCCGAGGGCATCTTCTGCTACCTGGTGATGGCCTTCGGCCTAAAAAACTCCGGCGCCACTTACACCCGGATGGTGGCTAGGGTCTTTCAAGCCGTCTTAGGGCGCACCATGGAGGCTTACGTTGACGACATGACCGTCAAGAGCAAACAATCCTCCAGCCATGCTGACGACCTCCGGGATCTCTTCGCCATCATGCAGAAGTTCAACCTTCGGCTAAATCCGAATAAGTGCACCTTCGGCGGGCAAGGAAGCAAATTCTTAGGCTACATGGTGAGCCGAAGGGGTATTGAGGCCAACCCCGATAAAAATCAGGCCATCATCAACATGGAGCCCCCACGCAACGTGAAGGAGGTCCAACGGTTGACGGGCCGCCTGGCAGCCCTCAACCGCTTCTTGTCGAAAATCGGCAGAAAAGTCCTTACCCTTCTTCCAGATCATGAGGAAAACCGTCGGCTTCCAATGGACTTCAGAATGCCAGGAGGCTTTCAACGAACTAAAACGGTATTTATCTTCACCCCCTGTGCTCTCCAAACCCAAGGTAGGGGAAACCCTATACCTTTACCTTGGTGTTAGCCCAGCGGCCATCAACTCAGTACTCATCCGGGAAGAAGATGGCGTCCAGCATGCCATATTCTATGTCAGCAAGACCCTCAGAGAAGCAGAACTCAGATATTCCCCTGTGGAAAAGACAGTGTTGGCTATCGTTTGGACCGTCAAGAAGTTGTGCCACTACTTCCAAGCTCACCCGGTCCAGGTCCTCACTCACTGATATTCATGTAATTTCTGATTGTATGTTTGTATTTTTAACTAAGTTTTTATTAGTTCTAGTTGAGGAAATTACACACTTTTGGTGTAATACTTTATTTTCATATTTATTTGTAATTTGTTTAGATTAGGACTTTTCTGAGCTAAACAGGTCAAAGATCATCCAAGGGATCAAGATTGGACCTCAAAAGATCAAGGAAAGTGCAAGGAGACAAGAAAGATTTCGATTTGGAAAAAATACTCGTATACCCGGTCGGGTATAGGCAATACCCGATCGGGTATTTGCTTGATTCGGTTGTCCAAATCAAATCCGGGAACAAAGGATCGTGGGAGCAAATTTTTGTAAAGATTTGTCACATACCCGATCGGGTAAACCGACATACCCGACCGGGTATGTCCAGAAATGTGGTTTTCCGGGAAATTTCCTAAGATACCCGATCGGGTATCCTATATACCCGGTCGGGTATCAGCCCCTGCAGCTCCCAAAAGCCTATAAATACACCTCCTTTCCTTCACAAAAAGATATCCAATCCCTTGTACATCTAAGCTCAGTATAGAATAGCTCTTTCTTTATATTTTTCATCATGTTTAGTCTCCAAATGAGGAGCTAAACTCTTCCATCTTGGTTTTGCTACTTTGAAGCTTAATGAATTTGTAAGTTGTGAGTTATTTTCTTTAATCTTCTTCCTTGAATATTAATTCTTTCTTTCAAAATACTATCTCTATATCAAAGTTGGGGAGTGTTACTAAGATGACAATTAGTTAACATCTTGACATTGGTTATAGTAATAGCTATTTCTTCCTCTATGATAATATTGGGGAGTGTTACTAAGATGACAATTAGTTAACATCTTGATATTAATCATAGTAGGATTCATATATTTTAATATTCTTCCTTGAGTATTGATTAATTCCTATTCATATTTCATGTTAATATCTTAAACATTACTTAAAGTATCAACTAGTATTGTTTCTCATATTAATTATTACTAGAATCAATCGGTTAATACGCTTGTTATTAATCCGGTTCTTTCAACGGTAGTAAACTTGGAATATTAATGCATGCATCTCATGGTTGATATGCCAAGGGGAATTAATTATATTGATTAAACCAATAAACCGCTTGTGTTGAGGTTATCAATCTCAATCGTTTTCATCTTAAGTTTATTGCTACTATCAAGTTAATATACGGCGCTTGTTCTATATTGACTCGATAGTAAGTTTTATTAATGAACGCATCTCGTTATTAATAACTACCCTCGATGAACTGGATATACTCCTCGATTGAGTATTCGAGAGGAAGATAGTTAAAGATATAACCGGGATCGACGAACATTTCATTAAGTGGATAAAAGCAAAACCAAGTCCCCATCTCATTGAATTAAACTCATATAGGTCGTTTATCTTAGTGTTATTAAACCAAACAAATCTAAACCCCCCTTGTTATTATTTATATAAAAGAAAAAGTATTTCTTTCCCTGTGGATACGAACCTTACTACACTATACTACGTATTAGTGTTGTATTGATTATTTATTTTGAGTGCACCTAACGACGAGTGCACGTCAAATTTGGCGCCGTTGCCGGGGAAGGGCAATAAATTTTTCTTTTATTTCATATCAAGAAAAATCAAAAAATATATATATACCAAACAAAAAAAAAATATAAAGAGTTCTTATTTCTTCTATTTCTGAGCTTAGTGGAGTTTATGGTTAAACATCGCTCCATAAACAAAATCATATATCAAAAAAGCCCAGAAATATAACAAACTTTCGAGCGGTTGAAAAGTAAATTTTCTAATACCGACTCGGAGGAATCATCTATCAGAGATTCATCCAGCGCTAGTTCTCATTCTAGCGAGACCGAAGAGTCAATAACCATGGCTCTTGAGACAAGAACACTACGGGAGCTCACTGCTCCAAATCTCAATCAACAACCGTTATGTATTACCTTCCCTACACTCGATGAAGGTAATACATTTGAGCTAAAATCTGGGCTCATACATCTACTGCCATCCTTTCATGGCTTAAGAGGAGAAGATCCGAACAAACACCTTTCTGAGTTCCATATTGTGTGCACAAGCATGTGCCCCAGCGGTGTCTCGGAAGAACAAATCAAATTGAGGGCTTTTCCATTCTCCCTCAAAGACACTGCAAAAGATTGGCTATTCTATCTTCCTTCGGGAAGTATAGACACATGGGCAGCAATGAAAAAATGCTTCTTGGATAGGTACTATCCCGCCTCAATCTCATCTTCTTTAAAAAAACAAATAAGCAACATTGAGCAAAAAGAAGATGAAACATTGTATGAATATTGGGAGCGTTTCAAAAAGTTGTGTGCTAGTTGCCCATATCATGGGTACACCGAGCAAGACCTCATCCTCTATTTTTATGATGGTCTTGCGGATCAAGATAGGCGCATGGTGAATGCGGCTTGTGGAGGGGGAATTGTTAACAAAACCCCTTCTCAAGCAAGGAATCTCATCTCAGAATTGGCCGAGAACTCCAGACATTACAGTGGGCGATCCTCAACTCGAAGGGTTGCCGCAGCAGAATCCAACATCTCGTTGGAAGGCCAAGTTGCTAGTTTGACTTCTCTTGTCAAAGAACTTCTTCTGAAATCTAACACTAAGGAGGTCAAAGCTTGTGGCATTTGCACAACAACCGGGCACCCCACTGATTCGTGCCCATCCCTCCAAGAAGAACAAGTCAACGCCTTGGGTTTCCAAGGCCATCAACAGAAGAGGTATGATCCATTCTCAAATTCTTACAACCCTGGATTGCGGGATCATCCTAACTTGAGGTATGGAAACCCTCAACAATCCAACTCATCTTCTCAATCTGGTATGTCAACTGATGACATGATCCGGACTTTGACCTCAAGCATAGTCACCATGCAACAAAACATGGGACAATTTCAACAAACCATGGTACAATTTCAACATGAGACAAAGTCAAGCATTAACAATTTGGAAACCCAAGTTGGTCAAATTGCAAATGCCGTGAACCGACTTGAAACAAAGGACTCGAGTAAACTCCCATCCCAAACGGAGCAAAACCCGAGACAACATGTGAATGCCATCATGTTGAGTAGTGAGGCAACATGGAAGGAGGTAGATCAAGAGGAGGACCCTGAAGAAGAAATTCAACCTGAGGAGGGGGTCACAACAGTCAAGCTCCCCCCACCGTCATCATATGAACCAGTAGCCCCGTTCCCTGAGGCACTGAGAGAGACAAAGAAACCGGAGAAAGATTCTGACATCTATGAGACTTTCGCCAAGTGTGAGGTAAACATTCCGCTCCTTAACTCAATGAAAAGTGTTCCTCGTTTTGCTAAATTTTTAAAAGAATTATGCAAAACAAAAAGGAAAAATAAATTGAAAGAGAAACAAGAGGTTATGGTTAGTGAACATGTCTCAGCTATTTTCCAAAATAAACTCCCCGAGAAATGTAGCGACCCAGGCATGTTTACTATTCCCTGCACGATAGGGGGCACCACATTTCCTAGGGCCTTGTTGGATTTAGGGGCATCAATAAATGTCATTCCTCACTCCGTTTATAAATCCCTACAACTTGGCCCACTACATCAAACCGGTGTAGTAATTCAACTAGCAGATCATTCTAGCACTTACCCGAAGGGTATGATAGAAGATGTGCTAGTAGAAGTGGAAAATATGGTCTTCCCTGTCGACTTCTATGTCCTCGAAATGGGAAATGATGACCAAACAACACCCATCCTTTTGGGTAGACCCTTCTTGAAGACCGCAAAAACTAAAATCGACGTGGCTAGTGGTTCATTAACTTTAGAGTTCAATGACCAAAAAGTAGAGTTCAATATATTTGACTCTACGAAAAAACAAATTGAAGATCAATCTCTTTGCTCTTTAAGTGTTGTTGAACCACAAGAACCATTTTTTTTTGAAGAAATTTGATAAAATCTTTCAAGAAGAGGAGAAAATTGAGCATATGGAGTCATCGGTGGTTGGAACAAAGTCATTAAGATGCAAACTTAAACCACCTGCAATTGAGGTGTTGATGAGAAAGAAACCCCGGCCTTACTGGAAAAGGCCGAAGAATAAATTTGAAAAAGGGCTAAATAAGGCCACAAAAAATGAATCAAGGGATGTTCACGATCCCACTTAAAAAAAAAAATACGTAGAATAACGTCGTGCCGCGACGTTAAATGAGGCGCTTCTTGGGAGGCAACCCAAGTTTTGATTTTTATCAATTTTCATTTAACTTGCATTAATATTTTATCAATTTTCATTTAACTTGCGTGTGTGTGTTAAAAATTTTAAAAAAAAAATGAAAAAAAAAAAAATGCAGGTTTTGGAACATCTGGGGACATACCCGATCGAGTATCTCCTTATACTCGGTCGGGTATGAGCAAAAAGAAAAGGGACCGGGCACTACTCGATCGAGGGAGCATTCAAAAAATTGAAAAATAAGCAATACCCGATCGGGTATCACTATACACCCGGTCGGGTATTGCTAGAAATGCTAAAATTTAAGGGGACTGACTCCCACACTCGACCGAGTACCCGCGTCAAAAATCAAAGAAAAGGGAGATACCCGATCGGGTATAGCCACTTACCCGACCGGGTATGCTGAAAACGTGCAAATCTGCAGCTCACTGCCTCGAGTACCCGATCGGGTATACACACTTACCCGGTCGGGTAAGCGGGATTACTCAGCATTTTAATTCGAAAAGTCCCTTCTTCTTCCCAAATTCCTTCCCCAAATCCGACCAAACCCTCCCCAAACCTCCATAGCCGGTTCTTCTACCTCAAATTACTCCCTGAATTCTCCACCAAATCTCTCCTAACCACCACCAAAATCTTCACCACATTTCCCTCTACATCCCATATCCATCAACACCACATTTTTCCCCAAAAGACTCAAGTCCAAGAATAATGCCTTACGCCCTCCCCCAAGTCCGAAATTTGTAACTCAAAATTCAAAGCATCAAGCGAAAATGCCACCAAAGAACAAGGGGTGAGAGTATCTCATCTAGAGCACCGGTCAGCCCGGTTATGATGGAGTCGAGCACTAGGGACAGTGCTTCGAGCTAAGTGAGGGGGAGTCACTCATCGGTGCGTACTTAAATTTGATACCTTGTAAACCAGCATTATTTTCTTCGCAAAAAAAAAAAAATATGAAATGCTAGTTAGGTTGAAAACCCAACAAATGGGCAATCTAAGCAAAAAAGGCTTACAAAAAAAAAATGATGAGTGAGTGGAGAGGTGAGTTAAAAAAAAATATAATAAAATTAAAAAAAAAAAAAAAAAAAAGAGATGCTAGGATGAAAACCTGCAAAGGCTCCTAGGCAAAATGAGAGATATGAGAGAGATATATTTGTTTTTACAGGACTTCATTTAATCTTTTGAAGATGAAAAGAGGAGATGAGCATAGAAGGCCATGAAACCCAAGAAGATATTATTCTTTGAGCTGAACACTCAATGTAAAACCCATATATTATCCTTGGTGGTCTTTTGCTTTTTCTGGTTGATTGTTGAACTTTTGAGGACTTGGAACTGTTAAACATTTGACTTTACTCGAGGACGAGTAAAGAAGCTAAGTGTGGGGGAGTTGATATTCATGTAATTTCTGATTGTATGTTTGTATTTTTAACTAAGTTTTTATTAGTTCTAGTTGAGGAAATTACACACTTTTGGTGTAATACTTTATTTTCATATTTATTTGTAATTTGTTTAGATTAGGACTTTTCTGAGCTAAACAGGTCAAAGATCATCCAAGGGATCAAGATTGGACCTCAAAAGATCAAGGAAAGTGCAAGGAGACAAGAAAGATTTCGATTTGGAAAAAATACTCGTATACCCGGTCGGGTATAGGCAATACCCGATCGGGTATTTGCTTGATTCGGTTGTCCAAATCAAATCCGGGAACAAAGGATCGTGGGAGCAAATTTTTGTAAAGATTTGTCACATACCCGATCGGGTAAACCGACATACCCGACCGGGTATGTCCAGAAATGTGGTTTTCCGGGAAATTTCCTAAGATACCCGATCGGGTATCCTATATACCCGGTCGGGTATCAGCCCCTGCAGCTCCCAAAAGCCTATAAATACACCTCCTTTCCTTCACAAAAAGATATCCAATCCCTTGTACATCTAAGCTCAGTATAGAATAGCTCTTTCTTTATATTTTTCATCATGTTTAGTCTCCAAATGAGGAGCTAAACTCTTCCATCTTGGTTTTGCTACTTTGAAGCTTAATGAATTTGTAAGTTGTGAGTTATTTTCTTTAATCTTCTTCCTTGAATATTAATTCTTTCTTTCAAAATACTATCTCTATATCAAAGTTGGGGAGTGTTACTAAGATGACAATTAGTTAACATCTTGACATTGGTTATAGTAATAGCTATTTCTTCCTCTATGATAATATTGGGGAGTGTTACTAAGATGACAATTAGTTAACATCTTGATATTAATCATAGTAGGATTCATATATTTTAATATTCTTCCTTGAGTATTGATTAATTCCTATTCATATTTCATGTTAATATCTTAAACATTACTTAAAGTATCAACTAGTATTGTTTCTCATATTAATTATTACTAGAATCAATCGGTTAATACGCTTGTTATTAACCCGGTTCTTTCAACGGTAGTAAACTTGGAATATTAATGCATGCATCTCATGGTTGATATGCCAAGGGGAATTAATTATATTGATTAAACCAATAAACCGCTTGTGTTGAGGTTATCAATCTCAATCGTTTTCATCTTAAGTTTATTGCTACTATCAAGTTAATATACGGCGCTTGTTCTATATTGACTCGATAGTAAGTTTTATTAATGAACGCATCTCGTTATTAATAACTACCCTCGATGAACTGGATATACTCCTCGATTGAGTATTCGAGAGGAAGATAGTTAAAGATATAACCGGGATCGACGAACATTTCATTAAGTGGATAAAAGCAAAACCAAGTCCCCATCTCATTGAATTAAACTCATATAGGTCGTTTATCTTAGTGTTATTAAACCAAACAAATCTAAACCCCCCTTGTTATTATTTATATAAAAGAAAAAGTATTTCTTTCCCTGTGGATACGAACCTTACTACACTATACTACGTATTAGTGTTGTATTGATTATTTATTTTGAGTGCACCTAACGACGAGTGCACGTCACTCACCAACCCCTCGGCGCTTTGATGAGGAGCCCCACCAGCTCCTCCCGAATGGTAAAATGGGCTATCTTCCTAAGCCAATACAACATCGATATTCGTCTGAGGCCCGCCATCAAGGGCCAAGCCCTAGCGGACTTCGTGACGGAGTGCACGGCAAGATCAGCCACGGACGAGGAGCCCTCGGCTCCCTCGGACGATTGGTGGACCCTCTACACCGACGGCTCCTCCGCTATCAAAGCATGTGGAGGAGGGGTGGTTCTCATCTCACCCGAAGGCTTCCGGGCCTATTATGTAATCCGCTTCTCCTTCAAGGTCTCCAACAACGAAGCCGAATACGAGGCCCTCCTCTGTGGCCTTCGGCTGGCAGCTAACATGAAGGCCGACACATCCACGTCAAGTGCGACTCCAAGTTAGTCGTCGGCCAAATTTCCAGGGAGTATGAAGCCAAGGAAGGAAGAATGAAGCAGTACAAAGAAGCGGCCAAGGAGTTGCTTAAGGTATTTGAGGCACACTCTCTTACTCAAATACCGAGGGCTCAAAACTCCGAGGCCGACATTTTATCGAAGCTCTTGGCCGAATCCGCTGAGCATATCTCAAAGATTGCCAAAATCGAGGAGCTCAGTCTCTCCAGCATACATGTTAGCCCCGTTATACACATACAACAAAGGCAAGAGGACCGGATCTCAGATATCGTCGCCTTCATCACCACAGGGCAATTGCCCGAGGATGAGGCCCGTGCCAAGCTAGCAAAGTTGAGGGCTCCCAGCTACACCATCGAGGACGGAAGGCTTTACAAAAGATCATACAACGGGACGCTACTTCGGTGCCTTCATCAAGATGAAGCCGAGGTCGCGATGGAGGAGGTGCACAATGGCACTTGCTCAGCTCACCAGGGACCCTTCTCCATGTCCCGAAGGCTCATAATCCAAGGCTACTTTTGGTCTACAATGGCTCGGGATTGTGCGGATCTCGCCCGAAGGTGTACCGCATGCCAACACTTCCAGAAAGCCCCCGACAAGCCAGCGGTCAACTATGCCCCCATCAACACATCCATATCCTTCGCTCGATGGGGCATAGACCTTGTGGGCCCTCTGCCGAGGGGTACCTCCAACAACAGGTACATCATCGTCGCCATTGACTACTTCACCATGTGGGTGGAAGCTGAGCCCCTCACAAGCATCACCGAAGCCAAATGACGTCATTTTGTTCTCAAGAACATCCTCACAAGGTTTGGCGTCCCCCAGCAAATCATCTCCGACAACGGGACTCAATTTAAGGCAGCCCCCTTCTGTGCCCTCCTAGAGGCATGGGGCATCAAACACACCTTCTCCTTTGTTGCCTACCCTCAGGGCAACGGCCATGTAGAGAACGTTAACCGGATCTTGCTCGAGAGCCTAAAAAAGAAGGTGGAGGCCGAAGGGGGGGCTGGGTAGAAGAACTCCATAACATCTTATGGGCTTACCGCACCATTTCCCCCAGGGATTGGCAGGCGTCTAATATGCCCAGGATTCGACTTCCAAACTGAATCGCTTCCCTCACCACTACCCCAAGGATGTGGCAGGCCACAGACTATGTCTGGCGCCGAGGGGACGACTTTCAAAACGGATGCGCTTTCCGTGCCATCTCCCAAGGGGAGGCAGGCTACAGACTATGTCTTATGACCAGGAAACAACCATCGATCCCCTCGGAACTCGGAAGGTTAATCCGAGGGGGGAGCTAATGGTGTATTCTATTGCCTCCCGATAGGCCCAGCCTTACCAAGAAACCAAGTTTCTTGAAGCCTTCCCTTCACTACCCAAAAAAAATAACGAGGGGGTGAAGGGGAGTAGACTCAGCGAGAAATCAATGAGTTCACAACTTCAACAAATCACAACAGAAAATCCTTCGGCATTACAAGGAATCTCAACATCATACCGATGGCTTCCCCACGGGAACACCTCCGGTGCATGGGAGTAGACCTGCACAAACACGGGCTCGGGCCGGGCTCGGGCCGGGCTTATTCTAAAAAATCTGCCCACTTGTAGTGGGCGGGCCCGGCCCGGCCCGGTAAAACGGGCCTCCTCATATGTCCAAGCCCGCCCATGAGAGCGGGCCGGGCTGCCCACCGGGCTTTTGGGCCCGGAAAATATCCTTTTGTCAACTTTGTTAAAAAAATGAAAATATTTATAAAATAACATCACAACATTTTAAATGCAATTAAATAAATAATGTACTCACAACACATTTTGAACACAAGAATACGTTTAAATGCGAAACACAAAACGATTCTGGAAAATAAAAAGCATCCAAATTCCAAATAAGCATCCATATTCCATAATTAAAAGCACAATCACAGATTCACAATGTGCAGCGGAAATAGTCAAGAGTATCTCCAAAAAGATTTAACAAATGTATATCATTACAGTTCAAATTTAAATAGTAGAACACAAAAAGTAATTGGTATCCCAAGATTCCAAGAACTTCTCGACATTCCTTCATTTCACCAGAAAGTAATTGATCTCCCAGACTGCTCTGCCAAATGCCAATAAATATCAAATAATGAAAACCAAATATTATTTATAAACCAAGTAAAAACATTGAGATAATGAAAATAATGGAAAATCATGACACTTGTGAATAATGACATGGTAATGAAATTATACTTCCAAGTATTTTAAGTTTTATACGTATAGTCATATAATGTATAATTATATATAGAATAATATATAATATCATATGTTTACGGGCCGGGCTTTTAGGCCCGACCGGGCCTATATTACAACCCAAGCCCACCCATATTTTAAACGGGCCGGGCCGGGCCCGGGCCGGGCCCGGGCCGGTGGGCTAAAGCATGTGTCCAAACCCGCCCATTTATATGGGCGGGCCGGGCGGGCCGGCCCGGAATTGTGCAGGTCTACATGGGAGCTACTAATCCCCGAAGGCTACTATTCAACAGATGTCATCAACAAATGGACAAGTCACTGCCGCCGAAGGCCCTAATCCAACTAAAGGAATAGAATTGGCTAAGTCCACTCAACAACATTTCAAGCAGCAGTTGCCCTCGGCATTTTCACTAAAACACCGAGGGAATGCGCCCAAACATTTCCTGAGGGTGTCTATCTTTTCGTACGATACTTGGACTATGAACATTCCTAAGTCCACACTGGGGGAACCTGACAAATCTCGAAGGCCCATATGCTACTCAAGGAGCGACCTACATATCACCGAAGGCCAGTGCTCACGGATCAAAGGAAACTATCCTAGGGTGGGTGCCCCCGGGATTACCGTCATGACCGAGGGAGGTCTCACCTAAAGAGGCTACAACCCTGAAGGCTCCCCATGCCGAAAGGCCATCCCACGGAGGTCACCAGGACGCTCCTACCCCATGCAAATCGGGGGGGTTACATTACTCAAAGGCCACTTGGTGAAACAACACTTAGAATTATTTTTTTCTAAGTTCTGCATATTTGGCCCTCGGTCAAGTATTCTCACGTCCAGAGGGGTCAAATGACCGAAGGCGTGGTACTGAACAACACTTAGAAAAAAATTTCCTAAGTCCTGAATGATTTGCCCTCTGTCAAGTCAAGGGTCAACCGAAGGCACACCTACAAGAAGGCTCTCACATTCACTTGAAGGCTCCTATCTCATAAAACTACACTTAGAAAAATTTTCTAAGTCCTAAAAATTGGGCCCTCGGCCCAATCATCATGCATTTGAGGGACCATGGTAACTGAAGGCAACAGGATGGACTACACTTAGAAAGATTTTCTGAGTCCTAATTGTTTGGCCCCCGGCCAGTACACCATACAAGCATACATTCATACACAAAGGAGGGAAAAGACGAAGGCATACATTTAAAGGGAAAAAGCAAACTCATATACAAAAAGCCCGAAGACAGGCATTCATCCATTCAAAAAAAGACCATGAAGTAATATCAAGGGAGTTCTGTTACAAAGGCCGAAGCCGGAGGCTAAAAGTATCAATACAAGGGAGTATCATTCAAAATTCTATAAGTACAAATCATTCAACTTGGTTCCCTTCGGCAGCTGTGGAGGTGACCTCTTCCCCGACGGCATCATCAGCGTCACCATCGCCGGATCCCCTCATCATCATTGAATCATTGATCACTGACCTCTCTTCGCCCGGGGGGAGGGGAACTCTCACGTCCGGCTGCAATGGGGGTAGGCCATATACCGACGGGTCAAACTGCTCGAGGGAGATCCCGAAGTGCCTGGCAAGCCTCCGGTAGATTAGATGCTGGGTGAAGAACTCACCCCCTGGTAGTAGCAGTCGCCTCTCTCGGCCAACCATTCCTTACCAGGGCCTTCAACCTAGGCATCTATCTTCTTCTACACCACAGAGGAGACCCATTCTTCCCTCTCAGCAGCCTCCCAGCCCTCGGCGACGAAGGCATCAACAGCAGCTCTCTCGACTGCAGCCACGGCCTCGAGTTTTGCCTTCTCCGCCTCGACATCAGCTTTCTTCGCGTCCTTCGCGGCAGCCATCTCAGCTTCAGCTTTCCCCTCGGCCCGGGCCTCCATTCTGACTGCCTCTAGCTTCAGCTCCATTTGCCGAAGGGCCTCCTCTAGCATGCACGTCTCCCGAAGGGAGGCATCTTTATCGTGAATGAGTTTCTTCCGGGTCTCCTCCTGTTCGGCCTTATGAAGGCGCCATGCCTCCAACCTCCGCGCTTGCTCACCGAGGGCTATGCAAGCCTGAAACACAACAAGCAAAGGGGGTTAGACAAGCACATGCTAAGTATTGAAACAGGAACGAAGAAAAGGTACTTACAGTGAGCGAAGACCGGAGGATCTTATTCTCAAGGGCCTCGTCGTCATATGTCTCGAGGGCCCTCCTGTCCAGGGGCGAGGTTATGCTTCCCAAGAAAGCCCTCGGCTCAATCGTGTTGTGCATCACGGCGGTCCCCTTGATGAGGGGAATCTGCAAGCTCTCCCTAGGGAGGTCGGAAGGAGCCGTCAGCACACCAGCGACCGGGGACTCAGAGGATGATTGCTCCTCGATGATCACTATGGGGGCCGCCTTCTCAGCGACGTCCCCAACATTCTTCTGCTTCTTGGTCGGAGGGCTTTCCCCTTTCCCGGCCTTCTTCTTCTTCGTGGCCACATCGGTCGGGGGTTCCCTGACTCCTTCGGCGGCAGCGGCAGCGGAAGCAGCAGAAGGCTCCACATCCTTCTGGAAAAAAGCCTCTACGGGCTTTTGGCCCGAGGGCTTCTTCTTAGGCTGGGCCTGGCTCTTCTTCTTCTTCATAGAAAAGAGGGCATCCGCATTCATATTTGCACCTGCAACATAACAAGGAAAAATTTAAGACCGAGGGGTCGGAAATACAAAAGAAAACACAACCAAAAAATCCTAAGTACAAAATGCAAAGCCCTCGGTTATTACCTCCCGCTCCCCCGAAGGCCCTATCCAAGATTGGGTACTTTTCATCTGTTTCCTCCGGAAAACGGTACCGTCAGAACCCGAGAGCAGGCAAATCCTTCTCGAGGGTGCACTCCTTGATCGCCACGTTCTTATTACTCCCCTCCGGGATCTTGGCGAGTATAAGGCCATCTTTCTCGAGGGCGGCGTTCATCACCTTCTCATGTCGCCTGAATCGGTTTCGCAACTCCCTCGCGAATGGACTCTGGTCTAGCTTGACATAGCACCACCGCTCCTTCCACCCTTTGTTTGAGGAGGGCGCCTCGGTAAATAGCTTCCAATAAGCTATCTGGTGCAGGTTCGCGAAGCCCTCGGCATTCGCGTGGCCTCCCCGACAGAGATTGAAACTCTGGAAGAATAAGTCCAAACTGGGGGCCACCCCCTTGAGCCGGCAGAGATTCAAGAACCCGGTAATGTATGAATGGCTGTTGGGGGTTAGTTGGCAAGGGACTAGGCCAACGCACCTGAGATATTCCCGAAGGAAAGGATGCAATGGTAACCTAAGGACCATGGAAACCGAGAGTATATGGACTGCTATACACCCTTCGGGGGCTCGGGACAAGACGTCTTCGGGACCTGGTTCCACCACCGTCGCCGAAAGCCCCACATGCAGCTGGGTGACATAGAAATCTTCCCTCTCATCCTTCGACGTTATCTCGAGGGCGGCGGTGTTCAGAAAAGAATAGCCCTCGGGCATATCAACGGGTTTTCCTTGGTCAGCAACCCTGCCCTTCTTTTTGGGAGCGGCAGCCTTTGTTTTCTTCTTCTTCCCGGGAGCCACCCTGAGAGGCGTCGGGTTCAGCGCCCGGGAGCTACACGCTTCACCGGCATCGCGAGGGGGTAGAATAGCGACAGTCACCCTCATTCTCTCCTTCTCCTCTTCCACCTCAGCAGTCTGCATAGCGAGGGCGAGCTCCTCGTTCTCCATCACCTGCTCGAAGTCCTCGGCCTCGGCTTCGATGACGAGGACCTTCTGCATCACCATAGCCACAGCAACATCGTCACCAGCCGAGGGCTCGCTTATGGATTCCACATCTGAAACCACTTCACCATCAATCGAGGGCTCCCTCGAGATGTCTTGAGTATCGCTCTGGGATGACATTTCTTACACTAAAGCAGAAGGGTTTCTAAGACCGAAGGCTTACTAAAACAACTCTAGCACTTTGCCTAAGGGCGAGATAGCAAAATAAATGCTAAGGAACTCAAGAACAAAGGGAACAACTGACCTCGGGGAGCTTTGATTTTGTCTGAGGGGGACTTTCTCTCTCTAGAAATCAAATTGCCAGAGCTTCGCTGCAATGATCGCACAAGGAGAACAACCCCTGGCCTTGCGGTATTTATAGGCGCCCAGATCCGGGCTTGGGCCCAAAAACCGGGCCTCCAGTTACAAAATCATCATTACATACCGTCGTTTCACCCAATCGGTGATGCCCGCCCGCGGGCAGCCAACGGCCACGCACCACGTGTACTCCCCCTCCAACGGTCATATTACAACGGCTATATTCTGGGAACCCGAGGGCACGCCCTCGGCAGACCACTCCTTCATCAACCAAAAAACTAGCCCCCGGGCTTTCTCCTTCACTCCACTTCATCAAGAGGAGCTCCCGGGTTCACAACGGGCACACCCCTCGGGAACACTCAGCCCTCAAACACATTGAGGACCACGTAACCCCCGGGGAGCACACCTTCATCAACAATTACCCCCGGCTACGCAACAAGGAAACCCCTCGGGACACCACAGCCCCCAACTTATCAACAAACAGGGGACCCCTCGACAACACAAGAAATATCACCTACATTCATCGCGCCCTCATTCCCATGAATTGAGGGATCCCCTTCGGCATCTCCTAGGATAACAACAGCGTGCCTTTGGCAAAGCAACACGTGCGCCCTCAGACAAGGATAGCCTTCGGCAAGAATACTGCCACACATTTCAGACCAGGGTTTCACCTTTTCGATTCATCATTGGGGGAATTCGGTGCACTCTTTTTCCCTCATTAGATTTTTTCGCAAAGGGTTTTTTCTAATGAGGTTTTTAACGAGGCATCCCCCCAAAATGAAACGAAAAGCGTCGCCCCTCGGCTCCATATTGCAGGCAAGCACTACTCTACTCCTTTTCACCACTTTACAAGTGCCTCAAGGAGTGGGGGACTGGAGAACCCCTTCGGGGAAAATCTCAAAAATACAAAAATATCAAAAAACTCCCACGACGGCAAACATGATCCCTCAAGTCCCGAAATGTGGGTAACTGAGGGACTGCCCTCGGCAGAAACATGCAAACAACGAACTACTCACAAACTTTACAAACTACAATGGAACAACGACAGAGGAAAAACACAATTACTCTTTTTCCCTCAAGTACCTTTCGGCAAAAGGAGTGAGGGACTCGTGATGGAGTATATGGCCCAGGGACCCCCGGCCCATAGACTCCTACTTCTCTAACCAAGGCCCAATGGGCCCAGGAAACACAACAGGCCCAAATCACAGCGCCCCGAGTACCAAGCAGCCAACAATGCACACTGGGGGTGCCTTCGGCCCCTTGGCCGAAGGCTCCAGATACTCACAGAAAGGCTATTTTTAGCATACAAAGTTACTGGGAGAAAACGGCGAAAAACAGTAGCCCTCGGCACCTGGAGCCCTCGACCTTAAGGGGCCTTCGACAGGAAGAGCCCTCGGCTAATCATCTACAGCCGAGGGTACCTTCCTCGACAAGAATATCCTCTCCACATGCGCCTGGGTCGTCGTACCAAGTACAACGTCACATCCAACCGCCGCATTAAATGCGGCCACATGCGAATGCCAGTGACACCCGGGTGATGTGACCCCTCGGCCGTTGGATGCTTGACACGTGTCCCCGTCTCGCATTTATTGCTACTATAAATAGCACCCCATTTCCCATTTTGTAAACCAGATTCTGAATACGCTTTGAACTCATATATTCAATACACTTTCTCTCTCTTACTTGCTCTGACTTCTCTCCAGTTACTCCCCGCAGTAACCCTTAGGATACATACCCCCGGATAGACTATCCATCAAGGCGTATCAACCAGCTGACGGATAGTATATCCGGGGATACCGTTGAGGGGTATCTAGAGAGAGGTCAGAACAAGTAAGAGAGAGAGTATGTATGTAATAAATGAACTCAAAAGTGTTCGATCCTTTACAATGAAGAATTGACTGCTATTTATAGCAGCCATAAATGTTAGGCGCATTTAATGCGGGTACACGTGTCAAGCAATCAACGGTGGAGGGTCAACTCGACCAAGGTGGTGCCGGTATAGCATGTAGCACCGCATTTAATGTGGTGGTTGGACGTGACGCCGCATTTAGCGCGGCGATTAAGGGCGTGTAGAGAGGAGATCTTGTCGGGGTTAGTGCCCTCGGCTACATGGACCTGGGTGTTGTATGTGCCGAAGGCTGTATATGTCGAAGGCTGACGTTTTTTGCCTTGGATTCCAAGTTGTGTTTCTGGACTAGGTGTGATCGCTTTCCTGAATATGAAGCCTTCGGTCATGGGGTCGAAGGCTCTACCCTGTACAACATGGGCTGACCGGACTCTTGTCTGCTGTGTTTGGGCCACTTGAGCCTGTTGGGCCTGCTTGCAGTAGTGGAAATATGTGGACGAGGGGTTCCTGGGCCATATACTCCATCACCAGCTTTTTCACCAAACACATAACTTTTGATTTCGCGCGTTGATTGTGAAATACGGAGTAATAAGAAAAATTATGGTCGAAGTTACTTTTCTGGCTGTATTGGTTGAAGTTATCGTTGAGGATCATTTTAGCTACTCCGTATTTTCCATACTTCGTATAATTTTTTATTTTATTTATTAATTAACAAATATTTTCAAAATTTCAAAAATTTCACGGAATCAACCAATTCAACTACTTTAGGTGTTACCAAATACGCTCTAAATACCCGCACGGGTAGCTCAGTTGGTCGAGTGGTGGGAAAATTGAACCAAGTGACCAAGATTCGAAACTCGCAGCGGCCGTGTGGAGGTTACAGAACCTGAAATAAGGCTGGACCTCTAGTGCGCACGTGTATAAGATCTACCGCCGCTTTGGTGACTGAATCACCGTGATTAACCTTTTGGACCAAATAAGCTCTAAAGAGATAAAAAAGTGTTGCTATAAAGGTAGGCCCTCTTAGGACAGTATTTTCCCCCTCATTTTAAGTGCTCCCTATATATGTATGTGCCAAAATAGAAAGAAGTGCTATTCAAAGTAAGTGACAAAAAGCAGAGGAACAGAGTTACCCTCTTCATATCGTCGCCTTCTTTTCTCTCTCTCTCCATAAACGAAGGGACACAATTTACGGAATTAATTAGGATGAAGCTATTTTTTTGTTCATCACTCGTAATATTGTTCTGTTTTCTTGATTTCCCGGGCACCACTTCTTCGGAAGACCGCCATGACTTGCCATATTTGACATCCTCCCCCACCTCCGGCGGCGGCTTCAACAAGTCCCCCGAGAACATCCTGCGGAATCAGTCGTTATCACTGCCGTGGAGGGATGTGGCGACGTCCAGCTGTCAGGAAGTGTGGAGCAGGACATGCTCCGATGAGCTGTTGAGGGTCGCCGGAGAAAAGGAGAACGTGGAGTGGATAAAGTCGGTGAGGAGGGCGATCCACCGGAACCCGGAACTGGCTTTCGAGGAATACGAGACCAGCCGGCTTGTTCGGGAGGAGCTGGATAAGATGGGGGTTCCATACGACTTTCCCTTAGCCGTTACCGGAATCCGGGCGACCGTCGGGACCGGCGGCCCACCGTTTGTCGCTCTCCGGGCAGATATGGATGCGCTTCCCATTCAGGTGCCTTGTTTATATATAAATTCCTTCAATTCAATCTTAATTTCTTATTACGTGTATATATTAAGTTGAGGCCAGGTTGCATGCATGGTTGTATCCCTGTGAAGTACTCCGATCCACCACTTGTACTTGTTTAATTTGTACTGGTTATATTACCTCCCACCTACAAAAAAAAATCCCCCAAATTTTATACTTTTACGAAAATATTTTTAAAAATAAACATTTGATGTAATTTTTATATTCAAAATAATTTCGTATTAAAAAATATCCATTGTTATCGAATAAGAAAAGTCAATTTGGAGGAGTATTTTTGTTTCATGTTGGAGTAGTTAATTAAATTAGTATCTATACTCTGTAACTTTTTTTATTTCATTAATAATTTCATCCTAAATACGGAGTACGTAGTATAGTTTTTACTATTCTATCATCGAATGGATTCAATCAATTCAACTATTTTTCTTATAATTTCATAAATTTCAATACACTTAATTGATCCAACCAGTTTCAAAGTTACTCCGTCCCGCTAACAATGGGACAAGAGGGAGTAGCACGTAAATTAATAAAAAATGATTTATGTGGTTGATATTGAATTTAGAAAATAAGAATAAAGTAATAATGATTTAGAGCCACACCAATTTTACCAAATTTGGTATGGGACAATTTTAGTGGGACGAACCGATAAGGTAAAATGGGACAATCATAGCGGGACGGAGGTAGTATTAATTATCAAATTATTATATGTGTTATTTACTTGTGTAATATTCCTCTTACGCAATCATGACAGTGTAATATGGTACGTAGTACTCCTTAATTAGATACGCCTTAACATATTTTAAAAATTGACACTCCTTATTCCTTAATAATATACTCCCTCCGAATAATATTTAACTTTACACTTTCCATCTTGGACCGTCCCATATTAAATTTTACGCTTCCTTATTTGTCTTATTTGGCAACCAAATCTACACTAAATAGTGCAAAACAGTGTCAAATGTTGTCAAACAGTGTCAAACAGTGTCAGATTAAACAATGTACTCTATAGTAAAGTGAAATTAATTTCCTTAATATGTGTGAAGTGGGTATAAACTTCATGAAGAACCCGCGTGAGTACAAATGTGAAAAAGAACAACACGTGAAAAAAACAAGAGTATAATAAATTAATAATAGTGCTAGTAATATAATAATTATGAGTATAATAATAATACTACGTAACACATGTGGGATAGCTAATAGACATGTGAGTTAATAGACACATGGGTCAATTAAATAATTAAATCGCGGCCCACATGGTAGTGAAATATGGGACAAGGGTATCATGTGGCTCAGCGCAATTAGAGTTGGGCAAGCCCACATCCTCGGTACCGTCTATATATACAGCTGGTCTTGGACTAATTCCAAAGCTCAAATATACCGGCCGTGTTTGCAAAATGTAGCGTTTTCCTTTGACAAAAACGGTTGTTTGGGGTAAAACCGTTGCTACCCAAACATTGCCACTATCTCAGCCCCGAGTACTGGTGTTTAAAAATGGGAATTTTTAAAAAGTTGACCAAAAAGTGAAACTGTTATCACTTTTTTCACTTTACAAAACTTTTTTCAAAAATAGAATAGCCAATACTTTGTTTTTCACCAATAATTCACCAAAAGTTGATTAAAGACCCAAAAGTCAAAAGAGTAAATGTTTGCTTTAAAAACTCAAACTAAAAATATTAAAAATCAAACAAGCATAATAAAAGTTGAAAAAATAAAACTTGTAAATTGGATTTTAAAAACTTTAAAAATAAATAATAAAAATGTTAGATAAGTGTATACTAAATTTGGAATACAAAACTCGAAAATAAAAATGAAAAATATTTAACATAGCTAAAAATTTGGGAAAATTATATAAAAAAACTTAATATAAAATTTAATGATTATAAAATATCAAAAGTAGTTAGAAATTTATGTGAGAGTTATTTTTTAAAATCAGAAAGCATACAATATAAAAAAGATTCTACAAAATTCAAACAAAAATACAAAAATATTTAAATTATTTTTCCAAAATAAAAATGATAAAGTTTTAAAACGATCACAAAATTTTGTTGGGAAAAAATTCACAATAGAGTCCGCCCATAAACTGTGGTGAGAAGTTGTTGATTATCAAAACATTTGATAGGAATGTATGATCGGTGTAAACCTTGAAAGAAAAGAAATACTTCCATAATCGCAACATAATAAATTTGAAAATATATCGCTATATATATATAGTCACCGTTTTATATGAGAGTTTTCATATAAAAAAATATTTTTGTATGATTATTCTAAGCAAAGGAAATTTAATAATTATTATTTTCCAAATAGGAAGGTGTAGAGTGGGAGCACAAGAGTGAGGTTGCAGGGAAGATGCACGCTTGTGGTCACGACGCCCACGTTGCTATGCTCCTTGGCGCTGCCAAGATTTTGAAGCTTCGCCAACATTTCTTGAAGGTTTGTTTGTTGCTCATCCTTCTCAACAACTTTCCCTATTTTTTGTATTTAACCATGTGATACTTTTAATTTTAATGATCTTTTAATATAAAAAATTAGTTGGATTAGAAATCCTATATACTCCATATATAATATAGAAATTGCTCTATGTAGGACTAAAAATTCCATAAAATACACAAATAGGATCACTACATTTTAAACCTTCCAAATAGGACTAAAGATTGATTTCTACCATAAATACCGCTAAGGGTATATTCATAATGAAATATTTTAAATCATAATAAAATAAAATAAAAACGTAGAAAAATATTAAAAAATCGTAAAAAAAAACAATAAAAAAATAAATAAAATTAAAAATAATTGAAAATATTTTTTTTTGAATTTTTTAAAAAATTTAATAAAATATACTTCCTCCGTCCCATTTAAATCTTTACACTTTTCTTTTTGAGACGTCTCATTTACTCCTTTACGTTCATTTTTATGCAACTCCTTTTACATTAAATGTCCTAACTATCTTTCACTATCCACCCACTTTTTACATTTGAGTGGATAACATTAACAAAGCCTACACATGTGTGAAACTGGAATGACTCAGATATTTCCAAAGAGAAAGTAACATAGTCGAAACTCATTCAATTGAAGATGTTGATATTTAAATAGAACATATATTGTAATAGACTAAAAAACATAGCAAAAAAATGTATTCCGAACACAAGATGCCCTTTAATAATAATTAGGTAATTGAATTTATTTAAGTAGTACTCTCTTAAGTCCATTCTAAATACAATATAAGAAAACTTTAGTGTATCCTTAACGTAATAAAACTTATTTATGAAAAACCGTTGGAATATTGTAATTGAAATTATGATATAAATAAAGAAATAATTGAATACTTATGACTAAAATGAATATTATTTACAAAAATGTGATTAGTGATTAGAGTAGTACTATACTGAAATCATAGTAATTAACCTATGTTGAATTTTTAAAACTTCAGTTATTATGACACTACATTGTAGTAACTAATAGTCATAATTGTAAGCTTTATAAGCTTATTTTAGTAATATAAGCTATTACTAATATGATAACTTATTATGACAGTATATATATAAGCTTTATTTAGTAATATTTTTGTAAAATACTCTGATTAATAATAAAATTGAACCAAGTAAATGCATTGTATTTGGTAACGACTTGGACACACAAACACATGCACATATTAGTATCATAATAATTAAAAGTTAATCATGATAAAGTTAAAGCAAATTCTAATGTACCCTCGCAGTATCATACTTTATCTACGAGATCAATAAAGTAATAGATTAAATATTTCAAACATAAACATATGATAAAATAATCATGTGGACGAGTAATCATATGTATTATAGACATGTTAATTACCCTCACTTATTAGCATTAATAATTAAACTTACATATTCTAAAAATTTGTATAAATTACAGTTCTATGGTGTATTAAGTTATACGTAGTTTTGATTGTAAAATCTAATTTGAAAATGAAAGACTCCCCTGATTATCTCAAGAAAGTCCTATAGTGGGACAAAAGAAGTAACATTCTAAAAATGAAAGATCACACATCTCATCAGATTAGTGTAACATAAATGCTACTTATCCATGTACACAGGCTTCCCATCCGTTTATACGTCAACTGTATTTTATCTGTGCACAGACAATTGGGAACTATCTATGACTCCGAAAAAGTGAATTATATATGCACAGACAGTTCAGGATCACATACAATTCTCTTTACTAAAATAAAAATCAATTGTATATACACAGACAAAATACACTTGACGTGTAAATGAGCGTGTAAGCCGACATCTACAAATATCATTTTTGTTTGCATATTCTTAAAGTAGGAAAATTTAATAATGATAGTACGGAGTAATTGTATGAATCAGAACGAAACTTTTTAAATGATTTGGGTGAGTAACACTGTGGTTCAAAGAGCGTTGTGAGGGCATCTCCAATGCATGGGTGAATTGGGATGCCAACTAAGCAAATGCACTTTCTATATTAATACTCCCTCTGTATCTATTTAGATGACTCATTTGCTTTTCACGGAGTTTAAAACAATTAACGTATACTTTATAAAAAGTAAGAGATTTTTGGTACTGTACCAGTATCATAGTGGTACTGTAGCAGTACAGACGTACAGTAGCTGCTTTTTAAGTGGGATTCTTTCCAAAAAGGGAAATGGGGCAATTAATTTGATACCCCAAAAAAAGAAAGTGTGACAATTAAATAGATACAGGGAGTATGTACTCTCCAATGGTGATATAAATGGACTCTCTAAATCTGACTTGGCAAAGCACAAGGTCCATGAAAGGGTCTACAATGAGACCCTTTGTGCCACCTTCCTACACAACTTTCAAGCAAATACAAAGCTTTTCTTTTTCTCTTTCATAACCTTTTTGTTTTTTATTTGTTTTTCCCCTTCCGCTCCCTTCAAATGCAACTTACCTTTCTTGCTCACATTGAGCCTAGACCTTCTCCATTTATTAGCCGCATAAGCTCTCATGTGTACCAAATCACTACTTAAGATTCATTTTGCATATTCTGTTTTTGGGATTGTGGGTGTTTAATGCACCAAACCCCTTCATGAAATTTAAATTCGTCGCAATAGCCCCCTGTGATTTAAAAAACCTCTTTGTTATGGTTATTCATGCGCAAAACCACTTATTTGAACAAATTTAATTTCCAAAAAATGAAAATGATTAGTTTTTTGTATAATTTAGAAACTTGGACAAACTTACTTGCATATTCAACCATATTATTAAAAAAAAGTGATTTCAAAATTGTAAAAATTTGTTCTTGAAGGGCGTTTTGCGCGTGATTAATTATAATATAGTGGGGTTTGATGCATTTTTTAAATCACAAATGACTAATGCGCCGAATTTATATTTCATGAGGAGGTTCGGTGCATTAAACCCGGAATGTGGGCACTAAATAGAATAATAGAATAGTAGAAGGATTACCGGTGGGCGTAGCTCAACTGGTAGCAAGGGAGTGCCACAAAGGTTAGGTCCCGGGTTCGAAATCCGTCAACTGCGATGAGAGGTTACTACCCTAAAAATGCATAGGGTCTCTGCAAGTACCGGGGACAGATCCTCACTCTCTATCTGTCAGATTGTGATTATAGTCCAATTTATATCCTCCCAACGTACCGTCCGATCAAGGTTGGAGGGGGGGGGGGGCTCAGGGATGGGATGTCATCCTTTTTTATAGAATAGTAGAAGGACTATTTTGTAATTAACATCGGAAAACTATCAAATAAGCCCTCGAACTTTCATAAAAAGTGCAAATAAGCCCTTTTATAGGAGACTCTGTTCGGCCGTCGCCATTTGGGGTGGTTTCCGGTGGAATTTTTTGTCGAAATGTTTTGAGAAAATGTTTTGACTGCCTTCTCGATTGAAATTTTAGCTGAAATTTGGTATGAATAAACGAGACTTAATGAAGAAGATTCTCAAAAAATTTCATCAAAAAATTCCACCGGAAACCGCCCCAAATGGCAATATCCGGACAAAGGCTCCTATAAAAGGGCTTGTTTGCACTTTTTATGAAAATTCGAGGGCTTATTTGATAGTTCTCCGTAATTAACATTCATACTTCATCCATCCCACAATGAACTTCATAGTTTGACCTACACACATATTAAGAAACTTACGATGAGGTAAATTTTAGTGTTTTGACACTGTTTCGACATTGTTTGGCACTGTTTTGCACTGTTTCGACATTGTTTGACACTGTTTTGCATTGTTTGACATTGCTTTGATGTAGATTAACTTGTCATTTAAGGAAATGAGAACTTATTTTTGAGACATCAAAAAAAAAGAAGTGAGAAGTTCATTGCGGGACAGAGCGAGTATATTATTATATACTCCGTATATCATGCACACGGCAATGAGAATCTTTACACAGTGGTTGTACATATTTTGGATTCGGCAGAATTAATTTCGAGCGATCCGAATTAGTAGTGTTAGAGATATTCGATGGTTAATTGGTGGAGTATCTCCATACTATTTGGCTTGATTTGGTTTGGAATAACAAATAGGAAAAGTCCCGGAAATATGACTGAAACGGTTTCAAAATTCCAAAATAGAACTGTTATATTTTTTATTCTCAAAATATGACTAATTACTGTCATGTTTAGAAAATACTGTCACGCTTGCAGTAATTAGTCCTAATTTGGGGGGAAAACATGGCAGACCTATTTTGGAATTTTCAAACTGTTTTAGTCTTATT
This sequence comes from Cuscuta europaea, assembly GCA_945859875.1. Lineage (NCBI taxonomy): Eukaryota > Viridiplantae > Streptophyta > Magnoliopsida > Solanales > Convolvulaceae > Cuscuta > Cuscuta europaea. The sequence goes on from CAMAPE010000041.1 coordinate 3,516,391, forward strand.
TCGGGTAAATTCTCTATTAACAAATATTCCATAATTGAAATGAAAATTTTGATTTTACATCTCTTTTTTGAACGAAATTGAATTTTTACACTTTATTTTCAACAAGCAACAGTGTGCACCCTATTTCCGATCAGATGTTAGTTAAAAACATCTGGAGAATGGAAAACAAGGCCTCTTTTGGGGCAATGAAGAAAGAAAATGTCCTATCTGAAAAGGGTGAGAGATGCCAATAAAAGCCATTCAAGTATGGGATAAGGGGTGTTGAGGGATAATGCATGTTTGGATGTGATTTATAAAATGCTTTTCTAAGAGTGTAGAAGCTCGCATTGAAGTGTTTGGATGAAAAATGCTAAAATATTTTTAAATGCTTCAAATTACTTCTAAAAACATTCTTCAAAGAGTCACTGATTTTTACAAACTTACCAAACGCCCTCAGAAGCTGATGCAAAGTTTGCATTTTGATACACCCTCCAGTAATAAAAAGCATTGATGTGATTTTACCTGCATGAGTAGCTCAGTTGGTTCAGTGGTGGAAAATTTGGACCAAGTGACCACTGACCAAGGTTCGAAACCCGCAGCGGCCGTGTGAAGGTCACAGAACCTGAAATAAAGCTGGACCTCTGGTGCGCACGGGAAAAAGGCCTACCATCATTGGGCCGACTGAGTCACCTTGATTAATATCCTTCCAAAAATCCCATCGGGTCGGGGTATGGAGCGCTCTTGGGTGGGAGATTCCACCTTTTGGATCAAGCATTGTGATTTTAAAAACTTTGCATGGTAACTTTTAGCATTTTTACAACTTATCAAACGAATATATGAACAGAATATTTTCTAAGCAATCATTTCACGTGTAAAAATATGAACCGAATATTCGAAACACCCCTAAATAAGCAATTGGATACTCCAAAAGAGATTAGATAGATAAGTTTCTTTTTGTGATGAACCAAGCAGCCGGTAGGAAGTGAAAGCGATAAATATGATTTGCAGGGGACGGTGATACTGATTTTCCAGCCGGCGGAGGAGGCCGGAAACGGAGCAAAGAAGATGATAGCAGATGGGGCGCTTGACAAAGCAGAGGCCATCTTTGCTCTGCATGTCTCTCATCAGCATCCCACTGGCGTTATTGGATCACGACCCGGCCCTCTACTCGCCGGGTGCGGCTTTTTCCGGGCTGTGATCGGCGGTCAGGGCAACCCCGTCGTGGCTGCCTCCGCGGCCATCATCAGCTTGCAGGCCATTGTTTCGCGGGAAGCCGACCCGCTGGACGCTCAGGTGATCTCAGTGACATCGGTTGATTCCCTTGGCGCCAAATCAGAGTCTGTTGTTCTTCGTGGCACTTTCAGGGCTTTCTCCGATTCCAGTTTGCGTCAGCTTTTGAAAAGAATCAGAGAGGTAACACATACTCCACTTAATAACAATGAGATGAGATGAGATTTTATTCAAAACATTTCATTTTTCTCATGTTTACAAATCAATTAAGAAGTAATTAAAGATGTTTTTATTTGGACTTAGTTAAGTCTCGGGCCAGATTAGATCAGACCTAAACAAATCATACCAGAGCAAACCTAGATAGTTGTGAAATACAGAGAGACCAGAACATGTACCTGATCAGTTCAGATCAAACTAGATCATATCAAATCAGAAAATTTCAGTCCAAATAAAAAAGAAGTAGTATGTATAACTCGTAAAATATAAACAATGGATGCAAGTGACTCTAGTAGTGAATGACACTCATTTTCAGTTTTATACGTGGTACTAGAGTAACCAAATTCAATGAAGCAAAAATTCTCTTTGTACACTTTTTTGAACATTTTTTATACACTCGTCTGCGTACACAAACTTGTCCAAATATTGTCTATACATGGTAATTATTTGTCTATTTTTTAGACAATTTATCTGTGCACATACAATGTGTACATAGACAAAAATAGTCTATGTAGGTTGTCCACGTTTTAGACAAATTGTTTGTGTGCACGGACAAGGTACAAAAAGGATACACCAAGGAAGACTCAATAGTGGCCCTGGATGTGCTTCATTGGCTTAAATCAATTTTGATAAAAAAATATATATATTCAGAATTACATTGAAAGTTCTATAAAATCACAAAATACAAATTAGAACGTTTCAAAATTTGATTATTTTAAATAAGTAAATAAAATTAAACAGTGTGGACTAATAAAAGCATACTTTGTAAATCATTTTGGGAGGAGGAAGTATATAAACATTGAACTCACATGTGGTTGAATATTTGTTACTCTCTTCATGGTAATAGGTGATCGCAGAACAGGTTAGTGTGTTCACATGCTCGGCAACAGTAGACTTCTTTAACGACAAAGACACATTTTATCCACCAACCGTTAACGAGGAGCGAATGTACGAACACGTGAAGAAAGTTTCTGAACATTTGGTCGGTCCATCGAATTTCAGAGTCGTTGCACCATTGATGGGTGCAGAGGATTTCTCATTCTACTCTCAACTCATTCCTGCAGCCTTCTTCTACGTAGGAATAATGAACAAGACTTTGGGATCAGTACATAGTGGGCACTCCCCTCTTTTCATGATCGATGAAGATGCCCTCCCTATAGGTGCAGCAGCTCATGCTGCAATTGCTGAGAGATTTCTATATGATTATGAATAATAATAATTTTTAGACTTTTAGTTACTCCCTAGTTAGTCATATTATTTGACAAGGAAAGGTAATGTCCTTCAAATGTTGGCCAATACTTTGGTTAACTTATGCTAAAATGATGCATTTGCTCATCAATGTTAGTTTGCAATATATACCAGGCAGTTTGACTGATATTCTAATACTGCGTATAAGTTTTGCAATATATACCACAGGTTGACTGATTTTCTAAAAGGTCAAGTACCAACTACCAACTAGTTAGGATTTATCAGGTTTAGGCTGTCTCTAATAGAGCTTAGCAAGAAAAAATTGATGTGGGCACCATTTGGACTGTGTTAGATATAAATGATGGTAAGTTCTGGTTCTGGCCTGACTCTTAGGATGTTTTTACTTGGCCTGTAATTTGATGATCTGGTATGATCTGATCTGTTTTAGACTGTTCTGGTCTGGTCTGTTTTGATCTGATCTGGTCTGAAATTTTATTTTTTATATTTTTTGCATAGAGATTTTATTTTTTTATATATATTATAATCCATAAATAATTATATTTTATTCATTTATAATTAAAAATTATAATATTCCTTCCAAATTATGGAAAATTGTTGTCGTTTTAATTGGATTGATTTCAATCCCAAACCGAAGCAGATCATACAAATACAGAACAATAATAAAATAGTACAAGTATTAATAATAATTACAACAATAACAATACTACTACTAATAATAATAGTAGTAGTAGTAATAATATAGTAATAATAGTAATAGTAGTAATAGTACTACTAATACTAATAATAATAACAACAACAACAACAATAACAATAATAATAACAATAATAATAACAATAATAATAATAACAATAATAATAACAACAATAACAACAACAATAATAATAATAATAATAATAACAATAACAACAACAACAACAATAATAATAATAATAATGTATGATCTGGTTTGGTCTATTCTGGTCTATTTTAGTCTAGTCTGGTCTGATTTGTTTTGGTCTGGTTTGGTACGAATTACAATCTAAGTAAAAACAACCTTACTTGGATTTAGGGTTGGACTCGGGTCCGGGCCGGGTCCGGGTCGAGCCTAGGCTCGGACGGGCCGGCGGTTCAAGAATGGTGGACCCGGGACCGGCCCGAGTAGCCACCGGGTCCGGTCCGGGTCCGGGCCGGGCCGGGCCTCCGGTTTGGAATTTATTTATTTTTTTTGCTTTCCTAACCCCCCCCCCCCCCTCACCCCCCACCCTCCCAAACACCCCCAAACCCATCCTACCCATCAAGCCCAACCCGGGTGGAACCCCAAAAATGAAAAAAAAAAAAAAAAAAAAATCAATTTGGCCCGGGCCCGACCGGGCCGGTTCACCAAAATTGAGACCCGAGCCCGGACCCGCCCTACCCCCCGGGCCTAGGCCCGACCCGGACCCGGACCCGAGAACCGGGCCGGTCCACGGGCCGGGTGGCCCGACCCGAATCCAAGCCTACTTGGATTTTAGCCACTTTAGCCTATTTAAAAATATACAAAAGCAACCAGTGTAGTCCTTTTTTGAGGAACCAGGGAAATACCGGACGTGGACAGATTGAGGTTTGAAACCAGAAAAACAGTTTAGGACCAGGCTGAAAAACCGAGCAGTCCTGAACCCCTGGTTCAATTGCAGTCCTGGACCCAGAGTGTGAACAGGGATCAAGTTGTTTTATCGTCAGTCAAGCATCATAAACCGAATCGGGAACCTCTATATGGGACGGAGGGAGTAGTCAGAAACATAAAAACCACTTGGTTTTGAAATACAAGATGATAATTGAGAAGATTCTGTACTATGGTGTTGGTTCGTTCTTTAATTTTAACTTTACAGAATACATATATTGTTAGAACTCCACACTAATAACAATCATAGAATAGAGGAAAATAGTTCACAGAAAACAGTAAAACTCCATTACTGACGGAAAACAGAGTACAAGGTCCCAAAGAAGGAGATAATACTCCAACTTCCCAGTCCCAGACCAAATGAGTCTAAACAGCCTACTTCTTTTCACCAGACTCTTCTATTTATAGTAAGTAAAACAACCGCCTACATTTATTAGAGTATAACTAACAATTACTCTTCTTTTACTTCCTTCGAGAGTATACTCTTCCAAAATATTTGTCATCCTTCTTTTGCTGCCTCGAGTCTCTAACATAACTCCCCCTCTGAAAACCCAACTTGTCCTCAAGTTGGAAAGTAGGGAACTGCTCTCTGATCACCTGCTCTTTTTCCCAAGAATCCTCAAATTCTGGAAGACCTTTCCAATGTACCAAGACTTCCTTTTCCCCATTCTGACTAACTCTGGTTTCCTTCACGATCTCAGGTTCCACCACCAACTCTCCTTCTTCCGTTAAGCCTTTGGGCAGATCTTGATAAGTAACTGTAGGATGTATCACTTTTTTCAATAAGGATGTATGAAAAACTGGGTGGATCTGACTTTCCACTGGCAGATTTAATTTGAAAGCTACATCATTTATTTTTTCTATGATCTCATATGGACCATAGAATCTTGGGCTCAATTTCTGATTAATCCGAGTGGCTAGACTCTTCATTTTGTATGGCTGTATCTTCAAAAAGACTTTGTCTCCCACTTCTAGCTTCAATTCTCTTCTGCCCTTATCTGCCTGTTGCTTCATTTGGTTTTGTGCTTTGGCTAACTGATCCCTCAACTCCTTCAGGATAACATTCCTTTCTGCAGTTAGCCTGGACACCTCAGCCACCGACGTTAAACTCACATCACCCCTGATAATGATGGGAGGTTCTTGACCAAATAGAGCTTGATATGGTGTGTGTTTCAGGGATATATGATAGTTAGTGTTATACCAGAATTCTGCCCAAGGCAACCACTTCACCCACTGTCTTGATTTTCTGCCAGTCATACACCTCAAATAGGTCTCTAAGCACCTATTCACAACCTCAGTCTGCCCATCACTTTGAGGATGGTAGGCAGTGCTGTACTTCAATGTTGTACCAGCTGATTTAAACAGTTCAGACCAAAATGTGCTCAAAAATATACTATCCCGGTCACTTACAATGGATTTAGGGAACCCATGTATCTTCACCACCTCCTGTATAAAAATTTCTGCAACCCCTTTTGCATTATAAGGATGAGCCAAAGGCAAAAAATGAGCAAATTTGGTCATCCTATCCACAACCACCAAGATGGTATCCTTCTCCATAGATTTAGGCAACCCTCCAATAAAGTCCATACTAATATCAGTCCAGATATGATTAGGGATGGGTAGTGGCTGAAGTAAACCTGCAGGCTTCAATGTCTGGTATTTGTTCCTTTGGCATGTATCACACCCCTGAACATAATCTTTTATGTCAGCTCTCATTCCAGCCCAGTAGAATAAGTTTGAAATCCTCTTCATAGTTCTGAAATATCCAGAATGTCCTCCCATAGCCGTCTCATGGTATTCCTTGAGGATTCTAGGTATTCTGCTGGATCCTCTAGGTAATACCAACTTCCCTTTGTAAAACAGTATTCCTCCTTTGATCTGGTAATCCTTCATTAACTCTGGTTGAGTTGAAAGCTTCTGCAGAATGTCCTTACACTTTGAATCCTCCTGTAATTCTTTTTCCAATCCCACCCACTCCTGACATGAAACTACTGATAAGGATAATAAAGCAGGCTTTCTAGATAAAGCATCAGTTGCTTTATTTTCTATGCCCGGTTTGTATTTAATGGAAAAATTGTAACCCAGCAGTTTAGTGATCCATTTCTGTTGCTCAGTCCCCATAATCTTTTGCTCAGTCAGGTATTTAAGGCTTCTCTGATCTGAATGGACCTCAAACGTTCTCCCAAGTAGGTATGGTCTCCATTTTTGAACAGCCAGAACCACAGCCATGAGTTCTTTTTCATACACAGACTTACTTTGATGCTTAGGAGAGAGTTCCTTACTCATAAATGCAATAGGTCTTCCATCCTGCATGAGTACTGCACCTAACCCTTTTCCAGAAGCATCGGTTTCAATGATGAACTTCTTATTAAAGTCTGGAGTGGCAAGCACAGGTAAAGTAGTCATAGCTTCCTTTAACTGGATAAAAGCCTTGCTAGCCTCAGTGTCCCACTTGTAACTATCCTTCTTCAACAGATTGGTTAAAGGAGCTGCAATTCTGCTATACCCCTTTACAAACCGTCTATAATAACCAGTCAAACCCAGAAATCCTCTCAGCCCTTTGATATCTTGAGGTTCTGTCCAGCTTACCATAGCTTCTATCTTACTTGGGTCAGCAGATACTCCTTCTCCTGAAATTATATGACCCAAATATGACAACTGATTCTGACCAAATGAACATTTCTTCCGATTGGCCACCAGTTTATTTTCTTGCAAGGCTGTCAACACTTTTCTTAGATGCTCTATATGACCCTCTTTTGATTTACTATAAACCAAAATGTCATCAAAGAAAACTAGAGCAAACCTTCTTAAGAAAGGCCTAAGAACTTTATTCATCAATGCTTGAAAAGTTGAGGGAGCATTTGTTAGCCCAAAAGGCATTACAACATACTCATAATGTCCCTCATGGGTTCTAAAGGCTGTTTTATGGGCATCATCTTTCTTCATTCTTATCTGATGATATCCAGATTTCAAATCCAGTTTTGAGAACACTTTAGCTCCTCCTAACTCATCTAAAAGTTCTTCTATAACTGGTATAGGAAACTTATCTGGAATAGTCACCTTATTTAGGGCCCTATAATCTCCACATAATCTCCACCCACCGTCTTTTTTCTTGGCTAGGAGTATGGGGCTGCTGTAGGGACTGTTACTGTGTTTGATAATCCCAGAAGAAAGCATTTCTTGTATAATCTTTTCAATTTCATTCTTTTGATCATAAGTATACCTGTAAGGCCTCAGATTAGGTATACTGGCTCCCTCTATGATGTTTATAGCATGATCACAGGCCCTTTCTGGAGGCAGATCCAACACTGATTTGAAGACTTCAGGAAACTCACCAATTACCTTGTTCCAGGTTTCATCCTCTTCAAGACTGGGCTGAGAACCCTGCTCTTTACCTTCACAAAACAATAAATAGCCATCTCCTGTATTCTGCAAAATGTGAGTGATAGACTTTAATGAAACTTCCATCTGATTCAATTCTACATCTCCCTTGATTGTATGCAGCTGGTCCTGTCTTCTCCATTTAAGAATTTGATTCTGGAAGTTGACTTCCATATCCCCAAGATCTGTTAACCACTCCATTCCCAACACCAAATCTACTCCACCCAAATCCAGAATGTAGAATGGCTGTACAATCTGGTTACCTTGTATCTCCAAAGCTACCTCGTCACATCTACCATTGTTGGGAAGAAATTCCCCATTCCCTATCTGCACCTTGTAGCCTTTGATACACCTATAAGGTATCTGCCATGTGTTCACCAATCTTTGAGAAATGAAATTGTGAGTGGCCCCACAATCAATCAGAATATTCACTTGCTGCTGATGATTCCCCCATCTGATGTTTCCCAAAACCTTGAAAGTTTTCATGGATGGGATCCCTTCTTGACTCAGGACAGATAATTTCAGAGTTCTAGCTTCCATTGTTGTTACTTCAGCCTCTTCTTCTTCACTAGAGTTCATGTCAGAATCTTCTTCTCCCTCAGACTGTTCAACCAACATCATCTTAAAGTTTTTCATACTGCAAACATGGTCCCTGCTCCATCTATCCCCACATTTGAAGCAAAGCCCCTTCTTACTCCTTTCCAACAGCTCATTCTGTGTCAATCTAGGACCTAATTTCTTAGATACAGAATTAGTCCCTTCTTCTTGCTTTTTGATCTCTGTAGAATCCTTCCCAGGTGGATTTGTGGTAGTCTGATGATACCCCTTTCTACTGCCATCTCCCCAATGATTGTAACTTGATTTGCCAGAATTACTGCTCTTCCCATACTTCTTCCCTTCTTCCTTATTTCTTCTTGACATCACCTCCATATTCTTATTCTCAATTAATAGGGCTGTGTCCATCAATTCTGCCAAATCTCTGGTATTGTACAGTTTCAATTCAGCTCTAATGTCCTTCTTCAAGCCATTCAGAAAAATACCTCTGGTCACCTTCCTGCTTAAATCACCCTGCGATGCAATAGCCATCTCAAATTGCTCACGAAACTCCTGCACAGTTCCCTTTTGCTTCAGGCCTAACAAAGGCCCCAAAGGATTGTGTACTAACTCTGGCTGGAATCTTCGAGTCAGCGCTTCCTTCATAGTATCCCAATTCCTTTCCCTCGTCTGGTTCTCCCACCATTGGAACCAACTCAGTGCACGATCCTCCATCGCCACAACTGCGACATTTACCTTTTCCTCATCTTCGATCTGATTAAGACGGAAATATCGATCGATGCGAACCAGCCAGCCGTAAGCATCATCTCCGTTAAATAATGGTAAGTCGATCTTCCTTCCTGTCCGATGAGGTGTGTTGTGTTCCCTGTGAGGACGATGATTGCGGTGTGGAGAATGATCAGACTGTTCCTCCGATTCATCATCAGGTACTGAATTTCGCGAACGTTGATGATGAGAAGTCCGATGCGAGGCTGAAGATGCCTGTGATCTACTTCGCGCATGACCAGGAAGTCGGTTCTGAATATCAACGAGACTCGCCTGCATAGCGACCATCATCGTTTCTAATGTATCCTGCCTCGCCGCTGATTCTCTCTGGTTTCTGGCCATATCCGTCATGTTCTTCTCAACTTCTGTCATTCTTCCGTCCATCTTAGCACGAGTTTGTCTCATCCAGAGATCGTCGTGCTCTGATACCACTGTTAGAACTCCACACTAATAACAATCATAGAATAGAGGAAAATAGTTCACAGAAAACAGTAAAACTCCATTACTGACGGAAAACAGAGTACAAGGTCCCAAAGAAGGAGATAATACTCCAACTTCCCAGTCCCAGACCAAATGAGTCTAAACAGCCTACTTCTTTTCACCCGACTCTTCTATTTATAGTAAGTAAAACAACCGCCTACATTTATTAGAGTATAACTAACAATTACTCTTCTTTTACTTCCTTCGAGAGTATACTCTTCCAAAATATTTGTCATCCTTCTTTTGCTGCCTCGAGTCTCTAACATATATACTCCTAGTAGTTATACTGTCTAGGCTACAAATAATGAATGCGTCACCCCTCATTGTAGGAAGCAAGCTGCTTCTTAAGGTTGAGGATTTCATGACCACACAAAGCCAGGCGCTGCTTTAATTCTTTTGAAGCATCCTCAAATTTCTTGTTCATGAAATCCATCTCATTCACCAACTCTATATGTTTTGTTCGGAATGCATCCAGCTTCTTTTGGGTCCAGTGGAGTCTCATCCTAAGCTTAGCCTTCTCGAGGCTGCTTTCAACCCGATCCTGTTCAAGCACATAAAGTATTTAACAGAATTAATTATTATAGAACTACACACACTTTCATATAAAGCAAAAAAGGTGCAGTAAGGGTATATATGATAGAGAAGACGAGAAATGGTTTTTCATTATATAATATAGACTACATAAAAGCGTTAACACACACTTTGCATTTCATAAATGACACAATAGAGATAGGAAATGTCTTCAGAAGGCAATAAATGGTTTTCACTTCGGAGCCTGAGTGTTAAATTTCGTTGAAATAGTTGAAATTGCCGAATGGATTGAATCAACTATAACGACTGCACAGTGTCAAACAGTATTAAACCGTGCCAAAAACGGTGTACTCGCCTACTCGGCCGTAAAATTTACACTCATTTAAAAGGACATGTTAGGAAGTCAAAGGGAAAAAATATTTCCTTAAATGTGTGCTATTCAAACTAAGAAATTTAAATAGGGACAGAGAAAGTATTATATATGGAGTTTATTTAAGGATATAATGATAAAAAATACATTAATATAACACTTCAGCAGCAACAAGAAGTAACTTTCGCATTAGTTTTATTATTATTAGTGGATAAAAGTACCACAGACTGGCAAGTTGACCGTCATGGAAAATAAGCAAAAAAATATCAAGCAATTAACATGATTATGCTTACACTATGCATCTTGTCCTCTAGACTGGCAAGTTTTTCCCTTAGAAGCTTCAGTTCATGCTTTGGGTTCTGCATCCACACCAAAGATTATCACATGCTATCATCAACATATAAGCAGCATACGAGGAGGAGAGACTGTTAGAACACTGATATATCAGACTACAATTACAGTAGATTTACAGGGAACAAGATCTATTGAAGAAGAAGACAATATCGAACGTATACAAGCCTCGGACTATTCGAGATGCCCAATCTCCCAGCCTATTCTCAACAGAATACTTGCCTACCATTCTTAGACTCCCGACTTCTATTTATAGTACTTCTATTTATAATACAAGTCCACTTATTATTATCTACAATAATAGGCCCACTTATTATTATTTCTAATAATAGGCCCATTCATAACAATACTCCCCCCTAAACAACCACCTTGTCATCAAGGTGGGTGATAGGAATCAACCATGATCTCCCACCTGCACTTCATTCTAGCACCTCTTCCTTCCCAATACAACATTGCATTCTGGATCTTTAGCTTCAGTACTTGAAGCTGCATCTTCCTGTTCTTCTCTGCAAGGAGTAGTAACAAGGTCCTGGAGGCAGAATGCTCTCTTATGTTGCAAAAGTTTGCATCTTCCAGCATCTGTGTTTCCTGTTGTATCCTTTGCCTTTGTTCCCACATCTTTTCAAGAGAATTGACCTCACTTTGCTCAAGACATTGAACAAGTTCAAAAGCATCTGATCTCTCCAAGGTATATCTTTTCACAAGTAGATACTGCTCTCTAAGTCTCTCAGCCATGAGTTTGATTCTTTCAGAGCATATTGAGGATAAGGCACACCCTACAGCTTTAACCTTTGCAAGGACACCCATCTGAACTTCAGCTGTTCTATCAGTAGACATCTTTAGGACTTCCAGAAATACTGGTTGAAAAACCTCCTTGATTATATATTTGGGCATAGCAAAGATATCCTCCGGCAAGCTAACCACTTTTATTACTGTATCCCTCTGATTAGTCTCCTGTTTGAATTGCAGCATGGAGGATATACAAGTGTAGACTACTCGTTGACCCCCATTAGCAGCCCCTGTCAAATACTTGCCGGCTAGCTTCAAGTCCCTTTTAACCCCAAGCTCATTCAGATACATAACCCCAATGTTGGAGAACCCACGAAGCTCATCATTATCCTCACCCTTCTCCAAATGATCTTTTGTAGGGGCATAACTTCTTCCGCACCCCATAACCTTTCATGTAGAAATAGTCCATATCAATATAAGCCGAATAAAATTGTTGCTTGGAAGTAAGTGATATCCACTCTATTGCCTTGGTGTAGTTCCTCTCAACTCCTTTTACATATATATCACCAAGAAGTTCCATTGACCTTGCCTCGCCCTGATTGACCACCTTCCAGAACCATGATAATGCCTTGGCTTGAGCACACCTCCTTTCTTGAACTGCACTTTCACTAGATAAACCTTTAGGTTCAGCGGCATCTGATGCCGTTTCCTTGCTTTCATCGTCGCCCTTAGTGCACTTCTCTGCATTTTCTTTGACAAAAGAAGCACTCCTATCATCAAAGGATGGTTGCTGCTCCCTCACAGACTCCTGCAGGACTGTTGATACCTGCGCATAGTGAGAAGTGATTTGCGACATAACCTGCGAACTAGGGATATCTGCTTGTGGCAAAGTTGGTGAACTTGTATAAGGTGCTTGTGACTGAGATGACACTTGAGAACTGGGAGCTATTGTTCGCGACAAAGCTGAAACAGTTTGCGATGACATCTGCGAACAAGAAGCTTCTCTCGATAGAGTCTTACTTGGTCGTGAACTGCTGGCAGATGAAGAAAACAACTTAGGTTGAAATCTACGAATGATAGATTTCTTCAGAGTGTCCCAATTAGTTTCTTCAATCCGATTTTCCCACAAATGAAACCAATTCAAAGCCCTATCTTCCATAGCAACCCTAGAAGCTTCAACCTTCTCTTCCTCTTCAAAGTCATTTAACCGAAAATACCTCTTTATTTGTATAATCCAGTTATAGGCTCCTTCGCCATTAAACAGAGGTAAATCTACCTTTCCACCAGGTATTCTAATATGTTCATCACTACGCCCATGATTATGAACATTAGAATGAACTGAATTACCTCTTGAAGCTACTGGACTGATCGAAGCTCGCGTATGAGGTTGTTGAGGAGTTTGCGATACAGTTTGCGAACCGGGAGAAAAGATTTGCGATGAAGATGATTGAGGATAAACAGTTCGTGACGAAGCCTTAGAACTGGAAGTGTGAGGAGCGGATGGTGAAGACATCTTCGACCCAGTAGTAACCACTCGCGATCTCCCTCTCCCCTGAAATTGTTCATTCCTCGCAGTTAGCTGTCTGGTTATGTTTTCCGCCATCTCTCTTATTTCTGATAATTTCTTCTTCATCGATACCTGCATCCTTTCCAGCGAATCCACCCTGTTCTCCCGCGAATCCACCTTCTTTACCATTCTTGCTCTGTCCAGACCATCCACAGCTGAAACGGAGAAATTTCTGATGTTGCGTATCTTTTCCGATCACTAATACGATCACCAGAAACGTATGCTCTGATACCAATGTTAGAACACTGATATATCAGACTACAATTACAGTAGATTTACAGGGACAAGATCTATTGAAGAAGAAGAAGAAGACAATATCTAACGTATACAAGCCTCGGACTATTCGAGATGCCCAATCTCCCAGCCTATTCTCAACAGAATAGTTGCCTACCATTCTTAGACTCCCGACTTCTATTTATAGTACTTCTATTTATAATACAAACGCCCACTTATTATTATTTACAATAATAGGCCCACTTATTATTATTTCTAATAATAGGCTCATTCCTAACAGAGACTTTACGAATCAGAGTCAAGTGGGTAATAGGGGAAAACAAACCTTTAAATCATCTCCCAGATTCAATTCCTTGACTCGGGCCAATAGGCTTTCCCTTTCTTTGCTTAGCATGCTTAATTCCATCCTAAGTTTCTCTACCTCTTCAGTTGTGTTGTGGTGCTCCATGGAAACAACTTCCAGATGTGATTTCAACGCCTGAGTACGTATGTCAAATTGCATCCAATGTAAGTATGTAACTATGAGCTCATGAATCATGAAAAAGCAATCACACAGAATTATACAAAATGCCAAAACCTGAAAATCATCTCCCAAATCCAACTCTTTGGCTCGGGCTAGTAGGCCTTCCCTTTCTTTGCTGAGCATGCTTAATTCCATCCTAAGTCTCTCTACTTCTTCTATTGTGCTGTGGTGTTCCAACAAGACAACTTGCAGTTCTGATTTCAACGCCTGAGTATATAAGAACAAATTAGCATCTGATGTAAATTTTAGCTTATGACAAAGTGGTCGCACATGATTGCACTAAAAATCACCTCTTGCGTTTTTGTGCTGTGTTCCTCGACAACTCTTGGTTCATTTCGGATCTGATCAATCTCTAGTGATTTCTCAATACTGTTGAAAAGCATGATATGTATTACCGTGGGAAAAACACAGAAAGGTTGTATGAGCAAAAGAAACATGAAAATGCATCTAGAAGCTAAAACATGAGACCAGACAAACAAAGATAAGACAAACCAGAAAGTTTTTTCAAGTGATGCACTTCTCTCTGAACGTGTCAAACTTTCTTTTAGGAGCTTGCACTCTTCTCGGTAAATTTCAAGTTCATGTTGCACCTGTATGGGGCACATTTGTCAGAAAAGCCTAATTTATTACCTTTTCAGCTTCAAGTACAAGGTTCAACAATTTAGAGAGATACAAAATCAAATTCTACCTAAAAGCATAAGTGTTTATCTACAACACCTTTCGACAAGGAGTTTGAGTATAAAAGCTTGAAGGCTACCTCAGACAATCCCTTGGATAGAGAGGCAATCTCAGCATTATATAAGTCTGTTTTTTCTTCGATGGCTTCAACTGAAGCTTTTTCCTTGGCAGACCATATAACCTTTTCCTCCTCTATACTTAAAAGGGCATCAGCAAGTTGCTGCAACAAAATGAAACCATCCATGAATCATAAATCAGAGCAATTATGGACACTTCCCAAATACAATTGATTAAGCCATAAGCAATCCCATACCATTGCAAGGTCATCCTTCTCTCCAGACAATGCATTTATGGTGCTTTTCAATCCCTGATGATGAGACCTAGATTCCTCCAAAGTTGATGTCTGGGATACATGGAAAATTAAGTGTAGCATGTTCAACAGACAAGATCTGTTAAATTTCAAGTACATACCAACCGAGTTGTGTCAAAGGCAATGAAAAACTTACAAGATGCAAAACCTCTTCCTTCAAAGCACTTAGCTCTGCTTTGGACACATCTAATTCATCGGACAATGTCTGTATGTCAGATGCCAAACTCTCAGCTCTACTCTCTGCCTCTTCTTTTTCCTTATTTGAGTTTGCTAGTTCCTCTTCCAGTGAAGCAATAGTTGCCTCCATCTCAAACGCAAGGACTTCAAGTTTCTTGAAGTCTTCCTACAAAAATAATGTTAAAAATAAATAAATAAATATATATATATATATCATCTACAGAATAAAAGCATAAATATCGTATGTTGGCATGCAGTCAAGTACTGCAAAAAGAAACACTACTGAAAGTACTTGTATAATTTTGGAGGTTTATTTCAAGCTCAGTCATCCCCAACCTGCATACTCAGTTCCGCTAAAGAGGATGATCCCTTGGCCCTTTTTGCCTCAAATGCATTTGAGCCCCTATCAATAGCAGAATCGCGCCTTCTTCCAATGAGGGAGTCATATTTGTTTACGTCACGCTCAAAAACAGCCTTCTGTCCATGCAAGAGTTTGATTTCCCTCTCCGCACAAGCTTTTTCACTCTAATAAAAACATGGCAGAAAAGGGAAGTGCTATAGCTTTTGATGTACAAAATTCAAATTAAATCAGATTTCAAGCACACAGAATGAGACCTCGAGTTTTGTTTTCTCTTGAATGGCATTCTTCAGTTTTGCTTCTGTATCTTTTAACTTTGCTTTTGTTTTCTCCAAATCTTTTCTAAGTGATTCCTTCTCCCTGTTAAGGGATGAAGAAGATAAGCTTGATATTTCTTTCTGAAGACTACCAATATAAGAAAGAAGCTCAAACTTCTCGCCTTCATATAGTTCTGAGTGTTCCTGGAAAATAGTTGCTAGCATCAGTGACAATGACAGTCTAACAGAGCACAAACACCATATAGGATTAAAAACAAATCCTATACAATAAAGTGAGGTGACTTACAACAAATGCATCCTCAGAATCCTGGATGACTTTTTGTAGTTGTTCTATCTGAACTTGAAGGTCCAAATTTTGTTTGTGCAGTAGCACCTATATTTTAGTTGATTCATATACAGAAGAATAAGAATACATTTGACTTATGGAAATGAAAGATATTACTCCCTCTGTCCCCCTAATATTGGGACGGAAGGGAGTGGTGTGGTTTTTAAGAAAAGTAGAATTATGTGATTAATAATGAGTTGATAAAGTGGAAATAAAGTAAGAATGAATTGGAGCCACACAAATGTTACCAAATATGGTATGGGACAATAATAGGGGGACATTCAAAAATGGAAAAATGAAGAACAAAATCAACAAGTGTGAAACCATACCTTCTCATCCTCAAGTTCATTAATTTTCGCACTCAAGCAAGAGCATAATTTCTCCTGGCTTTTAGTGATTGATTTTATTTGCATGGAACTTTCAGGTATTGTGGCCTTAAATTCCTGAAATGGGAATACCAAAATAAAGATTAACCGAAAATATTGGGTCTTCATTAATGAAATATCCATTTAGGCACCACATACATATACACTTGCACTATTGAATGTTCACACGGGACAATACTATAATAGTTCATACTTCACTCACATTCATTAAACTGGATATGTTAGAGTATAATTGAAAAAGATCATCCACTATAACTGGAACAGTAGAATCAATAAGGTTTCTCGAACTTTCAACTTCTGTCATCATTTCCTGAACTTCTGCCAGAAATTGGCTCTCCGAGTTCTTCTCCTGAAGGAAGTTGATATTGAGGTAAACTTAGTCAAAAATCTAAGTGTGACATGCAAGTTAACGAATATAACTTTAAATAATGCATTTCACTTACATTAGAAAATTGCACTGAAGCAAGTTGCTCTCTGGCTTCCTTTGCCTCCTCTTTTGCATCTAATAACTCTTGATAAATCTATATAAAGATTACTTTTAAGATCCCTAGGAATTGAATATGTCAAATAAGTTATAAACCCCCAATCCCGTAGAGTTTTTTGCTTCTACTGTTTCTTTATCAAATTCATTTGTTTTGTGCGTCAATTTAATCAAATTCCGCTTTAGGTATTTTAAATTTGAGAAATTTAAACGGGTAGAATTGAAACATGAAATCTTTTTCTTTTTCTTTTGAAAAAATGGTAGTAAGTAGATATAGGTAAGCACTAGAATGTCATTTTTTCCATTAGTAATCCTTATCCACCACATAAGATACAGAAAACGGCACTTTTAATCCCCAATTTATACCCTCAATACACTTCTGAGTTTTAATCCTCGCGGATGTGGATGTGTTATTTTCTTCAATTTCATCCATTTCAGAAAA
The DNA here is from genome assembly GCA_945859875.1 of Cuscuta europaea. Lineage (NCBI taxonomy): Eukaryota > Viridiplantae > Streptophyta > Magnoliopsida > Solanales > Convolvulaceae > Cuscuta > Cuscuta europaea. The sequence continues at coordinate 3,533,646 of CAMAPE010000041.1, forward strand.
ATAAGTAACTTCTCCATCATTTCTTTCACCCAGCGCAGTCAAACAAGTTAGTGTTTGGTGGAAACTCTGGTTGATGACAGAAAGGTTTCAACATGTACGCAATGTTTATATCCTAGTTCGATTTATTGTTTTGACTTTTCAAATATTAATTACTGTAATTTAACATAAATTAACAAAACTGAATATAAATAACTTTAATAGAAATATATTCTTATAGATATAGTTAGAGGAGAACAGAATAATCACTAAATGAAAAACGTACTATAAGTCTATAACAGTAAGTTTGAATTACTTTCAGTCTCCATTACAATGGCCAAGTAATTCTCCCAAATTAGTTAATATGTGCACATTTGTCAGGGTCATGACTTAACTTTTAGGTATTTGATGCAATGCAATTTACTTCTTGAAGATTTTATATCCAACACCCAGGGGGTAGGTATGTCAATGTGCAATTGTGCAAATATGGACTAATTCTTAACATACTTAAATGGAAGTCAGATTTAATAAACCAAGCCTTTCGGATAAGGCCATTCCTTGGGGGAGAGGAGAGTGGTACTTGAGGAGAAGCGAGCAATAAATAATATTACTCAATCTTTTGAAGTACCAATCCCAAAATGTAAATGCTTATGTTTGGTACTTGAGTACTTCTATAGAGTTTGTATACTGACTACGGTATTCAGAATACCTCAAAGTTTATAGCAACCAATAAATGTGTTTACCCTGATTACCTCTTCATATTTCACCCTTGCAGATAATGTTTGCTCAGTTGCTAACTCAACTACATTGTCCAAACTTTCTTGGCTTGAGGATCTCTCCTTCTCTAAAACTCTGATCTGAAAAAGATTAGATGCACTTCAGTATAATGTAGTAATTGTATGATTTCGAGACAAGGTAGCAATATTGAGAACCCAACTATCTAGAGATTGCATTATCTTGAAATATATTAAAAAGGTGAAGAACAGAAGATAGGAAAATAAAGTAGATGAACACCTTTTCCTGGAGCTGTTTAATTACAAGAATAGCTTCTGACTCTCTTAAATAGTTGTTCCCCGACAGGAGAATCTTGTCACTGTTATAGTGCATTGAACAATCATTAACTTTGTCAATCTGAAGAGCCTCGTCATCAGCAACCTTCCTTGTCAAACCATGAATTTGCGTCTCATTCACAGTTTGCTGGCAAAAATTAACACAAATATGAAATTGATTGAAGAGGTTCTTATACAGAACTAATATTGTAGAGAATAGTATTGAAAATCTATATGGGAATTTCAGGTTCAGTCCTACTTCGCCATGTAATCTCAGCTACTATTATAGAATTAAAAAAGAAAAAAAAGAAAGAAGATAATCAAATTACATGTGCTTCAAAATCTAAAACCAGTTCCTCACACAGTGCTTGCCATCTCAACTGATTTCCTTTTCTCCTTAAGTGGTGTGGTGCTGAGAGTGTGTGTGTGTGTGTGCCTTTTGGGGGGAGCAGGGAGGGGGGAATGGGGATTAGTCGAGATCACATGACCACCAAGTCAACATGCAGCAAAAAATATAAAAGATCATAAGATTTACAGTTTGCAGGATTTTCTTCCTGGGGATCCCCTTTCTCCTGCTAGTAACATGAACCATAGCTCGATGCTCAGGAACACTAAACTCTTCTGATTGGATATTATGAAAACCCTTTTCTTTACGGGATGAGACACCGGCAGAATCAGGATCCAGTAATTCTTCGAAAGGAAGAAGGGAGCACCGCTCATGCTCTGCTCCCATGGGTTTGACTGCAGAGAGATCTACTTTAACTGCTGGGTACAACTGAAGATCAAAGAATAACATTGTTATAAGCTTGGATGAATGGGGGGGAATCAAAATTTCTCAAATTACTGATAGAAAAGAAGTGTCACTTTCTAGCTAAATGATGGATGAATACAACAGACTATAGCTACAGGAATTTGGAATGCATGGGAGTATTGGAATGGGGCTCCCTCTATCAGTTAACTGAGAGGTGAGAAAAAGAGATAATGCAGGTCATGCTTTTATCATGTAATGGTCATGAGAAATTAACTTATGCACCTTGGAGAGCCACACCCCAAAAGCTAGCTGTTAAGGTGAGAGAACCAGGCACTTAAGAGCCCCACCAAGCATCCCATTCTACTCGGTTTGGTACTTTTGGTATCCCATACTACCTAGGTCCCTAACAAATACTCAAAGCTGCCCATAGTTGTATACTTGTATTATTTTTCTCTAAGACTCTCTCTAAGCAGAGCTATTTGTAGTAAGGGCTCGTATTGAATGCTGGCCTGAGTCGTAAATAGCAAAGCTCTTATCACAAGCCTCGGCTTATAAACATTAGTACCCCCTACTTATACAACTTTACTCAAAATGTTACACAACAATACACAATATTGTACCTCTTTGGCATTCATCCATGAAAGATTACCCGGGCACCATGTATCACGCCTTTTCTCCTGCAAATCATTACACAAAGCATTATATTAAATGAAATGAAAGTCGTCAGCATCAAATAAACTTTTGGCAAATAAACAAACTGAACAGTAGTGGAGGCACTAATATTAGAGGGCACTTTGTCAGGATGGAATTTAGTTACTTTTACGAGTATAGTAAATCACTTTCCACCCCTTCATTTCTAATTTTCCATACTGAAAAACACATTTATTAGTTCAGGTGGAATGTCGTCAGTTAGCTTAACCTGCTTATTTCAATGGAAAATGAAAAACAGAGCCCAGAGTTGAGAATGTAAATTCTCATGGAAAAGTGAACTAAATACCATTTTAACCACTGTCCTACGGAAGCACCATAGACCTTCTAATCTGTAAATCTGTATTACCTATCCTACTATATACAAACCGAAGAGAAAAAACTGTACATTTTCCCTCCCAAAAAAGTCTAATCTTATATTCCTGTTCATCCACATTTCGTTCAACTAGACACCAATTATTTCCAAGTGCAAATCAATTATGTTTAGTTCTTATTATTGAACTCTAGGCCGTCCAATAGCTGCCCAAAAACAAGGCCTCTAACTTCTTGGTCATAAAAAGTGCCGATAAGCTTAAGTAGGCTAGCATCATTAATGGCTCATCAAATGTAGATTTAACCAATTACTCCTTTCGTGCCTTGAAACTTGACCAAGTTTGACCGACACCGGGATTAATAAAATAAAACATGTGTGATTGAGGTTTGTGCAGAGGAGAGAGAATTAACTGAAACCACAACTTCTTTACTTAAAAAGGAAAGTGGCAAAGTTAGTGGGACAGCCAAAAAAAGGAAAGTTAGCAAAATTCTTAAAGACATAGGGAGTATCAAATAGCCGCAACTATAATGGATTCAACCATGGTGTTTAGGACCCGTTTGGTAACACTGAAATTGGTTGAATTGGATGAACATGTTGAAATTAAAAAAAATGACTTTAGTGGCTGAATTACCTGAATATACTAAATTATGAAAAAAATTAAAATATATTTTATAAAGAAAGTTAAAAAATATTACATGAAAATAGATAACTTGTGATAAATATTTTATAATTTAGCTTCCCAATATCACATAACAGATAATTTGCTGGATTTTTCATTTTACATTTATTATGCTCCTATATTTCTAATTTTTAATGTTTAGTATTCAGTTATTCACGAAATACCATATTATTTCTCTCAGCTTGGAGTCGAGTCATATACTCTCAAGTACCATAAATTTGACCAAAATTGACTTCTCCGTGAAATAGTAAAGTAAAAAATGTATGATTAAGATTATGAAGGGAAAGGAGAAATAATTTTAAGCACATACGGAGTATTTATTACTTTAAATAGAAAGAAACAGTTTTTTATGACGTCTAAATAAAGAAAGTTGACAGAGTCCGTGAGACGAAATGAATATTAAGCAAAAGGTATGAAACTTCTACTATAAATAACGGTCATTTCTCATACTTTCATTTTTTATTCGTTGAATATAAATTCTTTTGACCTATTGCAACTTATTCTCATCATTAAAACATTACAATTTATATTTGTAATAATACTTTGTTGTTACTATTAATGTATAAAAAAATCTCATACATTTTTACTACATTTTATTCGGTGTATCGCACGGGTGAGAATCTAGTGATATTAATGACATGTTTTCTTCAACTTATTTCAGTATAGGACCACATCAGATCATACAACATGTCAACGTCACACCATCATCACATATGATTACATTATCGTTATTTATACTACAATTATTATTTCATTATTATTATATAAGTAATAATAATATATACGGGAAAAGGTCCAAATAAATCCTTACGCAATTTCTAATACATCACTTAAGCCCCATACTAAAAAAATTACTCATATAAGTATACTTACTTTAAAACAACGACCAATCCCGCCATTCAACCGGTCTTTGATCTGCTATAACAGCTTTATTTTTTGAATAAACTCTAAAATTATTTTTTAAATTAATAAAAATAGAAATAAAAAGTTCAGAAACCATTAAGAATGTCAAACCTATATTTTTTCATTTTTTATTATTTTTATATTCTACATTTTAAAATATATATATAATTTAATTTTATATTTTTAACGTTTTCAAATTTTTTTCTTTTAATGCTTTTAAACTATTTACCTATTTTGGTATTTTTAGTGCTTTTAAATTATTATTTCTCTATTTTTCAAATTCATATGAATTTTTATAAGTTTTATCAATTTTTTTAATTTTATTTTTCAAAAATAACCTGCTATAGCAGGTCAAATTCCGTCAAAATGGCTGGACTGATTGTGTTTTTGAAGCAAGCCTACATATATGATACTTTTTAAGTAAAGGAGCTCAAGTGATGAATTTGAAATAGTAGAGGGATATATTTGAATCTTTTCCCTGATTAATATAGTAATACTATGATCAACATTACTCTTTGAATTTAATCATCATAAAATTCAGCACGAAGGGATATTTAGTATATAGAAACACTATAAATTAAATCCAAATTTAATAGTCAAGAACTCAACTATGTTATATGTTGATATTTTCACATTTAGTCATGTTCTTTTTTTGTGACCAGACTTCCTTAATGGCTTCCAAGTTAGCCTCTAAGTCCTGTAAGTAGCAGCTTTTATCATATGTTTCCCGATGAGAACTAGGGGTGCAAACCAATCAAGTTGCTCATGAGTCACTCAGTCAAAACTCAACTCGAGCCGAGCTCGAGCTTAATTCCTTTAAGCTTGAGGCTTGGAAGCCACAACATATATAAATATAAATAAATAAATAAATAAATAAATAAATAAATAAATAAATAAATAAATAAATAAATAAATAAATAAATAAATAAATAAATAAATAAATAAATAAATATATATATATATGTATTCACACACATATATATGTACATATACACACAAGGTCCTGTTCAAATGAGAGATTTTTCCCATGAGAAATAAGAATGGTAAACATTCTGGCCCATGGAGTTGCACATTTGTGGGGTTCAGACACCATTTCTGGTTCAGATAATGCACATTTCGCAACATTACAAAAAGTTCTCTTTATTTACATAAACGCAATCGTGTTTTTTCATCCATGGCAGTGCACATTTCAGTTTTACATGATGCACCACTCTCAAATCCAACATTCCAGATTCATTTTCATTTCTCTTCTAAGATGTCTTTCTCACTTGATCCTAAATCTATAGGCACATATTATCTATATCACTTATTTATTTATTTATCTACGTATTAATTTATTTGTATAAATATAACATTAATAATTTTGAAAAGAAAAAAAAATTACCTCGAATTTGAGCTCGAGTTCGAGCATCTTATTCGAGTTCGAGCCTACAAAAGTTAATGAGCGAAATTCGAACCGAGCTCGAGCCAACATTATTGGGTTTGTTCGAGCTCAAGCCATTGCTTTCTTATGAAGCTCGAGCTAGACCATGCCCAAGTTCAAGCTCGGCTTGTTTGCACCCCTAGTAAGGACTGATTCTGATTTTGAAAAATGCAATGTCAATGATGGAATGTAATCAAATTAAAAGTGTATGGAGTAAAAAGGGAAATACTATCATCATAGTCGAGGACTAAGAAATTAAGAATGAAAGTTACTCAAAATCTCAAATAACTATACACAAATGAAAAGATTCAGCATAAAAATGCAAATGCAAAAAGGCAGTAGTGAAGCTTCAGAATGAAAATACTTAATCCAGGTGATGTAACTGCTATTAAAGGGAACACCAAGAAAAAAAAACAGGTTCTAAGGCATGACACTGAAACGTGGATATGCTACAAGAATACTTGAGCATGAACTGTTCACATCTTGCACTATTATAGCAAGATATGAACTGCAATATCTTGAGTAGTAACAAGGAGATCCCTATTGTTAGACGTTACCCGTCATTACAGTCACCAAGTTCTATTAAAAGTCCATTCAAATAATCAACATAACTAAGTCAAGAAGATTTAGGTTGAGCAGAAAACCTTCTTGTGGACATCATGGCTCTCATCTCTGTTCGAGCACAGCACCATGGTACTCAAGTTTTCAATTTTCTTGGCTTGTTCTTGCAGCCGTTTCTCCCTTTCTGCTTGAGCTTTTTTTTCTTCCTCTAACTCTAATGCAATCCGCTCTCTTTCTAATTCACTCTACAAGGAGAGCAGCAAGTAAGGTTATGTCATCCATCCAACCTACTAGAAAAGAAGTAAAGCAAACCTTCAATAAAGTGTTGCGCAAATTGAGAACTTCATCCTCATGATGTTCTGAATGTGAATCCTATATAAGAGTATCCAAGTCAGTTGACATTTGATAATTTCTCAAACACGAAATTGAAAAAGGAGACATGAATATTAGCACAACCTGCAACTTGGCTCGAAGCTCCTCAATTTCCTTCTTTTGACGCTTGAGTAAAGCAGCATCAGTCAATACCTATCAACAGTAAAGAAATGTAGATTCATAATCACAGAAATAGAAAACACATGATAAAGCTATAAAAGGAAAAGGCATCACAATGTTGTCTGCGACCATCAGGTCTTCTCAATATATTGCCAAAAGACAAAAGCTAATTGACAAGTCTGGTTGTGTATCAAATGTTGATCAGGAGCATAACCTCATTCACATGAACACTGTTTGTAACCCGTAATGCCCTGCTTGCAAACTGAAGACTACTTTTAGTCTCATCTGCATGAACCTGTCCTCATGTAAGATGTATTACGAAAATTGTTAAATTAGAGTATTCAAGAAAAACTTCAGTAAAATCTTCATTACCAACTCCTTAAGAGTTACCTGAGCAAGAGTTATGTTGCAAATGATTGCAGTGTTTGCATTTCCACCTAACGCTGGTTGCAAAATACGTGTGAGCTTGCTGTCTCGGTAAGGAACATGGCCACTGCAAGTATCAAAATGATGCATTAAAGTGTGATGAGTAAATAAATTTCAATGAGCCATAAGTCCATCAATATTCAAATTTACCCTTGGCTCTCAGCACCTTCACTTAGCTTTTTTATAACTGTTCCTAATGTCATCAAACTTTTATTGATATGTGAACCTTCTTTCAAACGAACACCTTCTGCTCCTGTCTTAGCAGCACGCTCTGAACCAGCCAGATCTACCAAATTCTGGGAGAGACAACGAGTTAATACTGAAACTCTAGTAAAAGAGAGGTTGAAATTAAATGGAAAAGAATAATTAAAATGTGATGTGCCCTAATTTCTTACCAGAGCAGATACACGAACTGCATCGCATGAATTATATGAATTTGCATGTTCGGCTTTGTCCCTACTTTCAATTATCTATACAAGAAGATATGTTAGGGATTTGAGTTTAGTAAATTAAGAATTTCAATCAAGAAAAAATGATTGCATACCATTCGAAATATTGTATGAGACCTACTACTATGCAAATTCATATTTGTTTCTCCTGTTCGGCGATGGGCTGCAGACCATATTGAAATAATTGAAATTAATTGGTTATCAATTGCAACAAACTATTGTCAGGAAAGATTACATATTCCCCACTCTGTTTTCACATATTATCAACCCCTTAACCAAAACTTCATTAGAGTTAGTGGCTGAAATTTAGTGTCAGTTATTGTCTAGAATTAGTTAACAACGAGCTTAAAAGTGAATTAATTTGGTGTCCGATCTAGCCATGACAATCAAGAGTTAAATCTACAGAAGTAGTATGTTAGATAAACGTAGGACCACAATATAACCATTACAGGAGTCCTAACCATAAGTTGAATCGTATAGTTAAAGGCTGGTAGAAGCTGAATGAAACTGAATAAAAATGGACCAAATAGGAATAACAATATTTTACAAAGACTTAATTTGCACAAAAAGTCAAAAACAAGAACTAAAACCGAAACCAATGCAAATTATAGGGACAAAAAACACAACTTAACCTTAAAATGCTATGCAGCTAAAACAAAAGAATTTAATATGCTCTTATTTGAAAATTGGAAATGTTTACAAATTAGGTCGAATGACAAAAAGTCCAAAACCTTATCACGTAAGGCACTCATCATCATCATAATCAATAATTTGCACCCAACTACACTGGTATTGGTGGCATGGAATATTATATACAAAACACAGTGTTATATAAAAACACACTAAAATCTTGGATATTGTTGTTGTTATACAAAACACACTAATATGATTACACCTCAAAAAAAGTGTAATATATATGTATTGGTCCTTAAAGATGCTATAGAAGGCCCTGAGACCATTGACAAAGGAGCCAAGATAAAACTCAGTCAAGAGGAAGTTGAGGACTCACATTCTCCGAACTCCATAAGCTCAAGTACTTGTTCTGGAGAAGCAACAATCTCTTCCCTCAAGCCAGCAACAAATATCCCGCGCTTTATTTGGGAAGATAATTGGAGATAAGGCATATAGATTGAATTATTGAAAACATAAAGCTTCTACTCTAAGATAAGTATATGGAAGAGAATGTAAAGTAGCTACCTCAATACTTTCATGGATCTGTAATCTCCAATGCTCAGGAGCTAACAAATCATTTATTTCTTCATTATATATTTCCATATATGACATTCTTAGAAGAAATTCTCGATCCGTTTCCTAAAAACAAAAGAAAAAAATTGATGGTTCGTTTTCTAAATTTAAATAAAAACTCTGAATGGTTCCTTAATGCAGATGATGACTTCTTAGGGACATTTGAGTCTAGAAGGGGGTAATGATATCCATTAAACTCAGTCCACATCGACAATTAACATAGTGAAATTTTGAAACATGATACAGAGAAAAACAGTTAGTAATGATGGCAATTGGCAATGAACCATTTAGCTATTGGTTGCAGAATGCAAAATTTAAGAATTAAAATTAATCAAAGCATTGGCTACCAAAGTCCCTATCTACTAAGCAATGTTAGTCATTATATATACTTTTGTTCGTTCTTTTAAGTCAAGATTATGACATAAGAAAAATTCCTCCATCAAAATACAAGATCAAATGCAATCACTAGTAAAATATGCATTTTGTAATCCCTTTCATATTAGAGATTTTTCTTCGATCTGATCTAATTTGGATAGTGTTGTTCTATTGAAAAAAATAAAAATGAGTTCGAGTACATTGAGAAAGGATTTGAATGCTCAAAAAAACAACCTCTTGTATGAATCTAAAAAGATCATGAACTGCCAGAGGGATGACTCCTGGTTCAGAACTTGAACCTCTCATGGTATGCGTCTTTCCACTACTTGTTTGGCCATATGCAAATACAGTTCCTATTCAAGCAGATGCATGGGTATATGAGAAGATCAATAAAAGGATAGTAAATAAATGGGGAAATATCTGAAGGAGAAGTGGGGGGTCTTAATTCAAATATGATATGGAAATGGAAATAGACTGAACAACAGTATTTATATCTCTTGGTTCATGCCATTCTAATCTCATCTACCGACCTCTCTAAAGATAACAAAAGAAAGCCATGATACATAACATGAAATAAATGTATGTGTTATCGAGATGCTATTGTATATAATACAATGTCAGGAATAAGTCAGGGTAAGAAGAAATAACAGGTGACTGGGGTAAAAATAAATAAACAAATTTGAAGAACTAAGAGTACCATTAAATCCTTTAACAGCAGCTGAAACAATCTCCTTTGTTCGAGCTTGGTAAATATCACATGTCTTGCATTCCTCCCCAAATATTCTATCTAAATAGAAAATAGTGAAGTTTTATTTTGAGTAGTTGGAAACTAACAGATTCGGGAGAAAGAAATGCAATATATAAACAAAAAATTCTGCAAAAGAAAAACGGTGCTCTACCAAAGTCAAATTTTGGTGTAGTCTGGTTTGAGAGGAAAATTGAATTTCCAGAGATTCGCCAAGGGCTGGTCTTGGCTTCCTCAAGAGATAGTGGTTTCGCCCTAACGGAAACGTGAATTCTCTCCATGTTTTCTCCTACAACTCCACACTACGCTGAAGTAATGAGTAATCTGTTGAGCATACGGTATAATTCCTACAATGAGATGCACAGTGAAATCAGGGTTTACCGAGTAGGAGAGGAGGAACGAGGTCAAAGGGCCTCAGACACGGCCAGATTGAGGCAGCGGTAAGAGTCTTTGGAGTGAGGTTTAGGCGGGAAGCCAACTGAGAGGGGGCAGGCGAGAAGTCGGCCGAAGTGAATCAGGTACCTGGTATGAGCCGGCTGGCATTTTCGTGATTCTAAGCCAAAATTGTGATTTTCCTTAACATCAGAGAAGAAGGCATGTCACAATTATAAAAAAAATGAGTTTATGATGTCCAGAATTGATAAAGTAATGAGTTATGACCCATACAAGTTTACCAAATTTGATATGGGTCATTTTAGTGAAATTTCTCGAACTGGTAAAATGAGACAATTTTAGCTGATCGGATAGGGTGATTTACTTTCTTTTTCTTATTTTTTAAAATATCTACAATGAACCCGTATGAATCCAATGTGTGAATTTAATGTACTATTATACTTCTGAAATATGCATGAATATGACATTTTAAATTGAGTATTACACCAACATCAAATGAGAATACATTAATTACGACATGAGCATCGAAAAAATCTAAAAGTTCATTTAAAATCTCTATTATGCTCAACTTTTCATTTGTGTATGCTCATATCAGTAAAACTATGTAGGTGTCTTAGGTTCCTCGCAACATGTAGCAAACAAGAGACCAGACTCGCCACATATGCGTAAGAATAAGAGAAAAAGGAAAAGAGTAGAGAAAAAGAGAGAGGGAGTAGAGATAACTAGCGCTGGAGTATACACCTGGCAGAGCCGCTTCGTTCGTGCTGGAAGAGAAGGGGGCGAGTGGTGAGCGATGGCGACGAGCAACGAGTCGGGGGAGAATGGGGCGAGTGGTGAGCGGTGACTACGAGCAGCAAACATGGTGCGAAGTGAGATCGAAGAAGCGAAGCGAGATCGAAGAAGTCCGGCGAGAAGGAAAAGCCCAATTGTACCGTGTGCATGGTACAGACGAGTTTACGATATAATTTACCACAAACGATGCCCAGACATTGAATCTATTGATATATTTCTAGAGAGAGAAAACGTCATTACCTTTATGAAACTCAATAAAAATGTAATAGAAATGTATTTGATTATTCAATAGATAGTACTACGTATAATTTTATGAAAAAACATGAAGAGGTGATATTGTTACTTTATTTAGTATATATAAGCATGCGAGGATGTTTTTAACATCCATTTGGAGTGAATTTTTCTGATCTAATATGATCTGGTCTAATAAATGTCTGGTCTCTGTGTATTTTACAATTCTCGAAGTCTGATCTGGTCTGATTTGAACTGGTCTAATCTGATCTAGAACTGATATAAGTCAAAGTAAAAACACCCGAGAATATAATAAATGTTGAATTCATACAAAATCACTATTAAAGAGATCATAAAAATGCATTGATCGTTGAACACGTCAATAATTGAATGAGACGTGCGTAAATCTTAATCAGGATTAGCTAGTATATCATAAAATTATCATAATTCTCAATCGAACTCACCCACCAATAATTCTGCCAATACTCAATCCATCAAGTTCAATAGTACAAACGGTCCTGTTGACAATCAGCGTGTATGAAGATCCTTAATCTTGAGTTAATATCTACATGAGCTCTAAGTTGTTGGAAGATATACGAGGAATGAGAACGTTATGTTTTGTCGAGTACAATGGGACATATCCTTTGAGGCTCAGTTTGAGTTTAACATGTCGATCTGTTCTGAGTCCGCGTTGAGCATATCTGAGACCGGGGGTCAAGACCTTGGGGTTGACGGTGGACTCGGTACAGACAAGATAAGGACAGAGGAGATAACCTTTGGACTCGGGTTGGTTATCATCACTTTGGACTCGCCCCAGCATCCGTTCTTGAAAATCATGCACTCTTGGTGAGAAATGAAATTTAATGATAAGGATAACATAAGGAATTTATCATGGTTTCAAGGTGGTCTAGACCTTACTACTTTGAGTGTGTCCTTAAAAGATTTCCACTCCAGCATCAGACGAAGGAGAGAGGTAGCGGAGGTCAGAGACGGTGGAAGTTAGCGGTGGGGGTAGCAGCGAGATCTTCTTCTCCGAGAGGAGGGCGGAGTATGGGGAGTCCGGCTGAGGGCTTCGGCTTCTTGGCGTGAAGCAAGCATCGTTGGATGAAAAAAAAATTGTTGATCAATACAAGAGGATGGCTATAAGAGGGGATCTTGATGAACTGAATCTGGATGAGATCGAGCTTGATGAACCATCAATGGAGGAGACTTGGCCGAAATTTCGGTTGTGGGTGCTCTATTGACAGACCGAAAGATCAAGTTCCCAGTGTTTAAGGAGCTTATGGCTTCGCTGTGAAGATCGGGAAAAGGTGTGACGATTAAAGAGATTGGCGAAAAAATGTATCTATTTACTTTCTATCATATTGTGGATATAAAACGTGTTTTAGATGTTGGCCCGTGGCAATTTGAGAGGAATCTGTTGATTCTAAAAGAGGTGAGACATGAGGATACTCCGCTTAAGACAAGTTAAAATGAAGCTGAGTTTTGGGTACATGTTCATAATGTCCCTTATAGTTTTGAAACCAGGCTCACACAATGGACCCCTGCCTTCATGCCAAACACTGAATTGCCTGTAACCCCGGTTTGGATCTCCCTAGATAGTTTTCCCATTCATTTGTTTAAAAATTTTACTCTTTTTTCATCGTTGGTCTGATTGGAAAATCGATTAAAACTGATATACCCACCCTAGGGCTTCCCGGCCGTCCACGAAAACGTTTTGTATTGAGGTGAATGTTTCTGCCAGCCTACGATCCAAAATCAGGATTAGTCATATATATGACTAATCCTGATTTTATTGTGACACTTTTATTGTGACACTTTCTGATAAAATATCATTAATGACACAAAAGTGTCACTATTTTCTAAAAAAATACATGAACATCAAGCAGTGACACTAGACATTTTTTACGGAGTATATTTGAAGCCAGACGCGTGTCAGTATTCATACGGAGTATTACTTATGGGCCGGCCTGCAGAGTATTCCTTTTTGAACCCTAACTTCTCGAGAGTCATCCTCGGTGAGCTTCAGCGCAGCGCAGCCGCGAGAGTCATCCTCGGTGAGCTTCTCCTTCAACCGGCCATCGAAGTTGGAGAAAATCTGAAGAATATCATCATTCATGGTATCAGTGTGACCTAGAGTCTTCTCTATGTGCCTGGCCACTGCTACAAGCTTCTCCTCGCCATTTTCAGTTATTCCCACCAAGGCAAAACAAAAAGACAGGTTTTTCAGAATTGGGTTTTCTAGATTTGTTAATAGCGGAAGCAAGCTCAAGACTAGTTGATTGACGGACGGAGAAGCTTTCCAGTAGGTATTCAATCTTTAGCTCAACACCTCTATCTTTATCTCCTTTGATTTGCAGGTGTGTCAATGAAAATTGCATGTATTTATTATACTCGGTCTATCTTTACCTCCTTTGATTTGCAGGTATGTCAATGAAAATTGCAGGTATACCAATGAGACTTTTTGTTCAGGTATAGATTATTCCAACTTTCATTTTCGTTTCAACGTTTTTTTTTCTTTTTCGTCCGCTTGAATTAGGAAGCAAAGCGTGAATGTTTAGAATTTGAGTATGGCTTTAAACAAGCAATTGCGAAAGGACTTAGGTTGCTTGCTGGTTCAATAAAAAATCAATTTTCACTTAAATCTTTGAGGAAACTCTATTGGCTAGGTCAGAAACTCTATTCATATTCCCTCCCTTTTTGGAGGATCAAATTGCTGCTTTTAAATCAAAAGTAAAAAACGTGAGATAATTCGATCAGTAATTGGATCTTATGTAACTTAAGTTTTTCTCCTAAGCTATTTGATGATCGAATACAGGCTGGACTAGTTCGAGAGAGAGCTTTTGGTACAACAAAGGATAAAATGATTTATATTGAAACTGAAAATTCACGTGATGTGACTATTTTCATACGTGGCGGTATGTTGTTTTACATTTTGCAATTTCTTCTCTAACAATACCGAGATAGAGAAGAAACTCAGTATTGTTACAACACATTCTTCTTCTGTCAATGTTCTTTACGAATTGGAGCACTAGCGTGTTAGTATTTGGATGTATGGCCTTAAATGTAAACAAACATTTGGGGAAATTACTTAAGAAATGATCGTGCTTTTCTCATGGCCCTGCCATAATATATATGATACTATATCTTTTCTAAAAGTTCTTTATATTGTTATATTGTTCTTGTTTCGTTGTTTTTAACACAGCCTGAAGGGGTAGCTTAAAGGGGCAGCTGTTCCAAATTATGTGATACAAGTATGCACTAGCCTTGGTAAGTAGTGAACTTGCCACTAATTATAAAGTTGACTGCATAGCACTTTTCTAGTTATAAATATGTTAGCTAAATCACTAAATGATATGTTCCAATGAAGCAAATTCCTTGGTGATTTTAATATCTGAGCAAAATGTTTTCTAGATGGAGTAATATGCATAATTAATAAGTGTAACTTGGACTATGAGGTGTTGAATCTCCTATTACTGATATTTTAATTTTGAGTCACATAGGCGCTGAGAGACCCTCTGGTTATGGATTTCATTTTTTCTGTTGCTTATATTTAAACCTGATTCGGAGCTGTATCGTCTCATAAATGTCGGTGTAACCGTTGCTTATGATTATATCAACTTTCAAGTTCTGAAGGAGAGCTTCAAAGTTTACTTTGCTATCAAGGATCAAATTATAAATCTTGTTGACAAGGTGCATTAAGCTGAATCCACAGGATTACAACATGGTCGTACTGCTTTTGAGGCATCTCTGAATCGGTGGAGTGCTGGACACGAGGCATGACTGTCCAGGCACCGCATCATGTCGTTGTGTAGGTTTTCATTTATAGGTTTGTGGTATAATCAAGTGTACTGTTGTATCTTTATTCCAAATTATATTTATGAGTGTGTTTTTCTCTTTTACTGTCAGTTTGTTGCTGGTCCAGTGTTTATTAATTATATTTTCATCTTTTTTTCAATTCAGGATTGTTAAGTGGTTTCTTAGAGGAAGCAATAGGGCACAGACAAGTTTAAAATTCATTCAGTACGCTTGGATATGCTCAAAATCAGCATCAATGTTATATTTCAGTGTGACCTTTCGTTGCCAAAGCTAGGTACTGATATGAGATTATGCTTTCATTCTTGAGTGAATACCAGTTCATTTGCATTATTTGACATTGTTTACATTATTTGATAGCTGCCATTGTTGAAACTTGAAATGTAAATTGTGAGTGTTTCAAAATTCGTGAGCTGCATTTAGTTGTTAACCAGGTAGTATTAATTTGCAAAAAAAAACTGATTTAACTGAAAATTATTGTCATGTACAAATAATTTCCCTCCAGTACAAAAAATTATTTGAGATAATGCTCTCTGAAGCTTCTAGTTACAGAAAAGTAGAGATGAGTGGTAATTCACATTTTAAGTTTTAAACTAATTTGGGTTAGTTTTTACATGAAAGCAACATTTTGTATGAAGGGTTCCTGTACACGTATTAGGTTTGAAGATTATTTATTGTGAATCAAGTTTGTCATTAGTGTGCAGGTAGTACAGAGATTGAGGACAATTCGGAGCTTCTCTTTTTGAGTATCAAGAGTGTGTGACGATTCTTAGCTTCCCATTTTGAGTATCAAGAGTGTATGACTGTTCTAGAAGTACTCAACTTGCCTTATTGAATGAATATGGTGCTATGACAAGGAAGGCTTCTTCATCTCGTCTACTCTCCATAGTTGATGTTTCGGCCTTTTTGTGTTTTGGCACATGTGCTTTTGTTTTAGGTAGCATTTTGTTATTGTTTATTTTTTTTTGTTGTGGGGTTGCCCCTTTTAATTATGTAGTATGTACATTCACATTTATGTGAAAATTGAGATATAAATAAAAAAATTTGAACTTTTGGTTATTTATTAGTATTAAATTATGATTTTAATCAATGTATCATGTGTATGGTTTCATAGCATTAGCGTGCCATTGAGTTTTGTAATATCGTAGTGCCATTGAGTTATGTCGCCAAGGTATCACTATTTAGTGATACTTTAGTGTCACTAGAGTATATGATGTAAACGTGTCGCCGAATAGCTATGTCGCCAATGCGTCACTATATTGTGATATCGTAGTGTCACAATTCTGTGACACTTGTAGCGACACTTAAAAAGTGTCACTTGTAGTGTCACTAGCCCCCACTTTCAGCGACACTTTTTTAGTGTCACAGAAACTTTCAATGACACTAATTTGGTGTCACTGTAAGACATTTTTCTAGTAGTGCATGGCTCTACTAGTTTTTTCGAACCGTTACATACGAAGAAGTCCATTTGTTATGCAATGGCTGCAAAACAAAATTGGTCACATTATTAAAAACTGCAAACTCAGTATTTCTAGCCCTGAACCCCCTTCATCCAAGCTCCCCCATCCAAAAATGGCTACCTAAAAATCTACCTGGCGGTGTATCACATCATGAAGTCCATGATAATCCTAGGATGTCATCGTATAATTCAATTGGCGAGCAACCCCCTACAGACCCAGACAAAAATGAAAATATTGCCATCATCATATCTATCATTGAAATATTTATTAATTAATATTTCTTCATTTTTCCGAGACACACCCAACAATAGGCGCACATACTCCCAATGATATATTTTGTATGAAATAAAATTTTAGATCGATAAGTATTTCACCAAACACGAAACATATGATTTCATGCGTTAGATTGTATAGTAACCACAATAAGTAAGATTCGAGTTACTTTTTTTACTGAATTAGCTGAAATTATTGTAAATGATCATTTTACGTATTTTTCATATATCTTTTTCTACATTTTCTAAATAAAATGAATTTTATTTTTTTCTCGAAATTCAGCCAATTTAGTCACTTCAGGTAGAATTCATTAATTTTAGTAGATTTAACCAATTCATCCAATTTCAATGCTATTAAACGGGCTCATAAAGTTCAATTTTTCTTTAACAGATTATATTGTCTCTCTTACCCTGATAACTTTTTTTGTTACATAATGAATATATGCATGATTATGATGAGTTAGTTCACTAAATTGAATAAAGTTCAATGGAACTGGAAATATCATTATTAATTGTAAGAGAATTATGAGAGAATTGTTTACTGGATACAAAATTGGCTATATGGGAAGAATCTCACTTTAACAAGTAAACAATAATTGCCTTTCAAATTAATATTATTTTGCAAAAAATGACATCATTTGATTTTAATTGATATAATTACATATAACTAATGGTTATTACTCACTATTATATTAATATCCGTCTGACATTAGCAATAATAAAACACACTTCATCTCTTTATGTTTACTTGCTTCATCAATTTTTTCAAATTCTCTTTATGTTTACTTGCTTTATCATATTTTACATATGCTTTAAAATAAAATTTCCAATCAACGCAAATAGCATACAAAACAATGAAGTAGTAAAAGGAAGAGGAAAAAGTACAAAGTAATATAAAATATAAATTAGAGTTGTGAATAAAAAGTAATACCCTCTCCATTTCATTGTATTTTGTTTGTTCCAAAAGACTTTATTATTTTTAAAACATATATTTAGAGCATGAATTAGAAATTCCTTTTTTATTTGTCATAAAAACTCATCATTTTCATTTAAAGTAATTAATTTACGAGTCTTCTTATTTGTTTGATCTACATAAACCTCAATCACAAAACATTTAATTTTAATATTTTACACCGAAGCGATGAGATCATTTTTTGGTATCATGTCGGCCTGTCCCGAATCAGGTTAAAGGAGGAGGGTGTTGTGGTTGGAGTGTGATGACCAACACTATCACCTAGTCACATCACATCACATGAATTTAAATATGAATAGCGCTACACCTAGGTCGCCACTCGTAAGCGACGTGTCATCCCTCCGCTTGAGGTGGTGTCAAATATGCAAGGATGTGCTACACTTCATAGCCCTGGATGTGGTGATAAGAATGTTAAGGTTGCTAGGTTGTCTCCCGGAAGCGACGCGCCACCCCCAATGCTCGAGGATGGTGTCAAATATGCAAGGGCATGGTGGGGGTCGTTGTGGAGTGAAGAAGAGAAGTCATGTTGTTAGATGGCGCTTTGGGACGTGGCATGTTGGTTCTTTGTTTGGATGAAAGATAAGTATATATTAAAAATCATCCCCAAAGTAACAATACAATGTATCAAAAAGTATTTAAGCTAGCTAATCTAGACAAAAATAGTAACTACCGTCCTCCCTCCCCCTCCACCCCCTACCTTGCGGTACGAGGCGGGAGGAGAATTTTAAATTGTCCAAAAAAGCATCCCACAAATCTAAACTAGCACGGGACAAGCCCTAGATTAGTATCCAATAAGGACACCTAATTAAAGGCGGCCAAAAATAGCCCAATTTAGTAGCAGCTCCAACAGACTGCATTCTAATTCTCGCGTAGTCGCGTCTACAGTAACCAGCACACGTCCAGAGTCAGCCCAATACAGCGGCCCACTACTCATGGGTCAGCGGATCGGGGTCTGAGCATAATCTCCACATCCCTCCATCGTCTCCAGCACCGCCGCACCATCCATTTGAAAAGTCAACCATTCGTAACGTGAATTGTGAACAGCCAAACACACATGACACCTTGGCCAATCAGAAGAGGAACCTTGTCGACACGTCAATTGTCGTCTCAGAGCAGTTTCTAGCACCCCGCCCGACGTACTTTCGGCGCTTCCATTCCGGTGAAACACAAAATCAACCCAATTATCATACGCATATAACATCAAGCCCATCCAACTCTCCCCACTGCCCCCCCCCCCCCCCCCCCCCGTCGGGTTCCGGCAGCACCCCGACAGTAACGTGCCAACGACACGATGGTGGTGGAGGAAAAACAAAGCCGAAAAGCCACCTTTTGCCTATATTTAAAGCCGTCAACATTGAACCCACTAGCTAGCTTCATCCCATCCATGTCCTCGTTCGTTTTCCCAAAGAGAAGCCCATCAACAAAAACTGCTTCCGAGTTACTAGCCGCCATTATTGTCGAGAATTTCGTTTTTCTGACGAATTTTAGTGAGTAGAGAACAAGGACTTCCATACTTAACCCAGAGTAATCTAAACGGATTTCTGGTCATCAAAGACTCTTGAAAGCGTACCCAACCAGTCATAAAGCCTTTTAACACCCCCATCCGTAACTCCCAAGTAACCCAATCGTTCACACACCTCAACAATATCCCAAGATCAAGGAGCGTCCGTCCGGCAGTGTTGGGCGGACAACCTGGTAAAAACAAACCTGTCTGTGATTGTTTTAACTAAAAAAATACTCCTCTAAATATAATTATATAAAGAGTTGGAAAATGATAAGGGATCGTGCAAGACTCGAATAATGAAATAATAATAATAATATATGAATCACTCTTGGATTATGTAAGCAATAATACAAAATGAACTTAGTGTGTATGAATTGCCCTTTACAATTGAAGCTATCCCACTATATATAGATATTTTAATTGTCATCACAATCTGCCAACTCCTAGCCGACAATTCTTTAGGTGGAAGACTTGGCTTCTTCCCATCAAAATAGGAGTTTGTTAAACAACTTTATCATTAGTTGCACGTATGGAGTAGTGGAATTGGTCTTTGGTTTATTTATTGCTGACATGTTCGTCACTTTACTCAATCTAATAGGTCCCCATTTTTTTATTAATTTGCGGCGTAACAATTTCCTCCTTTCGAGAAGTTGAGCCGTATGGGCGCACATGTCAACCCGTTAAGCATCAACTTTTCAAAATCTTGAAAACATCTATACTTGTCATCCTTGAATGTTGCCCATATAAACTCGTCATCTATCTGATGAGACTTGATGTCAACCTGCCATTCGTATGACAAGACGCTTCTGCCAACTCATCATTTTTCTGATGGCATATGTTTCCTTCAACCCGTCACTCGTCTGAAGAAACGATTTCATTACTTTGCGTGCAAGTAGTTTATGATATAATCCATCTCTTTGACTAAAGCGATGAAGGACGAAAGTTGATATCCTATCACCTCCTCCAAATTTGTTCTAACGACTTGATATTTGGAAAATTGAAGCTTCGTCCATTTTGATATTGACACTTCAGTTGGCAAGGGAGACTTCGTCCATCTTTGGATGAACGACGAGTTGGGCTCCATGATTGTGACCGTATCCTTCAAAAACTTTAAACAATATTTCGTTTGTATTTTTAGTAATATTTTCAACTTAAGCATGAATGTTTAAGGCTTGCATCGATGTCATTCGTATTGATGTCGTTCGTGTTGATGTCATTTGTGTCGATGTCAACTGTAGTGTGTTTTTATGTATAGTTTTGGCCAAAACATTGTAGAGAATCAGTGGTGTTTGATTCATGTTTAGAAGATATGAGAACCCCAATTCTTCCCTCATAATAATTATGTAAGCCCCATCATTTGTGTCTTAACATTTCTGTAAAGCTTCATTCGGCATGTGTCAGGACATCATTTTGTCCACTTTCAACTGTTCCTGTGCAAAAAGAGTTTGCTAACATCGACCGTTGGCTAGAAGCCAACGACCCTCCGATGCTTAAGTTAGTGATCATTTATAGGTAAAGGAAAGTAATAAATTAAAAATATGTATACAAAACTAAAGAAATATTTATCATCAGAACTTGTCTATTATCAAACGACATGCCCCACTGTCCGACGGTTTTAGTCATGTTGTATGGTCTATCTCGTCACATGAGTGACAACAATATGTAAAGGAAAATATTAAACTAAAAACGAAAAAACTTTAAGGGTACCGTATTGCAGCTCTTCCGAACCTGTCTATCACCGGACGACATGCCCCCTAATCGACGAATTCAATCGTGTCGTCTGATCTATCTCGTCACGGAAGTGACGGCTCGTTCCTCAGGTCTCGAATATGGTTTTTCATTCTTGTAATCATGCCTCATGGGAGATTCTGATTTCTCGTGCCCCCCTTCGTGCTCAATTTGTCTTCGATGAGATCGTAAGTCTTCTTCTAGACGGATGAAAGCCAACGTCTTCGCTTGGACATCTTCAAAGGATCGACAAGGGTATTTTGTCGATTCGTGATACAGTTCTGAATCTTCATGCAAACCTCTTCTGAATCTTCAATGATGGTAGAGACGACACATTTTGGGATCGACACCTTTTCCTTATTGAATCGGTGCAAATAATCTCTCAAAGATCCATTCCGTCGTTGGATTACTCGGTAAAGGTCACTAGTCTGCTTTTTGAGGACCCGTCTGCTTGCGAATTGTTGGTTGAACAGGTTAACGAGTTCTGTGAATGAGTTGATTCCTTCTTTAGGCAAATTGATAAACCATGTCAATGTTGGAGTCGTTAATGCCGTCCCGAATGCTCTACACATGCAAGTTTCTCGTTGCTTTAGCTTGACTGGAATGGCCAACATCTGTTGCTTGTACTGTGTAATGTGTTCCAAGGGATCGGAAGTTCCATCGAACAACTTCATTGATGAAGCAATGGGCTTCCTTGGGATCTCGACGTCACTGATGTGTCGTCCAAAGAGAGAGTCTGCATAACACGTCTACGAAGCAATATCTAATGGTGGCAGTACTCCAGGAATGTCGTTGATTTTATCTTGCATCTCCTTCAGCTGTTATAAGATGACATATATAGGGTCCGTCGGATCCGCCTGCACTTGTCTCATGGTCGGGACATGCGGTGTAACCACTTAGGTCGCCAACTGTCCAGTTGGTGATGGGATGACGACGACTTCAGGTTCTTACTGCCTCTGCCTAGCAATGTCGACATGTTCTGGAACTCGTCGCCTTTGAGGTTCTGCAAATAGGTCATGGAACACATTTCGTCTAGGATTTGGAAGGGGAACGGATCGATTTGACGGTCCCGTTTCTCTAGACATCTCGGTTCCCGAGCAAGGAATGAATGGTTCCGTTGGAGCCGATGTGATAGTTGAAGTCGGTATGTTTTGATTTATTGAATGCAAACTTGTCATCATTGGTCTACTTCGCAACGAATCTGGAAAGAAGCACATCGGGATATTGGGGACTAGAGTTGTTTCTGGAAAAAGAGGCGCATAAGGGGTGACTTGGGAGATGATTGTAGAATGTGGGTCTCCAGTCGGTGGCAAGCCTAGAATGAGAGAGATGGGATCCATTGTAGTGGTGAATGGTTCCGTTGCAGTCGGGGTGAAGCCTAGGTCCAGCCTAGTAGCAGCAGTCATAGCGTCGCTCCATCGATTGTTTCTTTAATTAGAGGCTATGGACACTGCCGATTGCACCTGGTATCGTAGTACGTAGTTTTATCGTTGGAGGTGAGCCATCCGTTTCGCCACTTCACGCTGGATTTATTCTTTCATCGCCTCCAATTGCTTATGAAACTCAGCCATCATCTCGTTGCTCGTTCCTTCCATGGAGAATAAATTTCTTGCACGATTTCCCACAGACGGCGCCAAATTGTTTTAACTAAAAAACTACTTCTCTAAATATAATTATACAAAGAGTAGAAAAAATGATAAGGGATCGTGCAGGAATCGAATAATTAAATAATAATTATATATGAATCACTATTGGATTGTGTAAGCAATAATACAGAATGAACTTAGTGCGTATGAATTATCGTTTACAATTGAAGCTATCCCACTATATATAGATATTTAATTGCCATCACAATCTGCCAACTCCTAGCCGGCAATTCTTTAGACAGAAGACTTGGCCTATTCCCATCAAAATAGGAGTTTGTTGAACAACTTTATCATTAGCCGCACGTATGGAGTAGTGGACTTGGTCTTTCGTTTATTTTATTGTTGACATGTACTTCAGTTTACTCAATCAAATAAGTCCCCATTTTTTGATTAATTTGCGGCGTAACCGTGATCAAAACCTTTAGAGCCAGACCTGCCTTCGAACACTCCAGGTCGAGCCAACCTAAACCTGATCGCCATCCTCCCCCTGGTCTTAAAGATCTAGCAATGGTTACTAAGCATTTTTTGAGACGTAAATGGATTTTTTCCGGCGAGCGTCATCTTCCAGTGACAAAGGACTTACCAAACCCATCAAGCTTTCAAAGAAAATACATGTTTCACATTCAAAATCTCTGACTTCGGACCTCACTTTCCAGTCCCAAGAACCTCCATGTCGAGCTCATTCACCACTGTCACAGGCTCCCCCATCTCAAAGCTAGTACCCAGGGTTACTAACCGCTGTCAATATCCATCTCGGTGGTTTCCGATGAATACTTACGCTATTAGAGAACAAAGATCCATAATAATCAATTCATTGTTTCACCAAGAATAGCTAACAAACGCATCAAACACCTTAAAACCACCGTCGGAGTGGTGTAAACTTTTCCAAAAATGTGATCCTTATACCTGAAACCCGCCAGAGCCAGGAGGGCCCGGCGATGGCGACCACCGTCCAGCGGTGTCAGAGCCTGGAAGGAGAGGAGAGAGCAACCTAGGGTGAGCCTAGTGAGAGACACTCTTAACTCTCTCTAAAACCCTTCTCATGGAATGTTGGTTCTCTTATGGATAGGTCATATGAGGTTGTCGAGGTTACGAGGAGGATGAGGAATATCAGCGTTATGTGTGTGCAAGAAACTAAGTGAGTTGGATAAAAGGCACGTGAGATTAATCCCGAAGATTTTAAGTTGTGGTATTCGGAGAGAGAGAAACATAGAAATGGAGTAAACATTATTGTGGCGCATGATTATGTTGAGGGTGTAGTGGAAGTGTTTAAGAAGAACGACCGCATCATGAGCATTAAAATTTTCATAGGAGATGAGACCATGTATGTGGTAAGTGCTTATGCACTAGATGTGAGATTGGATGCATCTATCACTCAACAATTTTGGGAAGATATTCAAGAAATGGTGGGACAGGTGTCAATGGGAGAGGAGTTAGTAATAGGAGGCAACCTCAACGGGCATGCGGGCCTAAGTCGTGATGATTTTGAGAGTATCCATGACGAACATTGATAAGTTCGTATTTCGACACACTTTTAATGCGTGTTGGAGTCGGATTTTGATGGGTTTCCTCGCTTTGAGGCGTCATAAGTATCATGTTTAGCTCAAGTCATGTTAGTTGGGTGTTGGAACGAGTTTTGGCATTTTTAGATATGAAATCACGTCTTTTATGGCCCGATATCGGCGCACTAAGGAGTGATCAGGATGAGTTGAGGAGTGTTCGAGAATGAATTCAGAGTTTTGAAGGGCACCGGGAGATTCACGATGAAGATTCGATGAAGAAAGAACTGTTCGATTGATCGCGGGGCCAAACGGGGACTTGAACGGGAGAAAACGAGGAACTCGGAAGAGAAAGGGTTACGCACGGCCGTGTGTGCAAGGATGCACGCGTGCGTCCAATTAAGAAAACGAAGTTAACCTTACTGCCAGCCACACACGCGTGCGTGGCTAGGGACGCACGCGTGCGTCCCCCTTTTTACGCGGATGTCTGTCGGACGCACGGACGCCACGCACGCGTGCGTGGTGCCGTGCATACCCAAAATCTGTCCTAATTCAGCCCAAATTGCCTTGTTTCCTATAAATACCACCCCCAAAACCCTAATTAAGGGGGATGGAACTTATTTAGCAGATTAAGGACGAATTTGAGAGCTGTTCAGCCCTGGTTTTTTCTATTCTTTGAGATTCTTTGTAAATTCCTACCTTTTAATTCTTCCCAATTCTATTGATTCTTCAATTATGAGTCGAGAGTAGTTTTAATTAGGGATTTGAGATTGATGAAGGGGTTAATCACGATGTAAGGTTAGGTTCTTGATGGTGTAAATTGCATGAATGCCGTTTAATTTGTGTTTGAGTAATTTAATTGATATCTTTTGTAACCTAGATGGTCACTAGAATTATAATCGCATGTAGAATGAATTAAGAGAGATCTAATTTGTTCTAGGACACATTCACACAAACTTAATCGTTTGCTAAGAGATTAGTAGCGATTAAGGGGCCGTAAGCTCGTTCGTCTTGGCAATAATTTAGGATCATGTCGCACGAGAGATCAGCCTGGTCCCCTAAATTATTGTACTCTACGCCGCGAGAGCGGTAAGAACTTAGTATTGATTAGCTAGGCTCAATTAAAATAAATTCATGTAATTAAGCCTGGTCTGCCAGAAATCTGATTACCCCGGAATCAATCCCTGTTCCCTTCGTCGTTAATTAAGAAGAACCCAAATATTTACTTTTAGTCGTTTATTTGCAATTTTAGTTTTCTCAAGCAACCAAATCTCGCACGATACTCGTACTTTCACCGCTATATTACAATCTTTTTAAGTGCGAGAAAACTCACATCAGTTTTTGGCGCCGTTGCCGGGGACGGTGTCGGTCTTAAGGGCTAATTTTACTCAGCGATTCATTTTTAGTTTTTCGTAGAATTTTTGTCTGCTAACCTTGCAGGTCAGCTCTGTTTATGCATACACGTTCTAAGAGGAGAGAACCGTTAATCCCTCTTAACCTTGAGATTGAAAAGCTTG
The DNA here is from genome assembly GCA_945859875.1 of Cuscuta europaea. Taxonomy (NCBI): domain Eukaryota; kingdom Viridiplantae; phylum Streptophyta; class Magnoliopsida; order Solanales; family Convolvulaceae; genus Cuscuta; species Cuscuta europaea. Next base: position 3,559,572 of record CAMAPE010000041.1, read on the forward strand.
CCAGACAAAACCGCAAGGCTCAAAAGGAAAAGAATAACACGGACCACCAGTCTTCATCTGGAACCGCAGGGATGTCGGGTAACCCTAACCCCAAATCTCAGCAAGATTTCTATGTGAACACGTCACCCCAATCTTCACCACCAATTTCACCTAGAAACCCTCCAGGTTTTCAAAATAACCGCACTCCGATTTTTTCCCAAAATCAACCTTCACCACAATTTAATCTCCCTCCATTATTTCACCTCTTTCAAAATACCCCTACTGCTCCTGAAACCAATTTTCAAAATCAAGTTTATGGGATGCAAGGAGCAGGGCAGAGTATTCCCATTTTCCAACCGAGACAGAACCCACCTCCAATCAATCAACCTACATTCCAAAATCAGACCCACTACCAAAATCCATACCCCAATCAGTTTCAAAACCAAACCCAAGTCCCACCTACTCAGCCACAACCAGCCCCTCAACCTAGACATCAGGAGCCTCCACCCAATCCATATATACCGCACAACAATCCACTCTATCAGCGCCAGACCATTGCAGAGTTCCTTACACTAAACATTTCAGAGTACGATAGTATTCAAGTACCAGGAATTACTGCCAACCGTTACGAGATCAATCCGGCGATGATAAACATGGTATCCAATAATCAATTTGGAGGAGGCCCTACTGAAGATCCAGTGGCGCATATTACCCATTTCATGAGGATGTGCCAGACTTTCAAGATACCTGGGTTAACTGATGATCAGGTGAGAATGATGCTTTTCCTGTTCTCACTAAGGGATGATGCACAGAGGTGGTTGGACAGCAATCCTCACCACCACCACCAGACTTGGGACCAGCTGCATAGTGCCTTTATTAAAGAATACTTCCCTACATCAAAAGCTCTGAAATTGAAGAAGCAGCTACAAGAGTTCAAACAGGGATCTCTGGAGACTTTAGCTGAAGCATGGAAGAGATTCAAGGTGCTGAGGAGAGCTTGCCCTCAGGGCAATTTGACTGATTGTGAGGTTCTTTTTTACTTCTATAGCGGACTCGGCAATGAAGGGAAGATGATGCTTGATGCTTCAGGTGGTGGAGCCTTTCCTGATCTACCATCCGAGGTGGGGGAAGAACTAGTGGAGAAGATTGTTTCAAATAATGCATATTGGTACAACGACATGAGTGCTCCTCAACAAAAGGCTCCGGGCTTATACGAGATCAGCGATAATTCTGCTCTCTCTGCACGAGTAGATACATTAGCAAGCATGATGCAGAAGCTCACAACCAGCGTGTCTGATATGGGAAAAAGATGGATCTTGCTCTCTCGGTGCCCAGTGTTAATATGGTAGCCCCCGGCCCATTTAGTCCCTCTTGTACTATGTGTGGGGGACTTCATTCGCCACATGAATGTACTATGATGGCACACTCGGCAGCCCTGGAGTAGAGCAAGTGGATGCGATGTATTATCAACGACAAGGCTACTACAATCAGCCCTACGGACAGCAGCAGCAAGGAAATTACGGGCAAGGAAATCAGCAGCAACAGTCTAGAAACTATAATCAACCCCAAGCACCTCAAGGCCAGCAACAAGCTTCTCAACCAGTGCAAGGGAGCTTCAAGAGAGAGACTGAACAAAGATTTTTTAGCATAGAAGAAACACTCAAGAAATTATTGCAATTTCAGCAGCAACAAATGCAAAGTCAACAGCAAGCGGACACAAGGATGCAAAGCATGGAAAAAACAATTGGGCAGCTCGCTAAAGCCATGTCTGAAAGACCTCAGGGATCCCTCCCTAGTAATACCGAGCCAAACCCAAGAGAACATGTTCAGGCAATCACCTTGAGGAGTGGAAAAGAGCTAGAGTCTGCTGCCACAAAAAAGAAGCCCGATGAAGTTGAAAGTGAACCAGCTGTCCGTGAAGAAGAAACAGAGAAAGATGAGGGAAGAGAGGTGGCGGCTGCACCAAAACAGCCCGTTCCAGTCAAGAATTACACCCCACCTCTTCCCTATCCGGCGCGATTGACTAGAAAGAATGACAGTGACCAGTTTGGTAAGTTTTTGCATCTCATGAAACAAGTGCAAATTAACTTACCATTCGTGGATGCACTAACACAAATGCCCAAGTACGCGAAATTCATGAAGGATCTACTGACAAACAAGAGGAGGCTGGAAGAAGCGTCAACTGTGACGCTTAATGAGGAGTGTTCGGACGTGATACAGATGGATTTGCCGAAGAAGCTTAAGGATCCAGGTTCGTTTATTATTCCTCGTTTTATAGGAGATCTTACTTTTGATAGGGCCCTGGCTGATTTGGGTGCAAGCATTAATTTGATGCCTCTTACTTTATATGAAAAGCTTGCAATCGGTCCACTTAAACCTACACGTATGTGCATTCAGTTGGCTGACCGATCCGTAAAATATCCCCAAGGGATTATTGAAGACGTGTTGGTTAAAGTGGACAAATTTATTTTTCCGGTAGACTTTGTTATTTTGGACATGGATCGGGATCGGGAGGTACCATTGATATTAGGCAGACCATTTTTGGCAACTGCCCGAGCACTTATTGATGTTGGAGATGCTAAGCTTGTCCTCCGCGTTGGGATGAGTCTGCCACCTTTGACATGTCCAAAATAATGAAGAGGCCCTGTCAAGATAGTGGAGAGTGTTTTTACATGGATGTGATGGATTCTTTGGTGGAGGAATTCATTCCTAACATGCTTTCTGATGAAGCCTTCTTTGATCTTCTTTTGGATGATAGTTTGTCAGCAGAGGATCTTGAGCTCCTCCCTAGTTTTGATTGTCTTATGGTAGGTGGGGAGGAGGGCTCAAGTGATGCTAGTGAAGTGAAGGGGAAGGAAGATGATTTAGATAAAGTTGGGAGGGAAGACTGCCAGACTGATTCTTCCATTATTACCCCTTCTCCATTTTATTTAAAGCCTCTTCCCTCCCACCTTGAGTACGCTTTTATTGATAATAGTCCTGACCTCCCTGTTATCCTTGCATCCGGAATGGAGTCATCCCAAAAATATGCATGTCTTGACCTACTTAGTGAACATAGGGAAGCTCTAGCCCGGAAACTTTCTGACATAAAAGGAATCAGTCCTGCTTTCTGCACTCATAAAATTTTGATGGAAGATAATGCTAAACCGGTAGTGCAGCCACAAAGAAGACTGAATCCTAATATGCAAGAGGTGGTTAGGGAGGAAGTCATACGTCTGTTAGATGTAGGCATTATTTTTCCGATTTCAGACAGCTCCTAGGTCAGCCCGACCCAGGTGGTTCCCAAGAAAGGGGGGATGACTGTGGTTAAGAATGAGAAAGATGAGTTGATACCGACACGTACGGTCACCGGATGGCGGGTCTGCATTGATTACCGAAAGTTAAATGCCGCCACCCCGGAAGGACCACTTCCCCCTCCCCTTCATTGATCAGATTTTAGTAAGGTTAGCAGGGCATAAATTCTACTGTTTCCTTGACGGGATGTCGGGATACTTCCAGATCCCCATAGCCCCAGAGGATCAGGATAAGACTACGTTCACATGTCCATTCGGTACCTTCGCATATCGAAGGATGGCGTTTGGATTATGTAATGCCCTTGCCACCTTTATGAGATGCATGCTAGCTATTTTTGGGGATTTTATTGGGAAGTTTATGGAGGTTTTCATGGATGACTTTTCTGTGTATGGTGATACTTTTGATGAGTGCTTAGAAAATTTGAAGAAAGTCCTGGTTAGGTGTCGTGAGGTGAAATTGGTGCTTAACTGGGAGAAGTGTCACTTCATGGTTAGTGAGGGAGTGGTCCTAGGGCATAAGATATCGAGTAGGGGGATTGAGGTTGATCCGGCTAAGTTTGATGTTATTTCTAAATTACCCCCCTACCTCAGTCTGTGCCATTAAGAGTTTTCTAGGACACGCAGGTTTCTAATGTAGGTTCTAATGGTCCCGGATAAGGTAAAAGTCTAGAGGGGGGTGAATAGACTTTTAAATCTTTTCGACCTTTACAAAGAATTCCCTCTAGAGGAGTTGATCTATAATCTTTTGAGAGATTAATAGATGCACAACGGAAGTCTTTACCCTTTATATAATGAGTGTTTTAACCACTTTCTGATTTGGGGAAGATTGGACTTAGATAGCCAGCAGTTGGCTTGGTAGTTGGCTTAGCAGTTGGCTAGGAGTAGGGAACTGCTGAGGCAACTGCTCAGATTTTGATCTGACTTTCAGGGATTGATTTTGAACGCACTTTTTGACAATGATATTGATAGAGTATATATCTAGAGAGAAGTGAGAGCTAGAGAGAAAAGTGCAATATATGCTTCAATAGAATGATTTTGTAACCCCCATAACTACCTCCAGAGGAAGTATTTATAGGAAAAATACGGGCTGGGCTCCCAAGCCTTGGGTTTGGGAGGCCCATTTACAACTGGACCGCTATTGGGCCGAATACAAAGCCACTGGTGGGCTATACAAATGAGTAAGTGTAAAATCCGGTTCTGTGGGTCTCCCGTGGCCGACGAGGGCCTTGGCCGATGAGGGCACGGCCGACGAGGACACCCTGGTTCCTTGGCCTCAAGATCATATTCTGGGTTGGCTCCTCTTCGGCCGACGAGGGTCTTCTGGCCGACAAGGGTACCGCGTAGTGGCTGTGCTTTCTGTTCTGAGTATGTGGGTCTTGGGGCCTAGACCCATATACTCCATCACGAGTCCCCCACTCTCTAAGCTGAGATGTAGACGAAGTTCAGGAGAGTAGATTTCTATGCTTGATGCTTCTTGGCCGATGCGGGACCACATTGGCCGTTCCCTGTCATGGCGCTTGGTGGCCTTGTGTTTTGAGTTTGGCCGTTGCCTGTCCCCTGGTGCGGCCGGGGGAGGCTATTGTTCCTTTAGTGCGCTTCGTTTGTTGGATGCGCGTTCTGGCATGGGTGGCCGATGAAGGTAGTGTCTGTCCTTGGTTGTTGACTAGGTAAAGTTCTCCTTTTGGGCTGGTGAGGCCGATGAGGGCACTCCGCATTCCTTGTGGCCGTTGTTGATGATGCCTTGTGTTTTTTGGACGACCAGGCGTCATATTGCCCAAGGTTTTGGGGTTGATAACACTGTCTGGCCGAAGGGGAAGTTGTGAGGACCTCGGGGCCGTTGTGGTACATGGACGACAGTAATTTAGGTATGTTGACCTTTCTCTTGGTTCCTGGCCTGAGTGATGTGGTTTCAAGGCCGATAAGTGTCCTGTGATCTCAAGTTTTGCTATGGCCGAAGGTGCACCATGATGTTATGGACGTTGTGGTGCATGTCTGATGTTTGTAGTTGTGGACTTGGTGTATTTTTGGATTTCTTTTGATTTTGCCTGTTATTCTTGAGGCCGATGTAGTCCCCCAGTCCCCCACTGCTTCAGGCCGAAGAGTGAGTGAGGGGTGAAGGAGTAGGTTGTAACCTAGGCCGAAGTGGGAGCCTCATACTGCCCTTGAATCCAACCCTTTGGCGATTTCCTGACCAAGGTAACCCTGTGGGAGAACCCTTGGACGCATGTCGCTTGCAAAGGGTTATCATCAGGGGTTTAGTGCGAGGGCTTCATGGCCGTTATGTTCATTTCCTTTGCATAATGTGTGACCCCCTGAAGGGCCGGTACGAGTGCTACCTGGGTAGCCGTAGGCTGTGGTGGCCGTTGAATGCTCTGGACGTTATGGGTGTTGTCTTTTCCCTCCTTGATCCGTAGGGCCTGCTTCGGTGGTGGGCTGCTGATATGTAGACAGAGGGGTGGCACCCCATTGATGGCCGTTGGTGTGGCCACTGAGGTGATGCCACGTGTAGTTACCGTTGGGATTGTGGCTATAAATACCCTCCCCCTTCCGAGGAGGGGAGCTCATTTGCATTCTGAGTAACGAAGTGCTGCCCAAATTCTTAGAGAGAGAGAGAGAGACCTCGTTGAGTGTTCTTCACCCCCTTCAAATCTTCAAGGTTAGTTCTTCCACCCGTTCTTCGATTTGTTACATATTTTGCTCTGCTAGGCCTCGATCCAGTGTTAGTCACAAAAACGCCTTAGATCTAAAATAGTTTGCCTTAGTGACTTAGGAGTTGTTTAGGATGCAATCCTTAAACAATGAATATTACCCATACAACGACGAGCCCTCCGTCAAGTCTCTTGACTATGCTGTGATTGAAGAGTGCGCCGAAGAGATCGAGTGCCTGAGCCCGTACAAGTCCGGGAACCTGCGGACGAGGAGGGCGAGGACGAAAGGTCTGCTTCATCATCTGAGGGTGAGGACGTAAGGGCACCCCATGTGGTGGACGGGGCGTCCGCCTCCACTACTATCCCGTGTCCGAAGCCGGTATCTGCCGTCAAGGGCCTGCCACGGCCGAAGAGGAACATGCGACCGAAGAATGGGCCAAGCTTCTCTTACCTGGACCTTGCCAACATTTTCCTGATCAAGCCGGAGAGCAGTGCTGCTGATTACCTGGTCACACAGATGTACGTGGGGCCATTTGGGAGGGTCATGGCGCCGAGGCCGACAGACCACGTGCTCAACCCGCCGCCGGGGTACTTCGGTGTATATCCGATGAGTTTTGCCAAGGGGCTGAGATTTCCCCTCCATCCCTTCATTCAAGAGTACATGGACATGGTGGGGCTTCCACCGGCCTTGCTGACCCCGAACAGTTACTCGCTGATGGTGGGCTTCATTCTTCGTTGTGCGGAGTTGGGCTACAGGCCGACAACGACCCTTTTCATGAACCTCTACCAGATCGGCCGAGGAAGCCACAAGAATTGTGCCTGCTACGTCACTTTGCAGCAGCTGCCGAATAAGAGGACGTTCACGGTTTTGCCTTCGTCCATACATGGTTGGAAGAGCATAAGAGGACGTTCACGGATTTGCCTTCGTCCATAAATGATAGAGTATATATCTCTTAGATTCTAGAGATAAGTGAGATCTAGAGAGAGAAGTAGTATATTTGCTTTGTATTAATGAATTCTTTGAACCCCTACAACTACTCCCAAGGGGAGTATTTATAGAGAAAATTAGGGCTGGGCTCCCAAGTCTTGGGCTTGGGAGGCCCATTTACAACAGGGCCACTAATGGACCGGATACAAAGTGTATAGAAATGATAAGTATAAAATCCTGTTCTAGAGGCTATCTATGGATGACAAGGGCATTGCCGATGAGGGCATGGCCGATGAGGGCATGGCCGATGAGGGCATGGCCGACGAGGTCACCTGGTTCTCCTGACTTCTGGATCATATTCTGGGTGGCCTCCTTTCTGGCCGATGAGGGCATGGCCGATGAGAGCATGGCCGATGAGGTCACCCGGTTCTTCTGACTTCTGGATCATATTCTGGGTGGCCTTCTTTCTGGCCGATGAGGGCATGGCCGATGAGAGCATGGCCGATGAGGGCACCCGGTTCTCCGGGCTTCTGGATCATATTCTGAGTAGACCTTTTTCTGGCCGATGAGGGCATGGCCGACGAGGTCACCCGGTGATCGTGGTACCTTCTGTTCTTCTGAGTATGTGGGTCATGGGGCCTAGACCCATATACTCCATCAGGAGTCCCCCAATCTCTAAGCTGAGACGTTGACGAAGTGAAGGAGAGTAGATTTATGTCCTTTTTGTTTGGGCGTTGCGTGCTCCTCGATGTGGGCGAAGAGGGCCCTAGTCATGTGGATGATGCGTGTTTTCTGTTTAAGGACGACGAGTGCCTTTGCTTGGTGGAGACGATGAGCGTCCTCTGTCATGAGTGGTCGATGAAGGCAGTGCTTCCTTATTCCTGGCCGTTGATGGTTGAATTTCGTACTTTGGGCCGAGGAGGCCATTGTGGTTATCTTTTGTTTGAGGACGATGGGTGTCCTTTGTTTCGAGGAAAATAAATGTCCTTCATTTTGAGGACGATGAATGTCCTTCATTTTAAGGACGATGAATGTCCTTCATCTTGAAGACAATGGATGTCCTTCATTTTGAGGACGATGAGCGTCCTTCATTTTGAGGACGATGAATGTCCTTCATTTTGAGGATGATGAATGTCCTTCGTCTTGAGGACGATGAGTGTCCTTCATCTTGAGGACGATGGATGTCCTTCATTTTGAGGACGATGAATGTCCTTCACTTTGAGGACGATGAGGGTCCTGGACCAGAGGACGTCGTGCGCCCTTGGCTCTGTGGACGAAGAATGTCATGCCCTTGTGCTTTTGACTTTAATTGATGGACCTTACGCGTGCGGACGTTCGTGGCGCGTTCGTTTTGTTCGTGATATGGACGATAAATGTCATAGTCCCGGAGACGATGCGTGCCATTGGCCTTGAGGACGAGGAGTGTCCTTGGCTTTGAGGATGACACGTGCCCTTGATCTTTAGGACGATGTGTGTCCTTGACATTGAGGACGGTGTGCGTCCTGCTTTGCGCTTCGGCCTGGCCGAAGGGTGAACATATGGTTGTTGGACGTTGAGGTGCCATTGTCATGGGCTTGTGTTCGTTGGATTTTGAATTTGTTTCTTTACGCTGGAGGCCGATGTAGTCCCCCAGACCTTCTTCTGGCCGATGGAGACATGGCCGACGGAGGTACCACTTGGTAGTCCTTGCTTTTTGTTGCTTTCTGGATGATTTCATGTATGTGGAGGCCGATGTAGTCCCCCAGTCCCCCACTCCTCGAGGCTCATGTAGTGAGGTGAAGAGGAGTAGAGCAATACACGCCTTCAATTGGGGGCCGAGGGTCGACACCTTTTGATCCACAATGGGGCGGTGCCTCGTTAAAAACCTCATTAGGAAAAACCCTGTGGGAAAAAATCCTAATGAGGGAAAAAGAGTACACCGGATCCCCCAAAATGAACTCCAAGGGGTGAACCCTTCGGCCTGGGTGTAGACGCCCGCCTGGTGGTGAGGACGACGGCGCTGATGAGCCGGTCCGAATATGAGGACGACGGCACTGGGGGCCGGTCCGAAATCCATGCAACGGTCGCCATCTGGTAAAGGAATGGCTAAGACTGGTCTTAAGATAGAGTTACACCATAGCCGAGGGGCTGGTCGTGATGTGAAGACGACGATGATGAGGAGCCGGTCCTACAATCCATGCAACGGCCGCCATCCGGTGAAGGAATGGCTAAGACCGGTCTTGAGATAAATGATCACGCCTTGGCCGAGGGGCCAGTCGTGATGTGAGTACGACGGCACTGATGAAGCTGCTCATCGTATGAAGGCGAGGGTCGCCATCCAGGAAGGGAATGGCGAGCCCGCTCGCTGGCTCAAGACGCTCGGCGCTGAGGAGGCCGGTCTTGAGATGAAGGATCATGTTGAGACCGAGGGGTCTGCCGTGATCTGAGGACGACGGCGCTGATGAAGCCGGTCCAAATAAATGACGACGAAGGCGTTGATGGAGCCATTCGTCATGCAAGCTCGAGGCTCTCGGCATTGAGGAAGCCGACCTTGAGATGAAGGATCACGTTGAGGCCGGGGGGTCTGCCGTGATCTGAGGACGACGGTGCTGATGAAGCCGCTCCTCGTATGAAGGCGAGGGTCGCCATCCAGGAAGTCAATGGCGAGCCCGCTCGCTGTCTTAAGACTCTCGACACTGAGGAGGCCGGTCTTGAGATAAATAATCACGCCTTGGCCGAGGGGCCGGTCGCGATGATGAAGCCGATCGTCATATAGTGGCGATGGTCACCATCCAGGAAGGGATGGTGAGCCCGATCGCCGGCTCAAGACTCTCGGCGTTGAGGAAGCCGGTCTTGAGATGGATAGTCACGCCTTGGCCGAGGGGCCGGTCGTGACGTGAGGATGGACGACACTGAGGGCCAGTCCGAAAATCCGTGCAACGGTCGCCATCCGATAAAGGAATGGCTAAGACCGGTCTTGAGATAGATGATCATGCCAAGGCCGAGGGACCAGGCGTGACTTGAGGATGACGGCTATGATGAAGCCGATCCAAGTAAATGATGACGAGGCGTTGGTGAAGCCGTGCGTCATGTAGTGGCGATGGTCACCATCCAGGAAGGGATGGTGAGCCCAATCGCTGGCTCAAGACTCTCAGCGCTGAGGAAGCCGGTCTTGAGATAGATGATCACGCCTTGGCCGAGGGGTCGGGCATGATTTGAGGACGACGGTGCTGATGAAGCTGCACCAAATAAATGATGACGAAGGCATTTGATGAAGTCGTTCGTCATGTAAACTCAAGGCTCTCGGTGCTGAGGATGCCGACCTTGAGATAGATAATCACGTTGAGGCCGAGGGGCCGTTCATTTTGAGGACGAGGGTCGCCATCCAGGAAGGGAATGGCGAGCCCGCTCGCTGGCCCAAGACGTTCGGCGCTGAGGAGGCCGGTCTTGAGATGAAGGATCACGTTGAGACCGGGGAGTCTGCCGTGATCTGAGGACGACGGTGCTGTTGAAGCCGCTCCTCCTATGAAGGCGAGGGTCGCCATCCAGGAAGGGAATGGCGAGCCCGCTCGCTAGTCCAAGATGCCCGACGCTGAGGAGGCCGGTCTTGAGATGAAGGATCACGTTGAGACCGGGGGGGTCTGCCATGATCTGAGGACGACGGCGCTGATGAAGCCGCTCCTCGTATGAAGGCGAGGGTCGCCATCCAGGAAGGGAATGGCGAGCCCGCTCGCTAGTTCAAGATGCCCGGCGCTGAGGAGGCCGGTCTTGAGATGAAGGATCACATTGAGACCGGGGGGTCTGTCGTGATCTGAGGACGACGAAGCTGATGAAGCCGCTCCTCGTATGAAGGCGAGGGTCGCCATCCAGGAAGGGAATGGCGAGCCCGCTCGCTAGTTCAAGACGCCCGGCGCTGAGGAGGCTGGTCTTGAGATGAAGGATCACATTGAGACCGAGGGGTCTGCCGTGATCTGAGGACGGCGGCGCTGATGAAGCCGTTCCTCCTATGAAGGCGAGGGTCGCCATCCAGGAAGGGAATGGCGAGCCCGCTCGCTAGCTCAAGACGCTCGGCGCTTAGGAGGCCGGTCTTGAGATGAAGGATCACGTTGAGACCGGGGGGTCTGTCGTGATCTGAGGACGATGGTGTTGATGAAGCCAGTCGTCTGAAGACGAAGGTTGCGGAGCTGGTCCTATGATGAGGACGGTGAAGCCGTACCTATAATGAAGGACGATGTTGAGCGCTCGTCTGATCCGCATATATGATCTTGCTTCGTCCATAATGCATAGTATTTGCCTGATATGTACTTAACCAAATATGTGGCTTGATTTGTGGGGATTTCATTTTTATTGCTCGAGGCCGGCGAGTGCTCAGTCCTCGGCTTCCCTCTTTTGATTTGTGGGGGTTTCGCTCGAGGCCGGCGAGTGCACGGTCCTCGGCTGTCCCTCTTTTAATTTGTGGGGATTTCGCTCGAGGCCGGCGAGTGCACGGTCCTCGGCTGTCCCTCTTTTATTCCTTCCTCTACTGCTATGAGCGAGGAGTGGGGTCCTTCTTTCAGGCTCGACCGAGGGGGTTGCTATTCCCTTGGCCGATAGGTAGTCCAGGAGGGCAGCTGTCTGGCCTCTGGCGCTGGATCGTCCCTTGATCTTGGGGGGTCCCATCGTCTATTTACGGCGCGGGCTAGGCTTTTGGTCGGTTACCGACGACTGCCGTTTCCCAACCCCAAGTGTGGGGATTTTGTCATCTCAGCCATTCTTTCAGGCCTGTCGTAATGCGATTTAGCGCGAGGACGACACGATGAGCTTCCCGTTTCAAGACGTGGGCCGTTTGCGGGCCCCTCGTCCTGGGACATCGACGGCCATGCCTGAGCGTTTCGCTCGAAGGGGCCAGGACGATGTGCTGTTTTGTGTGGCATCGTCGGCCATACCTGAGCGTTTCGCTCGAAGGGGCCGGAATGTCGTGCTTTGTTGTGTGGCATCCTTTACTTAAACTTTACAAGAAATAAGCAGAACACAATAGGTGCGTTGTTTATGGCAACGGCTTTTATTAGGTCAGTGGCTCGAGGCCGAGAGGGGTAACCTTCTGAACAACTCGTACAAGAGTTAGCTTCCCAATGAGTTTCTGACCTTGGGGTGGGGGCTCTGTCGTCTGCACCCTCTTCGGATTGCTGGTAGAACTTCACTGAGATGTAGGGCCCTTCGTATTTTGAGGGATAAGCCGTCTGTCAGCTTGCTGGTAGAACTTCACCATGGAGGCCCAGCCGTCGGCCGTGCGTCCCTTCGAGGAAGGACGCAGTCAGCGGATGTGACACTTCTTTAGTTGGGGCTCCTCGAAGTCCTCGTCATCGCTGAGCTTCCCAATTTCATGCTTTTTCGTTGAGGTGTCCCCTTCCTGATTGCCGGTGGAGTTCCTTGGGGTAACTTTGACAAATTGGTGGAGTTCACCCCGTTGAATCAAGCGCTCAATGGCTTTCTTCAGCGCGACGCAGTCGTCTGTATTGTGGGAGGTGTTCTTGTGGTAACGACAATAAGTGCCACCCTGGTGGACGGCGTAGACTTCCGTGGCCGACCGGGGATCTTTAGGGATGAGACCTTGCTCCTCCGCATAGTCGAAGATGGTATCCACCGAGTGCGTGAGCGTAGTCCTTGGGACGTCCGTCCTCGGCTGCCATGGGCGCTCCTTCCGGTTTCGGCGGGCATGGCCCCCGGCCGAGGATGCGTTTGGAGCCGACGCCTCGTCTGACCTCTTTGATGGTTGGCCTACATCCTTCTTGCGGGAGTGGAGCTCATCGGCGTCAGCGTACAAGCTCCCTCGTTGGAGTGCCTTGGTGTATGACCTCGGCGGGTCAGTGATGAGGCTCCTCGCATAGGGGCTGCTGCGGAGAACGCCTTGGAAGAGGACGAGGAGGGTGCGCTCATCGGCACCTTCGACCTCGTCTGTCTCCTTCGTCCATCGGTCGATGAAAGACCGAAGTGATTCATCGTGTTGCTGCTTGATAGAGAGGAGGTGGGAGAAATGTTTTTTCACGCGCTTCCTTCCGGCGAAGTGGGTGAGGAAGCGTTGGGCAAGATCCTGCCACGAATCTATGCTTCCTTCGAGGAGCGCGTTGAACCACTCGTACGCTGGCCCTTCAAGAGTGGAAAGGAACCAACGGCAGAGGTATTCATTTGAGGTGTTCACCATCAGCATGTTGTTTTGATAGCGGCTAAAGTGCTCCTGAGGGTCAGAGCAGCCGTCATAGGGCTTGATGGCGTTCCCTCGGTACTTCTCGGGTATTGGGACCGAGAGCACCCTCGTGGTGAAGGGAGTTTTTGTTCTGATTTGGATGATGGGGTCACCACGTCCGTCGGCCAGCTCCCTCTCCAGGGCGCTGACCTTAAGCATGAGCGCGTGGTAACCTGGACCCTCAGATAAGTTGGCCGTAAGGATGGTGGCCGATTGTCTAGCCTCCATCTGGTCCTTGGCGGCCGTAGTGGCGCGTTGCTGGTTGCGCACGCGAGCTTCTTAAGTCGTGTTGATTCGATGGCGCGCATTGTCCTCATGCAATTTTCCTTTGCCTTTGTCCGGGCGGGGCCGATCCGCTGTCCGGGATATGGACCCCAAGCTTTCCCTTGGTGAGCCAGGTTCACGTTCACCAATCCGTCCCGCCATCCTCTCCGAAGGAGGCCGACGACGCGTGTCACCTAGCCTATTAAAGGCTGAGGCTTCTCCACGCGCTGGGCCCGGTCCAGCTCGAAGTGGGGAAGCAGGGTGGGAGTGGGATGAAGACGTGTCCTGGGGCACCACCCCTTCGTCGTTGCCTAGCTTGATGGCCAACGACTGGGGCTGAGGAGGTGGTGTAGTGTTCTCCCCAGTCCTTGGCATGAGTGCGCTGAGGACGGTGGGGTTCTGGGCCAGACTGGCGATGATGGCCGAGAGAGCGGCTTGGAGCTGAGGGTCAACGGCAGGAGAAGCCGGTTGCCCAGAGACGTTGTCACCCTTTTCTGCGCGCTTCTTGTCCAAGCTGATGCGGGCGTCTGGGGCGACGCTGTTAAGCTTGTTGCGCAGGTCAGTGGTGAGGCCGATGGCTTCATGAAAGACATCCCCGACGGGAGCCTTGTCGGCCGTAACGTCCTCCTCGTGTTCTCGGTTCTCTTGGGCCTCAGGGATGACCTTGCTGAGGAGGTTGCGGTTTGACTTAGTTCTTCCCATTGTCAGTTAGCTGTGCTTGGTAGCGACGGAGGAGGCTAACTTGATTGTTCTAGCTCTCAATAAAAGCACCAAATGATAAAGTATATATCTAGAGAGAAGTGAGAGCTAGAGAGAGAAGTGCAATATATGCTTCAATAGAATAATTTTGTAACCCCCATAACTACCTCCAGAGGAAGTATTTATAGGAAAAATACGGGCTGGGCTCCCAAGCCTTGGGCTTGGGAGGCCCATTTACAACTGGACCGCTATTGGGCCGAATACAAAGCCACTGGTGGGCTATACAAATGAGTAAGTGTAAAATCCGGTTCTGTGGGTCTCCCGTGGCCGACGAGGGCCTTGGCCGACGAGGGCACGACCGACGAGGACACCCTGGTTCCTTGGCCTCAAGATCATATTCTGGGTTGGCTCCTCTTCGACCGACGAGGGTCTTCTGGCCGACGAGGGTACCGCGTAGTGGCTGTGCTTTCTGTTCCGAGTATGTGGGTCCTGGGGCCTAGACCCATATACTCCATTTGATATTTATGGCTGGCTGGTGAAACTGAGATGGTCACAGGAAGTGACTTTTATGTGAGCAGAAGGCTCAGCAGTTGGGTGGTCTCAGAGAACTGCTGAGGCACCTGCTATACTTAGAAGGTGAATTACTGGGAAATGGTAGAGCAGACCTTTTAGTGATGGTGAGGTGCGTCTCAGGAGTGAAAAATGGTCTCAAAGAAAGTAAGTGATTAAGCAGTAGGATAAGCAGTTGGGTCAGTTAAGACAACTGCTTAAGATTCTACTAGCAAACTTCAATCTTTTTGTGAGAAGTGCTAAGTGTGTGCTTTGTCGACTGAATGTAAATCAACACACAGTATATCCTGGTTCAGAGGTGGTGTAATCCTCCTACGTCCAGTCCCACCCTCTTTCAGATGGATTTCACTAAAGTATTAAGCCCAATACACTTAGTGCCAATCTAGCCTTTACAACACTTAGGCCTAAATTGAAGGTTTTTCACAGTGAGTATAGCACCACTCAAAGTTACTCAGTCCTTAAACTTTTCTCTAATGACCCAGTGGGGATCAAAAGGTACTCTATCTATCTACTTACACTGTAGGATCCGAACAACTGTTCTCCTAAGTGTTTACAACAATATGTGATTAGTTTCAAGAAAGTTCTAACCTCAAACTAGGAACTAAACTTCTATGATTTGGCAATGAAAAAGCTTTGTAAACTGGAAGTTTAGTGAAGCATGAGTCCAAGCAGAGAGTAAAGTTTAGAATAGCACTTTCTCTTTTGCTAGATCTCTCGTAAATGCTCTTGATAGAAATTCTCTCTTTGGATGCTCAAATGCTTGGTTAGAAACTTGCGTTTCAGCCTCTATTTATAGGCTTTTTGGTTAACCAATCTTATCCGTTGGTTAGGATAGATTGATCTCCGCCGTTGAACTTTTGAAGAGTACGAGTAGTACTCTTGTCTTCTTGTGCTGGAGCTTTAATTGCGGCTGGTGTAGTTGTCTATAAATAATTCGGCCGCGACATCTTCTTCCAGGTTTGAGTCCCATGATGTAGTCCCCAGTACTTGATTCGGTATTAAATACCGGTCAAGTATTTGTCTCCAATCATATACATTCACTGTACATTTATTTTCGAACTTGGCCTTGTTTTGTGACATTTAATTTTTGTGGGCTAATAAAATATACCGGTAGGATATAAATATCCTATTAAGGCAAATAAAATTACCTTATTGCATTTTTACTTTTTCCGGTCATATTTTATTAGTCATAAAAATTGTACATTAATTTTGTCACTTATTGTAAATTAAATTGAGACACAATGTACACGTGTTATGTATAGTGCCATCATCAAAATCTTATCAAAATTGGGTATTAACAGGTTCATCCAGGACTTTTCTAAGATAGCCCGACCCATGACTAAACTCCTTGAGAAGGACGCACCGTTTGACTTCTCAAAGGAGTGTTTAGAGGCTTTTGAGTGTTTGAAGGAGAAACTGGTCAAGGCACCGGTGGTAGTAGTTCCTGACTGGTCTTTGCCCTTTGAGATTATGTGTGATGCTAGTGATTTTGCAATAGGAGCCGTTCTTGGGCAGCGTCGAGAGAAATATTTTCAGCCAATTTCCTATGCTTCTAAGACTCTTGATAGTGCTCAGGAAATTTACACTACCACCGAGAAAGAATTGCTTGTTGTTGTGTTTGCTCTTGACAAGTTTCGTCCTTATTTAATTTTGTCTAAGGTAGTGATATTCACCGATCATTCTGCTCTTAAATATTTAATGCAAAAAGTGGATGCTAAACCTAGATTGATTCGGTGGATATTACTACTCCAAGAATTTGATATTGAAATAAAGGACAAGAAAGGGGCTGAGAATTTAGGAGCTGATCATTTGAGTAGGTTAAAGAACCCCTTTCTTGATCCCTTGAGTGAAAGAGACATTGAGGGTACTTTTCCTGATGAGATATTTTTGCGTATCGTTGATGAGGTGCCTTGGTTCTCAGACATCGCCAACTATCTTGTTGGGGGTGTTGTTCCTTCTGATTATACACCTCATCAACGAAGGAATTTTTTGCTGATCTGAAGTATTATTTCTGGGAGGAACCACATCTTTTTCGTATTTGTGCTGATCAGTTTGTTAGGAGATGTGTTCCCCTCTGTGAAGGAGCTGAAATTCTTAAACATTGTCACTCCGGACCGACAGGGGGACATTATTCTTTCAACTGGACAGCCCGTAAAGTCTTGGAATGTGGTTTCTTCTGGTCCACTTTGTTTAAAGATGCTCTAACGTTTGTGCAGGAATGTGACAGGTGTCAACGCACCAGAGCGGTAACCAAGAGGGATATGATGCCCCAAAATTTTATATTGGCTTATGAGGTATTTGATGTTTGGGGCATTGACTTCATGGGACCGTTTCCGTGTTCTAAAGGTAATAAATTCATTCTTGTTGCTGTGAATTGTGTTTCTAAGTGGGTTGAGGCCGAAGCCCTGCCCACGAATGACGCTAGAGTTGTAATTCGTTTTCTGAAAAAATTGTTTTCTAGATTTGGAGTGCCGCGAGTGTTGATTAGTGACAGGGGCACCCACTTTAGGAATGATCCCATGACACCCTCAAACTAGTGGCCAAGGTGAGAATTCGAATAGAGACATTAAGACCATGCTTGAGAAGACCGTTGAGACCCATAGGAAGGATTGGTCCGATAAGTTAGATGATGCGCTGTGGGCACTCTGTACAGCGTATAAGACACCCATTGGCACTACTCCGTTTCACTTGGTTTATGGGAAGGCGTGCCACCTTCCGGTAGAGATTGAGCATAAGGCCTACTCGGCCTTGAAAACGCTGAATAAAGATCTTTCATTGGCGGGTCGTGAGCGGCTTTGGAAGCTCAACGAATTGGATGAGTGGAGGCTTATGGCCTATGAGAACTCTAAGATTAGTAAGGAGCGTACTAAAGCCTATCATGACCGGCATATCAAACAGGGCAAAGAGTTTCGTAAGGGGGATCAAGTTCTCTTATTCAATCCCCGAATGAAATTTTTTAAAGGAAAATTGAAGTCTAGATGGTCTGGCCCCTTCGTAGTAAGTGAAGTTTTTCCATACGGTACAGTTGAGATAGACCATCCTGAGAAAGGCCATTTTAAAGTCAACGGCCACCACCTGAAGAAGTACTACGGAGGACCGTTAGACCGCGAACGTGAGGTGACCTTTGTCACGAATTTTTAGAGATGAGTGTGTAGTTGCGTCGGGCAAACGACGTTAAAAATAGCGCTTCTCGGGAGGCAATCCGAGCTTAATTTTTGCTTCACTAGCTAGTTTTTATCGCGTTTCATTTAACCTTCAAAAATAAAAAATAAAAAAAATCAACAACGCACGGGCGTGCGTCCAGGACGCACGCGTGCGTCACTGCGGGGGGAAAAACTGGAACACACTGCCAGCCACGCACGCGTGCGTGGCTAGGGACGCACGCGTGCATGGCTAGGGACGCACGCGTGCATGGCTAGGGACACACGCGTGCGTCCCATCTTTTAAAACGCACCTGCGGCGTTCTTTTCTTCTATCGCAACAACACAACTCCCAGAGTTCTTCCCGTACCCGTGACCCACGACCTAAACAAAACCACCGCACGCCGCCGGCCGCTGCAACTCCAAGACCATCCCACCCCCTTCTCTCTCCTCTACTCCAACCATGGTAATCTTCTCGATCTCCTTTGTTTTTTTTTCATTAATGGTGTTTTCAAGCTTTGTGATGCCCGATTTTGCATGAGTTCGAAAATTAGGGATTTGATTTTGTTTGTTCAAATTGAGGATTGTATTGTTGCTATTAATGTTCTACTTGGATGATTTTGCCTCTTTTGCTTGAAATCCCTAATTTTCGAGTTAATTTTGCCAAACTAGGGTAAATGTTGCCAATGTTACCATAAATTGGGGTTTTTTTATTTCTATGCTATCTTTGAGGTTGAATGAATGCTTGTGATGATCTTTGATTTTTGTTGAAGCCCTTTTATTGCATGAATCCCCAATGTTTAGGCTAAACTTTGTCAAATTGGAAAATTGGGAATTCTTTCCCTAATTTTGATTTTCCTTCTAATTCTTTTGGGAAGAATTCCTTTCTAAACATTTGGGATAATAAACGTTACTTGCTTGTGATCTTGTTTATACCGTGTGTCGTTGAAAATTTGAATTTTATTCAAAGAACCATTCTTTGATAAAAGTTCAAATTTTCAACTATTCTGGTTAAACTTAGGATTGTTTTAGTTAATGATGATCTTGGTTGATTAATTGCTGACGGGACCATTAATATTCTATAATTTTGTTCAATTCTAACACTTGAAAGCCCCGTTGGAATTCCTTTGTCAAACCTTTTTGCAGATGGGCCGCACCAAACAGACCTCCAAACGTCAGCGGGACAGCATAGGGGCCGGCTCAAGTCGAGCTGGACAAAGTGGGAGCCATCAGCCGGCTGCCCCATATATGCCTCAGTTTGTGGACGAGACGCAAAGGCAAAAATATGATGTGCTGATGAACATGAGCGTGGGGCAAAGATTGTATCCCCATCTACCCACCTCAGGGCAGGCCAGCATACGAGATGATGTCATGCAACGCCTCCATCGTGATTGGTGGCAGCACCTATTTTTCGGCATCGATGAGCCCACATACAAAGAGATCACATGTGAGGTGCTGTCTTCTTTCAAGGCACCCAAGACCTTCGACAACATTTTTCTACCGGTGATCAAATTCCGAGCTTTTGGGGAGTCTCACATCATATCGATGAGTGACATTTCTGCACATCTTGGCTTCAATACTCTCCCTGATGTGGCCCGGTTTGAGGGGAGCTTACTAGACATTCCCCCAGAAGTAAATCGGAAAGACTTCTGGAAATCCATAGCCCCTGGTGCCGGTGATTACAAACCCCAGACTGCACCCAACACTGCACTTCACCCATTCCAGTTCCGGGTGGTCCATGCCCTCCTTAGCTCTACTATTTCAGGACGCGCAGAGCTTAGCGGCAAAGTCTCCGCCACTGATCTTTTCTATCTCTGGTGCATGATCAACGAGAGGAGGTCGATATTTGGAGTTCTATTCGCAGGCCTGTTCCTCAGACAGGCGAATTATCGAGTTAAGGCGATTTTCGCCGGTCCTTACATCACGCGCCTGCTGAAAGGAATGGGTTACGAAGACCGGTTTGAGGGGATGACCCGGATAGATAGCACCCATCCGATGAAGAAGCTGTCTAAGATTATCCAGGTGAGGACACATGAACAGGGCGCAGGAGCGGCAGAGGGGGAGCATGGAGGCAATGAAGAGGAGGATGACGAGCATGGAGAGCACGAGCATGGAGAGCGCGAGATGGCGCACGAGATGGCGCACGAGGTCCCTTATGTGCCCCCTCCCCAGGGTTACGTTTATCCCAACACCTGGGAGGGGATGCATCAGCATCAAGAAGACACGTACATGCGACTCTACCAGCACCAGCAGCAGTTTTTCGCTGACATCACCTCTGGCCTAGCCTCGATCGACACACGGCTCACAGTCCTGGAGAGTCGATGGGATGGCCAGCACACTCACGAGCACTACCCACCCCCTCCCCCTTTTTAGATTTTTACATGATATTTTATTACACTGCTTCACCGCACATTTTATCACTTTGTCAATCTTGTTTGTGGATTTTGTATTTCTTTTCTTTTGTGAGTGCAGCTATGTTTCGGGAAAAATCTTACTTAGCTGCAATGAACGAGGTAGCGGTAGAGGGTGGACCAGCTAAATGACCTAGGGAAGTTTTTCTGTTCCTTACTCGCTTCCATACACCCGTTTTAATTTTGACTTGAGTTAAGTTTGAGCACGCGTGACCCTTTCCCTTTATCCCTGTGCATAATGCATTTTTGCCAAAGTTTAAGTGTGGGGGGGAATAGTGAATTGGGCATCCGGGCAGTAGTTGTTATATGTGATTTTTAGAGTTAGCATGCGCAGGTGTTAGTTGTATATTCATAGAAAAGTCATGTCAAAATTTTGAATTTGTTTAAATTTTTCTTTAAACTTCTTCTTTGTGAGCTAGCTAGCGCTATGACTATGCCTTTATAACTTCTTTGAAGTGTTTTGGCTTAAATTGCTTGCACTATAACCTAGTTTTTGAAAGGATGAAGGCATTAGTCACCCATTGAATCGTTTCATAAATTTTCCATCGCACCTGAACAAATCCTTTAGGAGAAGCCACTTTGAGCCTGACCGTTCATTCTTTACCCAATTAATTGAGCTCAATAGCCAAATGGCCTGTTTTCTTACCCGTGAATATTTCTGACAAAGTCTTGGTGTTTAGGGAACTAGGGGATTAATTTGCTAAGTTTAGGGAATTTGTGTAGGAGACAATTTTGGCACTGTTCCTATGCCCCAAAGTGGGGTAAGAGCAGTCACTTTTTAGGAATTTGATACTTTCGAGGATTGCATTGTAGGCATGGATTCACATTAATAAATGAACTTTAACTGCTATTTTTCCTTGGTGAGGCCGAGATTAGAATGGGGTAATGTCTAGTAAGAATCCGAAAGGTGAAAAATTAATATAGCTAGACCTCTTACCTTGCGAAAAAGAGAATGGGAGCCCGGGTCAAAAAGCGTAAGTGTTTTGCACAATAAGATGAGACATTGGGTATCTTTCGAAAGAAATGGTGTTCTCGTGCCAACATGACAAGGAAAACTGAACTTATTTAATGAACTTGGAGGCTGTAGCAAAATTAGCTTTAGTTCTCCGCGTACTTCAAGTATACGTCAAAGCACCAATGTGCCGCGGCGGTTTAGCTTAGTTGTACACCATGCCTGCTCTTTGCATAGGTTTAGATGAGTGTTCCTAAAATTGTGTCCTTCTCAGTTCCTTGATCCTAAGAATAGCCCTGAAGTTCCTGAATGCATCGTGTCTTTGTTAGAATATTCCAATCTCTCAATAGAAAGGGATTATTTATTACCATTCACCATTCAACATCACCTTCACGAGTCCTTCTGATCAACAGCTAGTTTATTTGTGTATGCTGTCATTACCTTAAGGATATTGGGAATAATGTTGTCAAAAAGTTTAGCTTGAGTACAAAGATGTAGTTTAGGGAAGATTTTCAAAGCTTAGAATGTCTGTTCTGTGAATATCCCTGTAGCTACGTGTGCGTGGTAACTGTTTTAATTCCGTGTGGTGATTATCGTATGTCCCGTTGTTCGATTTGCTTGAGGACAAGCAAAAGCTTAAGTGTGGGGGAATCTGATAAGTTCATATTTCGACACGCTTTTAATGCGTGTTGGAGTCGAATTTTGATGGTTTTCCTCACTTTGAGGCGTCATAAGTATCATGTTTAGCTCAAATCATGTTAGTTGGGTGTTGGAACGAGTTTTGGCATTTTTAGATATGAAATCAGGTCTTTTAGGGCCCGGTATCGGCGCACTAAGGAGTGATCGGGATGAGTTGAGGAGTGTTCGAGAATGAATTCAGAGTTTTGAAGGGCACCGGGAGATTCACGATGAAGATTCGATGAAGAAAGAGTTGTTCGATTGATCGCGGGGCCAAACGGGGACTTGAACGGGAGAAAATGAGGAATTCGGAAGAGAGTGCTACGCACGGCCGTGCGTGCAAGGACGCACACATGCGTCCAATTAAGAAAACGAAGTTAACCTTACTGTCAGCCACGCACGCGTGCGTGGCTAGAGACGCACGCGTGCGTCCCCCTTTTATGCGGATGTCTGTCGGACGCACGGACGCCACGCACGCGTGCGTGGTGTCGTGCGTACCCAAAATCTGTCCTAATTCAGTCCAAATTGCCTTGTTTCCTATAAATACCACCCCCATAATCCTAATTAAGGGGGATGGAACTTATTTAGCAGATTTTTTCTATTCTTTGAGATTCTTTGTAAGTTCCCACTTTTTAATTAATGGCAATTATTTATATTCTTCTCAATTCTATTGATTCTTCAATTATGAGTCGGGAGTAGTTTTAATTAGAGATTTGGGATTGATGAAGGGGTTAATCACTATGTAAGGTTAGGTTCTTGATGGTGTAAATTGCATGAATGTCGTTTAATTTGTGATTGAGTAATTTAATTGATATCTTTTGTAACCTAGATGGCCACTAGAATTACAATCGCATGTAGAATGAATTAAGAGAGATCTAATTTGTTCTAGGACACATTCACACACACTTAATC
Organism: Cuscuta europaea; assembly: GCA_945859875.1. NCBI lineage: Eukaryota > Viridiplantae > Streptophyta > Magnoliopsida > Solanales > Convolvulaceae > Cuscuta > Cuscuta europaea. The sequence goes on from CAMAPE010000041.1 coordinate 3,582,248, forward strand.
ATTTGCTAAGAGATTAGTAGCGATTAAGGGGCCGTAAGCTCGTTCGTCTTGGCAATAATTTAGGATCCTGTCGCATGAGAGATCAGCCTGGTCCCCTAAATTATTGTACTCTACGCCGCGAGAGCGGTAAGAACTTAGTATTTATTAGCTAGGCTCAATTAAAATAAATTCATGTAATTAAGCCTGATCTGCCAGAAATCTGATTACCCTGGAATCAATCCTTGTTCCCTTCGTCGTTAATTAAGAAGAACCCAAATATTTACTTTTAGTCATTTATTTGCAATTTTAGTTTTCTCAAGCAACCAAATCTCGCACGACCGCATTTGTTTTATTTATTCTTTATCGCTGATTTTAGTTAATTCTTAATTCCCTTTTACCGTCCCTGTGGAGACGATACTCGTACTTTCACCGCTATATTACAATCTTTTTAAGTGCGAGAAAACTCACATCAAACATGGTTTTGACACTAGAAATGAAGGGTGGAAAAACTTTCTTGATTTTGCCTCAACGTATGAAATGGTTGTAATGAAACTTGATTCAATAAAAGAGACTCTCACTTGTGACCTATAAAAGTGGAGCTAATGGTACCTGAATTGGCTACTTCTGAGTACGAACAACTTAGAGAATTAGCTACACTAGTTGTAAGGTTACCAGGCTCGAGGGGGATTTCCAACAAAGTTTTGCATACAAAGTGTTGGAGAAAGATGTATGGTGTATTGATAACGATGCACATGTGCATGATGTGTGGTTATCAATGGAGTCAACCATTAACAAAGTGGCAAATTCAAAGAGATACTCGGAGAATTTAAAGGATGTTTGCCACCAAAAAAGGACGCTTCTTGTGGAATGATGAAGTGAAACAAGCACTAAGGACCAAAAGAAAATGCTACAAGAAGTTGAGAAAAAGTTGGAGCAACGAGACCATAGAGGAGTACAAAGAGGCTAAAAGAAAAGAAAAGAAAGCCGTAAAGGAAGCGAGAGGGAAAGTGAACAAGGAGTTTTATGTAAAATTGGACTCTAAGGAAGGAGAAAAAGATATTCACAATCTTGCTCGTCTTCGTGATCATATGAATCAAGATATCAGAAAAGTTAAGTGTGTGAAGGTTGTCGATTAAAGAGTACTAATGGAGGACGAGGAAATGAAAGAGAGGTGGAAGTCATACTTTGATACCTTGTTCCACTTTGGAAATAAAGTGCAAGGTATTGATAATCTTACTATACTAGTGTAACACCCCGGCCCCACAGGGCCCGAGGTAGTTACTTCTGACCTCTAGTACTGTCCTCACAAACCACCATGAGCCTTTATCGCGCACTTTGTCCTCACTCGTGCGCGCCCTGAGAAACTTCCCAGGGGGTCACCCATCCTAAGACTACGCCCGTGCAAGCACGGGATTGCTTTGGAGTTCTTGGATGATGAGCTCCCTTAAAAGGAGATGCACATCCGTTGGTATGAGTAGTACTATTAATCCACTTAAACTAATATTGGGTATTACAATCACCCCCACTTAGGATCACAACGTTCTCGTTGTGCCCTTAACTATCTCAATCAAACCCCAGAATCTTGCCCCGCTAAGTGCCTGCCCGATATCCAACGGATCAGCACACTGTCGCAGGGTTGCTCTGATACCACCTGTAACACCCCGGCCCCGCAGGGCCCGAGGTAGTTACTTCTGACCTTTAGTACTGTCCTCACAAACCACCACGAGCCTTTACCGCGCACTTTGTCCTCACTCGTGCGCGCCCTGAGAAACTTTCCAAAGGGTCACCCATCCCAAGACTACTCCCGTGCAAGCACGCTTAACTTTGGAGTTCTTGGATGATGAGCTCCCTTAAAAGGAGATGCACCTCTGTTGGTATGAGTAGTACTATTAATCCTCTTAAATTAATCTTGGGTATTGCAACTAGATTGTATTGTAAATTGGGATTTTGTGAGAAGGATCCAAATGATAGATGTTAAAGAGACTTTGAGAAAGATGGGGCGGAAGAAACTAAAGCAGTGAGTACAGATGACACATCGATCGAGGTCTGGAGAAGTTTGGGAGAGAGAGGCATCAAGTGGCTTACACGTTTCTTCAACATGATTTGGAGAAACAATAAAATGCCAGTGAATTAGCGGAAGAGTACTCTTATTCCCATATTTAAAAATAAGGGTGATGTACAAGAATGTGCCAATTATCAAAGGATTTAACTTATGAGTCACACCATGAAACTTTAGGAGTGAGTGATTGAGCAAAGACTTCAAAAAAGTGTGAAAATTTTGTAAAATCGGTTTGGTTTTATGCGTGGACGCTCAACAACTGAGGTTATTCACATTCTTAAGCAAGTTGTGGAGAAGTATAGAGTCATAAAAAGGACCTGCATTTGGGTTTCATTGACATAAAAAAGCATATGATATGGTACCTCAAGAAGTCCTTTAGTGGGTCTTGAATAGAAAAGACATATCACGTAAGTATATTAGTATCATCATGGATATGTATGAGGCTTGTACTACAAGTATCTGTACTGATGTAGGGAGGACTACAAAGTTCCCTATTACTATCGGAGTGCACCAAAGATCGACTCTGAATCCTATCATATTTGTTATAGTCATTGATGAACTTACAAAGTCCATTCAAGAAGATAGACTTTGGTGCATGATGTTTGCCGACGATATTGTATTGATTCATGAGATACAATCGAGTGTTAAAACAAAGTTGGAAGTATGACGATAAACTTTGGAGACCAAGAGTTTCAGCCCTAGTCAAAGCAAGACTGGGCATATGAAGTGCAGGTTTGGTGGAGGTAGAAGTAATAGTAACAGTGGGATTACTCTTGATGGCACGGATATATCGGTGTGTGAAATAATTCTATTATTTCACCCTTAATTTTATGGTATTGTGTGATCAATTACTACGTATATTTTAAATCGTCAACTAAAATGTTATCATTCTATTATACCAATGAATTCATTTAGTTTACTTGTCAAGTACTTCATTTTCATGAGTTTTAAATTTGATATCATGGTATCTGTTTGAAATTGATGAACTTGAATTAGGTGTACAAAAATAACACCCAAGCTTTATTCCCATGGTTGATGTTATGTTGATGCTGATGATGAAGGTTAGACTTGAAGGGGTTGAGCGTGCGGTGAAACTGGAATTATGGGTGGGGGGCTTTCATTTACCCTCAAAGTTCAGAATTTCAAAAATGGCTGGTTGTATCATCCCCAAGGACAACCAGTTGTATAATATACCTCCGCCCTGAAAACGTTCGTCATATTGACTTTTTTGGTCAATGATGACAAATTTTAGAAAGTTTTTTTTTCCAAATATATTATTAAAATAAAACTTATTTACGAAAATATGACTAATAATGACTACAATATAGTGTCATGGTAAATTAAGTTTAAAATTTAAACATAAGTTACTATGATTTCATTGCTACTCTAGTCACTAGGCAAATTCTTGTAAACAACCTTTATTTTAGTTATATATGTAATTATTTCTTTTAGAAAATGATTTTAAGTATTATATTTGTATATAACTTAAAAAAATTACTTATTTTATGAAAATATTTTGAATAACGAACATTTTGATATTATTCTCATAATTAAAATAATTTGGTATTAAAAAATATCATTGATTAAAGTTGATTGTCATTAATCAAGAAAAGTCCTTTTGGGAACGGATGGAGTATAATTTGACATATAACTGGTCAAATTTTTGTTTATCAACTATATTTGTCATATACAAAGTCTTTTTAATACAGTGTTTTGGTCATCATGAAACACATCAATTCTTTAATACTCCGTATATGCTAACATGCATTATTTTCCTACCACTTAAATAATGAAACTTATAATATGATTTACATATAACTATAGTCCTACATTTATATTAAAAATGACACTTATCTCATTATCTTCTCTTTAATTGCAAACGGCATATCCACTGATCCTATCCATAAATTTTCATTTTCTTCGCAAACTTCACTCACATGCTCCCAATTTCTTCCATTCATGCCCTCCAAAATCTCCAACACATCCCCATTTTCATTTATCCTCACTCCAAAACCATTTCCACTAACACAACCCAAATATGTATACACCTTTGTAATATCAAACGGGAGATTGATGATCAAAGCATTTCTAATCCAAGAATTTGTAGACAAAGCCCATTTCATGAATTTTCTTCTCCTTGAATGAATCCCAACCCAAAACTCGCCTTTCTCATTCCTTTTAATGTTATCTGGGAATCCCGGGAGCTCCAAGATGGTTTCCACATCCCCAACTTTTGGAGGTTTGAGCCACAACTTCACTATTTTGCATGTCGTGGTTTCTGCAACAAGAATGAAGTCACCTTCTTTGCTTAGTGCCACACCATTGGGGAATCTAAGATTATCGAGCATGACAGAGATTTGTTTAGTTTCTGGATCATATTTCAACAGTCGCCCTGTGTTGTCACCACTAAATATTGCAGAAATGTAATTCCTGAAATGAATGGAAGAATACATAAAACACATTATTTCTAGCTTCGTTGATAAAATATGAAATGAAAACATATTTCCTAACTGAAAATGTACCTTCGTTGGTATTTTGCAGTGCTGTCGGTAAAGTAAATGACTCCACTTTTGTGATCAATATCCAGGGAGTTGGTAAACCCACGTTGAGCTCCTTGAGCCTGTTTTGCCACCTGAGTTGATGAACCCCCTTTCGGCTTTACAACAAGTAAACCCATATAAGCATCTGCGATAAAAAGGTCTCCACTCTTTGGACTAAAACGGAGGCCCAATGGGCGGCCACATAAATGTTCTCTCCTAGTATGATCTCCCGCTTCTTTACCTTCACAACTAGCTCTGTCATGATAATGATAATGATAATGATAATGATAATGATAATGATAATGATAATGATAATGATAATGATAATGATAATGATAATGATAATGATAATGATAATGATAATGATAATGATAATGATAATGATAATGATAATGATAATGATAATGATAATGATAATGATAATGATAATGATAATGATAATGATAATGATAATGACAATGACAATGACAATGACAATGACAATGACAATGACAATGATAATGATAATGATAATGATCATGATAATGATGATGATAATGATCATGATAATGATGATGATGATAATGATAATGATAATGATAATGATGCTGATAATCTTCTATTATACAAAAGCAAGAGAAAAATATGAACAGTGTTCCCGCTCAAAAACATCACACTCACGGGTCGGGCGGGTCTGCAGTGGGTCGGGTCGGGTCTTCAAATCTTGGCTGACAGCTGTTTTGTTCAGCTGGGTAACTGGGGCGGTATTAATGTGTTTTAAAGATTGTGTGGCTAAAATGTTACAACATTAAATGCACAGCCAGCACATGCCATCACCCAATAAAGCAATGTGTGGGGCTCAATAAAAAGGACATGTAAAGGACAATTTTAATATTAAAAAAGGGACTGTGTAAAACATTGTACGTAGATTGTTCATGGCTCCATAAGGGCATTAAATGCAAAGCTCAAGGCTCCAAACACAACATTAAATGGAGTGTACTTTCGTATATTAAAGTTCTGATTTCATATAAAAACTATTAAATGGGGTGTACTTTAATATCTCACCTGTGTGAACATATCAAAAAAACGTGCGGCTGAAGAGAACATTTAATGCTACAACATCATCCTAAAATCCATTGGTTAAAACACAACGATTACAAGATTTTAAAGGGCTATAAATACCACTTGACTTGGCAGTTTAACACCACATCACATCCAAACTACTTGGCAACTGAGCATGGTAACTGAGCAATTCCGATGAGTTCATCAAATACAGGTTTTGCAATGCAAAAGGTAATATTTTACCTCAACGTTCGTTTAATTGAATATAGATGGTAACATGACTTCTTTTTATGATTTTACTAAGGACTATTAACATTCAATTGTATGACAGGGTTGAAGGATTCATGCTACAGTGAAAAGGCCTCAAATAGAGATGCACAAGTAAAAAATAATAGAAAATTGTATGTATGGTACAAGGAACTTTTTGGTACCAGATAGCTACCAAAGTATCAAACCCATAAATCATCCCTACTTGATCATGTTATATGGGATAGACCAACATACCAGTAACCACAAGGGTATGTAAACAATAGGATGGTGAAAGAGTTTTAAAACCACCATTGATGACTAAACTTCATTTTACATTCACATACAACTACACTTATAATACTGTCTTTTTTGTATACATAATAGCTATTGATATGAAGAAGATCACCAAAAGCACCATAACAACCTGTAAATGAAGTCTTCCAGATTTCAATAACATGTACATGTCTTATATGTGTGTGTGTATGAATCTGTTTCCAAATTAAAACAATTACACTATATATAAGAAATATGAGAACATGGATTTATATGATAGTTTTGGGTACAAAAGTTATACATCTTTGTAGTGTTTAGGCTTTTTAGTGTAAAAACTGAAACAAGGTTTTTTATATAAGCACTTTTTAAACAATCTATAAAACAATGTACAAAGGGATTTTTAACACTGTATGCTCAATGCTCATTGAGGGGTATAACTTTTCCATCACGAAAAACTAACAAATGGCAACCACTAAGTAGTTTAAACAGGCCAATAAAAAACGGATTATAAGAGAAGACTGTAAGAAACATTGGCTCTATGGTTGGGGAATGTTTTGAGCGACAGAAAGCAAATTGGCCAAAAGAAAGTACTATGATTTCCCAACACTTATAGTAGGCCATAAGAATAGGATTATTAACTAAACTGTTATTACTAACGGGATTTTTTTGGAAGGCTTTTTTGTGAGCAAGTAAGTATTTATGAGGTCAGCATGTACTAGCCATAAGAATATGTGTACTACCAAAACAATTTTTAAAGAAATAAATTATTATAATTTTAGAATTCTGATGCTAAATATGTGATTACAAACGAGTAGAGATGTTTACTTTTAAAATCATGATGCTAATTATGTGATTACAAACATATGTTAAAAGACTACATGTTAAAAATATGCATTTATGTTTAAAAGTAACAATCACAATGTGTTTACTATTCAGAGCAATGATTTCCAAGTAGAGTAATTCACTTTAACATGTTTGAAGCAAACTCATTTAAGAATAAAAGTCCATATATTTGTATCTCTTATAATGAATAGAAGTTTTGTTTTAGATATCATCCTTAAGAAGTGATGAGAATGCAAAAACGTCCAAAATTGAGGAGAAATATCCAAGTGATATGCTCAAATTACAAGAGAATAGTTAGACAAGGTCTGAGATTCTTCTATATGCTTTCAGCCAATATCAAATGTTGCATTTACCTAAACCACATTCACAGCTTACACATTCATGTTTTAGTGCATATGTAGCGTGTAATATTTCCAAAGTAAAGAATTGACTTTAAGCAGTACAAAGCAGAGATATTACCTAAAATAGATTTTTAGCTGTAGTTGGACGTTTTAAAATCAAATTACACATGACAAAATGAGTACAATCCAGTATATTGTTGATATGCATACTACATACATAGTGATGAACTGCAGATTGTATTCATTTGTAACACAAATAAGAGTCATACACCCTTGAAATTGTGTTAATGAGGTGCAGAAGTTATAGTTTAATATGAATATGCAAGTAAATGTGGTTAAATAGAATTTCAGCTTTTACTCATATTATTCAAAAATCACATTCCCCTGAGTCTTTAAAATACAGATTCAAAACTCTTACTTCAAAATCATATTCACTTAGGTCTTTAAAATATAGCCTACCTATTTGTTGAGCTTTTAAAAATCAAATTATAGTTCAAACAATATTAAACAGTACTAACTGTAAATTAGATGTGTAATGATACAAGTCATATATATGTTCAGTTATGTATGACATCTGATTAACAAATTAGCTTGAGTTTTTCCCCAAAAAAATCTGATTCAATAACTTTGAACTGATAGATTTGAATACACAAAAACAACCCGTTCCCCCTCACCATGGAAAGTCCTCCGCAAACACCATCCGCAGTTAGGGTTTCGCTCGGTTCAGGTCAAACCTACAGCCCATCATTGCTCCAGATATGCGCCGCATCATTCTAGCGCCAGTTTTGAATTTTGAAAAGCAAACTTCGGACAACATCTGATTCATTGTTACTTCTATGGTGTAGAAGTTAATAGGAAAAACGACCGGTGGAGTTAGGTTGGACGAAAAGAGGTGGAGGTTAGATGAAGGTCTAATGTACGGATCGATATTGGATGGCGATAGGTCTTAAGGTGCTTATGTAAGGAGTACTAGGGTTTCGTATATATGTTTATTATACGGATATGAAATATGGGTAATTGGGATGTGGGTAGGTAGATTATACTCCGTGTAATATTAATTTGTATGTTGGGCTCGGGTATTCAAATTGCAATGGGCATTTAAAATGGTCCCATTTTTGTGTTTTTGAAAAATTTATCAATTAATATTATCTTTTTTTAAATTATTAGATTAGTAAAATTATTTCATTTATATTAATAAATTAGTTGGTTTATGTATATTATATTCAAATAATATCATTAAAAACCTAATGATTAATAGTTACCATTTTGGATAAAAAATGTTGGATAAAATCAGTGGCCTCATAAAAACATATTATAACATTTTCGTCGACTAAAAAAGTGGTACTATTTACTTTAATAATTTTATAATTCTAATCTTTATAACTAATTAATTGCCCTTTTTATTATTTCGACTCATAAAAAAATTAACGTTCACCATAATCAACTTTATGTTACAATATCGAGAGTAGAGAATTCTAATCATTTAAGGCGCGTTTGAAATGTGTAGATTGTAGAAACCATAATGCAATATCTATTTAATGTTCTTTTTAAACGAGACCTATTTATTCCTTCTTATTTCAAAACATGCCCTCTGCCCATTAAAAGTCATAACAATCTTTTCCTTAATTTGTTAGTGTATACTCTTTGCATTCTCTTACATATTAACTAATAATGTTAATTATTAATATCATACGTAGTATAATTATTATTTATTTATATCTCGTGCATCGCACGGGTGGGAATCTAGTAATAATAACAACAATAACAGTAACAACAAGAAGAAGAATCAAATTTAACTAAAAATTGATTTTAAAAGTGCTTGAATAGTGGATTTTTTCAGTGTAATTTTGAGACAAAATCCTCCATTTTATAGTTCTTCAATTTGTTTAGTAATCATTTCAAAGTTATTCTACTTTTGGTCTAAATTAAATTTAAAAGGAGTGGCTTATAGAAATATAGTAAAATATTATTTGAATAAATATATTTTTAAATCATTACTCCAGATTGAATTATCTCTTGTGTGTTAAAAGAGTTCTTTGATATGTATCACAAGGTTCTTTTTTCAACGAATCAAGTAATCCTAAGAGGCACTCTCCAAATAGAACTAAAACTATGGCAAAAACTCAAAATATGACTTACTATGTTTTTCTTTTCAAAATAGGACCAAATTAGTCCTATTGGAAACACATCTATTTTTTCATTCCATTCTTACCCTTCCTTTAAACATGAGTTAATTAAATGTTTAATTCATAATAAATTCGAAAAAATTCAAAAATTTGTAGAAAAATAAATAAAAAAATTCTAAAATATTTATAAAATAAAAATTAAAAACATATTTTTTTTAGTTTAGTTTATTTTTTAAAAAAATAATAATAAATAGAAAAACCCCATAAAACAATTAAAAAAAATGGATGCCTTTCCCACCGCCTGTACTACCTCCCTGCACCACCATCTCCGAGCGCTGAAAAAATGTCATTTTTCCTAAAAACTGCCATTTTTTCTGAAAATGCAAAAAACATGACATATTTCTCTTTGAGAATGCCAACATTTTCATTGTTTTCTGCCATAAATATGGCATTCGTAATGAACTTGGCATTCTTTTCCCTGGTGACTGGAGGTGGTGGTGTAGAGGCGGCGGTGAATTTTATTTTATTTTTTTGAGTTTTTTTTTTAATTTTTTTGAAAATAATTAAATAAATAAATTATTATTATCGAAATATTTTTATTAATTTTTTAGTATTTTTTATGAATTTTTTATTATTTTTTATTATTTAATTATGAATTAAAACATTTCAATAGCTATAAGGGTATATTTGTCCAAGACACACATAATTAGTCCTATGAAAACATAAGTTATTTTTTGGTACTATTTGTGCAAAGTGAGTGACTTTTAGTCCTATTTTGATAATTAACCCTAATATCATTTGAAAAGGAACAAACACCCACAATATATATCCTACTCTATTGTAGGGTCGGTTTCTTAGAATTTTATGAGTCCGAGACCATGTAAATTGTAAAGTAAATGGCCTTAATAGATTTTATACAATAGTATTACAAGAGTTGCACCCCAAATGAAGTTTTTTTTCACTCAAACACTTCACTAACATTATATTAATTCAGAGGGGAAAAAATTAATTTAGAAAATCATTCGCCAAATGACCCAAATTCCAATCAGGAATATGATCAAATAACACCCTATTGTCCGCCTTAGAAATTGCAGTTCTAGCTAAAGTATGAGCTACACGATTCGCGGATTGTTTATAGTAAATAACAAACATTTGTGCTTCTGACTGAAGCAAATGTTTAATATCACCAAGTATATATAAGGTCGAAATAGGAACTTCCGTCGTCTTCCTCCGGCCTTGAAATGACTGCTTGAGCATCCGTCTCCACTTCCATAGGCGCCCATCCTATTTCCTTACTCCATGTCAACACAACCCTTATCATCTCGTATAAACCGTCCTCTGCATCGTGAGCTACCCATCCCCATGCTCTCTTCCCCCTTATAGCTCCATACTCCATCCACATTTATTTTTATTATTCTTCCCACCGGTTTCTTCCACCGGGAATTGTCCTCTATCATGTTGTTTAACGATATAAGTGAAAAAATATAATACGAGCAATTCATAAACCAAATTAAATTGGAAGATTAGCATCCCCATGAAACGTGACCAATTTATCATATTTATCCATCTCAAAGTGGAAGTTTTAAGCCACAAACGAACTTCTGCTTTGGGCAAATTATACGGTGGTACCGGTACACCATGTGCATGGTATACCGGTACCACATGCGGTGCCGTTTTCCATTTTTGAAGCATTAAGTACGTTTCTTTTCTTTTCCTTCATGCCCTCCAGATTTGTTTGGAGCACTATTTCCTCTCATTATTTTTCTTTTTTGTTTTCTCCAATTATTTTGACCTCCATGAAAACACTAAAAACTAATTGTGATTTATTTATCTTTATCTTTAACTAATTAAATTAAAATTGAATTAACTTTTTTCTTTAATTACCAATTTATTACTAAATTTCTTAACTTGTTTCTTTAATTACCAATTTATTACTAAATTTCTTAATCCACATAAAATAAGTACTACCAAATTTATTTTTGGTGTAATACATTTTTCATTTATACATATTTTTAGTAAAATATTTTTCATATTCATACACTTCTTTTATAATATATTTTTTATCTCTTTTATATGTTTGTATTTTTTTAAGACATTAAGTTTATTTATTTCGATTTAAATTTGATAAAACATGAGATTACATTTTTCATATGAGTGAGTTATATTACAATTTCTGGAGTTACATTAGATAGTACATGGAGTTACATCTTCTTATCCACGAGTTACATTTGTTTATGGATGAGTTTCTATGCGTGAGTTACATTTGGATTTGCCTCAACAATTTACATTTTGCATACACCTACGTTAAATTTTCCATCAATGCGGGTTATATTTTTCATAACACGAGTTACATCACAAAATAAACTCATGCTATTGAAACAAAACAAATCTCTTTTTTTGTAAAAAAGGATTTTTTTGGCAAAAAATAGTTTTTTTTGGAATTGTTCTCTCTTTAAAACATTTTTATGGCCCTAATATTAAAAACAAAATATATTCACTATTTACGTAAATTAATTGAAAAATATTAAACTCCTTTTTTTCAATGTTTACATTTAATATTATATGAAGTTACATCTTCTTATGCATGAGTTACATCTGTTTATGAGTGAGTTACATCTTAGTGTACATGAGTTGCACTACGAAAAAATTTGGTTTAACTATATCATTTTTATAGCCCTAATATTAAAAAAACTTATTCACTATTTACAAAAAGTAATTGGTCAATTAGTATCAATTTTACATCGAAACCAATGTTTATAATATATATATATATATATATATATATATATATATATATATTCTATTTAATTATATCATTTATATGGCCCTAATATTAAAAATAAAACATATTCGCTAATTACAAAAGTAATTGAGTAATTAAGATCAATTTTTATAATTTAGTTTTTTCTTATATTTCGTTTTAGACCACTTACATTTAAAGTTGACTCAAGTTACATTTCCCATCAACGTGAGTTACATTTTTTTAAACGTGAGTTACATCACCCTGCTACTGGAATACAAAATAAAAAATTATTTTTCATCTGCGGGTACTGTTCATCTGTGTTTTATCCATGTGAGCATGATGCTCATAGTGGGTTGGTACCACGGTATATGGACTATCTGCTGCGTGTTATTTTTTCTCCTATGCGGAAATTATTAAGTGCGAAAGTGTTTAATTTACTCCACGTGTAAATCTACTTTGGCACGGGAACAGTGACGGAACCAGCTCAGGGACCTTGGAGGGGCACTTGATGGGAAAGTGAAGGTCTCTGTAAGATGTTGCGTCCACCGTTTACAATATGTAACATATAAATATTATTCTAGAAAATATTATCTCGAAAAGTAAACAGAGAAATCACAATTTTAACGGGATACAAGATCAAATGAGATTTTTATGAAACCAAAACACAAGAAATCAAATAAGATGTGTCGATTTGATGAGAAAGTTGTCATAGCAAAACTATGATTCCTACCCATGTACTAGAGTGCAAAATGGTACATCACCAAAATTTGAATAGAACTATTTAAAGTCCTTTTAAATTAATTTAGAGCTTAAAAAGACATAAGTAAAGTAAAATATAAAAATAACAAAGATGAGATTTAACCATAGATCTTTTCATAACCCAAGACACACATGCAAGCCATCTCCACTCTGCTGCAGTCTCTTTTTATTAACGTAGTCGTTATTAATATATTATAAATATTAACAATTTACAATTTTATATTTAATATATATAATAAATATAAAAAACTGCAGGGGCTCAAGCCCCTCCAAGCCCCTTACTAGTTCCACCCCTGCCTGGGAATATTATGAAATAAAAGTAACTCATTAAATTATCCGTCCTTTTTTGTTATGAAGCAGCAGTCAAGTCATCTCCATGAAATTTTCAATGCGATTTTCATCATGGATCATTAGGAAACAGTCTCGCTATAATTTACGGAGCCTCTTTCATATATTCTGACCAGATCACCGTCCAACCACCAAATTTGAGGTGTTTTTGGGTGAAATATTTTGATGAAATTTTGTGAAAATGTTCACCATGAAGCGATAATATCCACAAAATGTCAACTTAAAATTCATTCGATAAATCAGTTAAATAAATTACTGAAAAACATCATTTTTATATATATTTTGGCACAATTTTTTAAATAATTTATTTAACTGACTTACAGAAAGAATTTTAAGCTTAAATTTTGTGAAGATCATTCTAAAAAAATATCAAAATATTACACCAAGAAGCACCTCAAATCGACGTGGCCGGACGGCGCCACGGTTAGGCATGTCAAAAAACCCGGCCCGTAGAGACCCGCCCTGCCCTGAGACATTTGGGGCGGGTCCGGGCCGCCCCATCTTGCAAATGGGGCGGGTCTGCCCCGCCCCGTGAAAAAAAATGGGGCGGGTCCGGGTATTAGTATTGACCCGTGCCGCCCCGACCCGCTCCGCTCAATATATAAATGTATATCTTTTTTTAAAATTATACTACAAATACACATATTTATATATGTGTGTGTGTGAGTAATAATTGAAGAATTTCTTGATCTTTTAATATATTAATATTTACATTTTGAACTAGATGAAAAGTTAATTGTCAATGTGTTTTTATGTATATTTAACATTTATACATTCATTTATTCATAAATTAATAGCTAACTATTTAATTCTATATTATTTTTTCTTAATTTTTGAAACTTTTTAATGTCTTGTGACTTTGATTTATTATATTTGTTTTTTTTTTAAATTATTTGGAGACATACTTTACGTAAAATTCAAGCTATAATGACTTCACAAAATTAGAATGTGTACCAGCTATTAGGTTATTGTGGGGCGGGGCGGGATGGACCCGCCGCCCCACATGGGGCGGGTCATGGGTCAACATCTAATGACCCGTTGTTAGAAAAATGGTTTTACAAATTAATATTACTAATATTATTTGTGAAAAAACATTTTGAAATGAATGAGAAATTGTTCCCGAAAGATAAGTGTGAAATTATATTTAACATGCACACACCGCCGCCGTCAGTCGACGGGTCGCATCGGGTTCGAGTCTCACCGGACATCTCCGTATGGCTAAAGACTAGAGATTATTTTTTGCTACGTTTTATTTCTTTTTCGGTTAAAACCAAATAAAAGACACAATCATTCGTTTTAAAAGAAAGGTCATGAACTTTCTTTTAATAGGTGTGTTTTGGGCTAGAGACTCCTGGCCAAAACTCTATAAATACCCGTCTTGTCTTCAATTTTGTGAAATCCGAAAATCATCACACAATCCTCCATATTCTCTCTTCCTTCGTTGCATCTTTGAGTTCGTCGGAATCCCATTGGGAGCGAAGAACCGTTCTATCCCGGGAGACGATTGCTACGTGTGTCGGGCAAAAACGTCTTAAGGAAACAACGCTTAAGTTGGGTTCGATTACAAGTAATTATACATGTTTCCTTAATTAATCTAAGAGATAAATATGGGAAGATATAATAGACTTTGCTAGTTAATCTAAGAGATAAAATGGGAAGATGCCGTAAATACTTTCTTAAGCTATTTAATAGTGAGGTTTTTGAAAATATTACTAAAATAATTTTTTTTTACAAGCATATAACTAAAGTTGTTACATGTATAATTTCATGATCACTTAAGTGTAAAAATTGAATAAATTTATTAATATAATCACTACACTTAAGATGTCACATATTTGTAAATAATCTTTCAAATAATCTGTTTGTTGATCACATACGTATGCCCACTGCCTTATTGTTTACTTTATTTTGTTGATCACATAGTACGTACTATTGCATCAAGTATTTGTAATCATTGCATGAATCAAGTATTGAATTTATATTCGTCCTCTTACGTGTTTTTTTATTTGAATCGAACAATTTTATTTCGTTGCATGTATATATTTTAACTGCCAAGTTGTGAAAACTGAAAAGTTGTATTTTATATTCCATTAGTCACATCGCTTCACTATTTCATTTAACTTTGTATGTTTTGAATATTGATCCTCATTTTTTATGCATGTATGTATCTTATCTAAATGTTAATATATGTATAATTATTTCATTTGATTTCTACTTCATTTCCTTTAATTATTACATTACAATCTTTACGTACACATTCAAGTTGTGTATCTTCATACACTTTGTGTATATATTTTAGATTTAAAAAAAATTGTAATCCTTTGTTACTGTCTGTTTTGTGTAAACGGAATGGGAGACGAATCAAACACTACTTTTCCAAAATTATCCCCATTCACTACTGTCCCGGTCAGTTCATCCCATGGGGAGAAACCTAGCAAATTCAACGGCCATGATTTCAAATGTTGGCAACAAAAAATGTTGTTTTATTTAACGGTGTTGAATTTGGCTAAGTATCTCTCCGAAAGTCAACCTCTTCTAGAGGAAGGTGAGACTGATAAGGAAAAAGTGGTCGCGATGGATGCGTGGAAGTATTCGGATTTCTTGTGTAGAAATTATCTCTTAAACGGATTAGATGACTCTTTGTACTCCGTGTATGCCGATATAAAGACGGCTAAAGAATTGTGGGGATCACTTGAGAAAAAATACAAGATCGAGAATGCCGACAAAAAGAAATTTATTGTCGGACATTTCTTGGACTTTAAGAGGGTTGATCACAAATCGATCGTTTCTCAAGTTGAAGAATTCCAACTTATTCTTCAGGAAATTCACGCTGAGGGTATGTCTCTTAGCGAGTCCTTCCAAGTGGCTGTGATAATTGAAAAATTACCTCCCAAATGGAAAGACTTCAAGAATTACTTGAAGCATAAGCGTAAGGAAATGTCCCTAGAGGAGCTCATAATCTGCTTAAGGATAGAGAAGGATAACCGCAAATCCAAGCATAAGACTGGAAGATCTAATTCCATGGAAGCTAAAGCAAACATGGTGGAAGTGGGATCCAAGAAAGGGAAGAAGAGAAAGCACAATGACGAAGGAACAAGTGGAGGGAAACCTTCGTCAAAGAAGTTCAAAGGAAAATGCTATAATTGTGGCAAGCCCGGTCACCGTTCTAAGGAGTGTCGTGCTCCTAAGAAAAAGAAGGTCAGACAAGTCAACATTGTGGACGACCTCTCTGATGATATGGGTGAAATGAATCTATGTGTCGTGGTATCTCAATGCAATTTAGTGGGTAACACTAAAGAATGGTGCATTGATACTGGAGCTACCCGACATATTTGTGCTAACAAGTGGATGTTCACCGATTATCAACCAGTTGATAACGAGGAACAACTGTTTATGGGTAACTCCTCTACATCTAAAGCGGAAGGTCGCGGCAAGGTCGTTCTCAAAATGACAAGTGGGAAAACTCTTACCTTGAACGATGTGCTACATGTCCCTGACATACGCAAGAATCTAGTTTCGTGCTCCCTCCTAAGCAAGAATGGCTTTAAACTAGTCTTTGTGGCTGATAAATTTGTACTTAACTAAAAATGATGTGTTTGTAGGGAAGGGCTATCTAAATGATGGTCTCTTCAAAATGAATGTACTTACCATTGTACCCAAACTTGTTGATAATAATAAAGTGGATTCGTCTTACTTGTTTGAGTCTTCTTCTGTTTGGCATGCTAGATTAGGACATGTCAATTATGATACTTTGCGTAGACCAATGCATTTACAATTGCTTCCTAAATGTCATATTGATCCTAATCACAAATGTCAAATTTGTGTTGAAGAAAAAATGGCTAGAAAATCTTTTCATTCTATTAGAGAGACTGAACCGCTAGACCTCATACATACAGATCTATGTGATCTTAAAGTACGAAGAAACTAGACATGAGAAAAGGTATTTCATAACCTTCATCGATGATAGCACTAGATATTGTTATCTGTATTTGCTAAGAAGCAAAGATGAAGCGGTTAATGCTTTTAAGCATTATAAAGCCGAAGTTGAAAATCAACTTGGTAAGAAGATTAAGGCACTAAAGAGTGATAGAGGTGGCGAGTATGAATATCCATTTGAATCAATTTGTTTGGAAAGTGGAATTATTCATCAAGTAACCGCTCCTTATACGCCTCAATCAAATGGAGTAGCCGAAAGGAAGAATAGGACTTTATAGGACATAGTTAATGTCATGTTAGTAAGTTCTCGTGCACCAGACGACTTGAGGGGGTGCTATTTTAGCTGCCAACTACTATCTAAATAGAATGCCCCACAAGAAAACTCTCAAAATTCCATATGAGTTATGGAAAGGGAGCAAGCCAAGTTTTAATTACTTGAAGGTGTGGGGATGTCTAGCTAAAGTAGCTATTCTCAAACCTAAGAGGACAAAACTTGGACCAAAGACCATTGATTGTGTCTTTGTTGGATATGCACAAAATAGTAGTGCATTTCTTTTCCTTGTCCACAAATCCCATAACATGGATATAATGGACGATACTTTTATAGAATCTAGAGACGCTACATTCTTTTAGAATGTGTTCCCTTTCAAGGGAGATTGTGAAGTTGTATCCTCTGACATGGATGTTTTCATTCCAACCCATGTCGAAGAAACAAACTCACATAAGAGGCCTTTTAATTCTATGAAAGAACAACGAAATAGCACAAGAATGTGAAAGGGGGCGCAACAAAAGGGCTAGAAAATCAAAAGATTTTGGACCCGATTTTGTTGTATACCTTCTAGATGATGAGCCTCAAACTAATAAGGAAGCCATGTCCTCACCAGATGCTGCACAATGGAAATAGGCTATCAAGAGTGAAATTGATTCCATCATGTCTAATCACGTTTGGAAAGTTGTAGATTTGCCTCCTGGATCTAAACCTCTAGGATGCAAATGGATCTTCAAAAAGAAAAGAAGAACTGATGGAACAATTGAGAAGTACAAAGCTCGATTGGTTGCCAAAGGATACAACCAAAAGGGAGAATTCGACTACTTCGATGTCTACTCTCCGGTTACAAGAATAACTTCAATTCGAATGCTATTGGCAATAGCTGCATTGAAGGGTTTGGAAATCCATCAAATGGATGTAAAAACTGCATTCTTAAACAGTGACTTAGAGGAAGAGATTTACATGCAACAACCTGAAGGTTTTACTGTCCCCAGACAAGACAGAAAGGGTTGTCGCTTAGTAAAATCTCTTTATGGGTTAAAGCAAGCCCCCAAACAATGGCATGATAAATTTGATAGTGTAATGCTGTCAAATGGATTTAAAATCAACGAGGTCGACAAATGTGTGTATGTGAAAGGCAATCAAAATGACTACGTCATAGTTTGTCTATACGTAGATGATATGTTCATTTTTGGTAGTAACAATAATTTGATAAAGGCTACCAAAAGCATGTTGGCCAAGAAATTTGAAATGAAGGAGCTCAGTGTCGCGGATGTAATTCTAGAGATTAAAATCACTAAAACACCTGAAGGATTGATATTATCTCAATCACACTACGATGAGAAAATGCTTGAGAGATTGAAGAAGTATAATATCAAACCCATGAGAACTCCTTTTGATTCCAGTGTTCACCTCACTAAAAATAGAGGAGAAAGTGTTTCACCAGATGACTATCCTCGGGTCATAGGATGTTTAACATATGTCATGAATGGAACACAACCCGATATAGCTCAAGCTGTGAATAAGCTAAGCCGGTTTTCAATAAACCCCGATAGAGAACACTGGAAAGCGCTTATAAGGGTGTTTGGGTAATTGATGTATACCAAAGACTATGATTTACATTTTAAAAAATATTCAGCCGTGCTTGAGGGATATACCGATGCAAATTGGATATCCGATTCCAAGGACACAAAATCAACGAGTGGATATGTGTTTACCCTTGGAAATGGTGTTGTGTCATGGAAATCTTCCAAACAAACATGTATTGCAAGATCTACCATGGAAGTTGAATTCATTGCCTTAGATAAGGTCGGAGAGGAAGCTGAATTGTTGAGAGAATTTTTGGAAGATATTCCTTGTTGGAAAAAGCATGTCCCTCCAATATCCATTCATTGTGATAGTCAAGTTGCAATTAGAAGGGCAAGGAGTGCGGTTTATAACGGTAAGTCTAGACACATCCGTCGTAGACATAATATCGTTAGAAAACTAATAAAAAATGGGATCATCTCTCTTGACTATGTTAAGTCGAAATAAAATATTGTGGATCCGCTAACGAAACCTCTACCAAGGGAGTTGGTCGAGACGTCAAGGAGAGCAATGGGCATACTGTCAATGATCCAATAAATGTCCATGAGGAAACCCTACCTATTATTGAGAGTGCCTCATAATTAGGTTCATAGGGAAAACACAACTGTGGACTGGCTCGGGCGGTACTAATCAAGATATAGTACACTCATGCCATGAGCGTTTAGGGTAAGTTACGCTTTTAATGATCTCTATATCTTGATACGTTCAAGTAAGGTATGGCATGATACCTTCCATAGAGATCACCTATGCCGGTGGAAGAAGGCCGCTTCTATGAGAGTCCATGGTACGAGATAAATTCTCCGATGCACGATATACTCTCGAAAACACTAGCTGAACCAGGAGGTGTTCATGGCCGAAACGAACACAAACGTGAGAACCAAAGATGCACTCGGGGCTCTGTGTGTTATTCATTGTCTAGGTTTACATAATGACTGACGGTTCAAAGCAAAGTGCTACCGATTGTCCAGTAAATCTGATGGATATACACTAAGGTAGGTTCAAAGTTTCACGACTACCTAACCCTATGCAGAGTTCCCATCTTCCCATGTCAAATTCCAATCTGTTTCCTGTCTTTAAGCCAATTTCCCATTCATGTGGACGATTGTTGAAAAAATGGTTTTACAAATTAATATTACTAATATTATTTGTGAAAAACCATTTTGAAATGAATGAGAAATTATTCCCCGAAAGATAAGCGTGAAATTATATTTAACATGCACACACCGCCGCCGTCAGTCGGCCGGGTCGGATCGAGTTCGAGTCTCACCGGACATCTCCGTATGGCTAAAGACTAGAGATTATTTTTTGCTACGTTTTATTTTTTTTTCCCGGATAAAACCAAATAAAAGACACAATCATTTGTTTTAAAAGAAAGGTCATGAACTTTCTTTTAATAGGTGTCTTTTGGGCTAGAGACTTCTGACCAATGCTATATAAATACCCGCCTTTTCTTCAATTTTGTGAAATCCGAAAATCATCACACAATCCTCCATATTCTCTCTTCCTTCGTTGCATCTTTGAGTTCGCCGGAATCCCGTTGGGAGCGAAGAACCGTTATATCCTGTGAGACGATTGCTACGTGTGTCGGGCAAAAACGTCTTACGGAAACAACGCTTAAGTTGGGCTCGGTTACAAGTAATTATACATGTTTCCTTAATTATTTAATTATTATTTCATGTGCATGCAGAATATTAGTACACATATAACACCCGTGCGGGTCACGGGGCGGAGCGGGTCCACCTAGTTATGTCATGGGGTGGGTCCAGGTCCTGCACTACCTGGCCTGCCCCGACCCATTGCCATGCCTAGCCACGGTCAAGAATTTTATGACTACAAGATAATTCTCTATATATATATGTGTGTGTGTGTGGACTATGGTTGAGTTCTAATAAGAAGACAGAAAAAGGAAGTTTCACATTAATTACTTTTTTTAAAATTCCAATGAAATTCAAATTGAGGACACCCCTAACCCAATCCAGTAACAAGCACACAAACATCCATATAGAATTTCATTCTTTGAAATAATAAAAAGAAAGAGCAACACATGTAGTGACATGTTTGAAATTCAAAAGACAATATAAACACCCAAACAGATGGAGATAATAACAATGAGCCTCTGCCTATTCTCGCCTCTAGTACTCCTCTGGGACATGGTTCTGGAAAGAGAATCAAATTGGCCGCGGAGATAACATGGTTCTGAACATGATATGGCAAAAACGGGGAGGAGGGGGGCTCCGAGTCAGAGGCCCGCCGAAGTATCTAAGACAGAAGGAGGCTCCAGGTACATGGAAGATGGTGGTGATCTGTACGAGGGGAGGGGGAAGGAGTTTTATTTATTTTTTTTTCTATTTTTTAATTGTCTGAAGTTTACCGTTTACATTAGGTTGTGTGTTTTATTCCATTGTAAGACTGTGTTTTTGGATGTGGGTGAAGAAAGGTCTGCGATAACCGTCTTTGATTCATTTGCGCCCAGTAATGGATCAACTAGTTATGTTGCTTCTTTATAAAAGATGATAAACTCTAAGTCTGGTTCGAGAGTCGGCGGTTGACAAGATGTTTCTGTCTTTTTACCCATTATGTGAATGATGTTTATCAATTTAAGCCAACTTCTCTAAAAAAATATAGAAAGGAATGAAGTGATGGACAGACGCTCCTTGAAGTACTTACCTCTCCGGGGACGTGACGGCGAAATCAATCCAGCGGCTCTGGTTGCGCTGCCATTTGATAATCCGGCCATCAGAGACGCCTGTGTAAGGACCGTCACCGTTGGAATCGAACGCAAAGCTCTCCGGCCCGACAGCTCCGATGATCGGGATCACTGCTTCGTCATCACGAGGTCCTTTGAGGGAAGAGATCATTATAGCTATGGAGAGGAGAAGAAGAACGGAAGCTGAGGCCGTTGCAGCCGCCGAGAGGTTGCAGACGCGTGTGAAATTTGATGGAGACGGAGCTAATGGATCGCCACCATTCACGTCGTTCGCGCTCGCTAACAGACGTGGGGTTTCCATATACGTACGGAGTATAATACTACGTATGTCGGCAACTAATGAGCAAGATATTATCTCCCTAACCTTTTCTTTCTTTTATACTCGATCCGTCGATCATGCTCTTAAATAGTGTGAATATTCCATAAGGAAATTAAATACTCCGTATTTGGTGTTTTTGAACTACTATGTGAGTTGGATAAAAGAATGACATAAAATCGATCAAATTAGGAATTTTATCCATCCGTGAAATATGAGACCTGAAATATGAAATGTATCAGTATAGGACTTGAAGGATAAAAACTATCAATCTAAAACCTAACATTTATAGGTTTTGATTTATTTAATTTTTAATTAATTCCATTGCTAATATTTGGTGAAATTTTCTTCACAAAAGTTTATTAGTTTAATAAAACTAAAAACTATTTAAATTTTTGAAAATAAAAATAATAATAAAATTTATGAAAATTTAGGTCCTAAATTGATAGTTGTCAATCATTCGGGTCCTAGATTGATAGTTTTTCATCATTCGGGTCCTATACAGATACATTTTATCTTTCAGGTCCCAAATTGATAGTCCGTCTATCTTTACGGTCCCGGATCGATAAAATTCCATCAAATTATTACTCAATAATAAAACTAGAAAGGAAAACTGAAAATATGGAAAACTGAAAAAAAAGAAAACAGAAAAGGTGTTTACAAAAAAACTTGTTGGAAAATTGGAGAAAGGAAAACAGAAAAATGTGTTTAACAAATCGTTTTCTAAAACCAAAGAAATGAGACACGTCTCTGTTTTCCTTAATGAATTGAAGAAATGACTTTACTAGTTGTTGAGGTTTATTCCCTCAACCCGCAGGCCCAACACGTAACCTGGGAGTTTCGAATGGGTAATGGGCAAGTAAGATGAAGAAACAAGCAGGAAAATGGGCCACAACTGTCTTTACTTGCTCAAACTATTACAAGCCGAAGGACCGAGCGTACAATACAGATGCTACGAACTGATACTGATGATAGGGTGCTTGAATGCTAAATTGTGAACCCCCTACAATGAAATAAATGTTGTTATTTATACTATCCAGGGGT
Source organism: Cuscuta europaea (assembly GCA_945859875.1). NCBI lineage: Eukaryota > Viridiplantae > Streptophyta > Magnoliopsida > Solanales > Convolvulaceae > Cuscuta > Cuscuta europaea. The sequence goes on from CAMAPE010000041.1 coordinate 3,605,407, forward strand.
AGTTGGGAGCGTTGACGTGGCTGGCTGTGAGCGACATGATCCCAACCACCAAATCTTCTGCATTTAATGTGTTTCCCATCAGGATCTTGGTTTCCCGCCACGGGGTGGGGACGTTCGTCCCTATGGGATTGGGTCCAATCTTCTGATGGAAGCCTGATCTCTTGTCATAAGAATAAGAGACGTTCGTCCTTCTGTACTCTCCTGCCGTCACTGGATCACGTACATCTCCTGGCCCCCGGGTCCCGTTACTGGCTAGCAATGGGCTACGTACATCCTCTGATCCTTGGGGCCTGGATATCCACTGGCAGTAGAGCCCGTATGTCTTCTGATATGGGCCTTGGTATTGCCTGACTACGGGCTACGTACGTCCTCTGATCTTTGGGCCTGGATGCCCGTTGTTAGTGGGCTACGTACGTCCCTTATCCTTTGGGTCTCGAGACTTGACCTTCTTCTTGGGCTTAGGATAGGACATTCATAGGAGGCCCTTAGGGGTTGATGGGTCAGCCCTCGGCGACCATTAATGTAACATTATCCCCAAATATATTTACTTTTTAGTAAATCATGTAATAAATCTTCAATATTGATTTATGAATTTACGTGGTTGTAAAATTTTGGTTATTTCTTTCGCGTGAATAGTGAACTGCACGTGGGGCCCACACTGAGAGCGGGGACCGTCCGGTAATCCCGGGACCACAGTATATTCATCTTGGTCTAGATAATATTTATATGGTGGTGGATATTTTAATTGGGCCATAGAAAGAGCATAGGGTTGACCCGTTGGTCAAACGAGACCCAATTACCGGTATTAGTAAATTACCGGATAACAGTCCGAAACGAATTTCGGAGACTTCTAAATTAAAGTTGGGGTATGTAGATTCGTTCTAAAGACCCATAATGATGGAGGACACTTAATAAATTTTATTTGACCCGATAAAATAAAATATAATTAAAACAGTCCGAGAAATACAACTTTCGGGGCCGATTGTAAATTTCGGGACACAAAGGGATGACCTCCCACGCGAGTGGGGGCCACCCCACGTTTTTAGGTGTTGATATTGTCAAATTATGGCTGTGAATAATGAGAAGGGGGGCTGAGGGTGATGTATTGGGTGACAAAGGACCAAAGGTGAACCTCCACCTCACTCATTTGTCTAAATGAGACAAAGGTTACCTCTCTCCCCTCACCACCTCCATTCATCCGCCCAAGCTCACCAAGATAGCAAGAGGAAGCTCTACAACTCACCCTTTTCACACCCAAATTCGAGCTCTAGCCATAGTGGTCCAAAGAGGAGGATTTAAGAAGGAAAAAGTTAGCAAAATTGTGAAGCATTAAGGTAATAACCTCATAATAACTTTTCCTCTACTTTTCATTTATCATATGGCTTATATAGCATATGAAGGACCCCTAGGATTGTTCTACATGTTTAGAAGTGTAGAATGAGGGGTTGGAAGGTAGTTCTAAGTCCAAGAACGGACTTAGAAGCCAAAACGACCGGTTCACCGGAAAATAACCTTTTAGGGGTTATTTGTGTTGATATGGGTTTTGTAATGATAAAACCATATTAGGAGCTTGACTAAAGTGGTTCTAGATTTCGCCGGAGTTCGCCGGAGTTCAACTAAGAAGAGTAGAATCTTCCTAAAGCTCATTTGAGGTGAGTGGATGGCTTAATGTCTTGTAACTTTTGGGTTAAGCATGAGATTACCTAAGTATATGTTATGTGTGTTCATAATTATATTTAAATGAATTAAACATGTTATTAGCCAATTAAAGTGATTAGGCTTGTATGAAGTGAACTATTTAAATATGCTTGATCTGTGAATTGAAAATGCTCATAAAAACATACGTGATATGTTTAGAGATGAAATGTGCATAAAATAGTTATTTATAACTTAGTACATATTGTGACTAAGTTTGACACGCATTGGATTTGGAATGGTGGGTCAACTGAGAGTTGACCGGCGCCGGTTTGGCCTTACTTTACCTATATGCTAATTTTAATGCATGAGTTGCATGGATGATTTTGTTTAGGCCTTAAGACTTGGTCTAGTCTTGTTTATTGATTATGATATAAGCCCTATCTAGTATGATATGTGGTAGATCATAGGCCGGGTGGAGTATCCAAGGATCGGGCGGTATCCTCAAAACTCGGTTATATAGGGTGGACTACCCAAGGATCGGGCGGTATCCTCAAAACTCGGTTATATAGGGTGGAGTACCCAAGGATCAGGCGGTATCCTCAAAACTCGGTTATATAGGGTGGAGTACCCAAGGATCGGGCGTGTATCCTCAAAACTCATAGATTACTATTTAGAAATTCAGGATCGGGCGGTGTCCTTATGATTATTTGATCTGGACAAGAGGAGTCCTATACACTCATAGGTCTATGGGTGGGTTGGGGTTTTAAGTCAAGGACATTGACTACTATTATTTTTCCCAATTAAACAATGACCTACGGGTCGGGTATTTCCAAGTGTATATAAGCACTGATATGTATTTTGTAACTTGGGGTAAGGAAGTATAAGTATATGTATCACCCTATGTTTGGGTCTTATACTTGAAACGTTAGTTACTCTACATTTAGCTTGCTACTCGCTCAGTACTTGTACTGACCCCTTCGGGGGGGCCCACCATTTCAGGTTGAAGCTAGAGCCTGTTGTCTACACCTTTGCACGAGTGGAAAGAATCTAGAGGAAGACGTGGTTCGTGCTTCCTTTATTATTTTAAATCATAAACTATGCTCATGGATACTTTTGTAATATTACATTGTTTTGGCATGGGAGCCTACGTTTTGCCATATGTGGCTTATGATTGACCGTTGATCATTTTCCGCTATTCATTCAATCTATGATGTGATGTTGTTATGTATGTTTACTACTGAGTATGGTGTGAACGATGTTCATGAACGCCTTGTGTGATTATGTGAGGTTGATTTGCGAGTGACGTCACTTAATCACACGGCGGTTGTACACGCGCTTAGATGCGGTCTGGGGCGTGACAATTAAGTGGTATCAGAGCCATCTCAGATCTAAACTATGTAATCAACCTCTCACAAGGGATTTTTCGAAAAGAGTCTTACCGAAAACCATGAGCATGACGAGAGTGATGCCCGATTCGCCCTATTGGATGAATTGTTTGAATGGTATCAAAAGGAGAAACAAAGGAGAGAGTTGAGGCGCCAAACTAGGCGTGCCCCTTCAGGAGGTTCGGGTCAAGGAAGCCGAGGGGCTTCAAGGGCCATTTCAGGGACGTCCCAAGGTGGGCGTGGGGGAGATTTCTGTGTGAGGATCTCTAAATACCTCAAGGAGGCTAGAGCCTTGGGGTGCAGGTCCTTCGACGGCACCGGTGACATTACCATTGCCGCCGATTGGATAAAGAAGGTGAAAGATGCAGCGAGAGACATGCAAATAACACCTGACATGAAGTTGACCGTTGCTTCACGTTTTCTTGAAGGGATCGCTTCTACATGGTGGGAGAGTGTAGAAGGGAAGTACTGTGGAACTATCTCCTGGGCGAACTTTGAGCAGGAGTTCTATGCCTAATACTACTCCGACTACGAGGTCAATGTGAAGCGTAGGGAGTACACCGACCTCAAGCAAAGGGAAGGTGTGACTGTTAAGCAGTTGGAGCAAGAGTTTAGAACCTTGGCTAGGTTCTTACTGGAGTATGCGGCCGACGAGGACCGCATGACCGAACACTTTTGGGATGCCTTACTTTTGGACATCCGTGATCGGGCCACATATTCACGCCACATGACCTTTAGTGAAGTAGTGGAACAAGGTATGCTTGGAGAAACCCAATGGAATGAAAGGAAAGAAAGCGACATCGAGGAGGCGAAGAAGAGGAAATGGCACAGTTCGGGACCGCTCGATCATTCGCGTAAGAACAACCACAGAGGCGGTGGTTCGTTCAAGATGTCGGCACCACCCGCGAAAAAGAATAGGGACTCAAGGTGGCACGGGCCAAGGCCACAGAATTCAGGGGCACCTAGAGGTCCCAATTGCACTAAACAACACTTTGGAAAGTGCAATGAACCACTGAGGTGCTTCAAGTGTGGAAATGCGGGCCACATGAAGGTCAATTGCCCTCAATTGTCCCAAGGAAATGCGTCGAGAGCCGGCGGAGGGGCCATGACGGGGAGGAACCGTGCAGGACCGTCACACGGCGGAATGGGAAGAGGCGACGCGTCAACAAGCAACGCCGCGTCCGTCAACCAAGGCGGGGCCCAAGCAAGGGTCTACGCGATGACCGAGGCTGATGCTCGGACCAACCCCGACTCCGTTGCAGGTAACCCCTTGCTAATGCTTGATAAAATACGTGTATTAATGTGTTAGAAGTGATAGCGGGGTTGTACGGGCCGACCGGTGACTTTGCCGGTCGGTTTCTAAGTAAAAGGAGCAAGAAAAAGGGGAAGGGGCTACCCAGGGCCCAACCGGCGCCGTTCCCCGGCCAACCGGCGCCGGTCGTAACGTCCAAAACGCTACTGGCACCCACGCACGCGTGCGTGCGAAGGGACGCACGCGTGCGTCCCTTGTTTTTGGGCCAACAAGCGCCGTTCGTTGCGTTAAAACACCTCGCTACCCTACTGCCACCCACGCACGTGTGCGTGGGAAGGGACGCACGCGTGCTTACCCCATTTCCGACAAAAAAAATGGCCCAATCGGCGGCGGTTAGGCCCAGAACCGACGCCGGTCCAATCCAATTTTTTTAAAGAAATAGCTTGTTTTTGATTCGGTACTTCAAGTAGGGTGTCTTACATCATCTGTAAATGTAGGAGCACTCTTGATCAATGGAAGAAACGCAAGAATTCTCATTGATACCGGGGCGCAACGTTCTTTCGTGAGTGAAGCGTTTGCCGAAGGTCTTGACGTGTCGTTCACGACGATGACTCAGACCTTGTTAGTCTCCACACCGTTAGGAGATGATGTGGAGAGGGACCACTATTATGAATCGTGTGAGGTAGAAGTGACGGGTCAACCTTTGATTTGTGATTTCTTACCTCTAAGTATGTTGGAGTTTGATGCGATCCTAGGGATGGATTGGCTCGAAAAGCATCATGCAAGAGTTGATTGCTACACCAAGGTCTTAGAGCTTGAGGATGATGAGGGAAAAACCATACGTTTCGTGGGATATCGAGGGAGATCTCAAAGTTGTATCATATCCGTGATGAGAGCACGGAAATGATGAAGAAAGGTTGCCACGCGTACCTTGCTTACGTGGTAGATGGGACAAAGAAGGAGGTCGACATCAACGAGGTACGTGTGACACCGTCCCCAAGCACGTTTACTTTTATTTGGTCCGATAAAATAAAATATGATTAAAACGGGCCGAGAAATACAACTTTCGGGGCCGATTGTACACACCGGGACATAATGGGATGATCTCTCACATAAGTGGGGGCCACCCCACGTTTTTATGGATGCTGATTGATCAAATTAATGGGAATGGAACATCTAAATATGGCATATGCGGACTTATGAAGGAGAGAGTAGCTGGGGGACAAAGCCACACCCCTCCTTGTCTCATTCATGCATCATCCTCACAAGGTGAGATGGCTTGATGGACTCCTCCCTCATTCTACACCATACGGAGGATAGAATAGAGAGATAAGGTCTAGGGAAAAGCTCTCAAAGTTCTGGAGCTTGAGGAGCCAAGAAGAGAGAAGAATCCATAGAGGAAAAAGCTAAGCCTTGAGGTAAGAACACATATGGTTCTTTTAACTAGTTTTATTGTGTATGATTTTTAAGAATTCATATGGGGGATTAAACCTCGAGTTCTACACGTTTAAAAGTGTAGAATTGTTATAAAGTGGTGTTAATTAACTTAGAAGAGTTGGTGAATCGATAGGAGTTGAAATCACTGGAAACCGCCACATATAGGGAGCTGTTCGTAGTTGCAGACTACGAAAGCCGCCCGGCTTTTGCCCAACAGTCCAGATTTTCACTTTCAATCGGCCTAGAACGGGGATTGATCGAGGGGCTTAACAAAGGCAACTATTGTAGCACATCACGAGGTGAGGATGGCTGACTATATTGCTTATAATTAGTGAGTTAATTTCATGAGATTACCTAAGGTAATTAAATGTGTTTTTATGGATTATTAATGATTAATAATGCCTAAGAATGAGAAGACTAAAGTCTATAGAAAAAGGAGCATGATATACAAATTTAAGAGTAAATTGGGTATGATCATGTGTTATGAGTATGTTGACTTGAAAGTGGAATTTATTATGAAACATATGTTGAAATATACTTTTTCTTCATATTAGAATATATGAGTGATTAAAAGTGATATTTTGAATCTTGAGATAAATGATATTTTCAAAGGAAAATCAGTTGGAATTGTCTATATGACTATGAGTTGAGAACTTGGTTTGTTGGTATTAATTTGACTAGTGTTAAGATACTAGTTGGACATTAAAATGAAATGTTGTTAAGATTGATCCTAAGGTTGGATTGTGAAATGTTATGCCTTAAGTAGTCTAAAGAGATGCTTTAAGGTAGGAAAGTATGAACTCTAAGTTATACTAGGGGTAGGCCTTAAGGGATACCCAAGACAAAGTAAGTAATAAATTGATCCTAGGTATAGGATTGGCCTACAGGTGTGTTCGGTAGTCCTTGTGGATAGCCGGTTGAATTATGGAAATAAGTAAGGACCATGGCCCTTCCCGACTCTAGAGAGCGGGGTTGGATAACATGGACTTGCATCGTGATCACGGGTTAGGGTGGAATCCGAATCGGAGACCTAACTAGGTTCCGGTAGCGGTAACACATAAGATAGGACCCCGAAGGGCCTTACCTTCCTACGGGATGATGGGTATGAGTCCAGGGGCGGGATGTTGGAGTCCAAACCGAGAGCCTCATGAGTTCTCGGACAGTGGTAGCAAGTCCCGTAGAAGTAATAAGACCCAAGGGTTGGGTTGTGCAAATGATAAATGAAAAGGAATATATAAGAAGGGCTGTGTGCCGACAAATAAATGAATTTACTTATTATAAGGATAATAAGTGGGAAATATAAATTATGATTTATATTATGATATCACCCTATATTTAAGGGGCTTGGAAATTAAAACGTTGATTATACTTAGTATAGTTGTCATTGTACTTGTCAAATGCTTCCAAGTACTGACCTCCCCTTCACGGGGGAGGCCACCTCACAGTTTCAGGTAGGACTTGAAGGTTGCTACCGGTACCCGTTGCTCGGGATATTCAGGGGAGAAGATGTGGTTCGTGCTTCTTCTGTTTTCTGATTTCAAAACAATTATAATAATGCTCATGGATATTATTTTGAATAACTATTTGGGGGGGGGGGGCTTGCATGCTCATGTTTGCCAAAGTGTGGCTAAGACACTTTTATTAAATGCTTCCGATGTTTTAAATAAATGTTTTACATTATGTTTGTTTATGGATGTACTATGTGTGAATGGTATTCAAGACGCCTTGTATAGTATGGATGATTTGGACTGCGGTTGACTATTCGTACTGTACGGCGGGTTGTTGACGTGTCCGGGTAGGTCCGGGGCGTGACAATTTAATTGGTATCAGAGACTTAGTCCGTAAACATCTTAATGAAGCTTCAAAATTCTTTTTGAAAAATGAATTTAAAAACCATGAGCATAGAAAGTTTTGTACTTATAGAACTTTTGGTACTTGAGTTGCAATGTCTCTAATTGTTAAGATGGTACCCTTAGCAATTGGTATGGCGGTGATTTGAGCCAAAAGATGTCTTTAAGTGCCTATCCGTCAATTGACATTTGATACGAGTCTAATGACTCATTCTAAATTTCTTTCAGAAATGGAACGTACCGGGAAGGTTACTCGACGGAACCCGACTGGCCAAGCACCGGGAGGATCCCAACGTGGCAGTCGGGGAGGATCGATGGTATCTAGGAGACAAGGCCGTGCAGGCCACTCGCTGACCGTGAGTGACTGTCATGTGGAAACGATAGACGAGCTGTAACACCGCCCCCGAGTATTTGTACTGTACCAAATTATGTATTGAACCTTGAGAAATGTATAAAAGCATTTTTACGTGATTGTAAATTTTTATCATTTCTATTACGTGAATAGTAAAATTCACGTGGGGCCCACACCGAATGTGGGGCCGCCTGATATTATCGGAACCACATATTATATTAATCTTGGACTAGATAATATGTATATGGTGATGGATATCCTAATTGGGCCATGGCAATGACATAAAGTTGACCGGTTGGTCAAACGGGGCCAAATTATCGGTATCGGCAATTTATCAGATAACAGCCCAAAAAGGGATTCCGGAGATTTCTAAATTAAAGTTGGGGAATCATATTGATTCTAAGGTCCAATAAGGATTGGGAACATATGTTATATTTTATTTGACCCGATAAAATAAAATATACTTAAAACAGTCCGGAAAATACAACTTTCGGGACCGATTGTACACTCCGGGACACAAAGGGTTGACCTCCCACATAAGTGGGGGCCAACCCACGTTTTTAGTTCTGAGAATGGCCAGAGGAGCCGCACAAGATCAGGGGGGAGCAATAAAGAATTGATTGGGAGACCAATCAACATGAGAGTGGGTCCTTGGCCAAGATATTTTTATGAGAAATGCCAAAGAGGCATCCTCAATCATACCAACTCCTACAGCTCGGTTAACCTACTCAAAGAAGTGAGATAAGGTCTGAAAACTCCATTGTTACCATCCACACACGCACCAAGAACAAAGGAGGAAGAAGGAGGGGAAAGGAGGAGAGGAAAGTTGGTTTTGGAGAGGAAAAACTTGTGTTTAGCAAGGTAAGGACTCCATTAATCCCATTTCTTGTTCTTCAATACTCTTATATGATTATTCAATCATATTTCACACTCTAGTATTGTTCTACACGTTGGGATGTGTAGAAAGAGGGGTTGGAAGGTGGTTCTAAGTCCAAGAACGGACTTAGAAGCCAAAGTAACCGGTTCGCCGGAAAATAACCTTTTGGAGGTTATTTGTATTACTATGGGTTTTATGATGATAAAACCTTGTTAGTAACTTTTCTAAGGTATTCAAGGAACTTTCACGGAGTTGAAAAGGTCGCCGGAGTTGTCGCCGGAGTTCGTTGAAGTTCGCCGGAGTTTCGCCGGAGCTAAATCGGGAAGGCTAGAACTTCATAAGCTTCATTAAGGTGAGAAGACGGCTTTATGCTTTATAACTTTTGCGTGAGGCATGAGATTACCTAAAGTAATCAAGGATATGTTTTGTGGAATAATTAAAGATAACCAAGTGTTTGCTTATGCCATGATTATACATAAAACATAGTTGAAAAGCATGTTATGTGGGTTTGGTGGTTAAAAGTGTGATAACTTATTATGTGTGATGTTCCAGGGATCCAAAATGGTATTTTTGGATCAAGGACGTCAAGAAGTATATGTGTATAAAATTTCACGTTAATCGGACTCCGTTTGGGTGGTCAAACGGGCGTTGACCGACAAGTCAACTGTCATACCCGACCGGGTATTGACACATACCCGACCGGGTATTTGTTGAAAATTGGCTTTGTGGACTACTGTCTCCTGTACTCGACCGAGTATGGGTTGATACTCGATCGAGTATTGGGTTATGCTCAAAACGGGCAGTTTTGAGCGGGTTAATGTGGGCCGTTCGGGTTGAACTCGCCCACGTTGGTTCCTAAGGTTGGTTATATGACTATAGGGCTAGGTATGGTCCATAGTTGAAGGAACGAAAGGTTAGCCATATCCAGGTTAGGGTTTGGTAAGGATTTAGTTTGGGGTTGAGTATCCCCGGGACATTAAATGATCCTGAAACTCGGTTGCGGTTGAGCATCCCCGGGACTATAAATGATCCTGAAACTCGGTTGGGGTTGAGCATCCCCGGGACATTAAATGATCCTGAAACTCGGTTGGGGTTGAGCATCCCCGGGACTATAAATGATCCTGAAACTCGGTTGGGGTTGAGTATCCCCGGGACTGCAAATGATCCTGAAACTCGGTTGGGGTTGAGTATTCCCGAGACATTAAATGATCCTGAAACTCGGTTGGGGTTGAGCATCCCCGGGATGTTAAACGCTCCCAAAACTCGGTAGGATATTATGAATGTAGAATGTAGCTGGTGAGCTAGGTAACCGAGAAAGGAGTGAGAAAAGTCAGGTAATAACTTTATCTCTAAAAGACTCTTTAAGGTAAATGACCTACGGGTTGAGTATTTTACGAGTATATATACAGTATGTATCATCGGGTGGATGAGAGACATCTATATATATGTATCACCCTATTTTTGGGTCTCGTGTCTGAAACATTAGTTATTCTTCATATAGCCTGCTTGTCACTAGTACTTCTATGGAGTACTGACCCCTCCGGGGGCCCTCACATTTTTCAGGTTGAGGCTAGAGTCCTACTACCTGCATCTTTGCCTAGGGTGAGCATTCAAGGAGGAAAACGTGGTTCGTGCTTCCAGTCGTATTTTTGAAATCTATAAACTGCTCATGGATTTTTGAACAATATTTTCATTAAAACAGTTGGGGGCCTGCGTGCCCGTGTTTGCCACGTGTGGCTAAGTATCAAACATATTATTATTATTTCCGCATTTGTTTGATTATGATATTGATGTTGATTGTATGTGTTTACTAATCGGTTTGGCAATAGAATCAATCGGACGCCTTGTACAATTCAATAGGGATGAACTGTTGTCGTTCTTATCGGGTTGTACGGCGGTTGTCTACGTGGCTCGGATGCGGTTCGGGGCGTGACACGAGCAATATGAGTCCGAGGAGGATTCAACTTACCAACCGGAAACCAAGCCAGTTGAGACCCCATATGATGGGGAGTACGATGATGCTAGTGACGAGAGCGACGCTAATGAAGCTCTCGAACGGATTGGGGAATTGCTCTGGCAATACCACCAAGATCGCCAAAGGTGTCGGGCAAGGCGTGCTTTGGAAGGGGCTTCAAGGGGAGGAAGCCGCGTGACTCCTAGGGAGATCATAGAATCCCGAGGAGGGGGAGGTGCTGAGGTCCCTATAATAAGGATCTCAAAGTACCTCAAAGAGGCAAGAGACTTGGGATGTAAACCATTTGATGGAACGGGGGACATCTCCGTGGCGGCCAAGTGGATCAAAAGATTCAACGAGGTGGCCCTCGGCATGTAACTACCACCCCACATGAAGTTGAGAGTAGCCACGAGGCTACTAGAAGGCATGGCGTCCACATGGTGGGATGGAACAAAGGGGAAGTACGGCGAGGCCGTAACTTGGGAGAATTTCCGACAAGAGTTCTTTAGCCAATACTACTCCGACTTCGAGGTGAACTTGAAGAGGAGGGAGTACACTAATTTGACCCAAGGAGGTGAATGTACGGTGAAGGAACTTGAGCACAAATTCAGAAAGCTTGCTGAGTTCATACCGGAGTACATTTGTGATGAAAATCGGATGGTGAACCATTTCTGGGATGCCTTGGACCTTGACATACGCGAGAGGGCAACACAATAGCCTAATATGACGTTTAGTCAAGTGGTTGAACAAGGCTTGAAGGGGGGAGAAAGAGTGGGAGGAAAGGAAACGAAGAAATGCCGAGAAGGCAAAGAAAAGAAAATGGGAGAACCATGGCCCTCAAGGTTCTAACAAGAAGGGGAACCACGGGGGAGGCGGATCTTTCAAAACCCCTGCACCACCGGTAAGGGGAAATCAAGGCCCGAGCGGGCAAAGCTCTGTGTCGCACGGCTCAGGGGTGAAGAAGTGCAGCAATTGCAAGAAGAACCACTTTGGCAAGTGTCGCGATCCCCCGAGGTGTTATCAATGCGGGGAGGTCGGGCATTTGAATGTGAGTTGCCCACAACTTGGGCGAGCCATGGGGGCCGGACCAAGTAGTGGAACGACGGTGAGCAGGAATCGAACCGGAGCACCAAATGCGAGCGGTGGGCACGGTGGGGCGAGTGCAAGCAACGCGCCATCCGTAAATCAAGGAAGGACCCAAGCTCGGGTCTATGCTATGACGTAGGCGGATGCTCGTGCCAACCCGGACTCCGTTGCGGGTAATTCCTTAAACTCACGTATTAATCTATTATAAACAATAGGAGTGTTGAACTTGTAAAATTATAACCCCGGCGAGTTTGGTCGGGTTTGGGGAGAAAAAGGGGAGGAGAATCCTCGCCCTGGGCGAATGCCGCCCGGCATTGACGAAAGCCGCCCGTCTTTCGTCTTGATTTATTGGAAAAAATACCACGGCAACGAATGCCGGACGGCTTCCACCGAGAACCGCCCGACTTTCGTAAATATTAAATCAGAATTTTCCTCACAGGTGAAAACCGGTCGGCTTTCGCAGAAACCGGCCGACAAGTGTAACATATTATCCTGAATAAACTGCGGCGCCAAAAGCCGCCCGACTTTAGTTGGGCCTGGGGATTCCTGTGCTGCTGAAACCTGGCCGGGTTTCATAGAAACCGGCCGGCTTTGAAACCTATTTTTACGAATAAAACGACGGCGACGAAAACCGGCCGGCTTTCGTGAAATCCGCCCGGCTTTCGTGATTTAATTATGGGAATTTTTTTTCTCGCAAACGAAATCCGGCCGGCTTTCGTAGAAACCGGCCGGCTTATGTAACACCAAGCTCAGAAGTGAGCGAAAAGCGGCCGGCTTTCGCGAAAAGCGGCCGGCTTTCCCCTGTAAATGCTTTAGGTCGGTTTTCGAGAGTGAGAACCGAGCGGGTTGTGATGGGACGTTGAACGACTATCATCTAAACCATAGTTGGTACACTCTTTAACCAAAGAAACAAGTCTATACTTTGTAGTGTGTCTTACATCGCTTATGAATGTAGGAACACTAAAGATAAACGGGAGAGATGCAAGAATCCTTATTGATACCGGGGCGCAACGATCATTTGTGAGTGAGGCATTTGCCGTGGGATTCAATGAACCGCTTGTACCAATGACTCAAACCCTATTGGTGTCCACACCTCTAGGGGATGATATCGAAAGAAATAACCACTATCCATCATGTGAGGTGGAAGTGGAGGGCCAAACCTTGATGTGTGATTTCGTATCGCTGAGTATGATCGAGTTCGATGCAATCCTAGGAATGGATTGGCTCGAGAAACATCATGCTAGGGTTGATTGCTACACGAAGGTTCTTGAACTCTAAAGCGGTGAAGGGTTGACTTTACGCTTTGAGGGAGATAGAGGCAAATCAAACAGTTGTATCATATCCGCCGTGAGAGCGAGGAATATGATGAGAAAGGGATGTCACGCATATCTAGCATACGTGGTGGATAAAACCAAAGAAGAGGTAGACATCAACGATGTGAGAGTTGTGTGCAAGTATCCGGATATCTTCCCAAAAGACTTGCCGGGACTTCCACCCGATAGGGAGATTGAGTTCGTGATCGAGGTTGAACCCGGCACCAAACCAATCTCTATACCACCATACAGAATGGCACCCGCTGAACTTAATGAGTTGAAAACCCAATTGCAAGAGCTATTGGATAACGGTTTCATAAGGCCGAGCCACTCCCCGTGGGGAGCACCGGTCCTTTTCGTGAAAAAGAAGGATGGGACACTTCGAATGTGCATTGACTACCGTCAACTGAACAAGGTCACGATCAAGAATAGGTATCCCTTACCTAGGATTGATGACTTGTTTGATCAGCTCCGAGGAGCAACGGTGTTTTCGAAGATCGACTTGAGGTCGGGGTACCATCAACTGAAGATAAAGGAGGAGGATATACCGAAGAGTGCTTTTCGCACGAGGTATGGTCATTTAGAGTTCTTAGTCATGTCGTTTGGGCTAACAAACGCCCCGGCGGCATTTATGGACTTGATGAACCGAGTATTTCATAAATACTTGGACCGGTTTGTGATTGTATTCATAGATGATATCTTAATTTACTCAAAGAGTGAAGAAGAGCATGAGGAGCACTTGATGCTTGTTCTTGAGACACTCCGGGAGAAACAACTCTATGCTAAGTTTTCCAAATGTGAATTTTGGCTAAGGGAGATTGGCTTTCTCGGGAATGTGGTTTCGGGATCAGGGATTGCCGTAGATATCAAGAAGATTGAGGCCATTACTGAATGGGAGAGGCCAAGGAACATCAAGGAAATTCGTAGCTTCCTTGGATTGGTAGGGTACTACCGAAAATTCGTGGAGAAGTTCTCAGTTTTGGCATCGCCATTGACGAAGCTCACTCGAAAAGGGGTCAAGTTTGTATGGGATGACCGATGTGAGAAGGGATTCCTTGAACTGAAGAAGAGATTGACCGAGGCACCGGTACTCGCATTACCCAAACAGGGTATGGGGTACGATGTCTACAGCGACGCAAGCATCCAAGGGCTTGGATGTGTCTTGATGCAGAATGGGAGGGTGGTTGCCTATGCTTCTCGACAGTTGAAGAAGCATGAGGTAAATTATCCTACTCATGACTTAGAGCTGGGGGCAGTGGTATTTGCATTGAAGATTTGGAGACATTATCTCTACGGGGAAACATGTCATATATACACCGACCACAAAAGCCTGAAATACGTGTTTACTCAGAAGGAGTTAAACATGAGACAGAGACGCTAGATGGAGTTGATAAAAGACTACCATCTAGTTATCAAGTACCACCCCGGTAAAGCCAACGTGGTAGCGGATGCCTTGAGCCGAAAGAGTTCATCTGGGGCATTGTTGACTAGTTTGAGGGCATTGAGAGCCCAATTGGAGGTATCTAGCGATGGTGCCTTGTTAGCTAGATTCGAGGTGAGACCTACATTACTTGATGAAATCAATAAGGGTCAAGAAACCGATGAAGAGCTTATGAAGATCCGTGAACGCATGCTAGCGGGACCGGTTGAGGATTTCAGGGAAAGAGACGATGGTCTCTTATTATTTCGTGACCGAGTGTGTGTACCGTCGGATGATGAGCTCTGAAAGTCCATCTTAGAGGAGGCTCATTCATCGGCGTATGCCATGCACCCGGGAGGCACGAAAATGTACCGTGATTTGAAGGAAAGTTACTGGTGGTCTGGTATGAAAAGGGAAATAGCCGAGTACATCAGTAGGTGTCTTACTTGCCAGCAAGTTAAGGCAGAACATCAACACCCAGCCGGGTTATTACAACCACTCTCCATTCCTGAATGGAAGTGGGAACACGTAACTATGGATTTCGTGGTGGGGTTGCCACGGACGGTTAAGAACTATGACGTCGTATGGGTTGTGGTTGATAGGCTCACGAAGAGTGCACATTTTCTACCTATCAACACCACCTATGCACTGGAGAGGTTAGCCAAGTTGTATGTGGATGAGATCGTGAGGCTACATGGGGTTCCGATAACCATTGTATCCGATAGAGATCCGCGATTCACATCACGATTTTGGCCGAAGTTCCAAGAATCTATGGGGACAAAGTTGAAATTCAGCACAGCTTTTCATCCACAAACGGATGGGCAATCCGAGCGGGTTATACAGATATTAGAGGATATGCTGAGAGCTTGTGCATTGGAATTCCAAGGGAGTTGGGACAACCATTTGGAACTTGTGGAGTTTGCCTATAACAACACTTATCAGGCGAGTATAGGCATGCCTCCATACGAGGCATTGTATGGGAGGAGATGTCGTACACCTTTGTGTTGGGATGAGGTTGGCATGGCCAAACTCGAGAGCACGGAACTGGTGGAGATCACCAAGTCAAAGGTGAAGATGATTTGCGAGAGACTTAAGGCGGCACAGGATAGACAGAAGAGCTATGCTGATAAGCGCCGAAGAGCCTTAGAGTTTAAGGTTGGAGATGAGGTATTTTTGAAGGTTTCACCTTGGAAAGGAATCATCCGATTTCAGAGCCGAGGAAAGCTTAACCCACGCTACCTAGGGCCATTTTTTATTCTTGAAAGAATTGGGGCCGTAGCATATCGATTACAGTTGACTCCGGAATTGGAGAAGATACATAATGTATTCCATGTGTCTATGCTTAAGAAGTATATTCCGGATCCATCTCATGTACTAGAAAAACCACCCGTGGAAATATGGGAAGACCTGAACTACGTCGTGCAACCGGTAAGGATACTTGATAGGCAAGTAAAGATGCTAAGAAGCAAGAAAGTTCCGATGGTTAAAATCCTTTGGAAGAGTGACCGAGTTGAAGAAGAAACTTGGGGGACTGAAGCCTCGATGAAGGAACAGTATGCTTTTCTATTTGAATGATCGTTGTGAATTTCGGGGACGAAATTCGCGTTAAGGGGGGGTGAACTTGTGACACCGTCCCCAAGCACGTTTACTTTTAGTAAATTGTGTAATAAACCTTGAAGGATGATTTATGAATTTACGTAATTGTTAAATTTCGTTATTTCTTTTACGTGAATAGTAAATTGCATGTGGGGCCCACAGCGGGAACAGGGACCGCCCGATAATTCCCGAACCACATATTATATTCATCTTGGTCTAGATGACATCTATATGGTGGGGGATATTTTATTTGGGCCATAGGAAAGGCACGGAGTTGACCGGTGGTCAAACGAGGCACAATTACCGGTATTGGTAATTTAGCGGATAACAGCCCGAAATGAGTTTCGGAGACTCCTAAATTAATGTTGGGGAATGTACATCTATTCTAAAGGCCCATAATTATTAGGAACGCGTGATATATTTTATTTGGTCCGATAAAATAAAATATGATTAAAACGGGCCGAGAAATAAAACTTTCGGGGCCGATTGTACACACCGGGATATAATGGGATGACCTCCCACATAAGTGGGGGCCACCCCACGTTTTTATGGGTGCTGATTGACCAAATTAATGGGAATGGGACATCTAAATATGGCATATGCGGACTTATGAAGGAGAGAGTAGCTGGGGGACAAAGCCACACCCCTCCTTGTCTCATTCATGCATCATCCTCACAAGGTGAGATGGCTTAATGGACTCCTCCCTCATTCTACACCATACGGAGGATAGAATAGAGAGATAAGGTCCAGGGAAAAGCTCTAAAAGTTCTGGAGCTTGAGGAGCCAAGAAGAGAGAAGAATCCATAGAGGAAAAAGCTAAGCCTTGAGGTAAGAACACATATGGTTCTTTTAACTAGTTTTATTGTGTATGATTTTTAAGAAATCATATGGGGGATTAAACCTCGAGTTCTACACGTTTAAAAGTGTAGAATATTGTTATAAAGTAGTGTTAATTAACTTAGAAGAGTTGGTGAATCGATAGGAGTCGAAATCGCCGGAAACCGCCACATATAGGGAGCTGTTCGTAGTTGCAGACTACGAAAGCCGCCCGGCTTTCGTGAAAGCCGCCCGGCTTTTGCCCAGCAGTCCAGATTTTCACTTTCAATCGGCCTAGAACGGGGATTGATCGAGGGGCTTAACAAAGGCAACTATTGTAGCACATCACGAGGTGAGGATGACTGACTATATTGCTTATAATTAGTGAGTTAATTTCATGAGATTACCTAAGGTTATTAAATGTGTTTTTATGGATTATTAATGATTAATAATGCCTAAGAATGAGAAGACTAAATTCTATAGAAAAAGGAGCATGATATACAAATTTAAGAGTAAATTGGGTATGATCATGTGTTATGAGTATGTTGACTTGAAAGTGGAATTTATTATGAAACATATGTTGAAATATACTTTTTCTTCATATTAGAATATATGAGTGATTAAAAGTGATATTTTAAATATTGAGATAAATGATATTTTCAAAGGAAAATCAGTTGGAATTGTCTATATGACTATGAGTTGAGAATTTGGTTTGTTGGTATTAATTTGACTAGTATTAAGATACTAGTTGGACATTAAAATGAAATGTTGTTAAGATTGATCCTAAGGTTGGATTGTGAAATGTTATGCCTTAAGTAGTCTTAAGAGATGCTTTAAGGTAGGAAAGTATGAACTTTAAGTTATACTAGGGGTAGGCCTTAAGGGATATCCAAGACAAAGTAAGTAATAAATTGATCCTAGGTATAGGATTGGCCTACGGGTGTGTTCGGTAGTCCTTGTGGATAGCCGGTTGAATTATGGAAATAAGTAAGGACCATGGCCCTTCCCGACTCTAGAGAGCGGGGTTGGATAGCATGGACTTGCATCGTGATCACGGGTTCGGGTGGAATCCGAATCGCAGACCTAATTAGGTTCCGGTAGCGGTAACACATAAGATAGGACCCCGAAGGGCCTTACCTTCCTACGGGATGATGGGTATGAGTCCAGGGGCGGGATGTTGGAGTCCGAACCGAGAGCCTCATGAGGTCTCGGACAGCGGTAACAAGTCCCGTAGAAATAATAAGACCCAAGGGTTGGGTTGTGAAAATGATAAATGAAAAGGAATATATAAGAAGGGCCGTGTGCCGACAAATAAATGAATTTACTTATTATAAAGATAATAAGTGGGAAATATAAATTATGATTTATATTATGATATCACCCTATATTTGAGGGTCTTGGAAATTAAAACGTTGATTATACTTAGTATAGTTGTCATTGTACTTGTCAAATGCTTCCAAGTACTGATCTCCCCTTCACGGGGGAGGCCACCTCACAGTTTCAGGTAGGACTTGAAGGTTGCCACCGGCGCCCGTTGTTCGGGATATTCAGGGGAGAAGACGTGGTTCGCGCTTCTTCTGTTTTCTGATTTCAAAACAATTATAATAATGCTCATGGATATTATTTTGAATAACTATTTGGGGGGGGCTTGCATGCCCATGTTTGCCAAAGTGTGGCTAAGACACTTTTATTAAATGCTTCCGTTGTTTTAAATAAATGTTTTACATTATGTTTGTTTATGGATGTACTATGTGTGAATGGTAGTCAAGACGCCTTGTATAGTATGGATGAGTTGGATTGCGGTTGACTATTCGTACTGTACGGCGGGTTGTTGACGTGTCCGGGGCATGACAGTACGTGTCGTGTGTAAGTACCCGGACGTCTTCCCCAAAGACTTACCGGGGCTTCCACCCGATAGAGAGATCGAGTTCGTGATTGAAGTTGAGCCGGGAACTCAACCCATTTCGATTCCTCCTTATCGAATGGCATCGGCGGAACTTCAAGAGTTGAAAGTCCAATTACAGGAGTTATTGGATAACGGGTTCATTAGACCTAGTCATTCACCGTGGGGAGCACCGGTACTCTTCGTGAAGAAGAAAGATGGTACACTAAGAATGTGTATAGATTTCCGACAGTTGAACAAAGTCACGATCAAGAATAGGTATCCTTTACCGAGGATTGATGACTTGTTTGATCAGTTGCGGGGAGCTATGGTGTTCTCTAAGATTGATTTGAGATCGGGCTATCATCTGTTGAAAATCAAGGAGAGTGACATACCTAAGAGTGCTTTTCGCACTAGATATGGCCACTACGAGTTTCTTATGATGTCATTTGGTTTAACCAATGCACCGGCGGCATTCATGGACTTGATGAACCGTGTGTTCAGTGAGTAATTAGATCAGTTTGTGATTGTATTCATTGATGACATCTTGATATACTCGAGGGACGAAGAAGAACATGCACATCACCTAAGGCTTGTGCTTGAAAGGCTAAGAGAGAAGAAACTCTTTGCCAAGTTCTCAAAATGTGAATTTTGGCTTAAAGAGATTGGCTTCCTCGGACATGTCATATCCGAATCGGGCATTACGGTGGACAGTGTAAAGATAGAAGCTATCATCGATTGGGAACGACCCAAGAGTGTGAAAGAGATACGTAGTTTCCTTGGCTTAGCGGGGTACTATCTTAAATTTGTTGAGAAATTCTCTGTGTTGGCGTCACCACTTATGAAGCTCACGAAGAAAGGGGTTAAGTTCGTATGGGACGACAAGTGTGAGAAAGGTTTTCTTGAGCTAAAGAAGCGACTCACCGAGGCACCAGTTCTTGCTCTACCCATACAAGGGATAGGGTATGATATCTATAGTGATGCTAGCATCCAAGGGCTTGGATGTGTGCTGATGCAAAACGGGAAGGTAATTGCCTATGCTTCTAGGCAATTGAGGAAGCACGAGGTGAACTACCCTACTCATGACTTGGAGTTGGGAGCGGTAGTGTTTGCACTAAAGATTTGGAGGCATTATCTCAACGTGGAGACATGCCACATCTACACCGATCATAAGAGCTTGAAGTATGTATTCACTCAGAAAGAGTTGAATATGACGCAAAGGAGGTGGATGGAGTTGATCAAGGACTATGACTTGATCATCGAATATCACCCCGGGAAGGCCAATGTAGTGGCCGATGCACTGAGCAGGAAGGGTACGTCGGGGGTGTTACTCACATGCCTACGAGCGCTATGGGCACACGTGGAGGTGTCCTCGAGCGGGGCACTTATAGCGAGATTTGAGGTTAGACCTACGTTGCTGAGTGAGATCAGTAGAGGTCAAGGCATTGATGAGGAATGTCAGAAGGTCCGCGAACGGATCCTTGCGGGACCCGTTGAGGATTTTCGGGTACGTGATGATGGCCTTTTATTGTTCAAAGATCGCGTATGCGTACCACATAATGAGGAGCTCCGGAAATCCATACTCGAGGAAGCCCATTCTTCAGCCTATGCTATGCATCCAGGAGGTACAAAGATGTATCGAGACCTGAAGGAAAGTTATTGGCGGTCTGGTATGAAGAGAGACATCGCGGAGTATGTGAGTAGATGCCTTACTTGTCAACAAGTTAAGGCGGAGCATCAGCACTCGGAGAGACTTTTGCAGCCACTTACTATTCCAGAATGGAAGTGGGAACATGTCACCATGGACTTTGTGGTCGGGTTACCCCGGACGATGAACAATTACGATGCAGTGTGGGTGGTGGTTGATAGGCTTACCAAAAATGCACACTTCTTGCCTATCAACATCACTTATCCTCTTGAACGTTTGGCCAAGTTATACACGGAGGAGATTGCGAGGTTACACGGAGTTCCAATATCCATCGTCTTGGATAGGGACCAAAGATTCACATCTAGGTTTTGGCCAAAGTTCCAAGCATCATTGGGGACTAAACTGAAGTTTAGCACGGCATTTCACCCTCAGACGGATGGACAATCCAAGCGGGTGATGCAGATTTTGGAAGACATGCTTAGGGAGTGTGCTTTGGAGTTCCAGGGAAATCGGGACAAACATTTGGCACTGGTGGAGTTTGCCTATAACAACAGTTATCAGGCGCGTATTGGCATGCCTCCATACGAGGCATTGTATGGGAGGAAATGCAGAACGCCGTTGTGTTGGGACGAGGTTGGCGAGGCCAAGCTCGAAAGTATAGAACTTGTCGAGATCACCAAGGCTAAGGTGAAGGTTATTCAAGATAGACTTAAGGCTGCCCAAGATCGGCAGAAGAGCTATGCCGATAAACGACGTAGACCGTTAGAATTTGCAGGTGGTGATGAGGTGTTTCTAAGGATTTCTCCTTGGAAAGGTATCATCCGATTCATATCGTGGGGTAACCCCCGATACATTGGTCTGTTTGAAATTCTTGAGAGGATTGGGGTCGTGGCTTATCGTCTCAAGTTATCACCTGAACTTGAAAAGATTCATGACGTGTTCCATGTATCGATGCTCAAAAAGTATGTACGAGATCCGTCACATATTCTTGAGAGACCGCCGGTAGAGATCCGAGAGGACTTACAATACGCAGTGGAACCGGTGAAGATAATGGGTCAACAGGTAAAGAAGCTTAGGAACAAGGAGATTCCTATGGTGAAGGTACTTTGGAGGAGTGATCGAGTCGAAGAAGAAACCTGGGAGACCGATGTCTCAATGAGGGAGCAATACCCGTTTCTTTTCGATTAGACACGTGATTTCGGGGACTTGTAACACCGTCCCCAAATATATTTAATTTTTAGTAAATCATGTAATAAATCTTGAATATTGATTTATGAATTTACGTGGTTGTAAATTTTTGGTTTTCTTTCGCGGGAATAGTGAACTGCACGTGGGGCCCACACCGGGAGCGGGGACCGTCCGGTAATCCCGGGACCACATATTATATTCATCTTGGTCTATATAATATTTATATGGTGGTGGATATTTTAATTGGGCCATAGAAAGGGCATAAGGTTGACCCGTTGGCCAGACGAGGCCCAATTACCGGTATTAGTAAATTATCGGATAACAGTCCGAAACGAATTTTGGAGACTTCTAAATTAAAGTTGGGGTATGTAGATTCGTTCTAAAGACCCATAATGATGGAGGACACTTAATAAATTTTATTTGACCTGATAAAATAAAATATAGTTAAAAACAGTCTGAGAAATACAACTTTCGGAGCCGATTGTACATTTCGGGACATAAAGGGATGATCTCCCACGTGAGTGGGGGCCACCTCACGTTTTTGGGTGTTGATATTGTCAAATTATGGCTGTGAATAATGAGAAGGGGTGGGGGCTGAGGGTGATGTATTGTGTGAGAAAGGATCAAAGGTGGACCTTCACCTCACTCATTTGTCTAAATGAGACAAAAGTTACCTCTCTCCCCTCACCACCTCCATTCATCCTCCCAAGCTCACCAAGATAGCAAGAGGAAGCTCTGCAACTCACCCTTTTCACACCCAAATTCGAGCACTAGCCATAGTGGTCCAAAGAGGAGGATTTAAGAAGGAAAAAGTTAGCAAAATTGTGAAGCATTAAGGTAATAACCTCATAATAACTTTTCCTCTACTTTTCATTTATCATATGGCTTATATAGCATATGAAGGACCCCTAGGATTGTTCTACATGTTTATAAGTGTAGAATGAGGGGTTGGAAAGTAGTTCTAAGTCCAAGAACAGACTTAGAAGCCAAAACGACCGGTTCGTCGGAAAATAACCTTTTAGGGGTTATTTGTGTTGATATGGGTTTTGTAATGATAAAAACATGTTAGGAGCTTGACTAAAGTAGTTCTAGATTTCGCCAGAGTTTCGCCGGAGTTCGCCGGAGTTCAACTAAGAAAAGTAGAATCTTCCTAAAGCTCATTTGAGGTGAGTGGATGGTTTAATGTCTTGTAACTTTTGGGCTAAGCATGAGATTACCTAAGTATATGGTATGTGTGTTCATAATAATGATTAAATGAATTAAACATGTTATTAGCCAATTAAAGTGATTAGGCTTGTATGAAGTGAACTATTGAAATATGCTTGATTTGTGAAGTGAAAATGCTCATAAAAACATATGTGATATGTTTAGAGATGAAATGTGCATAAAATAGTTATTTATAACTTAGTACATATTGTGACTAAGTTTGACACGCATTGGATTTGGAATGGCGGTCAACCAAGAGTTGACCGATGCCGATTTGGCCTTACTTTACCTATATGCTAATTTTAATGCATGAGTTGCATGGATGATTTTGTTTAGACCTTAAGACTTGGTCTAGTCTTGTTTATTGATTATGATATAGGCCCTATCTAGTATGATATGTGGTAGATCATAGGTCGGGTGGAGTACCCAAGGATCGGGCGGTATCCTCAAAACTCGGTTATATAGGGTGGAGTACCCAAGGATCGGGCGGTATCCTCAAAACCCGGTTATATAGGGTGGAGTACCCAAGGATCGGGCGATATCCTCAAAACTCAGTTATATAGGGTGGAGTACCCAAGGATCGGGCGTGTATCCTCAAAACTCATAGATTACTATTTAGAAATTCAGGACCGGGCGATGTCCTTATGGTTATTTGATCTGGACAAGAGGAGTCCTATACACTCACAGGTCTATGGGTGGGTTGGGGTTTTAAGTCAAGGACATTGACTACTATTATTTTTTTCAATTAAATAATGACCTACGGGTCGGGTATTTCCAAGTGTATATAAGTACTGATATGTATTTTGTAACTTGGGGTAAGGAAGTATAAGTATATGTATCACCCTATGTTTGGGTCTTATACTTGAAACGTTAGTTACTCTACATTTAGCTTGCTACTCGCTCGGTACTTGTACTGACCCCTTCGGGGGGCCCACCATTTCAGGTTGAAGCTAGAGCCTGTTGTCTACACCTTTGCACGAGTGGAAAGAATCTAGAGGAAGACGTGGTTCGTGCTTCCTTTATTATTTTAAATCATAAACTATGCTCATGGATACTTTTGTAAGATTACATTGTTTTGGCCTGCGAGCCTACGTTTTGCCATATGTGGCTTATGATTGACCGTTGAATATTTTCCGCTATTCATTCAATCTATGATGTGATGTTGTTATGTATGTTTACTACTGAGTATGGTGTGAACGATGTTCATGAACGCCTTGTGTGATTATGTGAGGTTGACTTGCGAGTGACGTCACTTAATCACACGGCGGTTGTACACGCGCTTAGATGCGGTCTGGGGCGTGACAATTAACCCAACACTAGTTTTCCAAATTTGGAAAACGCGGATGTTGCAGTGCCGCTGCAATGAATTTGCATACTTACGCCTAGTGGTGGATCTGGTCCCGCTCCGGTGGCAGTTCTAGTTTGGTCCAGCCAACGACCCGACGGTCCCTATGTGGTCCGGTCAATGACCCAACGGTCCTGTACAGGCATTGACCTAGCAGTCCCTGTCAAGTCCGGTTGAAGGCCGAGCAATCCCTTTCTTAAATTCTTAATATCTATAATAATTTATAATACAATGAAAATACATTTACATTGAAAATACCTTTATGTGGACCCTGAAAGTGTAGAGAAGATGAAGTTGGAGCCAATGAAGGAGCGAGGTTCTGCTGGCCAATTTCGGAACAGGTGGAGAGGTCGTAAATCTTAATCGTGTCATCGGACCCACCAGAAACGGGTTGGTTTGGCTATTCTTTTCTATTGAAAAGGAGTCAGCTGTCTGCGCGAGTCACCTTCTTCTAGGCTCCGTTGGAGGACACAACATTTTCATTCAAATATAGGCCAACCGTACTTGAAAAGGTCTCCATAGACAAAGAGACGATCCACACTGAAACAGATAAAATACATTAGGAGCACTCTTTCCTTGAGAGATGGGAAGGGAAGGAAAAGAGAGAAATTAGGTCAAGAAGAATCCCCATATGAAGCGCTCCTCAAAACAGATTTCGGAAGAGGGCGTAATTTTTTGTTGTTGTATTTACTGCGGTTCTCTCCTACCCGCAGCAAGAAAGTCAAAAGAAATTCAAAATTTGAAATAATATAGACTATTTGTTGTGGTTTCTCTACGATCGCACAAAAAAATATCAAATTTTCAACTTTTTGCTGCGGTCGTGTAGGAACCGCATCAAATACCTATTGATTTTGCCTATTTGCTGCACTTTAGTTAAGAACCGCAACAATTAGGTGACATAAAGACGTTCAAGTTTTGAAATTGAAAGAAGTATAAATACATTCAAGGTTACCATCATTCCAACCCTCAAATTCAAGTTTCAAACATATCCACGTACATGACATATTAAGATTTTTAGCAAAAAAAAAAACATTCACTACAAGAAGAATTGGTTAAATACTTATCAAATTATCAACCCTATCAATTAAACTAGATTAGTGAATTTAATATATAAATAAATATTGAAATATATACTAATAAGTACTACTTATATGTTTTTTATAGGAACTAAGAACCAAACAGTTAATGAAAATAGGAACTGGACTGTTAATAAATACTACGTAGTACGTACTACATAACTAATTAATGTTGGAACTGAATCGGACCATTATGGATTGTTCCGATTCGATTTATTGGTTTTTGGTTCCAAAGTTCCAAGACGAGATTGACGTATGTGTTTTGTTCATGAGGGTAACAAGGGAGGGCGAACCCAAGCCCGAGCCCAAATTGAATTCAGAAATTGTCTAAAAACTTAGTGTAAAATATTTTGTATTATATTCAAACTTTTCCTCAAAAATTATTTCTTCTGTCCCATAAAATAGTTTCCATTTTGACTTGAATCGTAGTTTAAGAAAGTAGAAATAAAACGGAAATGTATGTTTGTGATTGAGTAAGAAAAAAATAAATGAATGATAGCCACACAAAACTTTCCAAAAAAGAAAATGAGAACTATTTTTTGGAACAACCCAAAAAGAAAAGTGAAAACTATTTCATGGGACGGATGGAGTATTTGTGGGTGTCTACATACGTTTACTCATGTTTTTCGTGTATTTTTGAAGTGTTATTTTGAGTTTTGACTAGTCTCAAATTCATTGAGGGTGGCCCTATTTGTACGGAGTATAATATAAATAAATAATTACATGTTTATGATTAAATTAATACGTAATATTGTTTACAAAAATGTGATCACTAACTAGAATAGTAAAGAAATCATAATAACTAATATTCCATTTTTAAACTTAAGTTACCAGTACACTACATTGTAGTAACTATTAGTCATATTGATTACTATTAGAAAAAACCTAATACTCCGTACAAATTACTACATACATCCCCCTATTATTGTCCCATTGCGAGTTATGATGTTTGATCGGCGATAAAGCAAACGAATCATTATCCGATCCCAAATTATTTTAGGAAAAAAATTACATATTCAGAATCTACATGAAAAACTTTACAATGTTGCAAGAATTAGAACTAAATTTGATAAAAGTTTGATATATGAAATAAGATATTAAGAGTGATTTTTAAAATAGTAGAAAAGTGTTTTTCTCTATAAAAATGTAGAGTTGAACAAGTGAGTGAAAAAAAGAGCAAGCCAGATACAGTCGAAAAATACAATCGCCCCTCTGTATATTTTATTTGTCAAACCACCAAAAGGCTAAAACTCTCATTTAATATACACTTGGACGGGTTTTCGATCTTACGTAAGAGCATATATGAAAAGCCCGGCCAACCACCGAGAAAATATTCGATTCACTAATAAAAATACGTACTTTTAAGGAGAAGCTAAGCCATCTCCATGTTCTCTCGTGATATGCAATCTTGGAGTTAATTAGCTTTGGTATTAATATATTCTTTTATTGTCTTTTTCCCATTGGTTGCCTTGTAATTCAAAACCGAGCTTGGAAAACTGGGGTGGAGATCTCGGCAAGAAATCTGGTCAGATCTTGCTTTGTGGGGTTTTCGTTTTGGTGGGTCTTTTTCATTATAAAAGTAGGGAGAAAAAGAGAGGAAAAACACCCACACTCTCTCACCCACAAAACAAGAAGAAGGAAGCCACGCACCTTTTTCCCATCACACATATCCTCTTCTCTTTTCTTTTCTTTTCCCCTGTTTCTTCATTTTATCTTCCAGTTCTGGAGATTGAGTTGGAAATATGGGAATGGCTGCTGCAGTAAATCCACCACAGTTTCATGTTCTTGCGGTTGATGATAGCCTCATTGATAGGAAGCTTGTTGAAAGGCTTTTCATAACCTCCTCTTGTCAAGGTCTTCATTTCCATCAACTTCTTGTTTCATTCATTCTATACAAATGAAAGTACATGAATCTAGTTAGCACGGAAACTCTCGGGAAAGAGTGTGTTTCCATTTCGGAAACTCTAAAGAAACTCTTTGAAACTCTCAAAAGAAGCGTTTTTAGCAAAAACTGACATTTCCCGTTTCCTGTTTCCTCATGATTTTCGCGTTTCCGTACAACATAGACATGAACAAATAACCCCATAACTTATCATTATAGTTATTGTTAGTATTGAGTTGATAGTTTGAAACTGATTTTGATTTTTTGGCATTGCAGTAACTACAGTTGATTCCGGTATTAAGGCCTTGGAGTTTCTTGGATTAGCAGAAAATGGGCAGCCCAGCCCAAACCAACCTTCTGTTTTATCCGACCACAACCAGGTAGCTATAAAGCTAGCTAGCTTGTTTAAATATTTTGGATTTGTGTGTTTGTCACTTTTAATGAGCTGATCTGTAGCTGCAAACTTTTAATGATGTTTGTACACACTCTTATACACACTTTTGTACACACCTATGTCTTTGAAAGCTTTTTTTTTGTCTGTGAACATCGATTCACAGACAATGTTTTGCACCAACAAACTATTGTCTGTGAATCCTAAAAAGCTTTACAAACATGGTGTGTAGAAGGTGTATACAAGGGTGTATACATCAAGAATGGTTGCAAACTTTTAATGGGAATTGAATTGCAGGAGGTGGACGTCAATCTTATCATCACAGACTATTGCATGCCTGGGATGACCGGCTATGATTTGCTCAAAAGAATCAAGGTATTCGCCATATACTACAGCCAAAAAACTTTCAAACATTTTTTAACTAATTAATTTATAGTTCTTATTATCACTCTATACTCTAAAGACTACTCCCTCCGTTTCTGAAACAAGTTCCATCTTTCCTTTTCGGGCAGATTCAAAATTAAGTTTCACTTTCAAACATTTCCTTATTATCTACATCAAAACAGTGTCAAACGGTGTCAAACAGTGCCAAACAGTGTTCAAACGGTGTCAAACAGTGCACTCCACAGTAAAGTCAAATTTATTTTCTTAATATGTGTGAAGTCAAATGTGGAACTTGTTTAGGAATCGGAGGGAGTATATCATAATTCAAGTTCAAGAAAAAGGTCCAAATAAGTTCTTTTACTGTTTCCAAACTGTCATTTAATCCTTTGAACTAAAAAAGTATCATATAAGTGTCTACTTTACAAAATGGACCAATTTGACCATTTAATCAGTTTTTGACATGTAATAGCAAGTTTTTAATACTTAAAGATTCTAAAAATTGTTAAAATTTGAAGAAATATGTACAAAAATTGTGAAAATTTTTCAGAATATCAAAGTCAATATTTTTTAATTTTTAAAAATATTTTTATATTAGACATCTATTTAAAAGGTTTTTAAAGTTTTTATTTTTTCTATTTTATTTTCACATTATTTTTTCAGTTTTATAATTTTTTTGTTTTGTTTACTTTAATGTTTTTTAAAATTTTATCTATTTTATATTTATACTATTTTTATATTATTATTAGATTATTTATTCAGATTTATATGAATTTTTGTGAGATTTATCAATAGTCCTAATTTGATTTAAAAAAAAAATAACCTGCTATAGTAGGTCAAAGGGTTTGGTTGATTGTATTTTAAAAATAGACGTACTATGATACTTTTTTTAGTACAGACGCTTAAGTGACGGATTACAAATAGTAAAAGAGCTTATTTGACCCTTTTTCCCATAATTCAAATATACAACTTTTACTTTTTTATTTCACATGATAATCAAACTTGTTATAAAAAAGAAGTATTGTCGTAGATACTTGTATCTATTATAGAATGTTGGTAGATATTTTCATGATATTGTTTCTATATGAAACCGAAATATGGATTAATTACTCTTATATAGCGTTCAATATTCTCTCTTAATTTATACGTAGTATGTAGTATTTTTTATTTTTCGATCTATCGATATATTTATATACGAAGTATATGGTCACATGGATATAATAAATAACATTTTCTTTGCTTTTGTGTTCCTTGAAAATGAAGATAGAGGTCCGGTAACACATTTTATTTAATTATACCTTGTCAATCAATTTTTTAATTTAATAAAACACAGGTAAATTAACTAAAATTAGTAAGAGAGAGTTTTGGGCGGATTTCTAAATAAGCCTTAAGCCTGTTCACTCTATTTTAGCCTTTTCATAATTGAATAGATCTACCAAATTTAATCATTTGAGCTACAAATGTAACAATATAATGGTGTTGTTTGGTTTTCAGCTAATCGTCACCATCCCGCTGCTTTTAGCAACGTTTTCATGTATAAAAGAATCAACGGATTGATGCTCCCGCTGTTTATCCAAACGGACCCAATATGAGCACATTCACCCGATCTCGTTAATTACGGAGTCCATTTGATAACATTGAAATTGGTTGACTCAGTTGATTTTACTGAAATTTATGAAACTCTTTCTAAAGTGGCTAATTGGTTGAATGTGCCGAATTATGTAAAATTTATATTTTAAAATATGTTTTATTAATAAAATAAAGAAAAAATATGTGAAAAATAGTTAAAATAATCATCTATGGTCACTTCAGTCAATCCAGTCAGAAAAGTAACTTCAACTTCAGTTATTTTGATTATATGGGTGTGGAAAGAAATATACTCTTGTTCTATTTTTCGGAACAATTATACCCTGAAGTATATGCTTAAGTGCATATATACCCCTGAACTTTTAAAAGGTGCAAACATATCCTTCATGTTCTTATAAAAGAGCAAATTTACAATTATTGACTTTACATGGATACAATAAATCTCAAAAAACACTAAAAATAAATAATAACTTCGATATTAAAAATTAAAATTTTTGAAAAATGTACTTGTGTTCAATTCTCGCTTTTATTGTTTGTATATCACAATTTAATATTGTTAGTATAAAATATTATTTCAAAACTTTACTATATATTCAAGATTCTTTCGAAAAAGTGTTAACATATTTGTTGCAATGTAAAAAGATATTTTTTTTGCATTCTTTGCACTATAATATCACATATTTTTGTATAATGATAAATAGTCCAAGATTACAAAATAGTGAATTTAATTTTATTAAGACTAAACGAAATCAAAGAATGTTATTTCAAAAAATGTAACAATTTGTTCAAAATTTCACAAAAAGAATAAAATTAAAATTAATGAATTTGAAGTGCTTCATTTAAGATGAAAAAAATAATGATTTGCTCCTTATAAAAATGTGAGGGATATTTTTGCACCAAGTTGTCATACCCAAAAGCCAAGTTATAGATCATCCCAGGAGAGAGTGGTAAATCATCCAATTCAAGTGGGGTCACTTTTTAGCTTTGAATTTCTTTTTGTGAAATCAATGAGAATCTTGGGGAAATCTTGCCCACCTATGTATTCATTATTAGACGTACGTTAGAAAGGCAATTGCTGTGATCACACCTCTCTATCTCTACCAAATTGGGTATCTGTTGTCATATTGTTCATTACTAAGTACATGCTATTTATTTCGTTTTGGTACATTCGAGATTTTTCTTGTCATCAAGTCATAGTATTTAATAACAGTGACTTACTCGCACGAGTAGCTCAGTTGGTCGAGTGGTGAGAGATTTGGATCAATGAACCAAGGTTCGAATCCACGCAGCGACCGGATTGAGGTCACAGAACCTGAAATAAGGTTGGACCTCTTGTGCGCACGGGTGTATGAGCTACTGTCATTCTGCTGACTGAGTCACCGTGACTAACATGTCCACCATCCTGTCAGGTAGGGGTGGAGGCTCCTGAGATGGGAGATTCCACCTTTTTTGATCAATTTAATAATAGTGACTTCATTATTAACAAGTCGTGTGATGGTTGGTATCAACTTGTATGTGTTGAAAATTGAGATGATGTTCGTTTGTATTAATTAATTATAAAAAGCACATTTTGAATAAGTGCTTTAAAAAGAAATACTACGATGCACGATAGCTTATCCGTTTTGGTACTTTTATTAGAAAAAATTCCACTTTTGGTCCCATGACTATTATAACACTTCCACATTTAGTCTCTTACTTTCAGAATATCCGCATTTAGCCCATGACCATTATCTCCTCACCACCTCTCGTCCTTCCGGCCAAAATTCCAGCAAATTTAGTCCACTTATCAACCTCTGAATCAGTCTTTGCATTAAATTTTATATAAGGTTGGGTTTTTCATATTAGTCTTTGCATTAAATTTGGTTTTTCATACCTAAAATCTACATTAAATTTGTCGGAATTTTGGCCAAAATGATGAGGGATGGTGGGAGGATAATGGTCACGAACTAAATGTAGACAATCCGAAAGTAAGGGACTAAATGTGAAAGTGGTATAATAGTCACGGAATCAAAAGTGGATTTTTTTCCTTTTTATTATTATTATGACAAAGTGTTATTTAACGCTACAAATTCCAAACTTAATGATTTTAGATAGTTAATTGTAGTAAAAATAATTCAAGTTATGTTCTACGTAGTACAAATTATTACTCCTTCCCTCCTGAAATGAATTTTTCGGTTTGACCTACAATCATATTTATGTAAGGTAGAGTTTTTTTTACCTTCCAAGTTTACCCTTACTTTATGTCAAATCAAGAAAAAAGTGGGTCAAAAGTAAGAATAGTTGTGACTTTTGGATAAAAGTAATTTCCTTTTATAGAAATGCTAAGTTCTTTTTGAGCATCCATAAAAGGAAAGTGAAAACTTCTTTTTGGGACGAAGGTAGTAGATAATTAATTGTAGTAAAAATTATCTAAAGATGTACTCCCAAAGAAATTAATTGATTTGTTCTACATGTCATCTCAAATGTTCTTGAGGTAGGTACTCTAAAAATGTACTCCCAACGTAAACATAACGTACACATTAATTGCCTTATTGACATCTTTTTTGGTCGATAATAAGTGAGCATATTACAAAAAAGGGAGTATGTAAATTGGATTATAATCTCAATCTGACAGATACAGAGTGGGGCTCTGTCTCCGGTATTTGCAGAGGTCCTATGTATTTTTAGCATAGTAACCTATCATCCTAATTGACGAGATTTGAACCCGGGACCTAACCCTTGTCACACTCTCTCTAGCTATCAGTTGAGCTACGCTCACCGGGTGCGTGAGCATATTGCAACTACAATATATATGATACCTATAATACATATGTCTTCACGGCCATCCGATAATACATTTGATTAATTCAAGTAATTATATCATTATTTAGTAGTGTTTAAATCGTTGAATTGCAATATTCTAAAATAAACATGACGTACAAGCTTGAGGGAATAGTAGAATTTGTCGAAAATAAATCAGTGTTTAATAAGTAGAAAAGGAGTATCTTTTTTATAAAAAAAACTAGCTGTTGGTTGCCAAACGGATCAAGTGAAAAATGAGTTAATTCGATCTGGCTATGCTTATTCTCTGACAGGAATCCGCAGCTTTGAGAAATATACCAGTAGTCATCATGTCATCTGAGAATGTTCCTTCAAGAATCAGCAGGTATGAACATAATGCATGATGAAATATGTTTATTCCTATCCAAATGTTCTCTTCTCAACTTGATGGAATTGAATAAGATCGAATTTATGATAATGAGGTTCTGAAAAATAAAAAACACAGATGCTTAGAGGAAGGGGCAGAGGAGTTTTTCTTAAAGCCAGTGAGGTTATCAGATGTTGACAAGCTGAAACCTCATATGATGAAAACCAGATGCCAAAAACATCACAAACCAGAGGGTCCAGAGGAGATTGATGACAACACTTTATCAGCAAATCAAGCAGAATCAGAGTCCTCAGTTGAATGTGTCACTGCTAAAGATGTTCAGTCATTGTTGATGACACAACTTCCACTTCTACAACAAATATGTCCATTGAAGCAGCCACAACCAGAGACAGAACATCATCAACCACAAACTGATACTAATAATAACAACAAAAATAATAATAATAATAATAGCATTAATAGTAACAAGAGGAAGGTCATAGAGGAGCCTGCAGGAAGGCCTAGAACAAGAACCAACTGTCCGGTCGCTGCGGAGAGGTCGATGGGAGAGTGGGAGGAGCATGTAGCCTTTAACCACACCGTTACTGATTCGGTTATTGCTAACACTCTCCTCGGGTGAGTTCCAGGCACTGATGTTGAAAAGCTTTTGTAGGTTTAATTTCCTCTTTTCTAATATATATGACACTTATTTTTCAAATATTCTTGTTTCAGTTATAAGTTTGTTAATTCTGGTATCCTTTTTTCTACTTTCCCTACTTGTTTTAAATGTAGAGAGGCAGAGAAAGAGAGATTTGTGATCATACCACTAATGTGTACACGTGCATTATAAATATTAATAGTGAACTACCTTGTTAAACTTGTATTGTGTGTCAACTCTTTATTACTTATTAATACGTGTTATTGTAAAGTGAAGTGTTATGGCCTAGATCAATCATTAATGGTCTTTTAATGACAATTACACAATTCTATATCACCAAAAACCTCATCATGCATCTTGTTTTGAATTGCACTCTTTACATGCTTCATTGCTGGAAATCCTCTTTCAATTATAATCGTAATATTTGATCGTCTTTAAATGAAATATATAACCTTTGTGAATCATTTTTTTAAAGTTCATTAAAACACAATGTTCATGTTGTTCAAACAAATAGGAAAAACTGGTCCACAACAAGATTTATATATGATTGACGTTATATGAATCAAAAGAATTATTCGGGTCCTACGCCACAATAAGCTCAATAAGTCTAACAAATATTTCATTAAAACTCGAATTCAACTCTGCCACTTGAAATGTTATGGACTAGATAACATGTTCCAAACATTAATAACTCTCAACTTCCATCTCGTTTCGCCCTTAATGTAGTTTATTCTTCATATCATGTATAATGATACTATGTTTATACCACAAAAATAATTCATTTGCATAAGTATATTATCCACTTTATCCATTAGTTCACGAAGAAGAGATTTGGAAGTTGTGGCATATATAAGCCAAAATGGAAATAAAATATTTTTTAAACTTATGAAACAATATACTAGTATTATGTATTCCTGTTATTGTTCTCATAAAAAGGCAAATTTAAAAGTCTCAATACTATGAAGCAATAATCAAGGACACTTTGCAACTTGAATTATACGCTATTAGCATGCTCATATCATAATTATGATGAGAGTTCCAATGAATTGTAAATGAATGATGTAAAGATGACAATTGATTAACACACGTTCCAGGCTCACACAACTCACTTGCCAACATAGTTTCAATTTGTAATATATGAGCCACGTGTAGATTTGTATTGCACTTAATAAAAGATTTGATAATATAAAGAAGAATTTCCAAACATAATCACATCGCATTGTTTTGTTGACTAAATCAATTCCGAGTACAACATGGGAGAAAAACATTGCACATAACATGTATATGAACGATAATTAACAATAATTGGTTTCTTACTCATTAAAAGGTTTCTTGTGTATAAGTGATTATGTTTTGTTGGGTGTGCCTCGGAAAAATGAAGAAATATTAATTAAATAAAATTAATTAATTAATAAAATAGCCAAAGAAAAACGGAAAATAGATGAGACAGAGATTAGCCAAAGTTCGTGATATGCACGATGTCTTTAAAACGTATTCGTTGTCACCCTAGGTGCTAGGAGCGTTGCAATGATCGTTTCCCGGGATACAATGACTACGAACAATTGTTTGAGCACTCAACAAATTGTTCTAGCGAACGGAAACCAAGTAAGAACACTCAAGAATATTTCAGAATACGGCAGGAGGTGTGTTTTAGCTCAAAAACTACGTGTAGACTGTGTATGAATGCATTTCGTTGCAAACACCTGCCAGGTATATATAGGGACAGATTTGTGGTGTGTTAACTGAGCTTTAATTGACCTGGACATTGGACATAAATGACCAGCACGTTGGGCATTAATGTGTCGAAAACTGTCCATTTAAAGAAGCATTAAAATATAAGAATGTTGGGCATTTAAAGACTGTAACGCCTTTTAACAATTCTTCCTTCTTCTACACAACGGTGTACGCGCACACGTGTGCATTCCAATGGGCACTTAGAAGTGACTTTGAAAATTCTTTTTCAGAAAAGTTGTAGGTGATTAAGTCTTCCATCCACCATTATATGAATCATTTGATTTAGATCATCAATCAAATGATATGACTGAAATATAGACAAGTATCATCATGGAACCTCACCAACAAACATTTGAGTTCATCGACTTGTTTGATCTTGACCCTTTCATATTATAACCATGACGTATTCTTAACATTTTTACCTTATTGGCTTATCTTTCATATGGAACTTGAACGGAGTAACTTGAAGTTTCTAGTAATAATATAAGATCAAGTCATGAATAAAATGCCGTCCTGATTTGATATTGTGAGTTGGTATGAATAATCGCTTTCGTGCTCTAACTCTCCCTCTTCATCTCCAAAGTCCACCTTGAGTTGTTTTTATTCACCCCCTGATAAAAAACCTTCAAAAAACATTGAGAGTCGAGGTAAAACATGATACATCAAACATTAGCAAAACAATGCAATAAATTGTGTTAGAAATGTGTAAAATGGCTTCTCACAATCTCACCCCATGCATTAAAGTGCTTTAGAATATGAACTTATCACATCTCAACTTCATTCTAAAGTGCATACATTAGCACAAATTTAAGCAACTAGAATCCTCCATACATCAATATTAAACGGGTACATCAACATAATTAGGGGTGCTTCATTGCAAACTACAACAATCATAATCCTCCATTCATTAAAAATTATCATAGCTAAGGAGACCATTGCGCTTGGGTGGGGGTGGGGGTGGGGGTGGGAGATGAACCGTAAACCGAATTGTCAAATTGTGAATTCCATAATTGTAACGACCGTTCCCAAACGGCCATTACCATACTTAGCATAAACAAGACTCAATATACAAAGCGGAATATTACATAATACAAAGTCTCGTCATGAAACTTTATTTCTTATGTACATAAGAAAACTCCATAACTGAAATGTCAAAGACCAACAACTATCACGCTTAACACAAAGTCATCATACCTGATCATGATTTTTAAAACAAAACATAAAACAACTCATAAAAGTGTCATTTTAAAACAACAAAACATGAGACACAGCCAGGTCGCATCTATTAACCCATCCACAACCTCGCCATCCCGCCCGAACATTCTCTCAGGCTTCCACTCTTCATTCATTACCTATACATGAGACACAAGAGAACAGAAGTCTCGTAAGCAAAATTTGCTTAGTAAGTCACCATTACATCCACTAAAATAACGGAGTCTTAGCTAGCCTTAATTAGATACATAAGCTAGAATACTCCACACATAGCATATTCATATCATGCAAAGCATGACTTCACATAACGAAATCTAAAAGATTTCCTCATTCATCATTCTTTCTTCCTATCTTGCTACTTGACTTAATGGGCCCGTAGCTCGTGTCCTGGCCCCTTGCTAATGACCTTGGATAGCTAGCCCGCAGCCATCAGAAGTAATCCCGGGACTCCCCGCGGAAGGAGATTCCGCTCCGTTCAGCTCAGGTAATTACTTGGGGGAACGGCTACCTTAAAACATTTCTTATCATTCATTAGATATCATTATCAACACAACTTTCATTCATTGTTGGATTCCATATAAATCCAACCTAACCATAAACATAAAACTTGGATAACTTACACTGATAACTCAACAAGTTCTCCATCAACATCACCTATCAATATATACACGTAACATGGCATTCACATAATATCATACCATACAATTTCAAGTATTCGAGCCAACCTATCCAATTCATAGGTAGCTAGACTTCCATTTCTTTTCATTTCAAACTATCATGTATAGGTGGTGGTGACTTACCTGATTCACGTGGAGTTTTTACTCTTGATCGTGCGTATAAAGCGTCCACGGGCAACGGTTCTTCGATTGAGCAACTATATATACATTGTTTAAATTTGATCAACAAAACCTCATGTTTGTAACCAAAACCTTAAAACTTAGGCATAAGGGGAATTCAACAAACAACCAGCTCCCGAACATGATAGACTTCTAAAACTCCTAATCTCAACCGGTCAAATTTTTGGGTAACTAGCTAACCAACTCCCGATTGAACTTCATACTCAAGAGTCAACGATAACTAACCAATAATCATACTATCAAGAATTCTATACATCTAATTAAAATCAGTTTATATATATATCTATTTAGAATCAACCTATACATAGTAAGAATTTTCCCCAAATTCTTTCATCAACTTAGTAAAATTTTGGAATAATTAGTTATACAAGAATAAATTGAAGTTTGTTAAATCCAAGCTAAACAACAACTTCAAAACAATCTTACTATCAAGAAAATCCATTAATTTTCCTAGAATCAACCCAAAGTTCACTCAACCCTAGTTAAATCCCAAAACAAGAACTATGGATCAAATATAGAAGAATTCTTCATGTAAAATGTAAAAATCTTACCAAGTGATGATCTTTGATGAATAATATGTTTAATTTGAGCTTGAATCACCCTAGAAATGGTTTGAGATTGATTTGTAGAGAGAAGGACGAGCTGAGATCGATTTTGGGTTGAAAAGGGGATTTTTTGCGCTTAAAAACGTTTTTGACCGACACAGCCAAACCCGAACGAACCGGCGCCGGTTTGCCCCTGACCGGCGACGGTTGCCCAGCCATTCCCGCACCCTAAAGTTTCTGTTTTGGACCGGCGCCGGTCCAGGTCCAACTGGCGCCGGTTTGAGGCCAATCGGGTGCCGAAAACGTCATTTTTCGCCCTAAACCGACCCCGATCGTTGTCGATCCCATCCTAGACCCCCAATGACCTTTTTAAAATATATTTTAAACACCCAAATACTATCTAACATGACAAATAACTTGATATACCATTACATTCAAAAATACGAATGATTATTACAGTGCAGTTTCGTTGCTCATCGGATACCGTCGCCTGTCACGTTCAGACATAATACAAGCATGTGAATTCAAATATAATTATCACAAAGTTCATATTCACATATATAACATTAAAACCATAATTTAAAACATGATCATAATGAGAATGATTAACACATAAGAAATAGATAAAAGTACGGGCGTTACAATAATCAAGTCGAATGAGGGGTCATACCCACCCCTATAAACAGAAGTTTATATTTTTAAATTATAAAATATTTACCCGTT
Organism: Cuscuta europaea; assembly: GCA_945859875.1. NCBI lineage: Eukaryota > Viridiplantae > Streptophyta > Magnoliopsida > Solanales > Convolvulaceae > Cuscuta > Cuscuta europaea. The sequence continues at coordinate 3,643,825 of CAMAPE010000041.1, forward strand.
TAAAAAAATTCGAATACAAATGACACACCTTATTAGGGGTGGTCTATTCGATTTACGGTTCGGTATTCTTCGATTTCGATTCGGTTTATTCGGTTTGGGAGATATTGTACCAAACTAAAATCATTTGTGTATGAGTTTAGTTTCGGTTTGATTTGGTTTGGAGTTCGATTTACCGAAGTGAAAATTATTAGATTTACATGAGTTCGATTCGATTTGGTTTCGTATGTTTATTATTTTATTTGATCAAGTCCTATATTTTAGAATTAGCAAAAAATAGTAAAGAGAAATAAAATGTAAAGAGAAATAAAAGATAAAAAAGAAAGAGAAAATGATCAAATAAAGTCTTCTACTATTATGAAATAGTCACATAAGGTCATTGTAATACCCGAGATTAATTTAAGAGGATTAATAGTACTACTCATACCAACAAAGGTGCATCTCCTTTTAATGGAGCTCATCAGCCAAGAATTCCAAAGTTAAGCGTGCTTGCACGGGAGTAGTTTTGGGATGGTGACCCCCTGGGAAGTTTCTCAGGGCGCGCACGAGTGAGGACAAAGTGTGCGGTAAAGGCTCGTGGTGGTTTGTGATGACATTATTAGAGATCAGGAGTAACCACCTCGGGTCCTGCGGGACCGGGGTGTTACATGTGGTATCAGAGCAACCCTGTGACAGTGTGTTGACCCGTTGGATATCAGGTGGGCACTTAGCGGGGCAAGATTCTGGGGTTTGATTGAGAGTGTTAAGAGCGCAACGAGGACGTTGCGATTCTAAGTGGGAGTGATTGTAATACCCGAGATTAATTTAACAGGATTAATAGTACTACTCATACCAACAGAGGTGCATCTCCTTTTAAAGGAGCTTGATGGAGTATATGGGTCCAGACCCCATGACCCACATACTGAGAAGACTAAGAGGAGCACAACTGTCATCCATTGGGCCCTCTGTCGACTAGATGGCACCCCATCGGTCGAAAAAGAGTCAACCCGGAATATGCTCCAGAAGCCAAGGAGAAGACTTGTCCTCCGTCGGTCAGTGCCCTCGTCAGCCGAGCGTCTCTGTCGGCCATGCCTCCATCGGCCGAGCGCCTCCGTCGTCCACAGCACACCATCGGCCAGACAATCAAAGTAAGCAAGTAACACCCTCATCTCCACTAAGTGGTTACCACCGTCCAAGTGACCCTCCTCGGCCGGGCTTAATTCAAAACAATAGGAAAAGAGGGGCCACCTTCGGCCGACAACACCATCAGCCACCAGTGCATCCATCGGCCAAATCATGACTCACAGAGTCACAGGTTCCTCCATCGGCCACTGATGTCGCTTCGTCCAAAGGAAGCCCCCCGGCGCCCCTCGTCCGATAATCCTTCGGCCAGGCGAAGGAGGAACAATGACGCACCTTTGTCTGGAAGCGACGTCGGGATCGATTCATGCTCAACTCGCAGGACGCTCCTCGCATCGGCCTGCCTGAAGCTTGCTAGCAGCTTAATTCAAAGGGTGGACTCGCTATATGGGTCTGCTATTAATTACCATGGCTGGATTTTTAAAGAGCAGGCCCATTTGCAAGGAATAATCTCTACACTCTGTTGGAATTCGAAGGAGCACAGACTTCAACCCAAATACGAGCTAAAAGCCACAAAATTTTCTCATACTTATGCATTAAATATGAAGTCAAGTAAAGCTTAAGTAAAGGATGCCACACAACAAAGCACGTCGCACCAGCCCCTTCGAGTGAAAGGCTTAGGTATGGCCGACACATCACTTTATATCAACCCCTTAGAGCGAGACGCTCAGGAAAGGCCGACAGAGCACATTGTTTTGACCCCTTAGAGCGAGACGCTCAGGTAAGGCTGACGATGTCCCCAGGATGATGGTCCGCAAATGGCCCGTGTCTTGAAATGGGAAGCTCACCGTGTCATCCATTCGCGAAATCGCAGGACGACAGGTCTGAAATCATGGCCGAGGTGACAAAATCCCCAAACTCAGGGATGAGGAACAGCAGCCGTCGATAACCGACCAAAAGCCTTAGCCCGTGTCATAAATAGACGACGGGACCTCCCTGAGATTACGGGACGAACCAGTAGGACTCCCTACCGACCGAAGGACTATCGACCCCCTCGGCCGAAGCCTGAAAAAAGGATACCACTCCTCGCTCAAAGAAGTAAAGAGGAAGAATATAAAAGAGGGACAGTCGAAGGTCCGTGCACTTGTCAGCCTAAAGCGAAACCCCCAAAAATAAAAAAGGGACAGCTGAAGGTCCGTGCACTTGCCGGCCTAAAGCGAAATCCCCAAAAAATAAAAGAGGGACAGCCGAAGGACCGTGCACTCGCCACCCTCGAGCGAAATCCCCAAAAATAAAAGAGAGACAGCCGAAGGACCGTGCACTCGCCGACCTCGAGCGATGAAAATAAAATCCCCACAAATCAAGCCACATACTTGGCTAAGTACATATCACGCAAATACTATGCATTATGGACGAAGCAAGACCATACATGCGGATCAGACGAGCGCCCAGCGCCGTCCCTCATCTTCAGAACGAGCGCCCAGCGCCGCCCTTCATCTTTCAGCCAGGGTCAGAGCCTGGTCCTTCATTTGACGAGCGGCTTCATCAAAGCCGTCGTCATCAAAGGACGTGCGTCCAGCGTCGTCTTTCATGTGGCAAACGGCTTCACCAGCACCGTCGTCATCAAAGGACGAGCATCATCAATGTCGTCCTTCATCTTCAGATAACCGACTTCATCAGCGCCGTCGTCATCAGGGGACGGGCGTCCAACGTAGTCCTTCATCTTTAGGCATCCAACATCATCCTTCATCAAGGGACGTGCGTCCAACACCGTCCTTCATCTTCAGACGACTGGCTCCATCAGCGTCGTCGTCATCAGGGGATGAGCGTCCAACGTTGTCCTTATCTTCAAGCTAGGGTCAGAGCCTGGTCCTCCATATGATGAACAGCTTCATCAACACCGTCGTCATCAAAGGATGTGCATCCAAAGCCATCCTTCATCTTCAGATGACCGGCTTCCTCAGTGCCGTCGTCATCAGGGGACGAGCGTCTAACGCTGCCCTTCATCTTCAAGTCAGGATCAGAGCTTGGTCCTTCATATGATGAACAGCTTCATAAACGCCGTCGTCATCAAAGGATGTGCGTCCAATGTCGCCCCTCATCTTCGAAACCAGGGTGAAAGCTTGGTCCTCCAAGTCACGAACGGCCCCATCAGCGCCGTCATCATCCAAGGACGCGCTTCGTCTGCGTCATCGTCATCAACTTTGGAAAGACGTCCAACGCCTTGTCCTCCATCTCACGATCAGCCTCCTTAGTACCGAGCGTCTTGGGCTAGCGAGCGTGTCACGCCCCGGACCTACCCGGACACGTCAACAACCCGCCGTACAGTACGAATAGTCAACCGCAGTCCGACTCCTCCATACTATACAAGGCGTCTTGAATACCATTCACACATAGTACATCCATAAACAAACATAATGTAAAACATTTATTAAAGCAGCGGAAACAATTGATACAAGTGTTCAAGCCACACTTGGCATAATTAGGCATGCAAGCCCCCAAAATAATTATTCAGAAAATATTATCCATGAGCATTATTCATATTGTTTTTTTTTTCAAAACTAGAACGGGAGAAGCACGAACCAAGTCTTCTCCTCAGAAACTTCCCGAAGCAGCGGCTGGTGGTAGCAACCTTCAAATTCTACCTGAAACTGTGAGGTGGCCTCCCCCGTGAAGGGGAGGTCAGTACTTGGAAGCATTTGACAAGTACAATGACAACTATACTAAGTATAATCAAAGTTTAAATCTCCGAGGCCCTCAACTAGGGCATTATTACATTATAGTTAATCCGTTCATTTAATATCAATTCATCATTATTTATCACGGTCTAGAGCCCAGCTCATAATCACCGTCATCTACTACGGTCTAGAGCCCAGCTCATAATCACCGTCATCTACTACGGTCTAGAGCCCAGCTCATAATCACCGTTATCTACTACGGTCTAGAGCCCAGCTCATAATCACCGTTATCTACTACGGTCTAGAGCCCAGCTCATAATCACCGTTATCTACTACGGTCTAGAGCCCAGCTCATAATTACCGTCATCTACATCGGTCTAGAGCCCAGCTCATAATCACCGTCATCTACATCGGTCTTGAGCCCGGCTCATAATCACCGATTCCTTATAATTCAAATTCTTAGAATCTAATTCATCCATTTCTCAACTAACATTTCCAGCTAATATTTCAATGCTAGTTATTTATTTATTTCAATAAAATTCCTTCTTCTTGCATAATTGGCCTTAATATCAAGTATCACTTTCATACCTTCATGGCTTCTCCTCATGGCATCAAAGTATACTATCCCAAATGATATTCATGGTTGGTACAACCATCATACACACATATTCATAGCATCTAAACATACACAATTTATTCATAAATTTGTGTATCGTGCATACTACACTCATAATCAATATTAGTTTCATTTAGGCATTAGTAACCATTAACAACTCATACACATCACATTTGTATTCACTTAAGAAATTAACCCAAAGATTATAAGTAACATAGTCGGTCATCCTCACCTTAATTAAGCTTAAGCGCGTTCTACGTTTCTTGATTGAACTTTGACCAACTCCGGCGACTTTGACCAACTCCGGCGAACTTTGACCAACTCCGACGAAACTCCGGCGAGGCTCAAAAATACTTTAAATCAAGTTCCTAACAAGGTTTTATCATCACAAAACCCATATCAACACAAATAACCTATAAAAGGTTATATTCCGGCAAACCGGTCGATTTGGCTTCTAAGTCCGTTTTTGGACTTAGAATCACCTTCCAACCCATCATTCCACACTTAAATCATGTAGAACAATACTAAAAGTCTTTTATATGATATATACCCTATATGCTAGAAGAAAAACAAAGGAAAAGTTATGATAAGGTCATTACCTTAATTTTCACACCCTTTTCCTAGCTTTTTCCTTCTTAGACTTTCTTCTTGGACTCCCTTTGGCTTGAGTTCGGATTTGGGCTATGGAGATGAAGTTTGCAGAGCTCTTCTCTCCTTCTTGGTGTATTTGGGTCGAAAATGATGAGGGTAAGGAGGTAGGGGTGGTTCCTTCTTGTCTCATCTAGACAATGAGTGAAGGGAGGGGCCTACTACATGTCAAAAGTGTCTCCCCCATCCTCTCAATTGTTGTTCAGCCAATTTGGCACTCATCCAGCCCTCAAAGGTTGACAATTTCGTGGGGTGGTCCACACCCATGTGGGAGGTCATCCCAATTTGTCCCAACGTGTGCAATTTGCCCCGAAAGTTGTATTTTTCGGACTGTTTTAAGTATATTTTATTTTATCGGGTCAAATAAAATATAACACTTGTTCCCAATTCTTAATGGACCTTAGAATCAATATGCATCCCTCACTTTAATTTAGAAGTCTCCGAAATCCCTTTTCGGGCTGTTATCTGATAGGTTGCCGATACTGATAATTTGGCCCCGTTTGACCAACCGGTCAACCCTATGCCATTGTCATGGCTCAATTTGGGTATCCACCACCATATACATATTATCTAGTCCAAGATCAATATAATATGTGGCCCGATAATATCGGGCGGTCCCCACTCCCGATGTGGGCCCCACGTGCATTTTACTATTCACGCGAAAAAAAATTAATACAAATTCACAACTTCGTAAGTTCACTAAATATTTCATAGGGTTCAATAAATTATTATCTTAAAGATAAATACATTTGGGGACGGTGTTACAAGTTCACCCCCCCTTATTTGGGATTTCGTCCCCGAAATCCACGTGTCTAATCGAAAAGGAAAGGGTACTGCTCCCTCATTGAGACCTCAATCTCCCAGGTTTCTTCTTCGACTCGATCGCTCCTCCAAAGGACCTTTACCATAGGAATCTCCTTGTTCCTTAGTTTCTTTACCTGTTGACCCACAATCTTCACCGGTTCCACCGCATATTGTAGGTCTTCACGTATCTCTACCGGTGGTTTCTCAAGGATATGAGACGGATCTCGCACGTATTTCTTGAGCATCGATACATGGAACACGTCGTGTATCTTCTCAAGTTCTGGCGTCAATTTGATACGGTAAGCCACGACCCCTTTCCTTTCAAGGATTTCAAATGGGCCAATATATCGGGGGTTAAGTTTTCCCCTCGATATAAATCTGATGATACCTTTCCAAGGAGAAATCCTTAGAAAGACCTTATCACCGACCTCAAACTCCAATGGCCTGCGTCGTTTGTCAGCATAACTCTTTTGCCGATCTTGGGCAGCCTTGAGTCTATCCTGAATGACTTTCACCTTAGCCTTGGTGATTTCGACAAGTTCAATCCCCTCGAGCTTGGCTTCGCCAACCTCATCCCAACACAACGGTGTTCTACATTTCCTCCCATACAATGCCTCGTATGGAGGCATGCCAATACTCGCCTGATAACTGTTGTTATAGGCAAACTCAACCAGAGCCAAATGCTTGTCCCAACTCCCTTGGAACTCCAGAGCACATGCCCTAAGCATATCTTCCAGAATCTGTATCACCCTCTCGGATTGCCCATCCGTCTGTGGGTGAAAGGCTGTGCTAAACTTTAGCTTCGTACCCAAAGACGCTTGAAATTTTGGCCAAAATCGGGATGTGAAACGTGGGTCCCTATCCGAGAAAATGGATATCGGAACTCCATGCAGTCTCACAATCTCCTCCGTGTATAGCTTTGCCAATCTTTCAAGAGGATAAGTAATGTTGATAGGCAAAAAGTGTGCACTCTTGGTGAGCCTATCAACCACTACCCATACTGCATCATAGTTGTTCACTGTTCTTGGCAGCCCCACCACGAAGTCCATGGTCACGTGCTCCCACTTCCATTCTGGAATGGTAAGTGGTTGCAAAAGTCCCGCCGGGTGTTGATGCTCCGCCTTGACTTGTTGGCAAGTAAGGCACCGACTCACGTACTCTGCGATGTCCCTCTTCATACCCGACCACCAGTAACTTTCCTTCAAGTCTCGGTACATTTTAGTACCTCCTGGATGCATGGCATACGCCGAAGAATGAGCCTCCTCCAGTATAGACTTTTGGAGCTCCTCGTTCCTTGGTATACATACACGGCCTTTAAACAATAAAAGACCGTCATCACGTACCCGAAAGTTCTCAACAGGTCCCTCAAGGATCTGTTCACGGATCTTCTGACATTCTTCATCAATGGCCTGACATCTACTGATCTCACTCAGCAATGTAGGCCTAACCTCGAATCTAGCAATGAGGACCCCACTCGTGGACACCTCCACTTGTGCCCTTAGTGAGCGTAGACACGTGAGTAACGTCCCCGATGTACTCTTTCTGCTCAGTGCATCGGCTACCACATTGGCCTTCTCGGGATGATAGTCGATGATCAAGTCATAGTCCTTGATCAACTCCATCCATCTCCTTTGTCTCATATTCAACTCTTTTTGAGTGAATACATACTTCAAGCTTTTATGATCGGTGAAAATGTGACACGTCTCCCCATAGAGATAATGCCGCCAAATTTTCAGTGCAAACACTACTGCTCCCAACTCTAGATCATGGGTAGGGTAGTTTGCCTCGTGTTTCTTCAATTGCCTTGAAGCGTATGCAATCACCCGACCGTTTTGCATTAGAACACATCCAAGCCCTTGGATGCTAGCGTCACTGTATATGTCGTACCCTATCCCTTGTGTGGGTAGAGTGAGGACTGGTGCTTCTGTAAGCCGTTTCTTTAGTTCGAGAAACCCTTTCTCACAATTGTCGTCCCATATGAACTTGGCCCCTTTCTTTGTGAGCTTTGTCAAAGGAGACGCCAATACAGAAAATTTTTCAACAAACTTACGATAATATCCTGCCAAACCGAGGAAACTACGTATTTCTTTCACGTTCTTGGGTCTCTCCCAATTCATAATGGTTTCTATCTTGGCTTTATCCACCGCAATGCCCGAACCTGAACGACATGCCCGAGGAACCCGATCTCTTTGAGCCAAAACTCGCATTTAGAGAACTTGGCAAAGAGTTGTTTTTCCCTTAGCCATTCAAGTACAAGTCTCAAATGATCTTCATGCTCCCACTCACTCTTGGAGTATATCAAAATATCGTCAATGAATACTATCACGAATTGATCTAAGTATTCACTGAACACACGGTTCATCATGTCCATGAATGCCGCCGGGGCGTTGGTTAGCCCGAACGACATAACTAGGAACTCGAAATGACCATACCTTGTGCGGAATGCACTCTTCGGTATGTCATCTTCCTTTATTTTCAGTTGATGGTACCCCGACCTCAAGTCAATCTTCGAAAACACCGTCGCCCCTCGGAGCTGATCAAACAAGTCATCAATTCTAGGCAAGGGATACCTATTCTTGATGGTGACCTTGTTCAGTTGACGATAGTCAATGCACATTCGAAGTGTTCCATCTTTCTTTTTCACGAAAAGGACCGGTGCTCCCCACGGAGAGTGACTCGGCCTTATGAAACCGTTATCCAATAGCTCTTGCAATTGGGTTTTCAACTCGTTAAGTTCAGCGGGTGCCATTCTGTATGGCGGTATAGAGATTGGTTTGGTGCCGGGTTCGACCTCGATCACGAACTCAATCTCCCTATCGGGTGGAAGTCCCGGCAAGTCTTTTGGGAAGACATCCGGATACTTGCACACAACTCTCACATCATTGATGTCTATCTCTTCTTTGGTTTTGTCCACCACATACGCTAGGTATGCGTGACACCCCTTTCTCATCATATTCCTTGCTCTCACGGCGGATATGATACAACAGTTTGATTTGCCTCTATCTCCCTCGAAGCGTAAGGTCAACCCTTCGCCGCCTTCGAGTTCAAGAATCTTCGTGTAGCCATCGACCCTAGCATGATGTTTCTCAAGCCAATCCATCCCGAGGATTGCATCAAACTCGATCATACTCAGCGGTACGAAATCACACGTCAAGTTCTGTCCCTCCACCTCCACCTCACACGATGGATAGTGGCTTTCTCTCTCGATATCATCCCCTAGAGGCGTGGACACCAATAGGGTTTGAGTCATCGGTACAAGTGGTCCGTTGAATCCGCTGGCGAACGCCTCACTCACAAATGATCGTTGCGCCCCGGTATCAATAAGGATCCTTGCTTCTCTCCCGTTTATCTTTAGTGTTCCTACATTCATAAGTAATGTAAGACACACTATCTAATAAATAGGTTCGTTTCTTAAGTCGTAGAGTATGTTGGTTGGGTTTCGGGTGGGGTCCGTTCGATACCCTCCCGAAATTTCCCGGTTTCTAACCTCTAGGACCGTTTTAGGATCAAACCGGGTGAAAGCCGGCCGCTTTTCACGAAAGCCGGCCGGTTTTCGACTGCGAGAAAAATTTCTAAGTATTTAATCACGAAAGCCGGGCGGTTTTCGTCGCCGTAGTTTTTTATTCAGGGAGTGGTTTCGAAGCCGGCCGGTTTATACGAAACCCGGCCGGGTTTCAGCAGCGCAGAAATCCCAGGCTTAACGAAAGCCGGGCGGCTTCCATGAAAGCCGGGCGGCTTTCAGCTGCGAGAAATTTTCCAGGTGAGGTGTTTATGAAAGCCGGCCGGTTTTCACCAAAAGCCGGCCAGTTTTTGGTTGCGAGAAACTTCTCTGCTTCGGTCTTGACGAAAGCCGGGCGGTTCTCAGTGGAAGCCGACCGGCATTCGTTGCCGTAGTATTATCCCAATTAAATCAAGACGAAAGCCGGGCGGCTTTCGTCAAAGCCGGGCGGTTTTCACCCAGGGCGAGGATTCTCCTCCCTTTTTCCCTTCAAACCCGACTAAACTCGTCGGGGTTATAATTTTACAAGTTCCACACTCCTATTGTTTACGAAAATTAATACGTGAGTTTAAGGAATTACCCGCAATGGAGTCCGGGTTGGCACGTGCATCCGCCTCCGTCATAGCATAAACTCTAGCTTGAGTTCTTCCTTGATTCACGGACGGCGCATTGCTCGTGCTCGCTCCCCCCTGGACCACGCTAGCATGAGATGCTCCGGCCCGGTTCCTACTTGCCGTGGTAGCGCCGCTTGGTCCTGACCCCCGGTTCCCACCAAGTTGAGGGCAGTTTGGCTTAATGTGCCCTGTACTCCCGCATTGGTAGCACCGTGGCGGATCACGACACTTACCGGTGTGGTTTCTGTTGCAATTCCTGCACCTGGGCGCCGTCGGGACTTGTGAGCCCGAGTAGTGCCCGCTCGTGGCTGGGTTTCCCTTGGATGGTGCTGCCGGTGCCCTGAACGATCCACCTCCCCCGTGGTTCCCCTTCTTATTGGGACCTTGGGGGCCATGGCTCTCCCACTTTCTTTTCTTGGCCTCTTCGGCATCTCTCCTCTTCCTCTCCTCCCATTGCTTTTCTCCCTTCAACCCTTGGGCAACCACTTGGCTGAAAGTCATATTGGGCAATTGAGTTGCCCTGTCACGTATCTCCAAGTCCAAGGCCTCCCAAAAGTGATTCACCATTCGGTTTTCATCACAAGCATACTCCGGTATGTGATCAGCAAGGTCTCTGAACTTGTTCTCAAGTTCTTTCACCGTCATGTTACCGCCTTGGGTTAGGAGAGTGTATTCCCTCACCTTGGCGTTTACTTCAAAGTCAGAGTAGTACTGGGCAAAGAATTCTTGTCGGAAATCCTCCCATGTAACAGTTCCGCCATACTTACCCTTGGTTCCATCCCACCATTTGGATGCCAACCCCTCGAGTAACCTTACCGCGATTCTCAGTTTAAAATCGGGGGTGAGCTGCATGTCAAGGGCTGCCTCGTTCAGCCTCTTGATCCACTGGGCGGCACCCGAGATGTCTCCCGTCCCATCGAACGGTTTGCACCCTAAGTCCCTCGCCTCCTTGATGTATTTGGAGATCCTTATGGCTGGACCTCCATCGCCCCGACTCCCATGCGCTTCCACATGGGTTCTCGAATCGCAAAAGCTCCTCCCTCTTGGAGCCCCGCCCGAAGGTTGCCCTGCACGGTGCCTTCGGCGTGCCCTCCTTTCTTCGCGCTCCCGATGATACTGTTGGAGCAGCGCTTCGATTCTGGCCAAGGAGCCACTTTCTTCCTCATCACTCACATCGTCATCATCCTCTTCGTAAGGGGTCTCAACTGGCTCAGTCCCCGGCTGGTAAGTTGAGTCCTCATAGGACCAATAGGTCTCACTCTCGGTATCAACGTGGCCATCGCTCACGGTTTGACGTTGGCCTCCACGGCCCCTTCCTCTTGATCCCCTAGAGGACCCCCGGCTCCCGATGATACTGTTGGAGCAACGCTTCGATTCTGGCCAAGGAGCCACTTTCTTCCTCATCACTCACATCGTCATCATCCTCTTCGTAAGGGGTCTCAACTGGCTCAGTCCCCGGCTGGTAAGTTGAGTCCTCATAGGACCAATAGGTCTCACTCTCGGTATCAACGTGGCCATCGCTCACGGTTTGACGTTGGCCTCCACGGCCCCTTCCTCTTGATCCCCTAGAGGACCCCCGGCTACCGCGCTCGGACCCACCCGGTGCACGGCCCAACGGGTTCCTCCGTGCACTTGCCGGCCTAAAGCGAAATCCCCAAAAAATAAAAGAGGGACAGCCGAAGGACCGTGCACTCGCCACCCTCGAGCGAAATCCCCAAAAATAAAAGAGAGACAGCCGAAGGACCGTGCACTCGCCGACCTCGAGCGATGAAAATAAAATCCCCACAAATCAAGCCACATACTTGGCTAAGTACATATCAGGCAAATACTATGCATTATGGACGAAGCAAGACCATACATGCGGATCAGACGAGCGCCCAGCGCCGTCCCTCATCTTCAGAACGAGCGCCCAGCGCCGCCCTTCATCTTTCAGCCAGGGTCAGAGCCTGGTCCTTCATTTGACGAGCGGCTTCATCAAAGCCGTCGTCATCAAAGGACGTGCGTCCAGCGTCGTCTTTCATGTGGCAAACGGCTTCACCAGCACCGTCGTCATCAAAGGACGAGCATCATCAATGTCGTCCTTCATCTTCAGATAACCGACTTCATCAGCGCCGTCGTCATCAGGGGACGGGCGTCCAACGTAGTCCTTCATCTTCAGGCATCCAACATCATCCTTCATCAAGGGACGTGCGTCCAACGCCGTCCTTCATCTTCAGACGACTGGCTCCATCAGCGTCGTCGTCATCAGGGGATGAGCGTCCAACGTTGTCCTTATCTTCAAGCTAGGGTCAGAGCCTGGTCCTCCATATGACGAACAGCTTCATCAACACCGTCGTCATCAAAGGATGTGCATCCAAAGCCATCCTTCATCTTCAGATGACCGGCTTCCTCAGTGCCGTCGTCATCAGGGGACGAGCGTCTAACGCTGCCCTTCATCTTCAAGTCAGGATCAGAGCTTGGTCCTTCATATGATGAACAGCTTCATAAACGCCTTCGTCATCAAAGGATGTGCGTCCAATGTCGCCCCTCATCTTCGAAACCAGGGTGAAAGCTTGGTCCTCCAAGTCACGAACGGCCCCATCAGCGCCGTCATCATCCAAGGACGCGCTTCGTCTGCGTCATCGTCATCAACTTTGGAAAGACGTCCAACGCCTAGTCCTCCATCTCAAGATTGGCCTCCTTAGTACCGAGCGTCTTGGGCTAGCGAGCGTGTCACGCCCCGGACCTACCCGGACACGTCAACAACCCGCCGTACAGTACGAATAGTCAACCGCAGTCCGACTCCTCCATACTATACAAGGCGTCTTGAATACCATTCACACATAGTACATCCATAAACAAACATAATGTAAAACATTTATTAAAGCAGCGGAAACAATTGATACAAGTGTTCAAGCCACACTTGGCATAATTAGGCATGCAAGCCCCCAAAATAATTATTCAGAAAATATTATCCATGAGCATTATTCATATTGTTTTTTTTCAAAACTAGAACGGGAGAAGCACGAACCAAGTCTTCTCCTCAGAAACTTCCCGAAGCAGCGGCTGGTGGTAGCAACCTTCAAGTTCTACCTGAAACTGTGAGGTGGCCTCCCCCGTGAAGGGGAGGTCAGTACTTGGAAGCATTTGACAAGTACAATGACAACTATACTAAGTATAATCAAAGTTTAAATCTCTGAGGCCCTCAACTAGGGCATTATTACATTATAGTTAATCCGTTCATTTAATATCAATTCATCATTATTTATCACGGTCTAGAGCCCAGCTCATAATCACCGTCATCTACTACGGTCTAGAGCCCAGCTCATAATCACCGTCATCTACTACGGTCTAGAGCCCAGCTCATAATCACCGTTATCTACTACGGTCTAGAGCCCAGCTCATAATCACCGTTATCTACTACGGTCTAGAGCCCAGCTCATAATCACCGTTATCTACTACGGTCTAGAGCCCAGCTCATAATCACCGTTATCTACTACGGTCTAGAGCTCAGCTCATAATCACCGTCATCTACATCGGTCTTGAGCCCGGCTCATAATCACCGATTCCTTATAATTCAAATTCTTAGAATCTAATTCATCCATTTCTCAACTAACATTTCCAGCTAATATTTCAATGCTAGTTATTTATTTATTTCAATAAAATTCCTTCTTCTTGCATAATTGGCCTTAATATCAAGTATCACTTTCATACCTTCATGGCTTCTCCTCATGGCATCAAAGTATACTATCCTAAATGATATTCATGGTTGGTACAACCATCATACACACATATTCATAGCATCTAAACATACACAATTTATTCATAAATTTGTGTATCATGCATACTACACTCATACTCAATATTAGTTTCATTTAGGCATTAGTAACCATTAACAACTCATACACATCACATTTGTATTCACTTAGGAAATTAACCCAAAGATTATAAGTAACATAGTCGGTCATCCTCACCTTAATTAAGCTTAAGCGCGTTCTACGTTTCTTGATTGAACTTTGACCAACTCCGGCGAACTTTGACCAACTCCGACGAAACTCCGGCGAGGCTCAAAAATACTTTAAATCAAGTTCCTAACAAGGTTTTATCATCACAAAACCCATATTAACACAAATAACCTATAAAAGGTTATTTTCCGGCAAACCGGTCGATTTGGCTTCTAAGTCCGTTTTTGGACTTAGAATCACCTTCCAACCCATCATTCCACACTTAAATCATGTCGAACAATACTAAAAGTCTTTTATATGATATATACCCTATATGCTAGAAGAAAAACAAAGGAAAAGTTATGATAAGGTCATTACCTTAATTTTCACACCCTTTTCCTAGCTTTTTCCTTCTTAGACTTTCTTCTTGGACTCCCTTTGGCTTGAGTTCGGATTTGGGCTATGGAGATGAAGTTTGCAGAGCTCTTCTCTCCTTCTTGGTGTATTTGGGTCGAAAATGATGAGGGTAAGGAGGTAGGGGTGGTTCCTTCTTGTCTCATCTAGACAATGAGTGAAGGGAGGGGCCTACTACATGTCAAAAGTGTCTCCCCCATCATCTCAATTGTTGTTCAGCCAATTTGGCACTCATCCAGCCCTAAAAGGTTGACAATTTCGTGGGGTGGCCCCCACCCATGTGGGAGGTCATCCCAATTTGTCCCAACGTGTGCAATTTGCCCCGAAAGTTGTATTTTTCGGACTGTTTTAAGTATATTTTATTTTATCGGGTCAAATAAAATATAACACTTGTTCCCAATTCTTAATGGACCTTAGAATCAATATGCATCCCTCACTTTAATTTAGAAGTCTCCGAAATCCCTTTTCGGGCTGTTATCTGATAGGTTGCCGATACTGATAATTTGGCCCCGTTTGACCAACCGGTCAACCCTATGCCATTGTCATGGCTCAATTTGGGTATCCACCACCATATACATATTATCTAGTCCAAGATCAATATAATATGTGGCCCGATAATATTGGGCGGTCCCCACTCCCGATGTGGGCCCCACGTGCATTTTACTATTCATGCGAAAAAAAATTAATACCAATTCACAACTTCGTAAGTTCACTAAATATTTCATAGGGTTCAATAAATTATTATCTTAAAGATAAATACATTTGGGGACGGTGTTACAGAGCGGGCTTGCCACTCCCTTCCTAGATGGCGACCCTCGCCTCCATGTCACGAACGGCCCCATCATTGCCGTCATCATCCAAGGACGCGCTTCATCAGCGTCATCGTCCTCAACTTTGGACAAGCATCCAACGCCTTGTCCTTCGTCTCAAGACCGGCCTCCTCAGTGCCGAGCATCCTCGGCTAGCGAGCGGGCTTGCCACTCCCTTCCTGGATGACTACCCTCGCCTCCATGTCACGAACGGCCCCATCAGCGTCATCGTCCTCAACTTTGGACAGGCGTCCAACGCCTTGTCCTTCATCTCAAGACCGGCCTCCCCAACGCCGAGCATCTTGAGCTAGCGAGCGGGCTCGCCATTCCCTTTCTGGATGGCGACCCTCGCCTTCATGCGACGAGCGACTTCATCATCGCCGCCATCCTCAAATCACACCCGGTCCCTCGGCCTCGACATGATTGTTTATTTCAAGGTCGGCTTCCTCAGCGCCGAGAGCCTTGAGCTTACATGACGAACGACTTCATCAACACCTCGTCATCATATTATAGGACCGACTCCTCATCGGCGTACGTCCTCAAATCACGGAAGACCCCTCAGTCTCGACGTGATCCTTCATCTCAATACCGGCCTCCTCAGCGCCGAGTGTCTTGAGCCAACGATCGGGCTCTCCATCCCTTACAGGATGGGGACCATTGTCGCTACCTAACGAACGGCTTCATCATCGCCTCGTCCTCAGATCATGAACAACCCCTCAACCTCTGCATGATCCCGTATCTCAAAGACCGGTCTTATCAATTCCTTTCCCGGATGGCGATCGTTGCATGGATTTCGGTCTGGCCCCTCAATGCCGTCGTCCTCATATCTTGAGACCGGCTCCCAACGCCGAGGTACTGTTATAGCGATCAGGCTCGTCATTCCCTTCCTGGATAGCAACCATCGCCTTCATATGTCGCACGGCTCATTACCACCGTCGTCCTCATATTTAGACAGACACCCATCGCCTCATCCTCATATTCGAACCGGCTCATCAGCGTCGTCGTCCTCACCACCAGGCGGGCGACTCCCCAACAGACGGACACCGCTGCAACTCCACGCCTAGGCCGAAGGGTTCACCCCTTGGAGTTCATTTTGGGGGATCCGGTGTGCTCTTTTTCCCTCACTAGGATCCCCCCCCAGGGGTTTTCCTAATGAGGTTTTTAACGAGGCATCGCCCCATTGTGGATCAAAAGGTGTCGACCCTCGGCCCCCTATTTGAAGACGTGCATTGCTCTACTCCTCTTCACCGCACTACATGAGCCTCGAGGAGTGGGGGACTGGGGGACTACATCGGCCTCCACATACATGCAAACATCTAGAAAGCAACAACAAAGCAAGGACTACCAAGTAGTGCCCCCGTCGGCCAGTGCCTCCATCGGCCATGCCTCCATCAGCCAGACGAAGGTCTGGGGGACTACATCAGCCTCCAGCGCAAAGATAAGCAAGTTCAAAAATGCAACGAACACAAGCCTATGACAATGGTATCTCAATGTCCACAGCCATGTCAAGGACACTCCTCGTCCTCAAGACAGGATGCACATCGTCCTCAATGTCAAAGACACTCCTCGTCCTGAAGGCCAATGGCACGCATCGTCTCCAGGACAATGACATTCATCGACCATATCACGAACACAACAAACACAAGCGTAAGATCCATCAACTAAAGTCAAAGGCACAAGGGCAGGACATTCATCGTCCACAGAGCCAAGGGCACCCAACATCCTCTGGTCCAGGACCCTCATCGTCCTCAAAGCCATTGACAACCAACTACGAGTGATTTCGCCTCGGCCTGGAGCGTCGAAAGCAATTGTGATGCCTCCTCGGCTACACAGGGGTCACATCCATCGTCCTCAAGATAAAGGACGTTCATCGTCCTCAAAATGAAGGACGTCCATCGTCCTCAAGATGAAGGACATCCATCGTCCTCGAGATAAAGGACGTTCATCGTCCTCAAAATGAAAGACGTCCATCGTCCTCAAGATGAAGGACATCCATCGTCCTCGAGATAAAGGACATTCATCGTCCTCAAAATGAAGGACATCCATCGTCCTCAAGATAAAGGATGTTCATCGTCCTCAAAATGAAGGACGCCCATCGTCCTCAAGATGAAGGACATCCATCGTCCTCAAGATGAAGGACGTTCATCGTCCTCAAAATGAAGGACGTCCATCGTCCTCAAGATGAAGGACATCCATCGTCCTCGAGATAAAGGACGTTCATCGTCCTCAAAATGAAGGACGTCCATTGTCCTCAAGATGAAGGACATCCATCGTCCTCAAAATGAAGGACATTCGTCCTCCTCGAGATGAAGGACGTTCATCGTCCTCAAAATGAAGGACGTCCGTCGTCCTCAAGATGAAGGACACTCATCGTCCTCAAAACGAAGGACATTCATCGTCCTCAAAGTGGACATTCATCGTCCTCAAATAGAAGGACATTCATCGTCCTCGAAAGGAAGGACAAGAGACAACCGACTGTGGCACCGCCTCCAATTGAAATGAAGAACGTTCCTAACAGCTCAGTTATGGAACCCCTCGGTCAGGAACACTAGAACTCCCGGGTAATCCTCTGTCGGCCAAAGCGTCAGAACGATAAGGATCTACTCCCTTTCACTTCGTCTGCATCTCAGCTCAGAGAGTGGGGGACTCCTGATGGAGATATGAGTCCAGACCCCATGACGCACACACTCAGAAGACTAAGAGGAGCACATCTGTCATCCAGTGGGCCCTCCGTCGCCCAGATGGCACCCCATCGGCCGAAAAAGAGTCAAACCAGAATACGCTCCAGAAGCCAAGGAGAAGACTTGTCCTCCGTCGACCGAGCATCTCCGTCGGCCATGCCTCCGTCGACCGAGCGTCTCCGTCGGCCATGCCTCCGTCGACCGAGCGTCTCCGTCGGGCATGCCTCCGTCGGCCGAGCACCTCCGTCGGCCAGAAGGAATTCACAGGACTAGGCTTCTAATGCAATCAGCCCAATAAAGGCTCTTTATTGTAATGGGCCTCCCAAGCCCAACACATGGGGGCCCACCCCACTTTTTCATATAAATACTCCCCTCGGGAGCCATGTAAAGGGCTCGAAAATAATTAATACAACTCACTTCTCTCTCTAGCTCTCCCTTTCTCTCTAAACAATTACTTTATCAGAGCTCATCAGCTAAGAACTCCAAAGTTAAGCGTGCTTGCACGAGAGTAGTCTTGGATAGGTGACCCCCCTGAGAAGTTTCTTAGAGCGCACACGAGTGAGGACAAAGTGTGCGGTAAAGGCTCGTGGTGGTTTGTGAGGACAGTATTAGAGGTCAGGAGTAACTACCTCGGGTCCTGCGGGGCCGGGGTGTTACAACCATGTACTCAATAAAGTGTCATATAAGTACCTCTTCTTGTAAAAATCAATCAAATGAGTCCTAATGACCTATTTAACACCTCTTAATCCCGGTTTCAACGTACTTTTGACCATCTTTTTAGAATACATTATACGACATATGTCGAATATTTAACTAAGATTGGTTGAAATACAAGTCAAAAAAATCGACATGTAAGCTAAAATCGGGATTAGGAGGTGTTAAATAAGCCGTTAGCACTCATTTGATTGCTTTATACAAGTAGATGTACTTATGACACTTTATTGAGTACATGACCTTCTGTGACTATTTCATAATAGCAGAAAGCCTTATTTGACCCTATTCTAAAAAAGAAATAATAAAGTATGACTCCCTCTGTGTCTTAAAACTTTGTCTACTTTCCCCTTTTAGTTGTCCCACTAATTTTGCCACTTTCCTTTTTAGTAAAGACTTTATGGTTCTAGTTAATTCTCTCTACTCTCTACAAACCTCAACTATACAGTATTTACTTTATTAATCATCGTGCCGACCAAACTTGACAATGTTTTAAAGGACAGAGGGAATATAGGTTAACACTTAATTTATCTTGCTAAAAATGATGACGTGAAAAATGTCTAACATCTTTTTTTATATCACTAGAAAAAGGATTCAAAGAAAATGTCTAAAAGTGATCACTAGAAAAAGGATTCACCTCTCACAAAAAATAAACTTATACTCCGTAGTTGATTAGCATTTATATTATCACATAAAATATTCGAAGAAAACTAAATGAGTCGATAATAAAAATTTCTTTTGAATATAAAAGAGTGATTTTTTTATATATTCATATCAAGAAATCATAAAAAACAACTTCTGCTAGGGTCGAGTTTATAGTTTTTTGGTTTAAGACTAAAGCAGGCCATTTGATTTTACCAAATCATTTTGCCCACCCGCCTCTTATTGCTCCTTACCATTTTACTTTATCACGCGCTAGTTAGGAGACTGCTTTCTGGCGTTTTTTTACTTTACTTTTCATTTCAAATTTCAAATTTCAAATTTGTTGTGTGAGTTGATTCTCCCTCCCAATTGTTGCCTGAAGGTTTGAACTCCAGAACCACACTCTCGTTTTGAGTATCTATCTAGAATGGCACCGCCTTTCGTTTTCCCAGCAAATCTCCAGTCGCTAGAGGATGAAGACGCCGGCGGCAACCATCTCACCGTCCAAAACGTTACATCCATAGCGACTCTTCGCCCTGCTGCTCAGGAAGAATTCGTGAAAGGTAAGTTTCGCCCTTACACCTTGCTCCCAACAATTTAAACTCTCATTTGTGTTCAAACTCACATTCATTTTCTCTGCTTCCGAATAGGTCTCTCCTATGACCTAACCGATAGAGAGATCTTTTGTATCGAAGAGCAGGACGTGTTTGACCGCGTGTACTCGCTTGTGAAGGACTTTGCTACCTTGCCTCCACATTGTAAGCTCAATTTGGTGGAGTCTCTTAGGTCTAATCTTAGTGTCTTGCTCCCAAATGTGGACATGTTTTCAAGGGCCTCCGGAAATCAGGATGGTAAACCCAGTGATAATGACAGTGACGCTGGGGATGACTGTGATAGTTCAGTTGCAGATCGCTTGGCCTCACACCGGAATGCTTTTAAGAGTTACACCTTCTTCCTCATGCACATTGTGCTCATTGAGGAGTTTAAGTCGAGCCCTAACAATAATGCAAAAGTAAATCTCGTGCCCCAAGCCTTCTCTCTGGGTTCATTTCTCTAATGTATGTTCTGACTGTTCAAAATTCCTTAGCTCTATTTGCTGATGTGTTGGCCATTGATTGTCATCGTCTATTATTGATGCATATATGAACATCTATGCAGGCAATAAATGACTCAAATAATGCTTCCCATTCTTAGTTTTTATATTAATTGTCCATAAAATAACTGTATTTTGGTTATATCATGGCATTGATTGCTTTCGGCATGCACTGTGTTTTCATGCATATTACTCAGTCATAATGAACTGTGTTGATTGGAATTTTAAGTGACTGATGGATAGATGGATCATTTTAGGGGGCAATGGCTGGTACTCGGAAGAAGCAACATGTGAGCCAATGGGATTGGGAGTCCCAAAGGGCAAAGATACTGAATTTGATCGCTAATTCCTTAGAGATCAACCTCAAAGTCCTGTTTGGTTCTTCAGACCCTGATGAAAATTACTTGTCTTTCGTTGTAAAGTAAGCCATAAAATCCCCTCGCTAAAAATGGGTGATTTGTTGTGGTTTAGTATCAGTAGTCAGCTATAAAACCATCATTATGAATCTATGCAGGAATTCTTTCATCATTTATGAGAAGGCCACATTGCTAAAGGACTTGGTTACAAGAGACGCCTTAAATCGGATAATTGCAACATGTTCAACTAAGTTCCATCATACTGCCCAGTCATGTGCTTCCATTCTTCATTTGATTTACAAATACGACTATACCGTTTCTCCATTGGCGGATGCAGTTGCTGGGGCTGAGAACAAATATGCAGATGGGAGCCTTGCCACTTCCCTTATTAGAGAGATAGGAAGGACAAACCCAACAGATTTTGTTAAAGATACTGTTGGATCTGAAAACGTAGGAAGGTTTCTTGTTGAGCTTGCTGATCGATTGCCTAAATTAGTCTCAACTAATGCAGGCTTATTAATCCCTCACTTTGACGGGGAATCATATAAGATAAGAAATGCACTTGTTGGGGTTTTCGGGAAGTTGGTTGCTAAGGCTTTTAATGGTACAGAAGGTGAAGTGAGTTCCAAATGTATTCGTCTCAGAACGAAGCATAAAATGCTGGAGATACTGTTGGAACGTTGTAGGGATGTTTCAGCTTATACCAGGAGTCGAGTTCTTCAAGTTTGGGCGGAACTCTGTGAAGAACAATCTGTTCCAATTGGAATGTGGAATGAGGTTGCTGCACTAGCTGCTGGAAGGTTAGAGGATAAGAGTGCTATGGTCCGAAAAGCTGCACTTAATTTACTCATCATCATGCTCCAACATAACCCCTTTGGCCCACAACTTCGAATATCCTCTTTTGAAGCAACCTTAGAACAATATAAGAAGAAACTGAATGCCCTTGTCCCACCGGATCAATCAGAGACTGTTCTAAATGTGGATGGTGAGGCACTTAAGGAAGGTGATGAAGGGATGTCCGTGCAACCGAATGACAGTTTAACTGATAGTTGCTTGTCTGAAATGCAAGAGAATACCACACATGAGGATAATTCTGTGCCGGATGTTGGCAACTTGGAGCAAACAAGGACTTTGGTTGCATCATTAGAGACAGCAGTTCAATTTTCCAAGTGTATGTCTGCTACAATGCCAACTCTTGTGCAATTAATGGCGTCATCTTCTGCCACAGATGTGGAAAACACAATTCTTTTGCTAATGAGGTGCAGACAGTTTCAGGTTGATGGCTCAGAAGAATGCATCCGAAGGATGTTCCCACTGGTAATTGCCTATTAGCACCACTAGAGTCAAAACATAGTTCAATGTTTTATTGTTCTAAGAAGGGACACTTCACTATCTTCATAGAAGGGGTCCAGTGTAGTAAACTAATAGTGAGCTCACTGAGGGATTATGTCTCCCCTCCTAATGCCAATTTATTCTAACCAAGTGTTGTGTCAAATTTGTAAACTGGACAGGTATTTTCACAGGACAAAGCAATTCAGGAAGCTGTTGAGAATGCTTTCATAACAATTTACCTACAGAAGAACACAATAGGAACTGCAAAGAATCTCTTGTGTCTTGCTATAGATTCAAATGTTGGAGATCTTGCAGCACTTGAACTCTTAGTTGGAAAACTGGTATCCAAAGGCGATATAACATCTAGTATGGTATGTTTTAATAATATACTTCCTCCGTCTCTTTTTAGTTGCAACAGTCAACATTTCACGTTTATCAACGCACAACTTTGACTGTCATTATATTTAATTCTGTATTAGTAAAAATAAAATAAAAATTAGATTATAAAACTTAGTAATGAGACGAATTTAACAGCATTTTTCAAAAAAAAAAAATAATTCACATACATTAATAAATAAAATGTAGTCAAAGTAAAGTACATGAATAGTGTATATATTCCAATGTTGCAATTAATGAGATACGGAGGATAGTAGTTGATATATTCTTTTCCATGATAAATGAGTGTGGTGCAATGATACATACTACTGAGTACTGATTTATATTGGCATTATGTACTAGGAAATATTAGTGGAAAACAGTATCAGAAATTATTGTGCCTTGACCCCTCCTACAGTTTTCTGGGATTTCTTCTTTTTTCTCTTACTGGTTGAGAAGGAGTAGACGTGTGGTTATCAGCATTAATAGAGAAAGTGCTTCATTATTGATGGCCTGAAATTAGACGATCATTTTTCAACAGTGCATCTGTTTTAAAAGTTATTGTCGGGCATCTTAAACACCAATTGCATGAATGAAATAAGAGAAGTGATTTTAGAATATATTGCAATTACATATGAATATATGATAGTAAAATACTACATATACTTTGTCAAAAAAGAAGACTTGTTTGACCATTGTACAACAATTGATATTGTGTAAGGTGAAATTGTCGTATATTCATGGGTATAGTTATACTCTTAGAATTTATTTGTTGGCATAGCAAAATTTATATCTGATTCTCTGGTAACTAGTCTATGGATCTGTTTTGTGTATTTTTTTAAGAATTACATGACAAATGTAATTAAGTACCCATCTAGGTGTTGAAGGATTTCCACCTTTGCATAAAGAATTGTATGATTTTTGTTCATAACCTACTTGACATGATATTTCACATTTGGAAGTAAACCTTGCAGCAATTTGGACAAGAACTCCCTGCTGGTGCACCTCCTGTGCTGAATTGTTTAAGGAAAGACTGAAATAATTTGTTTGTCTTGCAGTTGTCAGCACTATGGGATTTCTTTTGTTTCAATATTGGTGGAACAACTGCAGAACAAAGTCGCGGTGCTTTGTCTGTGTTGTGTATGGCAGCAAAATCTTCAACTGCTGTTTTCAGCTCTCACCTTTCAGATATTATTGATATTGGGTTAGGTCGCTGGGCAAAAGTTGATCCCTTACTTGCAAGCACAGCATGCACTGCGTTGCAAAGGCTGTCTGAAGAAGACAGGAAAAAATTGTTGTTTACTAATGGACGCCGTGTTTTTGGCATTTTGGAAAATTTAATTATTGGGAATTCACTTCATGAAAGTATATGGTATGCCACTGCTGATAAAGCAATACGTACTATATACACAATTCATCCATCTCCTGAGAAAGTAGCTGCGGATCTGGTGAGAAAATCTCTTGGTTCCATATTTAATTGCGGTGATGGGGAAGAGCTACAAAATGATATTCAGAACGGAGGCTCTAATGTGCCGTCCATAATTAGTGTGCCAAAACTTAGCAGATTTCTATTTATGGTAAGCCATGTTGCAATGAACCAATTGCTTCACATCGAATCAGTGGTCCGGAAGGTTCAGAAAGAAAGAGTAAAGAGAGAACTAATAGTTTCTGAACAGACTGAGGATAACACTCGTGTTGATGCTCAAAAGGTGATCTGCATCTAATACTTGCACAAAGACGGATTAACGACTTTGTGAATTATTTGAGGGTATATAATTAGTACTTGTTCTGACGTTTGCATCGGACATTATGTAGGACAAAGGTATCAATGCCGAGTTAGGTGTTGCTGCATCTGATGATGCTTTACTTGATTCACTTGCTGAAGGAGCAGAGAAAGAAATTATTTCTGGTGGTCCTGATGCAAAACACTTAATTGGGCATTGTGCTGCTTTTCTCTCAAAACTATGTGGGAACTATGCTTTTATGCAGAAGGTGATTTTTTTAATATACCATGGGAACTTGGGAAGTTCTTTAAGGGTGTTTTGATGTTTTCTAGACAGATGCTTTTTCATGCTTAATGATATGTGGATACATTATCCACATACTGACATACTGATGGCTTCTCAATCTTTCAGTACCCTGAACTTCAGGCATCTGGAATGCTCGCATTGTGCCGGTTTATGATAATTGATGCCAACTTTTGGTATGTTTTGTGCCTACTGTTATACTTTAAGCTATAGCAGTTATAAGTTATATGAACTCAAATCTAATAGTTGAATGCAATTGTGCAGTGATGAAAACCTCCAACTTTTGTTTACTGTTGTGGAGAATGCTCCCTCAGAAACTGTTCGTTTAAACTGCACAGTTGCCCTTGGAGACTTGGCGGTTCGTTTTCCGAACTCTTTAGAGCCATGGACTGAGAACATGTATGCACGTCTTAGAGATCCAGCAGTTTTGGTCAGGAAGAATGCTGTATTAGTCCTGTCCCATCTCATCTTAAATGACATGATGAAGGTAAAGAAAACTGACTTAGAGTTGCTTTTCTTTTAAGCCACCTTTTCAGCAAAGTTAGCAATTTTATTTTATCAATTGCTTCAGGTAAAAGGTTATATAAATGAAATGACCATCTGTTTAGAAGATGACGATGTACAAATATCAAGCCTTGCCAAACTGTTCTTCCACGAGTTGTCAAAAAAGGGTAATATTTCAAAACTCCACATCTTCTTGAATGATGACGATTTAATTTGTAACCTATAAGAGAGCTCAGTGAAGTAGAATTAATCTATTTGGTTTCTGTTTCAGGAAGCAATCCCATTTATAATCTACTTCCAGATATCTTAGGCAAGCTATCTACACAAAACTTAAAACAAGAATCATTTTGCAACATAATGCAATTTTTGATTGGTTCAATAAAAAAGGTACAACTATTTACTTGATAAAGTGGCAAATCACGTATTGGACCCGCTGACATTTTTTTTTTTTGAATTTTTAGGACAAACAGATGGAGGCTCTTGTTGAGAAGCTTTGTAATAGATTTAGTGGAGTTACAGGTATGGAGTATTGGAATCTCTATATTAGTTTATATTTCATTCGGCTCTTTCTTATTCGTGATGACCTGTAAGCTCTTATGATAATGTAACTAAAGTTAGAAACCAAAGAAATTATAATTTGAAAGAAACGGTGCATATTTTAGTCGAATTTCAAGTTTGTAGATGTATAAAAGTTAAATTAATGGTTAATCAGTATATAGGATAGTGGATTTGTGCTGCATCACTGGGAACCTGTAAACCTGTACCCACTCAGGCATTGAATGTATTTATTTTGAGTTTATTTTCTCTCTTTTCTGGTTACATATGCTACACAAGAACCATAAGTATGTCTGTGTTGTGTTCTTATTAGTTACGTGGATAAGCTGCTAGTCGATTGCTTTAAAAAAATTACTCCCTCCAAACAAGTTCCACCTTTCTTTTTCGGGCAGATTCAAAATTAAGTTCCACTTTCAAACATTTCCTTATTATCTACATCAAAACAGTGTCAAACAGTGTCAAACAGTGCCAAACAGTGTTCAAACAGTGCCAAACAGTGCACTCCACAGTAAAGTCAAATTTATTTTCTTAATATGTGTGAAGTCAAATGTGGAACTTCTTTAGGAATCGGAGGGAGTATAAATTAATTATTGACGTGCTTGAAATCATTAAATCAAGATTACATTGTTTATTTCTTCCTCTCTAATTTTTACTCTCCTTGATTGATAACTGAAGCACCTTTATGCCCTTGATGGGCTACTTTGGTACAGATGTTAGGCAGTGGGAGTACATTTCATATTGTCTATCTCAGTTGACGTTCAACGAGAAGAGCATTAAGAAGCTGATTGAATTGTTTAAGGCATATGAACATGCCTTGTGTGAGGACACTGTGATGGATCATTTTCGAAATATAATAAACAAGGTACGATAATTCATGTTTCTGCATCGTGGAATGTTGAATGTTCGTCTGTCTTTCTTGATACTTATTTACTGGAAAGATTCCTTAATCAGGGAAAGAAGTTTTGTAAGCCGGAGGTGAAGTCTTGTATTGAAGAATTCGAAGAAAAGATCAATAAATTCCACATTGAAAAGAAAGAGCAAGAAGTTGCAGCCAAGAATGCCCAAAGCCACCTACAAAAGATGGCAGACCTTGAGAGCTTTATATCAGTTAAAAAAGAGGTAGAGGAAAGCAGTGAATCTGAAGTTACTGAAGGTGAGTTTCTTAGTTCTGTCTAACTTTATAGTATGGGTGGTTTTATCAAGTTCGGTATGTCGGGTTTTGTGGGTTGGGTTAGTTCAATATGGACCGGAAATTATTGTTGAATCATTAACCAGCTTTTATTCAATGGGAGGGGTTAGTTTAGATAAATTATATGGTACAACCGGCCATACCTCGGGCATGGTTGGCATATTCGTAATTAGTTGCAAGGTCAGGCCTAGGGTGGACCCGGGCCGGGCCTAGGCCCGGGCGGGCTTTTTTTCCGGAATGTTGGGCGTGGAACCGGCCCAGGTTGATACCGGGTCCGGGCCAAACCGGGCCGGGCCGGGCCCGGTTCTATGTAGTTTTTTTTGGCTTTCTAATTAACCCCCGACCCCCCTCCCTCACCCGACCCCCAAACACTCCCAAAACATCCGGCCCTACCCAAGGAAAAGAAAAAAAAATTGAAAAAAAAATGAAACGGGCCCGGCCTGAACCGTCCGGGACGGTTCATGAAAATCATGGCCCGGAAGCGGTCCACCAGAACCGCCCAAACCGGGCTAAAGCCCGGAACCGGCCATCCGGACCCGGTTCGGCCCGGTCCAGTCCATCCCTAGTCAGGCCTGATAGTTAAGTTACTCCTCTATTTTCCTTCTTTTTTCCCGCCGCTTCCGTCTTCCGGACTGAACCTTGATTTTGTTTTGTTTTTCTTTTTCCTTTTGTTTTTTTCGTATGTTGCTTTACCGGTTAGTTAGGAGTTCGTATACCATACGACCAGCCCACTGTCAGCATAGTACACTCGCCACCAATACGACGTAGTTCTAGCAGTTGGCCTCATTATTTTTTATTTGTCTTTTTTTTAAAATGGTAATAACTTTTTTATTTTTGATCCGATTTTTATAAAATTTATATCAACATTTTTTATTTTTCATGATCTTTCAAATGAGACCAATATTGCCTATGTAATTTTAACATATTAACATTTGCGTGTAAAAATATGTAAGTTTACGTGTTAAAATATGTAATTCATGTTCAGTCAGGCCAAATGCAACTCGTGTGTATAAATATGTAACTTTACGTGTAAATATATGTAAGTCGCGTTCAGACATGTCAAATGCAACTCGTGTGTATATATATATGTAACTCGCTTATAAAAAGATGTAACTTGCTTATAAAAAGATGTAACTTGCTTATAAAAAGATGTAACTTGCTTATAAAAAGATGTAACTCACTCATAAAAAGATGTAACTCAATGTATTATCAAATGTAACTGATGCCACTGATCCACTCCCAAACAAATTCGATCTTCTATTTCACAAACCTATCATCTCCCAAACAGATTCGATTTTTCTTATAATCCAATACTCATTAATATAATAGTTCGATAATTTCTTAAAATTACATACACAATATTGGTCTCATTTGAAAGATCATGAAAAATAAAAAATGTTGATATAAATTTTATAAAAATCGGATCAAAAATAAAAAAAGTTATTATCATTTTTAACATCAAAAGCAAAAAAAAAAAGAAAAACACTACGTCGTTTTTGCAACCGGGCGCACCATCCTAATGGTGCGCCGGTTGCACCATATAATTTGCCGTTAGTTAGGTTGTTCTCCTTAACTTTTTATTTCTTTTTTATTTAACAACCGTTTTGTACTTCCAGAAAACAACTTTTTTGCTTTAATTTTTCATTCAATTATTATTAAAATGTATAATAAAAAATACTACTATTATTTAATGTTGGAGTTTGTTTTTTCTTTTTTCAATCAACCTTCTAACTTAAAGTTTTTTTAATTTGTGCATTATAAAATATTTTAGGTATTAATTTTATTTTATATTTCATAATTTAAGATGAATATTTTTTAGTTTATTAAATATTGTGTGTTAATTACTAACACGAGTTTTATATTATACTAAATTGAGTATTGTGTAAAATAAACGCGCATGATTAAATATTATAAAAACAACACGATTATATTTGTAATTCAAGAACAAAAGACTATAAATTATTTTTGATATAGCATTTTTATATTTTTCATTGTTACATATAATGAAAGTTTATTAAATTGTTAATAACCAATCTACTAGATATACATATTATAGAAAGGAGTTTATGTTATATTTGAATGAGTATAACGATTAAAAAAATGAGAATACACAATTGATTATTTGAACACATTAGAGAGTTCAAATGAGCTTTTGAATTTTTTATTGCTCATTTTATAAACTACGTATGCTCATTTGGTATTGATTTTATGCTCATTTTAAAGTGTTATATCAATGTAAATTTTAAAAGTATCATATTACATTAGATTCATGTGAAAGTTTGATGTTCAATGAAAATATTTTGATGCTCAACTAAAAAAAACTTATGATTTTCATATTAATACTCATTTTGTAACCAACGTGTGCTCAATTGGTACTCATGTCATGCTCATTTTAATAATGTCATATAATGCATATTCACAAGTACAATATTACATTAGATCCGCTCATCGAAGTTCATAGAAAATGCTTATAGATATAATTTAATAAATTTTTATAAAAGAAAAAATAAGAAAAAGAAAGTAAATTAGAAAATATGAAGCAGAGATTGCGATGCTCAATAGAATATAATTCATGCTCACTAAAATTGCCATAACGTTTTAATATGAACACTATTACCTAAATCACCTGCAAACGTTTAAATATGGACCATTGAAATGAGTTTTTATATACTAATATGAGCATAATGTTTAAAATAAATGTTCTAATACTCAATAGAGGAGGTTTGATATTAATGAAAATGTTTTGATGCTCAACTAAAAAAAGCTTATGATTTTCATATTAATACTCATTTTGTAACCAATGTGTGCTCAATTGTTACTCATGTCATGCTCATTTTAATAATGTCATATCAATGCATATTCAAAAGTACAATATTACATTAGATCTGCTCATCGAAGTTCATAGAAAATGCTTATAGATATAATTTAATAGATTTTTATAAAAGAAAAAATAAGAAAAAGAAAGTAAATTAGAAAACATGAAGCAGAGATTGCGATGCTCAATAGAATATAATTCATGCTCACTAAAATTACCATAACGTTTTAAATTTTTAATATGAACACTATTACCTAAATTAACCTTCAAACGTTTAAATATGGACCATTGAAATGAGCTTTTTATATACTAATATGAGCATATTGTTTAACATAAATGTGAATTGATGTAACATTATGAACCTAACAAAATGAAGTTTAAGTCTTGAATAGCATATCATGGAATATAAAATTGTTGATGAATGTGTTATAATTCTTTTAGATATATTTATTTATAATTTACTAAACAATTTATTCAAAATTTGTAAGAGTCAATTTGATATTGTATAAATTATGAATTATAAATACTAGTATAAAAAAAAAGCAAAAGAAAAGAACATGAACAGAAATCATGGGCCGGCTATGGTGAAATACGTACCCTACACATGTAGCCTATGTAGCACCGATACCGGTACGCGGAATCGCGGAAACGCGGACACGGGTACGGGGATACGACAAAACAAAAAAAAGTAGGATACAGATACGGGGCCATATTTTTAAATATTAAAAGTTATGGGGGTGTATTTACATATATTAAAAGTTACAGGGGTGTATTTATAAATATTAAAAATAGATTTTTTTGGAAATATATACATATAATATCCTATGAAATATACAAAAAAAATAACTTTTTTGGATATATATAATATATCCTATATATACATATATACCCATTCATTACATATACATCATAATATTTCTCATATACACTAGTGCATCTCGAAATATAAATGTAGACATGTAGTCGATAAGTCATTAATTTAAAATGAGAAACAAGTCAAACAACTACAATCTTGAAATTAAAAGTGCAAGTACCAAAGTTCTAGAATAATTAAGATAGAAAACAATATTTTAAAAGCTCTAACATCTAATACGTATTTTCACTCGAAGTATTAATTTCCAGGAATAATATCATCTTCCAAAAAAACTTCCAATGATACGGGTATCCGTCAGGATACGAGTATCGGAAACTTTAAAAAAAAAAAAATGGAAACTTTTAAAAATTACAGATACGGCCCGGGAACGTACGGTACGGGTATCCTAGAGTATCGGATACGGAAACGTATCCGATACGTCGATACGCTACCCTAGGGAAGTATCCGTGCTTCATAGCATGTAGCAGGCAGAAGATCGACAAGGGATTAAATAAAAGCTTATTAAATTAGAGACAAAAATACCTGGCCGTACGTTTCCACCCATAGAGTCGGGTGTATCATATAAGAATCCATTGACGTTTTATTAATGTTTTCATAGTTGGTTTAGTTTTAACTAGCTTCTCTGTAAGATATTACTCCGTATGAAATGGAGAAAAAATCAGAGAAAGTTCCTGAAAAGGACTAAAACATTTTGAAAATTCCAAAATAAGACTGTCTTGTTTTTTATTCCCAAAATAAGAGTAATTACGGACAAGTTTAGAAAATACTGCCATGTTTGAAGTCTTTTACTGCCAAAAGATGCAGTAATTAGTCCTATTTTGGGAATAAAAACATGAAAGCCCTATTTTGGAATTTTCAAACCTTTTTAGTCATATTTCGGGTAATATTCTCAGAAAATTAACCTGCAAATCCATTTTGGATACTTTCTATTGGTGTAGTTTGGCCCAAGTGCATTACAAAC